>JALGQZ010000005.1:44000257-46465878 GCA_023105745.1 Austropuccinia psidii
TTATTTCCACTAAGAAATAAACCCCCACTTGAGATTCCCCCCTTGGAGGAAGGAGAGGAAAAGAAAATAGTAAAAGTCCTTAAAGAAAGAAGGACAAGAAACAAAAAAGAAAGGGAATACCTTGTAAGGTATAGAAATTCAACTCAGGAAGATGAATGGCTACTTGAGAAAGATATAACAAATGCTGATAAATTACTGAGAAGATTCAGACATGAAAGAAAACCTGAAAAATAAAAAGTTAAGCATTATTGAGCTTCAAGACTAACAAAGTCTATTGAAGAGGTAGGACAGTGGATGATACCCTAATCACACATATCAGATTGTGGTACAATCTTTTTTGGTGGTAGGGAATGTGAGCCTTTGAGATATGACCACATACCCAATAAGGTCACAAAAAAGACTCAGAATAAATATAACTTTAATATAATTATATTAAAATTACTTAGAATAAATATACATTAAGAATAATTACTTAAATATACAAAAAATACCATAAATTGGTATAAAAATTGGTTTAACTTAAAAACCAATGAATCAACATGTAAATTAAATTATACCATTGGATTCCCCATGGAAAAATACACATATACCACTTTTATGGCATATCTGTAAAGCCAATATTTAAAGAATTATAAGGTATAATACCTTATAAAAACCATAAAACCTTATTTATCTCAGAAATTAATGAAACAACATGTGAAATAAATTGTACCAGTGGCTTCCCCACAAAAATCCACATATAAAACAATTAATAAGCTAATTCCCAAAACAATAATTAAGGAATTATCCTGAATATATGCACTTTTTTGGTCAACGCATATATTCAGTGATCATCGCTAATATCTTCTAAACTATACATGCTAGAATGATGAACCAAAAAAAAAGTTACCACGTAATTACTGTAAGAACACAGATATGAACTTTATTTTGCAAATTATAAACAAGGTTAAGACCTATGAGGAAATATTGATAAAAATCAACAGAGCTGTTGACCACTTTGTTGTGAAAGTAGTCCAAACTTAAAAAAAAGTATACAGTTGGATTCTACTAGTTTATTCGAGAAGAATGACGTAATTTTTATTGTTAAATTCAGGGTATAACCCCCTGAAATCAAGGTTTGAAGTTTAAAATATTGAATTTCGACAGAAAAGATGAGTTACAAGAAAAATCATCAAAATTAGAGTTTTGATGATGTAATGAAAAGCTCTTGGTAGCATAATGAGGTTATGTCAGGCTATCAGAATTCACTCTCTGAATTGTTGTAGCGTGAAAACCTTAAAGGTTATTGAGGATCAAAGTTTGAGCTTAAATTGAGCTGTTATGATCACATACTGTAACCTTAAATTAAGTTTAACAGTCTTAATAGTGATAAAATTGGTGAATACTATTAGTTTATGATTAAAACTAATAAAATCCACGAAATTTGGGGTTCTGCCAAGCCTCTGATGTCATCACACTTAGAGTTATAGTGATAACTCTAAATAATGGTGTAATAATGATGTAATATGGTTTGATCATGATGTAATCACCCTCAAACCTTAAAATATTGATCAATTCCAGTGGATATGATCAGTACACGTCCACTAGAAGCCTGTTGGACTCTAGGAGGGAGGTATTTACTATAAATAGAGCTCTTTTTACTCTGTTTTCCCCTCAGACGCATCAAAAACATTAAATCAATTAAATCAAAGGTAATTTCTTTATTCTTTATATATAAAACTGTTATATTATTAAAGACCAAAGACCACCTTACTATAATCATCTATTTTGTCGTGATTAAATCATTTATTTAATTGTTTTTGTTAAAAATCTCTCTAAAAACTCATTTCCACGTAAAAATACTGAATAATTTGTAATTTTCTTTATTTTTATTGTAAATACAATTTGAAAAGGTTGTATTTATATTTTTTGGCGTAAAATACTTCAAAATTATTATATTAAGTGTTAAAAGTAGGTTATTTTCTCTTATTATAATAATTTCTCTATTATTACTCTCTTAATAATTCTTTAATTAATATAAATAGTATTTATATTAATTCATAACTTTAATATTAGTAATATTATTGTTATTAATTGTTTTTTATTAATAAAAAAAACAATTTTTTACGCCTTTATTATTTGTTGGTAACAATAATAAAGAGTTTTATAATATATTATTTATAATATTATAATTTCATATAATATTAATTATATTATTATATTTATTTAATAATATAATATTTTTATGCCATAATAATAATATTTCTTTATTATTATTATTATTTTAATCTTATTTATTTCAATTATAAGGACATTCAGAGTACAATAAGTAATAAATTAGTAATTTTTACTTATTGTTTCATAGTCAAACCTTACACCAAAGAATATAAATAGAGGGCCTCTCTACCTTATTTCATCCTCTTTCCCCATCCCATTAATTAAATAACAAGAAGGAGAATAATTATTCATCCCTCACCAGTATGTAAGCTTAGTATTATTATTAAATCGGGATTATATAAGAAGAAGGAGAGTAATTCATACATTTCTTACCAGTAGGATAATTTCGCTATTTATATTAAATTATTATATACTTGTAAGCTTAATTAATAGTTATTTCTAATTAACAGTAGCTAGAAAAAGATCTACATTATATTATTAATCTCCTCTATTTTTAAAAGTTTAGTCTTATAATTATAATACTATCAATGATACTCATACTATTGAGTTCATAACCATAAACCTTATATCATAAAGAAAAAGTATCCAAATTATAGCCTTATAGTAAAAGGACCTTAAAAATATATTATTATATAAAATGTTTCACTTATATTATAATATATCACTCATATATATGAAAGGTATCCCTTCTATATTAAACAATAACTCCACATTAAGGTATTCAATTTCTTATTTTTATACTAAACTAACATTCAAAACCTTAAATAATTAAGTATTATAAAGGAGATAAAATCAAATTCAACTTACCCTTATACTATATATTAGTACTATTATATTAAACGAACGTCCTATACTATTAAAGTCTTACCCTTATATCATTTCATATTATCATTTCAAAATTATATTTAATACTGTTATAACTTTCAAGTTACTTATATGATTATTTATTAGGCCTGATAGCAAATTCTGAAAATTTCTATCCAGTAATAAAGCCACAGTCTTAAAATTGATTTGTGGGCTCTGTAGGGAGATTTTTTGGTATATTAAACGGGGAAGCTTCTACATCTTAGCATCCTTGGTTTCAAGATTATTCCTCAATTCAAAACGTTTTACCTGTGATTTCCCCCTCAGGGACTTCCTTATTAAATCTCAGACTGAAAGGAGTTCCACCTTGAGAGTTATCTTTTGGAAGAGCAATTCTTACAAATTTACAAATCAAACTAAAGATAATAGACAAAACTTTTGTAAAGAAATAAATCACTTCCAATTATTCCAAATAGAACTTGAAGTGATTTAGAAAAATTGATTTGGTGGATCATTTGTGGATTTAAAGAATAAAAATTTAATATGAAGAAGTAATACAGAAACTACAGTTAGAATAATATTTTGAATAATAATATACTTTTATTTGATGTCTTTCTGGTTGATTTTGAAGGAAAACAATTATTAAGAATCATTAATAGCTAATCTTACTTATTATTGTAAAGATTTGATGCTTTAGCTGAATGATAATTATGACTGTTGAAAAAAACAGAAATGGCTTCTTTCAAGTCTACAATAGCTTACAGAGGCTCTGCATGGAGCTAAATGAAAAAGTAATTAGTGAGAAAAAATCTCTCTATTTTTATTGATTATTACAGAACTTGTTTTCACATAAGATTATCATAATTTCTTGATTGAGTTAACTTACATGGCTACCAGCCCATTTATGGTTAAGAAATTATGAATTTACCTCAGTAATTATACTTTTATCTCAAACTGGAAGTTTCCTTCTCAAATTAATATATTTCATTGGAAATTTAATCAAAGGTTTCATTTTCTGTGAATATTTTCAGATTCAGTATTTTGTGTGGAATCATCAAAAATGATCTACTGGTAAATCATTTCATTTGAATTATGGAGTCATAGTTCTTTTTTAGTTTATGTATACTATCCCTCTATCAATTGGTCCAAAGGCTTGGAGATATATGTTAATAATTCTATTTTGAAGGAATTTGTGATGCAAGTAAATAGGATATTGGCAGCTGGTTTGCATGAGCTAATTCCATAAATAATAGTCTGAAAAGGTTTTTGATTACTATTTTTGGGTTTATAAATGAAAAAATCATTATTAATGGACATGGCTATAAAGGTCAGAGCTACTTATTACCTCCTTTTCATCTCAAAATAGAAGCCTATTTCTTATTTTCCCATGATTAAATGTGACTTAGCTTGAGTAGACCATTTCCTCAAAGGTCTTGAGTGAATAATTAATTAAATATCAGCCATATATTTAAAATCTAGGACTAGATACTCACTTGGGGCCTCAGGGCTTGGGCTACCTTGCCAAATTTTGATTTATTCCCCCCTTAACTATTTTTACATCAAAATAAGTAAATTAGGCTTCAAGATTTATATTAATTAAGGGTGTCTCAAAGCTTCATTTAGAAGTACAGTAATTCAAATTTACATAAGATTGAATAACTCTCATCTCAGTGTATACACAATGTGGGAATTCTCATACTCCTATTATTTTGTTTTAAAAATGCAAAAAATCATTTACACAAATCTTTTATGTGTTTTTGGTGATGGGGTATTGAATTATTTTCCATATTGCAACCTCACTGAGCTAATTACAGCTTATTTTCCTTAAAATCTTACCTTAGGGAAGCCTTTTTGTATAATACTAATCTGGCATTGTTTCCCTGGTTTTACTTATTTATAAAAGGGTTTTAATCATCCTTTCAAGAAAAATAATGAATTTTTGATATGAACATGAATTATGGGTTTTTCACATTTCAAGAACTATTTTAGGGTCATTTGTGGCCTATTTGCCTAAGTAAAGCATACCTCAAGGCTCAAATCTATTTTCAAGAAACCAGTACCTTTTCTTTCAAGCCTTTAAGCTAATACTCATCTTCTAGGTTTGGTGATAAATTTGTTTTCAGTTTCTTTAATTAGAGCTCTTGCAAGGCTGGCTACCTTTGTAAAAGAGTTTAAGCTTTTGTTAAAGAGCTGTGAGCCTTAAGGTATATCTTACTTAAGCAAATGGGCCACAATTAATATTAAAACAAATTCTGAACTATGAATAACCAATAATTCATGTATATATCCAAAGGTTATAATTTTTTACTCAAGAAAAGATGAATGACTTTTTTGTGGGTAAGTAAAGCCATGAATTGAAGACCAGATTACGATTCCACAGCAAAATTTACCTAGGGTAGCTCCATAGAGTGAAGAATATAAAGTTAAATATATCTGGTGGTGATATGTAAGATACTTCAATACCACATCATTGATGCCACATAGAATAATTGTGAAAATTTTAGTTTTGCTCAATTGCACACTAAAATAATGGGAATGTGATGAATCCCATGTTAAATATACAATAACATTAGTGGTATGCAGGTTTGTGGAATTTGAAACTACAGTATTTGTAGATGAGGTTTTGTTACACTCATAGTGGGAATCAGTCTCTAAGCCTAAATTACTATTTTGACATGAAAATAGCTAAAGGGGATAATAGACATCAGAAAGAGCCAGGGTACCCAGCTTCTGAGGCCTCTGAGGGTGGATAGCTCTGAAGCTTGATTCAATGGCTGATCATTTCCCAATAAGTGTTCCAAAACCTTTTGGGAACTTGGTTACCAAATTAAAGTTCCATTAAATCATAAAGAAAATAGGAAATAAGCTGCTATTTTGAGATGAAAAGGAGGTAATGAGCTACTCTGACTCCTGTAACCATGTCAATTCTTAATGAATTTCCATGGATAAACCTTAGAAGGGTAAGTATAACCCTTTTTGGACTATTATCCACACCTTTACCTCATGGAAACCATCTACAACTGGGCCATTTGCAATTCTACATAGAAATAAGGTAAAGACTTCAAAATTCATTAAAAATACAATTCTTGATGAATCTTTCTTAAGCTTTCAGGACAAATGGAGAAAATGATACTCCATCCAAAAACAAAAATAATTATGAATTCATAATTCAAAGTAAAAGTTTCATGTAATTTCCATTTTTGATGATTCCACATGAAACATGGAATCTGCAAAAATTCACAGAAAATGAAATCTGTGATGAAATTTCCAAAAAAATTGATAAATTTGAGGAATCAATTATTATTTTGAAATACAAGAAGATTGACCGTTTTTACCTCTTTATTTCTTAACCATAAATGGATTGGTAGTCACATAAGATGACTTAATTAAGTAATTATAATAAGCTTACATGATAGCAAATGATGTAACCCATTATACAAAAAGGATTAATTGTTTCTCACTCACTGTTTTTTCAGTTTTCTCAATGGAATTTTCCTGTGAGTCTTTATTGACTTAAAAGAAACCTCCTCTTGCTGATTTCCAAATAATCTTAATATGCAATTATTCTTTTCTCAAGTGTTTTAATTATTTCAGAATCAATCAGAGAGATTTGAAATAATAGAAATATAATATTCAAAATAGTATTTTACTATTATATGGCTATATTACTTCTATAATACCATTTTGATCCTTTAAACACAAAATTATTCCATGAAATTCACTCTACCCATTCTTTACAAGGTAATATTGGTGTACTAGGGAGTGTTTTCATTCAATTCTAAAATATTTTCTCTATTAATAGTTTTCTTCAAGAACTATCTTTATAATTATTCTTGAAAAATAAAATTATACATAAAAGTAATTTGTATTATCTTAATAACGAAGTTTTATTTTCAAATACTTCTTGTAATTGATTGTTCTAGACAGTTACTGACTACTGTTATAAGCACCAGTAGTGTATAGAAATCAAATGAAATAATGAATTAATCAGATATTTAATTGTGGTTATAATAAGTTTATTTATTATACTTCAGAAGAAAAATCATATCAATATTGATTAATAGTAATGTTATCAGCAGTTTCTTAGACACATCTTCCATGTGGGGGCCTGGCTGTTATTTTAACCAAAGTATTGGAATTTAATCATACTCTAGACATCATTTCTTTGTTCTGAAAAACTGCCATACCTACACAAATTTTCCAATTGGTGCCTGGCTATGTTTTTTGAGCCTTGTACCCTCAACTAATATGTTAACTTTGATAATTCTTTTTCTTCCAATTTGAAGTTAAAATTATTTTTATTGTTGAAATTTTCTTGTAAATATTTTTTATTGAGGAATTTCCATTGATGTTATATTGTTTTACACATGGCGTTTTTGCATCCAAAAGCTTATGAAATTCTTCTTTGAGCTATTATGAATTAACTTTTGATTCAAAATCTTGAATTTTAATTTTTTTACCATTTAAAAAATAATAAAATTATAAACAAAATTTTTAAAAGTGTTTCAAAAGCATAAAAAGCAATTTTTCTTTTGTCAATTTTTCTCTAGTGTCTTTGATCAAGTACATTGCATCTGGTAATAAGCTCAGCAAGAGATATATTACCAGTCCAGAATCTTTAGAAGCAAGATATGAAGAAAGCATTGAATTTCAAATTGCTACAATAGTCAATTTATTGAAAGCAGAGTTATCCAAAAAGCTACCAAGAGGTGTATATTTGTCTTTACTCTTCATTTTCTCATATTGATGTGAAAATGGTGCGTAAAAGATATGTAAGCAACTATTCATTCAAACCAGATGGATCTGAACAAGGAAGAAGCAATACCTGGCAGGCCTTCCTCAAGAAATACACATTTGGAGGATGCTAGAGGTTTCTCCCATCCCCCAAGTTCTGGACCAAGAATTTTTGATAGAAACTCTGATCCTGAACTTATTAAAGGTAATTATTTAAGGGCTGAACCACTTTCAAGCTGCAGTCATAGATATATATCAGTCCCAGTACAAAAACTGGTACAGAGCAGCCAAGGAAGAGGAGTGGGAATTTTTTTCAAGCTTTGGGAAGGGAGCCATGATCTCATACTTATGCATCAAGAGGTAACAGGGTCAGGAGAAGACCATAGAGCTCTAAGGAGGATTGAGTCCCTTGTCCTGAAAAGACAAAGTCAAAAATATAAATAATTGATTGAAGAACCAAATTCATTTATCCATAGACAAAAAGGAGGGACTTGAAATGGCCCCAGCGTTTGAGAAAAAAGGACCAGTGGCCTCAAAAAGCTCCAGAAAATTCCACAATAGTCCAATGACAAGCCCAAAAGAACATAGAAGAAACAGAAAAGTCACAGGAACAATCAAGGCAAGGGCAAAGGCAAGGCCAATTTTCACAGACCTTACCCACAAGGGTACAGGATTCCCGAACTGGAAACTCCAGCCATGGACAGTTTGTTCAATATGGCCAGAACCCTCATGGAGTTGATAGCCAAGGAACAGAAAAGGATAAACAGGACCTTTCCATGAATATGATTGTTTAAATTAGATATATTCTGTCTATTATGGATGTAAAATTTAATAAATTTGATACATAATCATAGAAATTAACATCCAACATCAATGACATCATAAATAGTCACAGAAAGCTATCTGAATTTTGCAAAGTGATAAATTCCATACTTGAGTAGGCTTCCAAGAGATTTGACAGAGTTTAGAGTAAATTTCAAGTAAAAAAAATTAATTTAAGAATCTTTCAATTAATCACATTTATGACCAATTTACAGCTCTGAAGGAGCATGTTTTGGAAATAGTTGACCATACCAATATTTTTTCCACCTGTTTGGAAAGAAGTGTCAGTTAAATGAAGAAATTAAAGAATTAAATAACTACAATAATAAGAATTCTGAACCAAATTCACATATTCCAAAACATTCTACACCTTTAACTGAAGAAAAACCCTCTTTGAACGATCTTTTAACCACTTTTCTATGATAAAATGTAATCTCTGTAAGAGATATTCCCAAACTAGAAGAATTTCCAACATTCCCTGGTGAAGGTGAATATAACCATATTCATCTCATTAGAACAATTGATATGTTTCAGGAAGATGCTCTATAACTGATGACATGATAGTTGGGAAATTACATTCCTTGTTTACCAGAAATGAAAAGAAATGGTATTACAAGATGAGACAAGGACATGGAAAACATCATTTGCTTTGGTGGAAATTTGAGATAATCACCAAGTGGGCCAACAATTCCCGGAGAGGTGAAATTGAAAATGCTTTTTGGAGTGCCATTTCTAACTAAGGCATAGATAAACCACAAACTTGGTTCCTTCAACAACAAGACACATTATCTACTTTACACTCAGAAATGTATGACTATATGATTAATATTAAAATTTTAAGAAAATTTGGAAGAGAGCTAGAGAATTCTATCAAGTGCAGATGTGTATATCCCTGTTCAAAATAGGGCTATATTAATGCTATGGAGGATATAATTACTAGAAGAAGAATTGGTAAAATATAGACTTGAAGCCCTATAGATTCCAAAATAGTTCCAAGGACCTCTACAGAGGATAAAAGACCTGAAATATCTGTCATAAAGTGTCTGTCACAGGGGCTCTAGTGGAAAACAAGAGTGTCCTGGAAATGAGAAATCAAGCGCTCACTTGGAGGGCTCCAAAAGGACAAAGAAATAACAGGAATTATATTTCTTTAAGAAAGAATAAAAGTAGGGAAAAGTATGCCAAAGATGAAGGAAAAAATAAGCCAATGGCCAAAGATAATAAAGAAAGCAAAAAGCCAAAGAGCCAACCAAATGAATCTTCAATTCACTGTTTCAACCTGCGAGGAAGAACAATGGAATTAGTAAAGGATATGACCACTGATATCCACTGAGAGGTGAAGAAGAAAGGGTTCAAATGAATGACTTAAGATTATCAGTATCTACTTTCATAAATGAAAAGAAAATAAGGATAAAAATAAATGAAATATATAAATTAACTGGGGAAAAAGTCCCCAGGGAAGAAAAGGTGGCCAGTATATGTGAAAAGCTTAAGACTGATCCTAGAGGGTTGATCACCTAGCTTTATTGATTGTTTTGGGTCAATACAGATCTGGCCATCTTGAGAATCTAACTGTGTGACAGAATTCCCACAGTGGAATATGAATTGGCCCAAAAGGGCCAAGGCCATACAGGTTGCCTGAATACTGCTTGTATGGACCAATTGAGCTGTCCAAGGAATACTGAAGTACTTTATGCCTTGACAGCTGATTTAATGATTGATAACATTTTGAAATTTCCCTTGGAGTAACCCTGAAAAGAAAATAAAACCCAACTGCTGCAGGGCCAGGTGGCTGGGGTCCTTGAATGTTCTTCTGGTAGCCACCAGGGATTGCAAGACTTAATTACTGAAAAGACTTCCTTCAAAATTAGTAATGGATTTGGGGACTTCAATTGAAAAGACATAATCTGTTCCTGAAAGCATCACCATTGGATTGCTGAGCAAAATTGGTGCATAATGGTATATTATACCATATATGCACCACACCTGGATCCTTTGGTATGGAGTACATTGGTTAAGGAGAGGTCTTCCCCTGAATTGAGGGGAAGCCTTTCTGGAACTGGGCTGGTTCCCTCTGGTCGCTTCCAGAGGGCAGGGGTTGAAAGTGTCCAAAATGTGGTTCTTGGCCAATTTGGGTCCTGGGGTCCTTTTGGCCATTTTGGGATTGTTGAGCTTGGGGCCAAAATTGGCTCAGATGGGCCCACTTGGCCTTGGGGGCTGGTGGACCTCCCCCTTTGCCCCTTTTGGAATCATTAAATTTATGCTTAAAGAGGACTAAGGGTCCCACAGACTGTGGGCTGTAGAGGCCGTAGGGGGCCAAAATGGCCCAAAAAGGCCATTTAGGCCTTAGACCCCATAATAAAAGGGGTTGGGCCAAAGGACCTGGTGATTGCTAGAGGTGACAGAAGCCTCTGGAAGACCAGATGGACCCCCAGGCCCAAAACAAAAGTATTAACCTGGGGGTTGGTCAGGTGGAGAATTGGCCAAATGGGCCAATGGCTTCAGGATATGGCCCAAGGCCATAAGTGGCCAGTGAAAGGTGATATGGCACAAAGGCCATAAAACAACAAAATGGTCCAATTGGTCATAAAACTGATGACATGGATAATTGGCCATAAAATGGGGTTAGGATATATTTGCCGTAAACACCCATTAGGGGGTGATTACACATGGTTGTGACAGTGTCATAGATTTGGGAGCACCTCACATTTAGCCAAAACTTGTACCAAAAGGACAAAAATAAATGAACTTCAAGTAATTGAATAGTTTCAATGTTCTGAAGAAGAAGAATCTGACCAATATTCTTCCAGATATGATGACACACCAGCAGAAGATTATCTTATCAAGAGCATTACAGCTTTCCTTGAAGTGACTGATGTCCATACTCACTTACCACAATGCAGTGAAGATTTCTGAAACCTGATTAATATTCAGGATTACAAAATGGGTAAAACAAAACCTGCTGAAGGGAAAGAATACACTTCTGGAGCATCTTGTATTACATAAGTATTATTGAATGATATTAAAGCCAAAGGAAATTTAGACACAGGGATGTTTTGAACTTGTGTAGGCAAAGACTATGTTCAAATTATCCTTCCACAATGGAAAAACATCTATTTCCGATAGAAGGAGTACAATTCAGTAGTTCCAGTAGTCATATGTACCCTTTTGGGATATTGGACACTAACTTGATATCTCCACAACCCTGCAGGATGTATGAGAATAAAGACAGAGATAGTAGTAATGGACAATTGTACTTCTCAAAATATTATTCTTGGAAATGACTAACTGAATATTTAGGGTATTGACATCAATAACCCTAAATAAAGATATATTACAATTGGAAAAAACAAAAGACAGAATATTTCTTTTTCCAATTTGCCCAAACAAATATCATCAGTGTCTACAAACAAAGATATAAGTCAAGAGGAATATGTGTCAAATAAACTCAGTGAAGCACAAATTAATACAAAATTATCATCAAAAGTGAAACAAGAGCTTATAAATTTTTTATACACATATAAAAATGCTTTTGCTTCAGATAATGAACCAATAGGTGGTTTAAGAGGGCATAAAGCTGATATTACTCATAATATTGATAGAGAATACCCTCAAATACTGGGAGGACCAGCTTACCTAGCAGGTCCCAGAGCTAGAAAAGCCTTGGAAATACATATTAAACAGCTAATACAACTTGGTGTACTAAGAAACATGGGCCATAATGAGGAAGCTGAAGTGAGAACTCCTGTCATTATTGCTTGGAATAATTATAAGTCAAGGATGGTTGGAGTTTTTAGAGCTCTGAATAGCTACACAGTTCCAGATAGGTATCCAACTCCTAGAATTAAAGAAAGATTGACCCAATTAACCAAAGCAAAGTATATAATCTCAATGCATGCATTAAAGGGCTTTCATCAGAACTTTTGTATGCCCAAAGGCAAGAAATGACTTAGAATTATCATGCACTGTGGTATTTATGAGTATATGAGAGTTCCATTTGGGATTAAAAATGATCCATCTCATTATCAAAAAAGGATGAATAATATCTTGGGCACAGAATTATCTAAAGGATGGCTCATTATTCATATTGATGATATAATTGTATTTTCAGACTCATGGTCTTTGCATCTTAAGACACTTGCAAGAGTACTTGGTAAGCTGCATGAGGGAATATGAATATTTCACTCAAGAAATGCAATTTAGGCTTTGAAGAATGTAAAGAATTGGGACATGTTGTTTCCAGTTTAAGCTTGGGTATTGACAAAGAAAAAGTAGCAGCAGTGTTACTTAAGCCGATACCCCAGAATAAGAAAGAGATGATGTCTTTTCTTGGATTTTCTGGTATGGGAACTCCTCTTGTGTTGGATTGAGATGAGGGAGTACCTGGAGGGGGAAATAACAGGTAACTAGTTTTGAGTTGCTAATGACTCCTGTACCCAAGGGTGGCAAGAGTGTATTTCCTGCCCCTCCTAAAATAATGAAAAAAATCTTCCTTGGAGTTCACAAACCCAAATTAAACTGGTAAGTGGCTTTACAACTGCAGAAGATGAAATTCAGAAGTCTCAGATCAGATCTCTTCAATATATAATATGAAAAAGAATGTCATTAATTTTGGTTAAATTTGAGATTTCGATGAAATAATTGTCTGTTTAATTTTTATTTTTTAGTTAAATTGGGGTGAGTGGTTTCTTCTTGGCAATAAACATTTGGTCAGATTGGTTACTTAAGGTGTTCTGGAAGATATTATCAGTGTTGATAAAGGTAATTTTGCTAGGGTAAAGCTATAATAGAGTAAAATGATTTTTGAAGGTTGGTTAATAATAAGATAAAATTGTATTTGTAAGATTTAAGAGGTAATATTCTTTGATATTGGATCTTTAAAGAGTTAAGTTAATTTTAAATATGGGTAAAAGGTGTCAATTTTACTAGGTGAAATATCTTAATAGAGTAGTAACCCTAATCTTGGGTCCTAGATAATTTTTATTTTTTTAATACTAAGATTCCACTGAGCTTAGCTACTGAGCAATATTCAACACTATAACACCACTGAGCTTGGCTACTGGGAAATCCTCAACACTATACTTTCACTAAGATTAGCTACTGGGCAAGTAAGTTCACTATAATTTACTGGACTACCCCCAGGTGAGGGATGACTTATTCCTGTTCTTATAATGTGCAGGGGATGTAATGTGCATGGGGGAATTTCGAAATTTGGGGGGAGAGAGCCCCTCTATTTATACCTTTTGGAAGCCCAGGGGGCTCCCCATGGGAGCTGTCTCTTTCCACTTTAATTCCTCTTGATTTAATCATATGAGTTTGTTTTTGGTAAGGTACTTTCTTGCATGAGCTAGGTGATTTGAGGTTTGTTAATAATTTTTTTCTCTGCACAGCCTCCATTTATCATATGATGATATTTTGGTGAGCTTATTATGACATTATATCCTTTGATTTTCCTTCCATTCATGAGTTTATTTCATTTTGGCTGGGAATTTTTCTTGGGCACAGCCTTTTTTCTGTCACATGATATGCTGTGGGTGGGTGCAGTATCATATGATGAGCTTTTATTTCCCTTGCATATGTCCTATTTTAGGCTTGGTAGAAGTGGATGTGTAATTTATGCAGGTATCATGGCTGTGTTTCTTCTTTTCAAACTTTGAAATGAGGTCAGTTGAGAATCTCTTTCCCTGATGAATTTACTGTTGTCTATGAGATGATGTGATTTTTTAGCTTGAAACATTATGTGCGTAGTGATGTGGTTGAGATTTAAATAAGAGTGTGTACTACATGCAGGCTGTTGTAACTAGTCTTGACTTGAATGAGGTGATAAATGGGGTGAAGAATTTTGATGCTTTTAAAGGTTTCAAGTGGGGTTACTTTGAATGTAAAAGCAGGTTATTCTTGTGGCTGTGCTGTGAATGAATTTCAGGAAATCAATGGCTTGATATTTGCATCATATGAATTTTCTATGCTGAATGAAAGGTGGTTGTTTCATTCATGCAGGTGTCATTTTCTTGCTCCATGAGTCTTGTGGCTATAGAGGGGTGTAATTGAAAGGGTGGTACCATATTTGTTGTAACTATTTTGATATATGTAGCTTGAATTTTACATATGCATAATGAAATTCTATGATTTATTTGAACAAATACACTTCCCTTTGGTGCCTGTGCACTGGATTTATGAATTAACTCTAGCTTTGTGCTGTAAAGCTTACCTTTTGGTGTAAAATTTGGGTGTAAGTCTGCATGTGGGTTGAATTTACTGCTGTTATTGGGTACCATGAGCTTGAGCCTGGTGAAAAGAAATGGTATGGAATACCAAATTGCAGTTCAAGTGGTGAGAAACAAGTTGTTCTTTTAGTTGAAATTCTTTCAGCCAAATTAACCAATGGTAGATATTTTTTCTATTTTCCTCCATTTCCCCCACACATCTTGACTAGTGCATCTTTGAATTTTTCATTTCCCCTTTCAACCATTCCTTGGGACTCTGGGAAATAGGGTGTTGTGACTCTGATCCTTGATCCTCCTTTTTTTACTGCACCTTACAATTCTTTCCCAAACTCCAGCTCCCCATCAGAAGTTACTTCTTTGGTTAGCTATGCCTGCATATACACTCTGAAACTGCTTTTGCTGTTAATTTGACTTTTCTTACTGTTTCTGGCCATCCTGAAAAATCATCCCTGGCCATAACCATGTACTTCCATCTTTCATATTTGATATGGACAGCATCCATGCTGACCCTTTCAAAGATTGCTGATGTTGATGTAGATTTTCCTTGTTCCCTTTGTAAGCTTTGACTTCTCTTTTGGCAGGCCAGCCAAGATTGAACCCATTTCTTAACTTATTTCTTCATTCCTTCCCACTGAAATCTTGCATTAATTCTTCTATAAGCTTCAGTTCCCAACTCTATGGCCCATGTCTTCATGAAGTGAATTTAAAGTTTAGCTTTGAAATTCTTGACTTCATAACACCAGTTGAGGGTTTGGATTATTTCTGTTTTTGAGCTGGCCATCTTCCAAGAAAAGGTATGGTGACCTCCTTTTAATTTTTCTAAATTATTCTTCCTTTATTCATTCTGGTCTTTTCATTTTACTTAAGAATTTGTGCATCCTCTTCCAAATTCCTTCTTGTTTTTTTTGGTACTTGCATTCCTGAAAAATTGAGGGAGCTTACATTATTAGCCCCAAATCCAGGGTGTTTCTTGATCCAGTTTTCTTCTTCATCAAATTATGGTGCATCTTCTTCATCTTCTTCTGAGTTTTATGGTCTTCTGGATAGCCCATTGGGAATAGTGAGGGTTTTTCCTGGTTTGTGTACCACACAAAAGGAAAATAGTTGAATAAAAGCCACCCATCTTGTCATGGGGGCATTGGGTAAGAAAGGGGTGTTGATCATCTCAACTAAGGCCTTGGCATGAACCTAAAATTTAAAATGTTTTACCCAAAGAATTGTTTGAAGCTTCTTGAGAATTCTTGCAACTCCACAGGGTTCCAATTTGGGCTGTGAGCATTTTGATCACAATTTCAAAAAATTTATTGATTCATATAATACTGGTCTGTCTTTTCCTTCTTTGTCTTCTTGAGTGATTACTGCTCCTGCAAAAATTTAGCTTGAATCTACTGGTAGCTTAATTTTTCCTGCTCCTTTGTCATAATCCAATTTCTTGAGGGTTATTTCTTCTCTGACTATTCTTCTGAGCTTATGGAAAGCTTCTTCACATTTCTGATCCCAGTCAGTATGTTCTCTGGTGAGCCTTCTGAGTGGCGATGTAACTTGTGAGAAGTTTTCAATAAAAATCCTTACCTAGGCACAAAGTTCAAGAAATCTGCTTATCTCCTTCTTGTTGGGAGGTGTTGTCCAATTTTGAATTTCATTGATATTTTTTTTTGAGATTTTTATTCCTTTGAATGATAAAAAATGCGCTACTATGTCTAAAGATGGAACACAGGATGCAAACTTTGGTCCTTAGATAGTAAGTCCTGCTTCTTCAATCCTGAATAAAGTTATTTCTAAGGTTATGGAATATTCCCATGTAAATCCTCTGATAAAGGGGTTTTCTGGTAGTGCTTCTTGGCTGTAAAATGATCTTGGTCCTTTTATTCCTCAATAATCAATAAAAATTCCTACACTTTCTGGTATTTCTTCTTGCAGTATCCAGGTCATTTGGGATTGGTATACTGCTACTGAGTTGGTGGCTCATTGGAGTAGTGGTGTGAGCTGTATCCTTGAAAGAGGTGTTGAGGGGTCTTGCAGTGGCATCTCATTCTCTTTAATCATATCCTCCCATGATGTCTCCTAGTCCATAGCATTCTATTCCTGCAAATGTATCTAAGAATTCTTAAATGCGAGTTGTGAAGCCAGCATCCTTGATGGTGACTATGTTGAGTTCTTGAAGGTCACAAAAAATTCTGAGTTTCCCACTTGATTTGGCCATACAAAGGATTGGCCTTGCGTAGCTTGAGGTTGATTACGCCTAGAGTACAGTCCTGATTCTTTGTCTTATTGATTCAGTAAACTGAGGTAAAATTGATTTGAGAATGAGAATTGTCTTACTCTTCCAAGGTTCATGAGGTATTACTGGTATCTTGCAAGGTTTTCCATATGAGTGTCTGAGTAATCCTCTTTTTTATTCACAGAATGCTATTGATTTTCCCTTAAGATAATAACATTTTTGAGTAAATTGATTTCTTCATTTGATAGCCATCCTGGTGGGCCAAGATAAACTGCTTCCAGTCTTTCATGGGTAACCTTGAAGGTTTCTTGAGATATAGGTGGGTTTGGTGATAAGGGTGCTTCATAAGAATTTCTTGAAAAAGGTGATCTTGCAAAAGGTAGGTTCAGGTCTTTAGGAATTGGCTCCTTCACTGGTCTCACCTTCTTCAGGACTGATTTATATTTGTCTGCTAAAGCTTGGTGATCCATATTAAATTAGTGATTTTTAATTTTTTTCAATATTCTTCTAGTGTCCTGAAGTATTGGGTTTTCACAGTTATTCTTCCTTCTGTATTCCATAAAAAATGGAGTTTAAGGTCATACAGGACCTACAACTAGGTGTGTAACCCCTGTATATTAGGTATACAAGTCTTACAGTTCAATTCATGAAAGGCCCTCCTGTCTAAATACAATGGATTATATTGATTCTGGAGCTTCTTTGGGATTTATTTTATATCCCACTAGACTCTTGTTTTATGCTTCAATCTTCATCATTCCCATTGGATGAAATATTTTTCTGGTTTTTTTGTTTGTTGATGAGAGATTTTCTTGTCTTAATTGATGGCTTGGGACTTCACTTTGTTCATTGTGGCTGATTTGATAATGATAAGCAGCTTTGAAACACCTTGTTCCTGTTAAACAAAGGGAGAAGTTTATTGTCATGCTTAGGAAAAAAATGGTACTTCAGCACTTCTCCTGACTAAGACAGTCACCTCCAGCTCCTTGGTTGTCATTACTTTTTATTTAGAAGTTTCCCCTCCCAATTCTACAAGGGAAGAAGTTTAGTGTCAGGCTGAAGATCTCTTGAGTCTTCAATCTTCTGTTGAATCCCAAGGAAAATTCAAGTTGAGTGTTGTACATTATCTTGTTGGTTCATCATGTTAAGTGAGTACTGAGTCAATAATCAATCCAGTGAGTCATCCTTCAGTCCATAAATCCTGACCAGTGATTCTTGAATTTCAAATGAGTTTCAATCCAGAATCAAATAAATGGCCAAAGTCTTGTGTTATCCTAAGGTCAATCAAGAAGGAAACTCTTGCTTGTTTTATATAAATAATCTTATATATTTTAACTATTGTGATATTTGGTATGTGATATAATGTTTCCAATTTATCTTTATATTTCTTCAAAAGAATTAACTTCCTTTGGTTCTGTATTCCTAAAGTATCCCTGTCATAAGAAATATAATAGAAAATGACAATTTAAAATAATAAAATAATTAAAATTTGAGCTTTGAAGTTAATTTCTTTTTTTAATAATAGTCTTTTGGATGAGGGCCCCCCTCTCTATTCAAAAATCTTGAGTTGGTTTTCAAATTTCGAAAACAATATACACTCATTCCCCCAAAACTTCCACTATAAGGGATAGTGTAAGATATAAGTTTACGCATCCCTTATTTTTTTAATAGTGATTTTGATAAGAATAAATAATAATAAAGTAAAGTTACATAATTTTCTTTTTAAATTTGACTGAATAGTATTTTTGTCTTTGACTTTAAGTATTAAATAGCCAATATTTAAAATATCTGAGTAAAAATTCATAAATCTGAAGGAGATACACCTGAATCACAATAACGATAATGGAACTGTTTGTTTAAAGGTGGTGATTTATGCCAATTAGTAAATATTGGTTCTCTTGTGAGTATTTATAAGTGGTATGAAATAATTGAATGATCATAATTTAAATCATTAATTCATATAGTGAGCCGTATGATGCCACAACTATTCCTTGTGGAATCATCATTGTGACTTGGACTTCATCTTGAGTCCATCCCCTCTATAGTTCAGTGTAACAACCATGTATAATCACCCCCCCCCAATGGGTGCTTGTGGCAATTATATCCTGACCTCATTTTATGGGCAATTGGTCCATATTGGTGTTTTATGGCCTTTGGGCCACACAACCTTTCAATGGCCATTTATGGTTCCAAACCTTATTTATGGCCTCAGGCCATATCCTGTGCATAATTGGCCCTTTTGGACAATCCTCCACCTCACAAACCCCCAGGCCAATTCCTTTGTTTTGGGCCTGGGGGTCCTTCTGGACTTCCAGGGGCCCCTGGCCCCTCTAGCCACCACCAGGGCCCTTGGGCCCACCCCTTTGATTATGGGGGTTTTGGGCTAAATGGCCTTTTTGGGGAATTGAGACCCCCTACGGCCTCTATGGTCCACATACTGTGGGACCCTTAGGCCCCTTTTGGCGCAAATTCAATGAGGCCAAAAGGAGCCAAGAGGTCCAGGTGGAACCACCTGAGCCAATTGTGGCTCCCAATCCCACCAGTCCCACAAATGGCCAAAAGGACCCAAGGACCCAAATTGGCCAAGAACCACATATTGGCCACTTTCAAACCTTGGCCTTTGACAATCACCATACGCCACCAAATTAAGCTGAGCAAGGTTTCCCCTTCATTCAGGGGAAAGACTTCTCTTCACCAATGTACTCCTTACCATGGATTTAGGAATGGTGCATATATGGTATAATATACCATTATGCACCAATTTTGCCCAGAAATCCAATGGTGATGGTTTCAGGACAAAATTAGGCAATTTCAAACCAAGTCCCCAAATCCATCACCCATTTCAAAGGAAGTCTTTTCAGTCATTCATTCTTGCAATCCATGGCAGCTACCAGAAGACCATTTGAGGACCCCAACGACCTGGCCCTGCAGGAGTTGGGTTGTACTTTCTTTCAGGATTATTCAAAGGTTAATTTCAAGAGGTTATCAAGAATTAAATCAGTTGTCAAGGGATCAAGTACTTCAGTATTCCTTGGACAACTCAATTGGCCCATACAGGTTGTATTCAAGCAAGCTGTATCGCCTTGGCCCTTTTGGGCCAATCCATATTCCGCTGTGGGAATTCCATCACACAGTTCAATTTTAAATATGGCAAGATTTGTATTGACCCAAAATAGTCAATACAGCCAGGGATCAACCCTCCAGTATCAGTCTTTCAACTTTTCACATATACTGGCCACCTTTTCTTCCCTGGGGACTTTTCCCCAGTTAATTAATATATTAGATTTATCATTATCCTCATTTTCTTTTCTTTTATTAAAGGTAAATACTGAAAGTCTCAAGTAAGTCATTTGCACCTTTTCTTCTTTGCCTGTCAGTGTATATTAGTGGTTATATCCTTTACTAATTCCATTTTTCTTTCTGGCAGGTTGAAACAGTGAATTGAGGATTCATTTGGTTGGTGCTTTGGCTTTTGGCTTTCTTATTATCTTGACCATTGGCTTCCTTTTATTTTATCTTTTGGAATAGTTATCTTTACTCTTATTCTTCTTTGAAGAAATATATTCCTTCTTATTTCTTTATTCTTTTGGAGCCCTCCAAGTGAGTTCTTGATTCCTGAGTGCCAGGCCACTCTTGCTTCCATAAGAGCCCCTGTGACATTCAGATTTTCTGTTACCAATAAAGGCATTTGAGTTTTCAAGAAAAAGATAAACAGTGAAATTAAAATTTGTACCATAAAAATATCTTCTTTGCTTTTGGGGGCTTTTTAAATTCCATTTGGAATGAATAGCACATTCAGGTGTTATTAATATGTCAGTCCCCCAAATTATGTCAACAATTTATGAGTTCTTAATATAAATAACTCCTTCAGAGTTTAATTGATGCTCTCATGGCACAAATACGTTTTATTTTAAAACAAGTTCCAATGAATTTCTTGCAATTTAAGAAATATTTTAAATAAATGCATTGTTTTAACCAACTACTTGATGTAGTGTCAGCCTGTGACTCAAAACAGAGAACTAGCATGACATCCAACATACCATAAATAATGGTATTACAAGTATTGAACAAAAAGAGTCAATACAGGTAATAAATAAGAGAAAAAATACTCTTGAATTAAACACCAACCTTATCCAAACAGAATAAGGAAACCTAGAGGAGAACAAACAAGTCAAAACCCTTATTTTCACCTCTCATCTAACTTATGCATATTTAAGTTATCCTATACCAAAATGGTATTTTTCTTAAAGCTCACATAGAGAGCTACACAATGATATCATCCATGTTGTTGTAACACCACTACAACTGGAGATACCATATGAACTATTTTAAAACCAAGACCCCCCTGAAAGTCAAAGAGGGCTTGTACAAAGCTGTACAAAAGTATAACAAAATTAAAGATATAAACAAGAGCTTTAATTTGAGATACATTAGACCTCTGTATCTCTTAAATTGACTGAGGGATCTTCGTTCAAAGGTTTAACAACCAAAAATACAGATATTCTGAAAACAAGAAAGTAAACAAACCCCTGTATCTTTGGCATACACTCATACAACTGTACAGTGTAATATACCAAGCTGTAGAGCTAATCAAGCCCTAAAAAACTGTATCATCAGAATACAGATATCTTCTAAATTGGAGAAGATATCTGGCATGGAAGTTTTTGAAGCCTCATACTGATGTACAAAATTACATCCAAAAACTTAAAATCCTTATAGCTTTTGCTATTTGAAAGAAGGGTAAACATGAAGCATACCAAATTGAAGAGCTCATTAAGCCCTTCAATTCTGTGCTCTTGGTTTCTTGATATCTCAAAAAATGACTAAGATATCTTGGTTGGAAGTATTTTGACCAATACTGGCCTGTACCAAACCTGTACCAACCAGTACTAGCTTGATACTTAAAATAATGGTTGTTTAAAGCTTAAACCCGCCCAGAATGACTAATATTGATCATACAGACACCAGAACAACGTCATCCAAGTGCTGACGTGGAAGGTGAAAAGTTTTTTCACCCTGTATTGACCCAGAATGATCATTTGTGGTGCTGAAACCACAATTCTGCCTCTATTGACGTCAGAGTTGAGGATCCAGAACCACAGATTGACCATTGGAGTGAAAATTTTCACTCCACTGACGTGTGAAGAGTTAATAACTCTTGACAGTCTTGAAAGATATAAAAGGAAGGGTTTTTTCCTTGAAAACCCATCATTATTATCTTATTATCCATATTCTTACGTGACAAAACTATTATCAATCAGTAGTGCCCTTAGAATTATTATTAAAAGATATAATTAGAACATAATTATTGTAGTACCTCTTTACAGTCAAAGATATTAAAGTATTGCAACCCAGGTCCTCAATAGACTCATCACCACTGTTACCACGTAGCAGTAGGACCTGAAGATTTAATTTTATTTGTTTTTGACGTGTCACAGTCATAATACTAGCTTGTAACTACATTTTATAGCTACTATATAGACTCACCCTGACATGTAGAGTTTTTTTAATTATTTTTGAGTTTAACATTGAAGCCAATCTAATGGATCTTGGTGTAATATTAGGAGGAAAAAGAATATAATGAAGATAAAAAGGATCATTCATGAGACCTCAAATGGGATATTCCCCTTATTCTCAGGTAGTTTATAGTCTTGCCTAGGGCTTTTTTTGTATATTGAAGACCTGTATGATTTTAAATAAAATATTTGAATATGATTCAATTTTCAAAAATAAAATCGAATGAAAATATTCAGAAGCTTTACATCTTTCTGAGGACATTTTCTGTTATTGATATCCCTGTAGCATAAAAAAATCAATAAACTAAATTAAGTAAAAGAAACAAGCAAAACCAGCAGTTGAAAGCCATACTTAGGGCTTTTCTCTCTTTCCAATTATTATATTTTTATGTATAGATTTCTTTTTTATCCATTTTATGATTATTTTTTTGCAATTCCCATCCTTGTTTGACACATAAATAAACAAACATCTTAGTCACTCACTTCTAAGCTCTAAATTGATTCAGGCTGAAGTATGAAAGTGATCTAGGAAATCCAATACCACAATGGGGGCCCATTTTTCTTTTCTTTGAGTAAATTTTATGGATTGGGTTGTTTAAAGAGAGTTCTTAACGATTGCATTCTACTCAGGAGTTGTTCAAGGGTTGAATTTTACCTTATTAATCTTTGAAATTAATTCGGATCAACTCTTTCTAGGCTTCTGGGGTTCTGTAAACCTCATTTATATGGCGAGCTGTAAATTGTGTTGGGTGTAGCGCCAAATAATCAGTCAGGCCAGGGGAGGTAATGAAACTTCTAGCTTCTATTTCTCACTTCACAACTGACTTCTGATGTATGTTCCTGTGCAGTAAGTTCATTTGTGTTGTGAAGGTTAATATTCAGTTTGGTGGATGGTTTTCTTTAGGCAGTGCTACTGTTTTTATTCACATTCATACAACTGATTCAGGTACAGATCCTGGTCCCTAGAGGTAATTCCATTTTTTTTCGCCTCAGAAACAGTCTAATAAGCTCCTTGGGAGGTTTTAGTTGATCTCTTATCTTGAAGAGGTCTTGGGATGTGATCATAACCACATAAATGTGTGATGGTAGCTGTAGGATTCTATCTCCAATCTCAATCCACCTTTGAAATGAGAGCTATCACTTCTTGTCTCTGGGTAGTTAGTGAGTTATCTTCTCTATTGCAATATATATCTGCTTTTGATTGCACCATTGTCTTATGTTGCTTCTTCCTCCCTGTTTTTACAAGCTGATGGCGTTCCACCTGCAGGTGTCTGCATATTCATGTATTTCCTCCTTAGTGCACTGCTGAACCACTTCCATATCTGACTGAACTAATTTTCTCTGATTTGTGGAATCTTAAACATGCCAATAACATTTATTAGTTTTGGTACCTCAGCAAGTGCAGCTATACTTCCTCTTGAGACAATATGTTGCTGCATGTTAAGTCCGCCAATGGATTTCCCTGTCTTTTTGCTCTCTTATTGATTATAAATCTTTTTATCACCTCAAGGCAGGTTGAAGCTGTCAGAACCCTTCAATTCCTCTTCTTATTTTTAGTTTCTTCTTCTGCTATGTCCGTCGGAGGAGCTCTTGGGATGTTGTCTCCTATTTCAAAATCCTTATCTTGTGAAGGTATTTTGAATACAATTACAGCCACTTTCTCTCTTGATTTTATCACATATGGTATTGTCTTTTGAGAGGAATCCATCCAGAATGTTCTGTTTTTGTATTCCTACAGTATTCTCTCTTGGCATTCTTCTGCGCTTTATTCCAGCTATTTTCAGAAATCACTACTTCTTCTCACTGCCTTTGTCCCCGTACTGCAGTCATGCTACATTTTTGTTTGTCACATGATCACTGATTTACAAGCGCTCCTTTCCAGATCTGATAGAAGCGCTCTAATTTTACTTCTTGAGCCACTAGTAACTTCAATTGCATGCTTCTGGTACTTACGACTCTCATTCAAGTGTAATCAGCTTACAATATGCTGTGTTTCACTGATATGATAGGAAGTTATAGAAGTTCATTGTTAGTTGATTCTTCCAATTCAAACTTTCAGGCTACTGCATTAATATAAGTTTCTGAGCACATCTCACTCAGATTGTGGTAAAACATTGGAGTTAGGGAGTTAACGTTGGCTCTACTAGAAGCTCTGAGCTATACTGTTAAGATGGAAATGCTCAGATCTCCATATTGAGAGCCTTTTGGTGTTAAGGAATATTTGGTGGACCCATGAGATCCATCTGTGGTGGTTTGGTATTGACTATAAATACCCCTACCCCTAGAGTGGACGCAATCCTTCTGCTCTCCTTTTTTCTAAGAAATATATAAATATAATGTAAGAGTATTTAATCTGACAGCTGGAGTTCAATACCCAGATAAACTTTGTACAATACTAAATTGGAGTAAAATTAAGTGTTTTGTTGACTTTTTAATGATCATTTTTTGTATATATGTTACATCCTATTTTTTATTATCCTTTCTGATAATACTGTTAGCTCTGTGGATAAAAGTGATTTTCTTTTCCAAATAATTTGTTGGAGTCTGATAGAATGACTGTAATGCCATTCTTCTTGTATGATTCCTGCTACTTGTAAGCAATTTAGGTCAGCTTCCAGCTTATTTATCTACTGCTGATGCCAATTTGCATGTTGGATGAGGCAAATATAGACTGTTTTATTTGTTGATCAACTTGTCAGTATGGATATGGAAAATTAATTGGGTTCTTCTGGAAAGCGTTTAGCTCATCAGAAAGAACTGTTGAGATTTTTTTTTAAAAATACAATAAAAATAAAAGTGAAAGATTAAGTATAAATTAGAAATAGATTGAGTTATATTGAAAGATAACCTGTATATAAAATAAATAAATTTCAAATTTGAATTGAATCAAATTGAGATAAATAAGGGGAACTATAGTGAATGAGATCAAATTTTCTTTTTTCAAAAAAATTGTACTACTATTTTGAACCTGTTTAAATATTTTTCAGTTATTCTTTTTGGTTGGGGAAGTTAAATTGATATTGTTAGAAATTTTCAAACTAATTTCTCTATCACTTCCTGGTTTGTAAAAATGAGCTATTTGAAGTTAATTTAAGCTCTTTTATTTAGTTATCATTTGATAAATATGATCTGAGTGGAGACTAATTCTGTCTTCCTTTTAAATTTATATATTATATATATATATATATATATTGGTTACTTTTTTTTCTTAATGGATAGAATTAGAAAGGATATGAAGTATATAAGAGGAAAAATTAAAATAAAACAGAATTCCAATATCTTGTAAGTTTTTTATAGTTATTATCTAGCAATATAAATTAAATCATGACTGATTGTGTCTTTCTTTCTTTGATTTTTTGATTATTTTTCTAAAGAAAAATTAATGATAATTATTACTCATTTATTTATATTCTTATTTTTATATGGAGAAAAAGAGAAATATAATCATAATAATAATATTCAATATCAAGTAAGTTTATATTTTATTTCTTCCTTCTAAGATTATATTAACTGAAACTAATTTTCTAATTTTCATGATTTTATTTTCTATCTTTTCTTTTGATTATGAAAAGAAGAACAAATTTAAAAAGAAGGAAGTAAAACAAATACTGATGGATAAAAGAATTAATTTAAGGCTTAGCAGGTGGGATTTATATATATTGAAAACAATTCCTTTAACCAAGTCTTTTCTTCAATAATTCCTGTTTGAGAAATGTACCTCCCCTCCATTTCTCTCATCTGAGACTTTTGAAAATGTATTCTTCACAGAAGGAGTTGTAATCTTCTGTATTAATTTTATCTCTATTATTTTTGATCCTGAAGATAGCTGGTATCAGTGCTTCTTCCCAATGACAATCCCACGTGGCATTCTTGATGATACAATTTCTTGAGATTTTGCTACTTGGCATTCCCAGGTTCCCCAAGATATTGATTGCCTGAGGTGTTCATCCATTTCAAATATTTCATTCCAGTATTGGTTTCCAAGGTTGCCTTCAGTCCCATGCCAAGTCAGTAACTGCAGGAAGTCATATTTTGTAAGTTTGAACCCAGGTAATTCTTTCCATGGATGAGGAATAACAGTTTCTTATTTGTATTTTTTGTTTTTAAAGATTTCCTCAAACTAAATAAATGGAAGGATTATTGTGGAAATATCAGGACAGGGTTCTGGGCTTATTTGCAAGAACCAGTCAAGATTTTTATTTCATTATTGTGGATTATTGTAATTGGCCCAGGCCTCTTATTCTTCTATCAAGCTTATTTCTGTGTCCATTTACCAGCGATTTTCTTCAATTAATTGCCATTATTTCATTTTTGAAGGATTTGGTGTATTTTGAAGTGTTCAGGTAAGATGATGTGAAAATAATATCAATTGTATTTACCAAAAGTAATTGATTGGATTTTTTTCAATTATTTAGGATTGATTCAATTTTAAACTTGTTTTTCTAAGCAGGAAGTCACTGCCAAGAGTTTAATATCTTAAAGGTTATCTTAATAGGTTTTGCATGATAATTTTGGGTTTAAATTTGAGATATTCCTTGTTGATAAGGCAGGAGTTCACTGCCTAATTATTCCTGGTTTTTGATATTGATGGAGTATCCTTAAAGTGCCAATGGTTTTCTTTATTGAAATCTGCATCTTCTGCTTTCCAAATTGAATATTCATTAAGAATCTGGTCTTCCTTTATTAGTTATTCCCCATAGGATCCAAAAATTGGTGAATGGGCCATGGTAAAGGTTATTGATATTTTTTGTAAGGTTTATCATTATTATTATTATTTTTATTTTATTTAAAAGAAATACTTTGTTGATTAATGTATTCTTTGTTAAGGCAGGAAGTCACTGCCTTATGATTTCATTTTATAAAAATTGATGAAGGAAGATAATGATACATTTGATGAATGATATTAATATATTTTTAGAGAAAAAATCTTGATTTTGTTAATTTTCTATAGAGGTGAACTCCCCCAAGTGGGAAAGGTGAGTGTCTGTTGGGTAATCTGGCCAAAATGAGGTCTTTGAGGGCTTCCACAAAGGAATTTCTTTCTTCTTTTTCTTGTTCTGATGGGAATTACAACCACCATAAGTACTGATTGATTAATATATATCCATCTTCAACCCATTTCACTTTTTCAGTATGTGATTTTGATACATTCAATCCAAGGTACCATTGGGGCCAAATTTGATTGAAGTATAGTCCTCTTCTTGGTAATATTCCTATTGAAAATTCTTAATCCCAGAATTGATTTGAGAAGTCTCCTTTAATTCCCTCTTCAGGTAATATCTCTTGGAGTTAGATTTCGTTCAACTTTGCTTGTGGAAAATGACATAAATATTTGTCTTCACATAAAATTTCTTGAGCTTCATCCCCATAGGGGAATAATGGAATCAGCAAAGGATAAGGCCACCAATATCCACTGACAGGCAAAGAAGAAAAGGTGCAAGTTAGTGACTCAATATTATTAGAATTTACTTTTATAAATGAAAAGGAAATAAGGATGAAAATAAGTTCAATATATTAATTAACTGGGGAAAAATTTGGCAGGGAAGAAAAGGTGGCCAGTATATGTGAAAGGTTGAAGACTGATCCTGGAGGGTTGATCATCCAGCTGTATAGACTGTTTTTGGTCAATACACATCCAGCCATTTTGAGGATTGAACTGTGTGCCTTAATTCCCACAGTGGAATATGAATTTGCCCCAAAGGGCCAAGGCCATACAGGTTTCTTGAATACTGCCTATATGGACCAATTGAGTTGTCCAAGAAATACTGAAGTACTTGCTGCCTTGAAAACTTATTTAATGATTGATAACCTCTTGAAATTACCCTTGGAAAAATCCTGAAAAGAAATAACAAACCAACTCCTGCAGTGCCAAGTGGTTGGGATCCTTGAATGGTCTTCTGGTAGCCACCAGGGATTGCAAGACTGAATGACTGAAAAGTCTTCCTTTGAAATGGGTTATGGATTTGGGGACTTTAATTGAAAAGACATATTTTGTTTCTGAAAAAATAACAATTGGATTGCTGAGAAAAAATGGTGCACAATGGTATATTATACCATAAATGCACCACACCTGGATCCTTTGGTACAGGGTACATTGACGAAGGAAAAATCTTCCCCTGAGCTGAGGGGAAGCCTTGCTGGAACTGAGCTGGTGGCTTTTGATGTTTTCCAGAGGCCATGGGTTGAAAGTGGCCAAACTGTGGTTCTTGGCCAATTTAGTCCTGGGGTCCTCTTGGCCATTTTGGGATTGTTGAGATTTTGGGCCAAAATTGGGCTCAGGGGGGCCTACTTGGCCTTGGGGGCTGGTGGACTTCCCCCATTCCCCCCTTTTGGAATCATTGGATTTAGGACAAAAGGGGCCTAAAGGTCCCATGTTCTGTGGACCATGGAGGTTGTAGGGGGCCTAAATGGCCCAAAAAGGCCATTTAGGCCATAGAACTCCAAACAAAAAGGGTTGGGCCAAAGGCCTTGGCGATGACTAGAGGGGCCAGAAGCCCCTGAAAGAAGAAATGGACCCCAGGCCTAAAACAAGGGTATTGGGCTGGGGGTTGGTGAGGTGGAGAATTGGACAAACCGGCCAATGATTGCAGGATATGGCACAAAGGCCATAAAACACCACAAGGGTCCAATCTGCCATAAAACTGATGACATGGCCAATTGGCCATAGATTTGGGTCAGGCTAGATTGGCCATAAACACCCATTGGGGGTGATTACACATGGTTGTGACAGGTCTTGTGGGTCAAATTAATTATGGTATTGTCTATTTTTGCATTTTGAATCTTCTTTCCTGGTTTGTCTCTGACCAATTTTCCCATATTGAATCAATACATTTCACTAGGTGGTCCGGTTTGCCATCCAAGTGCTTGAGGCTTTCATATTGGCATGCATAATCTTCTTCCATCACATTCTTCATAGCTCAAGATTTCACCTTGCTTGTGAGAAAATTCTATCCTGATTACATTGTATTCCAAGAAGAGTCTTCCAAGTACTGTATGGACAGATAATTTTGCAATGAAGCAATGGATTTGTGTTTCTTCACCTGGATCCAAAATGATTGGAGTAAAGTCTGAAAGTACCACCACTTAAGTAGTATGGCCTCCAATTCCTCTGAGGTTCATGTTTAATTTTCTTGTTTTAAGTGAGGATTTGATTTATATTTCTTCTGTTATGATGTTCAGTTCTGCCCCAGTGTCCACTAATGCTCTAATAGGATATTCTTCCTTTCTAATGAATATTTCCATAAATCCTAAACAGCAGTCATAATGAACCTTGAGCTTTGGTACATCTTTTAATACAAATGTTAGTAGTATTTCTCAAACAGCCATTGAGTCAAGTTATTTAATTTTTTCCTTGTCTTTTTCTGATAATTCCTGTAGTTTATGGACAAGATTTGGTGACATCCTCAAAATTTCTTCAATGGTGAGTTTAATCTTTTTTTGCATAAATTTCTTGATAATTTTATCTCTTTCCAATTTTGGTTCAACTTGTTCCTTTTGAGGTTTGCTGAATTCATTTTGTTTTTTTTGCAATTTCTTCATCTTCATTTCTATTGGCAATATTATCAATTTACTCCTCAGGTTGGTCTGGTTTCGGAATATTGGAATTTTGGATTTTGTTAGGTATTATGACTCTTTCATCTTCTTTTTCTTACTGATTATAAGTTCCTGGAATGCAAGTTTTCTTCTTTGGCTCTGGAATTTGGGCTTGTATTTCCATCCTTTGTTTGGTCTGCTTCAATCCAATGTGTGATTCAAAGGGGTCATTGGTTGATGAAATGGTAGGTGGTTTCCAATGTGACCAATCTTCAACATGTGCAATTGAGGTAGATTTATCTTCTGATTTCTTTTCAGTGGGCTTGACCTCTAATTCTGGTTTTTGTTTGACATTAGAATTTTCCATAGATTTCTCGTTGAGTTCTTTGTTTTCTTGTGAAAAAGCCCTGACTATGTTTCTGGCACTTTCATTTCCTTCCATAGGTACTCTCTGATAATTGGGAAATAGATAAGATGCTCCTTGAGTTCTGACAATTCTTTTGTCCAAATCTTCAACAAGGTGAGTACATCTAGTTTCTGAATGGCCTTCTTCCTTGAAGTAAGCACACTTTAAAGGTGGTCTTGGAGCCATTTGAGCTGGTATGTAAGGTTGGTAGCTGGATGAAAATGGTGGTAAGGGATTCCTTGGCCTGGATGGCTGATTATTTTGAGGAAATCTTCAATCTTGATTATTGTTCCAGTTCCTTCTTGGTGGATTGACCGCTTCTGATAAGGTTTTGAGTTCATTTAGAGCTTCTTTGACAAATTATTTTCCTTCATTTCTTGGCTGAGGTTCAGGTTATGGAGGGTTTTTCATTTTGTGAGTGAGTTCTTCAACTTGTTTCAAGAATTCATCCCAGCTTTCATCATCCAAGCTTATCTTCTTCTCTTCAGGTTTTGGTTTGGAAAATTCTTTTTGTTGAATGAATAACTTTTCCTCCAAGTCCTATTCAATTTATAATTTCAAAATATCAAATCTTGGAATGATGTAGCCACCATCCAAGAATTGAAACATAGCTCTGTCTTTGATTGTTTCTTTTCAAATTGACTCTTGAAAATTTTTTGGAAATTCTGGTCAATATTTCCTGATTATGATTGATATCACCTTAGATATATTGGTATCTTTTGAGATAAGTGATGATTGCTTCATATTCCCCAATGAAGTTTCTGTATTGTGTCATATTTCTTATTTCTCTTTCTTGTTGAGATTTTGTGAATAATTAAGTAATTGAGTATAATATGTATCTTCTTTCAGGTAAGACTTTTTCCCATCTTCTTTTCATATCAACGTTCAAATGATCCCAATCAGCCATTTCATATCCTGGGATTACTTTAATATGATAGCTGATTTCTTCATCTTTGGTACAAAATCTATTTTTCTTGCAATGTCTCATTGAATTCCTCCTTCAATTTCTGCAATATTTTCAACTTTCTTGATGAATATTTCAAAATCCTTCTTATCAAACCACATATTATAGTCCTTGGCTCTGAGTTTCACTATTGGAGTAATATTTTTGGAATTTATTGGTGTGTTGTAGTTGGAATTTGGGAAGAAATGTTTACTATTCTTGGTAAGGTACTTGGTCTTTGTTCTATATAAGGTGTTGATGTGGCCATGGGTCTTGGATAAGGTGAAGGTAATTGATGTGGCCTGAATGATCTTCAAAGGGTGGTCTGTTATTAAAGTGGACTGTTTTGTGGAGTATGCCTTGATGATTTATTTTTTTCTTCCTTTTTGATTATTACTAGTAATTTTTCTTTCATTTATAGTATTTTCTGATGAAGTCTTTGTGTTGAGGAGAGCTCTTCTTGTCCTTCAACAGTCTCTTGATTAAGGTTTTCTTCCTGGATTTCCTCAATACTTGAAGTCAATTTTGATGAGAAAGGGTTATCCATTTTTAATTGGTTTATTTCTTTCTTTGATTCTGGTGTTGAGCTATTTATTTTATTTCTTTCAAGGAGATCAAGGAAGAATTTCTCCACAGCCTTCATGTCTATTTTATTGGTTCTTGGTGTTGCAATAGGAAAATTAGAATATATTCCTGATTCCTCTCCCAATTCTGTTTCTTTCTTGGGTGGATAATAGTAATGGTAAGATTTACATGATGATTGAGATTCTTGAGATTATGGTTTTGTCACTGGGGCTCTTATGGAAGCGGGAGTGGCCTGGAACTCAGGAATCAAGAACTCACTTGGAGGCCTCCAAAAGAATATAGAAATAAGAAGGAATATATTTCTTCCAAGAAGAATAAGAGTAAAGACAAGTGTTCCAAAAGATAAAAGAAAAGGAAGCCAATGGCCAAGATAAAAAGAAAGCCAAAAGCCAAAGAGTAAACCAAATGAATCCTCAATTCACTGTTTCAACCTGCCAGAAAGAACAATGGAATTAGTAAAGGATATGACCACCAATACCACTGACAGGCAACAAAGAAAAGGTGCAAATGACTGACTTAATCATCAGTATTTACCTTTAATAGAAGAAAAGAAACTAAGGATAGTGATAAATCCAATATATTAATTAACTGGGGAAAAAGTCCCCAGGGAAGAAAAGGTGGCCAGCATATGTGAAAAGCTGAAAAGCTGATCCTGGAGGGTTCATCCCTGGCTGTATTGACTGTTTTGGGTCAATACAGATCTTGCCATCTTGAAAATTGAACTGTGTGATGGAATTCCCACAGTGGAATATGGTTTGGCCCAAATGGGCCAAGGCCATACAGGATGCTTGATTACTACTTGTATGGACCAATTGAGTTGTCCAACAAATTCTGAGTACTTGATGCCTTGACAATGATTGAAATAATTGATAACCTCTGGGAATTTCCCTTAGAATAGTCCTGATGAGAATTTACAACCCAACTCCTGCAGGGCCAGGTGGTTGGGGTCCTTGAATGGTCTTCTGGTAGTTACCAGGGAAATGCCATACTGAATAGCTGAAAAATCCTCCCTAAAAATTGGTGATGGATTGGGGACTTGATTTGGAACCACGTAATTTGGTTCTGAAAATGTCACCATTGGATTTCTGAGCACAAATGGCTCATAATGGTATATTTACCATATATGCACCACTCCTGGATCTTTGAGTGTGGGGTGCATTGAGGAAGGAAAGGTCTTCCCCTGAACTTGAGGGGAATCCTTGCTTGGAGCTGAGCTGGTGGCCTCTTGTGGTTTCCCGAGGCCATGGACTGAATTGTGGCCACTTCTGGTTCTTGGCCAATTTTGGGGTCCTAAGGTGTTTTGGGCATTTCTGGGTTGGTTGGTTTTTGGGGCCAAAACTGGCTCAGGTGAGCCCACTTTTTGTTTGGGACCCACCTGGCCTTGGAGGCTGATGAGCTGCCCCCTTGGCCCTTTTGGCCTCATTGTATTTGGGCCAAAAGGGGCCTGATAGTCCCACAGACCACAGGCTGTAGAGATTGTAGGGGGCCTAAATGGCCCAAAAAGGCCATTTAGGCCAAAACCCCCATAATATAAGGGGTTGGGCCAAGGGCCCTGGTGGTGGCTAGGGGGGCCATAGGCCCCTGGAAGACTGAAAAGACCCCCCATGCCCAAAAACAAGGATAATGGCCTGGGGGTTGGTGAGGTGGAGAATTGGCCCATAAGGCCAATGAAGTCAGGATATGGCCTGAGGCCATAAATGAGGCTGGGAGCCATATATGGCCAGTGCAAGGGTGATATTGCCAACTGACCATAAGCTGGGTTCAGGCTAGAATTGTCACAACACCCATTGGGGGGTGATTAGTTGTGGTTGTGACAGGTCTTGGCTCAGGTCAATTTTTTGACTCCAGTTTTTGTTATAAAGATAATATTCTTGATAGAGTTCTTTTGGAAATTGATTTTCATTGAATTTATTTGTTATTGAAGTTTGAGGTTGACAAGGCCACTGTTGGGAAACCAGATGTGGAAACTTCTCTTGTGTGGGATTAAAATGAGGCGGTACCTGCAGGGGGAAATCACAGTTAACTAGTTCTGAATTGCTAATAACTCCTGTAACCAAGGGTGGCAAGGGTGTATTGCCTTCCCCTCCTAAAATACTGCACAAAATCTTCCTTAGAGCTCACAAACAAAAATCAAGTTAGTGAGTAGCTTTAAAACTTCTGAAGACAAAGTTCACGAGTCTCAGAGCAGACCTATTCATTATATAATACAAAAAATTGTGTCAGTAATTTTGGTTACATTTGGGATTTTAATGAAATACTTCTCTGTATAATTCTTATTTTGTAGTGAAATTGGGGTGAGTGCTTTCTTCTTGGTGATACAGCTTTGGTAAGATGGGTTGTTTAAGGTGTTCTAGAAAATATCATGAGTGTTGATAAAGGTCATTTTGTTAAGTTGATGTTATAATAGAGTGAAATAATTCTCAAAGGTTGGTTGATAAGGAGATAAAATTGTATGTGTTAAATTTAAGAGGTAATATACTTTGATATTGGATTCTTGAAGGGGTAAGTTAATTTTAAATATTGGTAAAAGTTGTTAATTTTACTAGGTGAAATATTTTGATATAGTAGTAACCCTACTCTTGGGTACTAGATAATTTGTATTTTTTTCAATACTAAGATTCTACTGAGCTGAGCTACTGGGAAGTCTTCAACACTATACTTACATTGAGCTTAGATTATGGGAAATTGAATTCACTATGGTATACTGGACTATCTCCCAGGTGAAATGTACAGAGAGATAATGTGCATGGGGGAATTTTGAAATTTGGGGGGAGAGAGCCCCTCTATTGATACCTTTTGGGAGCCCAGGGGCCCCCCATGGGAGCTATCCTTTTGAACTTGTTTTTGGTCAGGACCTTTCTTGCATAGGTTAGGTGATTTAAGGTTTGGTGATATTTTCTTCCTCTGCACAGCCTCCATTTATCACATGATGATCTTTTGGGTAGCTTATTATGACCTAATATTCTTGGATTTTCCTTTCATGCATGAGGTGATTTCATTTTGCCTGGAGATTGTTATTGTGCACAGCCTTTTTTCTGTCACATGATATGCTTTGAGTGGGGGCAGTATCACATGATGAACTTTTATTTCCTTTGCATATGTCATATGTTATGCTTTATAGAAGTGGCTGTGTAATTTATGCAGGTGTCATGGCTGTGTTTCTTCTTTTTGAACTTTAAAAGGAGGTCAGTTGATAATTTCTTTAATTGATGAATTTACTGTTGTGTATGAGATGATGTAATTTTTGAGCTTGACCCATGCTGTGCATAGTCATTTGGTTGAGATTTAAATAAGAGTGTGTACTGCATGCAGCCTGTTGTAGCTAGTTTTGACTTGTATTAGGTGATAGGTGGTGTAAAGAATTTTGATCCTTTCAAAGGTTTCAAGTGGGGTTACTGTGGATGTAAAAGGGGGTTATGCCTGTGGCTGAGCGGTGAATTAATTTCAGAAAATACATGGAGTGGAGCTTTTCATCATGTGACTGTTCTATGATAAAGGCAAGGTGGTTGTGGCATTCATGCAGGTGTCATTTTCTTGCTGCATGAGTCTTGTGTCTATAGAGGGGTGTAAATCTGGGTGGGGTGTGTAGTTGAAAGGGTGGTACCTTATTTTTTGTAAATATTTTGATATATGTAACTTGATTTTTACATATGCATAATTAAATTTAATAATTTATTTAAACACATACACTTCCCTTTGGTTCCTGTTCCATGGTTTTACCAATTAACTCTAACTTATTTATGTAAAAACTACCTTATGGTGTAAATGTTTACTGTAAGTCTGCCTGTGGGTTGAATGTACTGCTGTTATGGGGTACTATGAGCTTGATCCTGGTGAAGAAAATAGTACAGACTCCCACAACAGTTATTACAGGAAACAACTAAAAAATTTTGCAATTCTAGTCAAGTCAGTCTATAGAATGTGTGATCAACAGACAGTATTAGACATAATACAGGAAAGAAATTTGGCCTATGAGAAGATAAGGAAAGCTCTTAAATAAGCACATTTAATCCTTATTCCGGACTGGAATATACCTTTTGAATTGTAGATTAACTCATGTGGAGATGGATGAGGGGACTCCTAAATAAACTCCAAGTTATTGATTACAAACTCACAGCAGGACCAGTTTTTTATATCTCAAGAAAAATAAAACCAATAGAAGCTAGATATGGTGCAAGCCAAATAGAATTCTTAATTTCTGTATGGGAACTTGAGAAATCACACTATTATCTTGATGGAAGTGGTTTTGAGGTGATAAATGACTTTAATGCATTAAAATCACTTCTGAATATTAAAACACCAAAAAGACACATTTTGATATTTCCAATAGCCATTCAAAAATACAGAGGAAACATGACTATAGTTCATAAATCAGGAAATATACATAAGAATGCTGATAGACTTGGCAGGTGGGCATTAGCAAATACTCTTGATAACCCAGGTTATGTTCCTCAACAAGCAGAACCACAGATTCGAATTGAAGGCATTAACATAACTGATATTGGGACTGAGATCTTTGAAGAAGTCAGAGATTTATACATAAGACAAGAATTTTCATATGTTGAGATCCTTCCTGGAAAAAGACTGCAAAGATACAGATTTGGTTAATTGAAAGGATGAAATATGGAAGACTTCCTATTATGGAGAAATATTTAACTTTTTTGACAGCATAATCTACCACAAGACCAAAAAATCTTACTTCATGACATTACGCAGTAGATATCTTATTGATACAATTATTCATGAATTTGATGATAGCATCTCTTTGGGACACCTGTCAGAGGACAGAACACTTGAAACATCAAAAACTGTGCATTGTGTGTATCTTGGAGGAAAGAAACCATTCAATACTGACATACCCATGACAGATTCCAAAACACAAACAGAATTACAGGAAAGAAATTTAAGGTTATGATCCATATTCAGGAACCAAAATCTCCTTGCGAAGCTTTTTGCATGGATTGGGTCACAGCACTTCCTCAAAGTGGTGAAAAAAGTTATGATTCTTGTTTAGTAATTGTACAAAGATACAGCATAACTCCCATATTATTACCTATGTCATAAAGTTGACACTGCTATAGATAAAGCTTTTCTTCTATGTAATATAGCTATTTCCCTTACATGAATATTAAGTAGTATCATCAGTGACACAGACTCCAAGTTCATATATATGCTTTGGACAAGTCTACATAGATTTTTTGCGACCAAGTAATCATTGTCTAAAGCATACCATTGTAAGGTGTGGATATGAAACTTTGATTAAAAACAAAGTACTTTTCCTGTCCTCAAAATTTGTATAAGGTAAAATTCAATTAAAAATAGTAAGAAATATTATTTTTGAGAGAAAACACACCAATTTATTGTTTAAAACTATATTAGTATAAAAAAATAATATTATAAAGATTTATTGTATTACCAACAATAAAAATTTATCCAAAAAATACTCTACAAGAGATATTTAAGGCTACAAAAGAAATTTCTCCAAGAGCAATTTCAATTGGAATTCATTGAGAAAAGAACTGCAAGCAATTAATTAAAGAACAGAGTCTTTAGAAAGAATATTAAAGAGAAAAAACGCCCAAAAGTGACCAGACTGAATTTGGAAACAGAGTGACAAAGTTTACACTGATGAAAGATGCTTTAATTCACTTTTGGGGTGGTTCAGGGGTAAAAATGATTATAAGAGTTACAAACAATGATTATAATGCTTTTTTCACATGGTTAAAAGGATTAAAATGATTTAAAAATGGTGGTTGGAATCTTTTATTGATTGGTTTAACAATGTTTAAACTAATTATAAAAGGAAAAGATTCTAACATGAAGAGAAAAGTGGGGCAAAGAAGACATTCTTTTATAGCCATCAATTCTCTTACTCCAAAAGTAAAATTTAATCTTGTCAGTCGTGAAAAACAGTCTGACAACAAAAAATCCAATTATGGCATCATTGAACCCTGGTTTAGACCCAAAAGGGCTGGTTTAAGCCATTTTTAGCCATTTTTAGCCATTTTAGACCCTTAAATCAGCCATTACTATAGCAATACCTGGTCTAGAGCCTTCAAAACACGTCAGAATGTGTGTCAGAGGCGTAGAAACCAGTTAAAACTGTTTTTACTATGATTGTTTTATCTTAAGGGTAGTTTTACCCTCTTGGCAACAGCTAAAACTACCCCAGTTGGTATCAAAACCTCATCATCAATTGAGTCCACAGACCCTGTAACTCAATTCCAGGCCAAAAGTGATGAAATTTTGCGTGAATTTTGACATCCCACGCCTGTGAGCAAGGATTTTGGGGGTCTAGCTCCCCCTTAGAGCTGGAGTTCCTTTTCCCCCCCAAATTTCATCTTTCCAATTCATTTTTCCTTTAATTACTCATCATGTATTATACTTATAATTTACATATGTAATTCAATTGAGTTGTACAGTTCAATACAGTAATAATTGATACCTCATATGTAAATCAAAGCTCACTTATGTAATACACACGCACATTTTGACATTTCAATTGAATTCAATTGAAAATACTTCAATTCCTCATAACTTCTAAACTAAACACAACACCTCAATTTTAACACAAAAATTGATGGTTAACACCACATGTGATGTGAGTTAAATTAAAGCTTTGAGGATTTTCAACTTTTGTATTGAAAATACTAAAAACTTAATTTAAGCTTATTTAGAGTTGAGTTACAGGAATTTCATCCAGAGGTGACCCCACCTGATTTTTTATGAGGAATCGAATGGTGAAATAAATTTTATATGTTTATTTATTGGATAAAAATTTATAATAATTTTTATTTAACTTTTTTCCAAATTTGTTTATTTTTTTACAATTTTGTTAAAAATTAATTTTTACTTAATTTTTTCAAGTATAAATGTAATTTTACAATTTCAAAATTTAATGTAATTTTAATTTTAAATTGTAATTAAACTTTTAATTGTGAATATAATTTTATATTTTTTTTTTGATTTTTCATTTTTAATAATATAAATAAATTTATTTTATTTATATTTATATGTTAATTTTGTATTTGTGGTCTTTTGGGTATATGAAATTACCTCTAAGGCTCACAACCATCATCAGCTGATGGGCTGGAAGAGAGAATCATTTAATCTTCAGAGGTCATGATAAGGTGATCCTGTCCTTATGGAGAAGATTTAAAGACTTATATGGCTTTAACCATGGCTGGTGCACTATAATACCTGCATTAGAACTGGCATATAAGACATCAGTACATTCTTCTACAGGTAAAACTCCTGCTATGTTAGAAAAAGGATGGAATCCAAGAATCCCATCAGACACACTGAGGAAACATGTAATTTACTTCCATCCTACAGCTTCTATATTCAATATTATGGTTAATAAAGTAAAAAATAATTTAAAAAGAGCATAAATGATGCTTTTGATCATGAAAAACAGAAGTTGGCTAAGAGCCATTAAGTACCAGACCTCAAAGTAGGGGACTTAGTTCAAGCTTCAACTTTGAATTTTTAAAATATCAAAGGCCCAAAGAAGCTCAAATATTCTTATTGAAGACCTTTTGTATTGTTAACCTACATTGAACCAATGCTGTTCAAGTGGAATTGAGTGGTTAATTGGAAAATAAACACCCCACTTTCCCAGCCAGATTTAAAATATTTTACCAACCAGCTGACAAAGAATTCTTTCCTTTAAAGAACTCAACTTCCTTAGCTATACCATAAGTGGAACAGAATGAATACAAAAGTATAAAAAAGTCATTAAGGAAAGGAGACTTAGGGGTAAAAATCAAAGAGAATATCTTTTCAGATGCTGAAACCCAGTACATGAAGATGAATTTCTGGAAGAATCAGGCATAACTAACTCAAATCAGCTTTTCAGAAGATTTAGGAATGAATTAAGGCCACAAGCTTGAATATTCCTATATATGTGGTTCAAATTACTTGATCTCAGTAATATAAGCAGGTTTTAAAGTGGACATTGACCCCCTTTGGGGCCTTTTTCTCTTTAATATCAGTGTTCAAATTCTAGTACAATTTTCATTTTCAGTGGGAGGGAATGTGATCCTTGAGGTATACTTTGCATACCCAAATAGGCCCCAATCTATATCAAACAGAACTCTGAATTATTCATAACCCATAAGTCATTTATATATCCAATATTTATGACTTCTTGTTTTCAAAAATATGAATAAAAGTTTTTTCAATAATTAAAATCACAGCTTTATGGCCATATTTGGATTCTACACAAACCTTCACTCAGGGTAGGTTGATAGAGGGAATAAGCTCAAATTAACTCTATGTGTAGGTGGTATGGAAAATAATTCAATACCACATAAAAGGATTGTGAAACTTTTTTTTTCTAAATTTCACGCCAGATTATTGGGAATGTGATAAATCCCATGATACGTATATGCTAAAGTTAGTTTTATGCATGTTTGTGGCACTTGAAGCTACATTATTCTTACATACATATTTGGTACACCCATAGTGGATATCAGTCTTGAAGCCTGAATTACTACGTTGATGTGAAAATAGCTAAAGGGGACACTAGACATCAAAGAGAGACAGGGTGCCCAACTTCTGAGGCCTCTGAGGCATGGATAGCTCTAAAGCTTGGATCCATGGCTGATAATGTCCAAATTATTCTACCAAAGCCTTTTGGGAATTCAGTCACAAAGCTACATTCCCATTAAATCATAACAAAATAGAAAAAAATCTGCTATTTTGACTTGACAAGGAAGTAATGAGCTACTCTGAATCCTATAACCATCTAAATTATTAATTATTTTCCATGGATAAACCTCAAATAAGTAACAAAAGCACTTTTTGAACTAGTATCCATGCCTTTGCCTCATGGAAACCAGCTACAACTGTGCTATTTGCAGTTCTATGTTGAAATGAGGTACTGTCACAGGGGCTCTTCTAAGTGAAGAGGGCCTGGCACTCAGTAAACTGGGACTCACTGGAGAGGGCTCAAAGGATAAGGAGGGGAAAACACTTAAAAGTGTAATGAGAGTAATGATTTCTAAGAAATACCAATATAAGAAATCAGCAACAAGAATAAGAATGAGAAATAGAAGAGCAAACCACAAACAAGTCCAAGTAGTATACTGTTTCAACCTGTCAGAAGGGAAGAGGAGGGTTAATAAGGATATGGCCACCACACCTCATACTGAGCAGGAAAGAGAAAAATGCAAAGACTACCTTAATACCAATAATTATAATACCCAAAAAATAAGAGTAAGAATAATTATAAAATAATAAATAAACTAAATGAATTAACTGGGGAAAAGTCCCCAGGGGGAGAAAGAGGGGCTGGTATATGTGAGAATCACCAGCCCTGATCCAGACAGAGAGTATTCATGAAAGGAATTGATGATTGAATTGAGTCTGGCCAATACAGGTCCTGTACAAACTATACAGGATCTGTAGAGGAGGAGTGGTAGTACTGGGTAATCATACAGTTTCAGGATGGTGTATCTAAGCTGAATTGCTTAACTCCAACCTGTACAAGTATTGACAGACTGTATGCATGTTTCAGCAAGGAAGATGGCTGAAACTGATTGCTGATACACACAGTGGATTTCTGATTTGAGGTGTTTAAGTGGGTGTAAGATTGAATGCCCTTACTCCTGACTAGTGGTTGTTACAGTATCCCCCTCTTGAAACTGGTGGGCTCCTGAACACCATAGTACCCTGCCTCTGCTGAGTAGTATCACCAAATCCCCAGATTTTGCTCTAAAGTGTTTCCTTTAATTTGCTTTTCCTCTTGACCATTATCCTGGAACTCCTCTCCTCTCTTCATTGTCTTTTCTTATCTGTCTTCCCCCCGTTTTTTAATCTTGAGTAAGTTCTTCAATCTTTGAATTATACTCTTCTTCTGAATTTCTATCAATAATTTCCTTAAAGACATGACCCTTGGGTTGTATCCCAAAAGTAAGCTCATAGAGCTCTTCACCTCAAAGATTGATTAATAATGGTGATATGAAGATATATACCCTTTATTGACTGGGTATTTGTTCCTCTTGAATCCTCTTCACCTTGATTGGCCTTTGACATCATCCAAGGAGGGGGCTTGTCCCCATTGTACTTGAAATTGGCCTCAAATTTGGGTTTTTGGCCATTATGGACCCTCTTGAGTATTTTGGGTCCTGGCCATTCTTGATGGCTTGGTGATGAGGGGCCTTTTTGGCCCTTTTTGGTCTTTTGCATGTCCTACAGTCCGTGGGGGTTACTAGAGCCCCCTAGGGAAGAATTCCAGGGGGTCCATGGACCACTTCCTTACCCAGATGGCCTGGGCCAATTGAGAAGGTCCAGGACCATAAAGCCTTAATTTCCCCAATATTGCTTGGAAGGTCTTGGGTGATGAATTGGGGCCCAAATTGAGGGCCATAGCTGGCTTCCGGCCAGATTCATTGATGACATCTTCTGGATTGGAGTGCAGTATTCTGATGCACTGAATTCTTCTGATGCACAATTCTTTTGCCATGAGTTGCAAACTGACTGAACTCACTGACTATTCTCCTTCTGAGCCACCACCATCTGTTCTTTGTGGCTCTGGAATCCTCAGCCAGTTGGCTTTACCTTGGTCAATGGCTTCTTCTGGGCACTTTGATCCTGGCCAAACTGATGATGGCTAAAAGGCAGTTGAAGTTCTGTATCTTGCTTTAACTGAATGTTTGGCCAAGGGAAAAGATTGGTTTCAGCACTTCAACCCCAATTCTTCAAAGTGTCACTTCTGTGTTGTTGGGAAGAAACCATGTCATTGTCCTGGGTCAGTGGCTTCCAGCGTCAGAATGTACTTATGGAGTAAGAAGGATGGCCCTTTTGGGAAGGAGTTCCCAGCTTATGAGGGCCCAACTCCTGATGCTACTTCAGGATATTCTGATTGTGAGTCAAATTAATTTCTTGATTGAATTGGATACTGATATCTTGAATTAGTGACTGGTTCTAGGCAGAGGGATGTGGAAAGATGGACCAATTTTGGAGGGTCCATTCCAGTTGGTGGTAGGCCAATCTACTCACCTTCAGCAGTATCCACCTCCAGGTTCAACACTGAAGGAGTAGTCAAGAGAATAAGAATAATTGCCAATTCCCCACCTGATCCGGATGGTGAAGGCAGTGATGAATAGGATGGAGAAGAAGTGGAGGTGGCTAATAATCCAGTTGTCCAACAATCCAGCACTTCTGCTTCTCAGCCTCCTGCCAAGAGGTTCCAAAGCTTCCTGATTCCAAGTACCCCTAGAAACTTCCAACCAACTCTTTCTGCAATTACTACTTCCCTTCCTTATTCTTCACCCAGTTCTTCCCACACCAGGCGTGCCATAAATCCAGCAGTAAGACCATCCCCCATTCAGAAGTCCGGAGCCTCACCCATAGTCACCTCTCAACAACTCTAACCTGGGGCCAGCTCCAGTAGAAGAAGAGAAGAGCTTTCACCTTTACAGTTTTGTGCCACCCAAGTATTTTGGCAAAGAGATTGCTGGCCTATCTGAGTTACCAGAGGCAATCCAAATACGGAGAGTGAAAACCAAGATGCTGTGGCCAAGTTGTTCAGGAGAGTTGATAGAAATACTAGGGAGGTGATTATGTATGCTAATAATAGAACTATTCTTGGTACTGCTTCTGAGGAGATGGCTGAAAAACTTTGCCTGGTTTGAAGATGAATTTATCAATTATTTCCAAAGAACTTTTGATCATATGGGTAGAGATAACTAGTTTTCTTGTCCTTGTTTGTGTTTGGCTTTACTTCTATCACCACTCTTATAACTACTAAAAATAAAGAAATAAAAAATAAATGGAACCTCCCAATACATGATATGGGAGGGGATGCTGCTGCTTTAAACATAAAAGAAATAAAATGAAATATACAAGTAAAGAAAAGAAATAAAAGAGAGAAAAAGAGAGTAAAGAAGAGAAATAAAGAAATTCCTGAGGTTTGTCCTTCTTGTGGTGAGTTCCTTTATTTTGGCCAGGAATTTTCTGAAAGATGAAAACCAAGCATTTTATTCTCACAGAGTGGCGAAGGTAATTTTTTACAAGAAGTGGAACCCTCAGGGATGCATACCAGGAGATGGAACTCACTTTAATAACTCCCACTCCCCATAAACCACCATAAAATGCTCACCTTGCCATAAATGAATTTGAAGTAAAGAATGTCTTGAATAAATATGATTGGCATAAGTTGGAAAAGAGTAAAAAAAGAAGAAGGAATTCGGCCATATCTTGAAGAAAGGTCAAAATTTGAGGGTATTGATGTTGCAAGGCCTTCTGAATCTGTCCAAGGAATTGACAAGTTCTCACAAAGTGGCCAAGGTGATGCTTACAACAACATTTGGGTAGAATACCCCCTTAAAGGTGCATGCCAGGAGAGAAACTTAATTTCATAAAATCCAATCCCCACCAAGCACCATAAAATCAAACTCCTGAGGTAATTTAGCCAGGCTTGTCTGGATAAAATGAATGGAAATCCTTGATGAGGTATGGTGAGTTTATAAGGTTGGAATCTGGTTCCCAAGTTGCTCTTTTTGGGTCTTCACTGAATCCTTTCCACTCCACAAGATACCATAGTTTACCTCTTTTGAGTTTTGAGTCCAGAGCATGAGCCACTTTCCATTCTTCTTGCTCTTCCACAATGACTGGTGGTGGTGGAAATTTATGTTTATTTTGGATAGTTTATTGCTTCACTGGTTCTAATAAGGTGTGAGCCTGTGAGGTATGTATAACATACCCATAAGGCCACAAATGATTTTATAAACAGTTAATTTTGTCTTAAACAGACTTTTTAGTTGAATTTAAAATAAAAAATAACAAAAAATAAGTATAACTTTTTTTTGGATAAACAAAGTTATAAATATTATGTCATTTTTGGATTCTACACCAAAAATGACCTAGGGTACATCCATAAGGTGTTATACCCAAAAACACCTATTTCTTGTGTTATTAGAAGATTTAAGAATCTCACAGTACTAATGTAACTTTTTTAAAATTTTTTTAAATTGTTGAATTTAAGCTTAAATAAGCTTAAATTTAAAGTTGCATAAGGTTAATGCAAACTTACCAAAATTTTAGTTAAAATTGAGGTGTGGTGTATATTTACTGAATTGGCTTAGGATTTGCCATACAGAATGTAAATCCTGCGTGAGCTCAATTTAAAAGGGTTTAAAGCCATGGTATGGCTTTAAATAAATAAAAGGGCAAAATCCACGCAAAAAGGTAGGACAAAGGAAAAAGACCAAATAGAGCTGGGGTACCCAGCTTTTTGGATCTACAATGATTCAATTAAGGTTGTCCACTTGTATTGGAGGATTTTCAACCTTATTTAAACTTTAAGATTAGACTTTGATCCAACCTTAAGGTTTAAACTGGTTTTATCCCAATTTGGACAGGAATTCCAAGCTGCCAAAGGGTACATCCCAATATGCAGGCTTGAAATCAAGGTTTTAAGAACTGTCAAAGCTTAATCAAGCTTAAAAACCTTAAATAAGCTTAAAGCTTTAAATTTACAAGCATTAAAACTTTATCAAAAGCTAAGGTTTGGTGTGTATTTCTATTTTACGTAGAAAAATAGCAATAACTTCAAAAATTTATTAAAGATCCAATTCTTAATGGATTTGCTTGAAAATTTCACACAGCTTAGAATTTAATATTATCTACATATAAAATAAATTCTACATATTCTTTATAAATAAATTTCCTGGGTAATTAGCCTGGAAATTTACTCTTTTAATTAAGCTCAAAGAAAATTATGATTTTTTTAAAAATTAATTAAAAATTGAGTTTAAGAGATTTTGGCTTGAAACTCTATTTTTAAGTTGTTCATGTGATGAATGTTAATATAAATAAGTTTATTTATATTGAAAGCTTAAAATAATTAGGTTAAATGAGGATTAAAGCTATATGGAGTTAAGAATAATACTGGTAACTTTAAATTAGAATTAAAAACAAGTTGCCTTAAGTTAAGAACTTTGTTTTTAAGTATGGTTTTTCAGTTTTGACCTGAGAACGCCCTCTATATTCATTATGAATCATGAGAGCTGCTCTGAAGACATAAAAAGAGTCTTTTCATCACTGTTTTTGTCCATCATTCATTATCAATCCAATCATATTAGAAATTTAAACAGGTAAAGTTTTATTATTTATAAAATATTATTATTAAAATAATTCTGAAGTTATTTTATTCTTTATTAATTGTAAATTAAAGAATTGAAATCATAGAATTCATATCATTGCTGTAATCATCAATAATATATTTTATATTATAAAATTATCATCTTAAATATCTTTTAAAATCCACAAATTCATCTTAAAAACGCTTTAATCTTAAATTTTATTATAAAAAGCTGTTTTATCTTCAAAATTATTGATTTTTGGCGTGTTTTTAACTTATAATTATTATTTAATATAATAACTGTTGTTTTTTGACTTGTTGTATTAAATAAATATTATAAGTAAGTTTTCTCTAAAGTTCTATATCTTTTTTATCTAGTAATAGTTATTTTATATACAATTTTTATTCTATAAGAATTATTTCTGCACAGTGTGTGTTATAATTCTTCTATAAATAATATTTATATTATTTATAAGTGTTTAATATTCATATCTCCACGTGTAATTGTCTCATTAAGAGATTTACACATCTTATTGTTATAACTGTCAGTGACTATAACAATAATAGAATAATTATAATTTATTATAATTATTATTATTATTATTTATTATTATAATTTTATAAAAATAATTAAATTTATTTTTTATATAATTATTTTTAATAATTATATTTAAATTTGTGGTTATAATATTTTGTTATATTATATATTTCTACTGAGGACAGTCATAGTACTCTTGATTTTGATACTATTATCAAGAGTTTCATAAAAAAACCTTACATAGGGACACATGGAAGACAGGGTGAGCTCACTTCCATTGTTGAGGCAACTTGAGGTGATATGCATGGCTTCCAATCTCCTTAAGAACTTCAAAGGGTCCTAGCCATCTTTATGACAGTTTCTTTGTGGGTCTTGTAGTCTTGATGGTCTTGGAAGCTAGCCATGCCTTATCCTCAGGTTGGAAATCAGGTGTAATTTTCCTATTTCTATCTGCATACTTCTTGAATCTCTTTATTGCTGACTCTAAGTCTTCCTTGACAATTTGCTGTACTGATTGGAGTTTTTTGATACCTTTCCGGCAGGTGATTCTTGAGATATATGGATTGATTCAAAGCTGGGATTTCTCCCATAAATGGTGAAAAAAGGTTATTTCTTTGTTGATGTGTTTTCTGCATTATTATAGGCAAATTCAGCTAGAGGGAGCCAGGTGTACCAGTCACCTTGATGGTAACTAACATACATCCAAAGATACTGTTCTAGAATCTGATTGACCCTCTTTGTCTGTCCATCTGTTTCAGGATGAAAAGCAGTTGAAATATCTTTTGATATCTTGAGATTCTGACATAATTTAGTCCAAAATGATGAAACAAATAAAGAGCCTCTATCACTAATAATACTGGCTAGAATACCATGTTTGGAAAAGACATGGTTGATGAAAATTTGAGATAAGTCCAGGCCAGTAATTGTTCCATAAGCTGGAATGAAGATTGACATTTTTGAGAACCTGTACACAACTACTAAAATTGAATAAAAGTTGTTTGACAAGGGAAATTGAGTGATAAAGTCCATTGATAAGGAATTCCAAGGACCAGATAGAATTTGAAGAGGATTGAGTAATCCAAAATTCTTATGATGAATGTTCTTGTTTCTTGAACATTGCTGACATGAGGACACATAGTCCTTAATGAATTTATTCATGCCAGCCCAATAAAAATCCCTCTTGATGAGCTTGAGGGTCTTCTCCTGGCCAGGGTGACCAGCCAATGGTGATTCATGATGCTTTTGAAGAATATTGAGTTGCATTTCTTCATTTCTTGGAACTACCACTCTCTCTTTGAATAACAATAATTTTGCTTGAGGTTCAAGAGAATAATCTGAAACTGATTCACCTCTTTCTAATTGCTTGAGTATCTCTTTATAGTCTTTGTCTTGCCATACTTCTTTTTGGCTTTGGTCAATTAAATCTGAAGCTTTTTTAGCTTTGATTGAGAAGAATCTTGACTCTTCAATTCCATCTTGCTTGATTACTTGATGAAAGTTTTGAGGATTCTTGCTGATGAAATCCACCCCCCTCTCCAGGTACACATTTTCCCAATGTGACAAGGCATCTGGTAAAGTGGCCAGCCTGCCTGGGCGGTAAGTAATGGTGAAATGAAACTCAGAAAGAAATTCAGCCCAACAGGCCTGGCAATGAGTCATAATTTTGGAAGACATGAAATACTGAAGGGAAGAGTGGTCTGTAAAGACATAAAAAGGATTTGAAAGAGAAAGAAGAAAAGATCTCCAGTGCTTGAGAGCCCAAACTATTCCAAGGAATTCCTTGTCATTAGTTTCATAGTTGAGCTCAGCTGGGAGGATCTTGCAACAATAAAATGCAATGGGATGCTTTCCTGAGTCATTCAACTGACACCGTACAGCACCCAAGGCATAATCAGAAGAATCAGTCTATACAATAGTTGGTAGAGAAGGATTGAAATGAGACAGGATAGGAGCAGTGGTGAATGCTTCTTTGAGTATTTGAAACTGACTAAGAGCTTCATCATTGAAGATAAAAGGAGGGTCTTTTTTGATAAGGGAAGTGAGAGAAGTGGTTTTTTTGGAGTAACTTTTAATGAAATGACAATAGGAATTGGCAGAGCCAAGAAAAGATTGAAGAGCTTTGATGTTCTTGGGCTGAGACCAATTGAGGATTTTCTGAACCTTTGAATAATCCAGCTTGAGGCTATCACTTGAAACAGCATAGCCCTTGTATTCCACACTTGAGGCATGGAATACACACTTGGAGGTTTGGCAAACAAATTGTTGTCCCTCAGTCTTTGGAGGACAGAGGCCACACATTTGACATGTTCCTCCTCAAAACTGGAAGATACCATAATATAGTCTAAATAAACTACAACAAAAATATCCATGAAATCTGAAAATATATCATTCACAAGATTCTGGAAATAAGCAGGAGCATTGGTAAGGCCAAATGGCATAACCAAAGACTCATACCTACCATACTTGGTACTAAAGGCAGTTAAGTTCTCATCCCCCTCTTTGATTCTCAGGATATTATATTCACCAAGCAAATCTATCTTGGAGAAGATAGTGGCACCATTGAATACAGTAAGAAGCTGGTTCATAGGAGGAACAGGATACCTGTTCTTCCTAGTGACAACATTGAGTTTTCAGTAGTCAACACACAAATGAAGACCTCAATACTTCTTCTTGACAACAGGTGCTCCTGTTGAAGAGAAGCTTGGCCTTATTAAACCTTTCTCTACATTCTCTGAAATATAGGCCTGCAGTGTTTCTGACTCTTGATTTGATAATGAGTAGATAAAACCAACTGGAGGTAGAAGACCCTCCAGTTCAATATGATGATCACATCCTGGTGTGGAGGAAGTTTCTCTGCTTTTACCTTGGAGAATAAATCCAAATATTGGTGATAAGCAGGAGGACTAACTTCAACACAGCTTCAATTTCTTCTGGCTCTTCCTCCGCATCCCACTTCTCCTACAGGGAGGCATGAAAAGATAAGGGAGGAAGGTCCATATTCTCTTGAAAGAGATGAAGTTAAGATATAGAAACATCTTCTCCAACATATTTTATCTCTTTAAATACCTCATCTACTGATTTAAGTAATGACTGAGATGGCACGATGGAAGGGGTATGGACAGAAATAGGAAGGGAAGGTGTCTTAAGTTCATCAACCAGAGCAACACTGTTGACAGAAGTGGCCAAGGCATTACTAGCATAAGAGTTAATACCACTAGAATCTTTATGACTAGAATCATAGGTGATCAATCCATTTTTCCAATCAATAATAGGATTAAAATGGTAGAGGAAATCATAGCCCAATATCAGGTCTTCTCCCTTGGGTGAATCTATGATACAGAAGTCCCATTCAGAGCTTGGGAAGGGAGGCAAGTCAGCTACCCACTTGGTATAATGGGTGATGAACAAGTCAGGGGATTCATTTGAATCCAGAATGAAAAGAGTAATCTTTTCAGGGAGCTCTGACATAGTCAATGAGTACTTGAGAACAAATTTTTTCCAATAAAAGAGTTTGTAGCAACAGAATCAATGAGAATACTACAAAGAATATAAGAGAGAGAAGAGAAAATAAGAAACTTCAAATACTTCTTGACGCTAGTATTCAGAGTGCACAATTGTTCTCTTGAAGGAAATAAGTGAGAAACATTGAACACAACATGATTAACACTCAGGCTTTTCCCTGCTTGCTAGGGAAGCCTCTTGATGACCCAGGCTTTTTCTGAGGTTTCTTGAAGCATTTTTCTATTGGGTTCTTTCCACCACAATAAGTACACAACCCTTCTTTGATGCTCCTCTCCTTTTCAGAATTGATTAATTTATTGTCCTTATTAAGGAGAGGAGAATGGGGCTTGTCTTTTGAAACATGAAACTGCTTGCCCTTCTTGTTCTTCTTATGGTGAGGCCTTTTAGAACATGAGTCTTGAGGAGGCCTTGAGGAATTGAATCCAGTAACAGGAGGATTTTTCTCTTGATTACTACCCTTCTCCTTCTGTCTCTCATGGTACCTGGTATCCAATTCCAGAGGAATATCCATGAGTTCTTGAAAAGTATCAAAATTACCAAGGTAGGAGGCCAGCTAGTCCAAAGGTCTTGATGCCAATACTCCTCTATATACATGAATATAAGCCCTTTCTCCCCTATCTCCAATTCTTGACAATAAACTTCCAAAATCAGCAATGTACAAGGATAAATGACCACTTGCCTTCATCCTCAAATTGTCCAACTGCTTTTCAGATTTTCTAACTTCATTGGGATCACCAAACAGGGTGAATAATTGGGTTTAAAATAACTTCTAATTATTGAGGAGGTAGGAAGGATCCTCATTGGAAATATTTGAAATGTAGGGTTCAGTCCATTTGCCAGCTCTACCAGTGAGAAAGGAAGTTGAGTACAGAACTTCCTTCCCGTCAGAGAAAAAATGTTCTAGATCATTATGGAAAATCAATTGAAAGGATTGGATAAATCCTTGCAATTTATGGGCTTGAGTTCCATCAAAGGGATCAGGTGCTTTCATTGATAGAGTCTTGAATGCAGGGGTTTTGGGATTGTCCCTGGGGTCTGCTTCTTGAGAAATTTGTCCCATAATAGTAGCCATTTGCTCCATGATCTTGAGGAGACTTAGATCAGATTGAGATACAAGAGATTGATTACTAGGGGCTATATTAGAACCCTGGGGTATCTCTGGAGAATTTTCCAAAGCATCTTCCAATTCAGTTTCCCCAGAATCTTCCTCTTCCATAGACTCCTCCCCTCTTCATCTTCAACTTCTCCTAGTCTTGCTCTTGCACCTTCAGACATGCCAGGATAACCACCCAAAAAGCCAGATAAAGATCTGGATCTTATTGATTTCATTTGCCCTCTTCTGGATGGTTCTTCTCCTTCCATTGGTGGTCCTTTGTCCAAGTTTGCATTAAGTTGATGAACTGATGGGGTGTGGTAAAGAGGAACCCTTGCTGTAGGAGTGATAACAGCTGGATTTCTTTGCAATCTAGTATTCTTGGCTGGAGGGCTGTGCTGAACTGGCATTATTGAGAAATAAAAAATAAAAAATTGATGATACTTGAGAATAAGGAATCAAAGCTTGGCCAAATCAATAATCAATAAAATCTTGATGATCTTGAGGAATCAATCAAAAGTCTTGAGGTGAAATAAAATTCAATCAATCAATTCAGTAAATATCAACAATCAATCAAATGTCAATAAATCTTGAAGAATTCAACAATAAATCAATCAATAAATCAATCAATAATTCAACTTCAATAATTAATCAAATATTAATAAGTCTTGAAGAATTTAATAATAAATCAATCAATAAATAAAAAAATCAATGTCTTCAATATAAAATCAAATCTTCAGGAATAAAAAAGTCTAATCAAAAACTTAGGGAATTCATTCAATATCTTTATGCATCAAATTCAATCAATAATCAACATAAATTCTTGAAGATCAATCAGCTATCTCTTGAGGATCCAAAATCTGTCGATCAATCCAATCCAAAACCAAATAAAATCCTGCATTTCTAAATCAATAAACCAATGAGTCCCAACTAATCAATTAACCAATTAATAAAATTCCTGATAATCCCTGAATAATCAAACAAAGGGAAATTTTATTTGAGATAAAATTGGGAATGAAATGAGATGTTCAGAAATGATGAAGAAATGAAAAGAGTCAATTTTCATATTAATATGATGAATGAGATGAAAATTGATGAGATAAAAAGTCATAATTATAACCATGAAAAAATCATAAAATCATAAAGAGGTCATAATTGATTAATGATAGAAATGAACTTAAATTAATGAAAAGAAAGGATCAAATATTAGTTAATTTATTTAATGTTACAGGGGCACTTCTAAGTGAACAGGGCCTGGCACTCAGTAAACTGGGACTCACTGCAGAGGGCTCAAAGGATAAGCAGGGGCAAAACACTTCAAAGTGTAATGAGAGTAATGATTGCTAAGAAATACCAATATAAGAAGACAGAAACAAGACCAGGAATGAGAAATAGAAGGGCCAACCACAAACAGGTCTAAGTACACTGTTTCAACCTGTCAGAAGGAAAGAGGAGGGTTAATAAGGATATGGCCACCACACCTCATACTGAACAAGCAAGAGAAAAATGCAAAGACTAACTTAATACCAATAATTATAATACCCAAAAAATAAGACTAAGAGTAATTATAAAACAATAAATCAACTAAATTAATTAACTGGGGAAAAGTCCCCAGGGGGAGAAAGAGGGGATGGTATATGTGATAATCACCAGCCCTGATCCAGACAGAGAGTTTTCATGAGAGGGATTGATGATTGAATTGAGTATGGCCAATAAAGGTCCTGTAAAAACTGTACAGGATCTGTAGAGGAGAAGTGGTAGTGTTGAGTGATCATACAGTTTCAGGATGGTGCATCCAAACTGTATTGGGTAATTCCAGCTTGTACAAGTATTGATGGGATGTATTGATTCACCAGACTGCATGCATGTTTCAGAAAGGAAGAGTGCTGAAACTGATTTCTGATACACACAGTCAAATGCTGATTTGAGGTGTTTGAGTGGGTGTAAGATTGAATACCCTTACCCCTGACTAGTGGTTGTCACAGGTACAGACTTCAAAAATTCATTAAGAATACCATTTGCAATGAATATTTCTTGAGCTTTCAGGACCAATGGAGAATAGAAAACTCTATATGAGAACCAAGTAGAATTACGACTTCATAATTTAAATTAAAAGCTTTGGGTAAAGTCCATTGTTGATGATTCCATGTGAAAAACTGAATCTTCAAAAATTCACAGAAAATACAATCTGTGATGAAATTTTCAAAAACATTGATACCTTTCAAAAATCAGTAATTATTTTTAAATAAAAAAATATTTGTAGTTCTTACTGCTTTATTTATGAACCATGAATGGGTTGGTAGTCACATAAGATGATTTAATTAAGTAGTTATGATACTCTTACAAGACAAAAAATGATGTAGCCCAGTATCCAAAAAGGATTAATTGTTCCTTGCTCACTGGATTTTTAGTTTTCTCCATGACACACCTCCTTGAGCTGTTATTAACTTAATAGAGGCCTTCTATTTCTGTTTTCTCCAAATCATCTGATTATCCACTTATATCTTTAGTACCAACAAGTAATTATTACTTGAGTCTTTTCTTAAGTGTATTGATTCTTTCAGAATCACTCATAAAGCCATTTAAGAAAGGAATATACTATTCAAAATAGTATTTAACTATTATATTGTTTTATTACTAATATAATACCATTTTGATCCTTTAGATACACAATTAATTCATCAAATTCACTCTACCAATTCTTTCCCAGGTATTATTTGAGTATTGGTCAGTGTTTTTATTTAATTCTTAAATTTATTCTCTATTAATAGTTTTATTCAAGAATTATCTTTATAGTTATCATTGAAAAATATAATTATACATTGAAATAACTCATATTTTTTTAACAAAGAGGTTTTATTATTAAATACTTCCTCTAATTGATTCTCGTAGAAAACTACTGCTTACTGTTATAATCACTAGTAATGTATAGTAAGTAAATGAAATAATGAAGTGATTAATTATTTAATTGTGGCTATAATAAGTATATTCATTACATTCAATAATAACATTCATAGTACTGTTGATTGATAATAATACTATCAAAACTTTCATAGACACATCTTAAAAGATCTCAATTACTTCTAAGGAGGTTTCTTTGAGTTAGGGCTAAAATATGAAATCTCCTAATGTATTAATTATACTGGGGAATCCATGACACATTGGACATTTCTCTTTTTGAGCTTTCAGAACCATACCACTCTCACAAGGCTTTCATCAATCATTTGAAAGCTCAATTAGAGTTGAAAATGGGTTTTTGTTCATCTTATCCTCATAAAATACTCAAAGGCAATATAGATATCCAAGTCCTATTCAATTTGTATAAAAAGTGTATATTGATGGATTTGAAGTTTTGCTTTTTTACTCTAAACCTGTATTATCCTTGCTTTATCAGTAATTGTATTACCCAGGCTTCAAGGCTGATACAATGACTCATTGTAGTAGCCCATCATTCTGGTTCTGTTCTTAGAGTCACAGTATGACAGGGTGCTTGACAAAAGAATATCTATAAGATATTATTTGATTAAGCTAAAATTAAGCCAAATTTCTAGTTGAGGTGAAATGAAAACAATTCAATGTTTTTAGCTCAGTGAAGTGATTTCTGAAGGATATTCCTATATGACTGGGAGATTCTATACCTAAAGTTAAATTGGAAAATTCTGCTAAATAATTTCTCTATATTTTCTGAAGTAAACATTAATTTAATTAAAAGTTAAAACTGTTCCCCCACATACATCCCAAAAACAAAGGCATTTTGTTTTATGATGGTAAACTAAATAAAATTAAGTTGACATTGTGTGAATGAATTTTTCTGTGGGATGAAAGAAGGAACTGCCTTGAGGGGGAAATTTTTGGTAATTCTGTTTTGAACTCCAGAATTGTCCAATCTTCATAGGTTCCTGAATCCTGGGCTGCTCCTCAAAGTAATACTGAATAATTGGCCTACAGAATCACACAAAATGAAAAGAAAAATATTTCTTAAAGAGTAGAGAACACTTCGCAGTAGTGTCAAGATCGGACCCTATAAATAACACTATAGTCAAAAGGTGTACATTAAAGTATGAATATAAATAAAACAATTACTCATAATTTGCTTCTCATAAGAATATCCTCTTGAAATAAATTAAATTATGAGATCTCTATATATAAGCACACTGATGTTCTTAATGTCTTTGGAATAAGATAAGGGTTCAAAAAGACTGATAGGATGTGTTTTTGTTTTTTTCTGTAATCATAGTAATTTCCTTAGCAATAATAAGAATAATCATATTACTATTGGATTTATTGACAAGAATAATTTTTTGATGGTTGTTTCAATACTACCTTAATATCACAACTAATTTTCTGTTAATAATACTAAACTCTTGGGAAAGCGTACAAACATTTAAGATAATTTTATATTAATATTTTTCAATAATACCAAGCTTCTGAAAAATGCTACTGAGTTTTAAACTAAATTCTTACTCCTATTAATTAATACTAATAGACTACCAAGAAATTATACCAATCTTTCCATGACTAAAATACTAATACAAATCTAGATATTCTACTAGTTCAGGGGTGTTTGTGAGCCTGGAGGGTGCAAACTTGTTCCATGATTTTAAGCATATGAGGTATAGAGGACCTCTATTTCACACTCTTTGGTCTTCTCTATATCTTGTTGAAAACAAGGTAATTAAGGAAATTTGTGGTGAGATCTTGTAGCTAGTTTTTATTGGTTTTTGGCATAAAAAATTGAACTCCTATCCAATTTCCAATAATTTAGATTGGGCAGACATTGGTTTTGCACTTGGAATTATCTCAATTTTGACAAATAATATGGTGTTTTGGTTAATTATTTTTGTGTTTTCTGAATTGATCTTTCTAATTGTGATATAGTTGTCAAAATCATATAATTTTATTGAGATACCTTGGCTTGTGAGAGGCTTTTGCAGATAAAGGGGAAAGATACAGGTTATGGCCATGGAAAGGACTCTTAGTAATGTGATATCATTGAGAGAATATAATTGGTGATGTTTTCTTTTAAGGGTGAAAGGTGTACAAAATGAATAATTAGGTATTGAGTAAAGCTGGTGAAAAAGTTTCCTTCAAAATTTCTATTTTTCTCATTACTTATATATATATATATTAATAAACAGCCTTGAAAAAGATTTGCCTGGTGTTTTGATTTTAGGATGGAATTATTTCATGCATAAATTCCCTTCAACTTGGATTATTACTAAGAAAACATTTGTTCTTGAGAATTCTATTGGTATTATTTCTTATGTAGTTGAGTGGTTTGTTTTATTCAAATTAAGGTGGTAAAAATAGAGCTATCATGCTGTTCCCAATCAGAATATAGCTGAATTGAGTTTATCTCCTTTTAATTATGTAATTTGGATATTTATGGTGCAGTAATATTGAGGAACTGTGTGACTCTAAATTCTTTTAATGTCTCTTTCACTTCCAAGGCATGTGTTTTTAAACAGTATTTTTTGAACATCTTCTGCATAATATCTGTTCTTGGGGGTGTCTTTTCAATCTGTATCTGCATAATAATTTGGGCTTTGTATTTTCTTGTGCAAAACCTGTATCTGTAAGATATTAGAGTCTCTGTGTTCAGTTACTTTATAATTCAATTGTAACTATTTCTCCTGTAATGGTGTGTTTCTTTATTTTGTTGAGAAACATAAACTTACACATGTAATGCTTCCTGTATGATCATTGTATAGCTGTAACCATTTGAGTTTTACCATATATTGTATTTATGTTCAACCGAATTGTTTTTTGTATTCTTAAAGCTTTGCGGTTCAGCTTTTACTCTTTCATATGACTTTTCCTGTGCAAATTCTTTTTGGTTGATTCTTTTTTTATGTTTGTGATTCAATATCAATTCCTTTTCCTTATAATTTTATTTTAAACTGATATTTTAAGTGGACTCTTGGTGATCTTCATACTGGTAGAAAATCTGTGGAATACAACAATACCAATGAGATACAGAATGCTCATTTGAGAAACAGATTCTTTAGATAAATACTAATAGCAAATGGCTTACAGAAATGGGAATACTGATATCTATAGGGTATAGGTGGTCAGAAAAATATTACAGAAGTTGTTATAAACACATTTTATTGTGGAATAGCTATAATTGGAAAATTCATTTAAGCAATTTATATGAAATTTTTGATAATAGTACTGATCATTAACAGTACTGTGACTGTCCTCAAATAAAAATATGATGAATATCAAAAATCACAACCATAAATATGAGAATAATTTTTCTTAATATTACTAACCTCAATAATAAGAAGAAATTATATATAAAAATTGATATTTTCAAAACCATCAATAATACCAGCTATAATAATACATGAGGGTAATATGCTTATTCTATTGTCATTATATGTCACTGAAAGCTATATAAATTAGAAAATAGAAGAGCTACCAAAGAAAATAAAATCTTATTTTAATTAATTCAAACCAAGTTAGAAATAATATTAATATCCTCTATAATTAAATTCATTATACAAAACTGTTAAATAATAAATATAGAAATACCTCCAAAAAATGGAAACCCACAAGGATAGAATATTGATTAAAAACTCACTTTAAAGCTATTAATCAATAAAGACACTTCAAAACAGGTCAAAAACAATTACTAATTAATTAAAATAAGTCAAAAAACACCAAAATTAAGAATTAAGGTATTTATCAAAAGCTTGTGTATTTCAAAAAATATCCTTTCTAAATATTCTTAAAAACAAAATAATTGTTACTGACTTTTGAGATTTAATGAAATTTCAATGTTTCAATTATTTGTGTATAAAATTTCATAAATAATGAAACAGTACTGAAATTTATCTTTTTATTCCTCAAGATACCTGCTGTCCCAAATCCTCTCAGAGGAAATTTACTAATAGAAATTGAAGAATAAATCATTCAAAATGGAGTTTGAACATGGAAGCTCTCAGTTTTCTATTTAATTTCAAGTTACAAATGTTATTCTTAACTGCAATTAGCCTTGAGGATAATTCTTTTTACATTACTTCTGAGGTTTGGAATCAATACAACATATCTATTTTGAATATGATGATATGAATATTTCAAAGATAAAAATTTAAGCCAAAATGTTTCAATTTTGCTTTTCAATATTTTTTGAAATAATTTCATTTTCCTCTGAAAACAGTCAAACAAGGTATCTTCAATATTAAATACCATAAAATATTATTAATTAAATCTTCTGAATATTCCAGTATATACTGATAAGATCAAATGATAATATTAGTAGAAACTTAAAGCTTTCAAATTGGGAAGTTTACTCTATATGACCTTTGAATACATTTCTTTTTTACATTTAACTAGAAGAATATGAACTAATACATAGCTTTTCAGTACATTTTTGATGAATTCAACACATAATTTATGCTTTATTAATCTTTGAAAGGTAATTAGCTCTTTCTTTCAAGCATGTAAACTGGGATTTATCCTTTGGCTGCTTTTGACTCCTGTCCAAATGGAGGATAAACAAGCTCAAAATTTAATTTCCAACAAAAATCTAAGCTTAGGATTCCAATAAGGTTGAAAATTCTTCAAAAAAACCGGGTATTTGGGTACCCTGAAACATTTTACCATTTCTACTTTGTTCCCCCTTTTTTCATGCCTTTTGATAATTTTTTTATTTAAATTCATACTGTGGTATTCCTTACCATTTTTCTCACCAGGATCAAGCTCATAGTACCCCAGAACAGCAGTAAATCCAGCTTACAGGCAAGCTTACACTCAAATTTTACACCAAAAGGTCTATTTTACAGCAAGAAGATGGAGGTACTCATTACACCATGGCACAGGCACCAAAGGGAAGTGTATGTGTCTAAATATATTATTCAATTTAATTATGCATATGTAAAAATCAAGTTACATATAAATAAATATTTACAAAAAATGAGGTACCACCCTTTAAATTACACACCCCACCCAACTTTACACCCCCTTATAGTCACAGGACTCGTGCAGCAAGAAAATGACACCTGCATGAATTACACAACCACCTTGCATTCAACATATCAAAGTCACATGATGAAAAACTCAACTCCATGGACTTCCTGACATTGATTTACAACACAGCCACAAGAATAACCCCATTTATATCCACAGTAACCCCACTTGAAACCCTAAAAAGCATCATAATTATTTACACCGCTTATCACCTCATGGAAATCAAAGCTAGTTACAACAGGCTGCATTCAGTACACACCTCTTACCAAATCTCAACCACATGACTATGCACAGCATGTCTCAAACTCAAAAATCACATCATCTCATACACAACAGTAAATTCATCAGTGAAATAAATTATCACCTGACCTCATTTTAAAGTTCCAAAAGAAGAAAAACAACCATGAAAACTGCATAACTCAAACAGCAACATCTACCAAGCCTAAAATATGACATATGAAGGGGAAATACAAAGTCATCATGTGATACTGCACCCACCAACAGAGTATCATGTGACAGAAAAAATGCTATGCACAAGAGAAATCCTCAGCCAAAATGAAATCACCTCATGCATGCAAGGAAAATCCCAGAATATCACATAATAATTAGTTCACTACAGGACCAACTTGTGATGAATGGAGGATGAATGGAGGCTGTGCAGAACAAATATTATCACCAAATCTCAAATTACCTGACCCATGAAAGAAAATGTCTCACCATAGACAAATGCACATGATGGAATCAAGAGGAATTAAAGTGGAGAAAGACAGCTGATGAAGTTTGCTCTCCTCAAATTCCAATTGATTCTGAATCTTTTTCTCTCCATAATTCTCATCCTCAAGCATTTTCTCCCAATAAAAATGCAATTTCATCTCCTTGAATAATTTTTCATGTTCTCTTTTATTGATTCCTACCACTTTTGTTTAATTGCCTTTCTCTTTATCCCACTCCAGCTGTTGAATTTGTGCATTTTCACAAACTATCAAAATAAAATTTATAATTGAAGAATCAAAAATGAATTATTTTGACTAACCATTTGTTTAAATTTCCAGCAAATATGTTTATGATGGGGAAAAAACATGTGTAGACATTTTCCTCCCACTGCTACATTCATTAAGGTTCAAACTCCCAAGAATTTTATTGCTTTCAATTATATCATTATCTTACTTTTGTAAAGATAAAAGTCATGAAAGCAAATTGGTAAACTGAAGGACCTTTAATTCCATAATACATTACACATGCATGTTGGTACACCACACTTGCTTTCCCCCTAATTTGTTATTCTCATTACATTTTTCATGATTCATTTATCCAAGTTTTCTAGTCTAAAATTTCACATGATCTAATATATTAGTATTGATATTAGAATAACAAGAATAAAAACTTATATCAATGTTTTTATCAATTTTTTCCCTGTTGTTTACAGCCAAAGCATCCTCCTTTCAATTGGAAATTTTGTTTTGTGTGATATTTGGCTCATGACCAAATCAAATATACATTTAATTATAAAAAAAATACTCTTTCCATTTTATGATAAATTTGTTTGATACCCTTTATCTTTACAACTTTGATAACCTTTGAACCAGTCCCGTTCTCAAATTGTTTGGCCAAAGGAGATTTCTTCTTATATGTGCGTCAAACGTAACCCATAATCTCTGAAGTATGATTCAAGTGGTTTCAGGACTCCTTCTTGACCTCAACAGCCATAACTTGGAATCCATTTTTCTTCTCAAGGGTGGCCCCCTGAATGAATTTGTACCCCTTGTAGCAAAAAAGCATCATAATTTGATTTGTTCTTTAACCAAATGATGATAAATTGATAATCAACCTGAGTTAGATGGACAAAAAGCTGTGATAGGATTGGTGCGCTTTCATGACATTGATAAACCCTCTGAGTTTTGATACTGTGAATCTTGAAACCAGCCTATGACAGGCCAAAAGCAATTGAGCATAATTTAAAAACAAAAAATTTAATTCTTACTCTTGGAGAAGATAAACTTTAAGAAAGGTTGGAAATGAGATTAATGATGAGTAAGTATTTCTGTACATAAATAAAACGTTTTGTCTTTGTGAAATAACCAAAAATATTTATTTTCTCAATACTGGAAATATGGAAATGTAAAAGCAAATTCATTAGGTTTGGAATTGGAAATATCAGCTTTTTTGAGAAATGAGATTTGGTTGGAATTCAGGGCCCCTAAGTAGAAAATATTCAACCTTTGGATTTGGAAAATGGGATTTTTTGTATGTGGGATTCCCTTTGAAAAACCTCTTTTTCTTCAAGGTGGTATTTTTCAGGTTTAATTTTCCCTAATATAGTATTTTATTAATAAACTATTATGCTTTGGAAGATTGGATTTTACAAATTTATGTACAAAAATTAGTAATGAAATGGATCTTTTAATGCCTTTGAAAACTTCCTCTGTGGTCAAAGATTCTCTCTGATGGGATTTATTCATTGAAGCTTAAAGAATCATCATTAAAAATTGAGTTTTAGCTTGAATTCTCTTTATTTTTAAATAAAATTCAAGCTAAAGGTGTTATTCCTAACTCTGCATAAATTTAAAGCTCAGTTGTGCTTATTACTTTCAACTTTCAATGAAAAACATTTATTCATTTTGAAATTAATCTTTTTGCTATCTTTAAAATCAAATTTTAAGCAAAAATATCTTTATTGAAGTTTTTAATCAATTTTCAAAGAAACCTCAATTTCCTTTCAGAATGATTAAATGAATTATCTTAAGGCTCAATACCAAACAGTCCTATGAATGAAATATATTTTTTTCTTTATTTATAAACAGAAAGAATTTAAATTTACTTTGTTTAAAATCTTATGTAAATCCATTGAAAAAGAAATTTCCACAAATTTTCGCAGTTGTTTATCTGTTACATGTAAGAATAGTAATATAAACAAAATATTAGCTATTGTAAAGGTTTTTATTATGTGAAATTCAACTCTAGGTTACATTAAACCTCACTTTTCTTTGAAAGTTCTTTGAACCTTCATTTCAAGCCTGCATAGTGGGACTTACCCTTTTCAGCCTGTCATTCCTGTTGAAGTGAGGATAAACCCATTTATACTTTCATATTCAATCAATATTTTATCTTAAAGTTTGAATAAGGCTTGAAATTCTTCAAAACAGGAGGAAAACCTTATTTTTTCAGATTCCAAAACTGGGTACCCTGGAACCTTTTTGCAATTTGCCCTTTGTCCCCATTTTTCATGGATTTTTCCAATTTATTTTTGAAAAGCCATACCATGGCTTTAAATCTATTTTCATCAAGTCCAAGAGGTATTCAAATTCTGTATGTAACATATTTGGTTAATTCAGAAACTAAACACAACACCTCAATCTTGAAACTGTTTTTTTAAGCTTTCAAATACTGGAGAGAGCCTTAAATTGTAGTGAAACTTAAAAATTTAGAAATTTATCAAGATTTTTTGAAATTCTCAAGCATTATTCAAGATTCTTCAATATGTGCTTAAAAGCATAAATACCCATTTTTTGAATTAAAACCTATTGCTTTACCCTACATCATTTCTTATTTAGAATCCAAAAAGAACATAATCATTCCAACTTTGTAAATCAAAAATGAATTTTTAATCATATTTCATTATTTTTAATTTGAAAATAAATTTAAAATGCAGTTGTATACTGAATTCATTATATTAAGCGTTATTTTTGGCGATATGGGTATGTCACACATACCTCACAGGCTCACAAAACCTGAACTGTGACATGTCAAAATGGAAAATAGCTCTCCACATAATCATTTATTTCACATAAAATAACTGTGAAAATTCCTGTACATTTCATTTTCACTTATAATTAATTGGATTCTGCAAATTTCCATGTTACATACATCATAGTATTAGCTTTATGCATCTTTTTTGAATTCAATAAACCTTTTGAGTATATACAGATTTCTTACACCCATGTATAATATCATTCTGGAGGCTAGAAGTAATTTTTTTTCATAAAGATAGCTAAGGGTAACAAAAGAAATTTGATAGAGCCAGTTGTTCCCATATTCTGAGACCTTTGATTCTTACACACCTACAGAGCTTAATTATATGACTGAGGGAGATATAATCAGTTTATTGAAACCTTGTGGAAGCTCTTTACTAGGTCTAATTCCCATTAGTTCATGAGAAATTAAGAAGAAATGTGCTACTTTCAACATAACAAGGAGGCAATGAGAACCTCTTACTCCTCTAGCCATTCCATTTATTGATGTTTTCATGCCAAGAAGTACTTATTGAAATCTCTTTTTGACCAGTATCCATGCAATCACCTCGTGGAAATAGGATTTTTCATACTTAAGTCTTACATTGCATATAAAATAGGTCAAAAACTTGAAGTTAATCATACAATATCCTAGACATCACCTTCAGCCTTTCAGGAAAAATAGAAAAAGGGATGATCCTGACTCAAAAGTAAAAAAAAGTGCTATTTTATAATGTTTTTCTCAAAGATTTACTCAAACTCCATTTCTGATAACTCCATGTGATATAATGAATCTTCAAGAATTAGCGGAAATTTCAACTTATCAATAAATTTCCAATCCCATTTACACCTTTTTGATGTTTTTTATATAGATTATCTGTAAAAATAATCCAAGCATATTTCACCATGAAAAGAATGCAGACCATGGGGGCATGTTCTGCCATACCAACATAGGTCCCAATGTGAATATTTTTCTTAATGAAACATGGGTTAAGCATGGGTCTTGTAAGATGTGTCTATGAAACTCTTGATAATATTACTATTAATAAAGATTACTATGACTTTTATTATGAAATATGATTAATAAATCTATCATAAAAACAAATAAATAATTAATTACTTCATTATTTCTTTTACTTATTAGACACCACTAGTGATTATAACAGTGAGAATCAATTGTCTACTAGAATAAACACAAGAATAATTACCAATGAAACTTATTAAAATAACACAGAATTATATTAATTAATAATTATCTTTTGCAAGAATAATTACTATAAAATATTGAATTAAACTACAAACCTTCAACAAAACTTTAATAATTTAATAAGACACATGCCAATACTCCAAAAATGCCATGGAAAGAATTGGCAGCGTGATTTGAAAGATTATTTGTGTATTTAAAGAATCAAGAATTTATTTAAAACAGCTATGCAAAAATTAATAGTTAAATACTATTGTCAATAGAAGAATTATTTGATTCAATGTATTTCTGATAGATTGGGTAAAATAAAAATACATAAGATGGATTTTAACTAATACTTACTTGTTGGTATTAATGATAGGATGATTTCTGGAGAGAACAGCAATAGTAGGATTCCTTGAAGTCTACAAAAGCTCACAGAGGCATTACACTAAGAAAACTGAAGCATTGGAAAGTGAGAAAGAATCAACCTTGATTTTTTTGATGCTTATATTGCATTTAGTCATGTAAGATTATAATAATTATTAATTAAGTCATTTTATGTTACTACTAACCCATTTATGGATAAGAAATAAATGAGTAACAACTGTAAGTCCTGTTCTATTTCAAGATAAATATTTTCCTCAAAGCTATCGATTCTATTGGAAATTTCATCACAGGTTGCATTTTTTGTGAATTTTTGAAGATTCAGTGTTTCATGTGAAATAATCAAAAATGTACTTCAAATGAAAAGCTTAATTTGAATGTTGAATTCCTAATTATTTTTGAATTTGGTGTGTATTATCCCTTTTTCCATGGGTCCTGAAATATTCAGAAGTATCAATTAATGATTGTATGGCTAATGAATTTTTGAATTTTCACCTCATTTTCTACCTGATATAAGCAAATAGCTAGTTGCCAAGAGGAAAGCTTCTGGATAATAGTCCCAAACAGGTTTTAATTAATCTTTTTTGTATTATCAATTTAAAATAGTTGAGAATGGAGTAAGCTACAGGAGTTAGAGTTTCTCATTATCTCCTTCTAACATCAAAATAGCAGCTTATTTGCTCTTTTCTCATGATTTAATGGGATATCAACTTGGTAACAAGGTTCACAAAAGTAGTTGATAGACCAATTAGGCCATTAACATCCATGTATCTGGCAACACCTCAGAGGTAAAATAATTTGGGTACCCTGGCTTTCTCCAATGTGTTTTGTCCCCCTTAGCTATTTTCACCTCCAGAATAGTGATTCAGACTTCAAGACTGATATCTACTATAGCTGTACCAAAGCAGGATGTAATAACAAAGTATATTCGGACCTCACAAACAATCATAACACTACTCTCAGCATATATGTAACATGGTATTTCCCACAATACCATTGTTTTGGTAGGAAAATGTAAAGTAAATTCACAATTCTGTTATGTGGTATTGATTATGAGGTGTTTAATTATTTTCCAAATTACCACTGCATAAAATAATTTAAGCTTATTCACCCTATGGAGCTACTCAAGGTGAATGTTTTTTTAGAATCCAAATATGGCCTTAAGTTCTGGGATTTAATTACTCACAAAAAATTTATTGATATTTTTCTATATGAAAATGATGAATTTTGGATATGTGCATTAATTATGTTTTTTTTATATTCCAGAAGTTATTTAAATATTAATTGGGGCCTATCTGGGTATGTATAATATATATCAAGGCTCACAGGTTTAACCCTTACATTAGGAAATCATCTTTCCAGTGACAATTCTTCAAAGTTCAATATGCCTTGTAATATTATTTTCTATTATTTGGTATCAAGCTGGATTATGTTTACTAATATTCTAGTATAAAGCTCCTACACATAATCTCAAAAGTAAAATATCTATATAAATTAAATACAAAACAAAACTCAACATTTGTAAATTAATTCATTTGTGTCAGCCTGTGACTCAAAGCCAGAGCACAAGCATGACAGCCAAATACCATAAATCAATGTTATAGCCAAGATACCACCATAACATAGAACTGAGCCAAATTGTCAGCCTGTGACTCAAAACTAGAGCACAAGCATGACAGCCAAATACCATAAACCAATGGTAAAGCCAAGATACCACCAAAACATGGAGCTGAGCCAGATTAACTCAAAAGGTATCAAACAAAAGAGGAAAATTGCCTCTTTCCAAATATACAAGTCTTATCATCATAGGAAAAATAATAAAAAAGTTATTCCTTCTCAAAGCTATTGCAGAGCATAAGCCTTAATTTTCACCTCTCATCTGAAATCCAGAGGCAGAGGCTTAACCACATCAAATGGGTATTCAAATTAAAGCTCTAAGTCAGGGTCATCCAATGGTACTAGCCAAACTGAGCCAGCACCAGAATTATAGAAGCTATGACCAGAATAAGGTCAAATAAGGGTGATTAGAATATTCACCTCTCATATAACTTCCACAGCTTTAGTGTGAGACACCTAAAGTGGGGTCTTTTTGGAAAGAGCACAATCAGGGCTATCTAATGGTGCCATTCATTTCACCATATCCTATCTAGAACAAAAGATATGGAGCAAACAAGTTCCATACAGTTTTTGGACAAATCATAAATGTGTGCAAGAAAACTTGTACATGGCATAACCTTGCCATATTTAATGATAACCATAGCAAATGAGGTACCATTGTGTAGATCACATCCAGGAATACACAATGAACCAATTTTGAGCTCAATATCTCAAAAACTGACAAAGCTATAGCAGCTTTAAGGTTAAAATCCCACAGTTTGGCCAATACAGCCTTACAGTGGGATACTATACCATAAGTATGATTATGAGGTGTCAAACAGACAAAGAAGCTTGTTGCTGCTTCAATACCTCATAGTTAAGTCAAATACAGAGGTCTATACAGGTTCTGTACAGCTTCTGACGCATCAGAAGCACCAGAACACACCTGTAAACTCCATTGGTGAAATTTTTCACCCCATATAGGGTAAAAATGACTACTTGTGGTTCTAAAACCACATTTCCACCCAATACCAGTCTGGATTGAGTGTATAGAACCACAAACTAGCCCACAGTAGTGAAAAGTTTCACTCTTTGGACGTGTGCAGAGGTAAACCACCTCCCACTACCCCAGAACAAGATAAAAGGAGGCTTTGCCTCACCAGGAAGCAAATCCAGCATCCTGTTCTTGATATTCTTATGTGGTATAACTTCTTAAAAGAAGTGGTACCCTTAAAATTTAACAGGTTATAAATACAAGTTGTAATCATTGTAGGGTTTGTTATTGTAAACCAACAGGAAAACACTGCACCCAGGGCTATCAGAAGCACTCACAATCACTAAATTATTTTAGTATAGCCCTTTTACTCATATTCTCACTTTAATATCATCATTATTTTCGTGTCACACTCAGATTTTTAGCTTTTATTATCATTTTGAAGCTATATCATAGAGTCACCTTGACATTATGGGGGCCTGGCCTGGTTTTTTACCTATTTTAGACAAAATTCTACCTTATTTTCACTATTTTTAGCTTATATTCTTGCTTTTTAGAGTTATCATACTTGTTTTTTTGCTTACATTCACTTTTCTGTTAACCATAAGAAGCACTGAAGGGGATGAATTTCGTGGTTTTTCTCTATTCTGATTCTTTTTAACTCAAAAATACAAATCAAAATAATAATAATAATAATAAACTGTATACATATTATTTTTGAAAAAATAATATTTTTCATAATTTTTGAAGAGTTATAATTATATCATTTATATTGATAAAATAATCTCTTTTAATAATAAAATGAAAATCATATTTTATTATTGTTTTTTTTCATAATATATACAAAGAATATATTATTTGAATTTTCCTTCAAGAAAAACTCTGATAATTGATTTTTTCACCCAAATTGGCGTGAAAAATTGATTATTATTATTATTATTATTATTGATAATCTCAATGATAATAATTCATAATAAAATAGAAATTATATTTTATTGTTGAACTTTTTTTTCATAATATATACAAAGTGTATATTGTTTGAATTTTCTTAAAGAACAACTTTGATAATTCATTTTTTCACCCAAATTGGCGTAAAAAATTGATTATTATAATTATTATTGATAATCTCAAGAATAATACTTCATAATAAAATAAAAACCATATTTTATTATTTATCCTTTTTTCATAATATATACAGAGTACATATTGTTTGAATTTTTCTTAAAGAAAATCCCTTATAATTCATTTTTTCACCCAAATTGGCCTGAAAAATTGATTATTATTATTGATAATCTCAGTAATAATACTTCATAATAAAGTAAAAATCATATTGTATTATTGATCTTCTTTTTTTCATGATATATACAAAGTATATATTGTTAGAATTCTTCTAAAAGAAAAACTCTGATAATTCATTTTTTCACCAAAATTGGCCAAAAAATTGATTATTATCATTATTATTGATAATTTCAATATTAATAATTCATAATTAATTACAAACAATATTTTATAAGATATACAAAGTATATTGGGGATTCAATCAAATAGCCAAAACTCTCACTTCATAAAGTCAGATATGATACTACCTCATTTATAAGACTTTGGAATTCCAATGGATTATTCCTTACAAAGAGGATCAATCATTAGTAGGAATAGAGGCCTGGAAAGGAGAGAAGTTGAAGTTGTTCAAAGTCATATTAAATGGCAAAATTAACCTTCCTACACCTTCCAAGATAGGTTTCAACAGCAAACCTCCAGGAATGGCTTTCATAGAACAGTTTATTCTAACCCATCAAATCTTCCAAGAACTTCTCCAATGGGGAATGGCAGACAGGGAATTCAAGCAGATTCCCACTACAAAGAACTGGTAGAAAGTATTCAGAAGATTCCCCTCAAAGAGATATTCTTTAAAGAACTTATCATAGACAAGAAATGGAACAAGAGATAACATACTCTGACCCTTTCAGGCTAATGAGGACTGGTAGCCCAACCAGAGTTCCTAGTGGCTTCACACCACTCAGGAACCCGAGGATCAGTGACCAAGAGTCACCATACTTCCCAATCCAAGATAGAATCCAGGAGAGGAAGAGGATTATAGGTCAAGAACAAGACTTCTTTTAACCAGAGGCAGAAAGAGTCAGATCCTATGATCCAGAAATTGTTGGACCTGTTGCAAGAAGTACAAAGAAACAACAAACAGTTGTAAATACTTCTAATTCAGCTAGCAGCCCTATGATAAGGAATGATATCTCCACTCAGATGAAGCACAATGTTGGGATACTTGAGAGTACCAAAAGTATTAATACTCTATGGTTACAATTTTCCCAATCTGTAGAACAAACTCAAAAAAAGTTTGAAATACTTCATGAAAATATTTCAAGGTTACAAGAGGTTTATACCTTACAAACCAGAACTATTCATACTCTTCAAGAGGACTATACTGAATTGTATAAAGCCTCAGAAGATACCAAAAGAAGACTAAATCAAGTCTTAGAGGAGCAAAATCATGGCAAAGGGATGGATAATACCAAAAGGTATCAAATGAAATAGGAAACTTACCCCTTTCAAAAGATACAAGTCCCATCACCATAGGACAAAGAATAACAGAGTTATTCCTGCTCAAAGTTGTTGCTGAGCATAAACCTTAATTTTCACCTCTCATATGAAATACAGAGTAAGAGGGTTAAACCCATCAAATTGTTATTAAAAATGAAGCTCTAAGTCAGGGCTATCCAATGGCACTAGCCAAACTGATATAGCACCAGTATTACTGAAGTTATGGCCAAATTCAGACCAAATAAGGGTGAATAAAATATTCACCTCTCATCTAACTTCTACAGTTTTAGTGTGGGATACCTAAAGTAGGGGTTTTTTTGGAAAGAATGCCATCTGGGCTATCTGATGGTGCTACTCAATTCCCCATATCTCATCTAAAACAAAAGTTATAAGGCAAACAAGCCCAATACAGCTTTTTGCCTAAAACATGCATATGTACAAAAATCTTGTACATGGGATACCTTTGCCATATTTAATGATAACCATATCAAGTGAGGTATAATTGTGTATAACACATACAGGACTACACACCAAACCAATTTTGAGGTTGATATCTCATAAACCAACAAAGGTATGGCTGTTTTAAGGTCAAAATACCACAGTTTGGCCAATACAGGATTACCATAGGATAATATCCCATAACCTTGATTATGAGGTGTCAAACAGAAAAAGAAGCTTGTTTTTACTTAAAAATCTCATATTTCATTCAATACTGGGGTACCATACAGGTTCTGTACAGAATTCTATGTGTCATACACGTCAGAATCAGGCTATGTGGTCCCCAGATGAAAATATTCACCCTGTATTGGTAAAAACTACCCAGATGTAGTTTCAAAACCACATCTGAGCCCAATACAGGCTATAAAAACCTTTTGCAAACCACAAGCTTGTCCTTGAGAGTGAAAAATCTTCACTTCCTCTAGGTGAAAAGGTCTAGCAGCCTTTTCACCCCATTTCAGGATAAAAGGACGCCTTTTCACTGCCAGAAAAGGAATCCCCATCCTTCTCTTGAATTCCTATGTAGTACAACTGTCAAAAACAGTTATACTCTTGGAAAATAATCAGGTTAAACTATAAAATTTAGTATTTTAGACTTTATTATTGTAACCCAACAGGTGAAGCTGCACCCAGGGCTTTCAACAGTGCTCACCACCAATAATAATCATTACTAAAGCCCTTTTATTTTATAAAAACCCTAATTTTAGTATTATTATCCATGTCACAGTCATAGTTTAGGTTTTAAATACTCTTTATTATAACCTCTTCATAGACTCACCCTGACAATTTGTTTAATTCCAATAAATCTCAACTTTTGTCTATTTAGTATCATCTATTTTTAATCTGATTAAAATAAATTTGAACAAATTCAATTTTCCTTTTCTAGGAAGTGATTAGACTTTTTAAATTACATTTAAGGCTCAAGTGAATTATGAAAATTCATTTATCTGAAGATCAAATGCTTCTCTTTTAATATCCAAAGAGCATTGTGTATTCAAATTTTGATTGGTATCTACTTTGTATTCATTTTGAAATTTCCTCACATCATTTTTCTTTTCAAGGATATTTCAAAGCTATCTTCAATATTTGCTTAGTTTTTACAGAGCGTCTAAATGGAAAATGATAACTGGCTCCATAATTGGCTTTTGTAACCCTTTTAAAGTCAAAAAATAATGATCTCATTCCCATTTCTGTGAATAATTTTTTTGCTAAATTGTAGAGTGAAGATTTGTAGACTTATATCATCTTCAAAAAAATGGGATCAATGCCTCTTCAAGCTCAATAAAAAATCTTTATCCTGATTGCAAAAATCTATTTTTTGATTAAATTCATTTCACACAAGTTCTGTTTGAAATAGGTTCTTGATATTGAGCTGGAAAAAAAAACAGCTTTTAAGAGCTTTTTTCAAAAATTGATACAATCTTCATATTCATTATATATGATTTTCCATCAATTTTTCTGTTTTATATTATGAAAAAGTAGAAAAAAATCAAATAATTTTGGAGAGTTTTTCAATTTGTCAGATATCTCAACTTAAAAGTAATAAAATAATCCTTTTGTGTGTACAAAGTTGAAAAATTTACATAATATAGAAAAATATTTTAAATGCTTGTTCAATTTTTCAAATAACATTTCAATTAGTTTCTGTTCATAGTCATATTAGGAATCAAGTGTAAAAATATCTATATAGCTTGATTGAAAAAACCATCAAATTAACATACTACAATTAATCTCATTTAACTACCTATCATCTGAATCTGAAGAAATTCTCAATATTAAACACCTTAATCTAGATTTCCATATGAAATTTTTGTATCAAAACAAAGCAATTAGCGCATTTGAGGACCTACAACATGATAAATTGAAAAGAGTTCATCTTGTAAAAATCTCTGGATGATTCTTTCAATTGTTACTGAGGTATAAGTGGGTTTTTTGCTATCTCAAAAGAGCTCCGAATTCCTCAATATGGAAAAGCTATATGTACAAAACATATCAGTTGGTTTTGAAAACTCTGATGGTTCTAAACCTATAAGAAATTTCAGATTTCGTCGTACATTTATCAATTCATCCCATATTGGTATGAATTGAAAAATTATTTTTCATGCCTCAGAATTCCAAAGATTGTCCCAATTTCTTTTTTGGGCTCATATCAGAAATATCAAAAAGGTCCTAATTTTGATTTATTTTACTCGTCGTTTTTTCATCTGATTACTATTATAGCCAGATGACTAATCAAACTCTTTATACTCTGAATAATAGTCAAATTTACACAAACCCAGCCATGTGCATATTCTGCTTGAGGAAGCCAGCTTTATTCGCAATCACTTTATGGTAATTAAACGAAGATAGGAATAATTCTTTATGCTTCTAATTAGCAAGCAGCTGAGCTGGATATCTTAATGTTATTTTGATAAATCTAGCTGGAAATAATCTAATCATCGTTTCAAATATACCTAATTGAAGGCTGACTTTGTTTCAGTATATATTTTTTATTTAATACTTATAGGCTATTTTCACAACTCACAATCAATGTATTTTGAATGTTTCAGATATAGTCCTACTTACAACATAATAGATATTGAATTTTCCTTTTAATATTCCTCTATAATATTATAATTGGGAATATTGAACATATACATAGATCTTTTGATAATCAAAATATATCAGTTTATATTTACTGAAGTGTTAAAGTGAGAAATCTAAATCATTTTGAAATTATTTAGGACATATGTTTCAATTCATTAAATCATTTTTTATAAATAAAAACCTACAATATTACTTACTATCAATCATCTCAATCTCCAAAACCATATGCATCTTTTGAAACTATAAACAGCGTCAAAACACAAGAAGTTCACTTTTTATACTATTTTTTCCAATGTGGCGTATATTCCATACATGATATCCAAGCTATATAGATATTTTGGATGATTCAACAGATTTACAATTATCATTTCTATTTCACATGAAGGCAAAAATATGAACTTTATCTTTTAACCTATGTTAAACTCTTTATGTGAGAAAGTTCAGCTGAATAGCTAAATGATCTCTGATTTATTTCCTCATGGTAAATCATATTACAAATATTCAAATATGTTTAAAATAGTAACTTCAACTCATTAATGTGTTTTCAAGATATTTTCCCTTTCATTTCCCAAAAGGTACCATATCTTAATTATCTTTTGTATGAAGATATCAAGAGTAGTTTGGAGAGGGAGATATTGAAATTCTTTTTCATAATCACATATTTCATATTCAAGCTAAATTTAGCATCTATAATGTATTATTATTTAAAAAATATTCCTTCAACCTGATGTAATAAGTATATTTTAAATCAGCTGAATCCTCATGTCTTTGAGTAATTTTTATTAATGGGGAAATTTCAATATGTGTGCTAGTGCTTAAAGAGAGTTAGTTTCAAATGCATCCTGGAATATTAATATAACAAAATATTCCATTGAGAGCATCATTTTTTCTTCAATATGAAAAATGAGCTTAAATATTCTTCACAAGTACAGTTCTGCTTTATATTAGACATTGTGAAAAATTCACTAATACCTATAAATAAGAAATATTTTGTTTATTAAAATACCAGTGGGATACCCCTTATTGTGTCTGATAAAAATTCTTTCACTTACTCAAGGAGCCTGAGATTTCTTAAAGATCTTGAAGAGAGTATTTGGTATTTCTGATTATTTGAAGAAGTGGGAGTTGAAAATCTATTTATATATTAAAAATTTTTGATTGGAAAACTTAGCGCTTGACAGGAAACTACTAGTGGCTTTTGAGAAATCTATATTCAAATATTTTTCTGATAAATCTACTTGGCGGCAAAGGATCTGAGAGCTGTAAATAGATCTACTCAATTTTCTATGGAACTCTGTGAGTGAGCCACAAATAGAAAAATATTTGTAAAAAAGGGTTTCATAGGGCTTTTAAGCATAACTGAGAGATATCACCCACTGAGTTATATCTATATATTTTAGGCATTATTGTTCTATATGGCAATATATAGAGAATCCATTAATTAATATAGTATATCTCTAATATTTCAAATAACTTCAAATAAAAAAATCGGGGTTGTTTTTGAGAGAATATTATTATTTGAAGCTATAACTATTTTATTAAATATAAATTTCTTGGAGTTAAGCTTTCCAAGAACAAAGTGTATGTTTAGGAGCCTCAAAGGACCTTGTACTCCACAAACTCATTTGAGCATAGATTTTTTTGAAAAAATGATACCAAAATTTATCCACGATTTGTTCTAATGAAAATTTCCCCAAAGGGTACTACTATATGAATCCTGTTACAGAATTAGATTTATGATATTGAGGTGTGTAACATCTCAGTCTCTGAGATTCTCTGAGCTTTTATTTTCATGATATAATAGTTCATTGTATGTGAATACATTTATCAAACATAAAATTTCTGATATTTATTCTTAATGATTTTATCTAAACTAATTTTCTTTAAATTTCTCATTTTCATGTTCTAAATTGGTATTTATAAAAAAATCCTTGTTCTATCATTCCATTCTATAATTTTCAAGTTTCGTTTCTCTTGTCGAAAATTCTATCACTTAATTTTTGGATTATTTTCCCACATATTTAGGATGGCAAGGCTCATTGTGTATAAAGATAAAAATATGTATATTCATTTCCTTTATATGTTATGATGCTTCATGAATCTTATAAATATCTCCTTTGAAGTCGTCATGTTTCAGTCAGCTTATCTCCTTTGATTTTCATTATCAAAACGTACCATGTTATTGAATAAATCCTCTCATTAGATAAATAATAATCGAAATTAATTTATAAATCAGGGGCTGGGACTGGAATTCTTGAACACAATTCGAGCGTACAATTTCATTTAAAGCTCTATTTCATCTCCAATTTCACTGTGAGACTTGAATACAATTCCTATTTGAATCTTCAAAAATCTGATATATTATAGACTTGGATATTTCATCTCATTTTTTATGGTCATTTCCGAAAGAAATCGGATGAATTAGCTTGATATAACTCTCTGAATATTATTCATTTGAAAGAATCCGATTCATATTATAGCCTTGCTCAATAATCATACAAGTGAAATATTTCATACCTCAAAGTTTATCCTCATAATGGCCATCACATTCCTTTTAAATCCTGAGATATTTCCTGAGTAATAAATACTGTCAAAGTACCCACCTACCTTATCTCTTTCAATCATTACCAAGTTTCTTGAGTCCTTGTATACAAGAAGTACATTCAACATATATATATATTTATATGGGCCCCTTTCAGATTTATTATCCTTAAATGCCAATAGTATATCCACAATTAAATAGTCTCTTGAATTTTTCACCTCCTTAGAAATTTCTCTTACTATCCAAGCTTGGAATGTATCAACAGTGTCAATCTTAAAATGAAGTATATATGTGAGCTTCCCTTTTTATACTATGAAATTTAGAATACTTTTTCTTTGACTTGATTTTATTTAAAACTCCTCCAGCCTTCATTTATTTGTTCTTTTTGGTTGGAATCTGACATTATCCTTTTTGAATGAAATTTTAGGAGTCGCAATTCCCCTTCACTAAATTTTTCAGAGGAATATAGAAATTCTTTCTAAACACCGTAAAGTTTTTTTTAAGATTCAGAATTTTACCCAAAGGGAGCTGTGTGGAAGTCCATAAGCTCGGAAGTTTCTCAACAAGTCCTTGAAGCTAGTCCCTTTGTAAAAAAACAACAAACATTGATTTTTCAAGGGCTCCTGTACAATAAGAACATTAATAATTATTCTAATACTTTTTCAAGAAATAATTGGCTGACTTGAATCATTCTTCTTTTTAATAATAGTTAGGATGTGATTCAGATGCTCCCTTTACTAGAACCAGTTAATTGAAGGGGGAATATTCCAGGTTGATCAAATCTGAAATATACTAGGATAAGTGAAATGTTGGCTTTGGATTGATATTCCTTTCCCTGTTCTCCAATATCTGTGTGCTGTATTTCTCAATGCGCTTATCAAAAAAATGGAGCTCAATTCCCAAGAATACATGGAACCATACCATATTTGTCTATTATTGAGGTTATATTTGCTATTCTATCACTGTAATAAACAATTTACCATTTTCAATGAGGGAATAGAATAAGAGAAAAATTAGTTGTACATAGAATGAGACATTTAGTAGCCTTTAGTGTTCCAGGTGAAGGAATTCTAATATTTTTTTGGTATCCTGATGAGCCATGGTTGACAAATTATATCTTTTGAAAGGCTATTAAGGAGGTAGAGCTCATGAGGCTCAATGCTCAATTCTAGCTAGATCTATTCCTGACTTATATGATGTTCCTATAGCTTGATGACCTTTCAGAAGTCTTATTTCCTTCTTTACTGTCCTGGAATGAGATTTGGGCTCTGGAGATACGGGAAGGAGAACTTAATTGGAGCTACCTCCACTTTCTATTGATGCAATTTTTTTAATTTTCCTTTAGTTCTTCTGATTTTTGGAGGTTCAGGATAGGAATATTTTGTATTTTGCACCAATATTTCCGATATTTGTAAGATTGGAATGAACAGTTCCCCTGGAAAACCTCTCAAAACATCTTTTTAGCCTGGGGATTCTTCAAATTGAAAACTTGTCTCTATATTGATGATCTCTTGGCTTTCTGAGGAAAGAGGATTGGAAGTGTTAAATGTTGATGGTTGTGCCTTCCGATGAGAAACCTTATTTATAGGTGTTTTTGGCTCAATTTTAATGGGGAGAGCTGCTTCAGGAATTTTTAAAATCCTTTTGCAATTCAAGTAGCCTCCACTACCCTCTTATATATCCTGCCTTTCCCTTTTTTGTGGCTAATTTCCCTTCCTCTTTAATTGCTTATTTTCTGACTCAATTTTTTTTTGTAAGCCTTTGACTTATCTTTTAATTGAGTTTTTCTGATTCTGTAAATTTGAAGTAAGTAATGCGGAAATCTCTCAGTATTCCTGGTAGAAAGTTACGCATCACATCTATTGTCATTTTGGGGGTATTTATTCAATAGGGAAAGGCCTTCAATTACATATATCTTGCTCCATGTCCCTGTAATATTCTATTTTTCTGGTCGAAACTTTGTTCTTCCTTCTTTTTTTGACCCCCATCATGACGGAGATTCAAATCACTCATGGTCTATTTGTATTTATTGAAACTTGGATTTTTTGATTTTCGTAGGTTTCAATGCAAACAGAATACCTTTTCTCAATGGTAAGCAAATCCTAAAGCCTTTCGAAGGGTCAATTTGTCTCCAATTAATGGGAGTATTTCACAATGAATGAATTGAACTATTTGAAAAGCTTAATCCCTTCCCAAAGCTAATTTAGCTCTTCATAAAGTGGGCGGAGCAGATTTTTTATATGAGAGAATTTTGGCTCTTTGGGTGTTGAGGTGAGGGCATACAAGAAAATTGTTTGTGTTTTGTAATTTATTTCCACTGGGAGATTAAACAAAACCAGAAATACCGCCCCTGAAGATATGATTTTGGTGCCATTTTTTAAGCCAAATGGATTCATCTAGTCAATATATATTACAAAACCCAGTTTTCCTGACTTGGAGGTGTAAGGAGATCCATGCCAATTTTGAAACTCTCTGATTATTTCTGCATCCCAAATGTCTTTATACTCTGAAAAAACAAGCTTGGTATATTGAATTTATTTCTGAATTTAGTCCTCAAAATAAATAAAGAGAAGCTTTTCTCCCAGCCAGCTTCTCAGGCGCTTAAAATGAAATATCTTTATTTGGCGGTAATTTCTTGAAGTAAGGCCTTATTGGAAGACATCTTGGTTTTACACATCATTTTGCCTATTATTTTTCTGAAAAATCTCTTGAAATATTTGAGTTTTTTTAATAAACTGTAGAGCCTAGAATTCCTTCAATCGAGACTAGTGAAGATTTTTGCGATAGATTGAAGAGGGGATTAAAATCATACTCTTTCAAGGATCTTTTTGTAAAAACTGAATTTCTACTTTATCTTTGAAAAGTACTTGGGAGGTTTACTGCATATTCAAACACTTTGGCTTCCATATGAGCACATTTCTGATTTCAGGTTTTTGTTTCATTCATGGTTACTTATATTTTTTCAATACTGTTATTTGACACTTGAATCATAGCCAAAGGAGTGGTCATATTATAGAAAGAGAACTGATGGTTATTTAATAACAAGTTGTAATATATTTTTACCATTTTCCCTTTATTATCATCAGCAAATGTAGTAGGCGGGCTAGAGGGAAGTTGTCTTTTTCTCTGTGCTGATAAAGGATCCTTTTAAGCATTTTAGAATGAAAATTTATAATATGAGCCGATTAAGTGAAATTTCACTCCATGAATCATTAATAAGCTTTTTGAAATAGCTACCTAGTACATTGTTGGATTCCTTAATGTTATTGGCAGTCTCTTTTGACTCATTTGAGGATTTTTGTCTCCATACTGTAAAATATGGTTGGACATTGGGTTATTGTGAGAATTTCAATTTTTCAATTAATTATGAGGATTTATCTTTTGAATATTTCATCAAGTAAGTATATCTAATCACTTTCCTGGGTGAGATCCTCTAATTATTCTATACTCTCTTTTTGAGATTCTTGAGACCTGTCAAAAGCCTTGGAATATATTTCCACAATATCAGCAGCTACTTTGAAAACATGTAGGACAGCTGCATATCCAAATGTTTCCAACCTGGATAAGAGGATGCCTTCAGAGTGAGGTTCTCATGAGATTATACAGTTACTAAATACTTAAGATGGAAGTGGTTGAAATGAAACTCTAAAAAAATATAATTGTACAAATTTCAAGCGGTAGTGCTCAACATAATAATATTCGTAAATAGCGTTTTTGGATGAACCCAGAAAAAAGAGTTTTTTCTGTTGGAATAGGAAGTGAATATTTACATTTAAAACCATCTATTCTTTTTATTGATCTTATCATACCCTCCAATATTTCATTGGTGTCTCAATGCAGCTATTTACTGGTTAAAACTCTCAGATTAAGATAATGGGAAAGAAGTGCCAAATTAAGAACCATAAAGGTCCAAATTTACTTTTGACATAGATATTCAAATAATTCATTTCAAAGAACGGTTACAGCTTCACTCTTAATATCAGAAGTCAAGAAACTCAGCTTTCTGTGCCTAAATATGTTGAATAATTGGTTATTTTTCACCCTAGGGGTGGGCCAATAAAACTCATAAAATATAAAATGAAAGTAAAGAGAAAAATCTGAGTCAATTCTTTAATTATCCAATCCAAACTACATATATTCAAAGCTTAAATCAAGGCTTCCTAGTCATTCTCCTTCTGTGCATCAATATAGAATCTTTATCAACATTTTCCCTCAATTCAAGCCCCATTTTTCACCTTGACTGAGAAGCCCAAAATCCTTCTGGATGATGCAATTTTCAGGTCAATTTTGTGGTATGTCAACATACTCATTATATATGTAGGAGGAACCTGATTTTATTTATGGCCTGAGAATCTGTACTTTTCTTCTTCTTTCTCTTTTTTAATGGATTATTTCTCCTCATTGTATGTAGGCCTCATATAATGACTTAAGCAATTACACTAGCTAAGAAGATCCCCAAGATTAATTCTGAGAAAATTTTTGGTTCTGACCATCTTCACTTCCAGAAACTATCCATTACTCAAGAATAAAGCTGATATCTCTGGGAAGTCTTTGTGTAAGATCTTAATGAACACTTCTGTAGTAAATTCTTTTTTTTCATGCTGTAAAAAAGGATTCAATCAGAAGAAATAAGCCTGTAAGCTTTTAGTTATGTTACTTCACTTCTTAGCCCTAGATTTTCTCTTGTGCCCAGATGTTTGCATTCGGGTCCAAGATTGAATGTTACCCTGTTTTTTCCTCACACACATTGGCTTTCTGGAGGTTCTCCATCTGGATAAAGTTGCAGTCCTGTTTACTAGTGTGTTCAACTCCTCTTCAATATTATACATTGAAGTTCCTCCATTCATATTTAAAAGGCTCCAAGTCTCTAAGAGTATTCCTGTCATTAATGAATTCCATGTGGATGAAGGGCTTTGACCATGGTGATATGTAAATCTTGGTAAACCAGAAATTTGAAGGGAAAAATGTCTATGATAAATCCATTTTGATTCATAGATCCTTGTTAGAAATGATATCTTGACAGGATATTTATTGAGGAGGTCTTTTTCAAAGCTTTCTTTACTATATAGTTTCTTTCTAGATCACCAAACTTGTCTTTACTTTCACCCAGATTATTGAAAGTCTCCTTACACTGGTCTTTGATGATTTTGTTTCTTAATTGAAAAATATTATTGCAGTAATTCTAACTCTTTATCTGTTGGAATTTCAGGAAGGTTTCCTGTTGGTGGTAAAATCTAAATCCTTTCTTTTATCTAATCAAAAATGTATTTTTCAAGGAAATATCTTTCTCTAGGAAGTCCGAGGAGATTTTTATGTCTTGAAATATTATTAGACTGCTGTAGAACCTTTCTCTTGCTTGATTTCCCTTCAAAGCTTTACATAATTTCATTTCCCAGGATTCTCAATCAACTCCTTTGTGAAACTTGAGGAAAATTTGAAGGTTTGTTCCGGGGTGCTGGAGTTTGATTTCCTACAGCAATAATAAAATACTTAGCTAAACCATCTTCTGGGTTGAATCCAATATATCAGGCTACCTTCAGCTATTTCAGTATCATTTTCCTCTATGTTTCTAAAATGAATGATTAGCTAACATTGATATTTCAAAGAGGGAATTATTGGAAGATACAAGATAAATTACAAGAGGAAAGAATATAGCTATTAATTTTGAGATTGCAGATATATTGTTTAATTTTATCAAGCTATGACAGATATAAAATTTCTAAATATATTAGCTTAATAATCTGATTACAGTAACAATTTTATCGGATGAATAAAAGTAGGGGTTATTTGACAAAGAAATCTAATCAGTTATTTGAGTAATATGATCTTTCAAAACAGCTCAAGTGATTGAGAATTGAAATTATAAGGTTAAAATTTGTCTTGGATAAACTAGGAGAAATATTAATTAGTTTGGGGGTAAACCTTGGGATTTATTAGAGCATCTTGAGGGAAGAATTTCAATTATCAGATCAGATAGATCAATTAAATAGCTTAATTCAATTGCAGCTCATGCATGAGCTGAGTAATAATAAATAAATGGACATATTCACAAACAACACCTTAAAGAGAATTGAGGTTATTAAATATTAACAAAACTTTTCTGGAATTGCTAAAATATTCTTAGAAGACCCAGTCAAATCTTAAAAGTCTCTTGGATTCCATGAGGAATTAGGATAATTCTTCTCTATTGGAATATTATTCTCAAACATGAAACAAATCTCCAAGGATATTTATGCTCATTCCCTCTCTCTGGGTGATGCCAAATTAAACTGGTAGAATTTCATAAAAAAAGTACCTTAATTAATTAAAATGATGTAAGATCCTTCCATTGAAATAAATACAAAAGCATAGATGAGTCTGGTTCTTTTTTTTCTTAAAAGTAGAATGAGGGGTTCTTTCTGGAAAGATCTAGGGAACCTCAATCCAGAAACACAATCTCCTGACAACTTGTATTTCAAAAGGTTAATTTAAGCTTTTTGATAGAAGCTTTAATGACAATGGATTATTTTGGTAACACAAGGAAATATTTCCACAGATAAAACCTATAATTATGTGATAGGTAGCACCTTTTTGAGTCCCCTTCAATTTTCTCCTCAAGAAGAATTAGTAATATTAATTAAATCAGGATGTAAGAAATATTTGACCTTTCTATGTGAAAAACTATTCTATGCACAAAAAAATTGAAAGCAGTGAATTTTTCCTCATATTAATGTTTTATTTGTCTTTTCAAATGGTGCATAACCAAACTTGATGACAATTCTCAAGTTCCTATTGGAAAAACCAATGTTTTTTGATGAAATTTGGAGTCATATTTTTAACCAAGTTCGCTTCAATAATTATTCAAAGAATTTCTTGCTTGAATGGAATAGTATCTTTCCATAATATTTGAAATGTATTTCTTTAGGTAAGGGGTAACCTTTCAATTTCGTGTTTTCCCAAACCTTTTAGCCCCCTTTTTCAGAAATATTGGGCACATTTTAAACCTGATCCTGTTATTTAACATGGTATGCCTTCAAGCATTTAATCCACATGACCTATTATGCTACTACGTGTACTAAATTTATAAATTTTCTTCATGTTTATAGATACTTCTATGATGAGAATATGACAATACCAAATCTTCTTTTGTATCCAAAATGTTGGATTGCAAAAATTATGTAGGGTACTTTCCTCGGGCTCTATTGGGACAAGGAAAAAGTATTATCTACACTAAGAGGTAAATTTAGTTTGGCTTCTACAGTAAAAAGATATATTTAGTGCTTTTATTATAACTCATTTTATCACTAGAAACTTCTTCTAAGATTGAAATTGTTTCAATATTTTTGGAAATTTGACTTCCCACTTGAGACCCCTGAAGATGATCTCACATTTCAAATTGTCTCTTGTTCCATAAAACGGACCCTTTTCATCCATTTTTTAGTGTATCTATTGAATAAAACTTCCTTATTATTATATTTTAAATTAAAGGATAAGTACACCTAAAATGGGTGAATAACTCATTGAAATGAGATATGCAAGTTTTAACATGCTGAATTTTCCTTCACCTTAATATTGTATGTTGAAAGATCAACCAGTCCTTTATAGAATTTAATTGATACTAGATATGGATGGATTGTCCCAAAGGGACTTAACTCCCCAAAAAAGGAAATTAAATAATATTCTATAAAAGCATGAAATCTTGAGATGTTCCAGAAAAAAATGTTACAATAAAGTACTGCCACATTACTCCTCATCCAGATAAAAATGGTGATAAAATGGCAATCAAAAACATTGTCAGATCTTTATATCCTACAATTCTATAGAAATACCCTCCTGTAGGCAATTTACAAGTTCAAGTTCCATTTATCCCTCAATCAAAATGAGAAACTAAGAACTATATAAAGGCCAACTTCTAGAACCCATAGTCATCTGTTATTTATGTGAAATTTTACTGAACAAGAATGAACTAAACCCACAGATGATTTGCTACTACAAGGATATAGATTACCAAGGGCAATTACAATTTCTCATCTATATATAGTTGAAATTTAATCACAAAAAACCAATATTTCAAGCTTCTTTCCTCAAAATGTTTCAATATGGACGAAATATGCATAAGGTAAAATTCTCAATTTAAGGTAATTTACATGCTCAGGAACACCAGGGTATTTTTCAAATTATACCATCAAATATACTATTATCTGAAGTTATTTATTTGTTTCAAAATGGCCTGAAATCACATATGCTGAAATTTGGACTGTGAAATGACAAATGAAAGGAAGAACTGTTTGAGCCAAAAATAATATTTATTATATTATATCTTAACCATTGGTCATAAATGGAATGAACTTTTGGGAAATGATTTAGAAAATAAAGAATAATGGTATCTCAACATTCTCGAAACAGAAGCTCAACAAAGTCTCAACATGGGAATGTGGATTTGTTGACTCCCAATTTAATCTGTGGTTGGGAAAACCTTTACCATCTTTCCAAACCCCTCATTATAATTTACAAACCAGTAGCTTACCACAAAGAAGCCAATTATGAAAAACCCTTAACCCAATGTGTGACTTATTTATCTTACTAACTCAATTCAAAGGCTTCAATTTCAGTTCATTACCCAAAGAATAATACTTTTCAGTTTCTGTGCTCATCTTGGACTATATGATGGCCATATGACATGAATCTTAATCCATAAGGCCCCCTAAAAAACACAAAGGTTAATCCTTAAACTCAATGAAGATATTTCTTGGTAATTCTAACAGCCTCTTTTGGGAAATTGGAATCTCCTCATTTCAATTTCAAAAAATTAGTTTATGTACCCCATTCCAATATCCAAAATTATATACCCATAAGGCCATAGCACCTGCATTTATGTCAAACCCTACACAATGAATATTCCCAAAAACCATTATGTTATTGAAATGATTTTCAGTTCATATATGAGATTTTTTCAATGTGAAAAATTTTCAAAATCCATGTGTCTGCTGAAGCTGCACTTCCCCCCCCCAAATCCTGAGATTCCATAACCATAAAATATTGATATATCATTTGCTACTTCTATATTCCAAAGAATCTTGCTGTTAGCCTTGAGCTATATTTTACATACCCAAATAGGCCACAAATATCTTGAAAAATAAATTTTGCACTATGCATAACCCATAAGTCATGCATATATTCAAAATTCATCTTTTTTTATTTCAGCAAAGATGAACACCTTTTTTGTGAGTAAGTAAATCCATGGATTTAAGACCAGATTTGGATTCCACACAAAAATTTACCTAGGGTAACTCCATAGAGTGAATAAGCTTAAATTAACTCTAAGAGGTGGTAATATGGAAGATACTTCAATACCACATAAAAGAATTGTAAAAAAACATTTGTTTCTCAATTTCACACCAAAATGATGGGAATGTGAGAAATCCCATGTTACATATACACTAGGAATAGTGTTATGAATGTTTGTGGCACTTAATATCATGGTATTCTTACATACACCTTTGGTACACCCATAGTGGATATCAGTCTTTGAGCTGGAATTTCTATTTTTGATGTAAAAATAGTCAATGGGGGCAAAAGACATCAAAGAGAGCCAGGGTACCCAACTCTGATGCCTCTGAAGCATGTACAGCTGTAAAGCTTGGATCAATGGCTGATCTTGGCCAAATTTGTATACTAAAACCTTTTGGTAACTTGGTTACCAAGTTGAAATCTCATTAAATCATAAGAAAATAGCAAATAAGCTGCTATTTTGATGTACCAAGGAGGTAAAGAGCAGCTTAGACTCCTTTAAACATGTCAATTCTTAATTATTTTCCATGGATAAACTGAAAAAGAGTAATTAAAACCTTTTTTGGATTAGTATCCATTGATTTACCTCATAGCAACCAGCAATAGAGTATTATTTTAAATTCTATGTAGAAATGAGGTGAAAGATTCAAAAATTCATTAAAGATACACTTCTTGATTAATCTTTCTGAAAATTTCAGTACCAATGGAGAATGGTATTAATCATAAAGAAACTAAAAAGAATTATACTTTTATAAGTAAAATTCAAAGTTTTACTTACAGTCTATTTTTGATGATTCCACATGAAGGATTAATCTTCAAAAATTCACAGAAAATACACTCTGTGATGAAATTTCCAATAACATCAATAACTTTGAGAAACTAATGTTTTTTTGAAATAAAAGAATATTTACAGTTGTTACTCCTTTTATTCTTAACCACATTTGGGTTGGTAGTCACGCAAAAGCATCAATTAAGTAATATGATAATCTTACATGACAACAGATGATTCAATCATTAACCAAAAAACAATAACTGTTTTCTCACTCACTGGTTTTAAGTTTGCTCCATGGCACACCTCTGTGAGCTGTCTTAGAATTAAAATAGGCTTCCTCTTGCTTCCTTTTCAAATCATCTCATTATTCAATTATACCATTATTACCAACAAGTAAGTATTAGTTAATCTTTTCTTAAGTGTTTTATTCTTTCAGAATCAATCAGGAAGACGTGAAATCATAGAAATAAACAAAATATTGTTGTAATACTGTTATAAATCCATTTTGATCCTTTAAATGCACAATTATTTGTCAGATTTCTCTACTATCATCTTTAATAAGTTCTTTGGAGTATTATTGAGTGTTTTGTCTTAATTCTTAAAGCTTTTCTCTAGTAATTTTTCTCTTCAAGAATTATATTTATAATTATCCTTGCAAAAGATAATTATACATTAAAACAATCTTATTATTTTAATAAAGAAGTTTTATTATTAAATACTTCTGGTAATTAATTCTAGTAGACAATTACTACTTACTGTTATAATCACTATTAGTGCTCAAAAAGTATAAGAAATAATTAATTAATTATTTATTTAATTGTGGTTATAATAATTTTCAATATTATATTTCATAAGAACAGTCATAGTACTGCTGATTAATAGTAATACTATCAACAGTTTCATAGACACATCTTACACTTCCTAAAGTTCCCCAATAGTATTGGCATATTTTAAAAATATTGTCTTTCTATATGGAAAGCTAAATTGACAACATTAGGGGCTGTCAAAGTTACCAAATCCCACACTCAAAATCCTGAGTTTTTTTTCCAAGTTGTGCATTAACTTTCTTGTATTTTGGAAATCCCAAACCTCAAGAGGTGTGGTATTTTGAGGTACAAAAACCCTGGTCTTTTAGTAACAAATCCCATTTGGGGATACTAAAATCCCACCTTGAGCTTCACTTAAAGGCACATTTTTACATCACACACCTCAGTAAAGGCATGTTACATTGCATACAAACTCCTTTCTCTTGCATAAGATCTGAATAAACTGGTCATTTGCTAAGGTGTTTGATTTCAAATTGCATTTTCTATAGATATTTTCTTCATTTACAATTGCAAAGGCATTTCAAAGGCTACCTTTACTTTAGACATTGAACTCATTTCAGTTCTTCAATGCTTTCAGCTCTGATAGTGATTATGATATCCAGGAAGATATAACCTTATTAGATATTATTACATCACAAAGATACATCAATCCTCTGAGAAGATATCCATTTCATTACATGTATACAATGAATGATTTACAAACATTGTCATCTGAAAGGTTTCACCAGCTTTGTAGGACCACACATGACTCATTTGGAAAATTGGTTGAACAAATTCAAGATGATGAAACCTTTCAAAACTCATCACAAAATAAACAATGCAATCCTTCCATACAATTTTCTGTGGCACTATCAAGGTTAGGATCAAATGGAAATGGGGCTGCTTTGAGGAAGATTTGAATATTTTTTGGACGTAGCCATGGGGATATTGTTTTGTACACTCAAAGAGTGATCCAGATATGAATGAAGCTGAAGATAAAAATTATTTTTTGTCCAAAAATAGGACAACGCAAAGAGATTTCTCAAGTGATGCAGGTGGAAGGCTTCCCTGGGTGCATTGGATTTATTCATGGGAGTCTCATACCATCATTGCAATGTCCCCCCAATGATGGTGGAGCCTATTTGGATTGTAAAAAGATGTAAGATTTTGAAATTTCATACTTGATTCCATTTTTACTGATTTTTCAAAATTAAGGTATTCTATGTCAATAAAACTGGTTTTCAATATGAATAAACAGTTCACTGCTCTACATGTGGGTTGTACTGGGTCACTTAATGATACAAATTTAAATTAACATACAAAGATAGCACAAAAGCCTCAATACATTTATGAAAAAGATCAGCACCTGCTAGCCAATTCAGAATATTCCAGCTCTCCTTGGGTTTTTCCAGCCTATAAATGAATTGTTGCCCAGAATGAAGACAGCCATACTTTCAATTACCATTTAGCAAAAGCAAGGTGCACAATCAAGAATGCAATTGGAATTTTAAAGGGTATGTGGTTTTCTCCAAGCGAAATGTGAAATAAAATGAGGGATCCTCAAGAAATCCAATACTTTGTTAGTTGGGTTATTTATTGTACAATTCTACATAATATGTTGGCACAAATAAGAGATTAACAGTTTGAATTATATTAATAGAAGGATCCACCACAAGCAGAACATCTGTACAATCACAACAATGAGAAAGATATTGTAAATATGCATGAAAAAATTAAATCATTTCCTTTGGCGTTGAAATATAATCAATCGTGAATTTCTTCATGAAATTTTACTTATGTGCTAAACTTAAAGGCCTAGAATGCAGTGGAGATGTTATTTATAAAATGAAACTATTTAAAATTAAGAAAATTTGAATCTTTTTTGGTCCTGCTTATCTCTTTTATAGTACCCACTGATGTTCGAATTAATTTCAGGAGGTGTCATTTCTAAACATTTCTTGCCTAATTTGAATAATTTATGGTTGATTTGAAAATAACATTCAAAATGAGCTATTTTGTCATTATTGAAAATTTCTGGAGGAGGTTTAGTTTTATGATGAACAATTGATGATTTCTTCCAAAGAATTTCCATGACTCCTGGTTTTTTTTGAAAAATCAATCTCCATTTTCAATTCAGGGAAGTTCAAGCCATGTCCAGATGGGATGCAGGCAGTTGGAAGGGGATGGAAATCTTTTTTGGAGACAAAAGGTCATATACATAAGTCCAGTAGTTGAGATCATTCAAATATTGATGGGGCTTATTGAAAAATCCATCTTGAGTGACAATGACATTGGTAAAATATTTGAATGCATGTTTTTTATTGGCAGAAGTCCATTTGAGCTGACTGAAATTGTGTAATTTTGAAGCTTCCATTAATGATTTATTTTCATATGCTACTAATTTAGAGAATTACAGATTCTTGGGTAAATTACCTCATCATATTGTTCAAGTTTTGACCATTGAATATTATCTGTTTAAATTTGATGAGTAGTCGAAGCAGGTTTTTGGAAGTAAACACCTACAATTTTTAAGATTAATTAGCAAATAGTAAAATTAAAATTAGAAAGATGACCTACCTTCAGATTTACCAGAATCAGAACCAGGAGAAAAGCCTATACCTTAAATAATTCCACCTAGGACATGCTTATTGGTTTTAATTTCTTGCCAATTTTGGGATAAGGTTATTAAGGTCATAATAAGGTCTTTTAAGATATGATAGTGGCCAGAAGGATTGTCAAAAAGGTTGATTTCATAAATGGGAAAGGTAATAATTATTTCTTAGCTTAATCAATGATCACATAAGGATGGGGTAGAGTGTTTGGTGATGGAAGCTTTGACCATTTGGCATTGTGTCACTGTAAGGTTTGACTATGAAACAATAAGTAAAAATTACTAATTTATTACTGATTGTACTCTGAATGTCCTTATAATTAAAATAAATAAGATTAAAATAATAATAATAATAAAGAAATATTATTATTATGGCGTAAAAATATTATATTATTAAATAAATATAATAATATAAATTAATATTATATGAAATTATAATATTATAAATAATATATTAATATAAAATGATTAATATATTATAAAGCTCTTTATTATTGTTACCAACAAATAATAAAGGCGTAAAAAACTGTTTTTTATAAATAAAAAACAATTAATAACAATAATATTACTAATATTAAAGTTATATATCAATATAAATACTATTTATATTAATTAAGAATTATTAAGAGTAATAATAAGAGAGAAATTATTATAATAAGAGAGAAATTATTATAATAAGATGACATAACCTACTTTTAACACTTAAAATAATAATTTTGAGAGATTTTACGCCAAAAGAATATAATACAACTTTTTCAAATTGTATTTACAATAAAAAATAAAGAAAATTACTAAATTTCTTGATTTTACGTGGAAATGAGTTTATAGAGAGATTTATGACAAAAACAATTAAAGAATCGATTTAATCACGTAAAAATAGTGATTAATATTAAGATGGTCTTTGGTCTTTAATAATATAAGAGTTTTATATATAAAGAATAAAGAAAATTACCTTTTATTTAATTGATTTAATGTTTTTGATGCGTCTGAGGGGAAAATAGAGTAAAAAGAGCTCTATTTATAGTAAATACCTCCCTCCTAGAGTCCAGAAGGCTTCTAGTAGACGTTTACTGATCATATCCACTGGAATTGATCAATAGTTTAAGGTTTGAGGGTGATTACATCATGATCAAACCATATTACATCATTATTACACCATTATTTAGAGTTATCACTATAACTCTAAGTTTGATGACATCAGAGGCTTGGCAGAACCCCAAATTTCGTGGATTTTATTAGTTTTAATCATAAACTAATAGTATTCACCATCTTTATCACTCTTAAGACTGTTAAACTTAAATTAAGGTTACACTATGTGATCATAACTGCTCAAATTAAGCTCAAACTTTGATCCTCAATAACTTTTAAGTTTACACGCTACAGCAATTCAGAGAGTGAATTCTGATAGCCTGGCATAACCTTATCATGCTGCCAAGAGCTTTTCATTACATCATCAAAACTCTAATTTTGATGATTTTTCTTGTAACTCATCTTTTCTGTCGAAATTCAATATTTTAAACTTCAAACCTTGATTTCAGGGGGTTATACAGTTAATTTAATAATAAAAATTACATCATTCTTCACGAATGAACTAGGAGAATCCAACTGTATACTTTTTTTTAAGTTTGGAACACTTTTACAACAAAGTGGTCAACAGCTCTGTTGATTTTTATCAATAATTCATCATAGGTTTTAACCTTGTTTATAATTAGTAAAATAAAGTTCATATCTGTGTTCCTACAGTAATTACGTGGTAACTTTATTTTTGGTTCATCATTCTATCATGTATAGTTTAGAAGATATTAGCTATGATCCTTGAATATATGCGTTGACCAAAAAAGTGCATATATTCAGGATAATTCCTTAAGTATTAACATTGGAAATTAGCTTATTGATTGTTTTATGTGTGGATCTTCATGGGGAATCCACTGGTACAATTTATTTCACATGTTGTTTCATTAGTTCTTGAGATAAATAAAGTTTTATGGTTTTTATAAGGTATTATACCTTATAATTCCTTAAATATTGACTTTACAGATATGCCATAAAAGTGGTATATGTGTATTTTTCCATGGGGAATCCAATGGTATAATTTGCTTTACATGTTAATTCATTGGTTTTTAAGTTAAACCAATTTTTATACCAATTTATGGTATTTTTTGTATATTTAAGTAATTATTCTTAATGTATATTTATTCTAAGTAATTTTAATATAATTATATTAAAAGTCTAATTATTCTGAGTCTTTTTGTGACTTTATTGGGTATGTGGTCATATCTCAAAGGCTCACAGTCACAATGCTGTCTGCCAGACCTCAACAAATAGAACTCTTGCCAAAAAGGCTATTGAACTGGTTGAAAGACCAGTTAGTACTGGAAAGTTAAGATCACATTCTAACATGTGACAGTACCCAAGGTTTTAGAGCATTGCTTCCCAAAGTGCATGTAACTGATAGCATTACTCATGTCACCCTCATGGAGCTACATTAGTAACAACAGGAGCCTACAAGGAACCCCCAAGGAGTGGAACCCTTGTATGCCAATGGAGCAAATAACCCAGAAATTTTTTGTTTTTTAATTGGTACCTCCTCTTTTCTACAACCAGAATTTAACCCATGATGTTGGTAACTGGTTTATTGTCACAATGCTGTCTTCCAGCCCTCAGCAAAGGGGACTTTTTATTCAAAGGCTATTAAACCAGTTGAAAGACCAGTTAGTACTAGTGTCACAGGGGCTCTTGGACAGAAAATCAAGAGTGGCCTGGCACTCAGCAATCAGGGAACTCACTTGGAATACTCCAAAAGAATAAAGAATTGAATTTCTCTAAGAAGAATGCAAGTACAAAGATGAGATACAATAAGAGAAATGGGAAGCCAAATGGCCAAAGATCCAACCAAGTAAGTCCTTAATTACTGTTTCAACCTGCCACAATGCATAGCTTTTCAAAAATTCATCAAATTTTAAGTGTCATAGAATATTCAATATTTAATTTCCATCATAACCGAATATTCAGAATCGAATTTCACCTACCTTTGAATATTTGAAAGCAAATTTTGAATTTTCATGAACACATTCATTTATATACAATTAACCCTTTTGGGCCTTTGGTAAAACCATAAAAACCCATTATCCCTTAAGTTCTTTTTCCATAAATTATTAATTACACATGAAAAACACTATGAGCTCCTTGTTTATGAAATAAATGGGATTGTTATTCTATAAATTGTTTTGTGAATCCAATTTATGGTATTTTTAATTCCCTTAAAGCCATTAATTTTATTTATGCATTTTAGATTCCATTAATTTCATTTATATTATTGATGATACCCTCAATATTACTTATGAAATTGTTGATGCTATTCATGCTACTTATGGAATTGTTGATGCTATTCATACCATTTATGGCATTTTTCATGAAATTCATGTTATTTATGGCATTTTAATAATCATTCAACCCAATAAGTTTCAAAAAATATAGGTTTCTTGTTTTTGATTCTTAATATTGAATTCATTTTTTAAAAATAATGATGAAATTCATAAGGCACAGTTTTTTGAAAGAAATTATCAGCCAAAAAATAATAAGAAAACACAATGCAATAAATATGGGTAAACAAAATTGACAAATTCCTCAAAACATTTCATTTCCTAAGGATTTTTTTAAAAAAATATGTCACTCATATGTTTTTACCAAAAATTATGTGTTGTAAGAAATATACCTAAAAAGATTCAGGTTGCTACTATGCAAAATAAATTACATAAAAATATATATTCTTCACCATCATAAACTTGCAAAAAGAGGAAATCAAGCTAACAGATTTGTGTTAATTATTTATTTCAAATATAGAATTCAAACAGAAAGGATTATTTATTTCAAAAATATAATTGTTATTTTCTTTTGGCAAACATTTATATCACTTAAATTTTAATTAAAGCAATTGCTAAATAATGAGGTTCTGATTAATAGATTAAATCTAAAATCACTATAATAATAAGGAAAAAGATCTTAATTTTCATAATTCTTGGATCAATTAAATCTTTTGATTTCAAGAGAAAATCATTTAACAGGTAAAAATATGAAATGGAATTATTGAAGATTATCATACCAAGCATAAATACTTTCATAAATTCCATTATTTAACCAAAAATGTAAACACATAGTTTCCTCCACAGAATCACAGGAAAGTGATGAGCGTTTGTTAGTAATCAAGTTTCCAGCTTCCCAAAATACATGCTCACTAGGTGCTGAGGTTGCAGGTATTCCGAGGTAGTCTCTTGCAATTTTGGATAATATTGGAAACCTATTTTCGTGGCTCTTCCACCATTCAATAATGCATATTTAATAATGGGGTGAATCAGTTTGTAAATATTCAAGAATTTCATTAGTTTTATTTTTTCGTTTGGACATTATTTCTTCAAAAGGATGCAATTGCTTCAAATTACTTGAAACTGTTTCAGAAAGTTGAGGCTCTTGTGAAAAGTTGATTGCATATTAAGAAGAATATTCAGAATATACTTTGAGATGTTTGAGTGCTTTGTCCTTATATCTTATTGGATTTGCATCACTGTTTCTTTCATCTTCTTGCAACAAATCATGCTGAGTAAACCATGTAAGCTTGAATTGTGGGTCAAGAATCAAGCAAATAGCACAGGAATTTGATCTAATATTGTGATACCTTTCAAGCTTTGAATATGCTTGATCAGCTGCATCAAATAGTTGGGATTCCCTTGAGACTTCATGTTTTGTTTTTTGACATGTTTCAAGGAGTAGTTGGTACCAAGGCATTACTAACCCAAGTGAAGGATAAGGATCACCTTGAACTTCATCGGTTGCAGTGGCAAAGACCTTTAGAAATTCTAATATTCGTTGAAAAAATGTCCAGTCCTCTTCCAAAATTACATCCTGAATAGTTAGAAAGGAATGAAGTGAGATTTATTATGTAGAAAGATAATCAAGTAGGAAGATGTACAAGGCATATATCATGATGAATGTCAGCTTTTTCTATTGCCTGGGGAATTGTTTTCTGTTTTTTGGCTTGAGCTGTTAAAGTGATTTGTTTTTTGTTTTGATGTTTGAGACTTATTGTACTCATAAATAAAATCATCAAAAGAGCTCTTCCGCTTTAATGCTGAACAAAACATTGAATATGTTGAGTTCCATCTTGTGGCATTGTCAGCCATTGGCGGGTTTTCTGGCTCTTTATTTTTTTCACAAATCCTTTTGGAATGTTCCCATGAGGTGTTTGATTGATGTATTAAATGAACCACCTTCTTAAGATTATCAATTGATCCATCAAGCTCCTTTAAAGAATCCTTTCCAGCTAAATTAAGAATATGTGCAAAACATCAAATGTGTGAGTCAAAACCTTTCAGCAAATGATTTTTAACAAGATCAATAAATGTTGTATTTAAGGAAGCATTATCTAATGTTATGGCCATGATTTGAGTACCAATGGATGAGATATCCAAACTATACAAATCATTTGAAAAATTGGATAAATCACTTGAGGTATCTATTTTAATTGCATCAAGCTTTGATCCCCTTGGCTTTTGAGAGTGTTCAATAAAGAAATCATTAAGCATATCCACAATTTTTGTGTATATGTTTTCACCAGTATGAGCTTCATTGAACTTGGAAAATCCAATGGTTTCCAATCAGAAGATATGTAATGAGCTGTGAGAGTAATATACGACATTCCACCTTGACCAGACCAAATGTCAGTAGAAAATGAGAACCATTGTCCTTGTGAATTGATAAAGGTAAATATATGTTCTTTATTATTCAAAAACTTTTGCTTGATCCATTTGGAAATTGTGGTTTCAGAAATTGATTTGATGTCCTTGTTGAGGGTATGAATGAGGTTTTGGAATGACTTTGATTTAACTAAAGCATATGATTTTTGATCTTGAATTATGAGGCTGACAAGATTATCAGTGAAATTATTCTGTAAGTGGACATTCATACTTTTTATTATGCTACTTCCATGTGAGTTTGATAAATTACTTTGTCCTTCAGTGTTGTTTTCAGCAATTGCTTCAGCCCATATTTCCTTATGAAATGCTTTTAAATGAGGTACCAGGTTTTGCTCGGTTCCTTCATGTCGCTTAATTTTCTTTGAGAATCCATTGACTAAGCATAACTGGTATTCATTCTTTGCTTGGGAAAAGTAACATTGTGCAATCTGACTTTGGTTTACTTTGGAGTTTGAAGAGTGCTTTTTTGGGAAAGAGTGTGAAATTTGACTGGCAGATTGATTTGGATTTATTAGGGAGCTGATTTGACTCATAATAAGTATTTTTTAAAGATGATTTGGTCAAAATTAATATTAATTTTAAGAGAGTGATTAGAAAAACATATTAATTGTGTCCAAGGCACATAGAATGATTAGAGCTAGAATGTATTAAATCTAAAAATTTATGAATTACGCACCAATTTGCATGAAATTTAATATAACTGATTGACAAATTACTATTACAATGGAATAATTTAATAATAATTTCTTTATTTGTTATTATTTATTGTTTGATTACTTATTATTTACTTTCTCATTGTTATAAATAAAGCAGAAATTCCAGAAAGAAAGAATAAAAATCGAATAAAAGAACATAAATATAGAATAATAATAGGTTTAATTCCAAAATAAGCATAATATTGATAATTTGTTTTATTATTAAATCTCCCTTACAATAATAGTAAATTTGATCAGAGAACTTTGACATATATATAAAGCTAAATATTCAAATTCAAAATATATAATATAATAAAAATAAAAAAAGAAATCAATGAAAAAATTAATTCAGAATAAAATACCAATAAGATCACTGTACAATGGAATTAATTTTAAATCAAAATGAAAGACATAATCAGATCCTAAATAGAAATAAAATAAATAATATAATGGAAATTAAATAAAAGAATAAATATTTAAAAATATAATTAATTGAATTTACAACAAAAATATAAGCAAAAGAAAAAGAAAATTAAAAAAAGATGAGATAGATATATCATAAATTTTCAAAATAATATAGAATTCAAATTAAATTAAAAATTATACCACCAAAAAATGACTTAAATATCAAGTACTAAAACAATCAATTCAAGACATACTCAACACAGCTTATCATTCAAACAACAGAAGTTCAATCAATACTCAATTATAAGAAGGAATATTTTCATAATACAGTAATGAATTGTTGTATTATTTCCATTATGTTTATTATGTTTATTATGGTTTTTTATTTTTAATTTTTTATCTCTTTATTTATCATTATTGAAGGGTATATAGCTTATTCATATTTCTATGATGACTTATTCATTGCACTTATCAATTTCAAATGATGGATGAGTTGGAATATGGCGCATTCATGAAGCACTATTATAATTGAATAATTTAATAATGATTAATTATTAGTTTATGAATTATATTTCATTTTTTTAGTGCTTATTTATTATTTATTCATTTAATTATTAGTTCCTCCCTTTTTTTGGTTTTTTAGGTTTATTTTTATATTTTATATTCTATATTATTTATTTTTCATAATTTATGGGTTAATTGGTTATCTCATTTTATTATTTATTTATATCTGGATTGATTGTTTTTCATTTTATAGTAATGTTCTGTGATTTATTCCTTTATTAATTATGTGTTTTCATTTGGATTTATTATATATTCTCTTTGGATTAAATATTTTTTATGCCATTTAATTTCTTATTTATATTTTTATAATTACTGCTTTATTGAAGCTAAGGCATATAAGTAAATGATGGATTTGAATATGCTATACAGCCAATTTGATTTATTTACTTAATTTTTATTTATGCACTTATTATTATGGTTTATTCAAAATAATTTAAATTACAAAACAAAATTAAGATGTATTGAAGTTAGTTAATTAAAATTTGTTAAGCTTAATTAAAAATGGATATTCATTAAGCATTTTCTAAAAATCAATCAATCCTAATTAAGATTACATTGAATAGAAATGCATACACTTCAATCAAATAAAATAAAAAAATAAAAAAATCAACATTAATTTGAATTTAATCAAATCAAGAATGACGAAAACTAATTATAACTAATTAGAACTGGTTAAACTCAATGACAATTTAGCTTTTAGCTTTGCTCATTTCTTTATTACTTACTTTTGTTCTTTTTATTATTTGTTTATTTTTAATCTTTATTGGTTAATTGGCTGTTTTTGGATTTCCATACTTATTTATTCTTTATAGTATATGATTTATTTGTATTTCAAGCTCTTTGTTATTACCCATGAATTGATTATACCTTCATTCTTAATGTATTTATTATCTTTTTTTAATCAATTATCTTATAAATTTGTCATATATTATATATTTATATAAGTGCATTCCAATAAAATGAAAAAAAAGAGAAAAATGAACCAATGAAAAAATTAACATTAATTCAAATTTAATTAAATCAAGAATGATGAAAAGTAATTGTAACACATTGGAACTGGATAAACTCAATGACAACATAGCTTTTAGCTTTTATCATTTCTTATTATTTGTTTAATGGCCAACTTCTCATTATTCATGGTTTCTTTTTTTATTTATGTCTTATAATAAACAAATGAATTTTCTTTTTTGAGTTTTTCATTTATTGATCAATGAATTTTTAGCATCACTTTCCAAAAATTGGGCAGCAATTCCCCCAAAGCTAACAATTATAAATAAATACAAAAACAAGTCATGGTGTGGGCCCCCAGCATGACTGGACAAAGATTAAAAGTAAGATTTTTATTAAAATAAAGGAGAAAATGTCTTTTTTTGATATGTTGACTTCATCTAATGTTATAGTGGTGTTTCACTCTTTATTGTGGCAGGCACTTTCAAAAGAGGCACCACCCCTATTGGCCTGGACAGCTCCTCTTTGTGGATCCATTGACCCAAGCCCTCAATTTATCAGTCACCACATGGTGTTACAGCCTCAAGCCATCTCTATGCATGTGCACCCACATAGAGAGGCAAAGCTTTAAGCAACACCCTGCTTTGACCAAGTCCATTGAGGGCTTCCAGTTTATGTTTGGAAGTAGGACGGTATTCTAAAAACGAAAGAGCACATATTAATTTTGTTTTGAAATTTGAATGATTTATTCAAATTACTTACCAAGGTCTATGTTGAGGAATGTTTTAGAAATTTGATTGGTTATGGTTGTTGATACAATTTCTGATGTGGTACTATTAATGATTAGTAGCTGTCAAATCTACTATAATATAAGCTAATTTGATCATTCAAAAAATATGATAACTAACGGCATAAAAACATTGACCTACATGGATGATTACTTGCTATTATAAATGAAAATTATAACACTTGCTGATTAATAATAGGACTTGGCCGAGAGCCTTGCTTGTAAGGGTGCAAGTGAATTTGAGTGCAAGGCATGAAGAGATCCTGATGCTGCGCCGCTCGGGGTAAGATCTTGCGGAAAGCTAGACATGGTTTTCAATACTCCAGATCCAGGCTTGGCAATAATCTTTTTCTTCATTACGGTGACTGACTTGGAAACATCTAGTCCACACATGCTGAGTCAATGCCAAGCAAGTAAAAACAACCGGTAAAAAGATTGCAGTGTTTTTTTTTGTTAAAATAGCTTACACTTTTTATTTCCTGCAACATAGACCAGCTTTCCGCGGCTCCAGACACTAACATTTCCATTTAAATTATCTTGGTTAGATGCATGGGATCCTATGGAATCATTGACTTGATCATGAGGCACGTTAGGGGCTTGAGCTCGTGACCATATTGGGTGCAAGGGTTGAGGAACTTCTTCATCAACTGGGAACTTAGGAGTCTCGTCAACGTCAGCCTCATGTTTTGTGCGGACTCTCAAGCTACGCCTGTCGCCTTTGGATTTAGTTGTGGAGCGTTTTTTGGAGGCTTTTTGATGCTTGTGCAAAGAATGTCCATTATTCAATGTTTTTGAGGAGAACTCCAACCTCTCATCTGCCATCGCGTCGTATTCCCCCTCCTCCTCCTCATCAGCAAGCTCAGAGTGTTTTAATATTTGGTCCTCAGCGTCCTCACAGCTGGTTTGACTGCATTGAATTCCACCCAGGCATTTCTGTTTACTGGGCTGGCCATCTTTGTTGAAATTGCGCGGGGTATGTGCTTTTTCATACTGGCGCAAGCCACGTTCCCACTCTTTGTCTTGCAAATCTGAATCAACTACGTAATTGGGCTTAGACGCCAGCAATCTAAGACGTGACTGGAGACCAAATCCAGGGGTGGAGCGGGTCAGGTTGGGTGGAGCATTGATCAAATCAATCTTGCGCCGCATTTTTCATTCCTGTTGGTCGAGTTTCTCTTTTCTTCTTATCAGTTCTTGTTTTTGCTAAAGGTTGGAGGGTGAGTTCGGGTCACAATTCATGAGCCAAAAAGATTGATTTGGTTAGCACCTTGAAAACCATGTAAAAAACTATAGGAGAAGCTAGAAAAGCAAACACACTTGTTCACCAGCCTGAATGTTGGGCTGTGCTATTTCTTCAAGTGCCCTATTCAGCTTTAATTCCAATTTAATTCCTTGATCTTGCTTTTTATCCCTTTCGCTAGGGGAAAGATTTGTAGAGGGATTAATAAACATTAAAGGAATCTTAAGTTTTTTGACTTGGGGTTTGCACTTTGAATCTAAAGATTCAATTAGAGAAGGGCAATTGGAAGTTTCTAGTTGATGAGCTAATCAATTGCTAGGTAGACTGCTTTTTAACTTGAGGAATTCAGTGTTTGTCATTGAAAGCACCTCCCACGTACAAGGAGACTTATGAGGGTTTCCAGAACAATAAACCCTAGGGGAATCTAGTCATAAAATCCATCAAATTAGCTGGAGAAATTGTCAGGCAATAGCATAGTCTGTGAATATGTTTGAAAAATATATAATTGGAAAAAGCTGGCAGTTTCTCCTAATTAGACCAAGGGCTGGAGGCTCAACAAGCATTAAACGTTTTACGAGAAGTATATGATCTGAATGACGAGGAGTGAATGAAAAAAGTGTGGTAATTTACCATCAATTTTCCCCCAAGAAAAACGTGGTGAATGATTTGGACAAAAGCACAACATAAGAGAGATTCGCTGAGTGATCACATACGGCTGTTTCCCAAGTTTGAGTAGACTTCAGGGGTTCTTTGGAGTTTAACTGTGAACCTTTGAGATATGACCACATACCCAAAAAGGTCACAAGAAATATTTTATGTAATTATACATTAACAATAAGTACCTTAAAAACTATAAAAATACCATAAATTGGTACAAAATTTGGTTTAACTTAAAAACCAATGAATAAACATGTGAAATAAATTATACCATTGGATTCCCCATGGTAAATTACACATATACTATTTTTATGGCATATCTGTAAAGTCAATATTTAATAAGTTATAAGTAATAATACCTTATAAAAACCACAAATCCTTATTTATTTCAAAAACTAATGAAACAACATGTGAAATAAATGGTTTCATTGGATTTTTCATAACAATCCACACATAAAACAATTAATAAGCTAAGCTTCAAAACCAATACTTAAGGAATTAACCTGAATATATGCACTTTTTTGGTCAACGCATATATTCAAGGAATTTAGCTAATATCTCTTGAATTATACATGATAGAGTGATGAACCAAAAATAAAGTCATCACGTAATTACTGTAGTAACACAGATATGAAGTTTATTTCACAAACTTTAAACAAGGTTAAAATCTGTGAGAAATTGATTAAAATCAACAGAGGTGTTGACCACTTTGTTGTGAAAGTGGTCCAAACTTAAAAATAAGTAGACAGCTGGATTCTACCAGTTCATTCGTGAAGCATGATGTATTTTGTATTATAATATTCAAGGTATAACCCCTTGAAATCATACTTTGAAGTTTAAAATATTAAATTTCAACAGAAAAGATGAGTTACAAGAAAAATCATCAAAAATAGAGTTTTGATTATGTAATGAAATGCTCTTGGAAGCATAGTAAGATTATTCCAAGCTATCAGAAATCACTCTCTGAATTTCTGTAGCGTGTAAATCTTAAAAGTTATTAAGGATCAAAGTTTGAGCTTAATTTGATCATTTATGATCACACACTGTAACCTTAAATTAAGTTTAATAGTCATATAAGTGTTAAAATTGGTGAATACTATTAGTTTATGATTCAAACTAATAAAATCCACAAAATTTGGGGTTCTGCCAAGCCTTTGACGTCATCAGACTTAGAGTTATAGTGATAACTCTAAATAATGGCGTAATAGTGATGTAATGAGGTTTGATCATGATGTAATCATCACCAAACCTTAAAATATTAATCAATTCCAGTGGATATGAACAGTACACGTCTACCAGAAGCTTGTTGGACTCTAGGAGGGAGGTATTTACTATAAATACAGCTCTTTCTGCCCTGTTTTCCCCTCAGACGCATCAAAAACATTAAATCAATACAATTAAAAAGGTAATTTCTTTATTCTTTATATATAAAACTTTTATATTATTAAAGACCAAAGATCATCCTATTATAATCATCAATTTTGACGTGATTAAATCATTTGTTTAATTTTTTTGTTAAAAATCTCTCTAAAACTCATTTCCATGTAAAAAATCAAGAATATTTGTAATTTCTCTATTTTTTATTGTAAATACAATTTGTATAAGTTGTATTTACATTATTTGGCGTAAAATATCTCAAAATTATTATATTAAGTATTAAAAGTAGGTTATTATCTCTTATTATAATAATTTTCTCTATTATTACTCTTTTAATAATTCTTTAATTAATATAAATAGTATTTATATTAATTTATAACTTTAATATTGGTAATATTATACTTATTAATTGTTTTTTATTAATAAAAAAAATTTTTTACGCCTTTTATCATTTGTTTGTAACAATAATAAAGTGCTATTAAATATATTAATTATTTTATTATATTATATTATCATATTTTATTAATAATATGATTATTTTTACGCCATAATTATAATAATTATTTATTATTATAATTATTTTTATCTTATTTATTCCATTTATAAGGACATTCATAGTACAATAAGTAAAATATTAGTAATTTTTACTTATTGTTTCATAGTCAAACCTTACATTTGGGGGCCTGGCCGTGATATTTACTCTAAAAGACCTTTAAAAAGATTCTAATTGGGTTTATCTAATAATAAACTATACTTATAATCATAAAATTATATAATAATTTCATATTTATTGATTTTAAAAGCTATTAAGGCATTTGGAAAGCAATTGTACTGTCGTACATGTGGTTTTTCACATCCTTAGACTTGCAAAAACTTTCTTTGAGTGACTCTAGTGATTAAAAAAGATATTTTATAAATTAAAAATAATTTTATATTATAAATTAATAAAAAGAATCATGCTCATTTTTATTTTTTTCTTTAAAAATAAAAACATAAAAAATATTAAAAATATTAAAAACCAATAAAAAAGTTATTTTATTCTTTTTAATTTCATTTCTTTAATTATTTTCATTTTTTTTTCCTTTCCATAAAAAAAAAGATATAAAAGCAATTTTTACGTGGAAAATTGCCATATGTTACCAAAAATAACACTTTTATATAAAAGACTTATATTTATTTGTCTTTTTTAGTGTTTGAAGACAACCCAACAGAGGATAACCAAACCACTCTTGAAAGATTGGTGGAAGAAACTTGTCAAAGTTCTCCAACACCAATAATTACCAAAAGAAAGAAAGCCAAGAAATTGGACTTCTCAGGACCCACCATTCAGGACTCTGAAGGTGAGTACCTCATTTATAAATTGCCATAAGAAAATTCCTGTTCTGAAATCTTCTTATTTCTTATTTTTCTCATAATATGACTACCAGAAGAGGCTCCCAATACTCCATCCAATCAGATGGAGCTGGACTCAGAGGTAGAATTGATTCCTCAAAAGGGAAAAGGAAGGGCAATATCCCCAGTGGAACAGAATCCACACAAGGAAGTGCCTTATCCCAAAGGCAAGTCCCAGAAATGCCCATGATATCTGAACCTGAATTGGAACTTAGTATGAGTAACTCAAATAGGTACAAATCACATTCAGAGGGCTCAAATAGACATTTACATGAGCCAATACAAACAGTACTACACAGTGTACAAGGACAAAGATTGGTAAATGTTGCCTCAAATACACCAAGGAGTGATGAACTCCTGGCACATCCTGAAAAAGTTCCTCAAAGAGGAGGAAATAGTGAAATACTCCAATGGATGGAATCCACTATCATCCAAGCCTCAAATCAAAAAGATCAAGGAGTATCATGCCAAAAAGAAGGAGGCAACCAAGGAAGAAGCCCCAGTAGCATCTACCAGCAAGCCCCAAGTCAACCCACTTCCCCAAGAAGGGAAGAAGAACAAGAAAAAGATTTGGAGAAAACCATATTCCCCAAGCTACAGAATCCCCAAGATCCAAAAAGATGCCATGGACAATGTCTTCAACATGGCCAGAACTTTGATGGAATTCAAAGACAAAGAGGAACAAAGAATGAGACAACCCCATTTACCAAAGAAATAACCTTGTCTCCTGATGTTGTAAATACTTTAACAGAGCTTAAAAATAGTATCTTACCTCTTAAAGACATTAAAAATAGTTTATTATCTTTCCAAGAAATAAGTAACAGTTTATCATCTTTAACAAAACTTGTTATACAAAATAAGAAAGAAATTGATAACATAAAATTTATGATTGAAAATAATAAGCCAAAAGTATTAATTGACAATACTCAGACTTTAATACAAGGACAACAAGAGCTGTATAAATACATAAGTGATATCAAAGAAAAAACTTTGACAATCAATTATGATGTGAGTATTGACAATCTTACAGAAAAATTAAACAAATTAAGTATTTCTGTAGAAAAATTTGAAGAAAAGACTTCATCACACCAAAAATTACTTTTGGACCATGTGGAAGAAAGTGATGAAGCAAGAATGCATCTAAAAGATGACATTCAAAGTGAAATAAGGCTTATTACTGAAAAAATGGATAAAATTAATGAGGCTAATCTAAATATGCCAAAGTTATCAACACCATTTTCTCACATAAGAAGCCCTGTTAAACCAAAAGAGGATTAACAAATCCATTCATAACAGACTTAAGTCACCAATACAATAACCAAGTCTTAATGAAGGAAGCACCTCAATTGAAAGAATGGCCAACATTCACAGGAGAAGGTGAATATGACCACATGTCATTTATCAAAACAATTGACATGCTACAAGAAGATTAGTCCATACCAGATGAATTAATCACTGCAAGATTACATTAATTGTTTGAAAAATATGCAAAAAGATGGTATTATGGCATAAGGCAAACAAATGGCAAAAATACCTGGTCTTGGTGGAATCAAGACATAATCACCAAGTGGCCTAATGATGCCTGGAGGTACAAAATAGAAAATGCATTTTAAAATTCTTTCTTTGACCCAGACAAAGACAAACATTTAACTTGGTTCTTGAAACAAGTTGAAAGACTTAATGCATTGTACCCAGAAATGTCACAAAAAATGGTGCATATGAAAATACTCAAGAAATGTGGAGGAGAGCTAGAACATGCCTAAGAAGCAGGTGTATAGAACCATGCTCCACAGAAGAGTATATTAATGCACTAGAAGACATATTGACAAGAACAAAAATTGGCAGGACTTGGAAGAAATGGGACATTAAAAGCCCAAATAAACCATTTATCAAAAAAGATAAATCAAAAGAATCCTTCAAGCCCAATACATCCAACAATAATGAGCAAAGAAAATGCCATAAATGTGGAGGTATTGGACACTTAGCCAATAATTGCCTTAAAAAGGCAAAGATTAATGAAATTGTGGAAACAGAAAACCATACTGACAAAGAAGAAGAATCTGACTCTGAAAAAGAGACAGAAGAGTCAGAAAGCTCTGAAAGTGATGAAATCAATATAATTAATGCACAAATTAATAATATTGACATAATTTACAAAGTACTGGATGTTAACTCAAACTTACCACAAGTTGGGACTTCTGACACAAACCTGACAAATATACAAGATGCCAAAATGTATAGGACCAAACCTGCAAGAGGAATGGGATATACAGCTGGAAAATCAAATATAAGTATTGTTATGGTTGATAACCAAGAAGGAAAAGTTAACTTAGACACAGGAGCATATTGCACCTGTGTTGGTAAAAGCTATTTAAAAACCATTGTCCCACACTGGCAAGAAAAACTTATGCCAGTACAAGGTGTCAAATTTAGTAGTGCAAGTGAGAGCATGAAGCCCCTTGGAATAATTCATTTAACACTAATTTTTCCTCATCCCTCACAATGTGTCAGAATCAAAGTAGAGTTTGTAGTAATGGAAAACTGTACTAGTAATCACTTCATACTTGGAAATGATTACTTATCAATCTATGGTATAGATATCTCCAACCAAAAGGATAGATATTTTACCATAGGAGACAACAAAAGACAAAAGTTTGGCTTCTTAAATAACAAAAAACAAATCACTGTTATTAAGAATGAAGAAAAAATTCCAGAAAAGGAACTTTTTCTATCTGAACAACTTAAAGAGGCAGAATTCAATCAAGAATGAACAGAAAAAATGAAATAAAAATTGATTGACCTCTTATTTAAGTATAAAAATGCCTTTGCAACTGACAAAGAGCCACTAGGTGCCATAATTGGACATTAAGTGGATATAATTCTTAATGTGGAAAAACCTTACCCACCTCTACTAAGAAGACCTGCTTACCCAGCTAGTCCAAGGGCTAGAGAAGCCTTGGAGGTACACATTAAAGAACTAATAGACCTTGGAGTATTAAGAAAGGTAGGACATAATGAACAGGTAGAAGTCACTACACCTGTCATTATAACTTGGCATAATGGACAATCAAGAATGGTCGGAGACTTCAGATCTCTGAACACCTATACCATTCCAGACAGGTATCCAATACCCAGGATCCATGAGACATTGACACAATTGTCACAAGCTAAGTTCATCACAGCCATGGATGCCTCAAAGGGTTTTCATCAAAATTTATTAACAGACAATGCCAAAAAACTACTGAGGATAATAGTCCACTGTGGAATTTTTGAATACTTAAGAATGCCATTTGGCATAAAAAATGCACCTTCCCATTATCAAAGAATGATGAATACCATATTTCCTGAAGAATTATCAGAAGGATGGTTAATCATCTATATTGATGATATCATAGTTTGCTCAGAAACTTGGGAAAGTCACCTTACAAGACTAGAAAGGGTACTACAGAAAATAGTCCAAGTGAATATGAAAATTTCCTTGAAAAAGTGTCATTTTGCATACAGTGAACTAAAAGCACTAGGACATGTTGTGTAAGGTTTGACTATGAAACAATAAGTAAAAAATTACTAATTTATTACTTATTGTACTCTGAATGTCCTTATAATTAAAGTAAATAAGATTAAAATAATAATAATAATAAAGAAATATTATTATTATGGCGTAAAAATATTATATTATTAAATAAATATAATAATATAAATTAATATTATATGAAATTATAATATTATAAATAATATATTAATATAGAATAATTAATATATTATAAAGCTCTTTATTATTGTTACCAACAAATAATAAAGGCGTAAAAAACTGTTTTTTATAAATAAAAAACAATTAATAACAATAATATTACTAATATTAAAGTTATATATTAATATAAATACTATTTATATTAATTAAGAATTATTAAGAGTAATAATAAGAGAGAAATTATTATAATAAGATGAAATAACCTACTTTTAACACTTAAAATAATAATTTTGAGATATTTTACGCCAAAAGAATATAATACAACTTTTTCAAATTGTATTTACAATAAAAAATAAAGAAAATTACTAAATTTCTTGATTTTACGTGGAAATGAGTTTTTAGAGAGATTTTTAACAAAAACAATTAAATAAATGATTTAATCACGTCAAAATAGATGATTATAGCAAGGTGGTATTTGGTCTTTAATAATATAACAGTTTTATATATAAAGAATAAAGAAATTACCTTTGATTTAATTGATTTAATGTTTTTGATGCGTCTGAGGGGAAAACAGAGTAAAAAGAGCTCTATTTATAGTAAATACCTCCCTCCTAGAGTCCAACAGGCTTCTAGTAGACGTGTACTGATCATATCCACTGGAATTGATCAATAGTTTAAGGTTTGAGGGTGATTACATCATGGTCAAACCATATTACATCATTATTACACCATTATTTAGAGTTATCACTATAACTCTAATTGTGATGACATCAGAGGCTTGGCAGAACCCCAAATTTCGTGGATTTTATTAGTTTTAATCATAAACTAATAGTATTCACCAATTTTATCACTATCAAGACTGTTAAACTTAATTTAAGGTTACAGTATGTGATCATAACAGCTCAATTTAAGCTCAAACTTTGATCCTCAATAACTTTTAAGGTTTTCACGCTACAGCAATTCAGAGAGTGAATTCTGATAGCCTGACATAACCTTATTATGCTGCCAAGAGCCTTTCATTACATCATCAAAACTCTAATTTTGATGATTTTTCTTGTAACTCATCTTTTCTGTCGAAATTCAATATTTTAAACTTCAAACCTTGATTTCAGGGGGTTATACCCTGAATTTAATAATAAAAATTACATCATTCTTCACGAATGAACTAGGAGAATCCAACTGTATACTTTTTTTTAAGTTTGGACTACTTTCACAACAAAGTGGTCAACAGCTCTGTTGATTTTTATCAATATTTCCTCATAAGTCTTAACCTTGTTTATAATTTGCAAAATAAAGTTCATATCTGTGTTCTTACAGTAATTACGTGGTAACTTTATTTTTGGTTCATCATTCTAGCATGTATAGTTTAGAAGATATTAGCTATGATCACTGAATATATGCGTTGACCAAAAAAGTGCATATATTCAGGATAATTCCTTAAGTATTGATTTTGGGAATTAGCTTATTAATTGTTTTATATGTGGATTTCTGTGGGGAATCCACTGGTACAATATATTTCACATGCTGTTTCATTAGTTTCTGAGATAAATAAGTTTTTATGGTTTTTATAAGGTATTGTACCTTATAATTCCTTAAATATTGGCTTTACAGATATGCCATAAAAATGGTATATGTGTATTTTTCCATGGGGAATCCAATGGTATAATTTATTTCACATGTTCATTCATTGGTTTTTAAGTTAAACCAATTTTAGTACCAATTTATGGTATTTTTTGTATATTTGAGTAATTATTTTTAGTGTATAATTATTCTAATTAATTTTAATATAATTATATTAAAGGTATAATTATTCTGAGTATTTTTTGTGACCTTATTGGGTATGTGGTCATATCTCAAAGGCTCACATGTTGTATCTGGACTTAGTCTAGGCATAGACAAGAATAAAGTAGCAGAAGTACTACTTAAACCAATGCCTCAAACCAAAAAAGAAATGCAATCATTTCTAGGATTTGCTTGTTACTATAGACAGCACATAAAGGACTTTGCAAAAATTGCTAAATCCTTGTATAAGCTATGTGACCAACAAACAGTATATGAAATGACAGAAGAAAGAGTCGAGGCATATGAGGAATTGAAAAATTCCTTAACAAATTCCCCATTTCTTCTAATGCCAGATTGGAAACTACCCTTCAAGCTGTACATTGATGCTTGTGGAGAAGGACTGGGTGCTGCACTACATCAGACACAAATTATCAATGATAAGCCAGTGGAAGGACCAATCTGTTTTATTTCAAGACAGATAAAGCCAACAGAAGCAAGATATGGAGCAAGCCAAATGGAATGCCTCTGCTTAGTGTGGGCTTTAGAAAAATTACATTCTTATTTGGATGGCACAGTATTTGATGTGATTACAGACTGTAATGCTGTAAAATCTCTATTAAATATGAATACTCCAAATAGACATATGCTAAGATGGCAAATTGCTATCCAAGAATATAGAGGAAATATGACTATTGTTCATAAATCTGAAAATATTCATAAAAATGCAGATGGTCTTAGCAGATGGGCTCTAGCAAATACCCCTGACGATCCAGCATGGGTACCACAAGAAGAACACCATATAGAAGGAATATGTGTCACAGACATTGGCACAGAATTTTTTAACCAAGCTAAAGAAACCTATAAGATAGACAAAAATTGCCATATCTTAAGCCAAATTCTAATGAAAGACTGCAAAGACCCATCACTTTCATCAAAACTAGATGAAATATGGAAAAAGGCATATGAGGAAGGAAGATCTCACCTCCTTGATGGAATCCTTTGCCACAGAACAAACCACACATGTGTTATGGCCTTAACAGATAGAACCCTGATAAACACTATTTTACATGAGTGTAATGATAGTGTTGCAGCTGGACACCTTTCAGAAGACAGGACACTAGAGAGGGTGAAAACCTGCTCTTGGTGGCCAAATTGGAAGAAAGATGTTATAGAATACTGCCAAACCTGTGACAGATGTCAAAAAGCCAACAGAGCCACAGGAAAGAAATTTGGAATGATGATCCAAATCCAAGAACCAAAATCCCCTTGGGAAATAGTTCATATGGATTGGGTAACAGCATTACCTCCAGGAGGAGACAGAAGCTATAATGCATGCCTAGTATTGGCTGACAGGTATAGCAAACCTCCCATGTTCTTACCATGTCATAAAGATGACACAGCTATAGACACAGCCATAATGATATGGAATAAAGTTATTAGCCATACAGGCTTATTCCAGAATATTATAAGTGACAGAGACCCAAAGTTCACTTCAGCATTATGGACAAATCTCCATAACTTGTTTGGGACAAAGTTATCATTCTCAACAGCTTACCATCCTCAAACTGATGGTTTAGCAGAAAGGATGATACAGACCCTAGAGGACATGATCAGAAGATTCTGTGCTTATGGGCTAGAATTCAAAGATTATGATGGTTTTACCCATGATTGGTGTACACTAATTGTCAGCCTGTGACTCAAAACAGAGCACTAGCATGACATCCAACATACCATAAATAATGGTATGACAAGTATTGAAAAAACATAGTCAATACAGGTAATAAATAAGAGGAAAACAATCCTCTTAAATTAAACACCAACCTTATCCAAACAGAATAACGAAACCTAGAGGAGAATAAACAAGTCAAAACCCTTATTTTCACCTCTCATCTAACTTATGCATATTTAAGTTATTCTATACCAAAATGTTATTTTTCTTGAAGCTCACATAGAGAGCTACACAATGATATCATCCATGTTGTTGTAACACCACTACAACTGGAGATACCATATGACCTTTATTTCAAAACCAAGACCCCCCTGAAAGTCAAAGAGGGCTTGTACAAAACTGTACAAAAGTATAACCAAATTAAAGATATAAACAAGAGCTTCTATTTGAGATACATTAGACCTCTGTATCTCTTAAATTGACTGAGGGATCTTGGTTCAAAGGTTTAACAACCAAAAATACAGATATTCTGAAAACAAGAAAGTAAACAAACCCCTGTATCTTTGGCATACACTCATACAACTGTACAGTGTAATATACCAAGCTGTAGAGTTAATCAAGCCCTAAAAAACTGTATAATCAGAATACAGATATCTTCCAAATTGGAGAAGATATCTGGCTTGGAAGTTTTTGAAGCCTCATACTGATGTACAAAATTACATCCAAAAACTTAAAACCCTTATAACTTTTGCTATTTTAAAGAAGGGTAAACAGGAAGCATACCAAATTGAAGAGCTCATTAAGCCCTTCAAGTCTGTGCTCTTGGTTTCTTGATATCTCAAAAACTGACTAAGATATCTTGGTTGGAAGTATTTTGACCAATACTGGCCTGTACCAAACCTGTACCAACCAGTACTGTCTTGATACTCAAAATAATGGTTGTTTAAAGCTTAAACCCTCCCAGAATGACTAATATTGATCATACAGACACCAGAACAACGTCATCCAAGTGCTGACGTGGCAGGTGAAAAGTCTTTTCACCCTGTATTGATCCAGAATGATCATTTGTGGTTCCAAAACCACAATTCTGCCTCTATTGACGTCAGAATTGATGATCCAGAACCACAGACTGACCATTGGAGTGAAAATTTTCACTCCTCTGACGTGTGAAGAGTTAATAACTCTTGACAGTCTTGAAAGATATAAAAAGAAGGGTTCTTTCCTTCAAAACCCATCATTCTTATCTTATTTACCTATATTCTTACGTGACAAAACTGTTATCCATCAGTAGTGTCCTTAGAATTATTAAAAGATATAATTAAAATATAATTATTGCAGTACTTCTTTACAGTCAAAGATATTAGAGTATTGCAACCCAGGTCCTCAATAGACTCATCACCACTGTTACCACGTAGCAGTAGGACCTGAAGAATTAAAATTATTTATTATTTGATGTGTCACAGTCATAATACTAGCTTGTATTTACACTTTATAGCTACTATATAGACTCACCCTGACATTTTGGGGGCCTGGCCGTGGGTTTTCAGCCTTATTGGAAGTGTTTTGAACTGAATTAGGCGTAAAAATTCAGTTATTTAAAAGGTATTTTACTAACAGTGAGTCAAAATTTCTAATTTATTTTATTTTATACTATTATCATTTTTTTAGCATCATATATTATATACACAAATTTTTTCCTCCAAAAATATATATTAAAAAATATTTTTGTTGAGAGTAAGAGTACAAATCCTCTTTTCCATTATATTGCAATAATTTCCACAAAATTTGATAATAATACAGCAGTATTATTTAAATTTCAATATAAATAATAATATACAAACAGTATATTATTTATTTTACTATTATTTTTCACCAAAGTGCGTGAAAATTAATATAGAAACATTTATTAATAAATAATTAATAAATATTAAATAATAAAATAATTTTTTATTATTTATAAGGAATATTTTAATTAAATATTTCCTTTAAAACAAGACATCACTCAAATTGACGTGAAAACTTGTAATTAATTGATATTTAAATCAATATCAAGTGTTATAATAAATATTATTTATAATATTTATATTAACAAATCAAATTTATTATAATTTAATAAATTTGACGTGTTTATATAAAAACACAATAATATCCAAGTGAATCATTCACAAAACACTTGGATATTACAGTTTTCACTTATAAAACATAAGTGGAAAACTCAAAAACTGTTATTTTTCAATTAAAAACATATAAAAATGAAAAAAAATAAAAAAAATAAAAAAAAAAAAAAAACATAAAATATTTAAAAAATTTCAAAAAATAACAGTAGAATTGAATATAATCATTTTGTTTTATCATAAAATACTGATATACAATCTGAAATATCTTTCCTGAATAGTGGAAAAAGACTATATTCCATTAGAAACCCAGTCACAAGGAAATCCATCTGTGACAGCCTCAGAAGACAGAGAGGTGCTGCCAAAAACCAAGGGCAAGCAGAAAAGACACAGTGAAGTGACAATCAACTCAAAAGATTGGACACCAATAGCCGTTCCAAGGGCCAAAAAACCCAGAAAAGCTCCAACAAAACCAGTTGGATCACCAAAACAAATTGAAAAACAGAAAATCACTGTTATCAACCCAGTTGTAAACTCTAAAGGCAAATTGCCAAAGAGTATAGATCATAAATTTGTACAAGGGCCTGCTAAAGGTAAATAAACCTTGAAACATACAACATTTTTCATTGTCTGTCATTTCTTAACATTGTTAACATGACACCTCCACTTCTTAGAGATCTTGGATTCCCAAGAAATCAACCAGAACACTGGCCAAGAAGACACAGAGGAAGAAGAACTGGAGCAAATGACCAGCAAAGGACTTACCATCAGGGAACTCCTACCCAAGGTCTTATTCCAAATCAAATTCAACCCAGAAGTCCAACCAGGAGATTGGACAGATGCAGAACAGGTCCTTCAAATACACAAACTTCTGAAAGACCTCTTCACATGGAGCATGGACAACAAAATGTTCACTATGGCAGCATCATGGGCAGAAGTGGGGATAACAACTCAGAAGATCTGTCTCAAGCAAATGGCTTGGATGGAGCTTATGACAGAAATGCAAGGTTGGAATCCCAACAAGAATTTCAAACTCTTAGAAGAAAGAGCAATCAGAATCAAAGAGAATCAGGCAGCCATACAAGCCATAGAGAGATCTTGGCACAAGGAAGAGCCCAGTCAGATTCAGGTACCCCCAGAAATGGAAGGAGAAGCCCCATCTTCCCCACAACAATCCAGCAGTTCCAGGCCTTACAAGCCAAAGGAAACTTCATCCAAGGCTCCCCAACAATTCCAGGTAGTTTCCAACAGGAGAAAAGGAGCCCAAGGGAGAAACAAAACTTCTTTCAACCAGAGGAAGAAGCAGACCCATTGATGAAAAAGCTGATGGACTTAGTCCAAGAAGTACACAAAAGCAAAAAATAGTTGTACCTACAAATAGTGTTGATAGTTCTGACTCAATTGATCCAGAATTAATAACTGAGACTACAATCCACACTCATGAGTTTGAAAACAAATTCACATGGACGAAATTGGCCCAATTCATGGATTGGACACATGAAACCTCAGGAAAAATGAGGACAGAAGTGGAAACATTGAAAGAAGAAAATGCTTTCCAAGCAACAGTCATAAAAGACTTGAATACAAATCTGGCCAAAATTTGGACAGAATTTGAAAAAACTAACAGACAGTTGAATTCAATTCTAGAAGAACAACAAACTGTGAGGAGAGATCTGAGGAGCATCCAGCAGCAACAGGATAGCTTTGATAAAGAAATTGATTACCTCTATGACAGAGAAGACAATCAATACCCTCCAACACAAGGTCAACCCACTACCTCTACAAAATTGAAAGAAGAGGATAAAGACTATGACCAGGAACCTGAATATCAGATTCCAAAGTTAAGATCAGAGTCAATGTACCAAGATGGGGAAAATCCCAGCTATTCAGAGAAACAGGCACTAAAACAGTTACCAAAGTTCTCAGGAATTGGGGAATATGACCATATGGAAATCATTGACTATATTGATGGACTCTTTGTTGATGTCCCAAAGATACCAGACTACTGGATCACAACAAGACTTAACACAGCATTCAGAGGCCATGCAAACATATGGTACACTGAGATGAAAGAAATACATGGCAGGAAAAGCTGGCCATGGTGGAGGAACCAGATTATACAAAAGTATAGCAATGGTAGTTGGATCTGGCAAAAGACCATGTCCTTTGAAAGTGATAGATACTCCACAGAAAAAGACCCATACGAATGGTGTCTCAAACAAACAAAAAGACTCAAAGCTATTGACCCCAATATGACAATAGAAATGAGAAACCATAAACTCCTAACAAAATTACCAGGAGATCTAGAACATGCAGTCAAATGCAGATGCAACAATATCAGCAGCATTGATGACATAGCAAATGTCATACAAGATGTGAGAAAAAAAACCTCCATAGGAAGGTACACATCCTATAAACCAAACTTCAAAGACAAGAGGTCTGAAGTTAAAGAGACAAACAAAGAGAAAGGGAAAGAAACCCCAAAAAAGAAATATGTTTGCCATAACTGTGGATCACCAGACCACTATGCCAACAATTGCACAAAACCAAAAAAGAAAATATATGCAATTGATGAAGAATCAGAAGAAGAACAAACAGGTGACAAATCTGATTCTGAAAGTATGGGAAATGGTATGAGAGCAGAATCACAAAGTGAACTTGATACCATAGAAGAATACATAGTAGAATGCGATGAAGAAAGTTCACTTGACATACAAGACATTGAATTAGATTCAGGGATACCACAAATAACAACAGACAAAGAGATCTGTAAGCACACACAGGATGCACAAACATTCCTGGTAACCCCAAATAGAGGGATGGGATTCATTCATGGAACACCTACAAAATTGACAGTTTATATTGAGAACTGTAAACACCCAATGAAAATTGACACAGGAGCAAGTTGCTCCATAGTAGGAAAAGAATACTTAAAACAACACTTCCCCAAATGGGAAGAGGATATAATCCCAACAAAAGCTAGAAACTTCAAAAGTGCATCAGGAAAAATGCACTCACTGGGGACAATAATCAAAGAGATAATTATCCCATACCAAAAAGGAAATATCAGACTAGAACCTGAATTTGTAGTTCTAGAGAATGCACATGTACAAGGATTCTTACTAGGTACAGAGTACCAAAGAATGTATGGTATGGACATTTGCAATAGTAAAAATAGATATCTTACCATAGGTACAAACAAAGACAAAAAATTTTCCTTTGACATAAATCATACAACAAATGATAACACCTTGAAAGAACTAGTGGAAGAATTCAAAGAAGCCCAATATGGCACTCAACTCACCAGTAAGATGAAACTCAACTTACTGAAAGTATTGAGGAAGCATAGAGGAGCTTTTGCAATAGGAGATGAACCACTAGAAAAAATCAAAGGACATGATATAGAATTATATCTGGATGTAGAAAGACCATATCCACCTATGCTTAGGAGACCACCATACCCAGCCAGCATGGAAACTAGGAAAGAAATTGAGAAAAATATCAATGAATTCCTAGAAATGGGGGTAATAAGAAAAATAGGACATAATGAGATAGTAGAAGTCACTACACCAGTCCTTATAACTTGGCATGATGGTAAATCCAGACTATGTGGTGACTTCAGGGCTTTGAGTAATTACACCAAGGCAGATAGGTACCCCATCCCAAGGATACCACATGCACTAGATAAGCTAGCAAAAGCCAAGTTCATTACAAAAATGGATTGCATGAAAGGCTTTTACCAGAATGGGGTGAAACCAGATTCCATCAAATTGCTAAGAATTATATGCCATATGGGCATATATGAATATACTAGGATGCCATTTGGCATTAAGAATGCACCAGCCCATTTTCAGAGGATGATGGATACCATATTTCAAGATGAAATAATGGAAGGGTGGATGATAGTGTACATTGATGATATCATAATATACTCAGAAACATGGGAAGACCATGTGAAGAAAATTGATAAAATATTGGGAAAATGTACACCAATCAACATGAAGATATCTCTTAAGAAATGTAACTTTGGACAGAAAGAACTGCTAGCCCTAGGACACAAAGTTTCAGGTTTGAGTCTAGCTATAGACCAAAATAAAGTTGCTGCAGTACTGAAGAAACCAGTACCAAAGAACATTAAGGAAATGCAATCTTTTTTGGGCTTTGCTAGTTACTACAGGAGCCACATAAAAAACCTTGCACACATCACTAGTAGCCTATACAAACTGTGCTCAAAAGATGTAGTCTTTGAAATTACCAAGGAAAGAAGAGATGCATTTGAGAAGATCAAATATGAACTGACCAATGCCCCTGTCCTAATGATGCCTGATTTTGAACTACCATTCAAACTATATATAGATGCAGCATGTAGCCAAGGACTAGGAGCAGCACTACACCAGAGGCAACTAGTGGATGGAATACCCAAAGAAGGAGTAATTTGCTATATATCAAGACAACTGAAAGACTCAGAAGCCAGATATGGGGCTACTCAGACAGAATGTCTATGCTTGGTATGGGCATTAGAAAAACTCCATTACTACTTAGAAGGAGCAGTATTTGAAGTTTTTACTGATTGCACAGCCCTCAAATCACTGTTGAACATGAAGACAACAAACAGACACATGCTTAGGTGGCAAATAGCCATACAAGAATACAGAGGGAATATGACTATCATCTATAAAGAAGGGAAAAGTCATACTAACGCAGATGGTCTAAGCAGGTGGCCACTGAAGAATGACCAAGATAATCCAGCATATGACCCAGAAAATGGGGCCAAAATACCCATACAATGCATGGAGATAGATAGGAGAAAGAACTTCAAGCTATCAACCTGGGCATTAGGGAGTGACCCAACAAACCCAGCACAGAGCTATGGGGAGAGCAAAGAGATACCCATACTGGGAATCAGCTCCTCTAATCTGAATACAGAGTTCTTTAGCATAGTACAATCATCATACAATAAACACAAACAGTGTAGTATATTGATACAACTATTAAAACAAAAGTACAGGAGTCCTGAACTAGAGAGCCAATTGGAAGAGCCATGGCTCAAAAACTTTAAAGAGAATAGATTTTTTCTGATAGATGATCTACTATACCATAGGGAAAAACACACAAGTGCCCTGGTAATAATAAATAGAGAACATATTTCCCTGATACTACAGGAATGCCATGACTGCCCATACATGGGACATATGAGTGAAGAAAGAACTAAAGAAAGAGTCTTTAGCACAGCTTGGTGGCCAAAGTGGGAACAAGACTTGAGTGAATACATCAACACTTGTACCAGATGCCAAAAAGCCAACAAAGGTCATGGCAAAAGATATGGATTACTCCAAAGTATAGAGGAGCCCAAACACCCCTGGGAAATAATAAACATGGATTGGGTGATAGGCCTGGTCCCTGGAGGGAAAGACAGCTTTAATGCATGCCTAGTAGTGGTAGACAGGTACAGCAAAAGTGTCAGATGTCTCCCCTGTCACAAAGAGGACACAGCAATGGACACAGCCATATTGTTCTGGAACAATGTGATAGCAAACTGTGGAGTTCCAAGAATTATAATTAGTGACAGAGACCCTAAATTCACATCAGAATTTTGGACTAATCTATATGAGATGATGGGAACCAAACTAGCATTCTCCACAGCTTACCATCCACAAACAGATGGTCTAGCAGAAAGAATGATCCAAACATTAGAAGACATCATTAGAAGGTTTTGTGCATATGGCATGGAATATAAAGACAATGAGGGATATACCCATGACTGGGTAACCCTCCTACCAGCTGTACAATTGGCATACAACACAAGTATACACTCAGTGACAGGAAAAACCCCTGCCACATTAGAGAAAGGATGGAACCCACTACTTCCAGTAGACTACTTGAAGAAGAACCTCCTCTCAGTACACCCCACAGCTAAAGACTTCCACAAAATGTGGAAAACTGCCTGTGAAAAAGCAGAACAATGTGTGGCTGAAGCCAAATTATATAACAAACAGAGATATGATAAAAGTCACCAAGAACCTGATTTCAAAGAAGGAGACCAAGTTCTAATCTCAACTCTTAACTTCAACAATCTAAGAGGACCCAAGAATATGAGAGACTCATTCATAGGACCATTCACCATTATTAAATTAATAGGAAAGAATGCAGTAGAGGTCAACCTGACCAAAGAGTTTTCTAGGAAACACCCAGTTTTCCCTGTGAGCCTGGTCAAACCTTATCATCAAACAGATGAGGAGAAATTCCCTGACAGAAAGAAGACAGTCACCCATGAAAGATTGGTAGAGGAAGATGACTCACCTGGACCAGTGAGAAAGATCATTAAAGCCAGGAAAATAAGAATTAATGGGAAAGACAACAGGCAATATCTGGTTAGATTTAAGAACCAACCAGCAGATAAAGATAAATGGTTAACTGAGAAAGAGATCCCAGATGGACAAATACACCTCAGAAGATTCAGAGCCTCCAGAAGGGCTGAAGAGTCTCATCAATGATGAGCCTTCTTTTGAGGGAGGGTATGTCAGCCTGTGACTCAAAACAGAGCACTAGCATGACATCCAACATACCATAAATAATGGTATGACAAGTATTGAACAAACATAGTCAATACAGGTAATAAATAAGAGGAAAACAATCCTCTTAAATTAAACACCAACCTTATCCAAACAGAATAACGAAACCTAGAGGAGAATAAACAAGTCAAAACCCTTATTTTCACCTCTCATCTAGCTTATGCATATTTAAGTTATTCTATACCAAAATGGTATTTTTCTTAAAGCTCACATAGAAAGCTACACAATGATATCATCCATGTTGTTGTAACACCACTACAACTGGAGATACCATATGACCTTTATTTCAAAACCAAGACCCCCCTGAAAGTCAAAGAGGGCTTGTACAAAACTGTACAAAAGTATACCCAAATTAAAGATATAAACAAGAGCTTTAATTTGAGATACATTAGACCTCTGTATCTCTTAAATTGACTGAGGGATCTTGGTTCAAAGGTTTAACAACCAAAAATACAGATATTCTGAAAACAAGAAAGTAAACAAACCCCTGTATCTTTGGCATACACTCATACAACTGTACAGTGTAATATAACAAGCTGTAGAGTTAATCAAGCTCTACAAAACTGTATCATCAGAATACAGATATCTTCCAAATTGGAGAAGATATCTGGCTTGGAAGTGTTTGAAGCCTCATACTGATGTACAAAATTACATCCAAAAACTTAAAACCCTTATAACTTTTGCTATTTGAAAGAAGGGTAAACATGAAGCATACCAAATTGAAGAGCTCATTAAGCCCTTCAATTCTGTGCTCTTGGTTTCTTGATATCTCAAAAACTGACTAAGATATCTTGGTTGGAAGTATTTTGACCAATACTGGCCTGTACCAAACCTGTACCAACCAGTACTGTCTTGATACTCAAAACAATGGTTGTTTAAAGCTTAAACCCGCCCAGAATGACTAATATTGATCATACAGACACCAGAACAACGTCATCCAAGTGCTGATGTGGCAGGTGAAACGTTTTTTCACACTGTATTGATCCAGAATGATCATTTGTGGTTCCAAAACCACAATTCTGCCTCTATTGACGTCAGAATTGATGATCCAGAACCACAGACTGACCATTGGAGTGAAAATTTTCACTCCTCTGACGTGTGAAGTGTTAATAACTCTTGACAGTCTTGAAAGATATAAAAAGAAGGGTTTTTTCCTTTAAAACCCATCATTCTTATCTTATTTACCTATATTCTTACGTGACAAATCTGTCATCCATCAGTAGTGTCCTTAGAATTATTAAAAGATATAATTAAAATATAATTATTGCAGTACTTCTTTACAGTCAAAGATATTAGAGTATTGCAACCCAGGTCCTCAATAGACTCATCACCACTGTTACCACGTAGCAGTAGGACCTGAAGAATTAAAATTATTTATTATTTGACGTGTCACAGTCATAATACTAGCTTGTATTTACACTTTATAGCTACTATATAGACTCACCCTGACACTAATACCAGCTCTTGAACTAGCATATAAGACATCAATCCATTCTTCTAATGGCAAAACACCAGCAATGCTAGAAAAAGGTTGGAATCAAAGACTTCCTTATGACACCCTTAAAAAGGACTTAGTGGATATACATCCAACAGCAAGCAGCTTAAAGATAATGCTTGACAAGGCAAGACACCATACAAACAGATGTATGCAAGATTCTTTCAAATATGCAAAAGAAAGATGGGACAAAAGTCATAAGCCACCTGATTTCAAAATAGGAGACTTGGTCCTAGTATAAACCCTTCATTTCAAAAACATAAAAGGCCCAAATAAATTAAAAGATTCCTTTGCAGGACCATTTATGATAAAAGCACTTCATGGACCCAATGTTGTGCAATTGGAACTCACAGGTGAACTAATGAACAAACACCCAACTTTCCCTGTACGTCTGATAAAACCTTACAGTTCAAGTGACAAGGAGTTATTTCCACTAAGAAATAAACCCCCACTTGAAATTCCCCCCTTGGAAGAAGGAGAGGAAAAGAAAATAGTAAAAGTCCTTAAAGAAAGAAGGACAAGAAACAAAAAAGAAAGGGAATACCTTGTAAGGTATAGAAATTCAACTCAAGAAGATGAATGGCTACTTGAGAAAGATATAACAAATGCTGATAAACTACTAGAAAGGTTCAGACATGAAAGAAAGCCTGAAGAATAGAAAAGTTAAGCATTATTGAGCTTCAAGACTAACAAAGTCTATTGAAGAGGTAGGACAGTGGATGATACCCTAATTTCACATATCAGATTGTGGTACAATCTTTTTTGGTGGTAGGGAATGTGAACCTTTGAGATATGACCACATACCCAAAAAAGGTCACAAGAAATATTTTATATAATTATACATTAAAAATAAGTAGCTTAAAAACTATAAAAATACCATAAATTGGTACAAAATTTGGTTTAAATTAAAACCCAATGAATAAACATGTGAAATAAATTACGCCATTGGATTCCCCATGGTAAAATACACATATACTATTTTTATGGCATATCTGTAAAGTCAATATTTAATAAGTTATAAGTAATAATACCTTATAAAAACCACAAATCCTTATTTATTTCAAAATCTAATAAAACAACATGTGAAATGAATGGTGCAATTGGATTCTCCATAACAATCCACACATAAAACAATTAATAAGCTAAGCTTCAAAACCAATACTTAAGGAGTTAACCTGAATATATGCACTTTTTTGGTCAACACATATATTCAAGGATTTTAGCTAATATCTCTTGAATTATACATGATAGAGTGATGAACCAAGAATAAAGTCATCACGTAATTACTTTAGGAACACAGATATGAAGTTTATTTCACAAATTATAAACAAGGTTCAAATCTGTAAGGAATTATTGATTAAAATCAACAGAGCTGTTGACCACTTTGTTGTGAAAGTGGTCCAAACTTAAAAATAAGTAGACAGCTGGATTCTACCAGTTCATTCGTGAAGCATGATGTATTTTTTATTATAATATTCAAGGTATAACCCCTTGAAATCATAGTTTGAACTTTAAAATATTAAATTTCAACAGAAAAGATGAGTTACAAGAAAAATCATCAAAAATAGAGTTTTGATGATGTAATGAAATGCTCTTGGCAGCATAATAAGGCTATGCCAAGCTATCAGAAATCACTCTCTGAATTTCTGTAGCGTGTAAATATTAAAAGTTATTAAGGATCAAAGCTTGAGCTTAATTTGATCATTTATGATCACACACTGTAACCTTAAATTAAGTTTAATAGTCATATAAGTGTTAAAATTGGTGAATACTATTAGTTCATGATTAAAACTGATAAAATCCACAAAATTTGGGGTTCTGCCAAGCCTTTGACGTCATCAGACTTAGAGCTATAGTGATAACTCTAAATAATGGGGTAATAGTGATATAATGATGTTTGATCATGATGTAATCATCACCAAACCTTAAACTATTGATCAATTCCAGTGGATATGATCATTACACGTCTACTAGAAGCCTGTTGGACTCTAGGAGGGAGGTATTTACTATATATAGAGCTCTTTCTGCTCTGTTTTCCCCCTCAGACGCATCAAAAACATTAAATCAATACAATTAAAAAGGTAATTTCTTTATTCTTTATATATAAAACTTTTATATTATTAAAGAACAATGATCATCCTATTATAATCATCAATTTTGACATGATTAAATCATTTTTTTAATTGTTTTCGTTAAAAATCTCTCTAAAACTCATTTCCACGTAAAAAATCAAGAATATTTGTAATTTCTCTATTTCTTATTGTAAATACAATTTGTATAAGTTGTATTTACATTATTTGGCATAAAATATCTCAAAATTATTATATTAAGTATTAAAGGAGGTTATTTTCTCTTATTATAATAATTTTCTCTATTATTACTCTTTTAATAATTCTTTAATTAATATAAATAGTATTTATATTAATTTATAACTTTAATATTGGTAATATTTTAGTTATTAATTGTTTCTTATTAATAAAAAACAATTTTTTACACCTTTATTATTTGTTTGTAACAATAATAAAGTGCTATTAAATATATTAATTATTTTATATCAATATATTTTAGAATATAAATTATATTATCATATTTTATTGATAATATAATTATTTTTACGCCATAATTATAATAATTCTTTATTATTATAATTATTTTTATCTTATTTATTTCATTTATAAGGACATTCATAGTACAATAAGTAAAATATTAGTAATTTTTACTTATGGTTTCATAGTCAAACCTTACATTAATGGTAAAACAGAAGCTGGATGGGTAATTGGCAATGGGGCGGATGCAGCATTGGTAGAAGTAATTGAGGATTATCAAGGCTGTAAGTCTTTGACAGTGTCGTGGTTGGAAGCTGGATGAATAATTGGCAATGGGGCAGAGGCAGCATTGGTAGAAGTAATTGAGGATTATCGAGGCCATTAGGCTTTGACAGTGTCATGGTTGGAAGCTGGATGGGTAATTGGCAATGGGGCGGAGGCAGCTGGAATATGTATCACCACATACCCTAATGTAGTGATACATAATCAGTTACATGCATGATCATGTATATGATAATGACTAATAATAAAAAACTAAGAATAAGCCAAAAATGAATAAATAAAATATAGAACAAATAAATAGAAAGAATCAATAAAAAGAATAATAAATATATATAAAATATATTTAGAGTGTTGGTAAAAACACGTAAGCAAATTGGTAAAAACACATAAGGGGTTCCCTGGGCCCATTTTTAATTAAAAATGAAACATAATTGGGCCTGTATTGGGCCAAAACATGCCCGAAAGAGGTTTTTTCCCCACAAAACCTCTCTAACTCCCAATTGTTTCAGATTTTTTTGCCCAGCCCCACCCCAAAAAAAACAAGCCCAAACACCCCAATAATCCACATTATCCCCACCCTAAACCATTGTTTTTTTTGGAAAAACAACATTACCAAAGCCATTTTGCAAAGCTTTTCACACTTTTTTTCTTTTTTTCCACCACAACAACCTGCTTTCAAGCATCTCAATTTTCAATTTTTTACGTTCCCTCATCTATTAATCCCACATTTAAACCACTTTCTTTCACTCTTAACCACTTCTGTTCATTTTTCACACCTTTTTTCACCTCTTTTTCACATTTCGAGAGGTTCTTACCCCATTCCAAATCCCCCAAATCCCCTTTTTTTCACTTTTATACATAATTTTCATTAAAAAAATGCTTCAACCCCCACTGAAGGTGAATTTCAGACCCTTGAGCTTCTTTGGCAACATGTTCATAATGTTGCCAGGGCTTAGGGGTATGCTGTGTCCACCTTGAGGTCCAATATGACCCACAACCAAATTGAAATATGTTGTGACAGGTCTGGCACCCCAAATCCCAACAAAAGCCCCTCCAAAACAGTCACCTCAAGAAAGCTTGACTGTCCTTTTAGACTTTATGCCAGGAAATATGCCAAGAGTACCACTTGGACTCTTAAAGTCAAAAATCCTGAACATAGCCATGATGCCACTGAAAATATCATGGCACATACTGCTTTCAGGAAATTCAATGAGCAAGAAACATCCCAAATTTCTCAAATATCTGAATCACTGCTCATGCCAAGGCAAATTCAGGCCCAATTATGCAGCCAGAGGGAGTTGGACAGGCCTGTAATCCTTCAAGACATTTATAACCAAGTCAAGAAAATCAAGAAAGACAAACTGCAAGGCAGAAGGCCCATTGATGCTCTTATTGACACTCTCAAAGAAGAAAGTTTTGTTTGGTCCTCTGCAAGGGATTCTGAGGGACACATTACCTCCTTGTTTTTTACTCACCCCCTGGCCATAAAACTTCTTCATGGCTTTCCTCATGTCATTCTTATGGATTGTACTTATAAAACCAATAAGTACAAAATTCCCCTTCTTCATATTGTTGGATTCAGATCAACAAATAAGACCTTTTCTGGGGCTTTTTGTTTGATGAAGAATGAAAATGAAACTTCATATACTTGGGAATTAAATCAATACATTGAAAAGGTCCTCACCAACACCAATCTTGTTCCCCCTCCAGTTATTGTTATTGACAGGGATATGGCCTTGAAAAACTCTATTAAGAAGCTCTTCCCAGACTCCAAAGTCATGCTATGCATTTGGCACATCAACAAGGATGTATCTGCTCATTGCATGAAGAAAATTGGTCATGGAACTGATTTTGAAGATTTTATGGGCCTTTGGAATCAAGTAATATACTTCTTAATTTTATTTCACTTTTATTCTTATTATTGTCTTTATTAATGACTTTGGGATTCTTTTCTCAGCTTATGTATTCACCCACTGAAAAATCTTTCAAAGACAACTGGAAGAAGCTTCAAAAGCAAGTTAAAAATCCTGAGGTCTTGCAGTATTTGGAAAATACCTGGCTTCCTCTAAAGGAGTATTATGTGCCAGCCTGGACCAACCACCATTGCCACCTGCGTGTGGGCTCCACCTCCAGAGTTGAAGGTGCCCATGCCATGGTTAAACTTTGGCTCCAAAAGTCCACTGGTACTCTCCTGGAGGTAGTCAGGGCTCTCCACATGGCATTCAGAAAACAATTTATTGAAATTATCAACATAATCTCCAAAGAAATGATTCCCCATGTCAAGAATTTTCCTCCACACATCTGTGCCCTCAATGGCAAGGTGTCTCATTATGCTCTTCAGATTGCCTTTGAAAATTTCAAAACAAAATTTCCTCCAAATGAAAAATGCACCAACAAGTACAACAAATATAAAGGCATTCCTTGCAAGCATAAGACCCAAAAGGCATTTGCCAAGCGCCAAAGACTTGAGTTATCAGACTTCCATCCTCAATGGCATTTGAATTTGCCTGCGAGGGTTTTTTAATTTCTTATTATTATTATTTTTCTTATTAACTGATTTTATTTGTCATATTCTTCTCAGGCTGGTTTTCAAGGTGATGATCAAAGTGTTGAAAAAGAAAGAATGAATGAAGACAAGAAAATATTTGAAGACATTGGGGAAGACCTGTTTCAAAGACCAATGGCAGAAATCACTCCAATACTTTAACATTTTCAAGATGTTTTGACTGGAAAAGTCCCATTTGATCAAATTCCCAAGAGTCAAGAGGATGATCAATATTATGAAGACCCTCTATAATGCAAGAATATCCGTGGAAGACCCCAAGGAGCCAAGAATAAAAACAAAAATCAAAACAAAAGAGAACCTTCAAGCTTTGAAATTATTGAAAGTCAATCCAAGAGAAGAGGAAGACCCCCATCAAAAGTGACCAGCACAACAACATCAAGATCCCAGTCAAATGTCCCCTCTCCAATTATGGAAGTGGACTCATCTGAAGATTCTGAAGATTTTAAGGACTCATTATCTAAATCCATCAGTTCATCAGATTCACTACCCTCAGCAACTGAATTAAATAATTCAGAAGTAACCCTTAGAAGGTCCAGAAGATTGGCAATTGGAAGCAAAACCTCACAAAGAAAATCACACAAGCCTGCCACCAGTTTGAATATCTATGATGCAATTGACTTGACCTGTGAGCATTGTCAAAGCCATTATCACACAAGTGATGAATGCTCCAAGCTGTTTGTGAGTTTCTGATTCTTTTTAATGTAATTTACTGTTGTTTATTTTGATATTTATTCATTTTTTGAACTTCTTTTATCAGATAACTGGCTCAGAAGACTTGCCCAAGTTTATATTGAAATACACCTTCAAGGCCATCAATGTCCAGGGTGATGGAAACTGTGGCTACAGAACAGTATCCCACTTCATTTACAAGACTCAAGATCAATGGGCTGATGTCAGAGGTGACTTGGCTGAATAAATTAACCAAAATCAAGACCTTTATGAAGCCATGAACACCTTAATTCCCTCATTATCCTCTTATTTGGAAAGAATTGAATGGTATAAAGATGTTGGCCAGGCTCCAAAAAGCAAGTGGATGTCCATGCCTGACATGGGGGATCCAATCGCAAATAAGTATAAAAGACCAGTTTTCTTTTATTCCACAGCCCAATCTTTTTATTTTTTCCCTTATTTCTGTCCTCCAAATGATAATCCCCCCATTTTCATCTGCTTCTTGAATAGTTGTGCTCATTTTGTTCCTTTGGACATCATCATTTCTAAAGTTTATCCAGTCCCCCCCATTACTGTGAACTGGGAGATTCATTCCCAAAAACAAGCCCTGGGGTGGGCTGATAAATTTAAGAAACACAGAATGTTGTATTTGTCCAATCTTCCTCCCCCTCTCAGAAAAAACCCACTATTTTGGAGGTTGATTCTGATTGAATGATTGTTGTATATACAATTTATGCCAATTATCCCCCTCCTCAGTCATATTTATTGCTTAAACCCCACCTCAATCTCCTTTTTTATCAAACATGTGGAACTTTTGTACTTGAAAATAGTCATATTACGCACAAGAAAAAAAAACACTCATTGCGCCTTCACTTGTTGTCCCACCCAAAAAAGTTTCCCAATTCTTGAGCTTCTGGTTTTTTATTGTCCAGATTGAACCCTTTAATTTCAAAAAAAAGAAGGAAATTTATAAGCGGGAAGTTATTAAATCACTTTTCAAAAATAGGCATATTACAATGACGGGAAAAAGCATTTGAAAAAAAACCCTTTTTGCGCCTTCACTTTTCCCACCCAAATAAATTCCCAAAATTATGGGATTCTGGTGCTTTATTATTCACATTGAGCCCTTCATTTTAAAAAGAAATTAAGGAAGTTCATAAGTGGGGAGATTTTAAATGAATTTTTGAGAAAAATATGCCATTTTGGCATATTGGCCAAATTGGTGAAATTTGGCAAAAAAAAATTTGAAAAAATTTGTGCTTATTGACATGCCAAGTTGGGAAAAATATGGCAAAAAAAATTAAAAAAATCCTCAAAACTGAGCCTGAGGAATTTTTTTTGAAAATTAAGGTCACTTACGTGTTTTTACCATAAATTGGTAAAAACACATAAGTTTTTAGTAAAAACACTTAAGGGCTTACATGTGTTTACCAACACCCTATATTTATTATTAATAAAAAACATTAAATAAGAAATAAAATATAAAATATCATTAATAACAATAAATAATATGAAATATATATATAATATGTTATTTATTTGTCATTTTTATTAATCCATACTTGATTTCATATTAAATTGCACTAATTGAAATATAAAATATAAAAAAGTGCAATTTAATATGAAATCAAGTAACATGTTATTTATTTGTTATTTTTATTAATCCATACTTGATTTCATATTAAATGGCACTAATTGAAATATAAAATATAAAATATAATTAATAAAAATAAATAATATGAAATATATATGTTTGATATGTTATTTATTAGTCATTTTTATTAATCCATACTTGATTCCATATTAGATTGCACTGATTGAAATATAATTTATGAAAAAAGTGCAATTTAATAGGAAATCAAGTAATATGTTATTTATTAGTCATTTTTATTAATCCATACTTGATGTTATATTAAATTTCACTATTTTAAATATAAAATATAAAATATAATTAATAGAAATAAATAATATGAAATATATATATTTGATATGTTATTTATTTGTCATTTTTATTAATCCATACTTATATTTTATACTAGTTTAAATGATAAGAAGCTCTAGACAAATTACCTGCAGTCATATCAATTACTACTCTCTCCCAAATGAACACCTTTATCAGTAACATTTCTGCACTTTCACAATCCCTGATTATACTTTTTATAAGCCAAAGCGAATTTTGTTTCAATCTGGCATGATAATGCCAGACTAGTATTGTTTTCAAATCCCTTTTCCACAAAATTCCTCAGTTTTTGATATCCATGATTCCTTGGTTTCAAAATTATCTCATAAACCCCATGTACCTTTTAGAAATCTATTCCACATTTGTAGCTTGGAAACACAAAAGGCCCTCCTTGAACCCCATATGATTCTTTGTTTTTGACCAAATTAAATTTTTCTAATTCTACTGGCATCCATATTCCATAGGAGCAATTTGAGAGATCATCATCCTTGTGATAATTATTATGAAAGTCCCCAAAGGTAAATGTCATATTGCTTGAAAATTGATGAGACTTGATGGACTCTTGATGTGTCATTTCTCCAAAGCTACTAGCCCCAATGGATTTCAATTGTCTGTGGGATTCTTCAAAAGCCTTGTTTGCAATTAATTGAAACCTGTTGCCTACAAATAAATCTATTGATTTTACCTCCTCATTCATTTCATTATATTTGACTCTATTCTCTGGGACTTTGAAGTCCATTTTGATGGGTTTATATCTTCCAAATGCCTCTTTTTCTTGAGATTTCCTCCATCCATCAGCTATCATTTTGCCCCCTTGAGTTCCATGACGAGTTATATTCCCATACAAACTAGAGACCTTCTTCACCCAATGAGCCACCTTCTGAAAATCTTCAATCAAGTCCAAATTGAATTCTTCTTCAAAGGAGGTGAATGTAACAATGGCAACAATATTGTGTTTTGTGGAAGAGTCAAAAAAAATTAAATTATTTCCACCAAAAAGTTTGAAATTATGAAAAGCTAATTGATTTTGACTAGTCAGAAAATTATGGCTAAATATTATTGGTACTTTAAGGTCTCTGACTTCATGGTAATAATAATATTGTCTATTTGACATAAAATTATCAATAATATTGGTTATGTTTTTATTCTTTCTTTTTCTATCTTTCAATCGTTTTTGAATTAAGTAATTCTTTCTATGTGATTCAGAATTATTTCTATTATTCATTGAAATCATTAATGAATTTATGATATAAAATACTTGAAATTGTTTAATAACTGCTTAAATAATAGGCTGAATGATCTTCTGGTTGGAAATGAAAGTCTCTATTTATCTTGAAAAGATAATTCCTTTGGAAATGATGTAAAAAGCTCATTATTTTCGTGCAAAAATGTATTCTTAGGGTGTTGGTAAACACATGTAAGCTTTTAGTAAAAAGACGTAAGCCCTTACGTATTTTTACCAAATTATGGCCAAAACACGTAATTTTATGGTAAAAACATGTAAGTAACCTAATTTTTTTATAAAAATTCCTCAGGCTCATTTTTGGGAATTTTTAACATTTTTTTTTGCCATATTTTTTCCGACATGGGATGTGAAGGTCCCCAAATTTTTTCAATTTTTTTTTTGCCCAATTTTTCTATTTTGGGCAGTTTGGTAAAATGGCCCACCTTTGAGAAAAAATTCATTAAAAATGTTCCCACTTATGAATTTCAATTTTTTTTTTAAAAATGAAGGTGATAATGTTGAGAATAATAAACCAGAAGCCCAACATTTTGGTATTTTTTTTGCAAGAACATTTGTAGGCCCAAAAAGTCCATGTTTTTTTATGTTTTTTTGTTCATGTTTGTAATTAAATTGAAAATGCCATTTATGACATAAATTGAATTCAAAATTTAATTTATGATGAGTGGAAGTTAAAATTTGATTTTTGGCATTAACAGTGCCATTTATCACATCAAAAGTGCCATAAATGGCATCATTAATGACATAATAATGTGATAAATGGCATCAATAATGACATACAGATGCCATTTATGGGCAGAAAATTGGCATAAATGGCATTACAGGAATGCCATAAATTGAATTTGATGGCCTTGACAATGCCATTTATGCATTTAAAAATCCCATAAATGGCCTTGAAAATGGCATGAATGGTCTTAACATTGGCCTTAAAAATGGAATTAATAGCCTTAACTATAACATAAATGGCATCAAAAATGCCATTTATGGAATCAAAAATTCCATTTGTGGCATTACATAAATGGAATTAACAATGCCATTTATGGTGTTACATAAATGGCATTATGTCATTTATTGCATTGATAATGCCATTCATGGTATTAGTAATGCCATTAATGGCATTGTCAATGTGGCATTAATGGCATCAGAAATGTTGCATTTTTGATGCAACAAATGGCATTGTTGATACCATAAATGGCATTAACGGCATCACCAATATTTCATTGACAATGCCATTTATGGCACTGTTAATGCCATTTATGGCACTGTTAATGCCATTTATGGCATGGTTAATGCCATTTATGGCATTGTTAATGCCATTTATGGCACTGTTAATGCCATTTATGGCACTGTTAATGCCATTTATGGCATTGTTAATGCCATTTATGGCACTGTTAATGCCATTTATGGCATTGTTAATGCCATTTATGGCATTGTTAATGCCATTTATGGCATTGTTAATGCCATTTATGGCATTGTTAATGCCATTTATGGCATTGTTAATGCCATTTATGGCATTGTTAATGCCATTTATGGCATTGTTAATGCCATTTATGGCATTGTTAATGCCATTTATGGCATTGTTAATGCCATTTATGGCATTGTTAATGCCATTTATGTCATTGTTAATGCCATTTATGGCATTGTTAATGCCATTTATGGCATTGTTAATGCCATTTATGGCATTGTTAATGCCATTTATGGCATTGTTAATGCCATTTATGGCATTGTTAATGCCATTTATGGCATTGTTAATGCCATTTATGGAATTGTTAATGCCATTTATGGAATTGTTAATGCCATTTATGGCATTGTTAATTCCATTTATGGAATTGTTAATGCCATTTATGGCACTGTTAATGCCATTTATGGCACTGTTAATGCCATTTATGGCACTGTTAATGCCATTTATGGCATTGTTAATGCCATTTATGGCATTATTAATGCCATTTATGGCATTATTAATGCCATTTATGGCATTGTTAATGCCATTTATGGCATTATTAATGCCATTTATGGCATTGTTAATGCCATTTATGGCATTATTAATGCCATTTATGGCATTGTTAATGCCATTTATGGCATTGTTAATGCCATTTATGGCATTGTTAATGCCATTTATGGCATTGTTAATGCCATTTATGGCATTGTTAATGCCATTTATGGCATTGTTAATGCCATTTATGGCATTGTTAATGCCATTTATGGCATTGTTAATGCCATTTATGGCATTGTTAATGCCATTTATGGCATTTTTAATGCCATTTATGGCACTGTTAATGCCATTTATGGCATTGTTAATGCCATTTATGGCATTGTTAATGCCATTTATGGCATTGTTAATGCCATTGATGGCATTGTTAATGCCATTTATGGAATTGTTAATGCCATTTATGGCATTGTTAATGCCATTTATGGAATTGTTAATGCCATTTATGGCATTGTTAATGCCATTTATGGCACTGTTAATGCCATTTATGGCATTGTTAATGCCATTTATGGCATTGTTAATGCCATTTATGGAATTGTTAATGCCATTTATGGCATTGTTAATGCCATTTATGGAATTGTTAATGCCATTTATGGCATTGTTAATGCCATTTATGGAATTGTTAATGCCATTTATGGCATTGTTAATGCCATTTATGGAATTGTTAATGCCATTTATGGCACTGTTAATGCCATTTATGGCACTGTTAATGCCATTTATGGCATTGTTAATGCCATTTATGGCTTTGTTAATGCCATTTATGGCATTGTTAATGCCATTTATGGCATTGTTAATGCCATTTATGGCATTGTTAATGCCATTTATGGCACTGTTAATGCCATTTATGGCATTGTTAATGCCATTTATGGCACTGTTAATGCCATTTATGGCATTGCTCAAATTAATTTTATTTCAATGAATTAAATTAAAATTATTTTGAATCAATTTAATCAATTCAATTGAGATTAAATTGAATTAAGTAAATTCAATTGAAAACAAATTGAATTAAATAAATCTAATTAAAATAAATTTGAGTTAAATCAATTTAATTCAATTTGAACTGAATTAATTAAATTCAACTAAAATCAATTTGAATCAATTCATTCCAATTGAAATCAAATTGAATGAAATCAAGGTAATTAACATCAAATTGAATTAAATCAATTTAATTAAAATTCAATTGAATTAAATCAATTTGATTAGAATTAAATTGAATTGAATCAATTTAATTCAGTTTAAATTGAATTGATTAAATTCAACTGAAATAAATTTTAATCAATTCATTCCAGTTGAAATCAAATTTAATTAAATTGAATTAAATCAGTTCAATTAAAATTAAATTAAATTAAATGAATTGAATTTAATCAATGAAATTGTAATTTAATTGACTTAATTAAATTCAATGCAAGTCAATTTGATTAAAATGAAAGTGAATTAAATCAATTTAATTAAAATTAAATTGAAATCAAATTGATTTATTTGAATTGTATTTCAATTAAATTGAATTATTTCAGTCCAATTGAAATAAAAGTGAATTCATTCAATTTAATTTTGATTTAATTTGTAATAATAACTTTCAAATTCGTTACACTTGAAATAATTAAATTCATGTTAAAATAATTTGAGTTAATTCAAATCAATGATAATGAACTTGATACAAATGAAATCACATTCAATGCATTTGAATCAATCCATTTCAAAGTATTTTGATTGGATTGAATCCAATTAAAATGAGCTACAATTCAACTGATTCCATGAGAATAACAACCAGTTGAATCAATTCAAAGAAATTTAGGTCAAATGAAAAATATTTCTAATCCAAATAATTTTAATTAAATTGAATTAAATTCAAGTAATTTAAATTTTGAATCAATTTGGATTAATTTTAATTTATTTTAATCAGTTTTAATTAATTTTATTTAGTTTTAATTTATTTTCATTCATTTTAATAAATTTTAATTCATTTTAATGAATTATAATTAATTTTAATTAATTCAAATTAATTTTAAGTAATTTTCATCAATTCTAATTAATTCTAATTAATTTGAATTAATTATTATTAATTTTTAAGTAATTCTAATTAATTTGAATTAATTATTATTGATTTTTAAGTAATTCTAGGTAATTTAAAGTAATTTTAATTAATTTTGATTAATTTTAATGAATTATATTTCATTTTGATTGATTTTAATTAATTTTAATTAATTTCAATTAATTTTGAGTAATTTTCATTAAATTCGATTAATTACAATCAATTTTATTTCATTGTAATTAATTTTGATTAATTTCAATTAATTTTGATTAATTTTAATTAATTTTGGGTAATTTCAATTAATTTTACTTAATTATAGTAAATTTTGATTAATTTTGATTAATTCTAATGAATTTTATGTTATTTTTATAAATTTTAAGCAATCTTAATTAAATTTAATTTATTTTAATTGATTTTGATCAATTTTAACTAATTTGAATTAATTTTCATTAATCTTAATGAATTTGCATTAATTTCAATTCTTTGTAATTAACTTCAATTAATTTCAATTAATCTTAACTAATTCTACCTAATTTCAATATAATTGATTAATTTTATTGAAACTGTAATGATTTTACTCAATTTGAATTAATTTGCATTAATCTTAATTAATTGTAATTAATTGGCATTAATTTCAATTAGTTGACATTAATTTTAATTTATTTTCATTAATTGGCATTAATTTTAATTAATTGGAATTAATTTTAATTAATTCTGAATAATTTGAATTAATTTTTATCAATTATTCTTAATTTTAATCAATTTGAATCAATTTTTACTCATTTTAACTAATGCTCATCAATTTTATTAGTTCCAATCAGCTTTAAATGATTGTTATTAAGTTTGATTGATTTAAAATAATTTCAACTTATTGCAATTCATTTAAATTAATTAAAATCAATTTCAAATACTCATAATTAATTTGGGTTATTGGTAAACCCACATAAGCAATTTGGGAAAAACATACAAGCCCTTATGTGGACTTGCCATAAATTGGTAAAATTATCTAATTAATTAGAAAAAAAATAATGGGTTTTTTCTAATTAAACTTTAGCTAAAAAACCACCTGTTTTGAGAAAAGCCCAATTTATGGAATTGTTTGTTTCATAAATGGCATAAATGCCATTCTTTATTCCACTTATGGCATTGTTAATTCCATAAATCGAATAAATGGCATTGTTATGCTGTGGTTGATGCCACAAATAGCATTTTTCACTTTGCTTAATTAATGAATTATATTCATAAATAATTTTTTCAACCAAAATTTGAGATTTTTGTTTCAAATTTTTACTTGGAGATTGAAAAATTTGAATGGATCCTTTTTTCATAATTTTTTATTCAAATTTTTTGGTTTTCAATTTGGGGTTCAAAAATTCAAATTCGAAGACAAATTTTTTTAATAGTGAAAATCAAAATTTTCGAATGGCTATGCATTGACCTGCCAAAATGAACAAAGGAATTAGCAAACTATGACCACCAAATATCCATTGAGAGGTGAAGAAAGAAAAGAGAAAAGGTGCTAAGTGACTGACTTGATAATATCAGTATTCATTTAACAAAAATGATAAGATAAATAAGGATAAAATAAAATCAAAATATATTAATTAACTGGGGGAAACCCCCCAGGGTCAAAGGAGGCTGGTATATGTGAAAGGTTGAGAGCTTGACTCCTTCAGGCTGACAGCTGGTCTGTATTGAATCCTTGAAGCTTTATTGACAGCTTGATGAAGTGTATAGCTTTCGAGATTGGGAAATGAACTCTGTTGAATGATTTTCCCATAATGTATGATTGAAATACAGGTCTTGATGAATCTAGAATGTATTGAAATGAATGTGGTTTCCAAGCTGTATTGATGGAGCATTGACACTTGACAACTTGTTTGGAACTGCCTTTTGAATACACCTTGGGAATTAACTGACAGTATTCCCTTGGAGGGAATTAACTGACAGTATTCCCTTGGAGGGAATACTTGAAGTGAGAATATCCAATAAATTCCTCATGGCGTCATTGGTCTTTGAGAAATTACACCTGCACTTGAGCCTTGATGGGTCCTCTGGATGACATGACACTTTGGTGACTTATGAAATGTTGAACTACCCCTCTGATATTGACACCATTGAATTTCTGGTGAAAAAAGGTGCAGAATGGTGTATAACACCATTTATGACAATTTGAGTTGCTGAAGGGTGAAAGTGGCCAAAGGTCTTTGTGAGTGAAGTCAGGAGGATGAGAGTTAAAATTGGGTTTTGGGTGACTGCAGAGGTGAGAAGGTGTTTCTGGTTGTATTGGCCAATTTTGGGTTTCTGGCCAAATACAGCTTATACAGCTTCAAAACTGAATTTGCCCAAAGTGCACAAAAATTCACAAAAGTGCACAAAATGCACAAAACTGGAAATTAAGCCCCAAAAGGCCTGATATGGCCTTTTGGACATATTTCCCATAATACATGGGAAAATGACATACACAGCTGAATACATCCCAATTGTGCAAAATGCACAAAGTGCACAAAAATGCGCAAAACTGTATTCAAAGCTCAAAAAGCCAAATACAGGCTTTTGGGCTGTATTCTCCCTCTTGACTGGAAAATACCTGAAAGTGCCCAAAAGCATAGAATGGCCTGGAAAGGCCTGATGATAGTAAAGGGGCCAGGTTGGCCCCAGGAGTGAAATGACCATAAAAGGCCAGAAAAGATGAGAGGGCCAATTTGGCCAGTGATTATGGATATGGACAAATTTCCATAAGATTGATATGGCACTGATATGCCATATGGAGTCCAGGAGGGTAATTTCCATCATTGTCACAGTACCCTCCGCCTTGGAATGATGAGCTCCTGAGCACCAACACAAGGTGAAGCCTGTTGAGGCAACTGGAAAGGATTTAAGACAGGGATTCAAGAGTAGTGATTAAGAGCAAAATAATTGGATACTGATATTGAAAATTTGGCATGTGATGTGGGATTTGCTTGATCTTCTTTTGACATTGGCTTCAGAATTGATGTAAATTTAAAATGAATGATATTGGTTCATTAATTTATTTGGCATAAGTAAAGAAAATTCAAAATGAAAATAAAAGAAAATTAAAGCATGAAAATGAAATTTAGAAAAGGAAAAATAAAAGAGAAATGAATCTTGAGGAGGTTCCAATCTTCCTCACAGAGGTTGGTAGTTGATTTAGGAATGGTCCAAGGACCTGGAAAGGAGACTTTCATGCCATATGCTCACAGAGTAGCCAAGGTGATTTTTTGACAGATTGTAGACCCCTCAGGGAAGTTCACACCAGGAGAGGAACTTACCTATGGTAATTACCACTCCCGCCAGTGCCATAAAAAAACAATTTTCTGAAAGAATGACTTGGAGTTGGAAAGAAATTAATAAAAGAAATGAACCATTTTCCCAAGTGAAGATGGCCATGATGTTTGAAATTCATTTTGAAAGCCACGCCAAAGATCTGTGTCCAAAAATTGCAGATTGCTCACAGAATGGCCAAGATGATGCTTACAACAAGAAAGGGTAGAATACCTCTAAAGGTGCATACCAGGAGTGGGACTTACTTTTGGTAATTCCTCTCCCCACCAAGCACCAAAAGAAAATCAAGCTCTTGAAGAATTGGGTCCTGGCTTGTCAGGATATAAAGAATGAAACTCCTTGACCAGTTCAGGACAATTCTTGAGGTTTTCAGTTGGTTCCCAAGTGGATCTTTCTGAGTCTTGACTGAAACCTTTCCATTCCACCAAATACCACAATTTTCCTCTCTTAAGCTTTGAATACAGTATTTGAGAGACTTCCCATTCCTCTTCTTCTTCCATGATCATTGGAGGAGGAGGCTCTTGATGTGTATTTGGGATTGTTGATGTCTTGACTGGTTTTAACAGTGAAATATGGAAGACTGGGTGGATGAACCTCCATTGAGATGGGTGCTTGAGGTGGTAGGCATGAGTGCTGACTTTATTCAAGATTGGAAAAGGACCCAGCCATCTTTCAGACAGTTTTTTGGTGGGTCTGGTTGATTTGATGTTCTTGGAAGAAAGCCATACCATGTCACCAGGATTGAAAACAGGTGGACTTGCTCTACTTTTATCTGCATACCTCTTAAACCTGTTTATGGAAACTTCAAGTTCTCTTTTGACATCTTGCTGTACGGATTGGATTTTTGTTGATAACTTTCCAGCAGGAGTATCTTGAGTAATGTGAACTGAGTCAAAATGAGGATCTCTTCCATAAACAATGAAAAATGGTGATTGTTTTGTTGAAGAGTGGTCAGAGTTATTGTAGGCAAATTCATCCAGGGAGATTCAGGTGTTCCAATCATCTTGATGATAACTGACATACATCTGAAGGTACTGTTCTAGTATCTGATTTACCCTCTCATTCTGTCCATCAGTTTCTGGATGATAAGCAGTTGATAGATCTCTTGAAATCTTGAGCTTCTGACAAATATTGGTCCAAAGAGAAGAAACAAAAACAGAACCTCTCTCACTAGCAATGCTTGAAGGAAGGCCATGCTTTGAGAAAATAATCTTGATGAACAAATGAGCCAAATCCAGTGAGGTTATTGAAGACATTGTTGCAATAAAAACTGCCATTTTTGAGAATCTGTCCACTATGACAAGGATAGAGCCAAAAAAATTGGACACTGGAAATTGAGTGATGAAATCCATTGAAAGATAAATCCAAGGACCATTTGGAATTGGAAGAGGTTTGAGGAGTACAAACTTCTGGTGGTTAATATTTTTTTTTCTTGAACACTTTTTGACAGGATGATTCATAATCCTTGATAAATTGAGTCATGCCAGGCCAGTTAAAATCCTGCTTGACAAGCTTGAGAGTTTTCTCTTGGCCAGGGTTTCCAGCTAGAGGAGAGTCATGCCTCTTTGAAAGTATACTGAGTAGGATTTTGGAGTCATTTGGAACCACCACCCAATCTTTGAACAGGAGAATTTGGGAAGAGGAATCAAGAGAATAATCTTGAACAGATTTACCTTTGCCCAAATCTTGAAGAATACTTCTATATTGAGGATCTTGCCATAATGCTTTCTGAATTGATTCAATCAAACTTGAAAATGATTCCACCTTGACTTCAAAGAACCTTGAGGCTTGAATTTCATCTTGCTTGATTATCTTTTGATAATTCATTGGATTCTTGCTGATGAAATCTTCCCCCATCTCTGGGTAAATGTTGTCCGGATGTGACAATGCATCTGGAAGGGTGGCCAGGCGGCCAGGGCGGTAAGTGATTGAAAAATGAAATTCAGAGAGAAACTCAGCCCAGCGGGCTTGACAGCAAGTGAGAATCTTTGATGACATGAAGTATTGAAGTGAAGAATGATTGATGAGAACCTCAAAGGAGGAAGAAAGAGAAAGGAGAAAAGCTCTCCGGTGCTTGAGAGCCTAAATGACGCCAAGGAGTTCCTTGTCATGAATCCCATAATTGAGCTCAGCTGGGAGAAGCTTGCGGCTATCAAATACAATGGAACATTTTCCTGAGTCATAAATCTGACTCAGTACAGCACCCAAGGCATAATCTGATGCATCAGTATCTACAATGGTGGGTAGAGAAGGATCAAAGTGAGGAAGGATTGGAGCAATGGTGTACGCCTCTTTGAGTCAATGAAACTGTCTAAGAGCTTGGTCATTGAGGGGAAAACAGGAATCTTTCTCGAGGAAACTTGTGAGTGAGCTAATTTTCTTGGAAAACGTCTTGATGAAATGGTGGTAAAAGTTGGAAAAGACAAGGAATTATTAAAGTTCCTTGAGGTTTCTTGGACGTGGCCAATTGAGAATTTTCTGGACTTTTGCTTGGTCCATCTTGAGACCTTCAGAAGAAACAACATAACCTACATACTCTACACTAGAAACATGAAACAGGCACTTGGAGGCCTTAGCAAAGAGGTTATTGGCTCTGAGTCTGCCAAGAGAAGTGGACACATGAGTGACATGTTCGTCTTCAGATTCGGAAAAGACCATAGTGTCATTCAAATAAACCACGGCATAAATATCAAGAAGATCACAAAAATATCATTGACAAGGTTTTGAAAAGAGGCAGGAGCATTGGTGATTCCAAATGGCATAACCAAATAGTTATAGCTGCCATATTTAGTTCTGAAACATGTCAAATGTTTATCACCTTCCTTCATTCTGAGCAGGTTATATACACCACGCAAATCAATCCTGGAGAAGATAGAAGAACCATTGAATACAGTACAAAGCTGATTCATAGTAGGAACAGGATACATTTTCTTCCTAGTAACAGCATTGAGCTTGTGGTAATCAACACACAAACGGAGGCCACCATCTTTCTTTTTGACAAAGAGGACAGGTGCTCCTGTTGAAGAGGAGCTTGGCCAGATGAAATCTTTCTCTACATTCTATGAAATTTAGGCCCTGAGTGTATCTGACTCTTTGTTTTATAAAGAGTAGATAACCCCAACTGGAGGTAGACACCCTTCCAGGTCAATATGATGATCACAGGCCTGGTGAGGAGGAAGTTTCTCTACTTTCACCTTGGAGAATACATCCAAATACTGGTGATAAACAGAAGGAACAACCTTAATCACGGTTTCTACTTCTTTTGGCTCTTCCTCTTCATCCCACAACTCCTCCAGGGAGTCATGACAAGATGAAGGAGGAAGGTCTATATTCCCAAAGAAGGGATGAATTGAAGATACAGAATTATCTTCTCCAACATCTTGAGTATCTTTGAAGACTTCATCTCTAGATGATAGTAATTACTGATGGGAATTAAGGGAAGGAATATGAACAGAGGATGGAAATGATGGTGTTCTAGAATCACCAACCAGAGCTGCACATGATTTGGAAGAATGAAAAGCCATTACTGAAAGATTTTGAAGGATCATAATAGTCCTTATGATCAGCCGTTGCCTCCAATCAATAGATGGATTGATATGATTGAAAAAGTCAAAGCCCAATATGAGGTCTTCTCCCTTGGGAGTATCAATGACTAAAAATTCCCATTCAAAGCTTGGGAAAGAAAGGAGCTCAACCATACATTTAGTATGGTGAGTCACAAATAAAGAAGGAGACTCAGAGGAGTCAAGAATAATAAGAGGAATCTTCTCTGGGTGTTCTGACATGGTCAAAGAATACTTGTGAACAAACCGCTTTGCAATAAATGAGTTGGTAGCGCCAGAATCAATGAGAATACTGTGAAACATATCAGAGAGAGAAGAAAAAACAAAGAATTTAAGAGAATGTTTGACACCAGTATTCAGAATGCACAATTGTTCTCTGGATGGAAAACAGTGAAGACCATTAAACACAACATGATCTTCACTCAGGCTTTTCCCAGGCTGGGAACCTTTCCTGATGGTTGGGTAAGCGTGTTTCGGGGCCTTTTGAAACAGGACTCAAGACTATGCTTCCCACCACAATAGGTACATAAACCCTCCTTGATTCTTCTTTCTTTTTCATAATTCATCAACTTGAAATCTTCATTTAATAAAGAAGAATGGGGCTTGTCCCTCTTCTGAAAATTCTTCTTCTTTTGACTTTAGCTTGAAGAGCTTTGACAATGAGAAGAGTTTGACTTTGAGGCTTCTGGCTTCTTTTCTTGATGATGACTCTTTTCATTTTGCCTCTCATGGTAACTTGTACCAAGCTCCAAGGTGTCACAACCACAAATATTGACCCTCCTTGATGGGTGTTGCGGCAATCATAGCCTGGAACCAAGTTGGGGCCAATTGGCCACACCATATCTTTTATGGCCAATTGGTCCCCTCTGGTGCTCTATGGCGATTTGGCCATAACACCTCTTCTTGGCCATTTCTGGCCTCAGGCGATATCCTGCCATCATTGGCCTCCTTGGCCAATTTCCACCTCACCAACCCCCAGTCCTTTATCTTTGATTTTGGGGCTGGGGGGTCCTTTTGTTTTCTAGGGGCCTCCAGGCCCCATAGCCATCACCTTTGGCTTTGGGACACCCCCTTTCATTAGGCTGGTTTAGGCCTAAATGGCATATTTGGGCCATTTAGGCCCCCTACAGCTTCTACGGCCTGTAGGCCATGATTCACCGTCCACGGTCCGTAGGCCAATCAGGCCAAAGGGGGCAACCACCTAGCCCCCAAGGCCAGGTGGGTCCCAAACCATAATTGGACCCACCTGAGCCAATTTTGGCCACCAATCCCTTGGACCCAAATTTGGCCAAGAAACCCTTTGGACACCAATTTGGCCATAAATCCCGTAGGACCCAAATTTGGCCATGGACCATATTTCAAGCCATGGCCTATGGCAACCACCAGCTCAGCAAGCCTTTCCCTCAACTTAAGGGAAATTCTGTCCATTCCTCCATGCACCCTGTACTCAAGGTTGCAGGAGTGGTGCATATATGGTATTATATACCATTATGCACCATTTCTGCTCAGAAATTCAATGGTGATGTTTTCAGGACCAAATCCCACAATTCCAACTCAAGGTCCCAAGATCCAACACCCATTTCAAAGGAGGATTCTTTAACCCATCAGTCTGGCAATCCATGGCGGCAATCAGAAGACCATTCAAGGATCCCAACCACCTGGCCCTGCAGGAGTTGGGTTGGCAATTTCATTCAGCGTTTTTCCAAGGGCATTCTCAGAGGTTATTCAGTCTTTCAATCAGCTGTCAAGGCATCAAGTATTTCAATACTCCTTGGACAACTCAATTGGTCCATACAGGTGTCAACCCATCAACCTGTATGTCCTTGGCCCAATTGGGCCAATTCAATCTTCCACTGTGGGAATTCAATCATACAGTTCAATTTCAAGATGGCCAGAGCTGTATTGGTCCAATTTGGACAATACAGCCAGTGATCCACCTTCCAGGATCAGTATTTCAGTTTTTCACATATACTGGCCACCCTTCAGCACCTAGGGAGTTTTTCCCCAGTTAATTAATATATTGAATTTATTCTTATCTTTATTTTCTTTTACCTTATTAAAGTTGATACTGATAATCTTAATTCAGTCATTCAGCACCCTTTCTCTTTTTCTTCCTCGCCTGTCAGTGGATATTGGTGGTCATATCCTTTACTAATTCTATTTCCTTTTCTGGCAGGTTGAAACAGTGAACTGAGGATTCACTTGGTTGGCTTCTTGGCCTTTGGCTTCATATCTTTTCTTTTATCTTTGGCATAATTGTCTTCCCTTTCTTCTTCTTTAAAGAAATCCATCTTTATTATTCTTCTTATCTTTTGGAGCCCTCCAAGTGAGTTCTTGATTCCTGAGTGCCAGGCCCTCTTGCTTCCATAAGAGCCCCTGTGACATTATATTAATTAACTCATCATTTCTTTTCATTCTATTCATTCATTATTCATTGTTTTATTCATTCATTCTTCATCAATTTCCTTCATTAATTCATCGAAATTATGACTCTTTAACGCTTATGAATCTAATGATTCTTTGCCATCCCTCAATTTTCTCTCTTTCATTCTTCATTCTGAAAATTGAAAGCTGACCCAATTTTATTTTTGTTTACCTTTCTTAATCTTAATCTCAATCATCAATCTCATTTTATCCTTCATTCAGGCGTCTTTTCATTTTGATTTTCAAATTATTAATCAGATTATTCAGACATGTTCTTCATATCAGGATTCAATTTGATTTTTATTCCTCAAGAATTTTGATTTTCAGGAAGAATTCACTTGATAATTGATTTGATTGAATGATTTGATATAATTGACATTGATTTCAAGAAAATTGACTGACCTGAAGAATTTTCATTGACTTTGCTGAATTTCACATCAAGAATTGACATATATTGATTTTGACTCAAGAATTCATTTCACTAATTTACTTTCTCTGCAAGATTTGATTTTATTGATTTTGATTGATTGATTTCATTGACTTCAAGATTTCATTGATATTGATTTTGACTTCAAGGCTCATTTGCTTTTGGTTGATTGACGTACCTGAAGATTTTATTTGATTCATTGATTTCCTCATTATTTGATTGTTGATTCCATACTTCAAGAAAATTTTGTTTTTATTCATTCATTTAATCTTTTATTCCTGAAATCATGCCCGTTGAACATTCACCTCCTGCAAGACAAACCAGATCTCAGGCCAGGGCTCAAGCTGCTCTTACTCCAACTCCAATAGTTCCTCTTTATGGCACCCCAGCAGTTCCTCAACTGAGGGCCCAATTGGATAGAGGACCCCGCATGGAAGGAGCAGCACCGTCCAGGAAGGAAGGAAGAGGGCCAAGAAGATCAATTTCATTGTCAGGAGTGGTTGGCGGTTTTCCAGGAATCTCAAGGTTCAAGGTGAAGATGATGATGAGGGGAGGAGAATTCTGTGGAAGAGGAAGGGTCTGACGGTACTGAAGGTGTTCCTGCTCCTGTGGGGGCATCCCAAAGTACTGGAGGACCAACTCTAGCCCAGTCTGATCAGCCTGTCTCTCATCAGTCTGAACCATCTTTATTGGCCATTATGCAGCATATGACTCAAATTATGGCCAATCTTCAAGCAGCTTCTTCTTCTGGATCATCAAGACCACCTGCCTTCAAGACTCCATCTATGAGGGCACCAGAATGCTTTGATGAGACTCAGCCCTTCAAAGTCAGACGCTTCCTCCAGTCATGCCAATTAATCTTTCATAATGATCCGGAAAACTTCTCTCAAGACAGAAAGAAGGTCCTTTATGCCACTACATTTCTCATTGGCAGGGCTGCAAAATGGATTGAGCCTTATCTGTCCAATCTCACCAATCAAGACTCCAATTACCTTCTCAATTCTTGGCATTTATTTGAATCTCAACTCTTCACTCTATTTGGTGACCCGAATGAAGTCAGAAAAGCTGAAGCAGAATTGGATTCACTAAGAATGAAGGAAGGTGACCATGTCTCACTATACATAGCCAATTTCAGGAGTTTGGTTTCAAGAATTGGAGATTGGGGTGAAAGGGCTCTCATTGATCATTTCAGGAAGGGATCGCCATCCAGGATATTGGATCAATTGGCCTCCCATCCTTCAATAATTGATTCACTTCAAGACTTCATGGACGTTACCCTGGAACTTGATATCAGGTACCATGAAAGGCAAAAGGAGAAGAATCACTATCAAGAGAAGAAACCTGAAGCTCCAAGATCAAGTACTTCTCATCCTCAAAATTCTTCAAGTTCAAGTCGTAAGAAGAAGAAGAATTTTCAGAAGAGGGACAAGCCGCATTCTTCTTTGTTGAATAAGGATTTCAAGCTCTTGAGCTCTGAAAAAGAAAGAAGAATCAAAGAGGGTCTTTGTACCTATTGTGGTGGGAAGCATAGTCTTGAGTCCTGTATCAAAAGGCCTCAAAATAAGCTTACCCAACTGTCAGGCCAATATCCCAGCCAGGGAAAAGCATGAGTGGAGATCATGTTGTGTTCAATGGTCTTCACAGTTTTCCTTCCAGAGTACAATAGTTCTTCTCTTTCTGATGTTTTTTACAGTATTCTCATTGATTCTGGTGCTACACGCTCATTTATTGCAAAGACGTTTGCTCACAAGTACTCATTGACTACGTCAGAACCTCCAGAGAAGATTCCTCTTATTATCCTGGACTCCTCTGAGTCCCCTTCCTTATTTGTGACTCACCACACTAAATATATTGTTGAGCTCCCTTCCTTCCCAAGCTTTGAATGGGACTTTTTAGTCATTGATACTCCCAAGGGAGAAGACCACATATTGGGCTTTGACTTTTTCAATCATTTCAATCCATCTATTGATTGGAGGCAATGGCTGATCATAAGGACTATTCTGATCCTTCAAAATCTTTCATTAGTGGCTTTTCATTCTGCCAAATCATGTGCAGCTCTGGTTGGTGATTCTAGAACACCATCATTTCCATCCTCTGTTCATATTCCTTCCCTTAATTCCCATCAGTAATTACTATCATCTAGAGATGAAGTCTTCAAAGATACTCAAGATGTTGGAGAAGATAATTCTGTATCTTCAATTCATCCCTTCTTTGGGAATATAGACCTTCCTCCTTCATCTTGTCATGACTCCCTGGAGGAGTTGTGGGATGAAGAGGAAGAGCCAAAAGAAGTAGAAACCGTGATTAAGGTTGTTCCTTCTGTTTATCACCAGTATTTGGATGTATTCTCCAAGGTGAAAGTAGAGAAACTTCCTCCTCACCAGGCCTGTGATCATCATATTGACCTGGAAGGGTGTCTACCTCCAGTTGGGGTTATCTACTCTTTATAAAACAAAGAGTCAGATACACTCAGGGACTACATTTCAGAGAATGTAGAGAAAGGTTTTATCCGGCCAAGCTCCTCTTCAACAGGGGCACCTGTCCTCTTTTCAAAAAGAAAGATGGTGGACTCTGTTTGTGTGTTGATTACCGCAAACTCAATGCTGTTACTAGGAAGAACAAGTATCCTGTTCCTCCTATTAATCAGCTTCCTAATGTTTTCAATGGTTCTTCTATCTTCTCCAAGATTGATTTGCGTGGTGCATATAACCTGCTCAGAATCAAGGAGGGTGATGAACATTTTACATTCTTCAGAACTAAATATGGCAGCTTTGAGTACTTGGTTATGCCATTTGGGCTCACCAATGCTCCTGCCTCTTTTCAGAATCTTGTCAATGATATTTTCCAAGATCTACTTGATGTTTATGTAGTGGTTTATTTGGATGACATTATGGTCTTTTCCAAATCTGAGGAAGAACATGTCACTCATGTGTCCACTGTTATTTCCAGACTTAGAGCCAATAACCTTTTTGCTAAGGCTTCAAAGTGCCTTTTTCAGGTTTCTAGTGTAGAATATCTTGGTTATGTTGTTTCTTCTGAAGGCCTCAAGATGGACCAAGAAAACGTCCAGCAGATTCTCAATTGGCCGCCTCCAAGAAACCACAATTCTCTTCAATCCTTCTTTGGCTTTGCCAATTTCTACCGCCGTTTCATCAAGAATTATCCCAAGAAGATTGGTTCACTAACCGGTTTCCTCAAGAAAGATTCCTGTTTCCCCCTCAATCAGGAAGCTCTTAGTCAGCTTCACCACTGCTCCAATCCTTCTCTACCCACCATTGTAGAGACAAATGCATCCAATTATGCCTTGGGTGCTGTACTGAGTCAGGTCTCTGACTCAGGAAAACATTCCATTGCGTTCAACAGCCACAAGCATATCCCAGAAGAGCTCAACTTTGAGATTCATGACAAGGAACTCCTTGGCATAGTCTGGGCTCTCAAGCGCTGGAGGGCTTTTCTCCTGTCTCTCTCTTCCCCTTTTGAAGTTCTCACCAATCACTCTTCCCTCCAAAGTACTCACTCGCTGGGCTGAATTCCTTTCTGAATTTCATTTCTCAATCACTTACTGCCCTGGCCGCCTAGCTACTCTTCCGGATGCCTTATCATGTTGGGACGACGTCTATCTGGAGAGGGGGGAGGATTCATCAGCAAGAATCCAATGAATTTTCAACAACTCATTAAGCAAGATGAAGTTCAACCCTCAAGATATTTTGCAGTCAAGGTGGAATCTTTTTCAAATTTGATTGACTCAATTCAGAAGAAATTAGGGCAAGATCCTCAGTACAGAAGTATCCTTGAAGAATTGGGCAAAGGTAAATCCATTCAGGATTATTCTCTTGATTCCTCTTCCCAACTCCTTCTCTCCAAAGATTGGGTGGTGGCCCCAAATGACCCCACAATTCAACTCAGCATTCTTCAAAAGCGTCGTGATTCTCCTCTAGCTGAACACCCTGGCAAAGGGAAGACTCACAAACTTGTCAAGCGGGATTTCCACTGGTCCAGCATGACTCAATTCATCAAGCATTATGTCTCATGCTGTCAACAGTGCTCAAGAAACAAGAATATCCATCATAAGAAGTTTGGACTCCTCAAACCTCTTCCAATTCCAAATGGTCCTTGGATTTGTCTTTCAATCGACTTCATCACTCAATTGCCACTGTCCAATTCATTTGACTAAATCCTTGTCATAGTGGACAGATTCTCAAAAATGGCAGTTTTAATTCCAACAATGTCTTCAATCACTTCACTAGATTTGTCCCATTTATTCATCAATAATATCTTTTCAAAGCATGGCCTTCCTTCAAGCATTGTCAGTGATAGAGGTCCTCTTTTTGTTTCTTCCTTCTGGACCAATCTTTGTCAGCAGCTCAAGATTTCAAGAGATTTGTCAGCTGCTTACCATCCAGAAACTGATGGACAGACAGAGAGGGTAAATCAGATACTAGAACAGTATCTTTGGATGTATGTTAGTTATCATCAAGATGATTGGAACACCTGGCTCCCTCTGGCTGAATTTTCCTATAATAATTCTGATCACTCTTCAACCAAGCAATTCCCGTTTTTTACTATTTATGGAAGAGATCCTCATTTTGGCTCAGTTCACATCACTCAAGATACTCCTGCTGGAAAGTTATCAACAAAAATCCAATCCGTACAGCAAGATGTCAAGAGAGAACTTGAAGTTGCCATAAACCGGTTTAAGAGGTATTCAGATAAAAGTAGAGCAAGTCCACCTGTTTTCAATTCTGGTGACATGGTATGGCTTTCCTCAAAGAACATCAAATCAAGCAGACCCACCAAAAAACTGTCTGAAAGATGGCTGGGTCCTTTTCCAATATTGAAGAAAGTCAGCACTCATGCTTACCCCCTCAAGCTTCCATCTACCCAGTCTTCCATTTTTCCCTCCTGGAACCAGTCAAGACATCAAAAATCCTAAATTGGCATAAAGAGCCTCCTCCTCCAATCACCATTGAAGAAGAAGAGGAATGGGAAGTCTCTCAAGTACTGGATTCAAAGCTCAAGAGGAGAAAATTATGATATCTGGTGGAATGAAAAGGTTTCAGTCAAGACCCAGAAAGATCCACTTGGGAACCAGCCAAAAACCTCAAGAATTGTCCTGATCTTGTCAAAGATTTCCATTCTTTGTATCCTGAAAATCCAGCACCCAATTCTTCCAAAGCTTGATCTTTTATGGTGCTTGGTGGGGAGAGGAATTACCAAACGTAAGTCCCACTCCTGGTATGCACCTTTAGGGGTATTCTACTCTTCTTTGTTGTAAACATCACCTTGGCCACTCTGTGAGCTCTTTGCAATTTGGACACAGATCTCCTGGCCTGGCTTTCAACATCAATTCCAATTTATGGCCATTTCCACTTGGGGCAAATGGACCATTCCTTTCTTCTTTCCCTTCCCAAGTTATTATCTGTTCAACACATTCATTTATCAAGATTCTTCATTATTTAGGGCACTGGCGGGATTGGTAACTACCAAAAGTAAGTTCCTCTCTTGGTGTGCACTTCCCTAAGGGGTCTACAATTTTTCAAAACATCACCTTGGCCACTCTGTGAGCACCTGGAATCAAATTCTGTTATCCAGGTCCCTGCCCACTTTCAAAATCAACTGTCAAAATCCGTGATGAAGATTGGGCTCCCCTGGAAATTCTTTTTCTCTCTTTATATTTTGTTTCTTTTACTTTTTTATTCTTTATATTTTCTTAAAATTCTTTTCTTATAAATCCTAATGCCAGAATCTTGATGCCAAATCACGTCTTCAACATTTTCAAAACCAAAAGTCAAGAGAAGGGCAAATCAACCTCAATTCATATGCCAAAACTATTATCAGTTCAAAGATCTTTCTTTTCAAGATTCAAATACCTATGGAATCCCTACATCCAATCTGTCTCGACAGCCTCAACAGGCTTCTACCTTATCTTGGTGCTCAGGAGCTCACCATGCAAGGTAGGGGGGTACTGTCACAACCACAAAGATTGACCCTCCTCCATGGGTGTTGCAGCAATCATAACATGGAACAAAGTTGGGTCCAATTGGCCACACCATATCTTTTATGGCCAATTGGTCCCTTCTGGTGCTCTATTGCCCTTTGGCCATATCCTGCCATCATTGGCCTCCTTGGCCAATCTCCACCTCTCCAACCCCCAGGCCTTTATCTTTGATTTTGGGCCTGGGGGTCCTTTTGTCTTCTAGGGTCCTCCAGGCCCCATAGCCATCACCTTTGGGTTTGGTCCACCCCCTTTCATTAGGTGGGTTTAGGCCAAAATGGCATATTTGGGCCATTTAGGCCCCATACACCACGGTCCGCGGTCTGTAGGCCAATTAGGCCCCTTTTGGCCTAATCCAATGAGGCCAAAAGGGGGCAACCACCTAGCCCCCAAGGCCAGGTGGGTCCCAAACCACAATTGGACCCACCTGAGCCAATTTTGGCCACCAATCCCTTGGACCCAAATTTGGCCAAGAAACCCTTTGGACACCAATTTGGCCATAAATCCTGTAGGACCCAAATTTGGCCATGGACCACCATGGACCATATTTCAAGCCATGGCCTCTGGCAACCACCAGAGGCCACAAGACCATCTCAGCAAGCCTTTCCCTCAACTTAAGGGAAATTCTGTCCATTCCTCCATGCACCCCGTACTCAAGGTTGCAGGAGTGGTGCATATATGGTATTAAATACCATTATGCACCATTTTTGCTCAGCAATTCAATGGTGACGTTTTCAGGACCAAATTCCACAATTCCAACTCAAGGTCCCAAGATCCAACACCCATTTCAAAGGAGGATTCTTTAACCCATCAGTCTGGCAATCAGAAGACCATTCAAGGATCCCAACCACCTGGCCCTGCAGGAGTTGGGTTGGAAATTTCATTCAGCATTATTCCAAGGGCATTCTCAGAGGTTATTCAGTCTTTCAATCAGCTGTCAAGGCATCAAGTATTTCAATACTCCTTGGGCAACTCAATTGGTCCATACAGGTGTCAACCCATCAACCTGTATGTCCTTGGCCCAATTGGGCCAATTCAATCTTTCACTGTGGGAATTCAATCATACAGTTCAATTTCAAGATGGCCAGAGCTGTATTGGCCCAATTTGGACAATACAGCCGGTGATCCACCTTCCAGGATCAGTCTTTCAGTTTTTCACATATACTGGCCACCCTTCAGCACCTGGGGACTTTTTCCCCAGTTAATTAATATATTGAATTTATTATTATCTTTATTTTCTTTTACCTTATTAAAGTTGATACTGATAATCTTAAGTCAGTCATTCAGCACCCTTTCTCTTTTTCTTCCTTGCCTGTCAGTGGATATTGGTGGTCATATCCTTTACAAATTGCATTTCCTTTTCTGGCAGGTTGAAACAGTGAATTGAGGATTCACTTGGTTGGCTTCTTGGTCTTTGACTTCCTTATTATCTTTGGCCTTTGGCTTCATATTTTTTTTTCTATCTTTGGCATACTTGTCTTCCCTGTCTTCTTCTTTAAAGAAATCCATCTTTATTATTCTTCTTATCTTTTGGAGCCCTCCAAGTGAGTTCTTTATTCCTGAGTGCCAGGCCCTCTTGCTTCCATAAGAGCCCCTGTGACACAAGGTAATGTCCATTAAGTCTTGAAGAGTGTCAATTTTTGAAGGATGGGAGGCTAATTGATCCAAAATTCTGGATGGCAATCCCTTCCTGAAATGATGAATAAGGGCCCTTTCATCCCAATCTCCAATACTTGAAACCAAACTTCTGAAATCGGCTATGTATAAAGAAACATGGCCACCTTCTTTCATTCTTAGGGATTCCAACTCTGCTTCAGCTTTTCTAACTTCATTTGGGTCCCCAAATAAAGTAAATAGTTGAGATTCAAATAAGCTCCAAGAATTGAGAAGGTAATTTGAGTCTTGATTGGTGAGATTGGAAAGATAAGGCTCAATCCATTTTGCAGCCCTGCCAATGAGAAATGAAGTGGCATAGAGAATTTTCTTTCTGTCTTGAGAGAAATTTGCCTGATCATTATGAAAAATCAATTGACAAGACTGGATGAAACTTCTGACTTTGAAGGGTTGAGTCCCATCAAAGCATTCTAATGCTTTCATAGATGGAGTCTTGAAGGCTTGTGGTCTTGATGCTTCAGAGGATGAATCTGCTCGAAGATTAGCCATAATCTGAGTCATTTTCTGCACAATGGTCAATAAAGATGGTTCAGACTAATGAGAGACAGGCTGATTAGACTGGGCTAGAGTTGGTCCTTCCGTACCTTGGGATTCCCCCACAGGAGCAGGAACACCTTCAGTACCATCAGACTCTTCCTCTTCACCATATTCCCCAGGACCTCTGAAAATGGTCCTTGAAGTTCCTGGAAAGCTGCCAACTACTCCCAAAAATGAACTTGATCTTCTTGGCCCTCTTCCTTCCTTCCAAAATGGGTCCTCTGTCCAATTTGGCCCTCAGTTGAGGAACTTCTGGGGTGCCATCAAGAGGAGCCCTTGGAGTTGGATTGATAAAAGCTTGATTTCTGGCCTGAGATATTGTCTGCCTTGCAGGAGATGAGTGTTTGATGGGAATGATTGCAGGATAAAGATGAAATAAAATGAACAAAAATCAAGATTTGAAGATGGAAACTTGAGGGAATTTCAAATAAGGCTTCAAGTCAAAGGTCAAAATCAATATCTTGAATAAAATCAATAAATCAAAATGAGATCTTCAGGTAAATCAATCAATTAAATATCAAATGAAATGTTGAAGTCAATAACTCAATTAGTCAAAATGAAACCTTCAGGAAAAATCAATCAATCAATGTCAAATGAAATCTTGAATTCAATAAATCAATAAGTCAAATGAAAACTTCAGGAAAATCAATCAATCAATGTCAAATGAAATCTTTAAGTCAATAAATCAATAAGTCAAATCGATTAAAATCAAGATCTTGCAAAATCAATCAATTAATAAAATGAATTCTTGAGGCAAAATCAATTTATGTCAAATTCTTGATGTGAAAAATCAGCAAAATAAATGAAACCTTCAGGTCAATCAATTTTCTTGAGGTCAATATCAATTTATGTCAAATCAATCAATTCAAATCAAGTGAGTTCTTCTTGAAAATCAAAATTCTTGAAGAATTAATCAAAATGAATCTTGATTTGAAGGATGTGTCTGAATGAATTTAGATGAGAAATTTGAAAATCAGATGAAATTTAAGATTATGCCTTAACTATGAATCAATTCAAAATTTGATGATTTGAATAAGGTTTAAAAAAGAAACAAAAATAAAATTGGGTTAGTTTTCAATTTCCAAAATGAATAATGAATGAGTAAATTGAGAGGTGAAAATGAATCATAAAATTCATAAGCATTAGAGAGTCATAATTTCAACAAAATGAGTGAATGAAATCATATAGAGAGAATAAACAGAATGAAAAGAGATTATGAGTTAATTAATATAATGTCACAGGGCCCCTTGGGCAGAAAAACAAGAGTGGCCTGGCACTCAGCAATCAGGGAACTCACTTGGAAGACTCCAAAAGAATAAAGAATTGAATTTCTCTAAGAAGAATGCAAGTACAAAGATGAGATGTGATAAGAGCAATGGGAAGCCAAATGGCCAAAGAGCCAACCAAGTAAGTCCTTAATCACTGTTTCAACCTGCCAAAATGAACGATGGAATAAGAAAGGATATGACCACCAAATATCCATTGACAGGTGAAGAAAGAAAAGAGAAAAGGTGCTAAATTACTGACTTGCTAATATCAGTATTCACTTAACAAAAATGATGAGATAAATAAGGACAAAACAAAATCAAAATATATCAATTAACTGGGGTAAAAGCCCCCCAGGGTCAAAGGAGGCTGGTATATGTGAAAGGGTGAGAGCTTGACTCCTTGAGGCTGACAGCTGGTCTGTATTGAATCCTTCAAGCTGTATTGACAGCTTGATGAAGTGTGTACCTTGCCAGATTTGGAAATAAACTGTGTTGAATGATTTTCCCATGATGTATGATTGAAATACAGGTCTTGATGAATCTAGACTGTATTGAAATGAATGTGGTTTCCAAGCTGGATTGATGGAGCATTGACACTTGACAACCTGTTTGGAACTGCCTCTCAAATACACCTTGGGAATGAATTGACAGTATTCCCTTGGAGGGAATACTTGAAGTGAGAATATCCAATGAATGCCTGATGGCATCATTGGTCTTTGAGAAATTACACCTGCACTTGAGCCTTGATGGGTCCTCTGGATGACATGACACTTTGGTGACTTATGAAATGTTGAGCTACCCCTCTGATATTGACACCATTGAATTGCTGGTGAAAAAAGGTGCAGAATGGTGTATAACACCATTTATGACAATTTGAATTGCTGAAGGGTGAAAGTGGCCAAAGGTCTTTGTGAGTGAAGTCAGGAGGATGAGAGTTAAAATTCAGTTTTGGGTGACTTCAGAGGTGAGAAGGTGTTTCTGGGTTTATTTGCCAATTTTGGGTTTCTGGCCAAATACAGCTTATACAGCTTTAAAACTGTATTTGCGCAAAGTGCACGAAAATGCACAAAAGTGCGCAAAATGCACAAAACTGGAAATTAAGCCCCAAAAGGCCTGATATGTCCTTTTGGACATATTTCCCATAATACATGGGAAAATGACATACACAGCTGAATACAGAAAAATTGTGCAAAATGCACAAAGTGCGCAAAAATGCGCAAAACTTTATTTAAAGCTCAAAAAGACAAATACAGGCTTTTGGGCTGTACTTTCCCTGTTGACTGGAAAATACCTGAAAGTGCCCAAAAGCATAGAATGGCCTGGAAAGGCCTGATGATAGTAAAGGGGCCAGGTTGGCCCCAGGAGTTAAATGACCATAAAAGGCCAGAAAAGATGAGAGGGCCAATTTGGCCAGTGATTATGGATATGGACAAACTGCCATAAGATTGATATGGCACTGATATGCCATATGGAGTCCAGGAGGGTAATTGCCATGGTTGTGACAGCTAGCAATTTGTAGATCACATTACACCATGTGACAGTACCCCAAGGCTTAGAGAACTGCATACCAAAGTTCATGTAGCTAATGGTATTGCCCATTTCCTCCTCATGGAGCTACAATAGTCACAAAAGGAGCCTACAAGGATCCCCAAGGGGCAGAACCCTTGTAGGCCATTGGAGCAGAAAACACAGCAGTTTCTGGTTGTTTGATTGATAACTCTCCTTGTCTTCAACCAGAATCAAACCCATGACATTTTTAACCATTTTATTGTCACAATTCTGTCTGCCAGACCTCAGAAAAGGGAACTCCTGCCAAAAAGTCTATCAAACCAGTTAAAAGACTGGTTAATACTGGCAAGCTGTAGATCGCATTCCACCATGTGACACGTTTGCTTCTTTCTTTTCAATTGAGATGATTGATATGCTGTTTTATGCTTGGTTGGAATGGCAAAGTTAAAACATGATTTGTTTTGGATCATGGATATTTTTTGTTTGGCTTTGGGTACTTTTATTTTATTCTTTGTTTGGGTACTATTAACCCCATTATGTTCTATATTTGGTTTAGTCCTTACCATGACATTAAGAGGAGTAATAAGAGGTTCATAATATTTCAAATCATTCTGATTATTTTCTGAATCTGGTTTAGTCCTAGCCTTGACATCAAGAAGAGTAATAGGAGTTTCATCATCTTTCAAATCATTCTGAAAATGTGCTGAATCTGGTTTAGTCCTAACAATAATATTAAGAGGAGTAATAAGAGGTTAATAATCTTTCAAATAATTATGACAATGCGCTGAATCTGGTTTAGTCCTAACCATTACATCATCAGAATAATTTTCAGAGTGAGAGAGCAGCAGTTTTTTCAATTTCAATGATGAGGGAAGGGGAGTGAAATTAAATTACATTGCAAAAGAAACCCTTATACATGATCCACTGCTATATGAACAAATTATTAAAGAAGTTAAAAAAATAAAAAATAATGCATCACAATAATTAGCATGATGCAATATCATCATGAAAAATAAGAAAAGGAAAGAATAATGGGAAGTTATTATTCATTAATTAAAAGGATCAAAATAAAAAATCAATCTAATTATCATGTTGAAATTAAAAAGAAATAGAAAATTAAATAAGGATCAGTTATGATCATCAGTAAAAAAAAATAGTTATTTATGAATGATTGACTAAAAGAAAAATAAAAAATTATGAAAGAAGAATATCAGTATTAAACTTCAATTGCTCAATAAAGAGTAAAAAAAGATGAGATGACAAGCTATCATCATCAGAAAAATAAAAAAACAGTCTTTGGAAAAAAAATCAAAACAATATTGAAGTTAGCAAGCATAATCAATAAATGATAAAAAAAGAACTTCATCATCTTTTATGATGATGAAGTTGATTTAAAAAAATGAGAATTAAAAAATATCAAAGGCCTCTTGGAGGCTATTAATTAGTTAAAAATTTCAGAAAGGCCTCCAATGGATTTGAGAGGCTTTCAGAATCAATTACAAATAAATTTGAGAAAAAAAGAGTTAGGTAAAAAATAGAAAAAAAGCTTAGAAACAATTAAGGAGGCTTTCCAAGTCTCTTGCAAATCCATTTGGATTTATTTGAGGAGTCGAAACCATAGAACCTCCCAGAGGCCTGTTTGGGAGGCTCTAGGGTGACTGAGGGGTGGATGGTAGGATTTTTGGTTGTGTTGGATGGGTGATGGGGAGTGGGGTTGATGACACTGTTGATGAAGCTGTTCAAAAAAATATGAATACAAATAAAAACTTACCTAGTTATTTTTTACTGAAATTTATAAAACCAAAAAAAAATTAAAAAATAGTTGGGAGATAAGGAATGAGAATTATACCAGATTTTTTTGAAAAAACATTTTCAAAATCTAAGAAAAAATAATCAAAATTCAGTTTCAGTGAAGAAGTTGGGAGTGAATAAGTGAAAATTATACCAGCTTCTTTTTTCCAACAACAGTATTTTTGTGGAAATGAAGGAGTTTTAATTTAAAAAAATTCAAAAAGGAAGGGGGAATCCAAATTAATTTGAAAAATAAATACAAAAAAAATTGGTGGGAGGTTTTAAGTTCAATTTGAAAAAACTTGTTCATTAGTCTTTTGCACATAAAATTCCAATGTAAAAGTTTCCCAAATTTTGAATATTGGAATAAATTTCAGTTAAATTTAAAGCATAATATTAATTTAAGCTTTGTGCCCCCATTTCAAATAAACATCATCTATATATGACAAATCACGCATTTCAAAATGATAAAATGTCATATACCTAATACGTTTTTTCTTATGGATTGATGTCAGAATGCATTTGAGGCCTGAAAATTGCCTGCTTGATTACAATTCCACTATAGTGAGATCTATCTTGAATTTCTTTTCTTTCAGCTCAAATTCCCAATTCCACTTTTCTTTTTTGAATTCATATTTTATTTTGTGTTGTCTCTCATAAAATTCCATTTTTTTTGTAACTTCACTTCTTCTAACTCTTGATTTTCCATATTACTCACTTTCTTCTCATTCCACCTCTCCTTGTCCCACTCCAAAGGTGCATTATCAGTGGCTTCATGGGCTAAGAACCATATTTTCTTCAGTAGTATTTATCAGAGTAACAAGAATTTCAAGACATACCCTTTTGCATTGATTAAAGAAAATTGGCATATGTAGGCTTACACATATCCATCAACGTTTTTCTGGACCCACTGACTTGATGTTTTTGGATTTAGCACAAGGAATTATTATAAGGATGAAGAAATATAAATGGATTGTAAGCTTTTTGGTCATATTGTCAAAAATAGAATGTGGAAGAATATGTTGTACAGTTGTGAACTTTGATTACTAATTTAGGTTAGGTTTAAAAGTGAAATCCCAGCTACATGGGATTTGGTAAAAATACTAGGGGACTCAGTTAAAATGTTATTTGATTTACACCTGCAAAACACAGGATTTAGTGTGGGGATTTGGGACCCAAATCCCATGTTATTTTAAGGTGGGATTTGGGACCCAAATCCAATGTTATTTTAAGGTGGGATTCAGGACCCAAATCCTATTTTACTTTAAGGTGGGATTCGGGACCCAAATCCCATGTTATTTTAAGGTGATATTTCGTGACCATGACACCCCCTATTATTTGCATTTTGGAAAGTCTATCTTAACATTTTATTGAGTTTCAAATAGTACCTAGCTTCAAAAAGACCTCCCTAATTGAAATTCCCACAATCTTTATATATTTTATTTTATTTCTGTAAATCTCAGAATAACAGTTTTGTGTTAACCCCTTGCATACTTTATTTTTAAGAGGTGGTTCCCTGGCTATGTAATTCCTATTTACTAAAATTCAATTTGAGGAATCAACTTTTGTATTCATTTCAATTAATTAATTTATTGTTTGTGTCTCCAGATTATGTGGAAATTTATTCAATCCATCACTCCTCCATGATATTAAAAATATATGATATCTTCCATCCTTTTCTTCCTCTTTTCAAAACAAAAATTAGGAGATGGGATTAGTGATTTAGCTGTTTCATTTCCCATTATTTTTATAGCCTTGGACACACATCTTTCAAAAGTCTTACGCATAATATTCATTTAAAAGGAAAATATAACTTTAGATTCCACAAAATAATCACTAACTTTTTTATTCCACTAATGTAGAAGGCTCTATTTCTCCCTGGTTTCAAATATTCCTTCTTCTGGCCCATTATCCATCTTTCAATTATTGTTCTAATAGCTGCGAAGTTACTTTCTGCTATGCAATCTAGTGCATGCTCTTCTAATGAACCTTGCTCACCTGCTTATATTCAATTTTTCAGAATAAACTCAATAGCCGCATAATTGCACAATTTGAAGAGGTTAGTTTTCAAACAAAAAATCGTAGGTTCTATTATAAATGATTCTAGTTCTTATTGAAAACACTCTTTGTGTCTTTCTGGAATATATCTCTTGCACCCATAAATTTATTTTTCCACTGCCTCATAGGACAAATAATTCAATTTTTTCCCGACCTTTCCCTTTCTAGAGCTTAAAACTGTGGGTGGATCTGACCTAGTTTGAGCTCTGTATGTCATGCTTAGAGTCATTTTGATGAATTCCATTAGATATTGGTGAGTTTGAGATGATCACTTTGTAATCATAGTATGGAGAGAAGTTTTTATATTACTAATTTCTTATTTCAAAGTTTGTTTCTGTTTTATTTATCATTATTGAGAAATAGATTACTTCTTAAGAGTTATTTTAGCTCAAGCACTATAAATTAAAGTTATGCATCAAAACTTGGACACAATAGACATTTTCTAAGGGCCAAATACTTGCCAGAAAATATGGCCCAAATACACATTCTCAATAGGCCCTTGTGTGTCTCCATTTACAAAGGCATGATATTCCTGAAAATCATTTTATTGACCTACTCCATGAATTTTTCATATCATTTCACTTACCATCAAAATTTTCATGACTTTAAGGATAGTATACCTACCATAATCAAACATATTCTTGATATAAATTGAAGAATGCACCAAATATCCTATGAAAATCAACCTAATTGTATCCACCATTCACTGCCTGCAAAAATTCATGAACATCACCTATTTGATATCAAGTCTCATTACTTTGGTTTATTCTAAATAGACCGATTTCTTCTGATTTAATAGTTTTTTAGTACAAGTCATCCATGGTTTATTTAATATAAGCCAGTCATGGGTTATTCAATATAAACCAGTTATGTCTTATGTAATATAAGCCAGTCATGGCTTATTTAATATAAGTCAGTCATAACTTTTTAATATAAGCCATTAAATCAATTCCTCATAATTGGTAATAAACTCATTGTCATGGTTAATCAATCATTCATTATTGGCCATCAATTGCATATCATGGGTAGTCAATTCCTCATCATTCATAATAAATTTTTGATAATTTTCATTTGGTTCCCCATCATATGTAATGAATTACTAATCATTTTTAATCCTTGTTCATAATATATAATCAATTAAGCATCATTTTTGATGAATTCCTAATCATGGGAAATGAACTCCTCTTGATTTGTAATCAATTCCTCATAATGAGGAACCATGACTTCTTTATATTAAATCGGCAAAGGATGGTTTATATCACATAACCCACTACTGATTTATATTGAATTGTCTATAAATGGTTCATATTAAATAAATCATGGCTGGTTGATATCAAATAAACCATCAAGTAAGGAAAAAATAGTCTATTTAAAGTAAACCAAAGAAGTGTGAATTGATATCACCTAGGTCATCTTTACACATTCATTCAGGAAGTGAGCAAACAATTAAATAAGTGGTAAATATTTAGATTTCTAAAGAGGCCAATCTGAAGATATTTTGGCTAATTAAATTTGATGAATGAATTTTTCACATCTTATATACCAATTAAATACATAAAGTCAATTTATTACATCCTTTTATTCTATTTATATCCTCATATTCCATCTAATCATTAAATGAATTTATAGAAAAGATCCTTCCTCATAACTCCAGCATTTCATGAGCTTACCAACTAGAAACATGAATTCCCAATATGAGATTAAGTAATTGAGATTCTTTTATAAACTATCAAAGGAAGAAATTGAATCCATTCATATTTATCATAATCACCTTAATTACAAAATTAAAATTTGAAAAATGCCGATGAATTACCAGGCCATGAAATGAATATTTCAAATTCCTAATTATACTAATATAAATCTTAATTGCACATAAGCACATATTTAGGGAACATTGCCTATCAGATTTTTTGATCAACTACTCCATCCTTAAAAAAGTCTGTTTCATTTCTTTGTTAAGGACAATCAATTTTTTGGAATAAAAATAATGTCTCTTCATTCACCCAGATTCACAAATTTGATTAAATTTAATCACCCAAATACATTTGACACTGGTAAAAAATAGTTTCTTTGATTTAGATTTAAAAACATTGTGATTTAAAATTTCATTTATACCTTAACAAAATAAAGTTTTGCTTCAATCTCTCTATATATCATATGCATAACTCATATGCAATGATTTTTCTAGCTTTCCCAAGCTTTTAATATTTTCAATTTGATCCATGTGTGTTTGACCTCTATTATTCATGAAATTTTTTTATATCATAGAAGTATCATTTATGATAAATACTGATTTGAATATTCACATTATTCTCATAGACCTTTATGAGTGGAATCAATCTTTACCTTTAACTTTGATAGTCTCATACTCCTTTCTAAATGAAATCACTGAAGGACATGTAGGAACAATTTGTTTCAATCATGAACATTCATTTCATTAAGAAAGTAACAATGAAATCTTTACTTATTTTGAATCATAACCAATAAATGAAAGTGAAAAAACAACTAATAGTAAATCAAAAAATAGAAGTATTTGTAAATTGTTGCTCATCTACTTCATCAGCATGGAAGAGATAAGCATTCAGGATTGAATCGTGAGATTTCTTAACTGTAGCAATGAGGTATACATGATCTGTTATGTGGATGAAATCCTCAAAGAAACATTAGAAATCTTAGACAAATTAAGGGAATTATTGAAAAATTCAGAGACCAACCCCAATCAAACTTCTCATGATCTGAGTCCATTGAATTCAAGATATAAGCTTGGTAACACCTAGTATTTCCCAAGGAACTCCACTCCAGAGCCCTAAATGCATAATATTTGCCTTTTACGATTTCACCAAATCCTACATTCATGAAGTATTTCCAGGATGAAATTACTCTTCTGTAATTTTAAATCTGAAGCAGTTCATTTGACCAAAGCTAAATAATAATTTATTGAATTTTTATTGAATCTATTGGATAAGTGCCGATATTTTTGAATTTCCTCCAGATTCCTAGATTCCAGAGTATGAAGGAATATAATATCAGTGATATCTTAAAGTAAAAATTCACTAACTACTTGAAGCCCACCACAATTCAATGGGAAAAGCACAAGGATATCTTCACCAGGTTGAGAAACATGTACAAATGAATTGTTGGGGTCCATTGAGTTAGCCACTCTAGAAAACAAACTACCAATTTCTAAAAATTCTCTTCCAGAATATCCATAATCATTATTGAATTGTTTTGACAAAATTTTTCCTGTATGTCCTGACTGGAAGAGAATTTTTTTCTGAGACAACCTCCAAATCTTGATACTTCTTTTCTTACTGGATCATGGGTATAGGAAATCAATGATATAGCTGTGTGAATATTGTTGTTTTTTGAAACCCTTTCCCTAGTGATTTATGCCACATTAATATCAATTATTTCGGATCATGCAAAAAGATCCTCCTTTTAAGTTAACATAATTACGGGGATTATTAAACATAAGAAATTTCAGAATTCATGGAAATTAAAGGAGAAATTCATGAAAATACCTTTTGTGCAAGAAATTTTACACTTCTCAGAATCATTGAATAGATCATATCAACAAATCTGAATTGAAAGGTTTCTTTCTTCCAAGAAATACAGGAAGCACTATTATGATCACTGCTTCATATCTCAAGGCCCTTTTTGTAGCACTTGTATCAAATCTATCCTTGTTTACCTCCCAAAAGGACATTCTCTCACAATCACTAAAAAAATCATAAAAACTAAAAATACATGGTAATTTCTTTTTGATAAAAAACCCACAAATATACTCACCAAATTCATCCATAGATTGAAAAGCGCTTTATCTAGAAGGAATTTGATAAGAATTTACAGCCTTGAGCACAATATCAATATATGAAAAACTATTCTCTTTCCTATTGCCAGGTTGAACCTTTTTGAGTGTGGAAAAATTGGTATTTATCCACTTTAAAATTGTTGAATCTCTTTGGACCATTTCTTTAAGTTCTTCACTTGACTAATCACTTGAAATATACGTAATTTATTGACAGGTTAACTCCTTCTCATTATTTCTTGGTCTCAGATTCATTTTTTCATCTGGTGTCAGCCTGTGACTCAAAACCAGAGCACAAGCATGACAGCCAAAATACCATAAAACCAATGGTATAGCCAAGATACCACCAAAACATGGAGCTGAGCCAAATAAGCTCAAGAGGTATCAAAAGAAAGAGGAAACTCACCTCTTCCTGAAAATATAAGTCCCATCACCATAGGACAATAAATAACAAAGTTATTGCTGAGCATAAACCTTAATTTTTACCTCTCATCTAAAATCTAGAAGGAGAGGCTTAACCCCATCAAATGGGTACTCAAAATGAAGCTCTAAGCCAGGGCTATCCAATGGTACCAGCCAAACTGAGCTAGCACCAATATTACTGGAGTTATGGTCAATTTCAGGCCAAATAAGGGTGAGCAAAACATTCACCTCTCATCTAACTTCTACAGTTTTAGTGTGGGATACCTGAAGTGGGGTCTTTTTGGAAAGGGCACAATCAGGGCTATCTGATGGTGTCATCCACTTCCTCATATGTCAACTACTGCAGAAGTTATGGGGCAAACAAGCTCAATACAGCTTTTTGCCTAAAACACGCAAATGTACAAAAATCTTGTACATGGGATAACTTTGCCATATTTAATGATACCCATACCAAATGAGGTACCATTGTGTAGAGCACATGCAGGGCTACACACTGAACCAATTCTGAGGTTGATATCTCAAGAATTGACAAAGTCATAGCTGTTTTAAGGTTAAAATCCCACCTGCTGTCATATACAGCTTTACCATGGGATAATATCCCATAACCATGCATATGAGGTGTCAAATAGACAAAGAAGCATGTTTTTACTTCAATACCTCATATGTCAGTCAATACTGGGGTCCCATACAGTTTCTTTACAGCATTCTACGCGTCATACACGTCAGAATCAGGCTGTGAGGTCCCCAAATGAAACTTTTCACCCTGTATTGGTGAAAACCGCCCAGATGTGGTTTCAAAACCACATCTGAGCCCAATACAGGGAATACAGGCTATTTGCAAACCACAAGTCAGTCCTAGAGAGTGAAAAATCTTCACTTCCTCTACGTGGAAAGGTCTAGCACCCTTTCCACCCCATTTCAGGATAAAAAGGAGGCTTTTCACAGCCAGAATTGTCTCCTCATCCTGCTCTTGAATACCCTACATAGTAAACTGTCAAAAACAGTTTTACTCTTGGGTAATAAACAGGTATAATTATATATTTAATTATTGTAACTCTTATTATAGTAACCCAACTGGTAAGATTGCACCCTGGGTTCTCAATAGCGCTCACCACCACTATTATTTAATAGTAGAACCCTTTAATTATATTATAAATCATCTTTAAAGCCCAATACTCTTATTTTAAATTAATTTTCTACGTGTCACAGTCATAATTCTAGTTGTAAATACTCTTATTACCACTTCAATATAGACTCAGCCTGGCCGCGTTTTTAACTTATTTTGGACCTTTACAAGTAAGTTTTTTCTCTTTTTATCATTTATTGACACTTGTTTTATCTTTTTTTAGGCGTCATTTTTTCCTTTTGAAATATATGTTTTATATATATATTTCTTTTAATTCTTATTATACTCATATTTTAAAGAGTATTTTGTCAAGTGGCTAGTAACCACAAGACCAGTATTTTTGGCGTGTTTTGTATATAAAAACACTTAAGCCACTATTACAGTCCTGATTCTTAATTGAATTGAGACAGCTCATACTGATAAACCAACAGTTGAAGCGTGTTTGGGTACATTGTTAACTCAATTACCCTGTAATACACCATCTTTGACAGATTATACTTGCTAAATACAAGTATTCTGTGAGATATTGGTATACAAACAGTATACCACATATCAGTAAGCTGTATTTTTTGACGTGGAATTGTTAATTCAATTACATTGTCATAATACAAGGGCATATTGTAATAATATACAAGCCCAGAGGCCATTCTTAGACGTGCAAAACCAGCCTTTTAAGAAGTCTTAACTGACATAAGTCCTCTTTTTCCTGTTTGATTAAGTGGAAGAAAATTTCATACCACTTGAGACCCAGTCACAGGCCAACATACCAGTGACACCCTCAGAACCAGAGGGCAGCAAGGGCAAGGGAAAAAGACTTAGTTAAGGCCTCATTACAGCAAAAAAGTTGACACCAATAGCCACTCAGAGGAGTAGAAAACCACGAAACTCTGCTTCAATACAAGGTAAACACACCTTAACCACTTGTACAGGGAAGATTACAATTATTAACCCAGTTGTAACCTCCAAAGGCAAACTTCCCAAATCAGCAGATAACAAATTTGTACAAGGCACAGTCAAAGGTAAATACCCTAAGAACATAAAGTTTTTGACTGCTTGCAAACACTGATATGTCCCCTGCATACCTCAGAGACCTTGGCTTCCAAAGGAACCAGCCAGAGGAGAGAGAAGGATTGTCCAGAACCAGAAGACCTGAGAGAAGACACCTTGGACACAGTGGTGGATGGCAAAACAATGAGGGAGATAATATCAACCTTGCCATTCACACTCCAATTTAACAGAAACCTCAAACCAGAGGACTGGAAAGATATGGATCAAGTTCTTCAGATCCACCAACTCCTCAAAGATTTATTTCAATGGAGCATGGACAACAAGAGGTTCAACCTAGCAACTCACTGGGCAGAACTGGGATCAAGTTGCCAGCAGATCTGTCTCAGAGAGATAGACTTCAAAGACCTTATGGTAATCACCAAGGGTTGGAATCCTACCAGGCAGCACAGACTCCTGGAGGCAAGGGCACAGAGGATAAGGGAGAATCAAGCCACTATCCTAGCTATAGAAGAACAGTTAACCCAGACAGGGCCTACTCAGATTCCTTCAGGTTCACAAGGAGCAGGCCAAATCAGCTCTCCAGTGGCTTCACACCATTCATAAACCAGCAGATCAGTGGCCAAGAGTCACCATTCTTCACAATTCCAGGAAGTTTCCTGGAGAAGACAGGGAAACAAGGGCAAGAACAAAGCCTCCTTCAACCAGAGGAGGAAAGAGTCTGACCCCATGATCCAGAAGCTGTTAGATTTGGTAAAAGAAGTACACAAGAACCAGAAGTAGTTGTAAACCACTCTAGAATCAGTAGTCCTAGTAATAGAAACATTACCCCCACTCAGACTGAAAATAACATTGTCACATCTGAGAGTAACATCAACAGTGATACACTGTGGTTACAAATGTCCCAATATGCTGAACAATCTGCAAAGCAGTTTGCAGAAATTAAAGCTAGCCAAGAGAGCATGAGACAAACTCAAGCCTCCTTGGAACAAATAGTTAAGAATCTTCAAGAAGGATATGCTCAACTGAGCAAAGCCTCTGAAGAAACCAACAAAAGATTGAATATAGTCTTTGAAGAACAACACCACAGTACAAGGGACAGGGAGTGTCTGGATCAAGACATTAACAAATTGTTTAATGCCTATCATAGCTTGAAGCCCCAACCACAAGGCCAAGCTATGGAGAATCCATATCAACCAGATGAAATCAAACCAGATGCCATGTTGTTGAATAAGGCAAGATCTCCATCCCAATACCAGGATGGAGATGGCATGTCGTATTCAGAGAAGGAAGCCTTGAAACAGCTTCCTGAGGCCTCAAACTGGCCCGAATTCTCTGGATCAGGAGAATATGATCATATGGAACTCATAGATTATATTGATGGACTCTTCATTGATGTACCAAGCATACCAGACTACTGGATTACTGCTAGATTGAATACTGCATTTAAAGGTCATGCAAGTATATGGTTGTAAGGTTTGACTATGAAACAATAAGTAAAAATTACTAATTTATTACTTATTGCACTCTGAATGTCCTTATAATTGAAATAAATAAGATTAAAATAATAATAATAATAAAAAAATATTATTATTATGGCGTAAAATATTATATTATTAAATAAATATAATAATATAATTAATATTATATGAAATTATAATATTATAAATAATATATTAATATAAAATAATTAATATATTAAAAAGCTCTTTATTATTGTTACCAACAAATAATAAAGGCGTAAAAAATTGTTTTTTATTAATAAAAAACAATTAATAACTATAATATTACTAATATTAAAGTTATGAATTAATATAAATACTATTTATATTAATTAAAGAATTATTAAGAGAGTAATAATAGAGAAATTATTATAATAAGAGAAAATAACCTACTTTTAACACTTAATATAATAATTTTGAAGTATTTTACGCCAAAAAAATATAAATACAACTTTTCCAAATTGTATTTACAATAAAAATAAAGAAAATTACAAATTAATCTGGATTTTTACGTGGAAATGAGTTATTAGAGAGATTTTTAACAAAAACAATTAAATAAATGATTTAATCACGTCAAAAATAGATGATTATAGCAAGGTGGTCTTTGGTCTTTAATAATATAACAGTTTTATATATAAAGAATAAAGAAATTACCTTTGATTTAATTGATTTAATGTTTTTGATGCGTCTGAGGGGAAAACAGAGTAAAAAGAGCTCTATTTATAGTAAATACCTCCCTCCTAGAGTCCAACAGGCTTCTAGTAGACGTGTACTGATCATATCCACTGGAATTGATCAATATTTTAAGGTTTGAGGGTGATTACATCATGATCAAACCATATTACATCATTATTACACCATTATTTAGAGTTGTCACTATAACTCTAAGTGTGATGACATCAGAGGCTTGGCAGAACCCCAAATTTCGTGGATTTTATTAGTTTTAATCATAAACTAATAGTATTCACCAATTTTATCACTATTAAGACTGTTAAACTTAATTTAAGGTTACAGTATGTGATCATAACAGCTCAATTTAAGCTCAAACTTTGATCCTCAATACCTTTTAAGGTTTTCACGCTACAGCAATTCAGAGAGTGAATTCTGATAGCCTGACATAACCTTATTATGCTGCCAAGAGCTTTTCATTACATCATCAAAACTCTAATTTTGATGATTTTTCTTGTAACTCATCTTTTCTGTCGAAATTCAATATTTTAAACTTCAAACCTTGATTTCAGGGGGTTATACCCTGAATTTAACAATAAAAATTACGTCATTCTTCTCGAATAAACTAGTAGAATCCAACTGTATACTTTTTTTTAAGTTTGGACTACTTTCACAACAAAGTGGTCAACAGCTCTGTTGATTTTTATCAATATTTCCTCATAAGTCTTAACCTTGTTTATAATTTGCAAAATAAAGTTCATATCTGTGTTCTTACAGTAATTACGTGGTAACTTTACTTTTGGTTCATCATTCTAGCATGTATAGTTTAGAAGATATTAGCTATGATCACTGAATATATGCGTTGACCAAAAAAGTGCATATATTCAGGATAATTCCTTAAGTATTGATTTTGGGAATTAGCTTATTAATTGTTTTATATGTGGATTTTTGTGGGGAATCCACTGGTACAATTTATTTCACATGTTGTTTCATTAGTTTCTGAGATAAATAAGGTTTTATGGTTTTTATAAGGTATTATACCTTATAATTCCTTAAACATTGGCTTTACAGATATGCCATAAAAGTGGTATATGTGTATTTTTCCATGGGGAATCCAATGGTATAATTTAATTTACATGTTGATTCATTGGTTTTTAAGTTAAACCGATTTTTATACCAATTTATGGTATTTTTTGTATATTTAAGTAATTATTCTTAATGTATATTTATTCTAAGTAATTTTAATATAATTATATTAAAGTTATATTTATTCAGAGTCTTTTTTGTGACCTTATTGGGTATGTGGTCATATCTCAAAGGCTCACATTCCCTACCACCAAAAAAGATTGTACCACAATCTGATATGTGTGATTAGGGTATCATCCACTGTCCTACCTCTTCAATAGACTTTGTTAGTCTTGAAGCTCAATAATGCTTAACTTTTTTATTTTTCAGGTTTTCTTTCATGTCTGAATCTTCTCAGTAATTTATCAGCATTTGTTATATCTTTCTCAAGTAGCCATTCATCTTCCTGAGTTGAATTTCTATACCTTACAAGGTATTCCCTTTCTTTTTTGTTTCTTGTCCTTCTTTCTTTAAGGACTTTTACTATTTTCTTTTCCTCTCCTTCCTCCAAGGGGGGAATCTCAAGTGGGGGTTTATTTCTTAGTGGAAATAACTCCTTGTCACTTGAACTGTAAGGTTTTATCAGACTTACAGGGAACGTTGGGTGTTTGTTCATTAGTTCACCTGTGAGTTCTAATTGCACAGCATTGGGTCCATGGAGTGCTTTTATCATAAATAATCCTGCAAAGGAATCTTTCAATTTCTTTGGGCCTTTTATGTTATTGAAATTAAGGGTTGATACTAAAACCAAGTCCCCTATTTTGAAGTCAGGTGGCTTATGACTTTTATCCCATCTTTCTTTTGCATATTTAAAAGAATCTTGCATGCATCTGTTTGCATGGTGTCTTGCTTTGTCAAGCATTATCTTGAAACTGCTTGCTGTTGGATGTATATCCACTAAGTCCTTTTTGAGGGTATCATAAGGAAGTCTTGGATTCCAACCTTTCTCTAGCATTGCTGGTGTTTTGCCAGTAGAAGAATGGATTGATGTCTTATATGCCAGTTCAAGTGCTGGTATTAGTGTACACCAATCATGGGTAAAACCATCAGAATCTTTGAATTCTAGCCCATAAGCACAGAATCTTCTGATCATATCCTCTAGGGTTTGTATCATTCTTTCTGCTAGACCATCAGTTTGAGGATGATAAGCTGTTGAGAATGATAACTTTGTCCCAAACAAGTTATGGAGGTTTGTCCATAATGCTGAAGTGAACTTTGGGTCTCTGTCACTTATAATATTTTGGAATAAGCCTGTGTGGCTAATGACTTTATTCCATATCATTATGGCTGTATCCATAGCTGTGTCATCTTTATGACATGGTAAGAACATGGGAGTTTTACTGTACCTGTCAACTAACACTAGACATGCATTATAACTCCTGTCTCCTCCTGGGGGTAAGGCTGTTACCCAATCCATATGAACTATTTCCCATGGGGATTTTGGTTCTTGGATTTGGATCATCATTCCAAATTTCTTTCCTGTGGCTCTGTTGGCTTTTTGACATCTGTCACAGGTTTGGCAGTACTCTGAAACATCTTTCTTCCAATTTGGCCACCAAGAGCAGGTTTTCACCCTCTCTAGTGTCCTATCTTCTGAGAGATGTCCTGATGCAACACTATCATGACACTCATGTAAAATAGTGTTTATTAGTGTTCTGTCTGTTAAGGCCATAACACATGTGTGTTCTGTTCTATGGTACAGGATTCCATCAAGGAGGTGAAATCTTCCTTCATCATATGCCTTTTTCCATATTTCATCTAGTTTTGATGAAAGTGATGGATCTTTGCAGTCTTTCATTAGAAGTTGGCTTAAGATATGGCAATTTTTGTCTGTCTTATAGCTTTCTTTAACTTGGTTAAAGAATTCTGTGCCAATGTCTGTAACACATATTCCTTCTATATGGTGCTCTTCTTGTGGTACCCATGCTGGATTGTCAGGGGTATTTGCTAGAGCCCATCTGCTAAGACCATCTGCATTTTTATGGATATTTCCAGATTTATGGACAATAGTCATATTTCCTCTATATTCTTGGATAGCAATTTGCCATCTCAGCATATGTCTATTTGGAGTCTTCATATTTAATAGTGATTTCACAGCATTACAGTCTGTGATTACATCAAATACTGTGCCATCCAAATAATAGTGCAGTTTTTCTAAAGCCCATACTAGGCATAAGCATTCCATTTGGCTTGCTCCATACCTTGCTTCTGTTGGCTTTATCTGCCTTGAAATGAAACAAATTGGTCCTTCCACTGGTTTATCATTGATAATTTGTGTTTGGTGAAGTGCAGCACCTAGTCCTTCTCCACAAGCATCAATGTACAGTTTGAAGGGTAGTTTCCAATCTGGCATCAGAAGAAATGGGGCATTTGTTAAGGAATTTTTCAATTCTTCATATGCCTTGACTCTTTCTTCTGTCATCTCATAGACTGTTTGTTGGTCACATAGCTTATACAAGGATTTAGCAATCTTTGCAAAGTCCTTTATATGCTGTCTATAGTAACCAGCAAATCCTAGAAATGATTGCATTTCTTTTTTAGTTTGAGGCATTGGTTTAAGTAGTACTGCTGCTACTTTATTTTTGTCTATGCCTAGACTAAGTCCAGATACCACATGTCCTAGTGCTTTTAATTCACTATATGCAAAATGACACTTTTTCAAGGAAATTTTCATATTCACTTGGACTATTTTCTGTAGTACCCTTTCTAGTCTTGTAAGGTGATTGTCCCAAGTTTCTGAGCAAACTATAATATCATCAATATAGATGATTGACCATCCTTCTGATAATTCTTCAGGAAATATGGTATTCATCATTCTTTGATAATGGGAAGGTGCATTTTTTATTCCAAATGGCATTCTTAAGTATTCAAAAATTCCACAATGGACTATTATTCTTAGTAGTTTCTTGGCATTGTCTGTTAAGACATTTTGATGAAAACCCTTAAGAGCATCCATAGCTGTGATGAACTTAGCTTGTGACAATTGGGTCAATGTTTCATGGATTCTGGGTATTGGATATCTGTCTGGAATGGTATAGGTATTGAGGGCTCTGAAGTCTCCTACCATCCTTGATTTTCCATTATGCCAAGTTATAATGACAGGTGTAGTAACTTCTACTTGTTCATTATGTCCAACCTTTCTTAATACTCCAAGGTCCATTAATTCTTTAATGTGCACCTCTAGGGCTTCTCTAGCTCTTGGACTGGCTGGATAAGCAGGTCTTCTTAATAAAGGTGGGTAAGGGTTTTCTACATTAAGAATTATATCCACTTCATGTCCAATTATGGCACCTAGTGGCTCTTTGTCAGTTGCAAAGGCATTTTTATACTTAAATAAGAGGTCAATCAATTTTTCTTTCATTTTTTCTGTTAATTCTTGATTGAATTCTGCCTCTTTGAGTTGTTCAGATATAAAAAGTTCTTTTTCTGGAATTTTTTCTTCATTCTTAATAACTGTGATTTGCTTTTTGTTATTTAAGAATCCAAACTTTTGTCTTTTATTATCTCCTATGGTAAAATATCTATCCTTTTGGTTGGAGATATCTATACCATAGATTGATAAGTAGTCATTCCCAAGTATGAAATGATTACTAGTACAGTTGTCCATTACTACAAACTCTACTTTAATTCTGACACATTGTGAGGGATGAGGAAAAATTAGTGTTAAATCAATTATTCCAAGGGGCTTCATGCTCTCACTTGCACTACTAAATTTGACACCTTGTATTGGCATAAGTTTTTCTTGCCAGTCTGGGACAATGGTTTTTAAATAACTTTTGCCAACACAAGTGCAATATGCTCCTGTATCCAAGTTAATTTTTCCTTCTTGGTTATCAACCATAACAGTACTTATACTTGATTTTCCAGCTGTATATCCCATTCCTCTTGCAGGTTTGGTTCTATACATTTTGGCATCTTGTATGTTTGTCAGGTTTGTGTCAGATGTTCCAACTTGTGGCAAGTTTGAATTAACATCCAGTACTTCATAAATTATATCAATATTATTAATTTGTGCATTAATTATATTGATTTCATCACTTTCAGAGCTCTCTGACTCTTCTGTCTCTTTTTCAGAGTCAGATTCCTCTTCTTTGTCATTGTGGTTTTCTGTTTCCACAATTTCATTGATCTTTGCTTTTTTAAGGCAATTATTGGCTAAGTGTCCAATACCTCCACATTCATGGCATTTTCTTTGCTCATTATTGTTGGATGTATTGGGTTTAAAGGATTCTTTTGATTTATCTTTCTTGATAAATGGTTTGTTTGGGCTTTGAATGTCCAATCTTTTCCAAGTCCTGCCAATTTTTGTTCTTGTCACTATATCTTCTAGTGCATTTATATACTCTTCTGTGGAGCATAGTTCTATACACCTGCTTCTTAGGGCATGTTCTAGTTCCCCTCCACATTTTTTAAGTATTTTCATATGCACCATCTTCTGTGACATTTCTGGGTACAGTGCATTAAGCCTTTCAACTTGTTTTAGGAACCAAGTTAAAGGTTTATCTTTCTCTGGGTCAAAGAAAGAGTTTTCAAATGCATTTTCTATCTTATACCTCCAGGCATCATTTGCCCACTTGGTGATTATTTCTTGTTTCCACCAAGACCAGGTATTTTTACCATTTGTTTGTCTTATGCCATAATACCATCTTTTTGCAGATTTCTCAAACAATGAATGTAATCTTGCAGTGATTAACTCATCTGGTATGGCATAGTCTTCTTGTAACATGTCAATTGTTTTAATAAATGACATGTGGTCATATTCACCTTCTCCTGTGAATGTTGGCCATTCCTTCAATTGAGGTGCTTCCTTCATTAAGACTTGGTTATTGTCTTGGTGACTCAAGTCTGTTATGAAAGGATTTGACAATTCCTCTTTTGTTTTAATAGGGCTTCTTATATGAGAAAATGGTGTTGATAACTTTGGCATATTTAAATTAGCTTCATTAATTTTATCCATTTTTTCTGTAATAAGCCTTATTTCACTTTGAATATCATCTTTCAGATGCATTCTTGCTTCATCACTTTTTTCCACATGGTCCAACAGTAATTTTTGGTGTGATGAAGTCTTTTCTTCAAATTTTTCTACAGAAATACTTAATTTATTTAATTTTTCTGTAAGATTGTCAATACTCACATCATAATTGATTGTCAAAGTCTTGTCTTTGATATCTTTTATGTATTTATACAATTCTTGTTGTCCTTGTATTAATTTTTGAGTATTGTCAATTAAATTCTTTGGTTTATTATTTTCAACAATAAACTTAATGTTGTCAATTTCTTTCTTGTTTTGTACAACAATTTTTGTTAAAGAAGATAAATTGTTATTTATTTCTTGTAGTGATAATAAACTGTCTTTAATTTCTTTTAGAGGTAATATACTATTTTTAATTTCTGTTAAAGTATTTACAACATCTTTGGACAAGGTTATTTCTTTGGGAAATGAGGTTGTCTCATTCTTTGCTCTTCCTTGTCCTTGAATTCCATCAAGGTTCTGGCCATGTTGAAAACATTGTCCATGGCATCCTTTTGGATTCTTGGGATTCTGTAGCTTGGGGAATATGGTTTCCTCCAATGCTTTTTCTTGTTCTTCTTCCCTTCTTGGGGAAGTGGGTTGGTGTGAGGCTTGCTGGTAGAAGCTACTGGGGCTTCTTCCTTGGTTGCCTCCCTCTTTTTGGCATGATAATCCTTGAATTTTTTGATTTGAGGTTTGGATGACAGTGGATTCCATCCATTGGAGTATTTCACCATCTCCTCCTCTTTGAGGAACTTTTTCAGGATGTGCCAGGAGTTCATCACTCCTTGGTGTATTTGAGGCAGCATTTCCCAGTCTTTGTCCTTGTATACTGTGTAATACTGCTTGTACTGGCTCATGTAGATGTCTATTTGAGCCCTCTGAATGTGATTTGTACCTATTTGAGTTACTCATACTTAGTTCCAATTCAGGCTCAGATATCATGGGCATTTCTGGGACTTGCCTTTGGGATAAGGCACTTCCTTGTGTGGATTCTGTTCCACTGGGGATATTGCCCTTTCTTTTCCCTTTTGAGGGATCAATTCTACTTCTGAGTCCAGCTCCATCTGATTGGATGGAGTATTGGGAACCTCTTCTGGTAGTCATAATTAAAGAATAAGAAAAAATAAAAGTATTTTAGAATAAAATTCTTTTATGGCAATTTAAAAAAGAGGTGCTCACCTTCAGAGTCTTGAATGGTGGGCCCTGGAAAGTCTAATTTCTTAGCTTTCTTTCTTTTGGTGATAACTGGTGTTGGAGAACTTTGACAAGTTTCTTCCACCAATCTCTCAACAGTAGCTTGGTTGTCTTCTGTTGGGTTATCTTCAAACACTAAAAAAGACAAATAAAATATAAGTCTTTTTATAAGAAGTGTTATTTTTGGCAAGATATGGCAATTTTCCACGTAGAAATTGCTTTTATATCTTTGAAAAAAGTGAAATAAATAAAGAAATGAATAAAAATGAATAAAAATAACTTTTTTATTGGTTTTTAATATTTTTTTAATATTTTTTATATATATTTTTATTTTTATTTTTAAAGAATAAAATAAAAAATGAATATGATTCTTATAAAATTAAATTATAATAAAAATTATTTTTAATTTATGAAATATCTCTTTTAATCACTAGAGTCACTCAAAGAAAGTTTTTGCAAGTCTAAGGATGTGAAAAACCACGTGTAAGACAGTACAATTGCTTTCCAAATGCCTCAATAGCTTTTAAAATTAATAAAATATAAAATTATTATATAATTTTTATGATTATAAATATAATTTATTATTGGATAAACCCAAATAGAATCTTTTTAAAGGTCTTTTAAGTAAATATCACGGCCAGGCCCCCAAATGTAAGGTTTGACTATGAAACAATAAGTAAAAATTACTAATTTATTACTTATTGCACTCTGAATGTCCTTATAATTGAAATAAATAAGATTAAAATAATAATAATAAAGAAATATTATTATTATGGCGTAAAATATTATATTATTAAATAAATATAATAATATAATTAATATTATATGAAATTATAATATTATAAATAATATATTAATATAAAATAATTAATATATTAAAAAGCTCTTTATTATTGTTACCAACAAATAATAAAGGCGTAAAAAATTGTTTTTTATTAATAAAAAACAATTAATAACTATAATATTACTAATATTAAAGTTATGAATTAATATAAATACTATTTATATTAATTAAAGAATTATTAAGAGAGTAATAATAGAGAAATTATTATAATAAGAGAAAATAACCTACTTTTAACACTTAATATAATAATTTTGAAGTATTTTACGCCAAAAAAATATAAATACAACCTTTCCAAATTGTATTTACAATAAAAATAAAGAAAATTACAAATTAATCTGGATTTTTACGTGGAAATGAGTTATTAGAGAGATTTTTAACAAAAACAATTAAATAAATGATTTAATCACGTCAAAAATAGATGATTATAGCAAGGTGGTCTTTGGTCTTTAATAATATAACAGTTTTATATATAAAGAATAAAGAAATTACCTTTGATTTAATTGATTTAATGTTTTTGATGCGTCTGAGGGGAAAACAGAGTAAAAAGAGCTCTATTTATAGTAAATACCTCCCTCCTAGAGTCCAACAGGCTTCTAGTAGACGTGTACTGATCATATCCACTGGAATTGATCAATATTTTAAGGTTTGAGGGTGATTACATCATGATCAAACCATATTACATCATTATTACACCATTATTTAGAGTTATCACTATAACTCTAAGTGTGATGACATCAGAGGCTTGGCAGAACCCCAAATTTCGTGGATTTTATTATTTTTAATCATAAACTAATAGTATTCACCAATTTTATCACTATTAAGACTGTTAAACTTAATTTAAGGTTACAGTATGTGATCATAACAGCTCAATTTAAGCTCAAACTTTGATCCTCAATAACGTTTAAGGTTTTCACGCTACAGCAATTCAGAGAGTGAATTCTGATAGCCTGACATAACCTCATTATGCTGCCAAGAGCTTTTCATTACATCATCAAAACTCTAATTTTGATGATTTTTCTTGTAACTCATCTTTTCTGTTGAAATTCAATATTTTAAACTTCAAACCTTGATTTCAGGGGGTTATACCCTGAATTTAACAATAAAAATTACGTCATTCTTCTCGAATAAACTAGTAGAATCCAACTGTATACTTTTTTTTAAGTTTGGACTACTTTCACAACAAAGTGGTCAACAGCTCTGTTGATTTTTATCAATATTTCCTCATAAGTCTTAACCTTGTTTATAATTTGCAAAATAAAGTTCATATCTGTGTTCTTACAGTAATTACGTGGTAACTTTATTTTTGGTTCATCATTCTAGCATGTATAGTTTAGAAGATATTAGCTATGATCACTGAATATATGCGTTGACCAAAAAAGTGCATATATTCAGGATAATTCCTTAAGTATTGATTTTGGGAATTAGCTTATTAATTGTTTTATATGTGGATTTTTGTGGGGAATCCACTGGTACAATTTATCCCACATGTTGTTTCATTAGTTTCTGAGATAAATAAGGTTTTATGGTTTTTATAAGGTATTATACCTTATAATTCCTTAAATATTGGCTTTACAGATATGCCATAAAAGTGGTATATGTGTATTATTCCATGGGGAATTCAATGGTATAATTTAATTTACATGTTGATTCATTGGTTTTTAAGTTAAACCAATTTTTATACCAATTTATGGTATTTTTTGTATATTTAAGTAATTATTCTTAATGTATATTTATTCTAAGTAATTTTAATATAATTATATTAAAGTTATATTTATTCAGAGTCTTTTTTGTGACCTTATTGGGTATGTGGTCATATCTCAAAGGCTCACAATGGTACACAGAAATGAAAGAAATCCATGGCAGAAGAAACTGGCCATGGTGGAAGATTCAAATCATCCAAAAGTACAGTAATGGAACTTGGATATGGCAAAAGACCATGTCATTTGAGAATGACAAATACTCTGTGGACAAAGATCCATATGAGTGGTGTCTTAGACAGTCTAAAAGACTTAAAGCCATTGATCCTCAGATGAACATCCAAATGAGGAATCACAAACTTCTGACACAACTGCCAGGAGAACTAGAGCATGCAGTAAAATGCAGATGCAACCAAAATTGCACTCTAGATGACATTGCCAACACCTTACAAGACATAAGGAAAAGGAAAAATATAGGGAAATTCACCCCATATAAGAGCAGTAGCTTCAAAGAGAAACAACCTTTTAGGGTAGAGTTTAAAGACAAACACGGAGAAAGAGTGGCAGAAGTGGCTAAGAAGAAGAATTCTTGCCACAATTGTGGTTCAACAGACCACTATGCCAACAACTGTCCAAAGGCAAAGAAGAAAGTCTATGCCATAGACAAAGTCCCTGAGGAAGAACCTCCAACAGAGGATTCTGAATCAGACTCCATGGGTGATGCCATCAGAGAACCATCTGAGGATGAGCAAGACCCAAGAGAGGAATTTCTAGTGGAATACCAAGAGGAAACCCCACTGGAAATCCAGGACATACAGTTGGAAGCAGGAATGCCACAGGACACTGCTAACAAGAACTTGTGCAAACACACACAAGATGCACAAACATTCCTGGTTACACCAACCAAAGGAATGGCATATATACATGGGAAAGCCACAAAAATGACTGTTTGTATTGACAATGCTCAGCACCCACTGATCATTGATAGTGGAGCACACTGCTCCATAGTAGCCAGGAATTATCTGGATACCCACTTCCCAAATTGGGAAAAACAGCTCTTGCCCACTAAGGCAAAGAACTTTAAAAGTGCATCACGGAAGATGACTTCCATTGGGACAATTATCAAAGAGATAATTATACCCCACAGGAAGGGTAATATCAGACTCAACCCAGAGTTTGTAGTGCTTAATGATGCCCACATCCAAGGATTTTTACTGGGAACAGATTACCAGAGGATGTATGGCATAGACATTTACAACAGTAAAAATAGGCACATCCCTATTGGTACTAACAAGGAAAAGAAATTTTCACTTGACATATACCAGATATCTTCTCAAGATCCACTAGAAGAACTTCTGAAGGAATTCAGAGAGGGACAGTTTAGCACTACCCTCACCAGTAAACAAAAACTAAGTTTACTGAAGATGCTGAGAAAGAACAGACCAGCATTTGCCATTGGTGAAGAACCATTAGGCAAGATCAAAGGCCATGATATAGAACTATATCTGGATGTGGAAAGGCCTTATCCACCTATGTTGAGGAGACCTCCTTATCCAGCAAGCCTGGAAACCAGGAAGGAAATTGAGAAACATATCAATGAACTCCTGGACATGGATGTTATCAGAAAGATTGGACATAATGAAATAGTGGAAATCACCACTCCTGTCCTCATCACCTGGCATGATGGAAATTCTAGATTGTGTGGGGACTTCAGAGCCCTGAATAACTACACAAAAGCAGACAGGTACCCTATACCAAGGATACCTCATGCCTTGGATAAGCTGGCCAAAGCCAAATACATAACCAAGATGGATTGTATGAAAGGCTTCCACCAAAATGGAGTTAAACCAAACTCCATGAAATTACTCAGAATAATATGCCATATGGGCATATATGAGTACACCAGAATGCCATTTGGCATCAAGAATGCACCAGCCCACTTCCAAAGGATGATGGACACAATATTTCAAGATGAAATATTGGAAGGCTGGATGGTAGTATATATTGATGATATCATTATATACTCAGAGACATGGGAAGACCATGTGCAATACATAGACAGAGTGCTAAGTAAATGCACACCCATAAATCTGAAAATTTTACTTAAAAAGTGCAATTATGTCCAACAAGAGTTACTGGCTCTAGGACATAAAGTCTCAGGTCTTAGTCTGGCAATTGACCAGAATAAAGTTGCAGCAGTACTGCAAAAACCACTACCAAAGAGCATCAAAGAGATGCAATCTTTCCTTGGGTTTGCTAGCTACTACAGAAACCATATCAAAACATTTTCACACATAACTAGTAGTTTATACAAGTTATGTTCAAAAGATGTAGTTTTTGAAATAACCAAGAAAAGGAGGGATTCATATGAGAGGATCAAATATGAACTCACTAATGCACCTGTGCTCATCTTACCTGACTTTGAACTACCATTCGAGTTATATATAGATGCAGCATGCAGTCAAGGCCTGGGAGCAGCCCTTCACCAAAGACAAATTGTGGATGGTGAACCAAGAGAAGGAGTAATTTGCTACATCTCAAGGCAGCTGAAAGATTCAGAAGCCAGGTATGGGGCCACCCAGACTGAATGTCTATGTCTAGTCTGGGCTCTAGAAAAACTCCATTATTATTTGGAGGGTGCAGTCTTTGAAGTCTACACAGACTGCACAGCCTTGAAGTCTTTACTAAACATGAAGACCACAAATAGACATATTCTGAGGTGGCAAATAGCCATCCAGGAGTATAGAGGGAACATTACCATCATATACAAAGAAGGTAAAAGCCATACCAATGCAGATGGCCTCAGCAGATGGCCATTGGACAATGTCAAAAGCAATCCAGCTTATGACCCAGAAGTTGCAGAAAAAATCCCTATTCATTTCATGGAAATAGATAGGAGGATGAACTTCAGAATATCTGAATGGGCACCAGAAAGTGGTACCCTTGACAGTGGAGACACTGACTCAGAAGGGACAGAAACTCCCATACTGGGAATAAGCTCCTCAGAACTGCACAATGAATTCTTCAGTGCAGTACAGAAGTCCTATGCCAAACACAAACAGTGTAGCATACTACTCCAACTCCTTCAACAAAAGTACAGGAGTCCAGAACTGGAAACCCAGCTGGAAGAACCCTGGTTGAGGGCCTATAAGGACAATAAGTTTTTTCTTATAGATGGCCTGCTCTACCACAGAGAAAAGCACACAAGTGCACTCACAGTGGTAGACAGAGACCACATCTCATTGATCCTACAAGAATGCCATGACTGCCCCTATATGGGACACATGAGTGAGGACAGGACCAAAGAGAGGGTAGCAAGCGCAGCTTGGTGGCCCAAGTGGGAACAATAGTTGAGTGAATACATCAACACTTGTGAAAGATGCCAAAAGGCAAATAGAAAACATGGGAAGAAGTATGGGTTGCTTCAACACATAGAAGAACCCAAACACCCATGGGAAACCATCAACATGGACTGGGTAACAGGACTTGTCCCAGGGGGAAAAGAAAACTATAATGCCTGTTTGATCATAGTTGATAGGTTCAGCAAGAGCATGAGGTGTCTACCATGCCATAAAGAAGACACAGCCATGGATACTGCTCTGTTGTTTTGGAATAACATCATATCTACCTGTGGAGTCCCTAAGATCATCATTAGTGATAGGGACCCAAAATTCACATCTGAAGTTTGGACTAACTTATATGACATGCTTGGTACCAAACTTGCTTTTTCCACAGCCCACCATCCACAAACAGATGGCCTAGCTGAAAGAATGATCCAAACAATGGAGGACATCCTCAGAAGATTCTGTGCCTATGGCATGGAATACAAGGACCATGATGGATACACCCATGATTGGGTTACCCTCTTACCAGCTGTCCAACTGGCTTATAACACAAGTCAGCACTCCACCACAGGAAGAACACCTGCCTTGGTAGAGAAAGGGTGGAATCCCCTGTTGCCTGTGGATCACTTTAAGAAAAACCTTCTGACCATCCATCCCACAGCCAAAGACTTCCATGATATGTGGAAGAGGGCCTGTGACACAGCTGCCAAATGCATAGCTGAAGCAAAAGAATACAATAAGCAGAGGTGGGACAAATCACATATGGAACCTGACTTCAAGGAAGGGGACCAGGTGTTAGTGTCTACACTGAACTTCAACAATCTCAAAGGACCTAAAAAGATGAGGGACTCATTTGTAGGACCTTTTACTATCATTAAGTTGATAGGGAAAAATGCATTGGAAGTCAAACTTACTGAGGAGTTTTCAAGGAAACATCCAGTCTTTCCAGTGAGTTTGTTCAAACCATACTTCCAGACAGAGGAGAATAAATTCCCCTCCAGGAGAAAGAACCCCACACCACAAGAGATAGTGGAAGTGGAGGACTCCCCTGGACCTGTGAGTAGGATCATCAGGGCCAGGAAGATCAGACTCAATGGGAAGGATCAAAGACAATACCTAGTCAGATTCAAGAACCAGACAGAAGATAAAGACAAATGGTTGGCAGAGGATGCCATACCAGATGGGAACCTTCATTTAAGGAGATTCAGAGCCTCTAGGAGGACTGTACAGTCTCATCAATGATGAGCCTTTTTTAGAGGGAGGGTATGTCAGCCTGTGACTCAAAACCAGAGCACAAGCATGACAGCCAAAATACCATAAAACCAATGGTATAGCCAAGATACCACCAAAACATGGAGCTGAGCCAAAGAAGCTCAAAAGGTATCAAAAGAAAGAGGAAACTCACCTCTTCCTTAAAATATAAGTCCCATCACCATAGGACAATAAATAACAAAGTTATTCCTGCTCAAAGTTATTGCTGAGCATAAACCTTAATTTTTACCTCCCATCTAAAATCTAGAAGGAGAGGCTTAACCCCATCAAATGGGTACTCAAAATGAAGCTCTAAGCCAGGCCTATCCAATGGTACCAGCCAAACTGAGCTAGCACCAATATTACTGGAGTTATGGTCAATTTCAGGCCAAATAAGGGTGAACAAAACATTCACCTCTAATCTAACTTCTACAGTTTTAGTGTGGGATACCTGAAGTGGGGTCTTTTTGAAAAGAGAACAATCAGGGCTATCTGATGGTGTCATCCACTTCCTCATATCTCATTTACTGCAGAAGGTATGGGGCAAACAAGCTCAATACAGCTTTTTGCCTAAAACACGCAAATGTACAAAATTCTTGTACATGGGATAACTTTGCCATATTTAATGATACCCATACCAAATGAGGTACCATTGTGTAGAGCACATACAGGGCTACACACCGAACCAGTTTTGAGGTTGATATCTCAAGAATTGACAAAGTTATAGCTGTTTTAAGGTTAAAATCCCACCTGCTGTCATATACAGCTTTACCATGGGATAATATCCCATAACCATGCATATGAGGTGTCAAATAGACAAAGAAACATGTTTTTACTACAATACCTCATATGTCAGTCAATACTGGGGTCCCATACAGTTTCTGTACAGCATTCTACGCGTCATACACGTCAGAATCAGGCTGTGAGGTCCCCAAATGAAAATTTTCACCCTGTATTGGTGAAAACTGCCCAGATGTGGTTTCAAAACCACATCTGAGCCCAATAAAGGGAATACAGGCTATTTGCAAACCACAAGTCAGTCCTAGAGAGTGAAAAATCTTCACTTCCTCTACGTGGAAAGGTCTAGCACCCTTTCCACCCCATTTCAGGATAAAAAGGAGGCTTTTCACAGCCAGAATTGTCTCCTCATCCTGCTCTTGAATACCCTACGTAGTAAACTGTCAAAAACAGTTTTACTCTTGGGTAATAAACAGGTATAATTATATATTTAATTATTGTAACTCTTATTATAGTAACCCAACTGGTAAGATTGCACCCTGGGTTCTCAATAGCGCTCACCACCACTATTATTCAATAGTAGAACCCCTTAATTATATTATAAATCATCTTTAAAGCCCAATACTCTTATTTTAAATTAATTTTCTACGTGTCACAGTCATAATTCTAGTTGTAAATACTCTTATTACCACTTCAATATAGACTCAGCCTGACATCTGGTCCTTGGGTTCTTATATTTGAGATTTTTTGAGAGAGACCCTTCACTGTTTTACTAGCTATTCCAGCTTGGATTTTGTGATAAATTAGATCAATTTGAGGTACTGGTCATTCACTTGTTTCAGGAGTGGCAAGATATTGAGGAACTCCCACCACAGGTCTATCTTCTTCAGAAACTTCTCAATTCATCCTACACTGAGGAGCTCTTCAAGAGTTTCTGGAAGAGAAACTCCTAGAAGAAAAACTGTAAAAGGAATTAACCGTCATAGTTACATAATCCAAATAAAAGGAATACAACGCCTACCAGGCTTTTGACTCAAGACTTGAGCCTCCACCTGCTTTAACTTCCCTGAATCAGAAGTATGATCCTCACCAATTTTCCTGAACAGAATATTTCAATTTATCTGAGAATTTCGATTCTTTGACTTCTGAGTACACAAGTTTTTTTCCATTTCCCTGATATTGAGAAATAAGAGTGAGGAAAACTTTCTTATGGACAGGAAGTATTTCAGGGTCATTGACAGCCTTCTTGAAGATAGAAGCTACTCTAAGTTCTGGAAAATAAATAAAAGTTGAACTATGAAAAGAAAACAGTCAAAAAATGCACATACCTTAATACAAACAGCAGAAAAGAATTTTAACAAATTGATGGAAGATTTGTTTCAAATGAAAATTTAATTTTGGAAAAAGATTTTGAAAAAAATGGAAGTAAGGATTTTTGGAACTTAGAAGCTTAGAGTGGGTGATTTTTATATCTCAGAAGCAAGAAGACACCCCTTTTTAAGTTTAATTTCTAATTTATTCATACAGCCCTGGACCACTTGTAAAACCTGATACCCACCAACCTCATAGGAAACGCTCACAACCCCCTCATTACTTCCTGAAATAATCACCTGCAACAAAAGGGCCAGTCCCCAATACATCATTCTTTTGAAAGGCCCCACCATCATACCCATGTTATTAATAAATAAAATCATATAAACCCAATTAGCCACTGTTGTAATTTCCTCACAGTCATTATAAAATGATTCCATCGAGAATTATTTATGAGAAAAGAATTTTCAATTCAAATTATACCGCCAAACAACATTAAATTGGAATAATAATTAAGCCACTTAACATAGCATCATTTATACAGCACCACCTTTTTTTCCACCTTACATCATTAAGGAATGGAATAATAATGTCATTACATGTGATCTTGTCTGGTGGTTCCAAATCAAATCCATATTTTGATTTGGAAAATGGAAAAGCCCATTAATAATGATTTTATGGCCAATAACACTATAATTCATTTCAAATTTATCTCACAAAAAAATGATATGATATGAATTGACACAACAAGTCTTCTTATAATTTCAAAGACATTTTTTCATTTGAAAGTTCAGAAAATGTGAAAACTTCATCATATGCAGAACCAAATTTGAAAACTTACACTATATTGCAAAACAATTCTGCATAAATGATTTGGCATTTATGTGTATATTACAAAACATTGGGGCTGTGTAACCAAATCTGGACAGACAACCCCAAGAGTTGTGCTGTTTTGGAAAAAACATGCTTTCAAAAGACCCACCAAACTTCCATCATTACCCAATGGAGGGATTTCACATTGTAACCGACTGAAAGCATTAGCATCAGGCCCATTTAGGTGTTTTCCAAAGTTTTTGGCCCATCAGCTCATATACGACAAGACAGCTAACCACAGGATCCTCCTGTATCCCATATGTGGAGCTGTATGGCCTGTATACACCCTCTGTAAACCTGTATTGTATATACTTCTGTGAGAGATAGGGGAAGATGTATTCAGGGCTCTGCTCATTGCTTCTCTTTTTCTTCAAATTGTCACCTTAGAAGTAAGAGGTGCGGAAAGAGATTTGGGTTCATGAAAAGAAATCTTAAATTAAAAAAGATAACTGCGCGTGCGCAGAATTATGTTTAGTATCTATAACAGGTATTATCTTTATGATGCCTCTATTTGATCAGGGAATTTCCCCGGTCATAAAACTCTCCCCAAGATCATACCTTGACAGAAATCTGTTGTCTTTCCTCCTCCGTGGATGGGCCGGATAGAGACTTGTTAGAAGTTTAGCGTGTTGATCGGATGTCAAAACCCACATGGTCTTGATTTCATGAGAACAAATCACATTGTTAACAAAAAAATGCCCATGACAGGTAGTGCATCTTCTTGCATGAGGAGTTGTCTGTCACCATTCTGAAATTGGCTTGGTTGTCACAGTGAATTGACTTCTTCCATTTCATGCCCAGGAAGTCAAGTGCCAATATTGTTTGACCCAAGTGTTGAGTTAACTCCAATAGTGCCACATATTCAGCAGCGCAAGTTGACAGAGCCACCACTGTTTGGTGTTTAGAGCCCCAGGCAATGGGTGCCCCACCCAAAGCTATTAGGAAGCCCGTTTGTGAGCGCTTGAAGTACCCACCCACAGACGCAATTCTGTATCAGCAGAAGTTAGGGATAGGGTTCCCCTCCTTCTCCTTGATGAGTAGCCAACCAGGTGATCAATAGTCTTCCAGTGTGAGACGTTTTGATCCATTGAGTGTTGTGTGAGCACATTCACTGCATAGGACAGGTTGGGGTGCATGCATGTAGTGAGCTATGCTAATGAACCAGTGAAAGAGAGGAAGGTTGTGTCCAACAAGCAGGTAATCGATTCAGCCTCTTCTTTCTTGGGTAACCTCTCTAGAAGGGCTGCGTCATGAATAAAAATTTTAAGAGGGTAGGAGTCGATAATGTCACCCGCGAGCTGAGAATGGAACAGGTTCATTCCAACGTCAGTATGGTAACATTCAATGCCAACGATTTTCCGGATGGTGTCAGACCATGTGATCTCAACGGGGGATTCCATGCAATGCCAAACACGGTTAAGCAGGTCGGCATGGTTGGAGGCAATCAGACCATTTTTTACATGGGTGCAAACAACAATAACCAAGTCACATTTTCAAAAGGTGTACAGAGATTGGTCAATTTCGGTAGGGGTGAAGTCCATGGAGGCCAGAAACTTATAAAAATTCCACCAGAAACGGCCTGCTTGTTGCATGCCGCAAAGAGCTTTGTGGAGGTGCAAGGTCTTTCCCCATAAGCCAGGGAAGATTTGAAGCAGTGGTTGTACATATACAGTGTCGTTGATGTTTCTGTACAAGTATTCCCTGCCAACATCAAATTGCATGGTGTTCCATTTGTTGAGGCCGGTTAATGTGATTATGGTCTGAAGGGAGACCAGAGATCATCTTCATGAGCACAGATACTGTCTGTATTTAAAGAACCAAGGTGCAGGGTATTCATGATATGCCTGAGGTCCCCCTTCTTCCCATGTGGGGTTTCTTGTCCTGTTTGATACTTACTGAAAGCCATTATGGCAAAGCTGACAAAGTGTTGCAATCCAGGGACCCAGAAGAGCCAACCTGCACCTGCAAATAAAGGATGTAGTGGGTACCCCTCCTGTCCCTTCCCGTCATATTTGATTATTGTTGTGGGGTTGGGATGTGAATGATAGCCCAAGCTCCAAAGGGGTAAATCAACCCAAATTCTGTTAGCCGGTTATAAAGCATCTTGTATGGGGATGTTTTGCATCTTGAGTTTGGAAAGAATTTGTGGATGAAGCTTGCCAAGATGTACGCAAGATTCCAAAACTAATAAGGGATCTCACAAGATGTTGTCATTGCCCTTGCCATATCCCCCAGCATGCGGTTGAGTCTCTCTGCCTCACTGTTTTCTTGCAGGTAGTAGGGAAAGGTTGGGACAAAGAGAATCCCTTTGTTGGCAAGGTAGCTGGTAAAGTCTTGGAAGGTAAATTCCCTGGAATTATTGGTCCGCAGTGCCTTTTGGAGTACGTCCCACCTGGACCATCAAAAAATTTACCCAGAGCCTCAACACCTTGGGGCCTTCTGCCTTGGTCAAAATGGGACATACCATGGTGTAGGCCAACACATGGTCCCGCAGGGTGATGAGCTAACCAGGGGCTGAGGGGTTGAATCCCAAGGGTCCAAGGATGTTGGAGACAAGAAATTCAAGCGGCTCATCTTTCGTGATCTCAACCAACTGCTTCACCGCACAGTGTGCTCTCTTGGTCTTTGCACAGGTCTCACATGCAAAAGTGGACAAAGTCTTCAGATTGATGAACAGAGCCGGAGCTTTCAGGAATACTCTCAACTCCCAGTAATTGGGATGACCTAATCTTGCATTCCAGGCTTTTGTGGAAGAGGGGAAAGCAATAGGATTCATCTCAATATTTGGCATAACAGGAGGTAAGCTATTACAAGGATTTGGAGGGTTCACAGCTGCTGAAATATTTGTCCCTCCTAAAAGGTCAAGGTTCAACCACCACACATTTTCCTCGAAAGTTGTCAAAAGGCACAGGTTGTTTATGTAGAAAAAAAGGGTTCCACCTTCATAAACTGGAATGATTCCTGTTCAGAAAAGTTTTCCTATCAATAAAATGGTTCCATTGACCTGCCGTGTAAAGGCGACATGGGCAATGAACAAAGTGCCACCTGAGACAGGAAGGTTAAGTGTAACTGTCCGCAATATTAGGATGGAGGAAGTGGGGTTGGAAAGGGAGATGGTAAAGAATGGGACAAGGCCAAAATTAGAGGCAAAAACAGATGCACCAATGAGGTGGATGGACATACCACTATGTACCAGGACCTTTTCTAAAGATGTACGTCCAATGAATCTCACCAGGCTGACAAGCTTTCCGGACAAATGAGAGGCCTGTGGCATGTGCAGTGTATGCAGTTGACAAAGGTACAAGGATGTCCCAAAATGAGGCCAAGGGGTAGACGGGAGGCATTGTCTGGTCAATGTCAACATACAATTGTCCCACCAATTCCCTTCCTTCCCGCAGTTGTGGAAAACTTAGCCGTAGTGCGAGACAAGGCTATTAGAAGTTCAGTGTGTCTGGAGTGGTTTGATGGGGCTTTGGGTAACAGAGAAGAGGGCAGGAATGGTGAACTTTTCCGTTGTCCCCGGGTGACCACCTCCAAGAAGCGGTTGATGAAGGGGCTTGCATGCCAGGTGGTGTTCTCAGAGTGCACACCAGTGCTAAGCACGATTTGACTAACATTGGAAGCTGTTGGTATTACCCCTCCGGCGCCAAAGATCTGTGCGGTGAGGAGCTGATTGAAAGCCGGTTGGTAGAGGCCATGAGGCACCATTGCAACGGACTGAAAAAAGAGGCCCTCCAGCTCGTTGTCTCCTATTTTCAGCCTGGCGACTTGAGAAAAGTGCTGGCGGAAGAAGTCCACGACCTCAGTGTTTGATTTAGGAGAATCAATCACGAAAGTGACGATAGTTTTTCAGAACTGCGGAACAACAGTTAGTTTCTGGAAGCAATTTCTAGGGGAGAACCGTTGTTGGACGGCATCAAAGAATCTGGAAGAGTCACTGGAGAGTGGTTCGATGCCAAATGTGGCAATAACTCAGGGTGCAAGGTAGCCGCCAGATAACAAGTGATGGCTTGGTCTTTTATGCGCGGCTGACCTGTGAGGAAGGCGGGAGAGTTGTTGATGGGGGCGTTGGATTCAAAGATATAATAGAGAGTTGTGTTCATGACCTCCAACCAGAAAGGGTAGTTAGAGCCATTGGGGAGGAGGGTCGGGCCATTGTTGGCCAGGAAGTGGGGGGCTTGTAGGAACTTTTCGTATGCATAAGAACGGGACTGAGATGCAGCTGATGGGGTGGGGTGCTGAGAACGGTAAGTTGTGAGCTCAGCCAAGTCTCTGGCCCAGGCAGAAGTCAAGGAGTCCACCTTTTGGGTAAGGGAGTGGACCAAGGTGATCAAGTCCTCCTGACTGGAGGGCTTGTCATCATCTATTGGGAAAAGACTCTTCTGGGACCGTGTACCAACTTCCATGATTCACCTCAACAAACCTTTCAGGCATAACTCCTTAAGATCACAAGACTCAATTTCTTACATCATTCGTCTACGTCATATGTCCTAAGACCTGTTGTACTTACTATTTACTATTTAATGAGCAGTCGTTGTAACTCTAGCATTCCCCATGTTGTACTGCTCTCCATTTACTTTGCCTAACAGGTTCGCTTCCACTCCCCTCTTCAACGTATACTTACTGAAATATTGACTCCTGTCAATATCCTGCCTAAAAGTTCCCTGTTATTAGATTATGAGACCGGAGCTCTAACCAGCAGATAAAAAACAATACTACATCGTCACAACATAATCACATTGCCAACATGGGAAATGACTTCAACCCAGAGCTTTCTGACAAATACAAACTTACTGGATCCAATTACATCGATTGGAAACAATGAATGCGATCCCTTTTACTAATAAGAGGATACTACAACATGGTCACTGGACAAGAATCTCTTGATAAATGTTCTGAACTAGAAAAAACTGTCCCCCACAGAAAATGTATTGCCTATGCCATTATCAGTCCAAATTGTGATTTCAAAATAGCCTCCCAATTTGACAACAAATGCAATCTAAATCCCACCATTCTGTGGACATGTCTAGAAGAATTCTACTTACCAAAAACCATACAAAATCCAGCCACTTACCTTAGCTGAATTCTCTCTACCCCCCTATCCAAAGGAAACTTAGGACAAGGAATCCAGAAAATTCAGGAACTCACCCAGAACCTATGCAGTTTAATTGATGATCAAGCCGTAAAACCCTCCATACTACTTGATTCCGTTGTTGCTCTATGGGTAATAATCAACTTACCATCTGAATACAAGCTTATCGGAGAGATCTGGCTTAAAGAATGTAGAATTGAAAAAAGGACCCCCTCCCTAGATGAAACAATTGAGGAAGTAATAAGTGTTATTCAAAGGAATGAATAAAACCAAGAAAAACAAGCTTTCATGATGAAAAAGAAAGAAAAATTTGACTCCGAACCACATTGAAGACCAGGGTATCACAATCCCCTCACCAAACATTCTGAAGCAGAATGTCAAAACTTGAAACTTGGTAAACCAACTACTGCCCTACTATGCGAAATGAATCAACAGGACAGGAATTTAATTTTACTTGACTCTGGAGCATCTAATAGTATGTTCAATGATAAAAAACACTTTATCTCCTTTACCCCTAAAGAAGAAGAAGTAATCCTAGCTGATGGCTCCTCCATAAAATCCCTAGGCTCAGGAACCATTCGCATTGAACTGTCCCATTGCTTTCTAAAAATTCATAATTGCCTCCTTATTCCTCAATTGGCAATTAACTTGTTAAGCATGAACACTTTCATAGTGGTGAATTATTCTGTTACAAAAGGAATCTCCGCCAAAATCTTTGTAGTCACCAGTAAAGCTAACAAGGTCATCATTGATGGAAGCTTTGAAAGTGGAAATTTTATTTTTCACCAAAACAAAGTACACAAATTCAATGTCTCACTATCTACTCCAAGTACCACTGTTCTCCACCAATCTAGTGGACATCCCTCATTAGAATAGTTTAATAAAATGTATCCTGACAAAAACACTTCATCTTTTAATTGTACCACCTGTAACTTAAGCAAAATGACAAAAACTCCTTTCAAAGGAACCTTCCCTCAACCTAATTGCAAGCTTGAAACCATACATATGGATCTATGCAGACCAATATCCCCCAAATCTATTTCTGGCAAAAAATACTTCCTGTGAATTGTCAATGGATTCTCTCACTTTGTATGGATATTTTTCTTAACCAACACATCAGAATGCAAAGACTACATAAAAAATCACATCAACAGAGTCGATAGACAAACAAATTCCAAAGTTTCTAATCTCATTATGGATAATGGATCAGAATTCAAGAACACTGATCTCCAAAACTTCTTTAAATACAAAGGAATCAATCACCTTACCTTGGCACCTTACACTCCAGAGCAAAACCCTTTTTCCAAAAGAGGAAATTGAGCAACTTTAAATAAATCCAGATGTCTATTACTCAACTCTGGACTTGACCTTTCTTACTGGGAAGAAGCTGCAAATACTGCCGTTTACTTAGAAAACTTAACTCCGCACAAATCCCTAAACTTTGAGACTCCGTTCTCTAAGTGGTTCAACAAAAAACCATACCTAAAATTCTTACACCCCTTTGGATGTGAAGCAATTTACCTAGACAACTTTCCTAAAAACAAATTTAGTTCCAGAGGAGTGGCAGGTGTCTTTCTTGGCTATGGGGAGGGGAATCAAATGTTTCGCATCTTAGATTTGGAGACAGGTAAAGTCAAAACTACCCATCACGTCAGATTCAATGACTTTCTTTTCCCAAATAAAAGTCAGAAAAATCTTGACCAGAATACTGAATCCTTTGTCGTTTCTGGAAGCTTAGATATTCCTACTAATTCTCAAGCTAACTCTAACTGCCTTGACTCCCCCAAGACCCCAAATGATTTGGAGCTCAGCCCTAATGATCAAAGAAAAGATGACGAGAATCAAAATGTTACCACCAATGCTCTTCAACAATACAAGGGTTACTCTTGGACAACTGAACCTGTAGACAATTCCAAGGGAATTACCAGCAATCTTGACCTTGCTAACATACTCACCAATTATCATTGAAATAAACAATCAGCTAGCTTTGTTGAAGCTATGTTATTGGACCCAAAATCCTATTCTCAAGCTACTCATCACCCTGATTCCAGAAAATGGTTGTCTGCTATTGACGATGAACTTTCCAACATGAAGAAGCACCAAGTATGGTCCTGCCATGAACAAGATGAATCAATTCATCCCCTTACCACTACCTGGGCCTTCAAGAGGAAAATGGATGCAAATGGGAATCTGACTAAATATAAAGCAAGACTCTGTGTTAGAGGCTTCAATCAGAGAGCGGGATTAGATTACAATTATGTGTTCTCTCCTACTGGGCGGTTAGCATCTCTCAGACTCCTACTTACGCTTGCTCACAAACACGGATTCCAAATCAACCAGATGGATGTACAATATGCTTTTCTTAATGGAATCCCCAACAAAACATTATACATCTTTTGCCCTGATTGTTGCAAAGAAGAATCAAAAATCCTAAAATTGAACAAATCACTGTACGGGCTGAAACAGAGTCCACGATGTTGGCGCAATGCATTAAATAACGCTCTCCTTCAAATAGGTCTTGTTCCCACTAAAACTGATCCCTGCCTGTATTACTCATCAGACCATAACAAGCCGATGTGGCTCTTTGCCCACATTGATGAGCTGATCTTCAGTGGATGCTGGAATGAGGATTTCAAAGCCAAAATCAAGACCTTTTTTGACATGGAAGATCTTGGAAGTGTAAAATATGCACTTGGAATTAGAATCACTCAATCCTCAGAGGGAATATCAATGATCCAAGACAAGCTTATCCAACAAATTCTGTCTGAATTCAATCTTGAAAATGCTTGACCATTAACCTCCCCCCTTCCAAGTAACATCAATGACCTTAAATCTCATCATCTTGAACCATGCCAACACCCTCCTTTCCACTACCAATGCGCTATTGGACTGCTTCAATACTTGGTTCAAGAAACTCGCTCCAATCTGGCTTTCAGCACTTCCTTCATGTCACAATTTCTGGAATCCCCATCCTAAATAGATTTTGAAGCCATAGAACGCATTCTAAAATACTTACTTGGCACAAAGGAACTAACACTTCAACTTGGCCAAAACAATCTCCAACATGACTTGAACACCATAATAGGTTTTTTCAATGCCGACTGGGGAGGGTCAAAAGAATGCAAATCCTTCTCAGGTTCACTAATTTATTATCAAGGGGAAATTGGCTGGCACTCTCACAAACAAAAAGTGGTTGCACTGTCATCTGCCAAAGTGGAATACAATGCTCTAGCAGAATGTAGTCAAGATCTCCTTTGGCTAAAGCAACTTATCTACAAAATCTCAACAATCGAATTTTCTGGAACCCTTTTTTTGGACAATCAAAGTGCAATAGCCATTGCATCAAATCAAATTTACCACCACGGTACTAGACACATCAATTTTAGGTTACATTTTATATGTGATCTCATTGAAAAATCCAAAATACGGCTCAAATACCTTCCAACAACCAACATGGTTGCAGACTCTCTCACAAAAACCTTTCCAATTCAAAAAATCAAGAAAATGTTTGGAAACAAAGCAGAGATCACTAGGTATGGCAGTGTATTGGGAAAAAACTCTTCCGGGACTGTGCACCAACTGCCATGATGCACCTCAACAAACCTTTCAGGCACAAGACTTCATTGCTTACATCATTTGTCTATGTCATAGGTCTTAAGACCTGTTGTACTTACTATTTACTATTTAATGAGCAGTCATTGTAACTCTAGCATTCTCAATTTACTTTGCCTAACAGGTTCTCTGCCACTCCCCTCTTTGACATATACTTACTGGAATATTGACTCCTGTCAATATCCTGCCTAAAAGTTCCCTGTTATTATCATCCTTGGAAGAAGGGGGGTTTTGACCACGAGTCAAAGGAGCAGACATGTCAGTGCAAAGGCCAAACGGCTGGGAAACCACATACGCTGGGCGGTTAGATGCGGAGAAAGCAGCTTTTAACCTGTTAGAGATAGGGGAAGATGTAGTCAGGGCTCTGCTTGTCGCTGCTCTTTTCGTTCAAATTTTTGCCTCACAAATAAGAGGTGAGGAAAGAGCTTTGGGGTTGCAATGAGAAAGCTTAAATACAACTAGATGACTGGGCGTGTGCAGCATTAGTTTTAGTATCTTCAATATGTACTATCTTGATGAGTCCTCTATTGGATCAGGGCATGTCCCTGGTCATAACAATTTCATGTTTTTTACACCAATATAGCACTGTATAGTTTGTTTTTCAGGGGGGGCTTCATTCAGAGAACCCCCAAAAGAAGTTTTTTTTGAAAAAGAAATTGGAATTGGAGATGGTCAGGGATCATTTTCAGAAAGTTTTTGAATGAGGATAATTAAAAGAACTAAAACACTAACTTATGAAGAAAATTATTTTATGAAGTTTTAAAAAAGGAAAAAAAAATTAAATAATGTATGATTAAAAAAATCAAAATTATATTTTATTTTATTTTTTCTTACAAAAAAAGGCAAAACATATAAAGATGTGCATGAAAATAAATACAAAATTTTATGAAATGAAACAAATTGTCAGGAAATTTCCTGAAAGTTGAGTTCATAAGCAAAAAATATGAAGGAAATTTGACATAAGACTTGAAAATCCAAAAAACTCGCAATCAAGTGAAAACTATGTGAAAAATATACAAATTAACATCAAAATTGAAGAATAAAGATTTTAAATCTTGATTTTTCCAAAACCATTTAAAAAATGCTCAAAATTGCCCAAAAAATTGTAAGATTCAAAACAACTAATTTCATATATTCAGAATCTATTGATATTATGGCTGATAATAAGCATATCTTTTTGTCTATTTTTTTAAATGACTTTTCACTTCCATTCCATTGAGAAATCCCTTCCAAATCAATTACACCCTTCCATCAATGTGACCGCTTTTTTCAATAACATTTTTTTCTCAAAAAAACACAATTATGCACCAATAAATGGGAATAATCATTGAAAGGAATAAATTTTAACTCAAATCATGTAGAAACTTGCTTTCACCTTTAGAATATGTGTATATTTGAAATAAACCATGGTAATAATGTATGTGCAAATATTTGAGCTTCGTGAATACCATTTAATATTAAATGGGAACCTTATGTGTGAAATATTGTACACTCTTCCAATAAATAAAATCCCTGACTACATGGAAAAAGAAGTCATTCAATAAAAGGTGCCTTTAAATTTCGAATGAATACTGAAATAGGATAATTCCCAAATATTTCAATTGAGACCTATTATAAGAATAAAAAATGAAATTTGATCAAATTTTTTCTTATTTTGAAAGGTTTGTACAAAATTACATCTAAAATGGAAAATTATTTTTATAATAACATATGGGTTATAAGAATTGAAAAATGGTTGAGCCTCTTATTAAAGATTTTTTCATAAGACTCTAAGACCCTTATTTATTTTGAAACTTGAAAAAAAATGAACCCTTTAAATGAGCTAATTCCAAACAACAAATTGACACATACCAAATATAATTCAAGATAATAATATATGATCTTGTTTGCACCATTACCAATCATATAGTTCTTTGTGTCTAAAATCATCACATCACAAATCTGAAATTCTTGGATATTCAACACTCCACTCTTTTATCTTCATTCAATGAGGAAAAAACAGGCCACCTTTGCCAAAGACACCATTAATATAATGGGAATAAAATTCTATTTGATATAAAATGAGTTTTAAAAAAAAAAGTTTACGAAAAGAATTAGCCACCCATTTTTAGGAGAAACTTGAAATATATTTTACGAAGGAAAATCAATTTCATTTTCCAAACTCCAAAATTGAAATTTCAGAAGGAGTTTTGCTTTTTCAAAAATTCAAACCTTATTCAAAGGAGAAAGTCAAAGCCAAACTTCATTTGAGTAAATGAGAGATTAAAAAGGAATATCTGGCGGGATATTTCCCCATTTCTCACATATTAAATCTTACAAGAAACTCAGGTTGTTCCAATAAAGATACTTTGCATTTCTTGAAACTCTTTTAAATTCTTTCCAGAAATAATATTTTCTTCAACAAAAAGGAGAGGTGGGTTTTTACTCACCAACCAATCACAGAAATTTTTTAATTTGGTGCAATTTTCATTATAAAATATATAAAGTTAAGATGTCCAATTTGAAACACAAATAGGTTTTTAATTAGTTATTATGCCAAAACGTATTATTTATTTTCAAGTTTTTTCATATTTGTTATCTTTTTTCCCTTTTACAAAACTTTAATTTGTGATAATTTCACCTAAGTCTCCTAAATGTTGTAGGATTTCCAATTAACCCTTTTGCATTGGATTTGAAGATTATCTAGATCCAATGATTTACTAAATCTCTTTTAATTCTTGAGTATTATATTTATGTATTAAATATTTTGTATTGACTCTTTGCATTATCGCTTTTTGTTTGATAAACCATAACTTACAAAATCTTTACATCACACCATACTTTCCATTCCACTTCGGACTTTCTGTGTTTAATTTAAATTTATAATAATGCTTATGGTGTATTTAAATGATGCATAAAGGTTTTAATTGAAATTTCAATTCATAATTAGCATTAAATCGCATTTTATATCCTTAAAGCTTCAATATTTATTCTATTAAAGTGATAAATAATTTTGGAAAGGTTGTTATATGTCTTTTAAATAATAAGGACAGTGAATTTTCAAAACAAGCTTTTGAGCTTTATTTAGCCATTTGAAATCAATTTTAATGATAGAAATAAACAAATTCTCAAATGAAAGGCAACTCGAAGCACACAAAAAATATCCTTAATTCCTGATTTGTAAAAGCGGGGGAGCAGTGGTCATCTGTTCTTGCAGTCAAATTTCTCAAATTGTCCTTGGATACTAGTGTATTTGAGGAATAAATAACGCAAATTTATGAAGGCCATGTGGCTTATCAACAAAGGTTCAAGCCCAAAGACAGATCTTAATGTTTGAAAAGAAATTTTTTTCCTATGTGAGCTTCTACTAGCATATTCTGAGTTAATGCCGGACCTTAAATTAAATTGGTATGGTTTTTACTTGCCTAAATATGCCAAATATAAAGTTTTGAGCTATAAATTTCATGCACAGTTGAGTGAAAATATGGATTGTGAGTATTGGGTCAGCTTCTTTGATACAACAAATATTAGGAGATCTTTATACCGAAGAGTCATTTTTACATTCTTATGACTCAGTATAAATTGCATTTGATGGCCAACACATAAAGTGCTTAACTCTGAGATATGATATCTCAATATAATTTAAGCTTATCCCTCAATTCTACAGTTAATGAATTTTTTCAGTATTCCAAAAAAACTCATAGCTAATCAATGATTCAAGAACATTTTTACCTCTTTGCGATTAGATAAAAGGCATACTTTTGTTGATTACGAAAAATAAGTATTATTTTGTCTCATATTTCTGATATTGGAAGGTAATACTTCTGTCTCTCAATGAGCTTGGGTAGAAGTTTCTAAGAATATGAATTAATATTTTTTATGTTAATAATAACTGTATTCAAATTACATTAAATGTAAGTGGGCTAAATTTAATATTCCAATCTTTTCATGACTAAAAATTATTTCAGATATTCATGTGATTAAATTGAAAATGGCTCAAGCCAAAATAATTCCTGATTTGATAATATTCAGCTTGCTTGATATTGTTTCTTTTTAAATAGTTTCATTAATCATTCATGTTAATATTCAATGAAGCTCTTAAGAAGATATCATATTTCAATTTGTTTTGAAGAGGTTTTGGCTTGAAGTGTTATTCCAAAATTTTTGCATCATGCATACATCTAGAGACTTTTTAAAGAATTCCTTTTCTCAAAAAACATTCTTGAAAAAATATTGTTACTTGGACCAATTATGGATACCCCAAATAAAGACATAAAATTTCAATTCAGATAGAGATTCCTTTCAAACCATATGCAAACATTATCGAAAGAAGAGCCAAGTGAAAGATATAACCAATTCAATGATTCCCAGCTGCTTAAAATTAAGATGCACCTCTGATCAATTTCAAAATACTCAATTTTGATTGATGGAAAATATGGGTGGATGATGTCAAACACTAATTGCCCTCTAAAGCTAGCATTACTATATTTACAAAAATGAATATTTCTTGGGAACCCCAAAATCTTTCCAATTTTAGAATTGTATCAATCAGTTACAAGCTCATAGAAGTAACATTAAATTGTAAATCTTTACCAATCATGCCATTATAAAATTAAATTTAATGTGACTTTATTTAGAAATACACAGTTTCCACTTGAAAGTATATTAATTTTTCTTTAAAGCTCTAAAATCTTGGTTATTGTCAGCTATTTTCCATAAATAACCAAATATATTTATAAAAAACTAAGATCTTTGCAGTTGCTTTGAATCAAAAACCTTTTTGCATATTAAAAATCACTGAGGAGTGAATTAATTTCATTTAAAAAATGATATTTCCCCTTGAAGTATTTTCAAGGCCCCTATTTAATATGTTATTTTCAATGAGGAGTGTGAAAGCTTGGCTCATTTTGCTTTGATTTTCTTTTAGAATATGTTGGGTATTTGTTAAAGATTGAGTTTGAAATATTGAAGCACAATTATTTTCATGAAATAACTCAGCTTTTTTGTTAAAAATAATCCCTCTATGTTTCTCATTGAGTGGAAATAAATTCTTGATTCCCGCCAGTTGTTTTCTTTGAGGAAAAGGACTCCAGGTTTTCAATTGGAATACTCCGTCAGAAAACTGATACTCAAAAGTCATTTTTGGGCCGATTTCATAATACAATATTCAGAAAAGAAAGGTATATCAGATATCAGTGGCTGTTGAGATAGGGAAATGATACTTAACATATACTTTTTACAGATACTATTTCTAAGTATTTCTAGAACAGGTTAAGCTTAGGAAAATGATTTAATTATTGAATTTTTTCGGTTATTTCCTAGATGTTCTTAATTCTCTTACAAAAACTGGAAGGATATATTTCTTCAAAGATTAATCCAAAATTATTAAATCATAAAAAATATAGATAATAAATTATCCTCATCAAACATTATAAAATAGTCTTTTGTTAGATCTTATAAGCCCTGATAAAGTCAAAATTTACTGAATAAATATAATATAATTAATTCTATCTCCTTTTCTAGGTATACCCTCCTCAAGATTAAACAAAATTGTAATTTTTGAGCTTCAAAGCATTGAGTATGAGTATAAATGTGGCTACCCAGGTTTGTGAAGATGTCTCAAAAGTATGGCTTAAAAAGGTTTATCTTTTGTATTTTATTCTTCAAAACACTTTGGAGCCACTTTCCATCCCAAGTACTACTTTTGTGCACTCTATGACTCAGCATAGAAATCCACCAAAACATTTCTTCAAGAATTTATAACCTTTAAAGATTCCAATTGATGGGATCAAGGAAAGGCAGGATAGCTCAGTAGGGTTTATTTGCTTTTCATTAATGAAGGACACTGGTACTGTGAGAGCCCCTCTATATGTGGGATAAATTGAGGCAGTACCTGGAAGGGGAAATTACGAGTAAAAAGGTTTGAATTCATTTTTGGGCCTTGTAGCTGTTGCTCTGCTTGTGTGCTAGAATAATCTAGAATTCCATTCCTAATATTCTAACTTATATTTACTGGGTTCACAAAATCAATTTTATTATGATATTGGTTTGATCAGTAAATATTGTACTAAACAATCTCTAATCAGAATTTTCTCTGCTTAAAGCAATGTATATTTAAAGCCTTAAAAATGAATCCTTTTTAAAACTTTCAGAGGGCTGAGTGTATTTCACCAAATAATTTTACAGAAATATGAATACATACTATAATAGTTAATAAGAATAATAATAACAGACAAAACTATTTATAATATACAAACCACGAAGTTTCTTCTTCTCTTGATCACTTTTCAGTAAATATAACAAATAAAAGAATAATTATGTTCAATTTGATATAATAACACACTTAAATGGATACAAATATATTCATCGCCCTTTTGATGTTGTGAATAATCTAATAATCAGGTATGGTATGGGAAATTTGATGTTTTTTTTGGTATTCTTTGGTAATAATTAATTTTGTGATTCCTTCAGGTTTTTTGATAATACTACTAGAAACGTGATACAGATTCAATACTAGTTTAAACTAAAGGATGAACTATACAATTTGATTTCGTTCTTTTCTTTCCTTTGATGATAATATATTAGTTATGACCTAATAAATACAGATCCACTCTTCTTTTTAAAGTAGCAAAACCATGTAGGTTTTCTTTCGAAACAAGCAAAATTACTCTATTTGAGGATCTTTACAGCAAAAACTACCTCAAAACTAATCGAAAATGATTATTTTATATTTTAAAGCCCACAAAGATACTTTTGGTTGATGGTTTTCTTTGAAAACCTTTAAAAATTACTCTTAAGGCTTAAACACTAAACTCCATAGACACGTTACTCATGAGCTTCAAGATTCAAAATCCTTATTAATTGAATCAGTTACTAGTCTACCTGCTAGTGAGGGACAAATTGAAGTCCTTTCACACTATTGGTTGTCTTGGTCTCCCTCAACAACAAACCTCAGCTACTGGGCTTAATTCATCAAGATGAATTTTCTAGTATAAAATTTTGAGAGGAGAAATGAGAAAAAAAATTCAATTCAAAATTTCTAGATGAGGGAAAGGGTATCCATTAATATCCATGGGGCCCTCCATAGGAGTGAAAAAAACAGGGTACTTGGAAATTTTCAGCCTCTGGTGGATGTACAAAGAAGTGCAAAATTTAATTTTTGATTTTCAGGGGAAAAGTGTTGTGAAATGACATGAATCTAGATTCCTGACCAATTGGATTGCTTCACTTGACTTTTCATATTGATGTGACATGTTTCTGACCAATCATATCCATTCATTTTTATCTCACCTATTCATGTGACATGTTTGTGACATGTGGCTGTGAAATAAAGTCAAACCTTAATTTTAGCCCTGGAGCCCTTATCTCAATTTATTACTCGATTGATTACTAATCAGTAAGCCAGATTTACTGTATTATAGCTTTCTGGCCTTGAACTTCTGACCTGTGTGTTAGGTTTCACCTTTTGCTGAAAATACATATAGGACTGACTTTCTGTATTCCTCATTGACCTGTATTCTTTTTGAAAATTCCCAAAACTTCCAGAAATTTAATTTTCCCACAGCTCTCAATTTTTAGTGTGTCCTTCATGTGGCTTGAACTAATGAAATTCCTACTTTCACACTCCAATACAGATGTCTTCCTTATCACCTTTTCCAGTTGGCCTTTTCTGAGACACCCAAAATTGTGGCTACACTCACATTTCCCACTCCTTTTCTCTATCCAAAAATATTCTTCAAACCTAATTGCCTTTCAGAGCTACCTTGAAAATGGAAAAACTATTCCAGACTAATATGTAAAGACAAAATAAAACAAATTATAAATACCATAACCCTTCTAGCCTCCAGTCCCACTCTTCATTTCTGCAGCTCCAATGAGAAATTTCAAGGTCACATTAGCAGAAAGGTTGATTTAATATGGCCTTTCCCATTTAACAATGAATTATTTCAATCTTAAAAATTAATGATCCAATTATTTGAATGAGCTCAATGATGGTTATCCCCTCCTTGGATGGTACATAACAGAAAAAATACATAAAAGTTCCCAAAGCTGATATTTCAAAAGGTGTTTTTTTCCACACCTTTAACCTTCTATGTCCCTTATGATTCCTATAACTCTACTTTTTATTGATTTGCATCCTCATTTTTACTCTTATTACTATAATCACCCAATTTCTTAAATCTCAGAATATTGAAAAAATATACATGAAAAAATTATTTACAGAGAAAATTGAGAAAATGTCTTTATATTGAATACTATCAATCACAATTATGTGTTGGATAGTGCAGTGGGGTAACACTGGCAGAGAAAACCTGTGGTCAATTTTTGTTAATAAATATATAATTTGTGTTCTTCCATGCTTATTTTACTGTTATTTTTGCTTGAAGTTGATTTCATACTATTGCTATCCTCTTTCATATAAATAATTAAAAAAGAAATCAAATAAAAAAAAATTCAGCTGAACTTTCATGGTATACCACAGTACTTGAGTTTTTTATCATAGGGTAAATTTGAGACTTTGAGAATATAGTTTGGATGATGAAAGTGAAATTTTTCCAACAAAACTGATTTTATTATTAAACTTGATAAGGGAAGCTAGAATTTTTATAATTATTGACCATTGTATCAAATTCTTTGTAATATTGAAACATCTTTTATCTATACTGTGTAATCAGAAGTTGGTATAAACAAATATTCCCCATATGACAATAGTTTTTCTCTCAGCTCAATTAATCCTAGAAGGATCTAAAGTAATCCAAAAATTTATCTTAATAATAAAATTCATGTTGAAGCCCTGTTTGATCTGCAGCACATGTCCCCAGTTTCTAGCTTTTTTCATGGTTACTATGACTGTGACATGTGAAATAGCTTTTAATTCAATTAAAAAGGGCTCCAATATTGAGGAATAGTGTTGATTAGATTGTTAAAAGCCCTAATTTCCCTAATTATATGCTAGGCTAAAAAAATTTAAACAATAAGTAAATTTCACATTATACCTATAATGATCAAATGGTTTCCTCTGTGTAATACAGTGTAAATGTGTAAGAATAAGCTGATAGTATGATGGAGGGTTTCTTATAGGGAATTTTTCTCTTATCTAAAGTCAGGGTGGAAAGAGGAGGATGACCTCTTGCCAAAATGATATAGTACATCATTTCACTTCTGGTGGTTGGATCGTGGCTCAAAATAGCAAAAACTGCCTGAATTGGTGCTCAAATGTGGTTTTGAAGCCACATATTTCCTATTTGTACCCATAAAAGGTATTATTTCTCACCAATATAAGGTTCAATCATTTTCTGCAAGCCAGAGTTAATACAATTCTTCACAGAAGACATGTGGATTATTCTTATTGGTCAAGCTAGGAGTGATAAAGGTTAAAATATTATTTGAATATCTTTGATGATAATAATTCAATTATACTGTAGGGAATCCCAAATTACAGCCCTGTATAGAAAGTTTCTGCGATTTATTCCTGGAACTATGAGTAATAAATTGATAGAGCTATTTTTGGGCTTTGAAACCTCATAATCCAACTTTCGAGGATAATATCCCACAATACCACTTGGTTTTATTGGATAAATAAGGCAGTACCTGGAAAGGGAAATTAAAATAAAACTGCTTTGAACTTCTGTTTAACCTGTGATCCATGCTCTGCTTGTTTTCTAGAATACTAACAGCTCATCTTCCTAATCATCACCATGAAAGAAAAGATATCCCCACTGGTGAGTGTAGTTCATCCATCCCAGATTTCATCTTGCTTCATATTGTGCTCCAACCTTCTATTATTATTTGGTCCTTTCCCAAGCCGTATTATCAAGTTTGAGACATAATGCATACAAAATCAATTTAATAATGTAGCCTTTGGTAATCCTGAATACTGCTTTATTCTAAAGTCAAAATCTTTAAATTAAATATTACTCTGATAAGAAGGAAATATTCCATTTTATATTTCTCAAAATCAAAGGATTCTATTTTCCCGTTTCTTATCACATCTTCCCTATAATTGCTTTCTTTTTCTGAAATTAATCTTATCCCATTTCAATATTTCAAGCTTCAAGAATATTTAGATCAATATATTCTTCTCCAAAGAATTTCTCATCATTTGTATGTTCTAGTATGACTTCTTCCCAAATTCTTAATTGATCTTTATTGAAAGAAATTTAGCACAAAGTGAGATAGACCACTTTCTTTATTACCAATTAGAACACCATGTGGAAATATTTTGTTATTATCAAATTTAAATCAAGTTTCTCCAGAACACAAAGTCACTGGTTGCAGTTTTCTATATTGTTATTGCTAAATTCTTCATATTTCCTTTGAGACCTGAGATGAAATACTTCTTCTTTCTTAAAATTCAATTTTATATAACTTTCACACTTTTCTACAAGGACTAAAATAATATGGGATCTCCCATTGGTAAACAAGACACTCCTATAATATCTTATAATATATAATATACCCAGCTGTCTTAGAATAAGATATGTGTTTATAATTTAATTTCAATTCTTATTTACTTAGGAATAAGATTTATATTGAGAAAAAACTCATCAAATACTACTGCTGTGTTGAAATAAATTCAACTCATTGTTCTATTTTTCTGTTCTTTTCAAAAGGACAATCTAAAACATTATAGTAAATTTTTCTAATTAAGAAAGGGGAAGAAATTACCATTCCTTTGTTGAAATTAGTAATTTAAGATCAAGATTATTCTAGAATATTGCACTTCTGCATATAAATGGGGATTTTATTAAAAATAAAGGGCTGTGCAAACCTTGAGATAAGCTCAAAAAACAGGAATTAATCTCCAAGTCTTTGAATATTATTCAGTCTCAATTGAGGAAAGTAATTATTCAAACTGAAATAAATCTTTAGGGTATAGATATGAAATTATCTCATTGTTTTGTTTTAACAGAGGAAAATTCATGCTAAAAATATTATTGAATTAATCTCAGGACTTTTTTTCTGCACTCCCATTTTTTTCAATTAGGAATTGATTATCACTGTAATATCTTATGATATAAAATTATCATTTTTATTAAATGAAGAATATTTAATATGCGGAAATATTTTCTGGGCCAACATAGGCTTAATTTTATATGAATGTTTGTTTCTGATCTCAAAAACTCAAAATCAACACTTTAAAGAAATTAAATTTACTTTTATATCAATTTGACATATTTAAAATAAATTCAACACCATATTGAGATATACATGGTTTCGTTAAAAACAAATATCTCATTTTGGTACACAAATAATATCTTGAATTCAAATGCTCCTTTTCTGATAAATAGATCTTTGATTAAGAACTCATTCATTATCCCCATTTCAAGAAAGCTTTGTCAATTATATTCATAAATATATAATAAGCTCAAACTAATTGGAGAACTGATCTATTTCCAAATTTCATTTTATTCCAAAATTTTGGATATTTCTGGAATAATATGTGTCCCCTCAGCCTGAAATATCTAAATTAGTATGTCTCCAAGGAGTTGTCTCCTATATCTTTCAAAATGCATGATACCCTTGAGGTTTGGCTTCTAACTTGAAAGCTTTTAATACCTTTTTCTTTTTCTCTTTGTGAAGATAAGGATATACACAAAATGACTTTTTTAAGGATTCAGATAGTTAAATTGAAGTAGTGAGCTTTAGAGAATATAATACCCAGACCTCTAAGCCCCTAATAATTGAATTAGAAAGTAATATATTACTTGGTAATTCTCATGGATCTTTTGTATCATTCCCTCAAGGGGATAATTTCCTTCAAGATTTCTCAACTACATTCATATATACATTTTTAGCCTATATTTTGACTTTGGAATGTCTTACTAGCATTTGATTCAGTTTCTTTTCATACTCTATGATTTCAGCCCCTGTTTATATAGTACATAAACATTTAGAAAATCAATATTCTTATCTTCTTTCATTGAAAAATCATTCTATTAATGTTTTCAAAAATGTAACAGTTGAATCTCAAAAGGAAGCTTTTAAATTTTGAAAGTTCTTTTCACTAAGTTCTTTTTTCATAAAGTAAAAAGGCTGGTTTTATTTTGGAAGGAGCTTTTTATCCCAAAAACTTTGTTTATAAAGAGCAAAAAAACAAATATCTCTCATGGTAATAATCCATGGCATTTTCTTATTCCTTTTTATTGAGAGAAAACATAACGTAATTAAGCTATATCAATTGGCCACCTCATATTATGTTCATTATTATATCACAAATTATTATTAAATTATCATCCTTATACTCTCTAATTGAAATTTATTGTTAACAATTATGGAGATCACCCTTGAAACAGCTGATTACTCAAATTTACAGAAAGGAATAGATACATAAATTTCTCTCTGTAACAACTAATAATCTGATAAGATTTTTTTTTATATTTATCAATAAGCTTAGTATGAATTATTAATCTTTCTTAGCCAATGAGAATCAGATTTTCATTAGATATTTTGTGAGAATATGTTAAACACCAGACTAAGTGGTCTGAAATTCATTTTATTTCTGTAAATTTTGATATATTCAGAAGCAAGGATTATATTAAAACCTTTTATGGACACACTTTGGGGTTTTGAAGTTTATTTTGAGAATTGGATGAAGTTTTTCTCTAATTTCTTACAAATTATGCTCAAAACCTTGTCCAACCCACCCCCACTGGCTAGGGAGGATTATTGTTATGGTCAAGTTTGAAAAAGAAATTATATACAAATATTTCAAAATTTATTGTTCTTATAGAATCCTTAAATATCAAATATCTCAGATTATCTTCCAGGATATTGATTAAAATTACTCACACATATGATGCATAGATAAATTTTAAAAAAATATAATTAAACAGTCTCTCAATCCACTTAAAGCAATAAAAAATCTGTCCATAAAATGTTCTACAAGGTGTTTTGATTATTTTAAGTAATAACCATTAAGTGTTAGATAAATTTTGGCTTCAGGATTCTTTTGATGCACAGGTATGTGTTACATTTAAATTTACAGCCTGTTATTAATATACCAATCGCTACATCAGAAGTCTTGTTCATTCTTTTATTGTGTATTTTTGCAGTCTTATCTTTGTGTCATAGAAACTAAATCTTCTTTAATTCCGTTATTTTTATTCAATTTTTTGCGTTAAATTTTTTATATTTTATAAACATGATTTCTAATGGTATTGCTTTTTTTAATTCCTTGATTTCAAAATTCCAAGATTGCTTGAAGTTATTTTTTCTTCAAATTCTTTTATTGGTTTTTCTTAAAATAAATGTATTTTTCATGAAGTTGATCTTTTCTCTTTTGAAGATTTCTCGTTAACTTTCGTCATTTTTCAATTTTTGATGAAATGTTTAGTCATTTTTTGAATCATTTGAAAAACAAAAAATTCCTCACCTTTTTTTGAATTTCGATTCACTTTTATATAGATTTCATTTTGATTTAATATATGTATATATTATTTGATTTTTATTTTGTTTGAATTTTGTATTGATTTTGTTTCAATTTTTTTAGTTAAATTCTTGAAAAATCTTCACTTTATTATGTTAATTATGCTTTTTTTCCTCTTTTTTTGGTATTTTTTTGAATTTTTGACTTTACTTTTTTACTAGTACATTGGAATCAGTGTATCTCCTGAAGCTCAAAAAAAACCAAAATTTAAAAATTTAAAAGTTAAAAAAGAAAATAAAAAGACAAAAAAATATAATAACAATATAATCAAAATATAATAAAAATATAATAAAAATAAAATAAAAATATAATAAAAATATAATAAAAATATAATAAAAATATAATAAAAATCTAATAAGAATATAATAAAAATATAATAAAAATATAATAAAAATCTAATAAAAATATAATAAAAATATAATAAAAATATAATAAAAATATAATAAAAATATAATAAAAATATAATAAAAATATAATAAAAATATAATAAAAATATAATAAAAATATAATAAAAATATAATAAAAATATAATAAAAATATAATAAAAATATAATAAAAATATAATAAAAATATAATAAAAATATAATAAAAATATAATAAAAATATAATCAAAATATAATAAAAATATAATAAAAATATAATAAAAATATAATAAAAATATAATAAAAATATAATAAAAATATAATAAAAATATAATAAAAATAGGGTATTGGTAAAAACACATAAGCAAATTGGTAAAAACACGTAAGAGCTTACGTGTTTTTACTAAAAACTTACGTGTTTTGGCCATAATTTGGTAAAAACACGTAAGTTTTTAGTAAAAACACATAAGGGGTGCCCTGGGCCCATTTTTAATTAAAAATGAAACACAACAATGCCTGTATTGGGCCAAAACATGCCCAAAAGAGGTTTTTTCCCCACAAAACCTCTCTAACTCCAAATTGTTTCAGATTTTTTTGCCCAGCCCCCCCCCCCCCCAAAAAAAAAGCCCAAACACCCCAACAATCCACATTATCCCCACCCCAAACCATTGTTTTTTTTTGGAAAAACAGCATTACCAAAGCCATTTTGCAAAGCTTTTCACACTTTTTTTTCTTTTTTTCACCCAAAGACTGCATTTTTGACCACAACAACCTGCTTTCAAGCCTCCAAATTTCCAATTTTTTACCTTCCCTCATCCATTAATCCCATATTTAAACCACTTTCTTTCACTCTTAACCCCTTCTGTTCATTTTTCACACCTTTTTTCACCTCTTTTTCACACTTCGAAAGGTTCTTACCCCATTCCAAATCCCCAAATCCCCCCTTTTTTTCACTTTTACACATATTTTTCATTCAAAAATGCTCCAACCCCCCACTGAAGGTGAATTTCAGACCCTTGAGCTTCTTTGGCAACATGTGCATAATGTTGCCAGGGCTCAGGGGTATGCTGTGTCCACCTTGAGGTCCAATATGACCCACAACCAGATTGAAATATGTTGTGACAGGTCTGGCACCCCAAATCCCAACAAAAGCCCCTCCAAAACAGTCACCTCAAGAAAGCTTGACTGTCCTTTTAGACTTTATGCCAGGAAATATGCCAAGAGCACCACTTGGACTCTTAAAGTCAAAAATCCTGAACATAGCCATGATGCCACTGAAAATATCATGGCACATACTGCTTTCAGGAAATTCAATGAGCAAGAAACATCCCAAATTGCTCAAATTTCTGAATCACTGCTCATGCAAAGGCAAATTCAGGCCCAATTATGCAGCCAGAGGGAGTCTGACAGGCCTGTAATCCTTCAAGACATTTATAACCAAGTAAAGAAAATCAAGAAAGACAAACTGCAATGCAGAAGGCCCATTGATGCTCTTATTGACACTCTCAAAGAAGAAAATTTTGTTTGGTCCTCTGCAAGGGATTCTGAGGGACACATTACCTCCTTGTTTTTTACTCACCCCCTGGCCATAAAACTTCTTCATGGCTTTCCTCATGTCATTCTTATGGATTGTACTTATAAAACCAATAAGTACAAAATGCCTCTTTTTCATATTGTTGGATTCAGCTCAACAAATAAGACCTTTTCTGGGGCTTTTTGTTTGATGAAGAATGAAAATGAAACTTCATATACTTGGGCATTAAATCAATACATAGAAAAGGTCCTCAACAACACCAATCTTTTTCCCCCCCCATTTATTGTTATTGACAGGGATCTGGCCTTGAAAAACTCTATTAAGAAGCTCTTCCCAGACTCCAAAGTCATGCTATGCATTTGGCACATCAACAAGGATGTATCTGCTCATTGAATGAAGAAAATTGGTCATGGAACTGATTTTGAAAATTTTATGGGCCTTTGGAATCAAGTAATAAACTTCTTCATTTTATTTCATGTTGTTTCACTTTTTTTCTTATTATTGTCTTTATTAATGACTTTGGGATCCTTTTCTCAGCTTATGTATTCACCCACTGAAAAGTCTTTCAAAGACAACTGGAAGAAGCTTCAAAAGCAAGTTAAAAATGCTGAGGTCTTGCAGTATTTGGAAAATACTTGGCTTCCTCTAAAGGCGTATTATGTGCCAGCCTGGACAAACCACCATTGCCACCTGGGTGTGGGCTCCACCTCCAGAGTTGAAGGTGCCCATGCCATGGTTAAACTTTGGCTACAAAAGTCCACTGGTACTCTCCTGGAGGTAGTCAGGGCACTCCACATGGCATTCAGAAAACAATTTATTGAAATTATCAACAGAATCTCCAAAGAAATGATTGTCCATGTCAAGAATTTTCCTCCACACATCTGTGCCCTCAATGGCAAGGTGTCTCATTATGCTCTTCAGATTGCCTTTGAAAATTTCAAAAAAAGATTTCCTCCAAATGAAAAATGCACCAACAAATACAACAATTATAAAGGCATTACTTGCAAGCATAAGACCCAAAAGGCATTTGCCAAGTGCCAAAGGCTTGAATTATCAGACTTCCATCCTCAGTGGCATTTGAATTTGCCTGTGAGGGTTTTTTAATTTCTTCTTATTATTTTTTTCTTATTAACTGATTTTACTTGTCATATTCTTCTCAGACTGGTTTTCAAGGTGATGATCAAAGTGTTGAAAAAGAAAGAAAGAATGAAGCCAAGAAAATATTTGAAGACATTGGGGAAGACCTGTTTCAAATACCAATGGCAGAAATCACCCCAATACTCCAACATTTTCAAGATGTTTTGACTGGAAAAGTCCCATTTGATCAAATTCCCAAGAGTCAAGAGGATGATCAAAATTATGAAGACCCTCTAGAATGCAAGAATATCCGTGGAAGACCCCAAGGAGCCAAGAATAAAAACAAAAGAGAACCTTCAAGATTTGAAATCATTGAGAGTCAAACCAAGAGAAGAGGAAGACCCCCATCAAAAGTGACCAGCACAACAACTTCCAGATCCCAGTCAAATGTCCCCTCTCCAATTATGGAAGTGGACTCATCTGAAGATTCTGAAGATTCTGAAGATTCTGAGGACTCATTATCTAAATCCATCAGTTCATCAGATTCACTACCCTCAGCAACTGAATTAAATAAATCAGAAGTAACCCTTAGAAGTTCCAGAAGATTGGCAATTGGAAGCAAAACATCACAAAGAAAATCACACAAGCCTGCCACCAGTTTGAATATCTATGATGCAATTGACCTGACCTGTGAGCATTGTCAAAGCAACTATCACACAAGTGATGAATTCTCCAAGCTGTTTGTGAGTTTCTGATTCTTTTTAATGTAATTTTATGTTGTTTATTTTGATATTTATTCATTTTTTGAACTTATGTTATCAGATAACTGGCTCAGAAGACTTGCCCAAGTTTATATTGAAATACACCTTCAAGGCCATCAATGTCCAGGGTGATGGAAACTGTGGCTACAGAACAGTATCCCACTTCATTTACAAGACTCAAGATCAATGGGCTGATGTCAGAGGTGACTTGGCTGAAGAAATTCACCAAAATCAAGACCTTTATGAAGCCATGAACACCTTAATTCCCTCAGTATCCTCTTATTTGGAAAGAATTGAATGGTATGAAGATGTTGGCCAGGCTCCAAAAAGCAAGTGGATGTCCATGCCTGACATGGGGGATCCAATTGCAAATAAGTATAAAAGACCTGTTTTCTTTTATTCCACAGCCCAATCTTTTTCCTTTTTCCCTTATTTCTGTCCTCCAAATGATAATCCCCCCATTTTCATCTGCTTCTTGAATAGTTGTGCTCATTTTGTTCCATTGGACATCATCATTTCTAAAGTTTATCCAGTCCCCCCCCATTACTTTGAACTGGGAGATTCATGCCCAAAAACAAGCCCTGTGGTGGGCTGATAAATTTAAGAAACACAGAATGTTGTATTTGTCCAATCTTCCTCCCCCCTCTCAGAAAAAACCCACTATTTTGGAGGTTGATTCTGATTGAATGATTTTTGTATATACAATTTATGCCAATTATCCCCCTCCTCAGTCATTTTTATTGCTTAAATCCCACCTCAGTCTCCTTTTTTATCAAACATGTGGAACTTTTGTACTTGAAAATAGTCATATTACACACAAGAAAAAAAACAGTTAAAAAAAACACCCATTGCGCCTTCACTTGTGGTCCCACCCAAAAAATTTTCCCAATTCATGAGCTTCTGGTTCTTTATTGTCCAGATTGAACCCTTTAATTTCAAAAAAAATGAAGGAAATTCATAAGTGGGAAGTTATTAAGTTCACTTTTTAAAAATAGGCATATTACAATGACGGCAAAAAACATTTGAAAAAAAAACTCTTTTTGCGCCTTCACTTGTCCCACCCAAAAAAAATCCCAAAATTATGGGATTCTGGTTCTTTATTCTTCACATTGAACCCTTTATTTTAAAAAAAAAATTAAGGAAATTCATAAGTGGGAAGATTTTAAATGAATTTTTGAAAAAAATATGCCATTTTGGCATATTGGCCAAATTTGTGAAATTTGGCAAAAAAAAAATTTTGAAAAAATTTGTGCTTATTGACATGCCAAGTCGGGAAAAATATGGCAAAAAAAAATTAAAAAAAACCTCAAAACTGAGCCTGAGGAATTTTTTTTGAAAATTAAGGTCACTTACGTGTTTTTACCATAAATTGGTAAAAACACGTAAGGGCTTACGTGTGTTTACCAACACCCTAAAAATATAATAAAAATAGGGTGTTGGTAAAAGCACGTAAGCCCTTACGTGTTTTTACCAAATTATGGCCAAAACACGTAAGTGACCTAATTTTTTTATAGAAATTCCTCAGGATCAGTTTTGAGAATTTTTAACATTTTTTTTTGCCATATTTTTTCCAACATGGGATGTGAAGGTCCCCAAATTTTTTCAATTTTTTTTTTTTGCCCAATTTCTCTATTTTGGGCAATTTGGCCAAATGGCCCATTTTTTTGAAAAAATTCATCAAAAATGTTCCCACTTATTAATTTCCATAATTTCTTTTTTAAAATGAAGGTGAGAATGTTGAGAATGAAAACCCAGAGGCCCAAAATTTTGGGATTTTTTTTGCCAGGACAATTGTAGGCCCAAAAAGTTCCTTTTTTCTGTTTTTTGTTCATGTCTGTAATTAAGTTGAAAATATCATTTATGACAACAATTCAATTAAAAATCTAATTTATGACATTAGTGGGATTTAAAAATTCTATTTGTGGAATTAACAGTGCAATTTATGGCATTAAAAGTGCCATAAATGGTATCACAAATGACATAATAATGCCATAAATGGAATCAAAAGTGCCATAAATGGCATCAAGAATTATATATATGGCATAAATGGCATTGTATGGCCTTAACAATGCCATAAATGGCCTCAAAAATGCCATAAATGGACTTAACAATGGCCAGTTAAAGCCTTGACAATTCCCATTTATGGCCTCAACAATGCCATTTATGGCCCCAACAAAGCCATCAATGGCATTAAAAACTCCATGAATGGGATTAACAATGGTCATTTATGGCTTCAACAATGCTATAAATGGCTCTAAAAATGCCATTTATGGAATTAAAAGTGGCATTTATGGGATCAACAATGCAATTGTTAAGGCCAGTCATGCCATAAATGGCCTTAAGAAATGGTATCAATAGACTTAAAAATGCCATAAATGGCCTTGAAATGACATTTATGGCATTAACAATGTCATTTGTGGCCTTGAAAATGCCATTTATGGCCTTACCAATGCCATTTATGGGATTTTTAATTCCATAAATGGATTTTTTGATTCCATAAGTGACATCAATGGCTTCAGAAATTCCAAAAATAGCTAAATTTTATTCAAAAAACACCCCTTACGTGATTTTACCAATTGATGGTAAAAACACATAAGTTTTTAGTAAAAACACGTAAGCTCTTACGTGTTTTTACCAATTTGCTTATGTGTTTTTACCAACACCCTAAAAATATAATAAAAATACAAAAAAAGACCACATAAGAAATAAAATTAATGAAAAAAATAATAACAAAATGAAGATAGAATAAAAAAAGAAAAAGAAAATTTCAACAAAATTTTATGACAAACTAAGAAGAAAACATATCATGAAATGAAACAAGAGAGAACTTAAATGAAAAATGAGTAAACTTAGAATCAAAAAATTAAAAACAATTTGAATTCAAAAAATATAGTTTAAATCTGATAAAAGATGTCATTTACATTTTAAATTCAAATTATTCCCCATTATTATTAATGATTTTTTCAATTTTCTCTTTTTTAATTAACGAAATTTCCAATACTGGTCAAATTGAAATAAATAAGAGTGTTGGAAGATATGTAACTGAGCAAAAAAATGAATGATTTCAAACAAAAATATGTAAATTTTCAAAAATAAATTATCAAACTTCTCAATTTAAATGTAAATAATTTGGAAAAAAGCCAAGAATAAACAATGACAGGATTCCCTTGATACCATTAAATAATTGCAGAAAAATGTGTAAGGAAATATTTATAAGGACCAGATTGGGTTATTTCAAGAGTTACAGAATTCCATGAAGAAGGAAGTTTGAATTAAAAAATAAATTTGATACTAAAAAATTGTCATAATGTCAAAGGAAGCTCATTGATCTGTAAAAAAGTATTGGACTGATATGAAAATGGTGAAGTTGGATAAAAATTACTCATAATTAATAGAATTATACAGATATTTGAAAAAGCTTGTATTTGAAATTTATGTTGGTTGTTTTCTAAAGCTTCAAATCAAAAATCTTGGTCAAAAAATATATCACAAATAAATATGGGATGTAAGCAAAATAGGAAGCTTCATGTATATATCAGGGCAACATTGAAGATTGTGAAATTCCCTCTTCTAAGGCATGTAAGATATTCTATCAAAAAAACCATTTCTTTGTGTTAATTATTCATCTGGATCTTGTTTCCTTTTTGGAAAAAATACTTTTTAATTATTCAAGGGTTTCTTTCCAAAAAGGCTATATATAATAAGTTTGAAATTATGGGTGCATGTGAGATAGACAAATTATGTCAAGAATAAAAAGAAGATGGGATATTGGTAAAACTAATTCAAATATGTTTTTGGAGAAATGATCTTTGCTTATTAGCAATAATTTATATTCCAAAATTTCCTTTATTAGTGAGTATTTTATATTCAAAGAAAGATTTCAAAAATAAAGCTCATGAGAGGTCCATAATGGTCTATTTTGATTTAGTAAAATTCTAAATGGCCAAACATGTGGCTGAAATTATCTGAAAAGAGATATCAAGGTTAGAACCAAGGTTGAAACTCAGGTTTGAAGCAAGTTGGACCTGGGTGGGCTGGATCTGCTACCCCTGCTAGCAGGGATAGCCTTTTTTTATGATTAATTATGAACTATCTTGACTTGAGTTCCAAAATGAATTTTTATTCATTTTATGGTGTCTGTGTCAGAAAGCTCTGTTAAACAGACTCTATCAGACTTTGAGTTATGCTAAAGAAAAGCTATCTAGAACTATAAAACAATTAAAAAATATAAAAATTAGAAAATCTTGGTGAATTCCACTAATAACTATTACAAAGAACTTCACATATTGGATAATATTGAAACAAAGAAAGCTGATAACACCGATATATTTATTTTGAGGAACTAAAAACTTTTTTTATAATTTGTTAATTCTTTAAGGCTTTCTCAATGATAATGATTTGGTATAGCACAAATTTTGATCTTATATTACTAAGTTGAAGCTTACAAAAATGTTCATGAGTATTTATAGCCATAAAATAAGGATAAATGTAACTGGATATTGTATTAATATAATTGATAGACTCCTTTTAATAGTAACACTAAGAGTTTTGATATTATTTTTTAAATCAATGCTATTCACTTGATATTAAGGTAGTTTGCTTTTAGCTGGTACTTAATTATGAGTCACTAGGATTTTTCTTATAATAAAATCTATTTTTCTTAATGTTGGTTAACTTTCCTCAATACCAAATATGATGACAATAAAACTATTCTTTAATAAGGGGCCCCTATTCCTAATATTCAAAATTACTATGATAAAAGCTACTTTTTTTGATAAAATGAAAACTTTTCTAAATTATAAATATAACTCTTTTCTATATTAACCTAATAGTAAGGAATGAACTCTTCAAAATATAAATTCAATTCACTTTTCCAGAAGAATAATTAGGTTTGTAGAATGAAAAGTTGAAGTTATCATACCCCTCAGGGTGGTTTTTGTGAGGAAAAGTGCATCTTGAATAAGGGGAAACTTTTTGCTTTGTATTTGATCTAATGCTCTAGTGAGCTCTTTGGTCTTTCCTTCTTTTCTTGGGTTTTAATCGGGGTTTTTATTATAGTGATTCAAATTGAATAATTAATCTTCATTCCTTCAATATATCTCTATGAAAATTCACTTGGTGTTTACATACCATATAATTGTCAAACTTTTCTTCCTTATTAATGGCATATTATTTATTTAATTCGCCTATCCTCAAGAGCTAAACAAGGCCTTTTACCACTAACAAGTTCATCATTAACGTAAATTGGTCATACATACCCTATACCACATTTCTAATTTCATTAAAATTGATTTCTATTTCTACCTTGTTTTAACTATGATAAAGTTTTGATACCATATTTCCCATTTTCTTCCAGATATTAAGCCTCAATTATACTAATTCATACATATATCTCCTTCAAGTTATTTAAATTTATCTTTCCTTATGATATTACCCCCATAAAACTATAACTATTCTATAAGATTTCATTTTATCAATCATCATTATAACTCATACTCTTTGTGCTGTAGTAATATTTACTGCCCACTTGAAATTATTACATTCAAAAAAAACAAAATTAAAATGAATAACAATAAATTCAAATTTTTTATTATCTATGGAAAACAAATCTTTCACATCTTGTAGTGTTGGATGGTACATTTGGGTGTCAAATCATCAGTATCAATTATTCTTATCCACCCATAAGTTATTGAAATTTTTAATTATTGTTAACAATATCTTGATACCCTCAGTTTATGAAATGATAGTGACTTAACTTGAATCAAAGGTTTTTTCAAGATAAAAAAATATTTTATGGGCCATCAAGCCAATATGGTCTAGGAATACCAGTGTGTGATCATATCCTTAAATACTAAATATTTTTGTCAGGAATAAAGATAAAGAGCTCAAAATTTTCTCAAATTTTATCCAAAGGTAAGATCTAGAGTATTTCTACATCTTTGAACTTCTTTATTAAAATCATTCCAAATCTCTACAGGCTCAAAGTATCTTTTACTCTTTGAAAAATAGTACTTTTCTGGTTTTGACAAAGTATTAATCAATTCTGGTATGTGAGAGATAAATTTCTAAGGGTTATATTTTTTCATTTATCTCTTAATTAGACTCTGCAGATAATAATCTACTTGATTTTTATCTCATAAAAACTGTAGAGAATATATCAGAAATATATATTTGAGGTGAAAAATCGTTTAAATTTCTTCATTTTTTAAATAGAAATGGTATGATATATTTTTATTCAATGTTGCTTCAGTGCTAAAGCTAGTCACATTTAATATTTCTCTTTGAGAGGCTTAATAAGAGAACTCTTATTATGGATCTGTGAGCCAAATCAAAGATTCAAGGTGAGGGTTACAGATGAAGAGTGGATTTCAGAAAGGCTTTATGGCCTTAATAAAGTTGTTTATTCTTATTTCTTGGTGATAAGAAAGATATTTTTTGAGATTGAAATAATTTTCCTTTTATATTCGCACATGTAAATAATAAAACTCTCAAGTATTTTTGTCTTCGTTTGTGGACTTGAAATTTCTTTGTTTGATTTGATAAATATCAATGATATTTATTTAACTCTTTTCCTTGAATACCATATTTGTGTATTTTTGGGTTTCATTATTTTTCTCTGTCTTTTGGTCACAATTGAACATTCCCTCGCTCCAAAAAACACTCTTAATTGATGTGATGCTGCTTTCTTCCAGGATGCTCCAAGCCTCCTAAGGTTAATTTGTTCATTGGGGATGTCTTTTTCTGGAAGCCAATTTTCTTTATCTGCTGATTTTTTATGAAGACTCACAAGCTATTATTTATTTTCTTTCTCATTGAGCTTTATTTTTCTGGAGTTAATTATACCCTTCACTTTTCCAGTTGAATCTTCTTCCACTACGTTCCCTTATGAAGAAGCTACCTTTATTTTGGGAATTCTTCCCACATATGTTTCATTATAGGTCTTTATAATACTAACAAGAAAACGGGTGTTTTCTGGAGAAATACTAAGTTAATTTCACCTGTTCTTCATTCTTCCCCAGCAGGTTTATTATAGTGGAACCCCCTAAATAGAAGTACCTCATTTTCTTTGGTCCTATAAGGTTAATGAATCTTAGTGTTTAGTCTGACACTTTATCCCCTTCCCTGGAGCAAGTTCTTTTTGAGTATCTTCATATCCCTATTTTTTCTATTCTTTGGATTCTGTGCTGTATCTTTCCTCAGTGACACAGGAATTTTCCCAAATATTTCTAAAGTGTTTGGCTATAAGGTCTACATCAAGTAGGATCTTTCTTAAGTAGTCTATCTACTGATAGTAGGGAGCTCCATCCTTTTTTAATTTCATATGGGGTTTTTCCTTTGTCCAAGTTCATGGTGGTATTGTAAGCCATATGAGCTACGAGTAGTAGTGTGAGTCATTTATGGGTTTATCTATCATTTTCTTGTCATTCCATTCCATATTCACAGAAAACCTTGATTATTTTTCCCGTTTATGGAAGAATCCTCCCTGCTAGGTCATACTTTTTGGATGGTAGCCTATGGAAGAGGCTATTTTTGTCCCCAAAATTCAGAGGTGAGTTTTTGGTCTCTGTCACTTATTACACTCTTTTTCACTCCACATTTTGCAATTATATTATTCCAAAATGATATTTATGTGTCCATAGCTGTGTACTTCCTATTTTTTGGAGTATTCCACCGTTACAATGGTGCTTTTCTGTTTTCCTTTTACAATTTAGTTCTATTTTTATTATTTTTACTTTTGTATTGAACAAAAGAATAATACTTTTATCACTTTCGTTATTGTATATTTGTTCTGTACCAATACTGTAATCTTTAGTATTTGAAGAGGAAGTAGCTTTTTGTCATTTGAAAGCATTAAATTAATAAAAAAAAACAATAAGAATTTATTTTATCGTCTTCTATGTTGTCATCGTCTCGTTTTTGTATACTCAACACTATGCCATGGAAGACATCTGATATTTTCACTAAACCTGTCTATAATTACCAATTCACTAATGTGTTTTTCCTGTGGATATATAATTTCAACTTTCAAAAAATATTTATCTTCCTTAGAGTGATTTTCCCATAGTTTTTCTTGTTTTGTTTTCATTTCTGGATTCCTATACTTCTTATGTAGTAAGATTACTATTATTCTGCTTCTTTAAAGCCTTTAATGAGTCTTTTCAACTTAATCAAAGGGCTCTTTGTGGAGTTCTAATGTTCTTATTACCATAATAGGTTTCTCTATCTCTGATTGTATTCCTCTACTTGGCTTAGGTTCATAATTTTCAATACTCATCTTGATACCTTTAAATGTGTTTCTCTTTCAATACCCATATCTTTCATTTGGCTTTTGGCCCTTGTTGTGAGACTTGTGGTATGTTTTAAATACCCAAATAGGCCACAAGTGATATTAAAATTACTTCTCTAATATAAATAACCCATAAATAATTTATATATCCAAAATTCATTATTTTTATATAAAAAAATATGAAGAGCTTTTTTGTACGTAGATAAACCAATGGATTTAAGGTCAGGTTTGGATTCTACATGGATAATCACCTACAGTAACTCTATGGGGTGAATAAGATTAGATTAACTCTATTAGGTTGGAATATTTAAAATATTTAAATACCTCATCATCAATACTAGATGAAATAATTGTGGAATTTTTTTTGATTTTTGGATTTTCACACCAAAATAATAGTATTGTGAGAAATCCCATGTTACATATACAGTGTAAATAGTTTTATTAATGCTTATTACACTTAAAGATACTTAGTTATTACATAAATTTTGGTAAAATAATAGTGAATATCAGTTTTCAAGCCTTAATAACTTTTTTTCATGTTAATATAGCTAAGGGGGACAAAAGACATTGAAGAGAGCCAGGGTACCTAGCTTCTGAGGCCTCTGATGCATTACCAGATCCAAAACTTAGATGCATGGCCTATTTTAGCCCAAACCCAAATGGTATATTGAAACCATTTTTGAACCTCATTACCAAGTTTATATCCCATCAAATCATGATAAAATAGCAACCAAGCTGCTATTTTGACATGAAAAGAAGGTAATGAGAAACTCTGACTTCTGTAACCATGATTATTATTGATTATTTTCCATTGATAACCACAAAGATAGTATTAAAAATCCTTTTTGGTATCTTTATCCATGAAACTACCTCATGTAAAACAGCTATCACTATGCTATTTGTGTATACAACTTAGAAAATGAGGTAAAACTTCAAAAATTCATTTAAGATAAAATTCCTAATTAATTCTTCTAAGACTTTCAGGGCCAACAGATAAATGAATAATCCACACTAAAATAAAAAAATAATCATGAAATCATAATTCAAATTAAAAAAAAAATTACTTACAGTCAACTCTTGATGATTTCAAATGAAAAATTTAATATTCAAAAATTCACAAAAAATACAACCTGTGATTAAATTTCCACAAAAATTGATAAATTTTGAAAAACAATTTTTCTCAAATAAAAGAATATTTACAATATTAACTTCTTTATTCCTTAACCATAAATGTTTTGCTAGCCATGTAAAATAAAATAATTAATTAATTATGATAATCTTATATAACTAAAAGTGATTCAATCAATAAGCCAAATAATTTAACTTGTTTCTCACTAAATATTTTTAATTTTTCTCCTTTTAATTGCTCTTTTAGTTTGATATACTTAAAAGAAGCCTAATATTTCTGTTTTTTTTTTAAAAAAATATCCTATTATCAGTCAGTGAAATCATTAAATCATCAATACTACCAAAGGAAGCTTTAGTTATTAAATCACTTACTATAATTTCATATCTTTATAATAATCCATAAATACTTGAAAAGATATAATATCATCATTTTAAATATTATTATATCTTTTAGTATATATATTACTTTATTACCAAACTTTTGAATCTTTAAATTCACAAATAATCTGTAAAAAAATACTTTACCAATCTTTCTCAAAGTATTTTTTTTTTTTTTGAGTATTAGTTAGTTTTTGTTTTCAATTCTTAAATTTATTTCCTTTAATTTTTTAGTTTTTCTTCAATAATTTAAAATAATTATTAATTAAAATAATTTTATATTATTTTGATAAGAAGTTTTATTATTAAATTTTCTTTTGATTTATTTTTGATAGAAAATTATTTATTAATTTAATAATTAATAGTAGTCTATAGTAATTAAAATAAATAATTAAGTAATTATTTATTAACTTTTTTCTATAATAAATCTCTTAATTAAATTTAATAATACCAGTCATATTACTCTTGATCAATAGTAACATTATCAAGAGTTTCATAAACAAATATTAAACTTTTTTCTTTATTTTTATCTGGTTATCATCTTCTAAATCCATCTATGTTTTTTGTGTGATTTAATTTCTTGTTAGATTAATTTCATCTTTTCTTTATACTCTTCTATGGATATTTTCCATCTCAACATGTTTAAATTGGTAGTCTCCATTTGAAGAAGATATTTGAGTTCACTATAGTTATCATATAATTCAGATGATTACCCTTCCATATTCCAATTTAGTTTCTCCAGTACCCATAGTATACATAATCACCCTACTTGTGTATGATCATACCTTGTCTCTGATTCTTTAAGTTGTCTTTAAATATGAAATATGACTCCCCCCTTTAGTTCATCATTGGATAATCTTCCCTGATGAAGGGATTTTCCTAGTTCTTTCCTAAATGATAAATTTATTTAAAGATTTTATAAAATTTAAAAATTTGATTTAATAAGTACTTATTTAAATTTAATTTCATAATTTATTTATTTTTTTTAATATTCCTCTTCACTTTATTTTGTTCTTTTAAAACTAAATCTTTTAACCCACTCACCATGAAAGAAAGTTTTATTCCAACCAGAAAGGGTAAAAGTTTTAAACTTAATTCTAACTTTAAAATATATTTTTAGATAATTTCAGTCAAAAGTTTTTTTCATTAATAATATTTCACTAAATTAAAATAAAATATAATTAATTTCTAATTATTTTCTTTTGTTTACTAATATATCATATTACTCATTATTAAAATAAATTCTTGGTTTAAAATTCTTTCAAAAAAATTTGTGAAATAATTTTCATAAGGATACAATTGTTGTTTCTATTTGAGTTAATTGAAATATTTTTTAAATTTTCTTACCATTTCAAAACCTTTTTTATATATTGTTATTTTAGAATATTTTTTTTTAATAATTAAATAATATTTTTTTTTTTTTTATTCCTAATTTATATCTCATATTCATTTTTAATATATAATTTTCAAATTCATTTAAAGAATTAAACTTTATTATTATTTTAAATTAATCAAAAATAATATTCCTTTTTTAAATATTTTTTAAAATTTTCTTCATTTTGAAAGATATTTTTCAAAAATTCACATTTTTTTTTTTTTTTATTACTTGAATCAATCATAGATTTCTCATAACTCCTTCCATGTTATAATATATTCTAATTATTTATAACTATATTTGTAAATCTTAATTTATTTTCTTATGGATTGAAATCACTCTTTTGAAAACACAATCTCATATTTATAACAATTTTCTTACAAATTTTACCTTTAATTTTTCCATTGAGTTGAGTACACCTCACAATTGTTCAATTTTTTTTTTTTTTTTTTTTTTTTTTTTTCAAAAATAATTTAAATTTAACCTTAAAAGAATTGAAAAAAAAATTAATTTTCACAATTTTAAAATTTTTCTTTTAGTTCTTTAATCATTTAATTAAATTATTTATCACCTTAAATTTTAATTTTTTCAATTTCAATATTTTTTTTTTTTTCATTATTTGAAATTTTATTAATTTTTTCAAAAAAAAAAAAAAAAAAAAAATGAAGAAAATTGAAGAATTAAAAATAATCATTAAAAATATTCTAATTGAAAACACCAATAAAATTCTTATTTAAAATTTTAAATTATATTTTTTTTTTTTTTAATTTTAAATTATCTTTTTTTTTTTAAAAAAAAAAAATCCCAAATAGTTTTTTTTTTTTTTTAATTTTTTAATTATTAATCTTTTTTTTAAAAAAATTTCAACTTTTTTTTTTTTCTTTTTTTAATATTTTTTTCATTTTTAGTTTTAGTTTTTTTTTTTTTTTTTTTTTTTTTCAAATTTTTTAATTATTTCATTTAATTTTTTATCTTTATTTTTTCAATCTTTTTTTAAAATTAATTTTTTTTTTTTTTTTTTTTTTCTATAATTTTTTTTTAATTTTTTTAATTTTTTTTTTTTTTTTTTTTTTTTTGTTATTCTTTTTATGAATTTTACCTTCATTTTAGCTTTGAAAGTTATTTTCATATACCTAAAAAAAAAAAAAATTCTTAAATTAATAAAAAAAATTTATAATTCAAAAAAACTATAATTATTTTTAAACATTTAAAAAAAAGTTAAAAAATGATAATTTTATAAAAAATAATAATAATTTAAATAATGAATTTTTTTTTAAAGAAAGAGTTAAAAAAAAAAAAACCTTTTGAGTTTTCACCTCACAACCCCCCTTAACCTTTTAAAAAATCCTTTAATACTTCTTAATTACTTTTAATGATAAATTTGAAGCTTTATATTTAAATTTAAATTTAAATAAATAAATAAATATATATTGAATTTCAAATAGCTTTTTTTTTAAAAAAAAAAAAATTATATTTGAGAAAAAAATTGTTTTTTTTTTTTTTTTTTTTTATAAATTGGAATTAAACATTTTTAAAGTTTAAATTTTTTTAAAAAAATTAAAAAAGAAATTAAAAATATGTATCAATTTTTGGAAACTAACCTTAATAAAAAAAAATCAAAATATTAATTCAAAAGATAAAAATATTAATTAAAAATAAAAATAAAAATAGTAATTCAAATAATTTCTTTCTTTTTTCTTTGAGATTCATAGAGTAAATCAGTATTCAAGGTTTAGTTAACTGATGATGTTATTATTAAAATCCTTTTTTTTAGCTAGTCGAATTCTTCGCTGTAATTTAGTCTGTTTATTTGGTTTTATATCTGTAATATATGAGTAAGACTTGGAATGGATCACGTAGTCATAAGGCAACATTGTGCCAGCTGTAGCACAGTATGATCAAATGAGGCAGGCTTAGTTTTTGAGGATAACTTGCGATTTGTAAGAACGTCTACAAAATATCACTAATCCACACGTTTGACGAAAGGATTCTGTGTGCACGAAAGATATGATATCTATTGCATAAAAGTCGATCGGCAAGCCTAGATAATTACTTAGGTTTGGGTCTCTTGAGTTTTTCGTATTCAAGTCCTGCTGGCGAGATCTTACGGAGTTTTTTTGAATGAAAAGAATTGCTTGACTTGATTTCAACATTGGCCGTTAATTTAGGTTGTTGGGAGAATGTATTAGGTGAGCAAAACTTTTGGAAAGTATTTTTGGACGTTTGCAATTTATAAAATCCAGGTTAACTTTTTAGGTTTTGATTAAGTCTGCAAATGAATGAAAATTCGGACCATGATGATTTATAAGTAATTCCAAAACCTTGTTTTCACAAAAGCAGAAAAAAAAATCCAATATATACCTGAATATATATAGATAGATAGGTAAATTGAGCACAATACTATATAAGTAACCTTTAACAAAAAATACAACCTAATTAAAGTTAAAACAATTTTTCTTCAAAACAATCAACTGAGACAGAAAAACAACATTAACAAATTCCGCTTGAATCTATTCATTTTATGATTATTTTGGCATCAAAAGAGATAAAAGAAAAGAGAAAATTGTACCAGTCTTTTAAAAAAAACGTAATATATAGTAAGCAGATTACGAAAAACAACTTTTTTTTTTTGATATCGTTGCAAACGATACGATATGCGGATTAATTTAAAAGACCTTTTGAGCATCACAAAGACGGGAAAAAACGAGGCAGTAAGATGGCATCAAGAGCAAAGACCACTCCTATATACCGAATTGCATACAGACCAAAGAAAGCAAGACCGGGGCAATATTAATTTTGAAAATAAAGGGGAAAAAACTCGAGGGATGGCGTTAAAGACAATTTTGAAAGTTGAGGAGTTAAAGCCAAAAATTAGTTTTCCGTGATAGAAGATTGATGTAAGATTTGAGTCAAGTTGGTTGATAAGATTAAAGAATGATGCTTTGCAGATTTCGAGTGATGATGATGCTTTAAGGCCAAGACGAGGTTTTGTCAGCCCAAGAATGTAAACGATTAAGGTTGATACGTACTCTGTTACTGAAGCCATTACTACTCGCATGAGCGAAGTATCGGTTGCGCAAGTATACTAGTAGAAAAAGGCAAAATGGATTAAGAAGAAAGTTCAAGATTGAAAGTTTTGAGTGAAGACTGACATGTGTATAGATTTCCTTTTTTGTTGATCGATTAAGCCTGACGAATCGATCTTTGAAGAATGATCGAGCAGCATCATAATCTGTGTCATCACCTTGATAATCTAGGCAAGATTTTCAAGTTGATGAGTTGGGTTTTTTTTTTTTTTTGAATGGTTTTAGAAACGATGATTAATGTACCTGGAAAGTATTTAGAGATTGGGGAATAGTAAAGTTTTCGTTTAAATAGATCTGTTTTGTTTAAGACTAAGGATTCCATCAAGAAGATATTAGTATTTAAAGATTTGATTGAATGAATTTCGAGAAGATTACTGAACATAAGATCATGGAAGTTTGAGTGAACCATTGAGAGTTAGTGATTGTATCGAATAGCATTAAAGCTTCTTGCATTTGATTTGCGTCACCGTCTTCTAGTAAGCTAGCGTCATAACCTGAGATGGCCACTAAAAATAATATTGCGGTGACGCCTTCGAAGCAATGAATCCATTTTTTTCTTTCACTACGTTGACCTCCTACATCAAACATTCTGAGAGATTGAAGAAGGGGGGGGGGATGAAAATGAGTTGAGGATTATAGAGAAAAAGATGATGAGGGGGATAAAATTGAAAAGTAAATGAACCGATAGGTTAATTCTGAAACATTAAAGATGGTTTCAGTAATTCCTGTTGTTTTAACACGACAATGTAAGATATCTTGATCGGTTGGAAGATAGGAAGGTTCGAAAAGTCGGTCTAGGTCGGGAAAAAAGCTTTAAATTGATGAATTTTTGTTTGTTTTAATTAAAGAAACAAGAGCAAGATGAAGTTTTAATGATTTTGACTGAAAGCCAAGTGAATTTAAGTAAGAATAAATTGACTCAACTAGTTTAAACTGAAACCATTGAGAGATGAGTGAAAGAGATTTAATGAAGAATTTTCAAGATAAGTTTGAATGATTTGAATATAAATTTTAGAGCCTGATGAGTCCAGCCTACTTTTCAGGCATTGCCCACTCGTTTCCTGAGCTCATTGCTTTTCTTACGCCGTCATCTTGCCAAAAGGATTTGAGAGGATCGAGATAATTGGATGGGAACGGTTGACCAGGTTCGAGTTCGATATAATGTGTGAACATGGGTACGAAATGCTATTTAGATGAATGAATTGATTAGAATGAGATGAACTGAATGAAATGATGAATGAATTCGAGTCAAATGAGACCGACTACAAGTTTTTCGTCTGATAATTGAATTTCCTCTCTGCTCATGACTTCTAAACAAAGTTTGATACCTTCGCATACGTTCATGAAGACCTAAAGTAGACAAGAATTGAATGAGATTAAAAGTAAGAGTAGATGAGAAGGGATGAGGTGAAAGCACGAGCCTGTTGACGATAGTGCTCCTTTTGGGAAGCTGTGAAGCCATTACGATTATGAACTATTTGCATTTGTTTTAGGACGGTGGTCTTACCCGACCTGGGATGGATGAAGGAGGATGAGTGATCTTAGTATTGAATGAGATGAGATGAGTGGTGGTGATAGAATCCGATGCTTACTCTCCGGCACCGAGCAACAAGATCTTGACCTCCTTGGTCATTCTTTTTTCATCTTCTTTGAGTAATCTGTCTATTGACTTGGACTGCTTGAGTTGTAGATGGAGATCTGAATCGTTGGATGAATTTGAACGAGAGTGACAATTTCCCATAGCTTTTAAGATTTTCAATGATTAAGAAAGATTAGAAAACAGAAAAATCAGAAAAATCAGAAATTCAAAATCCAAAATCAGAAAATTCAAAACTTTTGAGATTTAATTCGACGAAATTAATTTACTCACTTTGAAGTTTTAATTGAAAATTTAAATTAATACAAGTTTCAAATCAAAAGTTGAAATTTTTAGTGCTCTTGAAAGTTTTCATCAATTCTCAATTCTCAATTCTCAATTCTCAATGGCTCAGGCTCAGGCTCACTGAAAAATAATTAATTTTTTAAAAAATTAAATTAAATTAAATTAAAATTTTGGCCTCAAATTTCTACCAGTCTCACTGCCAATCTGGGCCTAGGCAATTATCATCTTGTAACTTGGCTTCATCCTAAACAGCACTCAGTCTATGTACTGCTCCAGCCACCACGGTTCAACCCACTAAACTTGAGTTTTAGATCTATATCCACTATAATCTGTCATTCTCTACCTCTACAGTCACTGCGCAGCGCAGCCTGGCCACAAATTCATCGCCACTCAGTCCTCAGTGCTCAGTACTCAATGCTCAGGGGTGGGGACAAACAATTCATTGAACTACACCGTCATTGAAATTTGAAATCAATTTTATGGACTCATGAATTAATGGAGAAATATTATTATTATTTTAAAACAAATCATTATTGATGATTTCATCATTTTCAACAAGAAAAAAAAACAAAGATCTTTATCATCATCTTCATCAAAAATTTCAATTTAAAAATAATCATAAAACAAATATATAACCAAAAAATAATCTTACTTATTTGAATGATTTATAGTTTTAAGCTTAACATCAGTAAAAGTAAATTAGATAATATTTTATATACATATAAAGCTTTAAATTTAAATTGAAATCTTTATTTCTATCTTTTGTTTCAAGAAAAATTTGGTTTTTTTTTTATGTCAAAATTAATCACCAATTGAATTAATATTCTTAAATTAAAATCTTTTTTTTGATTCATAATTGATAATCATAAATCAATTCATTTGAAAAAAAAAATAGAATTCAAACTTTTTTAATTTGATTAAAATAAAGTTTCAATTTAATTTTTAATAAATTTTTAAAATAATAATAATAATATTTAACTTGAAACAATTTTAATTAAATAATTTATATGATTTTTATATTGAAATATATATGTCATAATGTATAAATTTATACCTTTTTTTCTCAATCTTAATTTAATTTTTGAAATTAAATTAAGTTTTTCATTTATTTTTGAGTTAAAAATAATAATAATTGAAATTAAAATTCTAAAATTTATTTTATGTTTTATTAAAAATTTTTTAAAATAAATTTTTCAACAAAATTAATTATTGGAATTTTTTAAGAAAAAAATAAAAAATAAAGAAAATTTTATATATATTTAAATTTTAACCAAAATAATTTTTTTTTTTAATTTTCTTGTAGAAATCGTTTTTTTTTTGTTTTTATAAAAAAAAATGTTTTACATATTTTTAATTTAATTTTTTTGCAAAATTTTATAAATAAAATTCAAATTAAAATGGTCAAAATTTAAAATAATTTTAAAAAATTAATTAATTATAAAATTTTTAATAAAATTTAATGATTTTATTAATTTATATATAAATCAATTATTAATTATTTTTTTTTAAAAAAAAATAATAATAATAAAGAAATAAAATAAATCACAAAGGAAAAAATGAAAATTTAATTGTAAAACGGAAAAAGAAAAATTTCATGTTTTATTTTGGTTGTTTTTTCTTGACAAAAAAAAAAAAAAATATAAATTAATTGAATAAATTAAATATTTATTAATTTATTTAATTTATATATCATTTTATATAAGTCAAAATTAAAAAGTTCTTTTTTTTCTTAATGAAAAAAAAAAAAAAATTTAGAATTGAATTTTTTATTTATTATTAAAAATAATTTTTAAGATTTAATTTTTATATTTAAAAGTTTTTATTTAGTTTTTAATAAGAAATAAAATTTGAAATTAAGATTTTTTAAGAATTTAAACATTTTAATATAAAATTCAAGAAATAATATCTTAATATTAAAAATATAAAGGTGATTAAATGAAGAGAAAAATCTAAAATAAAATTAATATTTAAATTAATAAAAAAATTATAAAGAAAAATTTAATTTCTTAATATATATAAAAAAAGAGTTAAAACTTAATTTATTGTAAAAAAACAAAAACAAAAAAAAACAATGTAAAAAAAAATTACTCTTTATTTCTTTCTTCAATTTGAAAAAATAAAAAAAAAAAATTAAATTTAGTAAAAAAAAGATTTAATTTAAGTTTTGAGTTGTTTTTTTTTTCTTATTAATTATTAAGTGATTTAAAATAAAAGAAATTTAAATTTAAGAATATAAAATTCTTATTATTTTTAATTAAAAAATTAAATTAAATTTTTTTTTTTTTTTTGAATTTTTGAAATCAATTTTTTTTTTTTTAAAAAAATTTATAGAATTTAAAATAATCAAAAAAAATTACATATTTTTTTTTTTTTTTTTTTTCTTTTTAAATTTATAGATTTTAAAATAATCAAAAAAAAAATTCCATATTTTTTTTTTTTTTTTTTTTTTTTTTTAAAAAAAAAAAAACATTTCAAATTTTAAAAAATTAAAATATTAATATTTCAATTTTTTTTTTTTTTTTTTCAATTTCTTTATTAATTAATAATCAAAACTTAACTAAGTTAAAGTTTTATTCTTATTTATTTTATTTTATTTTTTTAAATTAAATTTCTTAACTTGAAAAATATATAAAAAATTATATCAATTTTTTTTTTTTAATTTTATTAATAAATTATTTTTCACTTAATTTCATGATTAAACTATGATAAAAAAAAATATCATTAAGAGTATAATTGATTCAATAAATTAATTAATTTAATTATTTAGATTATATCTAATTAAATTATAATTTTACTTTAAGTTTTTTTCAAAAAGTTTTAATAAATTAATCATTAAAAGATATATTAGACTTAAAGAAATTAATAAATTTTTTTCTTTTGAATATATAACTCAGAAAAGTATTCTTTAATTTTTGAATCAATAAATTAAAAAAACTATTTCATAATACTAATGAAATCTTTCAAAAATAATTTTTTTACTTATTAAAGGTAATAATTTTTTTTTCAAAATTTGATTATAATATTAAAAAAAAAAAAAGATTTAGATATAAATTGATTAGTTAAATTATCCCAATTAGGCTATAATTTAAATGGTTTGGAATTTGGAAAGTTAGAAACTATTTTTGAGGTTAACAAATTAAAAATTGTGCTATATAAATATAATATCATAAAGTTTTTTTTTTTTTATCAATTATAAGAATTATTATATAAATCATTTCAATATTAAAATAAAATTCAAATAAAACTTCTTAGGTTTTTAAATATTAAGGGTTATTTTAATTTTTTATTTTTTTTTAGAGTTTTATCGATAAAATACTCATAAAATTTTTCTCTTAAACAAATAAAAGATAGAGAGGGAAATTTTGATAAAAAGAAAATTGAGGTGTTTTTTTTTTTTTTTTTTTTTGGTTTGTTATGAATTAATTAAAAGTAACTTTTATATACTAAATATCCATTAAATTAGTGTATGAAATAAAAATTCATTTTATTTCAATTAATATTGATTCTTTTTAGTTAATTTCATTAATGAAATTTGTATTAGAAAATAAAAAATTTCCAAAAAAAAAAACCTCAAGATTATTATAAAAAAAAGATCATTAAGATTTTTTTATAAATAAAAAATATTTAATCTTAAAATGAATTTTAAAATAATAAAAAGGTTTATAAATTTAATATTTAAGAAAATTAACAATTTAATCATTTTTTTTTTTTTTGGATAGATAAAGAGTATTGTTTGAAAATTAAATTTGTATTTTGAAATTATGGTTTTAATACTTAAGGGAAATTACAAATTAATATAAATATTAAAATTCAATTTAATGAATTATGAAATTTGGGGGTCAAATATTTGATATTAAATAACCTCTTAGCACAAGCTAGAAACAAATTAATTAATTTATATTAGGGAGTGTCAAACTCACCAAATCCCACCACTAAATCCTGGATTTTTCATTTTTAAATCACATGGTATTTTAACTGATTCCATTTATATTTTCACAAAATCCCATCAATCTAGAATTTAATTTTTTAAACATAATCTAAATGATTATTAAAAATTCAAAACTTTACAAAATATTCTTTTACACTTCATTTTTTTTTTTTTTTACAATTTGACCAAAAAAAATCTTAAAATAAATTTATATTTCTTCATACATTTAATGATTACTTTTTCCAAAGAAAAACCATTCAAGTAAGATATGAAGATCACCTTGGGAATTCCTCATCCATCAGTTCACTTACTATGTACTGATTATTTAACCATAATTAATTGGCTTTGAATAAAATCCAATTTTGAGTCATGTTTTAGTACTAGTGATTAAACTTCAATAGGAAGGCCTCCTTTGACAAAGAAGCATGGATTTAAGCTTTTGGACATTGAGATCAACAAAAGAATAATGAAGTTGCCTAAACCTTAGTTCAAGAAGTATCCAAGATTGATGGAAAATGTATAAAAAGAAGTATATGGAAGAAAAATCTTTTTGGAAATTTAACTGAGGCTGGACTAGAAAAAGAATATTACAGTAAATGAATCAAATCAATGAGTGAGAATATTGAAATTATTTGTCCTTTCTATTCTGAAATGAATGAACTCTTTAGCCACAAGCCCACTGTCACTCCCATTTCAAGTATCAGGCTGAGTCTATGATGAAGTTATAATAAGACTATTTAAAATTTTAAATATGACTGTGACATGGCTAAACTACTTTAAAAAAGGTTTTATTATGATAATAATGGTTTAAAAATCAATTATCAAGGGATTTACTATTAAGAAATAGTGGTGGTTAACACTGTTGAAAGCTTTGGGTGCAGCTTTATCAAATCGGTTATTATAATAAGAGACTAAAATAATTTATAGTTATAATTATACCTGGTTATTTCCAAGAGTATAACTGTTTTGGACAGTTGTACTAAATAGGAATTCAAGCAAAGGATCAGGAAACCTTTTCTGGTGGAGAAAAGGCCTCCTTTATCCTACAATGGGGTGGAATGGCCCTCTAGACTATCCATGTAGAGGAAGTAAAGAGTTTTTAACTTCAAAGTACTGGCTTGTGGTTTCCATAAAGCTTGTAAACACTGTATTGGGCTCAGATGTGGTTTTGAAACCACATCTGGGAAGTTTGCACCAATACAGGGTGAAAACTTTCACCTGGGGACCACATAGCCCTCTTCTGACATGTATGACACATAGAATGCTGTACAGAACCTATATGGGACCCCAGTATTGAATGAATTATGAGGTATTAAAGTATAAACAAGCTCATTTGTCTGTTTGACATCTCATAAACATACTTATGGGAGAATATCACACAGTAAGACTGTATTGGTCTAATTGTGGGATTTTGAGCTTAAAACTGCCATAAATTTGTCAGTTTTTGAGATACAAATCTCAAAGTTGGTTCATTGAGTGGCCCTGGATGTTTTCTACACAATGGTACCTCATTTGGTATGATTATAATTAAATATAGAAAAGGTATTCCATGTACAAGTTTTCTTATACACATTTATGATTTGCCCAAAAACTGTATGGAGCTTGTTTTCTCCATAGCTTTTGTTCTAAATGAGATATGTGGAAATGAAAGGAACCATTAGATATCCCTGAGTTTTGCTCTTTCCAAAATGACCTCACTACAAGTATCTCACACTAAAACTGTAGAAGTTATATAGGAGGTGAATATTTTATTCACCCTGCTTTGACCTTATTTTGGCCATAACTTCTGTAATTTTGATGTTTGATCAATTTGGCTAGTTATATTGAATAGCATTGACTTAAAGCTTCAATTTAAATACCCATTTTATTGGGTTAATCCTCCTCCTCTGGATTTTATATGAGAGGTGAAAATTAAGGTTTATGCTCAGAAACAACTTTGAGCAGGAATAACTTTGTTATTATTTGTCCTATAATGATGGGACTTGTATATTTAGAAAGAGGTGAGTTTTCTCTTTCTTTTGATACCTCTTTAGCTGGTTTGGCATAGCTTCATTTTTTGGTGGTATCTTAGCTTTACCATTGGTTTATGGTATTTGGCTGTCATGCTTGTTCTCTGGTTTTGAGTCACAGGCTGACAGAAAGCTATTATTTGTAAGTAAAAGGCAGCTTAAATGGTGATGATGATGATGATCTTTTAATGAATATGGTAATTTATAATCTCTTTTTATTTTTTAATGAAATAATTTAATCTCATTTAAATTTTAAAGCAGAATAATTATTTTGAATCACCTCTCAATATTGATCTGTTGGTTGAAAATGATTATGACTTAGTTCAAGTGGAAAACATGCAAGATAAATCAGTATATATGTTCAATCCTGATATTTATGAAATACAATTTTGATTATTTCTTCTTTGAAAATATTAGTAACTTTATAACACATTCAACAAAAAAGTATAATCAACAATTGACTCCCAACTTGAATAACAAGAGTGGATCTAAGAAAAGCTCAATGGATATTTTTGCACCTACTTATGCCAATTTTCTTGAATCAAGGAAAATGGGTATGTCTTGAGATAATTGTTACTCTTAGAAAATCCTAATGAAAAAAAAAAGGTTCTTAGCACATTAAGCCAGTGATAATGCTTTTTTGGAGTGTGAAAAGGAGAGGTGGAATGAAGAGAAAGAGAGGAATATGTAAAATCAATGGTTTGAAGAAGTGAAGTTACAAAAAACAAAGGGATTTTGATGAGAAAAAACACAACATAAACTATTAATTTGAAAAAGAAAAGTGGAATTGAGAATTGAAGCTGAAGGAAAAGCAATGCCACATGGATCTCACTGTAGCAGAATTTTCATCAAGCAGGACAATTGCAGAGCTTGAATGCATTCTGACATTAATAACTAAAAAATAATGTATTAGGTATATAACATGTGATAATTTTGAACAAGTTTATTTATAAAATATAAATGATGTTAATTTTAAATTGGGGAAAAAAGTTTAAATTGATATTAGTTTTTAAATTTTTACTGAAATTTTTACAAAAATTGAAAATTTGAACCACTTTTGAATTGAGATTTTATGTTTACAAAAACCAATAAAACTTATTTTTTTAAAATTAAATATTAAACCTCCATCCAAATTTAATTTTTTAATTTTTTGATTTTTTTTTTTTGAAATTAATTTTAATTTCATTTTAATTTTTTAATTTTTTTTTAGATTAAAACTGGTTAATTTTTCACCAATATAATTATGTTTTAAAAAAAAAAAAAGAAAAAAAACCTAGTAAAAATTTCACTACTTAACTACTAAATACTTTATTTAAACTGATTTTTTTTTCTTTTTGTTTTCATTTTTTTTCATTTTTTTTCATTTTTTTTCATTTTTTTTCATTTTTTTTTTCATTTTTTTTCATTTTTTTTTCATTTTTTTTCTTTGTTCTTTTTTTTCTTTTTTTCTTTTCTTTTTCTTTTCTTTTTCTTTTCTTTTTCTTTTCTTTTTCTTTTCTTTTTCTTTTCTTTTTCTTTTCTTTTTCTTTTCTTTTTCTTTTCTTTTTCTTTTCTTTTTCTTTTCTTTTTCTTTTCTTTTTCTTTTCTTTTTCTTTTCTTTTTCTTTTCTTTTTCTTTTCTTTTTCTTTTTCTTTTCTTTTTCCTTTTTTTCTTTTTTTTTCTTTTCTTTTTCTTTTTTTTCTTTTTTTTCTTTTTTTTCTTTTTCTTTTCTTTTTTTTTCTTTTTTTCCCTTTTATTTCTTTTTTCTTTTTTTTTGGATTTTTAAAAAATTCTTTTGAAGAAAGATTTTTTGGGTTTAATAATTTTCAGTAACAAATTGATTAGGTAGGTTTTTTATTCCTTTGTCTTTTTATTTTTTTTGCACTGGTTCAACAACAGGTTAATCACCCCCCTCCAAGCAAGCCTCTGGGAGGTTCTAAGCCCTGTTTGATTGAAAATGATCCAAATTAAATTGGAATCAATTACAATTCAATTCCTTCTCTTTTTTTATTTTAAATTATTCTAATATATTATTATTAGCTTTATTAAACTCTTAGCCCATCCACCTCAACCCAGAATCCCACCAATACAAATGGATTTGGAATCAATTCTGAAGGTTTTTTTTCTTTTTAATTTTTTTTATTTATGATTTAATTGATTTTTTTAATATAATATCAATTAGCCCATCCACCTCAAACTGGCCTCCCATCAATCCAAATTTATTCTGATTTTTATTTTTATTTTTAATTATTTTGATATGTTATTATTTTTGTATTTTATTTTTTATTATATTATTATTTAACTAATACACCTCAACCAAGACACCCACAAGGCATCCCAGAGCCTCCCAAATTGACCTCTGGGATGTTCCAATAATCTTACTCACCAATTTGGAATCAAGTTTCAAGGGTTTTCCTTAATTTCTAACTAATAAATTAATTTTTCTCAATATTTTTTTCTTTTTTTATATAAGTTTTGGACTGGTTTCTTCTGTTTTGATTTATTATTTTTTTTCTTATTTGTATTTACTGATTCTCATAGCTAATGAATGTTTTTCTTTGATTTTTTTATCATCATCACAATTAATGATAATTGTTAATTTTATTTTTATTTTTTTATTTCTGTATAATGCTGATGATTGTGTTTTTTTTTTCTTTTTTTGAATTTCTCAATCATTTTTTTAGGGGTGGATAATATATAAGGGCTCTATTTGCAATTTTATTTAACTTCAACTTCTTCCCCTCCTCATTGAAATTCAAAAAAAACCTCCTTCTCTCTCTCACTCTGAAAATCATTCTGATGATGTCATGGTTAGGACTAAGCCAGATTCAGCACATCATCAGAATGATTTGAAAGATGATGAACCTCTTATCAATCCTCTTGATGTCATGGTTAGGACTAAACCAAATATAGAACATCATGAGGTTAATAAAACTCAAACAAAAAATAATAAAAAACTTATCCAAAGCCAAAGACAACATATCCATGATTCAAAAAAGATAATGGCTCACCTTTGCCATTACAAAAATGCATCTAAAAACTTCTTAACCATCTCAATTTACAAGAAAGAAGCCAATCCCACATGATTAAAACTTCCATCATCAAATACTTTACCACATCCTTAAGCCATCATTACCTGTCATAATTCATGAAATTAACCCATTTGAAAATTCTTCTGGCCACTTTCAAATATTAAAAGACCTTATTATGATGTTGATGACCTTATCCCCAAATTTCCAAAAAATCAAAACCAATAAACATGTCCTAGGTGGAATTACGAAAGGTGTTGGCTTTTGTCCTGGTTCTTATTCTGTAAAATTTGCATGTGTGTCATATTCTTTACTTTTTATTTTAGTATTTAATAATTAATCTCAAAAAATTGTATGTTTTTACTCCCAAATTCCTGGTTTGACTCCTCATCAAATTGAAACAGATAATAGCCAATGGTCCAAACTTGAACAATATGATGAATTAATTTACTCAAGAATATTTAATTTTTCTAAATTAGCTGAAAATAAAAATCAACAATTGATGGAAACTACTAAATTACCAAATTTCCTTCAACTTGAATGGAATTCTTCAAATAAAAAACAAGAATTCAAATCTTTTATCAATGCCATTGTCACTCAAGATGGATTTTTCAATAATCCAAATCAATATTTAAATGATCCCAATGCCTGGACTTAGGGTATATTTTCTTTTGGCTCCAATTTTTTTTTCATCCCCTTCCAACTTTTTTCACCCCATCTGGAAATGGCTTGAACTTCCCCAACTTGAAAATGGAGATTGATTTTTCAAAAAAACCTGGAGTAATAGACCTTCTTTGGAAGACATAATCAATGGTAAATAAAACAACAAAAACTCCTCCAGAAATTCTGAATCATTACAAAATAAATCATTTTGGATGTTCTTTTGAAATTAACCATAAATTATTCAATTTAGGTGACAAATTCTTAAAAATGACACCTACTGAAAAAATTCAAAAGTCAATGAGTGCTTTGAAAGAAATATGCAGGACCAAAAAAGAGCTTAAAAATTATTAATTTGAAATAATTTTATTTTCTCAATAACATCTCTACTCTATTTTAGGCCATTAATTTAAGTACAAAAGTAAATTTTACTAATGAAATTTAAATTTGATTATATTTTTATGCCAAATTAATTGGTCTGATTTTCTCATGCATATTTACAATATCTTCTCCATTGTAATAATTGTAAATATGTTCCTCTTGTGGTGGATCATCATCTTCATATAATTCAAACCATTCATCTGCAATTTGTGCCAACATATTATGCAAAATTGTACAAGAAACAAGCCAACTAACAAAGTATTGGAGTTCTTGAGGATTCCTGATTTGATTTCACATTTCTCTTAGAGAAAATCACCTCCACTTCAGAATTCAAATTTCATGTTCAATTATTACCCTTTATTTTTCTAGATGCTAATTGAAAGCACAGTTGTCTTCATTCTGTGCCACAGCTCCCTTATAAGCTGGAACAACCCAAGGAGAGCTTGAATATTCTGAGTTGGCTAGTAAGTACTTATATTTATCATAAAAGTGCTGAGGTGTTTGTGTGATTTTCATATTTTGATATACATCTGAATCATGAAGTGACCCAGTACAACCAACATGTAGAGAAATGAACTGTTTTTTTATTTTGAAAACCAGTTTTATTGACATAGACTACCTTAATTTTGAAAAATCAGTAAAAAAGAAATTGAGTATTAAAGCTCAAAAGCTTACCACTTTTTACAATTAAAATAGGCTTCACCATCATTGGGGGGCCATTGTTATGATAGTATGAGACTCCAATCAATAAATCCAATACACCCAGGGAAGCCTTCTGCCTGCATCACTTGAGAAATCTCTCTTAATTGTTCTATTGTCAGAAACACAATCAATTTTATCTTCAACTCCATTAATATCTGGATCCCTCTTTGAGTGTAATAAAAATAGCACCATAGCTAATTCCAAAAAACATTCCAACCTTTCTCAAACCAGCCCCATTTTCATTTGATTCTAACCTTGATAGTGCCATATACAATTTTATGGAAGGATTGCATTGTCTGTTTTGTGATGAGTTTTGAAAAGTTTCATCATCTTGAATTTGTGCAACCAATATTTTAAACAAGTCATGTGTGGTGCTACAAAGCTGGAAAAAAGTTTTAAATGAGAATTTTTGTAAATAATTCATTGTATACATGTAATGTGATGGATATATTCTATGAGGATTGATTTTTCTTTGTGATTTAATAATATCTAACAAGGCTATATCTTCCTGGATATCAGAATCAATGTTGGAGTTGAAAGAATCAAAGAACTTCAATGAGCTTAATGTCTGAAGTAAAGGGAGCCATTGTGAGTACTTTGGAATTGTAAATGAAGAAAATATCTATAGAAAATAAAATTTTAAATGAAATAATTTAATAAATGACCCATTTGTTCATATTTTATGCAGTTTAACACTCCCTTAATGGGGTGTGTGTCATAACAATGTACCTTTAAGTGAAGCTAAAGTTGGGATTTGGTACCAAAAAACCTGGGTTTTTGTACCTCAAAATACTACACCTCTTGAGGTGTGGGATTTCCCAATACAAAAAAGTTGATGCAAAATTTGGATGAAAAAACTTGGTATTTTGAGTGTGGGATTGGGTAACTTTGACACCCCTTATTTTATCTGGTTTATAAAAATTACCAATTTAAAATATGTGAAATCATAAATACACTAAATTTCAACTAGCTTAAAAAATAGCTAAGATTTCTTTTTAAAGTATAAATATATAATATTCAAATGATGTTCTATAAATATTAGATTTCAAACTAGTTTAATTGTTAGAATGAATCTCAGTGGATAAATAGATGTTATGAGTTGAAAATAGAATTGTATTTCAATTATTGGATTATTATATAAGCTAGATTCTGCGTTTAAGTCATTTTTTTGAGATAAGATGTGTTAAAGCTTTATTAAGAATTAATTAAACAAAAAACAATAAAATTTGAAATAAGTATCTATTTTTTTATTTTTTTATTTTTTCTTAATTCTATTGAAATATTCCAAATTCATTTCATTCTTTTAAAAAAGGAAAAGTTTTTTTAATTCATCTTATGTGAGGTAAAATTTTGATTTTTCTTCTCAATATTTATGTTTTTTTCTTTTGAAAAACAAAAGAGAGAAATCTAAATGGTTTATTTATAAATCTTTGATTAATTCTTGTAAATTTTAATTAGTTTGATTAAGTATTGAAGAGTTTTCCTTTTTTGAATTATTTCAATTATACCTGTTTTCTTTTTCTTTTTTTTTTGCAAAGATCACAATGAAATCTGAATTCAGGAAAATTAAAAAACATAACCAGAGGACCAAAACACATTAGAATTAGTCTATAATTATTTTTCTTAATTAAATAAAAAAATTACAATAAGCTTAAGGTTTTGGTTCTTATTTATTGATAAAAGAATTTTTATCAAATCTATCAAAAATCAATAATTAATTTAGAAAAAGTCTTTATTTATTTATTTGAGCTATTTGATTTCAAAACCATTTCATTGAAATTAAGTAATTGATAATCAAGAATTATGTCGTGGTTTTTGAAGAGTTCTTTATTGAAAGAATGTTTAAATTATTTGATTAATGAGCTCATAGAAATGTTGAAATTTGGAGAAATATATATTATCTTAATTTATATCATCTTGATTCAGATATGATTTAGTAGCATGAACCCCTACAGAATTCTGAAAATAAGAGCTCTTGAAAAATTCAATACCACTTATAATGAATCCTACTATAATGTCATTTTTCTTAATGTTATTTCTGTTTTTTTCAGGTTGATACTTTTCTAAATATTATGAAAAGTTTATCAAATTGGAAGAAGTTTGTGGTTGGCTCATTGAAGGACTTTATTTGATATATCATTATTGGTAGATATGGGGTTTTATGTTCATTGATAATTACATATGGATTTAAAAGAATTTTCTTTTGAGGAATTATGAGAAAGATGGAACTGAAATAATTTTCATTTACTCATGATATTAAATATAAATACTCACGATTTTGCTCAATATTAATAGAAATCTGATCGATGAAATTGAGTTTCCCCATTTTTGTTCTGATGAAAAATGGTTGTTTTGATTCAGATTATTGAAAAACATGGTCTACAAACTCCAAATGATAATCTAGTCCATTCTTGAATTGAATGATATCAATAAATAATATATATTTAAAGGGATTGTTAATTAACAGAATAAATATTATCAAAGTTTTAACTCCAAAAAGTCAAATTATTATAGGGAAATGTTTGAGAAGAAATTTTCTTTTTTTGAATTAAACTGATGGTAAAATAAGTTACTTGAAAGGTAAAATGATCAATATATTAATTAGAAATACCAAAGGAGCCAATTCATACCCTAAATGAATAAAGAGGAAAAAAATGGATAGTATAATAATAAGAATCATAATTTTTATGATATTGAAAATCAAAATGAAAAAAAGAGGAGGAATTGTATGATTATTTGTTTTGTTGAATATAGTTAAAAGATTTATAAGAATAATCAGTCAGAATTTCAATAAATATAATTAAATAATAGCATAAAATAATTCTTGCTTATGTTTTCAAAAAAGTTCTGGATTTATTCTTCCATTGATTCCTAATTGATTACGAATCAATTTAGAAATCAATTACTAAAGAATTGAGAAATTTATTTGTAATTTAATTTCAAATAAATTTCCAATTGGTGTTAAATAAATTTTAAATTAACAAATAAAATTTTTCAGGGGTAGAATTTGAGGTCTTAAAGGGTAATTATTGATAGGATGAGGAATTAATTGAAGGGGTTTGACAGAAGAGTGATCGAGATAAAATTAGGGGTGGAGGATATTTTACAGTAACAAATATTGATATTAACTATATGCTGAAAAGAATTAGAATAAATGAAAGAAAGAAGGGTGATTAATAAAAAGGAATTTAAATTTCTTTTACAAAAAATTAATTTTATTGAAAGATTTTGAAAAATATTTTTGTAAGGAGTGTATATGAAAATTTGCTTACAAATCAAGTATGTTTCTTGTACTGAAAATATGTATAAGTTACAGTTATGTAGAAAGAGTAACTTTGATAATTTCAAAAGGAAAGATATTCATATTATTCATCTGAAATAGGTTATTACAAAGAAATAATATTATAAAGGTTTATTGTTTTATAAACAATAAAAATTCATCCAAAAATACACTACTTGAGAAATTTATGGCTCAAAGTGAAATTTCTTTGAGAAAAATTTCACTTGTAATTAATTAACAAAATAATTTACGAAATTGATATGAGAAAAGAGCCTTTAAAAATAATACTAAAGAGAAAAAACAACCAAAAGTGACCAGAGTGAATCTGGAAAAAAAGTGACAAATTTTACAGTGATAAAAGATGCTTTAATTTACTTTTGGGGTGGTTCAAGAGTAAAATGATTATAAATAGTCCCAAATGATGATGATAATAATCTTTTCATGTGGTTAAAATGATTCAAAAGAGGTGTTTGGAATATTTTATTGATTGGCTCAACAGTGTTTAAACTAATTATAAAAGCAAAACATTCTAACATGAAGATAAAAGAGGGGAAAAAAGACATTGTTTTATAGACACAATTTTTCTTCCTAAAAAAGTAGAAATCACTCTAATAAACTTTGAGGACCACACTGAAATCAGAAAATCCAATTATTAGATCATTGAAACTTGGCTCCAACAAAAAAATGGCCAGTTTTAGCCATTTTAGTGTTGAGAATTGGTGATCCTATCAAGGTTAGCTGAGAAATTGTTTACCAACAAGACCGAAGTTCATTGAAATGAGAACTGTTTGATTCGATTAATATAAGCATTCCCATCTGCATTATCTAAATCTCTAAAGACTATAAATAAGGGCTATGTTGTACCCATTTTACTGTTCATGTCCATTCGTTCTTCCATTATATTGTCATTTAATATCCTATCTATTTCTTCTAATTTTTCTTATTGATCAATCACTCGTCTAGCAAGGCAGGTTTAATAACAGAGTGCTTCATCATCAAGATATATTAGAAAGAGTTTTAATTTTATTACATTTCAGTTCATATTGATTAAGTAAATTATTTGCAGTCTAATTCTATTTCATATGTAACCTATATTGATAATGTTTCTTTCTTTAGTATTACTATTACTAGTTTTTTGTAATCATAGCAATTTTTAATCATCGTAACTTTGACTCATTGCATTTAGTCCCTCAAACCCACCATTGTTATAGTAATAGCTTATTTAAGCCTCCAAAAACACATCATGATGTGTTTAAGAGACCTTGAAAATGGCTGTGACTGTATTTATGAAGTTTATTCATCCTGAGGGTAGCTTTACCCTCTTGTAAACAGTTAAAGATGTCCTGGTTGGTATCAAAATCACATCATCAATTGGGGAACAGACCCTGTGATTCAATACCAGGAAAAAAAGTAATGAAACTATGCATGAATTTTTCTATCTCAGGCCTGCAAGAAAGGAATTTGAGTTAGTCTGGCATCCTTGGAGCCAAGAGTCCTTTCCCCCCCAAAAAACTTAATATTTCTAATTTATTTTTCTCTAATTCCTCAACATGTATTATACTTAAGATTTTACATATTTAATTAAATTGGAAAATTACAGCATAAAACTTTAATTCTTAATTTCTCATATGTGAATTTAAGCTTACTTATGTAATACACATCCACATTTTGAACTTCAAATTGAAAATAATTTAATGCCTCATAAATTATAAGCTACACAAACACCTAAATTTTAACACATGAACTGATGGTTAGAATAAAATTTGGTGCGAGTTAATTTAGGTATTTTAGGTTTTTCTTATTTTTATTCAGAAAATACCAAATGCTCAATTTAAACCTATTTAACATTGATTTACAGAAATTCCATGCAGAAGTAACCCCAACTCAATTTTTATGAAGAATCCAATGATAAAATGACTTTAATATGTTTATTTTATGGAAAAAAGCTATGATGAATTTTATTTTAATATTTTCTGTCAAAAATTATTTTTACTTCATTATTTCAATTAAAAAATATTTTGACATTGTTAAGATGAAAATTTTATAAAAACATGTTATGAAAATTTGATTATGAATTTTGTTCTTATGTACAAGAATAAATTTGGTATTTTTTCTTATAGCTTATTTTCTTTTTGTGGTCTTTTGGTTATATGAAAATAGCTCTAAGGCTCACACTAATATTCCAAATATACCTTGAAAGGTTTTTGAAAATTGATTTTGTGGATTATCTGCGGATTCAGAAAATCAAAAGTTTCTACAAAAATGCTAGTCAAAATACTATTTCAAAAAATCATTCTCTTTCACTTGATATCTTTAAAGCTTATTTTTGGAGATAAAAATTCCTACCAGTAAATTCTAACTAATACTAAATTATTGTATTAAAGATTAGTTAGTTTTACTGGATGATAATGATGAAGGCTATGAAAAACGGAAAAAATAGGCTCCTTTCAATTCTAAAACATCTCAAAGAGAAATTTTATGGTGTTAAATATAAAATTAATGAGTGAAAAACAAATTACTGTTTTTGTATCAATGATCACAGAATTCTCTGACACAGACAATTATCATAATTACTTGATTAAGTTATTTCACATAGAGACTAACCCATTTACAGTTAAGAAATGATGAATGTACCACTCTAAATCTTCTTTTATCTCAATATAGTATCTCTTCCCTCCAAACTATCAATTTTACCATAAATTCCATTCCAGGATGTATATTATGTGTCCTTTTGAAGATTTAGTGTTTCACATGGAATTGTCAAAACTTTACTGTAAGTAAAGATTTGAAATTGAATTATTCAATTCATAAATATTTTTTGCCTTTGTGAGGATTATTACTTTCTCCATTGGCTCTGAGGGTTTCAGAGGGATTAATTGATAATTTTATTGTCAATTAATTTTTGAATTTTTCCCTCATTTTATATGTTATGCAAGAAGATAGTATAATGAAAGCTAGTTTCCATGAGAAAATTCCATAAATGATAGTAGAAAAAATAATTTAATTTCTTCATTTAAATTTATAAATAGAAAATAATAAAGAATAGACATTTTTTAGAATTCAGAGATTCTAATTACCTCCCTGTCATATCAAAAAAGTTGTCAGGCTGAATCTATGATGAAGCAGTAAATAGGCTAATGAAAACTTAAATATGACTGTGAAACGGTTATGAATATAAAAAATAAGGGTATTAAAATATAATGAAGGTTTATTATTGAGATAAAAGGGTTTTACTAGTGAAGAATAGTGGTGGTGAGCACTATTGAAAACCCTGGGTGCAGTATTACCAGTTGAATTACTATAATAAGAACTAAAATACTTAAATTTGAAGTATAACCTGATTATTTCCAAGAGTATAACTGTTTTTGACAGTTGTACTACGTAGGAATTCAAGAGCATGATGAGGAAACATTTTCTGTCTGTGAAAAGGACCCTTTATATCCTAAAATGGGGTGAAAAGGCTTCTAGACCTTTCCATGTAGAGGAAGTGAAGATTTTTCACTTCCTAGCACTGGCTTGTGGCTTTCACAAGGCCTGTATAGCCTTTAGTGGGCTCAGATGTGGCTTTGAAACCACATCTGGGCAGTTTTCACTAATACAGGGTGAAAATTTTCATCTGGGGCCAAACAGCTTGATTCTGACGTGTATGATGCATAGAATGCTGTACAGAATCTGTATGGGACCCCAGTATTGAATGAACTATGAGTTATTGAAGTAAAAACAAGCTTTTTTTTCAGTTTAACACCTCATAGTCATGGTTCTGGGATATTATCCCATGGTAGGGCTGTATTGGCCAAACTGTGGGATTTTGACTTTAAAACAGCCATAACGTTGTCTGTTTTTGAGATATCAACCTCAAAATTAGTTCATTGTGTAGCCCTGTATGTGTTCTACACAATGGTACCCTATTTGATATGGTTATCATTAAATATGACAAAGTTATCCCCTGTACAAGAATTTTGTACATGTGCATGGTTTTAGGCAATAGCTGTATTGGGATTGTTTGCCCTATAACCTTTGTTATAGTTGAGATATGGGGAAATTGATGACACCATCAGATATCCCTGATTGTTCCCTTTTCAAAAAGACCCCACTTTAGGTATCTCACACTAAAACTGTAGAAGTTAGATGAGAGGTGAATGTTTTGTTCACCCTTATTTAGTCTGAATTTGGCCATAACTTCAGGAATACTGGTGCTAGCTCAGTTTGGTTGGTACAATTGCATAGCCCTGACTTAGAGCTTCATTTTAAATACCCATTTGATGGGGTTAAGCTTCTTACTCTGTATTTCAGATGAGAGGTGAAAATTAATGTTTATTCTCAGCAACAACTTAGAGCAGGAATAACTCTGTTATTCTTTGTCCTATGGTGATGGAACTTGTATCTTTGGAAAGCGGTGGGTTTCCTCTTTAATTTGATACCTTTTTGAGATGATTTGGCTCAGATACATGTTCTGGTGGTATCTTAGCTCCACCATTAATTTATGGTATCTGGCTGTCATGCTTGCGCTCTGGTTTTGAGTCACAGGCTGAAATACCCTCCCTTTAAAAAAGGATCATCACTGATGAGACTGTTCAGTCCTCTTAGAGGCTCTGAATCTCCTTGAATGAAGTTTCCCATCTGGTATGGCATTTTCTGTCAACCATTTGTCTTTATCAGCTGTTTGGTTCTTGAATCTGAATAAGTATTGTCTCTGATCCTTACCATTAAGTCTGATCTTCCTGGCCCTGATGATCTTCTTCACTGGTCCAGGGGAATCCTCCACCTCCACTATTTCTGGTGGTGTGGGTTCTTACTCCTGGAGGGGAATTTATCCTCCTCTGTTTGGAAGTATGGCTTGACTGAACTTACTGGAAAGACTGGGTGTTTCCTAGAAACCTCCTCTGTGAGTTTGACTTCCACTGCATTTTCCCCTATCAACTTAATGATAGTGAAGGGCCCTACAAATGAGTCTCTCATCTTCTTGGGTCCTTTGAGATTATTAAACTTAAGTGTAGACACTAACACTTGGTCCCCTTCTTTAAAGTCAGGTTCCATGTGTGATTGGTCCCACCTCTGCTTGTTATATTATTTTGCTTCAGCTATGCATTTGGCAGCTGTGTCACAAGCCCTCTTCCACATTTCATGGAGCTCTTTGGCGGTGGGGTGGATAGTTAGAGGATTCTTCTTCAGGTGATCCACAGGAAGTAGGGGATTCCACCCTTTCTCTACCAGTGCAGGTGTTTTTCCTGTGGTAGAGTGCTGACTTGTGCTATAAGCCAGTGGAGCTGCTGGTAGAAGGGTAACCAAGTTATGGGTGTATCCTTCATGGTTCTTATATTCCATGCCATAGGCACAGAATCTTCTAAGGATGTCCTCCATTGTCTGGATCATCCTTTCAGCTAGTCCATCTGTTTGGGGATGGTAAGCTGTGGAAAATGCAATTTTGGTTCCAAGAATTTCATACAAGTTGGTCCAAAATTCAGATGTGAATTTTGGGTCCTTATCACTAATGATGATCTTAGGGACTCCACAGGTAGATATGATGTTATTCCAGAATAAGAGAGCAGTATCTATTGCTGTGTCCTCTTTATGGCATGGTAGACACCTCATACTCTTGCTGAACCTATCAACTATGATCAAACAGGAATTGTAGTTTCCTTTACCTCCAGGGACAAGTCCTGTAACCCAGTCCATATTGATGGTTTCCTGTGGGTGTTTGGGTTCTTCTATATGTTGAAGTAATCCATATTTCTTCCCATGTTTCCTATTTTCCTTCTGGCATCTTTCACAAGTGTGGATGTATTCACTCAACTATTGTTCCCACTTAGGCAACCAAGCTGTGCTTGCTACCCTCTCTTTGGTCCTGTCTTCACTCATGTGTCCCATGTAGGGGCAGTAATGGCATTCTTGCAGGATCAGAGAGATGTGGTCCCTGTCTACCACTGTGAGTGCACTTGTGCCCTTTTCTCTGTGGTAGAGCAGGCCATCTATAAGGAAGAACTTGTTGTCCTTATAGGCCCTCAACCAGGGTTCTTCCAGCTGGGATTCCAGTTCTGGACTCCTGTATTTTTGTTTAAGGAGTTTCAATAATATGCCACACTGTTTGTGTTTGGCATAAGACTTTAGTACTGCACTGAAAATTTCATTGTGCAGTTCTGAGGAACTTATTCCCAGTATGGGGGTTTCTGTTCCTTTTGAATCAGTGCTTCCACTGTCAAGGGTACCACTTTCTGGTGCCCATTAAGAAAATCTGAAGCTCTTCTTTCTATCTATTTCCATGAAATGGGTAGGGATCTTAGCTGCAACTTCAGGGTCATAAGCTGGATTGCTTTTGAAATTATCCAGTGGCCATCCGCTAAGGCCATTTGCATTGGTATGACTTTTACCTTCTTTGTATATGATGGTAATATTCCCTCTATACTCCTGGATGGCTATTTGCCATCTAAGCATGTGTCTATTTGTAGTCTTCATGTTTAGTAAAGACTTCAAGGCTGTTCAGTCCGTGTAGACTTCAAAGACTGCACCCTCCAAATAATAATGGAGTTTCTCCAGAGCCCAGACTAAGAATAGAAATTCAGTCTGGGTGGCCCCATACCTGGCTTCTAAATATTTCAGTTGCCTAGAGATGTAACATATTACTCCTTTTCTTGGTTCACCATCTACAATTTGTCTCTGGTGAAGGGCTTCTCCTAAGCCTTGGCTACATGCTGCATCTATATATAACTTGAATGGTAGTTCAAAGTCAGTTGAAATGAGCACAGGTGCATTTGTGAGTTCATGTTTGATCCTCTCATATGAATCCCTTCTTTCCTTGGTAATTTCAAAAACTAAATCTTTTGAGCATAACTTGTATAAACTACTAGTCATGTAAGCAAAAGGTTTGATGTGGTTCCTATAGTAGCTAGCAAACCCAAGGAAATATTGCATCTCTTTGATGTTTCTTGGTACTGGCTTTTGCAGTACTGCTGCTACTTTGTTCTTGTCAATTGCCATACTAAGACCTGAGACTTTATGTCCTAGAGCTAGTAGCTCTTGTTGGCCAAAATTACACTTTTTAAGTGAAATTTTCAAATTGATGGGTGTACATTTACTCAGCACTCTGTCTATGTATTGTACATGGTATTCCAATGTCTCTGAGTATATAATGATATCATCAATATATACTACCATCCAGCCTTCCAGTATTTCATCTTGAAATATTGTGTCCATCATCCTTTGGAAGTGGGCTGGTGCATTTTTAATGCCAAATGGCTTCCTGGTATACCCATATAAGCCCATATGGCATATGATTCTGAGTAGCTTCATGGAGTTTGGTTTAACTCCATTTTGGTGGAAGCCTTTCATACAATTAATTTTGGTTATGTATTTGCCTTTTTCCAGTTTGTCAAAGGCATGTGGTATCCTGGGTATAGGATACCTGTCAGCTTTTGTGTAGTTATTCAGGGCTCTGAAATCTCCACACAGCCTGGACTTGCCATCACGCCAGGTGACCAGGACTGGAGTGGTAATTTCCACTATTTCATTGTGGCCAATCTTTCTGATGATATCCATGTCCAGGAGTTCATTGATGTGTTTTTCAATTTCTTTCCTGGTTTCCAGACTTGCTGGGTGTGAGCCTTAGAGGTAATTTCATATACCCAAAACACCACAAAATACAAAATTAACATATAAATATAAATAAAATAAATTTATTTATATTATTAAAATAAAAATCAAAATATAAATATAAAATTCAAAATTTAATTACAATTTAAAAATAAAATTACATTAAATTTTGAAATTGTAAAATTACATTTATACTTGAAAAAATTAAGTAAAAATGAATTTTTAATAAAATTGTAAAAAATTAAATAAATTTGGAAAAAAGTTAAATAAAAATTATTATAACTTTTTATCCAATAAATAAACATATAAAAATTATTTCACCATTTGATTCCTCATAAAAAATTAGGTGGGGTCACCTCTGAGTGAAATTTTTGTAACTCAACTCTAAATAAGCTTAAATTAAGTTTTTAGTATTTTCAATACAAAAGTTGGAAATCCTCAAAACTCTAATTTAATTCAAACCACATGTGGTGTTAACCATCAATTTTTGTGTTAAAATTGAGGTGTTGTGTTTAGTTTAGAAGTTATGAGGAATTGAAGTATTTTCAATTGAATTCAATTGAAATGTCAAAATGTGCGCATGTATTACATAAGTGAACTTTGATTTACATATGAGGTATCAATTATTACTGTATTGTACTGTACAATTCCATTGAATTACATATGTAAATTATAAGTAGAATACATGATGAGGAATTAAAGGAAAAAATAAATTGGGGGGGAAAAGGAACTCTAGCTCTAAGGGGCAGCCAGACCCCCAAAAGCCTTTCTGACAGGCGTGGGATGTCAAAATTCATGCAAAAGTTCATCACTTTTGGCCTGGAATTGAGTTACAGGATCTGTGAACTCAATTGATGATGAGGTTTTGATACCAACTGGGGTAGTTTTAGCTGTTGCCAAGAGGGTAAAACTACCCTTAAGATAAAAAAAAGTATGCAAAAACAGTTTTAACTGGTTTCTACGCCTCTTACACACATTCTTACGTGTTTTGAAGGCTCTAGACCAGGTATTGCTATAGTAATGGCTGATTTAAGGGTCTAAAATGGCTAAAAATGGCTTAAACCAGCCCTTTTTGGGTCCAATCCAGGGTTCAATGATGCCATAATTGGCTTTTCTGTTGTCAGACTGTTTTTCAAGACTAAAAAGAGTAAATTTTACTTTTGGAGTAAGAAAATTGATGGCTATAAAAGAATGTCTTCTTTGCCCCACTTTTCTCTTCATGTTAGAATCTTTCCCTTTTATTATTTAGTTTAAACACTGTTAAACCAATCAATAGAAGATTCCAACCACCTCTTTTAAATCATTTTAAACCTTTTAACCACGTGAAAAAATCATTATAGTCATTGTTTGTAACTCTTATAATCATTTTTACCCCTGAACCACCCCAAAAGTGAATTAAAGCATCTTTCATCACTGTAAACTTTGTCACTTTGTTTCCAAATTCACTCTGGTCACTTTTGGGCGTGTTTTTTCTTTAATATTCTTTTTAAAGACTCTGTTCTTTAATTAATTGCTTGCAGTTCATTGCTCAATTAATTCCAATCAAAATTTCTCTTGAAGAAATTTCTTTTGTAGCCTTAAAATATCTCTTGTAGAGTATTTTTTGGATAAATTTTCATTGTTGGTAAAACAATAAATTTTTATAATATTATTGTTTTATACTAATAAAGCTATAAACAATGAAATTGGTGTGTTTTCTCTTAAAAATAATATTTCTTACCATTTTTAATTGATTTTTACCTTATACAAATTTTGAGGACAGGAAAAGTACTTGATTTTTAATCAAAGTTTCATATCCACACCTTACATTTGGGGGCCCAGCCATGATATTTTACCTGTGACATATTTTTTTACTCTTTTTAAATCTTTTTTCTTATATTGAAAAATTTAAAAACATATAAAAAATACTTATAATCAAAAAAATTCATAAAAAATAGATTTTTTTCATATTATAAGTGAGGCTTATATTTTCATTTCTTTTTGAAAATATTCTTTTTTTACTTAATTAATTGGTTTTTTCATTAATTTTAGTGTCTGACAACGTGGTAATACAAGAAAACATTGAAACAGCCTCAACAGTAACCAGCATTATTCCTGCCAGTACTGTTAATTCTGATCATAATAGTACTATTATTGTGACTCAGAATATTCAACCAGGCCAATTTCTTCTGAATTAGTCAGCTTAGAAATAAGTAATACTCTTCAGAAAGCCAAAGATTTGGCCAATTGTAAGTTTTTTGACGTAAAATTACTATTTTAAGACATTTTTAGCCATAATTATGCCTTCAACCAGGTCAGGAGCCAGCTATAACCCCTCAAGAAGCTCCCAGAAAGGTAATAGACGTGATTATGGCAGAGGCCAATCAGGTACAGAAGGAAAAGGGTCAGTTGATGATTTCCAAACAACTAAAATGGGTCATTCTGAAGCTGATAATACCATTTTACCTTCAAAAAGAGCTGACACCGCCACAACAAGCCTCTGGATATATACAAAGCCAGCCACAATGCATACAAAAATGCACTTCAGTTCAAGGAGTACCAGATCCTTGCAGACCTGTGGAAGAATTGCATGAATTCTTACCTACCTGTGAGAAAATTCCTGGGCCATCCCAATACTTGCAAATTGCTTAATGGATGGCATCCATTGATGGAGAAGAAAAACATGATGCTTTTGACACTAGAATGGAGGAAAAACAACCCTCCAAAACCCAAACCAGTGCCAAAAACAGCCCCAGTGGCCAGCAGCAGCAATTCCAATGTGCAAAAGCAGCCACAAGCTCCAAACAAGGGCAAAGGGAAGTCACCAGCCCCAAAGCCTTACAGCCAGGGCTACAGAATCCCAAAGATTCAACAGGATGCCATGGAAAATGTATTTCAGATGGCCAGAACAATGATGGAATTACAGAAGAAGGAAGAAGCCAGATTAAAATATTAAAAATGATTTCGGATACTTTTAATTGTATTCCAGAGTTGTATAAAGCTATTTCTGACGTAAAAAGTGATCTTTCTGATAAAAATACATCAATTTGTGACAATCTTAAAACAAATAACTTGAGTCTGAGCCAAATTAATGATACACTTAAATGCTTTGAAAGAGTTTTAAGAACAATGAAAACTTCCAATAATGATAATTCTTTTGGCATTAAGATAAATGAACAATCTTCCATTATTAAAGAATTAACAGACAAATATTCTAAATTCAATATTGATGACATAATTGAAACAAGAATAAAACAAACCATAAACACTATCAAAGAATATAATAAAAAAGCTCTTGATGATATTTCAAAATCATTTGCTGAAGTAAAGACAAATACAATTGCCTTGAAAAAGCATTTTGATACCTCAAGAGAGGAAATATCAAAATTAACAATAAAGTTAAATGAAGTTATATCTGATAATACTAAGCAAACAGAATTATGAAATGAGCTTACATATAAAGAGGATGATCATAAAAAGGATGTCATAGACTCTATACAAAGCTTACAACATGAATTAAGAAATTCACAAAGGTTTAACAACAGTAAAATGAAAGATATTGAACAACTGCTAAACACCTTTCCAAGAATGTCTACACCTCTGAACCAAAATGAGGGAGCAAGAATTCCTAATCCACAAGTATTGGATATTGAAAATTCACAGTTAAAAGATGAATTTTCTACTTCTTTTCATAACTTGGAACCATCAATGGGCCAAGCACTCTTGAAAGAAGTTCCAAAACTTAAAGAATGGCCTCACTTCAGTGGTGAAGGAGAGTATGAGCATATGGAATTCATTAGAGGTATTGATATGATCAAAGAGGATTTTGAATTACAAGACAGATTGGTAACAGCAAGATTTAACACCTTATTTACCAAATCAGCTCACAGATGGTACATCAAAATAAGACAAGCACATGGATACCAGAGTTGGACTAAGAGGAAAACCCAAATCATCAACAAATGGGCAAATGATTCTTGGAGGTTTAAAGTTGAAACAGCATTTGAATCTGCCAAATTTAATGCTGATAAAGACAAAGCTTTACCATGGTTTTGCCATCAAAAAGACAGATTAACAGCATTATATCCTGAAATGTCAGAATTTATGATCCATAGAAAGATTCTGAGACAATGTGGAGGTGACTTAGAGCATGCTGTCAAAAGCAGGACTACTGAACACTCTTCAGCAGAGGATATTATCAATATATTAGAAGAAGTAACCACCAGAACCAAAATTGGTTCTAGTAGGGGGAATCTTGAAACAAGGTTTAATACACCTTGGTATGATCCTGTGGACAAAAACCCCAAAGAAAATTCTAATAATGTTAGGTATAAGCCTGCAGATACAGTCAAAAAATGCCATATTTGCCAAAGCACCACCCATTTTGCTAATACATGTCCAATAAGGGGGAAAATCAATGAAATTAATATTGAAAAGGAACCTGATGTTGAAAAAGATGACATAATTGAAGACAATTCAGATGATAAGTCATCCATATTTTCTGAATCTTCAAAAGATATAGAAAATATCAATGCCACTTTTGACATCATGGAATCTTATTCCCACTTGCCACAATTGAGCAATGGTCAACTTGATTTATCAAAAGCTCAAGATGCACAACTTATGAAAACCAAATCCCCATAGAAGGAATAAGTGTTACAGACTTGAACACCACCTCCTTTGAAGAGGTCAGAAGTACTTACATTCAAGATAAGAATTGTAGCATATTATGCCAATTAGTGAAAAAAAACTGTAAAGACAACTCTCTAATACATGCCTTGGATGAAGTATGTAAAGGATCTTATGATGAGGGAAGATTTCACCTAATGGATGGTATAATTTATCACAAGACACAAGCACACATGTGTCATGACAGTTGTGGAAAAGTCGTTGATCAATCTTGTACTAAGAGAATGCCATGACTGCCTCTTCTCAGGACATCTGTCTGAAAACAGAACAAAAGAAAAAGACATACCTGAAGCTACTAAACTTCTTAGAAGGTTAAGGCACACTAGAAATAACAATATTACAAAGTAATATTCTTTTTCAGGGGGAGGGAATGTGAGCCTTAGAGGTAATTTCATATACCCAAAATACCACAAAATACAAAATTAACATATAAATATAAATAAAATAAATTTATTTATATTATTAAAATAAAAATCAAAATATAAATATAAAATTCAAAATTTGATTACAATTTAAAAATAAAATTACATTAAATTTTGAAATTGTAAAATTACATTTATACTTGAAAAAATTAAGTAAAAATGAATTTTTAATAAAATTGTAAAAAATTAAATAAATTTGTAAAAAAGTCAAATAAAAATTATTATAGCTTTTTATCCAATAAATAAAAATGTAGAAATTATTTCACCATTTGATTCCTCATAAAAAATTAGGTGGGGTCACCTCTGAGTGAAATTTTTGTAGCTCAACTCTAAATAAGCTTAAATTAAGTTTTTAGTATTTTCAACACAAAATTTGAAAATCCTCAAAACTCTAATTTAATTCAAACCACATGTGGTGTTAACCATCAATTTTTGTGTTAAAATTGAGGTGTTGTGTTTAGTTTAGAAGTTATGAGGAATTGAAGTATTTTCAATTGAATTCAATTGAAATGTCAAAATGTGTGCGTGTATTACATAAGTGAACTTTGATTTACATATGAGGTGTCAATTATTACTGTATTGTACTGTACAATTCAATTGAATTACATATGTAAATTATAAGTATAATACATGATGAGGAATTAAAGGAAAAAATAAATTGGAAAGATTAAAATTGGGGGGGAAAAGGAACTCTAGCTCTAAGGGGGAGCCAGACCCCCAAAATCCTTGCTGACAGGTGTGGGATGCCAAAATTAATGCAAAAGTTCATCACTTTTGGCCTGGAATTGAGTTACAGGGTCTGTGAGCTCAATTGATGATGAGGTTTTGATACCAACTGGGGTAGTTTTAGCTGTTGCCAAGAGGGTAAAACTACCCTTAAGATAAAACAAACTTAGCAAAAGCAGTTTTAAATAGTCTCTACGCCTCTTACACACATTCTGACGTGTTTTGAAGGCTCTAGACCAGGTATTGTTATAGTAATGGCTAATTTAAGGGTCTAAAATGGCTAAAAATGGCTTAAACCAGCCCTTTTTGGGTCCAATCCAGGGTTCAATGATGCCATAATTGGCTTGTCTATTGTCAAACTGTTTTTCACCACTGACAAGAGTAAATTTTACTTTTGGAGTAAGAAAATTGATGGCTATAAGAGATTGTCTTCTTTGCCCCACTTTTCTCTTCATGTTAGAATCTTTTCCTTTTATTAATTAGTTTAAACACTGTTAAACCAATCGATAGAAGATTACAACCACCTCTTTTAAATGATTTTAAACCTTTTAACCACGTGAAAAAATCATTATATTCATTTTTTGTAACTCTTATAATCATTTTTACCCCTGAACCACCCCAAAAGTGAATTAAAGCATCTTTCATCACTGTAAACTTTGTCACTTTGTTTCCAAATTCACTCTGGTCACTTTTGGGTGTGTCTTTTCTTTAATATTCTTTTTAAAGACTCTGTTCTTTAATTAATTGCTTGCATTTCATTGCTCAATTAATTCCAATTGAAATTTCTCTTGAAGAAATTTCTTTTGTAGCCTTAAAATATCTCTTGTAGAATATTTTTTGGATAAATTTTTATTGTTGGTAAAACAATAAATTTTTATAATATTATTGTTTTATACTAATAAAGTTATAAGAAACAAAATTGGTGTGTTCTCTCTTAAAAATAATATTTCTTACTATTTTTAATTGATTTTTACCTTATACAAATTTTGAGGACAGGAAAAGTACTTGATTTTTAATCAAAGTTTCATCTCCACACCTTACACTGGGTAAGGAGGTCTCCTGAGCATGGGTGGATAAGGTCTTTCCACATCCATATATAGCTCTACATCATGGGCTTTAATCTTGCCTAATGGTTCTTCCCCAATGGCAAATGCTGGTCTGTTCTTTCTCAGCATCTTCAGTAAGCTTAGTTTTTGTTTACTAGTGAGGGCAGTGCTAAACTGGCCCTCTATGAATTCATTCAGTAGTTCTTCAAGTGGATCCTGAGAAGATATTTGGTATATATCAAGTGAAAATTTCTTTTCCTTGTTGGTACCAATGGTAATGTGCCTGTTTTTACTGTTGTAAATATCTATGCCATACATCCTCTGGTAATCTGTTCCCAGTAAAAACCCTTGGATGTGGGCATCTTCAAGCACTACAAACTCTGGGTTGAGTCTGATATTACCCTTCCTGTGGGGTATAATTATCTCTTTGATAATTGTCCCAATAGAAGTCATTGTCCCTGATACACTTTTAAAGTTCTTTGCCTTGGTGGGAAAGAGCTGTGTTTCCCAGTTTGGGAAGTGGTTGTCCAGATAATTTCTGGCCATTATGGAGCAGTGTGTCCACTTTGAATGATCAATGGATGTTGAGCATTGTCAATACAGAAAGTAATCTTGGTGGCTGTTCCATGTATGTATGCCATTCCTTTGGTTGGTATGACCAGGAATGTTTGTGCATCCTGTGTATGTTTGCACAGGGTTTTATTAGCAGTGTCCTGTGGAATGCCTGCTTCCAACTGTATGTCCTGGATTTCTAGTGGGGTTTCCTCTTGGTATTCCACTAGGAATTCTTCTTTTGGGTTTTGCTCATCATCAGATTCTTCTCTGATGGCATCACACATAGAGTCTGATTCAGAATCTTCTGTTGGGGATTCCTCCTCTGGGACTTTCTCAATGGCATAGACTTTGTTCTTTGCCTTTGGGAAGTTGTTGGCATAGTTGTCTGTTCAACCACAATTATGGCAATAATTATTCTTTTTAGCCACTTCTGCCACTCTTTCCTTGGGTTTGTCTTTAAACTCTACCATGAAAGGTGGTTTCTCTTTGAAACTACTGCTTCTATATGGTGTGAATTTCCCTATATTTGTTCTTTTCCTTACATATTGTAAGGTATTTGCAATATCATCTAGAATGAAATTTTGGTTGCATCTGCATTTTAATGCATGCTCTAGTTCTCCTGAAATTTGTGTCAGAAGTTTGTGATTCCTCATTTGAGTGTTCATTTGAGGATCAATGGCTTTAAGTCTTTTAGACTGTCTAAGACACCACTCATATGGTTCTTTGTCCACTGAGTACTTTTCATTTTCAAAAGACATGATCTTTTGCCATATCCAAGTACCATTGCTGTAATTTTGGATAATTTGACTCTTCCACCATGGCCAGTTTCTCCTGCCATGGATTTCATTCATTTCTGTGTACCATATACTAGCATGACCTTTAAATGCTGTATTAAGTATAGCAGTAATCCACTAGTCTGGTATGCTTGGTACATCAATGAAGAGTCCATCAATATAATATATGAGCTCCATATGATCATATTCTCCAGTTCCAGAGAATTTGGGCCAGCTTGAGGCCTCAGGAAGCTGTTTCAAGGCTTACTTTTCAGAGTAAGACATATTATCTCCATCCTGGTATTGTGATGGAGATCTTGACTTTTTAACCAACATGGCATCTGATTTGATGTAATCTTGGTAATATGGATTATACATGACATGGCCTTGTGGTTGGGGCTTCATGTTATGGTAGACATTAAACAATTTGTTTATGTCTTGATCCAGACAATCCCTGTCCCTTCTTCTGTGGTGTTATTCTTCAAAGACTATGTTCAGTCTTTTTTTGGTTTCTTCAGAGGCTTTGCTCAATTGAGCATGTCCTTCTTGAAGAGGTTTAACAATTTTATCCATGGAGGCTATTGATTTTTTCATCCTCTCATGGCTTGCTTCAAGTTCTGCAAACTGCTTCTAAGTTTGATCAGCATATTGGGACATTTGTAACCACAGTGAATAACTGTTTGAATTACTCTCAGATGAGACAGCATTGTTTTAAATCTGAGTGGGGGTAATATTTCTATTAAGGGGATTACTGATTCTAGAGTTATTTACAACTACTTCTGGTTCTTGTGTACTTCCTTCACCAAATCCAACAGCTTCTGGATCATTAGGTCTGACTCTCTCTTTCTCTGGCTGAAAGTGGTCTTGTTTTTGCCCTTGTATCCTTGTCTTCTCCTGGAAAATTCCTGGGATTGTGAAGAATGGTGACTCTTGGCCACTGATCTGGTGGTTTCTGAATGGTGTGAAGCCACTGGAGAGCTGATTTGGCCTGCTCCTTGTGAGCCTGAAGGAATCTGAGTAGGCCCTGTCTGGGTCAGTTGTTATTCTATAGCTTGGATAGTGGTCTGATTTTCCCTTATCCTGTTTGCCCCCACCTCCAGCAGTCTGAACTTCCTGGTAATATTCCAACCTTTGGTCATTATCATAAGGTCTTTGAAGTCTATCTCTTTGAGACAGATCCTCTGGCAGCTTGCTCCAAGTTCTGCCCAGTGGGATGCCAGGCTGAACCTCTTGTCGTCCATGCTCCATTGAAATAAATCTTTGAGGAGTTTGTGGAGCTGAAGAACTTGATACATGTCTGTCCAGTCCTCTGGTTTGAGGTTCCTGTTGAATTGGAAAGTGAATGGCAGAGTAAATTTGATTTCCCTCATTGTCTTGCCATTCGCCACTGTGTCCAAGGTGTCCTCTTCAAGGTCTTCTGGTTCTGAACAAGCCTTCTCTGTCCTCTGGTTGGTTCCTTTGGAAGCCAAGGTTTGTGAGGTGTACAGGTGACATATCAGTGTTTGAAAGAAGTCACAAGCTTTATGTTCTTAGGGTATTTACCTTTGACTGTGCCTTGTACAAATTTGGTGTCTGCTGATTTAGGAAATTTACCTTTAGAGGTTACAACTTGGTTAATTATGGTAATCTTCCCTGTAAAAGCTGTCAAGGTTGGTTTACCTTGTATTGAAGCAGAGTTCCATGGTTTTCTACTCCTCTGGGTGGCAATGGGTGTTCACTTCTTTGCTGTGATAAGGCCTTCACTGTGCCTCTTTCCTTTTCCCTTGCTGCCCTCTGGTTCTGAGGGTGTCATTGGTGTGTTGGCCTATGACTGGGCTTCTAGTGGGATGTAGTTTTCTTCCACTGAATCAAACAGGAAAAGAGGGCTTATTGTCAGTGAAGACTTCTTAAGATGCTGTTTGCACGTCTAAGAATGGCCACTGGGGTTGTATGTCACTACAATATGCCCTGTATAATGACAGTGTAATTGAATTAACAATTTCACGTCAAAATTACAGCTTACAGATGCCTGGTATACTGTTTTTATACCAGTGTCACAGCCATGGAGACAGGAAGGGCATTACTACTCATTACTAATGGAAAATCTTCCAACACCTAATCAGCAAGGGGTTTCATGGAATATTCACCAAATACAGATCAAAACAGGCCTGCCTTCAATACAGGTGCAAACACCTGTATTTATTCAAATATCTGTATTGGATACACCAATACAGTTTCACATCTCAAATACAGGTTTCTCAATCATACAATCATGGTTTCTCAACACTCAAACTCCAGGCTGGCACTTTTTCACATATACCAGCCTCCTTTCACCCACCTGGGTTTTTTTCTCCCAGTTAATTAAAATATTGGATTTATTATCTAATATTATTTTATTTCTCATCAAGAAATATTATTTTATTCATTATTCAGTTTGTCTGTGCCTTCCCTCACCTGTTCACTAGAGTCCCGGTGGTCATATCCTTTATTAATCCTTTTCTATCTTCTGAACAGGTTGAAACAGTGATACAGGATTATTTGTGGTTGGCTCTTTATTATTGCTTTTGTTTTTCTCTCATATCTTTTAATGCTTATTATTTTATGACTAGGAATTTATTCTCTTATTTAATTACTCTGATCAATTGAGTATTTATTCTGAGCCCTCCATAAGTAAGTCTGTTCACTGAGTGCCAGGCCCTCTTCATTTATAAGAGCCCTGTGACATTATTTTAATCAACTCATAATTGCTTTATTTCTTTCATTAATTCTGATTCATTTCTCTCATTCTCAATTATGATTGTTTCATGATCTTATGCTTTTTATGATTTCATTATCTCTCATCAATTTTCATCTCATTCTTTTCATTCAAATGAAAATTGATTCTCTTTCTCATTTCAAAATTTTGCTGACCATTTCATTTCCTTCTTAATTCTCAATCAAATTTTATTTTAATTTTCTGTCTGAATTCAGGTTCTTTTATCAGGTTTAATTGATTGGAATTTGCTATTAATTGATTCATTGTTTCAGGAGCTTATTGAATTGGGGTTATTGTTGTTGACTTGAAATTCTCAAGAATTATTAATTTATTGATCTGATTATTCAATAAATTGACTTTACCTCAAGACTCTGATTTGATTTAATTGATTGATCTGATTTAATTCCTCAAGATAGCTGATTTATCCTCAAGATTTGACTTAATTGATTGATTTGAATTTGATTCCTCAAGAAAATTGAATTGATTTTTGAAGATATTGTTTGAATTCCTCAAGACACAATTGATTTGATTTTTAATTGACTTGATTGATTTGATTTGATTTATTGATTGACTTGATTTGACTTACTGATTGAAATTGATCATTCATAAGAATTCAACTTTTTCATCTTCACTCTTCAAGATTTATTCCTATTGATTCACTTCAAGACTATTGATTGATCTCTCAAGTTCATCAAGATTCTCATTTGATTGTTTTGGTCAAGCCTTGTTTATCCTCAAGTATCATCAAGTTTTATTTTCTTTCTTCAATAATGCCAGTTCAGCATAGCCCCCCAGCCAAGAATACAAGATCTCAAAGACATCAAGCTGTTCTCACTCCTACAGCAAGGGCTCCTCTTGACCGCACACCATCAGTTCATCCACTGAGTGCAAATTTGGACAGAGGAACACCAATGGAAGGAGCAGCACCCTCCATAAGAGGAGGTGTGAAGACAAGAAGATCAAGATCATTCTCTGGCTTGTTGGGTGGCTATCCAAGCATTCCTCAAGGGCCTAGAAGCAGATCAGGGGAAGCTGAAGATGAATAGGGGGAGGGGTCTGTGGAAGAGGAGGAGTCTGAAGAAACTGAAGTAGAAGCTGCCTTGGCAGGTGCCCCTGAGGCTTCTGAAGCTCCAAATCTAGCCCTTTCTAATCAACCTCTTGTCTCTCAAGCTGAACCAAATTTTCCCAAAATGATGGAGAAGATGACTCAATTCATGGGACAAATAACTAAAGCAGTTGCCCCAAGGGACACTTCAAAATACCCAGCATTCAAGATTCCATCAATGAAGGCACCTGATTCCTTTGATGGTACTAAAGCTTATAAATTGAGAGGATTTATTCAATCTTGTCAATTAATTTTCCATAATGACCCAGAAAACTTCTTCTCTGACAGAAAGAAGGTTTTGTACTCAACTTCTGTTCTTACTGGTAGAGCTGGAAAATGGATTGAACCTTACCTCTCAAATATCTCTAATGAAGACCCTTCTTATCTTATGAATAACTGGCAGTTGTTTGAAACCCAGTTATTCACTCTGTTTGGTGATCCTAATGAAGTCAGGAGAGCTGAACAAGAGCTAGAGAATCTCAGGATGAAAGAAAGTGGTCAAATTTCCTTGTACATAGCAGATTTCAGAAGCTTAATGTCAAGAATTGGAGACTTGGGGGAAAGGGCCTATATTCATGTGTATAGGAGAGGCTTGGCATCAAGATTGTTGGACCAATTGGCTTCTAACCCTGGCAACTTTGATAGCCTTCAAGAACTCATGGACATCACTTTGGAATTAGATACCAGATACCATGAGAGGCAGAAGGAAAAGGGTAGTCATCAAGAGAAGAAGCCTCCAATCAGTGGATCCAACTCCTCCAAGCCCCCTCAAAGTTCATCATCAAAGAAGCCTTATCACAGGAAGAATAAGAAGAGGAAGAATTTTCAAGTGTCCAAAGACAAGACTCATGCTGCTCTCCTCAATAAGGACAACAAATTAATTGGTTCTGAAAAGGAGAGGAGGATTAAGGAAGGCTTGTGCAATTATTGTGGTGGAAAGCACCCATTTGAAAAATGCTTCAAGAGGCCTGAGAATAGGCAGGGGTCATCAAAAGGCTTCCCTAGCAAGCAGGGAAAATCCTGAGTGGGAATAATGATGTGTTCAATGGTTCTCACTTATTTCCTTCAAGAGCTGAATACTAGTGTCAAGAAATCTTTAAAATTTCTTATTTTCTCTTCTCTCTCTGATATTTTTTATAGTATTCTCATTGATTCTGGTGCTAAAAACTCTTTTATTGCAAAGAACTTTGTTCTAACGTACTCATGGACCATGTCAGAGCTCCCTGAAGAGATTCCTCTTTTCATTTTGGATTCCAATGAATCCACTTTCCTGTTCATCACCCATGATACCAAGTGGGTTGCTGACTTGCCTTCATTCCCAAGCTTTGAATGGGATTTCTTTATCATAGATTCACCCAAGGGAGAAGACCTAATATTGGGCTATGATTTTCTTTACCATTTTAATCCCATTATTGATTGAAAAAATGGATTGATCACCTATAATTCTAGTGGTACTATTTCTTCTACTAGTAATGACTTTGCCACTGCTGTCAACAGTGCTGCTCTGGTTGGTGAACTTAAGACACCTTCCCTTCCTCCTTCTGTCCAAATCCCTTCCATCATTCCCTCTCAGTCATTACTTCCATCAAGAGATGAAGTCTTAGAAGAGATAAAATATGTTGGAGAAGATGTTGCTATAGCTTCACTTCATCTCTTTCAAGGGGGTATGGACCTTCCTCCTTTATCTTTTCATACCTCCCTTGAGGAGCAGTGGGATGAGGAGGAAGAGCCAGAAGGGATTGAAACTGTGCTGAAAGTAGTCCCTCCTGATTATCACAATTATTTGGATGTATTCTCCAAGGTGAAAGCAGAGAATCTTCCACCACACTGCACCTGTAATCATCATATCAAGCTGGAGGGGTCTCTACCTCCAGTTGGGGAGATCTACTCTTTATCCAAACAAGAGTCAGATACACTCAGGGCCTACATTTCAGAGAATGTAGAAAAATGTTTCATAAGGACAAGCTCCTCTTCAACAGGAGCACCCGTCCTTTTTGTTGAGAAAAATGATGGTGGGCTTTGTTTGTGTGTTGACTACCATAAACTTAATGCTGTCACTAGGAAGAACAGGTACCCTGTTCCTCCAATGAATCAGCTTCTTACCATCTTCAACGGTGCTACTATCTTCTCCAAGATAGATTTGCGTGGTGCTCATACCCTCTTGAGAATCAAAGAGGGGGATAATCACTTAACTGCCTTTAGAACTAAATATGGTGGTTATGAATATTTGGTTATGCCATTTGGCTTGATCAATGCTCCTGCTTCATTACAGAATCTTGTGAATGATATCTTTGAAGATTTCTTGGATATTTTTGTGGTAGTATACTTAGATGATATTATGGTCTTCTCTAGTTCTCAGGAGGAACATGTCAAACATGTGGCATCTGTCCTCCAAAGACTGAGGGACAATAATTTGTGTGCCAAAGCCTCAAAGTGTGTATTCCATGCCTCAAGTGTGGAATACTTGGGCTATGTTGTTTCAAGTGAAGGCCTCAAGATGGTTTCTTCCAAAGTTCAGCAAATCCTCAATTGGCCTCAGCCAAAGAACATCAAAGCACTCCAATCTTTCCTTGGCTTTGCCAACTTTCATTGTCATTTAATTAAAAATTATTTCAAAAAAATCTCTGCTCTCACTCCCCTCCTTAAAAAAGATTCTCCTTTCATCTTCAATGAGAAAGCTCTTAGTCAGTTTCAAATACTCAAAGAAGCTTTCACCACTGCCCCTATCCTATCCCATTTCAATCCTTCTCTACCAACTATTTTATAGACTGATGCTTCTGATTATGGCTTGGGTGCTGTACTGAGTCAGGTGAATGACTCAGGAAAGCACCCCATTGCATTTGATAGTCGCAAGCTCCTCCCAGCTGAGCTCAACTATGAAATTCATGACAAGGAACTCCTTGGCATAGTTTGGGCTCTCAAGCGCTGGAGAACTTTTCTTCTTTCTCTTTCTGATTCCTTTGAAGTATTGACAGACCACTCTTCCCTTCAATATTTTATGTCCTCCAAAGTCCTTACTGGCTGTTAAGCCTGTTGGGCTGAGTTTCTCTCTGAATTTCACTTCTCTATCACTTACCACCCAGGCAGACTGGCCACTTTACCAGATTCCTTGTCATGTCGGGATGACATGTACCCAGAGAGGGGGTGGACTTCATCAGCAAGAATCCTCAAAACTTTCATCAAGTTCTCAAGCAAAATGAAATTAAATAGTCAAGATTTTTCTCAATCAAAGTTGAAGTCTTCTCAGATTTAGTTTATCAAATTCAGAAGGCAGTATGGCAAGACAAATATTATAAGGAAATTCTCAATAAATTAGCAAGAGGTGAATCAGTCTCAGATTATACTCTTGAGCCTCAAGCCAAATTGTTATTATTCAAAGATAGAGTAGTCATCCCAAGCAATCATGAACTTCAATTGAATATCCTTCAAAAGCATCATGACTCACTGTTGGCTGGACACCCTGGCCAGGAGAAGACCCTCAGGCTCATCAAGAGGGATCTTTATTGGGATGGAATGAATCAAATCATCAAGGACTATGTGTCCTCATGTCAGCAATGTTCAAGAAACAAGAACATTAATCATAAGAAGTTTGGATTACTCAAGCCTCTTCAAATTCCATCTGGTCCTTGGAATTAACTATCAATGGACTTTATCACTAAATGGCCTTTGTCAAGCAACTTTGATTCAATTTTAGTAGCTGTAGACAGATTCTCAAAAATGGCAATATTTATTCCAACTTATTCAACAATCACTGCTTTGGACTTAGCTCAACTCTTTATTAGTCCTGTATTTTCCAAACATGGTCTTACAATCAGTATTGTTAGTGATAGAGATTCATTATTTGTTTCATCATTTTGGACTCAATTGTGTCAGCAGCTCAATATATCAAGAGATCTTTCAACTGAATTTTGCCCTGAAACAGATGGACAGACAGAGAGGGTAAATCAGATTCTATAAAAATATCTTTGGATGTATGTCAGTTATCATCAAGATGACTGGCACACCTGGCTCCCTCTGGCTGAATTTGCCTATAATAATGCAGAAAATTCATCAACAAAAAAGTCACTATTTGTCACCATTTATGGAAGAAATCCCAGCTTTGACTTAATTCACATTTCTCAAGATACACCTGCTGGAAAGTTATAAACAAAACTCCAATCAGTACAGCAAGTTGTCAAAAAAGAATTAGAGTCAGCAATAAAGCGTTTGAAGAAGTATGCAGATAGAAATAGAGAAATTCCACCTGATTTCCAACCTGGGGACAAAGTATGGCTAGCTTCCAAGAACATCAAGACAACAAGACCCACCAATAAGCTTTCAGAAAGATGGTTTATACCCTTTGAAGCTCTCAAGAAGACTGGCAGCCATGCATATCACCTCAAGTTACCTCAACAATGGAAGTCAGGTCACCTTGTCTTCCATGTGTCCTTGTTAGAACCAGTGAAGCAATCAACTATCCCAAATAGACATAAATTGCCACCACCACCAGTAATAGTGGAAGAGCAAGAAGAATGGGAAGTGGCTCAGGTTCTGGACTCAAAACTCAAAAGAGGTAAACTATGGTATCTTGTAGAGTGGAAAGGATTCAGTGAAGACCCAAAAAGAACAACTTGGGAACCAGCTTCCAACCTTACCAACTCCCCAGACCTTTTCAAGGACTTTCACACTTTGTATCCAGACAAGCCTGGCCCAAATGCCTCAAGAGTTTGATTTATGGTGCTTGGTGGGGATTGGAGTTTATGAAAGTAATTTCCACTCCTGGCATGCACCTTTAAGGGGGTATTCTACCCAAATATGTTGTTAGCATCATCTTGGCCACTTTGTGAGCACTTGTAAATTTCTTTGGACAGGTTTAGAAGGCCTTGCAACATCAATACCCTCAAACTTAGACCTTTCATCAAGATATGGCCAAATTCCCTCTTTCCTTTTTATTCTTTTTCTTCATTTCACAATTATTATTCCAAATTATGCCATTCAATATTATTCAAGACATTCTCTAGCTCAAATTAATTTATGGCAAAGTTTTCTATTCTTTTATGATGCTTGGTGGGGAGTGGAAGTTATGAAAGTAACTTCCATCTCCTGGTATGCATCTCTGAGGGTTCTACTTCTTGTAAAACAACACCTTGGCCACTCTGTGAGCACCAAATGTTTGGTTTTATCTTTTTCAGGAAAATTATGGTCAAAATAAAGCAACTCACCACAAGAAGATCAATCCTCAGAAGTTTTTCTTTATTTTATTTCTTTACCCTCTTTTTCTCTCAATTCTTTCTTTATTCTTATTTCATTTCATTTTCTTTTACTTGTATGATTTATTTTTTATTTTATTGTTTCAAAAGCAGTAGCCATTACTCCCATATCATGTTTGGGGATTCAATTCATTCAATAATCAAAGAGAAAAACACTAGTAATGGTAAAGACCAGCTACAGATAATCCTCATCAAAATTTCTTCAAGGCTTCTCTAAGCTTAACAACCATGGCTTCTTCATAAGCAACTGCCTCCTTTGCCAAAGAAATAGTAGGCTCCCCTGGAATAGCACTCTTCATAGCCTTATCAACAAACACCTCATTCAAAGAATCAGCTTCAGAAAATAAGGATGTGACCACCTTCTTGTTCACCCTTTTCTGATCAGTGAAGTTTTCAGTTATATTCCAGCGGCAACGGGTTTCAAAGATTGATTCAGGTTCTGGAGACATTGGGTCTCTGGAAGTGCTGGCCACAGGTGGTTGGATACTGGTAGAGGTAGAGGCAAGTGTGGATGGCCTGTTTGGGGATCTAATTGGAAGTTGAGGTGGTTGGGGGGACCTGATCACTTCATTATTGGTGGTACTGGCTTGGACTGGGGCTTGTGAAGGGGATTGGATTCTTCTTTTCTAGATTGGGGTAGTCATTTCAATCTCTTCTCCATCAATATCATCACTGCCTTCAGCATCAGTATCAATTTCATCTTGAACCACCAAATTTCTCTTCAATTTTCCAAGTTTTCCATCTTTTCTGGTGACCAAAATGGGAAACTCTGGGGCCACTCCAATGGGATTTCCTTGGGGGTGAATGGATCCTCCAATGTTGACCCAGGAACTGCTGGTATTATTCCATTGTTGGACACCTCTCATCCTGGAGCCAGTCACTGAAGAAGAAGAAAAGAAACCATAGAAGTCAGTAACACATCAGTTTTATGATAAATCAACTCACACTTGGAGTGACCAGAGGTGGCATCAGAGTTGGGAGGTTCATCAAAAGGATCTTCCAATCCAAATCCTCCACCCTTCTTTATGCTGCTTCATAATCTCCTGGGATTGTCAGGAAAGCTATAGTGGGCTTGAGAAAAATTTCTTTTTCCAAGATTGCAGAATTGACACCTGGTGGACCTAGCAGTAGCAGATTCAACACAAGGAATCCCTTTCCTCTGACAATTGATGCAGGGTGGCTCAATAACTCTGAAAGACTTGAAACCATTGTAATTTCTAGTTATGTCATAAATCTCTGTAGGGGCCATACTCTCTTCAGAAAGCTCCCTCAAGTTATCAAAAACACCAGGACCATAAAGTACAGAAGGTGGGGAATCAGAGTAGTTGGAATCACAAAGGGAAGTCAGCCTTGCTTCAAGTCAAAATTTCAAAGCAAAGACCAAGAAAGTTATGGAAAATTGCAAGTCAGCAAGTCAATTATGGCAATTTGAACTGCAATAATGGGTTGAAGCACAAGAAAAACAGAAGAAAATCATGAGAAAAACTGTTCATAGGCCAAATTGGCCATTTTTATGCATTTGTGCACTTTGACACATCCGGCTTCATTCTTCTTTAAAACCTTCAAAAATTTGTTTTTTTTCTTTCAATTATTCATCAAAATATGCCATTTTAATCATATTGGCATATTTGCGCACTTTGACGTAGTTTGGCTTCAGTCTCCTTCAAAAGCTTCAAAAGCTTAAAAATTTTTTTTTATTGAGTTATTCACCAAAATATGCCATTTTAATCTTATTGGCATATTTGCTCATATTTGCTCATTTTGCGCATTTTGACTCTTTTGGCCAAAAAACCCCATAAAACAACAATTTGGGGAAAACTTCAAGTAATTCTCAAATAGTCCAAAGCAAGAAAAAGGCCAATTTTGGCCCAACCTCAAAATGAAGACAATTTGATGAAAAAGTAGTGGGTTCTTAGGATTTAGACCTTAAATCACTTTTCATCATGAGCCATGAGGACTCAAGACAAATTGAGTGAATAGCTCTGCAATGGGAAGAAGATCAAAAATAGAAGAATAGGAGGAAGTGAAGAAAGTTCAAAGAAGGGGAGAAGAATCAGAATCAAGTCAAAGAAGAAGGACCTACAAGTTGTGAAGATTAAAGGGTTGGAAATTATGATCTATGAAGAGGAATTATGAGGGATGAAAATTGGGTAATTGGGGGAAGAAACTTCAGTTGATCTTATCAAGAGTCACTACTCTTATGGTGCTCAGAGCTCACCACTTTCAAGAGGGGGGTAATGTCACAGCGATGGAGACAGGCAGGGCATTACCACTCATTACTAATGGAAAATCTTCCAACACCTAATCAGCAAGGGGTTTCATGGAAGATTTACCAAATACAGCTCAATACAGGCAAAACCCAAATACAGGATTCACCAAATACAGGCCTGCCTTCAATACAGGTGCAAACACCTGTATTGATTCAAATATCTGTATTGTATATACCAATACAGTTTCACATCTCAAATACAGGTTTCTCAATCATACAATCATGGTTTCTCAACAATCAAACTCCAGGCTGGCACTTTTTCACATATACCAGCCTCCTTTCACCCACCTGGGGGTTTTTCTCCCAGTTAATTAAAATATTGGATTTATTATTTAATATTATTTTATTTCTAATAAAGAAATATTATTTTATTAATTATTAATTTTGTCTTTGCCTTCCCTCACCTGTTCAGTAGAGTCCTGGTGGCCATATCCTTTATTAATCCTTTTCTCTTTTTTGAACAGGTTGAAACAGTGATACAGGATTATTTGTGGTTGGCTCTTTATTATTGCTTTTGTTTTTCTCTCATATCTTTTAATGCTTATTATTTTATGACTAGGAATTTATTCTCTTATTTCCTTACTCTTATCAATTAAGTATTCATTCTGAGCCCTCCATAAGTAAGTCTGTTCACTGAGTGCCAGGCCCGCATCATTTAGAAGAGCCCCTGTGACAACCAGTATCTCACAGATTCACTTGTAGCTAGCAAGTATAATCTGTACAAACGTGGCTGTATAATAGGGTAATTGAATTAACTATACACCTCACCACACCTCAACTGTTGGTTTTACAGTAAGAGGTGTCCTTGTTTAATTCAAAACTTGGACTGTATTAATGGATGTAATGTGTTTGTATATGTAAAAGATGCCAAAAATAAGCTTATGATGGTTATTAACCATGTATTATTATTAATAATAATTTTAAAATAAGTTGTTATAAGACATATACCAAATATATATATATTATAAGATCTGTCTTATATATATTTTTAATGATTTTTATGCCTAAAAGGATAAAAAATGTCAGAAATAAAGAAAAATAAGTAAAATACTCACTTTTAATGTCCAAAAGATCAAAAAAGCACGGCCAGGCCCCCAAAATGTCAGGGTGAGTATAGGATGAAGCAGTAAATAGGCTAATTACAGCTTAAATATGATTGTGACACGGTTATAAATATCAAAAATACGGTTAATAAAATATAATGAAGCTTTATTATTGAGATAAAAAGGTTTTACTATTGAAGAATAGTGGTGCTGAGCGCTATTGAAAACCCTGGGTGCAGTCTTATCAGTTGGATTACTACAATAAGAGCTACAATACTTAAATTTAAAGTATAACCTGATTATTTCCAAGAGTATAGCTGTTTTGGACAGTTGTACTACATAGGAATTCAAGAGCAGGATGAGGAAACCCTTTCTGGCTGTGAAAAGGCCCCTTTTTATTCTAAAATGGGGTGAAAAGGCTTCTAGACCTTTCCATGTAGAGGAAGTGAAGATTTTTTACTTCCTAGCACTGGCTTGTGGTTTTCACAAGGCCTGTATTGCCTGTATTGGGCTCAGATGTGGTTTTGAAACCACATCTGGGCAGTTTTCATCAATACAGGGTGAAAATTTTCATCTGGGGACCACACAGCTTGCTTCTGACGCGTATGACGCGTAGAATGCTGTACAGAACCTGTATGGGACCCCAGTATTGAAGGAAAAACAAGCTTCTTAGTCAGTTTGACACCTCATAGTCATGGTTCTGGGATATTATCCCATGGTAGGGCTGTATTGGCCAAACTGTGGGATTTTGACTTCAAAAAAGCCATAACTTTGTCAGTTTTTGAGATATCAACCTCAAAATTGGTTCATTGTGTAGCCCTGTCTGCTTTCTAAACAATGGTACCTTATTTGATATGGTTATCATTAAATATGACAAAGTTATCCCATGTACAAGAATTTTGTACATGTGCGTGGTTTTATTCAAAATCTGTATTGGGCTTGTTTTCCCTATAGCTTTTTTTCTAGTTGAGATATGGGGAAATGAATGACACCATCAGATAGCCCCAATTTTTTTCTTCCCAAAAAGACCCCACTTTAGGTATCTCACACTAAAACTGTAGAAGTTAGATGGGAGGTTAACGTTTTGTTCACCCTTATTTGGTCTGAATTTGGCCATAGCTTCAGTAATACTGGTGCTAGCTCAGTTTGGCTGCTACCATTACATAGCCCTTACTTAGAGCTTCATGTTGATTACCCATTTGATGGGGTTAAGCCTCTTACTCTGTATTTCAGATGAGAGGTGAAAATCAAGGTTCATGCTCTGAAACAACTTTGAGCAGGAATAACTCTGTTATTCTTTGTCCTATGGTGATGGGGCTTGTATCTCTGGAAAGGGGTGAGTTTCTTCTTTCATTTGATAGCTTTTGAGCTAATTTGGCTCAGATCCATGTTTTGGTGGTATCTTAGCTCTACCATTGATTTATGGTATCTGGCTGTCATGCTTGTGCTTTGGTTTTGAGTCACAGGCTGACAAAACTCTGGTTTTGAGTCACAGGCTGACAAAAGTAGCTTATTTGATATTTTACAATTATTGAATGTAACCTAGTCTTAGAAAAAATGTTCCCAAAATGTCTTTATTTACTAATTAAGTCATTAACAGCAGATATTACAGCTTCTGGGATGGGCTACACCTCAGAAAAATCAGAAATTTTAGTAACCCAGCTCTCTGTTATGTTTTGTCCCCTAGAGATAATTTCATGTCAAAAACAGTCATTCAAAATTCAAGACTAATATCTTCTGTGTTTGAAACAATAAAGTACTTATAAGTGCTAAAAACATGCATAAAACAAATTTTAGTGTGTATGTAATATGTGAATCTTACAAATGTGATTATTTCAGTGTAAAAATGCAAAAAATAACAAGTTAAGCAAATATCTTATATGTTATTAATGAGAATTGTTGGATAATTTTCCATATTACCACCTCATGGAGTTCATTCATGTTTGTGAGCCTTATAGAGCAACTATAGTTGGGCTTTTGTTTATAATCTAATTCTGCTCTTACATTCATAGACTTAGTCACTTAAAAGAAGTTTTTCCTCCTTTTCTTCAACAAAATGTTAATTTTACCTCAAAGCTCACACATTAATATTAAAAAGTGGTGAGACAAAGAGACATAAAGAAATTCAAGTTGTGTTAAGGTATCATTAAATGAAATCTTTCTGAGAAATTTTTGAAACATTGAGCTTATCTAAGCTTTCAGAAAAAATTAATACATGTTACCTCCAATTTATTTCCATGATTTAAGTAGTTTTCTATCTTATACATATGGGAATAAGAATAATCATATTAAAATTTCTTGGCTATTACAATATTCATGGGAAAATTGGAAAGATATTTGATTGTTTCAAAGGAAAAAATATGAATCTATTGCACATATACTTGATAGCTGTATAAATTACCCTTTCACTTGGCATTTGAGTATAGCTTTCTAATAAAATGTTTATATTTCCTTGGGTATCTTTTCTCAAAACTTATTCTTTCAGAACCACCAATTTTACCATTAAAGTCTATTAATCTGTAATAAACTCAAAATACTCATTAGTATCACATCTGAGCTTATAAAATAATGCATATTTGAAATAAGATTTGGAAAATTAAGAATTAAAAATTCCTTTTTGCTGACTCAAATGATGTTATTCATCGTTTAGTCACTAAATATTTTTTTGAGGAAAGACTTTAATAATACTTGTGGAAATGATGATAGTTTGATTTTTTGATAATTTAACTTAATATTGATGAAGAATTATTGAAAATATAATACATTCTATGAATGTTTTTATAACCAAAATGGTGTTCTGAGACCTTAGTTTTGTGACGAATTTGAATATAAAGTTTGAGTTTTGAAATATTACTTTCCCAAATTCTTAGTTACTATACTGAAATAATGGGAATGAAAGCAATTGTGAACCAAGGTGAAGATATAGAAATAATTAGTAAAAGGATAATATGAAAGGATTAAAATATGCCTAATAAATGGGCCTTTAGCTCAAATGAGATTTTGAAATATCCCCTTTTATTATTTGGAGTTCATATATAAGAAATAAAGTATAAAAAATGAAGTTCCATTTTAAATATTAAATATAGAAAATTATTAAAACCATAACAGATGTAGTATGTTTTTCTATTTATCATTTGTTGTTTATCTTATTAAAACATTGGAAATATTGACTCCCACATTTGAAAAAGAAATAAAGATTTATAGAGAGTTTGATAAAGCTATAATTTAATGGGAATTTGAATTCCAGACATTAATTATATGTATTAGATATTGAAGTAAACTAACAAGTGTATCATTGTTGCGCCAGAAATATCAAAAAATTTGAATAAATAAGAAAAATTCTCAAATAATTCAATTTCTTTTGATAAGAATAAAAGTAAAGAATATTCTTACAGTCAAAATTCATTTAAAAAGTTTATCTCTGAAATTAAATACAAATATTTCTGTATCTTGAATTGAGTAAGACTTCCATTCTTTGAATTTTGAATATTTATGAATTTAAACATATATTTCATCATAGTTTTATAAATTTTGATCCTTTAGATGATATTGAAAATATGGTATCTTGGGAAAACATCTACCTTCCTGCGTCTTAAATTTCAAATAAAGCTGAAATTTGAAATGGATTTTACCCTCTCAATTTATGGAGAAAAAAACTGATACAAAGTCACTTCTTTTATATATATTATTGACTGAATATTGAATAGTACTATGATTAAAAATTGGATTAATTTGGCTTCTTCTTTCTTAATGAAAATGTTTGAAGCTTATTTTAAATAGGAAATTTTTTGAAAGGTCTTTTAATATGGAAATATGTGTTTGATAAAGCAGGGGGTATCAAGGGTTTGGCTGAAGATTGGCCCAGAAAGGGAGAAAGTTTTTTGAAGGTTCAATATCTTTATTTTGAGAAAAAATAAACGAATATTTCCAGAATTTTTATCTGATTCCTTTATTTTGAGGAGTTTTCTTACAGTATTTTTATCAAAAAGTTCTTTTCTTTGGTCTGAAAAGTGAATGTGTGGTGTAAATTCAAAAAGGAATCATATATTGAGAAAATATGAGAAATATGGTATTTTAATTAGAAGCTGTGCCATTGGAACACCTTTTTATCATATAATTTCTTATAATTGAACTATATAATAGGAGATTTAAAAACACACTAGAATAATGTTGAAAGGAGTTTTGACCCACAAATAAGATTGATTATATCAAAACCCTCTCCAAATGATTTTATCTTGTATCTTTTTGGCATGGATAGATTTTAAATGAGAGTTTATACAGAAAAGATATATTAGGTATGTTCTTCAGAATAATAAGTTTGAAATCTAATAAATTGATCCATTTTCTTATGATATTCAAAAAAAATTAACAAAGCTAACATATATCAAGAATAATAGTTCATTTTTGTTTCCCTTTTCATAAATTGAAGATTTTATAGGATGGAAGCCAATCAAGATAGCTCAAATCTTAAAATATTGACTGATTATTTGAAGAGGGGAATTCAAAAAAATGGATTTTATAGCTCCAACAGAGTATGTGATAAAGCCTGTTTATACAAATTTTATGGTATAAAACTGACGCTTTCAGAATTCTTTTACAGGAAATTATCCTATATTATTAAGTAAATTTTTAATTTTTAAACGGTTGAGGGATTTTGGGTATTCTTAATGAGGATTTTTCTTCATGGTTTTTTATAAATTTCATAGGAATTGCAAGTTTTGATCCTTCCAGCTGCTTCTACGTTGATATAATTTACTCATATTATCAATGTAGCAAAAATATAGTCTATCATTATTAAAGATCTTCTTTCAATAGATAGAATAGCCAGGAGCTAAATTACCCCAAAATAAAGCCAAAAACAGCTTTTACTGATTTTAAATCAAAGAGCACCATTTATAAGAGAAAAAAATTCTGAATTGAGAGTGGGAAAAAGATAAGGTCATCTCTGTTTTAGGGTTCTGGCGGAAGCATGTGAGAAAAAATTGTAAAAACACCTAAGAGATCACATGCTTTTACTAAAATCCTATGGTTTTTTTGCCATAAATTAGTAAAAAAAATGAGTAATTTTCATGAAAATAATTTAAGGTGTGGATAAGAGAATTTGATGAGAAACCAAGTAATTTTTCTGTCCTTAAAATCTTCATAAGGTAAATATTAAGCAAAGCTAGTAATTATAGCAGTTTTATAAGAAAGCATGCAAAAATTCTTAGTTTTAAATTTTCAGTATAAGGGAATTATAATTTAAAGATTCAGATTTTTACCAAAAACAAAATATTATTGAAAATACTCTATGAGGGATATTTATTTCTACAAAAAAAGTTTCTTCAAGAGAAATTTCAATTGGAAACAATTGAGAAAAGGACTGCAGCAAATTGAAATGAGAAAAGAGTTTCTTTAATAAATATTAAAGAGGAAAGAATTCTCAAAAGTGACCAGAGTGAATTTGGAAACAAAGTTACAAAAAAACAATTAAAGAAGAATGTGTTTGAATTGGTACTAGCTCCCAATGGCATGCAAATTGCCTTTGGTTTTCTGATTCTAATAATTCACCAGCTAAGAATGATAAAATTAATGATCTATCTCATCCTAGAAATAACTCAACTTTTAATCATTCAGCCTCAATTAAATCAAAACAAACAGGCAATTGATGATGCACATGCCTCACTATTACTCAAAGCCAATCTCAAATATTCTCAGAATAGCAGCAAGGCTATTACTAGAAAACATGAAAATATCAAAAGAATTCTTTATCAGAATGAGACTAAAGCAAGAAAAAATAAAAAAACCAATCTTAATCATCAAAATCTCAACAGCCCCAAAGAATTTAAACAGAATATTAAAGCTCTTCATACTAAATCTGAAGCTTATTTAGTTGAGATCTGTGCTGAAACAAAGTTCTTTAATAAAAAACACAATGAAGGCAGGACTAATTTATCCATAAATAAAGTTTTGCTTGCTAAATATAGCACTCAAATTAAATATCCAAATGGTAAAGTGGTTATTTCGACCCCAAAGCTACAATATATCAACTACTATAATAGCGCTAAAGCTCTTATTAAGTATTGTGGACATACATGGAGCTCTTTAAGTGAAATATTTCACAGACGTACAAAACTTGATAGCTTTGAGCATAGAATTGCAAGGGCACATTTCTAAAAGGAAAATGTTGCTACATCATTTTAGTTATTTTGAGACTTGTTTTTGATTTTTTTCCTTTCTAGTCAAAGATGAAGCTTTTGGAATCCAGTATAATAGGAAAATGAAAATCTAACCGACCTCAAAAACATAGTTCCTTGGTGATATTCTGCAAAAAATTTAAGCCATGCAAGGTGAACCGAAAAAAAATTACATTGATACTTGTGTTTGTCTTGAAGGTCACTTATCTAAGCTAGAGGACTCAAAGTGTGTGTTTTTTGTTTTTTATATCATGAGCCCACATAGAATTCATTTAATCTAACTTTGGTTTGCATTAAAAGGCATAACTCAAAATAAAAAATACAAATTGAATTAGAAAACTCTCAACAATTCACTTTAAAGCGCAAAATGGAGCATTAATATTATCATTCGAAACTGGAAAAATTTGTATGCTTGTCTTCAAGTGCGAATGTCCTTATTTATCTCTGACTTAGATGGCTTGCTTCATTCTATCTTGTTTGTTCACTAGAAGATTATGACACTGGTTCCTAGTAACCCAAGCACAGACTTTAGGTCGGATTCGTGGAGTCACAGGAGATAGTGAGCTGATGGTTGTGGCGAAGCCTAAGGATTTTAGCTTTTCCTTATGCTTCCCCCACTAACTCTTAGGTGTAAACAACTATCCTGCCTTGAAGAAAAATCTTTTAGGTTTTTTTTCCCTAAAGCTAAAAAATTTACACTTGGGACTTTAGACAAGATGAAGTCTTATTTTACCTACTGGAAGCTCTTGGTGGACTTAGTCAAGATGGGGTGTTTCTCAGGGCTTTGACTTGCTATGTGGGTGCACTTGCATAGATATTTCTTGAGTATGTAAAATCTTGTGTAGACTGATAAACTGAGGGCTTTGGTCACCGGATCCACAAAGAAGGATGATTCCAAGCCAATATGGCCAGTGTCTTGTTTGAAGTCTCCCTCCACAATAAACAGTGAAAGAACACTCTAAAATTACATGAATTCAACTTTTTTTCCTTTTTTAACAATTTTATTAGTATATTATCAAGTCAGGGTGGGGCCCATACCATGAATATTTCTTGTATTTATTTAAAATTGTTACCTATGGGTGGTTTATGCCAAAAATTTGTGAATCCCCCACTAAGTACAATGAAAATGTGTTGTTAATATTTTCAACAAATGATGATTTCTAAATTGCAATTTTTGAGAATTATTTGAAAATAATAAATTAGAATCAATCAACAATCCTCAGAGTAATGAAAAGGATTATAATAGAAATAATCAATATCAGATTTCTTATTATGAGAATTTAAGAGAAATGAGAAAGCATAAAGAGATGTTAATGAAGAAAAAACCAAGCTTTAGAGAAGAATAAATGTATTTATAATTGAAATTAACATATTAAATCAATTATTTTATTATAATGATTATTAAAAATTTGATGAATCTTAATAATAATAAATAAGCTGATGTATCAGAAAATAATCAGAGAATTCATTAATAAAAATGATAATCAATAAATCAAATTTAACTATAATTGGTGACTCAATACTTATTAAAGAAATAGTTAATCTGAAATTACTGTTTATGAATAGTAATTATAATAAAAATCAACAAAAAATCAATAATAATCATGATTAGTAATGTAAGTAACTATATCCATGATTGATAAATGGCGTAATTATAATAATACTTGTTTTTTTGTATTAATTAATTTTTATAATGGATAGTATTAGTTCTAATTTACTAATTATAATAAGAACCATGAATGAATTAAAATGAAAGCTATTATATATAGTAATACAAGAGTAACAGGTAATAAATAATAATAAAGATAATTGTCACTTTGATTAATGAATTACTAAAGAGAAAATCATAAATAAACTGATAATAAGCTAGTTAACTGAAATCTAAATCACCAAAAAATAATAAATTAATCAAAATGAAAACTCTCAAATTAAAATTAAAATGAAATATTAAATCAAGTAAGAATCGTACTAAATAAAAAATCAATTCATAATAATGTAAATTAATATTGAGTTCATTAACTCATTCTAATGATAGTAAATTAAGAAATATATCATAATAATAATGAAAAATGTAGTTAATTATCAAAGTAATTGATAGATTGTTTAATATTACTAATAACTTATAATTTAGTTTTTTACAATGATAACAGTTTGGTTGAATTGATCAATTATAAGAATGATTAATATATCAAATAAATGAATCAATTATAATCATATTTAAGAGTGTAATGAAATATAATAAACAGAAATGAATCAATTAGCAATAACAATCATAAGGAATTTGATTGGTAACAATGATAATTTATCAATTACATATAAGTGTAACTACCCCATTAATTATAATAATGATTATTAAATCGAATATAATATTAATCAATACTTTAGCTATAATGAAAATTAATAGGCTATATACATGAGAAATTAATCCATTTATTATGATTAGATAATTGCTTGATTATGGTTATAAAGTTGTCAAACTCTTATTTCTATGTGCTTTTCATGGTAATTTGACTAAAAAAACCTGGCTGTTTGTGGATGTGTATTTCTTCTCCATCTTTTGTGTGGTTTGTAATAATTTTATGGAACAAAGTGTTATTTTTTCTTTTCCATTAAGCTCAATACACTATAATATAATCTAATAATAATACTAGATATTTTACATTATATAAAATTGATAAAAAATGTTCATCTTAATATTCATATAGAATGTTGATGATTTTCCATGCGACTATATACTGAGTATCAAGATACATTTTGATTTAATAAGAATAAATTTATAAGTAATTTTAATCAGATTAAACTTACATGAAAGTGTCTTTCCAATAATATTTGCATAATAGCAATTGAAACTTCATTATTCATCAAAACTGAATCCAAAATTCATCATTTAATATTCAAAAATTTGAAAATTAATTATTGAATATTCAAAGGGAACCAAAATTTGATCTTGAATATTCTATTTGGTGGAAAATTTAATATTGAATAGTTGTAGGCCCTCAAAATTCGACAAATTTCCAAAAAGCTATGCATTTTCAGCCATACTAAAAGATGCTTTATTTCACTTTTAGAGTGGTTTAAGGGTAATGATGATTTCAAAGAGTCACATACTATGATTGAAATGATTTTTTCATGTGGCTAAAAGGCTTGAAATCATCCAATAATGGTGGTTGTAATTTCTTATTTCTTGGTTTAGCAATCTTCAAGCCACTTTTGTAAGGAAAAGATTCTAGCATGAAGAGAAAAGATGGGGAAAAGAAGAAAGTCTTTCATAGCCATCAATATTCCTCCTGAAAATGTGAGTTTCATTCTAATTATTTGTGAAAAACTCATTTTAAATAAAAAAGCTAATTATGGAATCGTTGACCCCTGTTTTGGACAAAAAAGGCTTATTTTAGCCATTGTTGGCTATCTTTAACCTTTTAGTTCTGTAAACCAGACATTAATATAGTAAGAGTTGTTTTTAAGCCTCCAAAGACCATTGAAATGTGTGTAAGAATCCTTCTAAGAATTTGAAACACTTTTGTTGAGGTGTGTGCTAAATTGAGGGCTGTTTTACACTCTTTGCAAAAGCTATAACTTCCTTTGTTGGTTTTAAAACCTCATCATCAATTGAGGAACAGACCCTGTGTTTAAATACAAGGACAAAGGTTATTAACTAATGTATGAGCTTAACATCCCACTCTTTTCAGCAAGGAATGTGGCGGAGTCTGGCACCATTGGAGCTAATATTACTTTCTAGCCTCAAAATTTGATCTTTCCATCTTTTCTTTAATTCCTCATCATGTATTATGCTTAAATTTTTACTTTTGTAATTAAAATTAAGAATTACAGTACAAAAATATAGCTCTTACTTTTCAATATGTAAATTCAAGTTCACTCATGTAATACATTTGCACATTTTGACCTTTCAATTTGTCATACCTTCTGATATACATACAAAAACTGAATTTGAACACAAAAATTCATAGTTGAAACTGGAGATTGTGTGAATTAAGTTAAGGTTTTGAGGATTTTAAAATTTTAATACAGAAAATACTTGAAAATATAATTAAACATATTTAGAGTTGAGCTACAGAAATTTCACTTTGTGGTTACCCTACCCAAAAATTCATGAGGAATACTAAGGTGAAATAATTACTGTATGTTAATTTATTTGGGAAAGACTTTTCATCATATGTGTGAGATTTGTTCCAATAATTATTTTATTTTTAATATTTTTGTGTAAGACTTATTTTTAATTCATTTTTTGGAAGTAAAACTATCTTTTAAATTTTCTGTTAATTTTATACTTAGCTTTAATTTATAAATTTTGTTATTATAATTGAACATAGTTAATTATCTTATTAACTATAACCTATGGTTAATTTTGTGGTCTTTTTTGGGTACATGAAAACATCTCCAAGGCTCACACCTTTTCCATCACAAAATTTACAAAAAACTAGTATTGGGAAAAAAGATTCCAAAATCCCCCTGAAAAGCATTTCTTCCCAAAGCATGCCTTACCCATTTTTTAGATCTTTTTTCACATCTTCCCAAAAAGAAAAACAGAGATATTTTCCACAATATTTACCAAACCCAAACAACCCTTTTTTTCAAAAAAACTATTTGAAACCAAATTGCTCACATCTTTCCAAAAAAAATTGGCCTTTTCCCCCCAAAGACCCCATTTTTTCTCAAAAGAACCTACCTACAAAGCATTTTTAACCTCTTTCAAATTCAACACTGACATAAATTTCATTTTAATCTCTTCCCTCTCCAATAGAAAATATAATTTCACCCATTATGTTTGACTTTTCATAGCTTTCCCCCTGTTTTTTACAACCCCAAATACCCCTTTTTATCTCTTCAATATCCTCAAAAGATTGTATTAGAAAATGCTACAAAACCCTACTGAGGGTAAAATTTAGACCCTTGAGCTTCTTTAGAATTAATTTAAGAGTTCTTTCAGGGAACAGGGGCATTTTTTGTCTTTCTTGAGGTCCAATATGACCCAAAATCAATCCAAAACAGGTTGTGATAGGTCTGGGACCCCAAATTCCCACAGAAACTACTCCAAAACAGTCACTTAAAGAATGATTCTATTTCCTTTTAGATTCTATTCAAGAGAATATGCCAACAGTACCACTTGGACTCTCATAGTCAAAAATCCTGAACACAGTCTTGAGGACACTGAGTATATTATGGAACATATAACTTTCTGAAAATTAAATGAGCAAAATACATTCCATCTTTTTCAGATTTATCAATCACTGCTCACTGGAAGGCAAATTGAGGCCCAATTATGCAGGAAGAGGGAGCCAGAAAGGCCTTTGTTACCCAAAGATACTCACAACCAAGTCCTTAAAACAAAGAAAGACAATATTCAAGGAAGAGGGACCATTGATTCTCTTATTGAGAACCTAACACAAGAACTCTTGGTGCAGTTCTCTGGAATAGATATAGAGGGACACATCACCTAATTTTGCTTCACTCACCCCTTTCCATAAAGCTACTTGAAGTTTTTCCTCATGTTATTATTATGGATTGTACCTATAAATAAAACAAGTAGAGAATGCCAGTTTTTACTTATTGTTGTATTTAGGTAAATCAATAAGACCTTTACTGAGGTTTTGTGTTTGATGAAAGATGAAACTGGATTTGCCTTTACATGGTATTTGAATCAATATACATAAAAATTGTTCAAAAATACCAATATTGTCCCCCCTCCAGTAATTTTCATTGAGAGGAATTTGTTTTTGAGACATTCTTCTTGGAAACCCCTCCCAGACACAACAGTAATTTCCTGCAGTTGGAACATCAAGAAATATTTATCTTCAAATTGGTTGAAGAAAATTGGCAATGGGACTGAGTTTTAAAATTTCATGGGATTTTGGAATCAAGTAGATCACTCCAAAATTTATATTCTCATTAAATCATCATGGTTATTGATGAATTTGAGATTTATTTCTATGGTTATGTATACATTAGATGAAAAAATATTTTAAAAAAAGCTGGAAGAAACCTCAAAATAAAGAAAATATCCTGAAGTATTGCAATACTTGGGAAAAAAAGCTGGCTTCCTCTAAAGGGTATTAAATTCCTTCCCAGACCAGAAACTATTCTCACCTTGGGATGGATTTCACCTCAAGGGTTGAAGGTGATACTGAAATGGTCAGAAATTGGATCCAAAATTCCATTGGTATTCTAATGAAGGCTATCAGAGCCCTTCTAATGGATTACAAGAAACAAATTATTCTAAGAATCAAAATAATCTCAAAAGAAATTCTCTTCCATTTCAATAATTTTCCTCCTCAAATCTGTTCTCTTAATGCCACTGTGTCTCATTATGTATTTTAGAAGGCCTTTTAGAATTTTAAAACAAAATTTGCTTCCAATAAAAAATGCACCAACAAATACAGTAAGTTTCAATGATACTTGGCATGCACAAGAACCAACAGGAATTTCCAAAGGACAAAGGCTCCAGTTATCAAACTTCCATCTACAGTAGAATTTTAACTTACCTGTAAGTATCTTTTGCTTTAAATTTCTTATCCTTTTTTCAAATTAACTGATTTTATTTATAGTATTATTCTCATAGTGGCTAACAAGGATAAAATGAATTTTTTTAGAAAGAAAGAAAAAATAAAGCCAAAAAGATATATTTAAAGATATTGGGGAAGACCTCCCTTAAAGACCAATGCCAAAAATGAATCCAATTCTTCAACAATTTCAGGGTGTTTTTAATTGGAAGGGTACTTTTTGATGAAACTCCCAAAAAGTAAAGAGGAAAAAGGATATTATGGAGACCCATTTTAATTAAAAAACACCTATGGAAGTAATTAAAAAGCACAAAATAGGAATAAAAATACAAAAAAAGTGATCCCTCAAAGTATAAAATAAGCAAAAGTCAATCCAAGGGAAATGGAAGACATGAATCAAAAGTCACAAGAAAAAAAATCTCTAGATCAAATTCTATTTCCCCCATAGATTATTTGAATTTATTTATCTGAAGATTCTGAATCTTCTGAGGCCTCAATATTCAAATCAATCATTTCATCAGATTCACTACCCTCAGAGAATGACTTGAAAGGAATATGTAAAATAAGTAGTCACCTTCAGAAGGTCAAAATATTGGCTAAGAGAATCAGAACCTCACAAATAATGCCTTGCAAGTCTGAAGCCACTTTGAAGATCTATGATGCAGCTTATTTAAACTGTGATAATTGCCATAAAAATTAGAGCATGATTGATTAATGATTCAAGCTTTTTGTGAGTTTCTAATTCATTTTGTTGTGGAATTTCTTTGTTATTTCAATCTTGGTCAATTTTTTTGAAACAATTATTTAGGTACATGGATTAAAATAATTTCAAATATTAATTTTGAAATATACCTTCAAGCCCACCAATGTCCAGGGTGATGGAAACTGTGGCTATAGAAAATTATCTCATTACATTTCAAAGATGTGATATTAATGGGATGATGTGAGGGGTTGGCTGGGAAAATAAATTCTCAAACAAAAAGACCTTCATAAAGCCAGGAATGCTTTGGTACCCTATGTAGGTTCTTATTTGGAAATCATGGAAAGGTATGGAGATGTTGGCAAGGCTAAAAAGAGAAAATTGATGTCCATAACTGTCAGGGTGAGTCTATTTATTAGCTTGTAAACAGTATATATATGCTAGAACTATGACTCTGACACAGTAAAAAATAGGTAAAAATAATACTTAAGATCCTACTGATATGAGTAACAGTGGTAATTACTCTACTGAGGGTCTTGATTGCATATTTTGGATATCTTCTACATCTAACAAGCAGCCACAATAATTAACAATCCAATTATATCAAGATGCTTCTAAGAACACTACTTTTTAATAACAGTTTTGTCACATAAGAATACTAATAAGATGATAAGATAAGTCTTTTCCAATCAGAAAAGACCTTCTTTCAAATCTTTTGGGGACTTTGAAGGGCTGGTAAGCTCTTCAAACGTTTTAATAGTGAAATTTTTAACTCCTGAGTTCAAATTGTGGGTCTATACCATCAATTCTGACGTCAGTATAGTCAGAATTGTGGTTTTGGGACCACAAATAATCATTTCTGATCAATACTGCATGAAGAAATTTGTCACAGGCCATGTGAGAACTTTTATAGCTTCTCCCTGGTTTTTGAATGACTATTATTGGTAATTTTAGGAGGTCTTAAGCTTTATATTACTACTATTTTCAGTATTAAGCCAATACTGGTTGGTACAGGTTTAGTACAGACCAGTATTAGCCAAAAACCTTCCATCCAGATTTCTCAGTCAGTTTTTGATATATCAATGATCCAAAAGCACAGAATTGAAGGGCTTAATGAGCTGTTCAATTTTTTATGCTTCATTTTTTACCCTTCTAAAAAATAGCAAAAGTCATAAGGGTTTTCAGTTTTTTGATGTATTTTTGTACATCAGTATGTGGCTTCAAAAAATTCCAAGCCTGATATTATTTATAATTCAAAAGATATCTGTATCTTAATAATAAAGAGATGTAGGGATTGATGAGAGTTACAGTCTGGTATACAACACAGTACAGCTATATAAATATATGCCAAAGATACAGGGGTTTCTTTAAATTTCTGTTTTCGGAAATCCTGTATTTTGAGTAGTAAACCTTTGAGCTAAGATTCCTCTGCAAATTTTGGAGATACAGGGGTCTATGGTATCTCAAATTAAGGATCTCACCCAGAGATTGACTTTGGTTGTACTTTTGTACAGTTTTGTACAAGCCCTCTTAAACCTTTTGGAGGATCTTGGTGAAAAAAGGTAGTATAGTGGTATCTCCTGGTGCAAGAATGATACAGAGGGATGGATGAAACAATTGTATATAACTTCCTGAAATCTTAAATGAAAATAAAATCTTGATTTGGTTTGCATTAGATATGAATAAGCTGAACTATAGGTGAAAATAAGGGTTTGGTGTATTTAGGCTTATCTTTTACAGGGCCTATCTTTGTCCCTGCTTATCCTATTTGGGTAAGGTTGGTATATTTATATTTGAGAATTTTCCCTCTTTATATCAGACCTGTATTGTCTATGTTTTTTCAATACTCTTAATACCATCACTTATGGTATTCTGGAGTTCATGCTCTGTTTGGCATCACAGGCTGACAATGCCTGATATGGGGGATTTACTTACATGTAGCTATCAAAGACCAGTTTTTTTCTTCCAAAGTCAAATAATTCTAATTTTCCCTTTAATTCTGAGCTCTAAATGAGAATCCACCTATTTTAATATGTGTTTTGAATAGCTGGTCTCATTTCTTCCCCTTGGGGGTCATAATTTTTAAAGCTTAACCTGTAAGGTTTTCCTATGAAAAAATAGGTAAAGATTACAAATATTATACTTATTTTACTGTGAATGTTGTTATTAAAATGATTAATAATATTAAAAGAAAATTATAATAATAAAGAAATATTATAATTATGGCATAAAAATAATCATATCATTTAAATGAATAAAATACTATAAATTATATTATAAGAATAATACAATAAAAATAAATATATTAATATTAGTGAATTAATATATTTATAGAAAATTATTATTGTTACCAAAAAATGATCATTTAATAAGAAATTGTGATTTAATAATAAAAACCAATTTATAAGAATAGTATTACCAATATTGAGGTTATAAATTAATATAAATACTATTTATATTAATGAAAGAATCATCAAAATTAATAATGAAGATAAAATAACCTACTTTTAGCACTCAATATAATAATTTTGAATAATTTTACGCCAAATGATTTAAATAAGATTTATTTAAATTGTATTTACAGATAAAAATAAAAGAAATCACAAATATTCTTGAGTTTACATGGAATTAAAGATTTTAGAGAGAAATTAACAAAAACAGTTAAATATTGATTTAATAATGTCAAAATTTGTGATTATTATAACAATGAATCCTGTTTTTTAATAATATAATAGAATTGTTTAAAAATAATGAAGCTTTTCCCTTTTTATTTAATATTTCAGTGTTGTTGATGCATCTGAGGGGGGAAACAAGGAAGAAGAGCTCTATTTATAGTAAAATCCTCCCTCCTAGAGTCCAGAAGTCTTCTATTGGACTTTAATGTATTTTACCCAGTTTAATGTATCAGTATTTTAATGTTTAGTGATGATTAAATCATAATTAAACCATCTTATCTCTTTATTACTTCATTATTTAGAGGTATCACTGTAACTTTAGGTTTTTGGACATAATAGGCTTGAAAGAAGGCTAAAATTCGTGGTTTTTATTAGTATTACTTATAACATACTAGTATTCACAAGTTTTAGTCCTTATATAACTGTTAATCTTAAAGTAAGATTATGGTGAGTGATCATAAAAGATCAGTTTTAAGCTTTAGCTTTTATCATTAATACCTTGTGAGTTATTTACGCTAAATCCATTCAGAGAGTTAATTCTGATAGCTTGGTATTTCATTACTTATATTCCAAGAGAATTTTTTTACATCATCAAAACACTAGTTTTTTATGATTTTTCTTGTAGCTCATCTTTTCTGTCAACATTTACTATTTTAAACATCAAACCATGATTTCAAGGGGTTATACCTTGAATATAATGATTTAAATTAAATCATTATTCACTTATGAACTGTTAGAGCCTGAGTATTTCCTTCTTTTAAGTTTGGAACACTTTTAAAATAAAGTGGTCAACAGCTATTGCTATCTTTCTCAATAAATGATCTTGAGTTATAACCTTGTTTATATCTTGCAAAATACAGCTTATATCTGTGCTCCTATTGGTATTAATTGATAAATTTATTTTTTTTCTAACTCTTTATCATTCATATTTCAAAAGATATAAGCTAAAAACCATTAATATATGTATTGATCATAAAAGTGCATATATTCAGGTTATCCCAGTAAGTATTGATTTTGCAGATATGACATGTAAATGTTATATGTGTAATTTTTCATGGAGAATTCAATTTTGTAATTAATTTTACATGTTTAATAATTGGGTCCTAAGATAATCAAGATATTATGCCTTTTTATGGCACTTTTACTTATTTTAAGATAATCATTTCAATTCTTATTATTAAAATAAGTATTGGTGTAAAGTTGTTTTGTGACCATTTTGTATATGTGGTGATAGCTCAATGGCTGACATAGCCTGTCCATACCATTAATTTGAGTTAGTGATTTCATTATAAACAAAAAGCCCTGAGGTGGGAATATAAATATAAGAAGCACAGAATTATATTTTTGTGAAATCTTCCTCTACCTTTCAGAAAAAAACACAATTTTAGAGGTTGATTCAGATTTGAATTATTATTTTTTTATATAAATGTTATCACTGTTATCCCCCAGCTTGGGCTTATTTATGGATTAAATCTACCTTGAATCAATTTATTTATCTAAAATAGGGAGCTTTTGTACTTACAAAAAGTCATGTTCTAAACATGAAATATAAAATAAGAAAAATCTTATGAGGTCTACACTCATCCCATCAAATAAAATTCCAAAATTATGGACTTCTCAATTATTAAGTTTGACTTGTTAGCTCGGAAAATGTTAAGGGCATTCACAAATGGGAAGTTTTAAATTAACTTTTGAAAAAACTTGGCTTTCTTGCCAAATTGCAAAATTTGGAGAAATTTGGTGATCTTAAAATCCCACAAAGGAAAAATATGGCCAAAGAAATTTTAAAAATTCCTCAAAACTTGGCCCAAAGAATTTTTCTTAAAAAAGGGATCAATTATGTGTTTTCACCAAAAATTGAATGTTTTGGCCTGAAATTTGTAAAACATGTAAAGGCTTGTGTGTTTTTACCAACATACACTTATTAATATTATTTTATTCAAAACTACTATTTGTACTATCAGTTTTCAAGGAGAAAGAAGAGACTCTTTGGCTCAAATTTGCAAATTCTTTCTTAAAAAATTAGAATTATAAATTCAAAGGCTTGTAGGGCTATTTATTTACCAAAATTATGAAGAAATATTTTCTGTGATTGTTTTGAAACAAATTTTACTTAAGAGAATAAAATGAGGAAGAATATTCTTTCAAGTCAAGATTGAAGATTCAATTCTAAATGAGGTAGAGATATGTGGTTGATATTTAGAAATTTTTTTGAAAAAATAATAATACTTATTTTTGAATTACAAAATCAGGACTCAGTATATATTTTTCTCCACATTTACAAAGGAATTTCATTTTGAGAAACCTAATGGATCAAAAGTAGTTCAAGTTAGAATTTTCATTAAAATGTTTTTGGGAAATATAAATTCTTTTGAAAATATATCATTGATTATAGACTCACTTTGAGCCAATTTATTTATCAATTGAATAAAGGGAAGTGATGATTTTCAAATACATACAATAGCTTTATTTACTATCACTGTCAATGAGGAAATTTGGGAAAAAAATAAAAAAAAGAAGGAATCTTGGGAATATTATTAGCCTTTATTAAACCTGTTTTGGTCTTGAAGAACACTTGAGGGATATTTTTTCTTGTTAGTATGATAATTTTACATATCAAATTATAATTTTTCCAATTCAAATTTTTTTGAATAGGTTTTTTTTAGATTATCATCAATGAACTAATAGTAACTTTTTTAGTTTAAATTAGTTTCAGATAAAACCTTACATCCTCATTTTAACTAATCAATTTCCAAAAGCTTGAAAAATATATCTTAAGGATTTTGAATATATATTTTTATAATAATTGAGCTCCTTATTTAGAAAGCTGAAATTACCTCTAAACAATTAAGAGTATCTTGAAATTTCTTCCAGTTACCAGGAAAAATTGGATTCAAGCCACTTTTTCTTGGTTTTCTTTCATTCCATATTCAGGTTCCAAACCTTTTTTATTATATAAAGCAGACATTACTGTGCCTTCATGCAGAATTATGCCTCTGGAAATAAAGAATTTCAATTTCTTAGTTGTGTGTAGAGACGTAAATCAATGTATTCGTGAAAACGTTTTCCATGGATAAGAAAAATAAGGCACTTTTAATCCAAGCTCCAAAAATGAAATCATTAGTGGTTTGTCCCCAGAGAATGGCTATATGCAGTGTGCATGTGCATAACAGCCACTATCAGAGTTTATGGGTGTGTGATGGGCAACAGTGCAATACTGTTTTGTGACTTAGAAGATCCAGATTGGAATTTTGGGGACAAAGACAAAACATAAGTGTGTCTTCCAAAATATGTTTCATGCTTTGTGTGTGCATTTGGCAATAACATGAAAGGCCATATTCTGTATGGAAGCTACACACAATATGTGTTTCAATACATAAAATACATGAAATAAATGAGTTAATAACAGTTTAGAGTAATTTTGTTGGTTTTAAATACTTCTTAAATATTTAATCTTAATGCGCCTTCTTTATGTCTTTTTGGCTTGGCTGGGAATTTTATGTATTAAACTTCAGTTAATTTCAGAGAAAATTTTTCTTTAACTGTCCTCACTGTGAACTAAAAAGCCTGAAACTTACTGAAAACAAGTATTTTATGGTCCAAAACCCTATTGATTCTCTGCTTATAGCCAAAAGCGCATATGAAATATCTCAATTATGATAGTAATAAGAAGAAAGTGAAATAGTTTTTCCAAATTAACATGGTTCATAAGTCTAAATTCGGTGAAATGTAAAATTATCTTCAAATAACTACAGGTAACGTTTCTCGCTTCAAATGTGAATTGGCTAGTATGAAAATTTTTTTTTGGATCTCAAGTAGCACATTTTGTGTAAGGTTTGACTATGAAACAATAAGTAAAAATTACTAATTTATCACTTATTGTACTCTGAATGTCCTTATAAAATGAATAAATAAGATTAAAATAATAATAATAATAAAGAAATATTATTATTATGGCGTAAAATTATTATATTATTAAATAAATATAATAATATAATTAATATTATATAAAAATATAATATTATAGATAATATATTAATATAAAATAATTAATATATTATAAAGCTCTTTATTATTGTTACCAACAAATAATAAAGGCGTAAAAAATTGTTTTTTATAAATAAAAAACAATTAATAACAATAATATTACTAATATTAAAGTTATAAATTAATATAAATACTATTTATATTAAATAAGAATTATTATGAGTAATAATAAGAGAGAAATTATTATAATAAGATGAAATAACCTACTTTTAACACTTAAGATAATAATTTTGAGTTATTTTACGCCAAAAGAATATAATACAACCTTTTCAAATTGTATTTACAATAAAAATAAAGAGAATTTACTAAATTTCTTGATTTTACGTGGAAATGAGCTTTTTTAGAGAGATTTATAGCAAAAACAATTAAAGAATTGATTTAATCACGTAAAAATGGTGATTAATGACAAGATGGTCTTTGGTCTTTAAGAATATAAGAGTTTTATATTTAAAGAATAAAGAAATTACCTTTTATTTAATTGATTTAATGTTTTTGATGCGTCTGAGGGGAAAACAGAGTAAAAAGAGCTCTATTTATAGTAAATACCTCCCTCCTAGAGTCCAACAGGCTTCTAGTAGACGTGTACTGATCATATCCACTGGAATTGATCAATATTTTAAGGTTTGAGGGTGATTACATCATGATCAAACCATATTACATCATTATTACACCATTATTTAGAGTTATCACTATAACTCTAAGTGTGATGACATCAGAGGCTTGGCAGAACCCCAAATTTCGTGGATTTTATTAGTTTTAATCATAAACTAATAGTATTCACCAATTTTATCACTATTAAGACTGTTAAACTTAATTTAAGGTTACAGTATGTGATCATAACAGCTCAATTTAAGCTCAAACTTTGATCCTCAATAACTTTTAAGGTTTTTACGCTACAGCAATTCAGAGAGTGAATTCTGATAGCCTGACATAACCTTATTATGCTGCCAAGAGCTTTTCATTACATCATCAAAACTCTAATTTTGATGATTTTTCTTGTAACTCATCTTTTCTGTCGAAATTCAATATTTTAAACTTCAAACCTTGATTTCAGGGGGTTATACCCTGAATTTAATAATAAAAATTACATCATTCTTCACGAATGAACTAGGAGAATCCAACTGTGTACTTTTTTTTAAGTTTGGACTACTTTCACAACAAAGTGGTCAACAGCTCTGTTGATTTTTATCAATATTTCCTCATAAGTCTTAACCTTGTTTATAATTTGCAAAATAAAGTTCATATCTGTGTTCTTACAGTAATTACGTGGTAACTTTATTTTTGGTTCATCATTCTAGCATGTATAGTTTAGAAGATATTAGCTATGATCACTGAATATATGCGTTGACCAAAAAAGTGCATATATTCAGGATAATTCCTTAAGTATTGATTTTGAGAATTAGCTTATTAATTGTTTTATGTGTGGATTTTTATGGGGAATCCACTGGTACAATTTATTTCACATGTTGTTTCATTGGTTTCTGAGATAAATAGGATTTTATGGTTTTTATAAGGTATTATACCTTATAATTCATTAAATATTGACTTTACAGATATGCCATAAAAATGGTATATGTGTATTTTTCCATGAAGAATCCAATGGTATAATTTATTTCACATGTTCATTCATTGGTTTTTAAGTTAAACCAATTTTAGTACCAATTTATGGTATTTTTTGTATATTTGAGTAATTATTTTTAGTGTATAATTATTCTAATTAATTTTAATATAATTATATTAAAGATATAATTATTCTGAGTATTTTTTGTGACCTTATTGGGTATGTGGTCATATCTCAAAGGCTCACATTTTGTGCATATGTTCTTTCCTGAAAGCTGAAAAAAAAGCCTATATATGTGACAATGAACCTTATTCAAATTTAATAATTGGAAAAAGAGAAACAGATATATTGTAGTTTTCCCAAAATCTTATCAGATAAAGTTTTTATTCCAGAATTTAATCTTTTTGTATTTACCAGAGTTGTTTTTCTTTCAGCTGGATCTCAAACACAATGAGAATTACAATGAATATCATCTGTCTACTATCTAGGTTCAGATTGATAACAAGCCAAATAAAGCTTTCAGGCCATGTTTTTTACGTTATATAATAATTGAATTATTCCTTTTTTTTCTTATTAAGATCTTGAGTAAATTAAAAATTCATATAAAAACTTCACAATCACTCATTACTGATATAAGCTAAATTTGCATATTATATCCATGAAAAAAATCTGAATATAATATTCTATAAGCAGAAAGAAAAAATATTCCAAGAGAATGTTTAACACCTTTTGAGAAAATATATTCTAAAGACCCATTTGTAAATTTAACTCAATAGTTCAAAATATGAAAGATGTTTTGAAAGGTAATTCCACATTACAGGACTTGAGAAAATAATCTTCTTTAGAAAAGTAATATTAAGATCCCCTTGAATGCACCAAGATGAAAGGAAGACCCAGGGGATCCAATAATAAAACCAAAAAGGACTGATTATATGTTTAAATGGCTGAAAAAGGATTAAAATAAATAGGAATACCAGCCTTAAAAAGAGGAGTAAATTAGGTTCAAGTGCACCATGGGTTTCCTCTTAGGCCACTGTAAGTCTGTAGTTTAGGGCCCAAAACCTGTCTGTGTACATGTGCACAATTACAAGGTTTTTTTACAATGAATTTCTTCTACCATTAATTATATTGCAGAAGATCCCAATTGATACAATGAAGATGGGAAAAAACACATATGATCCGGTACACACCTGAAAGAAGATTAGAAGGATAAAACATTTTTTTGTCAGGTGGAAAGCACCAGTTCAATTATCTTACCAATGATGAATTCTGAAGAATTTTCTCAATTTCTTAATTTTCTTAATCTATTTTTATTGTTAATATTGATACTATTTGGAATTGAAAATTCTGAACAGGTTCCTTTATTGGAATAAATTGGAAGACTTGCAAATATTCCATTATGATATACACATTAAAGACTCTAATTATCAAAGGTTCTGGAAATTGTGGTTTTAGAAGTGTAACATGTTTTTCTCGAAACTTTGATAAAAAAATGGCAATATGTGGAGACCTGGTGGAATAAAGTCAATATAATAAAATTCTTTATCATGCAATTACAGCTTGAATACCATTGATTTAAAAATTTATGGAAAAAATGGAATTTTACAAAGATTTTTGTTCATCTCCTTACAGGAATTGGATTACCATTCCACAAATGAAAAACCTAATAAGAAAAAGATATCAAAGAGCTTTGTTTACTAATATTTTTAGTCTTCCATACCTTTCCCTAACTCAGACTTCCAAAAATCAATATCCTCATATTTATTGGATTTTTCAATTGATTTGGTTGTCTTTCCCTTTGGAGATTGGTATTTCAAAGCCCTTTCTTGTCCCTTTGAAAAATAGAAATTTAAATCCTCATGCCACACTTTTAGGCTTAGAGGTATTCTCATGTACCCAAAATACCAGAAAATATCAAATAAAATTTATAATTTAAAATGAAAAAATTAAATTTTATAATGAAATATTAATTATTAGTTTATATAAATTTAAAATTAAACAAAAAAAATTCAAAACAAATTTTTATTTGAAATAATTAAGTAAATATAATTTTTGGAAAAAAGTTAATATAAAATCGTTAGAATTTTTATCCAATAAATAGATTTTTAAAAAATATTTCACCATTGGATTCTGCATGAAATTTCATGTAGGGTCACCTCCAAGTGAAATTTCTGTAACTCAACTCTAAATAAGCTTAAATTAAGTCTTTAGTTTTTTATGTATGAAAATACAAATATTTGAAATCCTTCACTGAATTCACACCATATATGGTTTGAAAAATCATGTTTTATACTTAAATTGAGGTTTGTTGTTTAATTTAGAAGAGATGAGGAATTGAAGTATTGTCAATCAAATGTAAAAATGTTTGTGTGTATTACATGAGTGAACTTAAATTTACATATGAGGAATTAATTATTAAAGTTTTATGCTGTAATTTTTAAATTAAATGTAATGTGTAAGAGTTTAAGTGTAATACATGATGAGGAATTATAGAAAAATAAATTGGAAAGATCAGATTTTGGGAGTAAAAGGAATATTGGCAACAAGGGTGCCAGAATCCCCAAAATTCCTTTCCGAAAGGTGTGATATGTCAAAATACATGCAAAAGTACATCAATTTTTGCCTGGTATAGAATCACAGGGTCTGTGACTCAATTGATAATTAGGTTTTGATACTGACCATGGAAGTTTTAGCTGTTTCCAAGATGTTAAAACAGCTCTTAAGCTAACAAAAACATCACCAAAGCAGTTTAAACTGTTTCAAAGAGTTCTTAAACTCATTATGATGTGTTTTGGAGGCTTACAACCAACTATTAATATAGTAATGGCTGGTTTACAGGACTCAAATGACTAAAACCAGAAATTTTTTGGTCCAAACCAGGGTTCAAGAATTCCATAATTGGATCTTCTTTTTTCAATGTGTTTCTCACAACTTATTGGAGTAAATTTTATATTTGGAGGGAGAAAATTATTTTCTATAAAAGAATATCTTCTTTACCCCATATTTTGTCTTCATGTCATAATATTTTCCTTTTTGAAATTAATTGAAAAATTAATAAACCATTGAATAAAATATTCCAATCAAAATTCTTAAATGATCTTACACCCTTTAACCGTGTGAAAAATCATTATATCATATTTTGTGACTATTTATAATCAATTCTACCCTTTAACCACCCAAAAGTGAATCAAAGCTTGTATTAATCTCCTGAATTTCTTTGCTCAATTAATTCTGATTGAAATTTCTCTTGAAGAAATTTCTTTTGTTTCAATAAATAGGTCTTTTAGGGTATTTTTGGATAAATCTTCATACCATTATTTCTTATACTGAATAGTTAAAAACAATAATTTTTGAATTTTTTTATTATTAAATTTCTAAAATTAATATTTTTGCTTGATTTTTGCCTTACATAAATTTTGAGGACAGTAAAATTACTTTATTTATCATCAAATTCTCATATACAAAGCTTACACACATGCTTGGCTTTTGAAAGGGCTCCAAAATAAATAGAAAATAGGATTAATTATTGTTATGAACACCCTTAATTTTTCAAAATAATATTTTGATTTTTTAGAGATTTACTTTGATTAGCTATTTTATAGTTTTTTATATCTTATTATATCCATTCAATTTTTCTTTAAAAAAATTCTTAATATGCCTTTCATTGTCTTAATTTTTGTGGATTCTTATACCAAAACATTAAATAATTATCTTTAAAAGTAATTAAATATGACTAAAAGATTTAAGTTTCCACCTTCCAAATCATTTCAACCCCTTGACCAATTTTCAAAATATAAAGGGAACTTCACCAGCAATGAAGATTTTTTAAATTGTAGGACAAACTATTTATTTGGCATATTTTTTTATGATTGTCTAATATACTTTATTATACCTCCTATGAATTAAACTTTGTTCAGAAAAACCAAAATTTTCATTAAAGAAATGAATTTTGACATGATTTGGCTATAAAAGAAACAATGAGGTTCTCATTATTTCAAAGAAAATAATAATCAAGAAAAATAATTGATAATAATAAGTTTTGGTAAAGTTGAATTATCAATATGTCTTCAAAAAGCTATTTCAGTAAATGTTATTTGGGCATGATACAAAAATGAATCTTTTTGGGAACTGCACAAAGAATAGATATGACATGATAAAATTACAATTATGTCAGATTTTTTTATAAATATCCTTCATTCTGAGATTCATAGTGGATCAGTTTTTTTTTTAGATTTTCCTTTTTGAAAGTGAGAAATTCGCCAAAATTGGTCAAATTTGTCAATTTTAGCATAAACAAAAATTATAAAAAAATTAAGGGAACTTTTTGGTAACTCAAAAAATAATTAGATGATTCTTTTTCTTACAAAAAATTCATTTTATTAATTTATGATATTATTATTATTATTATTTAAAAAAATAGCTCTTCTTAGGTTAACTTGGCCCTTTTGGTTAAATTCATGTAAGGACATGGATTTACCAATCCCCTTGATAAATTTATCATATATATATATAAGTTGAAGATTTAATTTTTTTTTCAATATTCTGAAATCAACTCAAATAATTTCCACAAAAAAAAGAAAAAGAAAAAGAAACTCAATGAAGAAAAAAAAGTGTCTTATACTTATAATTATTATTGCAAGTCAACTCACAAACAAAAACTGTTCATTTTTTAAATCTTTTAATTATTATTGACTCAATATGTTATGTTTCATTCATAAATAATTAAAATAGAAGAAATTGATTAATTATTTTTTTTTTGTCTTTTGAGATCTTAAGCAGTAATACTACTATAGTTTATTGCCTTATTCTTTTTTGGACAATGCTTAAGAGCTGGCACAAGTCTACTCTTTAAGCTGAAAAATAATCAAAAGCAGGCATTAGTTTTCAAATTCAAACATACGCCAAATTTTAAACATTGTATATATAAGAGTTAAGGACCAATATTAATAGTAGCAAACTACCTACCTACCTACCTATACATCCTAGGCACTTACAAAAGCAATAACAGTCAGCTTTTGCTACTATTTGTAAGATCCAAAGCTTACTTTTTTTTAAAAAAAATTCAACAGTATGACATTAAGTCTTGTATGGTTTGAAACAAAGCAGAAGGGGTACCAAGGTTTTATTCACTGATGGTGTATTCTTCCCACATCTTTTTCTTATTGAGATTTTTTTTAATTTCAAATTTGATTTTTAATTTTAAAATGTGTTACAGTAAAGTTTAATTGCTTCTGCTTAAAAACGCACAGGATTCTTTTTTCTGAGAATTTCTGAGGGACTTAAAGACAAAGTTTTATAATAGTTTGATAAAGCAGAAAGCCTCCTTATTCATCAACATGTTTTTCTACAAAAATTAATGCCAATTGATACCTTCAAAGATACTATGGTAATCGGTGATAAATGGTACATTCGTTTGTTATTCTAACTTTGTTGAATCCTCACAGTTTTCTCGCTCCAAAAAACGACAAGTAAAGCGGTTGTATTGGAATAATTGAGATATATTTGAACATCTCTATTTCAAAATAACAAATCCTGGATTTGATTAATGGTAAATAACACAGATCTACCAATTGTCAGCCATGTTGTAATCATTAGTTCGACAGTTTTAAAAAGAATGCTGTATTAAATTTATCAATTAATCTTTCTCTCAAGGAACTATACAAGGGGGAGACTGCTTATTTTTCTATCATTAATTAGTCAGACATATTTTGCAAAGAAAACATGCGAAAAAAAAATTATTAAAACCATTAAAATCAGTGAAACCAATATGCAAATAGCACAACAAAAAAACGAGAAAATTAATAATGATAGTCATGATTGCATATTAAGGCAAAAAAATTGCAATTGAAACATTTTGATTTAAATCAAAAAAAGGAAAAAAAGCTGAATACAGGTGTAAAGTTCTTTTCATCTAGATTTTCTCCCAATCTTCGTTACTCGTTTTTGTTTAAATTCAACTAAATTTTCATCATTCCAGAAGTTTCTTTGACTGCAATCATTGGTATCATGATTTTGAGAGTTGCAGTAATCGTTTTGGACGTTACTTTTTGCTCGTTGAGCTATGGGTGACAAGTTGGACGTTGATTTGATTAATGGCGTACTTCGAGCAGCATAATGCGAAATCGATCTACTAAAGGGACTTAGAGTCCAATTTCCTCTAACTAAGCTGGCCAATAAAGCGCATTGAGGGCTTTTTTCCACTTCATTAAATAATTCAAAATTTTCATCCGATTGTTCTTCATCGGTTGTGGTTGAACGTGAAGTTAAGAAAATGGGGGATTGACAAGTCTTGACTGATTTGATTGAGTCACAATTTAAAGATGAATAGGGTGGTAATGAGGTACTAGAAGAATGATGAAGAGAAGAAAATAGTGAGGAGGGTGGCCGAGTCAGTCTCATTGCGCGTGGGGATCCCATTGTGCTCCTTGATACTCGACTTGGCTCTATTGCACTTGAGTCTGTTTGAAGCCCATTTGTTCCAGTAGCTCTTGGAGCACCTGAGCTAACTGAGGGAGTATGAATTGGAAATCGCTCCATTCGACGATTTCGTAAGATTTGACCCTCATCTTCCTTAGAGATCATACTTTGGCTTTTGCCTGATGGACCAGGGGTGCCATAAGCATGTGGGAATAAATACTTTCTAGGTGTTACATGACTGTCTGTCTGAGCGCCATAATAAGATGATGATGAGGAAAGAAGATCTGAGCGAATTAAACCAGCGGAATGAGAGTGAAAGATCTTTGGTTTTGGAATTCGATTTTCGCCAATACTTGAATTCGTTTTAGAAAGTTCGGTGGGAGTTGGGCTGGTAAGATGAGGTGGATCGATTGATATTACTGAGGGCTTAGAAGCTTCATCATCAGTTTCATCATCAGTTTGAGCCAAAACAGCTCCAAGGCCGACGATTTGATTTTTTTGACGAAGTAGAGAGCGATATTGATTGAAGTTTCCAACCAGAGGTGGATGAGAAGGACGAAGCCCGTAAGTTGGATCATAAGATTCGATTTGATCAGGAACAGATGCGAGGTTATGAGTTAAAGTAGGATTATTGACGGATGAGGATGGAGTGGTAGTGACAGGATTAGGATGAATGATAGGAATTGAAGGTGAATGAGATGGACCTGAAGGATTATTGGAATGATTTTGATGAAGCCATTTTCTGGAAAGTTGATGGATGATTCCGGGTAATTCAGTTCTGAAGAGGTCTCGCAATTGACGTTCGATTTCAGATTGTAAGAAATTTTGAATGGTGGCCAAAGAATCAAAGGTTGAAGAAACTTGAACGCTCTCTAGTGGATCGTTTTTGAAGACTAGAGTGACCCCTTCTAATCTCGAGATGACCAAGACGACGATTGCTCGTAATTGTAAACTTGATAGTCTGAGTGTCATTGGAACGATTAATGGAGTTGAAGCAAAAAGAATAGGAGGAGTCGTGAGAATATCAGGTGTGGTAGTTGTTGATATTTGGCGTAAAGGGTTTGCCTAAGAATAGAAAACAAAGATTTTTGAAATGTTGATGATAAGATGATTGAAATGAATTGATTTGTAAACATTTTGGATTGATTGAATAATTTTTTTTATCTTTTAAATTTGTTGCTCAACTTGAACTTTAGTTTGCAAGCAGATTGATGCGTCACCGGAATAAGTCATTCTAAAGATTCCCCTGAATCTATCTCTGCCTAAATCACCAATTTCTAATATTTCCAAATCGGGTGGCTAAATTGACGAAGGCAATCCAGATAAAATGACGAGCCCGATGAGCTTGATGATGACGATCAAACGAACTCAATTTTGACTACTTACAATTGTCCCCATATCCAAATGATTAACCTGGATCAAGTCTGCGATAATAGTAGGCTTTTCACCCTTGTTCAAAGCCTAAAACAAAGACCAAGATCAGTAAGATGATGGTTGTCGTTTGCTTGAGCGAAAGACAGCTTACAGCGGTTAATAAATCCTTGGCGTGATCATAAAACGAAGACGAAAATTTCGGCCACTTGAATTCAAAACTCATCTTTTTTGGAAAAATGCTGAGAAAAAAAAGATAAAAAAGGTAAAGAAAACTCCGAAAAAAATTAAATCTGGCCTTGAAATTAAAAATTGATGTAAAGCCATAATACGAATTTGCTATGGGATTTCAAAAATTTGAATCCAACTCCGAGTTTTTCCTGTAACTCGGTCTCACACAATCTCTCTTAATCTATCCAACCAATCATTCAACCTTGACTCAATAATAAGTTTTGGTGCATTAGTGGGATTAAAATTCCATTTTAAGAGCTCATTTGAGCACAAAATCCACGAATTTCTGGCTGCACTCAAATCTGTCATGACCCATACCTGTTGGTGGACAGCGTTTGGCATGGGTGATGGTAGTACCCGTCAAAAGCCATGTTCTTAAACCCATATGGTTTTGCACTCTTTATTGTATCATGTCTGTCATAGGCCATTGATTTAAGCCCATTAATCAATTCAGAAAAAGAAATATATAATTTAGAATATACTGTAACATAAATTCAACCTTTGTTGCCAAGAATTTAAGGCATTTAAAGAACAAAGAAATGGAAAAAAGAAAATCAAAGAAATGTAAGTAAAGATTGGAGAAATACAAACATTAGGCACAATTATGAGAAATTAAGCAGCTTGGAGATAATCTATTATGTTTTTTTATTTATTATTATTGACTTTTTTGCGCTCAAGTACTTTCACATAGGCTTCTAAAGCTTCACTTTCTCGATTGGCTTCAACTGATGAATAAGAGGGAAAAGAATTAAAAATTGTTGTTACTAAATTATTAAAATCCCTGATTGGTGGAACAGGAAATATCTTATTCAGAAATATTGAGATCTTCAATCTCTTGTGTAGATGTGTCACTTTTGTCAAATATCTCAGCCGTGGAAAGTGGTTTGGAATCATTCTCTTTTATGGCACTCAAAATGTTGAAGATAGAAATTCAGTAATGATTTTTAATCAATTCCAGTTCTTCCACTCATCTTTTTAGTTTCTCTGGGAATAATTATGCATGGACTAGGCCAAAATCATTTTTTATCCCGGAAATCTTTGGTATAAGCTTGGTGTGGTCCCAGCAATCATTAATTGTATCTGTTGAGATTGAGATCCAGTCTGAGAAGGAAGTCTTAATAATACTCAATTGAGCTACATTTCAGATGTGGTTATAGTTGAGATTATTTTTAAAGTAATTTATCTCAAAATGAATATATATTTGATGATATAGAGCTTTCAAGGCATGAATAATACCCCCATCAAGTGGCTGAAAATAAGAAAAAAAAATTGGAGAGAAGATTATTGTCAAATATCCAGGAGGTACTTTCCCTTTGGATTTTTCAAAAAATATTGTAACGTTGTGTCCTTTTTATTTCAGATCAATATTTCATTACAAGATCCACCTTTTTAATATTACAGTCATCATCCATGCTTTATCATTTTAGTAGTATTGGTATCCATATTTGAAATGAAGTTTTCTTATTTGAACACAAGAGCATATGAAAATGTCCAATAAAAAGAAATGGGAGCTTTTCTGATGCATTGGAATTGTATTTTGAGGCAAGTTTTATATTAGTCTTCTTTCATTTGATCCTTTTTTTCTGTGAGTATGATAATAACTTATATGGGGGAATTATTCTCAATCCCAAAAAATATTATTAATGTTATCTGTGTAGTAGAATAATCAGGTAAAAAAAAGAAGACTTATGCATGAAAAATTCCAGTTTCATCCATTTTAGATATATTGGATAGTCTAAACTGGGATAGTATTTTCTGAAGGCTGTTTATTTCCTAATCAAAATGAGTGGGACTAATTGAAGAAAACTATCTATTATTCTTGAATTATTTAAAATTACACAAGAAAGCCATTGGTAATCAGGATCCAATTTGAGCTTGGAATATCAGAGATCCAAGAGAAATATTTCCATTTTTCACAAAGAAAATTTCCAGTAGGTGAATCATTGACTTGAAAATCCTGTTGAGCATACTGATTTAACAGGTCACCCATATTTTCACTTCTTTGTTGAACAATTGAGTACAGTTTCATGATTTATTCTCTCCTTGTCTTTTATCCAAGCTGAAATTTGTGGTTTATCAACAAGGATGTCACTTTAGATAAGAGGCTGGGACCTACATTCCGTTCCATTTTTTCCCATTATATGTGTGGTCATATTTTATGAGGTTATCTGAATATATGCACTGCTTCATTTCATTTTAATCATGAGAGCTGAGAATCTCAATTTTCTGTGCTAAGTTGACTACAAAATATTTAGATACTCCTTCTTTTGAACAATAATAATGTTGTTTTTCTTCCTCTAGTTATGTTTTCAATGGACAGTTGGTTTCTTCTCCAAAGATTGAAGTATACTGAAAGGGTATTTTTTCACACTCTCCATGTTTCTGTCACAGAAGTTCTTCTGAGTGAAGTGGGCCTGACACTTGGGGTATTTGACTCATTTTAAGAGGGCTCAGAAGGAATGAGAATAAAACTCAAACAGTGTAAGCAATAACTCATATTACTAGTAGGAGGTCAATAATAAATGAAGTCTAAATAACATGCAGAAATAAGCAGTAAACAAAAAGAGAGCCAATCACAAACAGGTCAACATACGCTGTTTCCACCTGTAAATAAAAGAAGTATTAATAAGGATATGGCCACCCCACTCCACTGAAAGTATGGGGGATGCTAAGAATAACTTTATAATTAGAAAGATACTTCAAACATAAGAATGAAATATAATTGACTAAAAATAAAACAAATTAATTAATTGAGAAAACTCCCCAGATGGAGGAAGAGGGGATGATATATGTAAGAATACATCACACCTGATCTAAAGAGAGGAGTTCTTCTGAAGAAGCATTGATTTGAGAAGCACAGGCCCTGTATAGATGCACAGGGTATGTACAGGAGGTGTAGTGAGGCTGGGTGATCTTACAGTTACAGATTGGTGTATCCAAAACTGTATCTGGTGAATCCAGCCTTTACAAGGAATGACAGGCTGTATTTGTTGAATAAAAAATGTATGAGTGTTTCAAAAGAATATTCTTTCAAGATGGATGATTATACGCAGAATTGATTTGCTTTTTTGGTTATTTGGAGCAAGGGAAGGTTCAATACCCCTTACCCCTAGTAGTGGCTGTGACAGTATCCACCTCTTGAAACTGGTGGGTACCTGAGCACTATGATACAAGTCCATTATTGAGTTTTATCTTCTTCCACCCACATTATTAAATTTTCAAATTTTTAATTCATTATTTATTCTCCTCAGTATCATAAATATTATTGAATCTTCAACTTTTCTCTATCAAATGAGAATTTTAAAACAAAAAATCTTTAAGCCATTTTTGGGAACTTTTTCCTTTGGTAAGGATTCCTTTTCAGTCATTTTGTGGTGTCTTTGGTCTTTTCTGTCTGACACTAGTCAATATAAATCCTTTCTTTGGGAAATATTCCAAAATGAATGGCAAGATTGTTGCATATTGGTAATATTCATTTATATTTTGTGATTTGGCCATGCATTCTCTCCTTGAAGCTTTTGGTTTGGTCTAATTTCATGGCCCTATTTTGAACAATATTTGAAAAAGAAAACAAAATCAAAGTCTTGAGCTCATTTATGGCTATTTGGGTAACATGCTTGCAAAATAGTGTTTGATAGCCTTTTCAGGCCATTTTCCAAATGAAGTCTTATTCTTGAGAGCCTACAAAAATGGCCCATAATTAGGTTTATGTCCATTTGGCCAATTAATTTTCTTAATTTTTGTTGATTTATCACCAATTTGGCCCAAAAGAGGTTGTTAAAGTCCACAGAAGTTATTATTGCATCTTTTGTCTGCAGTTCATGGACCATAGGGGAAAAAGGTGGCCCCAGGGCCCAAATGTTCTGGGGTCCAGGAGGGACAAGTGTCCAAAAACCTATGGTTTTACCCAATATTCCTGGAGTCAATCAGATTTCCCAAGAGAGATTATGAGAGGGTTTCCCATATTATTTGGGGAAGAAACTAACCTAGTGATGATCTTTGATACCATACTGATTACCTTGAGAGGGGCCAGAAGAAATGTCCTGGCCCCATAATCCTGATGACTTGACTTGAATTTTAAACAAATTTCTGATCGAATTATTGAGCTTTTCCCCTTTCCCTATGAAATGAGTTCTAAACTGACTCCTCTCACTGAGAATTAAACTTCTGTTCCTCTTCATGCTGTAATTTGTTTTCCTAAAATATAGTAAATTGGGTTAACATTGGTTAATAGATTCTTCAGGAGTTTTCCATTAAAACCAAAATTACAATGGATTCAAAAAAGTCAAAGTATTGAATCCATCTTTCAGTGAATGCTTGAAGAAGGAGAAATTTTCTTTGAAAACTGGGATAGCAAGTCTTCAAAATACCATCATGGCTCTCTTCATAAGAAACCATACCATTTCCAAGAAGCTCTAAGTTTGCATTTGAGAAGATATCTGTGGAACAAAAATGAGGGGCCTTTTGGGATGGAGTACCCAGTGAATGTGATTCCAATCATTCATTTAAATTAAGGGTATTCTAATTTTAAGTACCACTTTATACCTGGATTGGCCTTCACAAAAATGTTTACTGAGTAGCCAGATGAAGGAAAAGAGGGGTTTAAGGGTGGATAATTCCCATCAGAGGAAGAGAGATATATTCCATTCCTCATGTCTAAATTTGAAGACTAAACATAAAAGGAGTGGTGAAGGGGATAAGAAGAATTTCTTATTTAGTCCAAGACCAAGATTCTTATGGGAGTGATGAATTGGATGGTGAAGGAGCTGAAGTGATTGATGATTAATAGGGCAAGCCTCAAAATTCCTTCCCTTTTCAACCACATGCCAAGAATTTCCATATCCAAGATATTCAAAGTACCCTCCAAGATTCCAATCACATCTACCACTAGACCACAAACCAGGTCATTCCCTATTTCAAACCCCACCAGCTTACAGCCTGTGGCTAGTACTTCCAGTAAAAACAAAATTGAAATATTACCATTACCTTTCCCAGATTCCAAAGTATTCCAGAGAGGAAAAAATTGGCCTATTAGAGCTACCAGGTATGTGGGAAATTCTCAAGATTCCATTTCCAGGATTTTTGGGGAGGTTGATATAAATAGTAGAGGTGATAATGTATTCCAATTATAGGATTATTCCTGGGAAAGATTCAGAAAATATTGCTACCAAGATTTTGTGGTATAAAGGTGAGTTGGTAAATATTTTGCAGAAACTTTTTGATTATCTGGGAAAGAATAGAAAGTTATTATTGAGATTGATATTTTTGGTCTCTCTTATTTCTACTTCTTATGGATAAAAGAATGAAGTAGCCTCCCAATAAATGAGGAATTATGAAATCCTTTCTTCTTTGTATAAAAAATATTATACAAGTAAAGAAAATAAAAAATAGTTATGAGAAAATGAGAGTAAATCAAGAAAATTTCAAAAATTAAGCTTCTGAGATCTCTCCTTCTTGAGGTAAGGTTCTTTTTTTTGTGATAATTTCCCTTAAAGATAGAAACAAGCATGATATTTCTCATATTGTGTCCAAGGTGGGGCTTTAAAAGAAGTAGAAACCCTCAAAGATGTGTACCATTAGATAGAAATTAATTTAATAACTTCCACTCCCCACCAGGAACCATAAAACATAAAGAAAAAGAAAAAAATAACTTTATGTAATGAATAGATTAAAAGACCATTTTTTCCATGAAATTGAAGAATAAATCAAGAAGAAAAGAATTTGGCCATATGCTCACATGAAGGGTCCAAATTGAGGGTACCAATTCTGCAAGACCTTCTGATTATGTTCAAAGTATTTCCAAGTTCTCACAAAGAAGCCAAAGTGATTCTTACAGCAATTTTTGGTAAAGTGCCATTTGAAAGGTGCATTCCAGGAGAGTAACCTACTTTCATAAGATCCAATCCCCATGAAGCACCAGAAAATAAAAATCTTGAGGTATTTGGTCCAGGCTTTTCAGGATACAAAAAATGAATATTCTTGACAAGCATTGGTGAGTTGGTAAGGTTCTCATCTGGCTCCAAAGTAGCTGTTTATGGGTCTCCATTGAATCCTTTCTGCTATAAAAGATACCACAATTTCCCTCTCTTGGGTTCTGAGTCCAGAACTGGTGCCACTTTGCATTATTATTGATTTTCCACTATAGCTGGTGGAGGTAGAAATTGATGGATGTCTGGTATAGTTGAATCCTTTACAGGTTCAAAAAAAAGGACACATCAAAGAAAGGGTGAACTGAATTCCATTTTTGGGGAAACTTGAGGTGATATGAACAGCTTCAAAAGCTCTTAAGAACTCCAAAGGGACCCAACCATATTTCTGAGATATTTTTTGTAGCTATTTTTGTGTTGATGTTCTTCAGAGCTATCCGTAATTTCTCCTGAGGTTGGAAATCAGGGGTAATTGATCTAATTTTATCTGAATACTCCTTAAAACACTTGATTTCTTACTCTAATTTTTCCTTGAAAACTTGCTGTACTCATTGGATTTGTGATGATAGATTTCCAGAAGGAGTGTAATGAGAAATATTCATTAAATAAAGCCCGGTGTTAATTTCATAAATAGTGAAAAATGGTGAATTTTGATTAATTTTCTGAATTATTATAGGCAAATTCAGCCAAAGAGAACCAGGTTTTCCAGTAATCTTAATGTTAACTGACATAAATTTAAAGATAATTCTCTAGAATATGATTTACCCTTTCTGTCTTTCCTTATGTTTCAGGGCTCAAAGCAGTTGAAAGCTCTCTTGATATCTCAAGCTACTGAAACAAATTGGTCCATAATGATTAAAAAAAAGGGATCCTCTATTTCTGAAAAGACCGATTGAAAAGCAATGCTTTGAAAAGACATTTTTGATAAAGATGTGAGCTAAGTACAAGGAAGTGATTTTTGACTAAGCTGGATTGAATATCTTAATTTTTGATCATCTTTCCACAGCTAATAGAATTGACTTCAAGTTTTTTGAAAGTGGAAATTGAGTGATAAATTTTATTGGGAGGAATTTGAAGAGGTTTGAGTAAGCCAAAATTTGTATGGTGAATTTTATTTTTTAACATTGCCAACATTAGGACACATAATTCTTGATTAACTTATTCATTCCAGACCAATAATAATCCCCCTTTATGAAATTGAGGTTTTTCTCTTTTCCAGGGTGTCCAGCCAATGAATAATCATGGCAATTTTGAAGAATATCCAAATTTATGGAAGGGTTTCTGAAAATGACCACCATATCCTTGAATAATAATACATTTTATTTAGTTCCAAGAGAATGATCTGAAACTGATTAACCTCTTACTAATTTCTTGAGTATTTATTTTCATTTATTGTATTTCCATACTCCTTTTTTCCATTTGAGATACTAATTCTGTGAAAACTTCAACCTTGATTGAGAAGAATATTGCATCTTTAGTTTTACCTTTCTTGAGAGCTTAACAATTAAGCTCACATACTCTCAGGATACATGCCATCCCAATGTTGTGTGGTATCTGGTAAAGTGTCCAGCCTTTCTGGGAGGTAAGTGATAGAAAGGTGCAACTAAGGGAGAAATTCAGCTCAACAGGCTGGAAAGAAGTTGAGAAATTTACAAGAAATTACATAATGAATAAAAGGGTTGTCTGTTAATAATTCAAAAGAATTGGAAAGGGAAAGAATAAAAGATCTTCAGAGAATGAGTGCTCAAACTATGCAAAGGAGCTCCCTATCATTGAATTCATAGTTAAACCAACTGGGAGAGGCTTTAAGCTATAGAACTCAATGTTATTATTTCCTTAGGCATTCATATGACTCAGTAAAGAACCCAAGGCATAATCAGAAGAATCAGTCTCTAAAATAATGGGTAGAGAAGTATGTAAATGGCAAAAAATATTAGAAGTGGTTAAAGCTTCTTGGAAAAATTAAAACTAACTGATAGCTCCCTCATTGAAGGTGAAAGGGACATCCTTGAGAATAGAAGTAAAAGCAGTAATTTAATTTGAGTAAATTTTAATCAAGCAACAATAGAAATTGACACATCAAAGGAAAGATTGAAGAAATTTGAGGCTTTTGGGATGTGGCTAATTGAGGATTTGTTAAGCTTTCTAGGAAAAAATATTCAGGAAATCTGTTGAAACAACATAAGAATGGTATTCCACAGTCTTGAGCTTTAAAAAAAGAACTATTCTCCCTTGGGATTTGGAGGAAAGAGGCCACATGTTTGGAATGTTTCTCCTAAGAAATGGAAAATAACATAATATTCTTTAATGAAACTACTATACAAAAATAATTCAAAATATTCTATAATGTATCAGGAGGATTTGAACAGGCCAAATGGTATAAGAAAATACTCATAACCTCTGTATTTGGTCCTAAATGCAGCTAAATGCTCAAACTCCTGTTTAATTCTCAAGACATTATAATTACCACAAAAATCCATCTTGGAGAAGATAGTGGAGCCATTGGATATGATAAGGAGCTTATCAACTGGAGGAACAGGATACCTTTTCTTCCTAGTTACAGAATCAATATTTTGGTAGTAAACACACAAGTAAAGCCCTCTATCCTTTTCCTTAACAAAAAGGAGAGGTGCTCCTGTTGAGGAGGAGCTTGGTCTTATAGAAAATTTCTCTGGATTCCCTAAAGTTTAGTCCATGAGTGTCTTTTAATTTTTATCTCATAAAGAGTATATAGCTCAAAATGGAGGTAGAGACTGTCACAACCATGGGAAAACCCCCTCCCATTTAGTGTTTACAGCAGGTCAAGCCTCCACCAATGCATGGCCAATTGGTCATATTATCAATCCTAGGCCATCTGACCACTCATGGCATGGAATAGAACTTTGGCCATATCAATGGCCTCAAACCCCAAATATGGCACTCAGGTTATATCCTGCTCCATTGGCCATTTGGCCAATTTCCAACCTCACCAGCCCCCAGGCCAATACCCCTAATTTTGGGCTTGGGGAGTCATCCAGCCTTCTAGGAGCCTCTGGAACCTCTAGACATATCCAGGGTCCCTGGCCCACGCTCTTTGATTAAGGGGTTTAGGGCCTAAATGGCATATTTGGGCCATTTAGGCCCCCTACAGCCTCTATGGTTTGCAGGCTATGGGACATGTTAGTCCCCTTTTGCCCTAATTTCAATGAGTTCAAAAGGGTCAAAGGGGTTAGACCAGTAGCTCCCAAACCACAAGTGGGCCCACCTGAGCCCATTCTGGCCATAAATACCACAAGACCAAAGGACCCAAGACACCCATAATGGTAATATCCCTCAAGACTCAAGCCATGGCCTCTGGAAATCACCAGAGGCCACCAGCCACCTTTAATATAAGGTTTCCCCTAAAGATCAGGGAGACTTCTGGCTCAATTCAATGGACCCAAGTCTGTGGGAACCAGGAGTTGTGCATATATGGTATTATATACCATTATGCACCATTTTCCCTCAGCAATCCAATGGTGAAGTTTTCAGGACTTCATTGTTCCATTTCAAATTAAGTCCCCAGGCTAATCACCCATTTAAAGGGAAGGCTTCAGACCATCAGTCTTATAATCCATGGCGGATACCAGAAGACCATTTGAGGACCCCAACTCCCTGGCTTTCCAGGTGTTGGGTATTTAATTCCAACAGTATTCCCCCAAGGGAATACTGGCCCAGGATTCTTCAAGGGAAATTTCAAGAGGTTGCAATTATTAAAATCAGCTCTCAAGGCATCAAGCACTTCAGCACTTCTTAGACAATTCAATTGATACATACAGGTTGTATGAAGACAGCCTGTATGGCATTGGCCCATTTGGGCTGATTCATATTCCACTGTGGAAATTCAAGACCCAAATTTCATTCCTAAGATGGCCAGATATGTATTGACCAAAAAAAGTCAATACAGCTGGGTGATAAACCCTCCAGAATAAGTCTTCAAATTTTCACATGAACTGGCCACCTTTTATTCCCTGGGAACATTTTCCCCAATTAATTAATATATCGGATTTCTCTTTATTCTTCTTTTCTTTCCATTATTAAAGTAAATAATAATAATCTTAAGTCAGTCATTTGCACCTTTTCTTTTCCTGCCAATGGATATTGGTGTTCATATCCTTTGCTAATTCCATTGTTCTTTCTGGCAGGTTGAAGCAGTGATTTGAGGATTAATTTGGTTGGCTCTTTGGCCTTTGGCTTTTTTCTTATTATCATTTGGCCTTTGGCTTCATTCTTATCTTTGGAATATCTTGTACTTCTCTGATTTTCTCTCAAAGAAATATATTTGTCTTTATTTTCTTTATTATTTTGGAGCCCTCCAAGTGAGCTCTTGATGCCTGAGTGCCAGGCCACTCTTGTTTTTCCCAAGAGCCCCTGTGAAATTATATTAATTAAATAATAATCACTTTTAATTCTGTTCATACATCCTTAATAATTTTATTCATCCATTTCAGAAAAATTATGACTCTTTAATGCTCATGAGTTTTATGATTTATTTTCACCTCTCAATTTTCCCCCATTAATTCTCCATTCTTGAAAATTAAAGCTGAACCATTATTCTTTTTGTTTTTTTTTTAAATTCTTATTCAAGTCATCATTTCATTTCAATTCATAATTCAGGTTTTCATTTAATTTTTATATGATTTTCAAATTGGTCATCAAAATTCATTCAGACACTTTCTTCACATCAAGATTCACTTTGATTCATTCTTAAAGATTAACTCACTTGACTTGATTTGATTGATTCATTTGAAATAAAATTGATATTGAATTCAATAAAATTCATTTACCTGAAGATTTATTGATCCTTCTGATGTTTTACATCAAGATTTTTGACATAAATTGATTTTTCCTCAAGAATTTATTTGTTTTATTTATTTTATGCAAGATTTTTGTTTTTATTTTTCTTTATTGACATATTGAGTTATTGACTTCAAAATTCCATTTGATATTTGATTTATTGAAGTACCTGAATATTTCATTTGACTCATTCATTTTTCTTCAAGACATTGATTTTGATTTTTATTTTGAATTCAAGATTTCCTTCTGAATTGCCTCAAGTTTTCATCTTCAAATTTTTTATTTTATGCATGTCATTCTATTTTATCCTGAAAATCGTGTCTGTCCAACACTCACCTCCTGTAAGACAGACAAGATCTCAGGCCAGAAATAAAGCTGTTCTTACTCCAACTCCAAGAGCCCCTCTTGAGGGCACCCCAGCAGTTCATCAGCTGAGGGCCCACTTAGACAGAGGACCAAATTTGGAAGTAGCAGCACCATCCAGGAAGGAAGGAAGAGGGCCAAGATGATCAAGTTCTTTTTCAGGAGTAGTTGGCAGTTTTCCAGGACTTTCAAGGAAAACTTTCAAAGGTCCTGGTGAAGACGGTGAAGAGGAGGAGGAGAATTCTGTGGAAGAGGAAGGGTCTGATGGTACTGAAGGTGTTCCTGCTCCTGTGGGGGTGTCTGAAGGTACTGGAGGGTCAACCCTAGCCCAGTCTAATCAGCCTGGCTCTCATCAGTCTGAGCCATTCTTATTGGCCATCATGCAGAAAATGACTCAGATTATGGCCAATCTTCAAGAATATTCATCTTCTGAAGCATCAAAACCACCAGCCTTCAAAGCTCCATCTATGAAGGCACCAGAATGCTTTGATGGGACTCAACCCTTCAAATTCAGAAGCTTGATTAAGTCTTGTCAACTTATCTCTCATAATGATCTGGAAAATTTCTCTCAAGAAAGGAAGAAAGTTCTTTATGCCACTTCATTTCCTATTGGCAGGGATGCAAAATGGATTGAGCATTATCTTTCCAACCTCACTGATGAAGATCCAAACTACCTTCTCAATTCATGGATTTTATTTGAATCTCAACTCTTTGCTTTGTTTGGGGACCCAAATGAAGTTAGAAAATCTGAAGCAGAGTTGGACTCCTTAAGAATGAAATAATGTGGATATGTTTTGCTATAAATTTCTGATGTCAGAAGTTTAGCTTCAAGAATTGGAGATTGAGGTGAAAGAGCTCTCATCAACCATTTCAGGAAGGGATTGCAAACCAGGATTCCGGATCAATTGGCCTCCAATCCTTCAAGAATTAATTGATATTCCCCTGGAGATTAATAATGGGTACCAGGAGAGGCAAAAAGAGAAGAGTCATCATTAAAAGAATAATCCTGAAGCCTCAAAGTAAAATTCTTCTCATCTTCAAAATTATTCAAGCTCAAATCAAAAGAAGAAGAAGAATTTTCATAAGAGGGACAAGACCCATTCTTCTTTGCTCCAAAAAGACTTCAAGCTTATGGGTTCTGAAAAAGAAAGAATAATGAAGGGGGGATTATGTGCCTATTGTGGTGGGAAGCATCATATTGAGTCTTGTTTTGAGAGACCTCAAAACCAGCTTTCCCAACCATCAGAAAAATTTCCCAGCCAGGGAAACCCCTGAGAGAAGATCATGTTGTATTCAATGGTCTTCACTGTTTTCCATCCAGAGCACAATTGTGAACTCTGAATCCTGGTGTCAAAAATTCTTTCAATTTTTTTGTCTTTTATTCTCTCTCTGTTGTGTGTTACAGTATTCTCAATGATTCTGGTGCTACCAACTCATGAATTGAAAAGCAGTTTGTTCAAAAGTATTCTTTGACCATATCATAACTTCTAGAGAAGATTCCTCTTATTATATTGGAATCTTCTGAGTCCCCTTCTCTATTTGTGACTCACCACACCACATATATGGTTGAGCTTTCATCCTTCCCAAGCTTTGAATGGAATTTTTTAGTAATTGATACTCCCAAGGGAGAAGACATCATATTGGGCTTTTACTTTCTTAATCATTTCAATCTATCTATTGATTGGAGGCAAGGGCTTATAACCTTTAATGCTGATAAGGGGGACTATTATTATAATTCTAAATATTTCAATAATGAATGTTTCTCTGAAAAATCATGTGCATCTCTGGTTGGTGATTCTAGAACACCATCATTGCCATCTTCTGTCCATATTTCTTCCCTTAATTACCATCAGTAATTACTATCCTCTAGAGATGAAGTTTTCAAAGAGATTCAAGATGCTGGAGAAGATACTTCTGTATCTTCACTTCATATATTATTTGGGAATATTGACCTTCCTCCTTCATCTTATCATGACTCCCAGGAGGAGTTGTGGGATGAAGAGGAAGAGCCAGAAGAAATAGAAACCATGATGAAGGTTGTTCCTTCTGCTTATCACCAGTATTTTGATGTATTATCCAAGGTGAAAGCAGAGAAACTTCCTCCTCACCACACCTGTCATCATGATATTGAACTGGAGGGGTCTCTACCTCCAGCTGGGGTGATCTAACCTTTGTCAAACCAAGAGTCAGATACACTTAGGGCTTACATTTCAGAGAATTTAGAGAAATGTCTCATCTTTGCAAGCTCCTCTGCAAAAAGAGCACCTGTTCTCTTTGTCAAAAATAAGGATTGTGGCCTCCGTTTGTGTGTTGATTACCACAAACTAAATTATGTGACCAGGAAGAATAAATATCCTGTTCCCCCTATGAATCAGCTTTTCACTGTTCTCAAGTGTTCTTCTATCTTATCCAAGATTTATTTTCCTGGTTCATATAACCTGCTCAGAATGAAGGAGGGTGATGAACATTTGACAGAATTTAGAACTAAATATGGCAGTTATGAGTACTTGATTATGCCATTTGGTCTCACCAATGCTCCTGCCTCTTTTCAAATTCTTGTCAATGATATTTTGAATTGTTGTCTTGATGTTCATGTTGTGGTTTATTTGGATGAAATAATGGTATTTTCCAAATATGAGGAAGAACATGTCACTCATGTGTCCACTGTTCTTGCCAGACTTAGAGCAAATAACCTCTTTGCTAAGGCCTCCAAGTGCCTATTTCATATTTCTGGTGTAGAGTATTTGGGTTATGTTGTTTCTTCTGAAGGCCTCAAGATGAACCAAGAAAAAGTCCAGCAAATTCTCAATTGTTCACCTCCAAGAACCCTCAAGGTTCTTCAATCATTCCTTGGCTTTGCCAATTTTTACCACTGTTTCATCAAGAATTATTCCAAGAAAACTAGTTCACTCACCAAGTTCCTCAAGAAATATTCCTGTTTTCCCCTCAATGAGGAAGCTCTTAGACATTTTTACCAACTCAAAGCGGCCTTCACCACAGCTCCAATCCTTCTCTACCCACCATTGTAAAGACCAATGCGTCCAATTATGCCTTGGGTGCTGTACTGAGTCAGGTTTCTTACTCAGGAAAATATCCCATTGTATTTTATAGCTGAAAGCATATTCCAGAAGAGCTCAACTATGAGATTCGTGACAAGGAACCCCTTGGCATATTATGGGCTCACAAGAACTGGAGGGATTTTTGTCTTTCTTTATCTTCCCCTTTTGAAGTCCTCACCAATCACTCTTCCCTGAAGACTTCATGACCTCCAAGGTCCTCACTCCCAATCAAGACTGCTGGGCTGAATTACTTTCTGAATTTTACTTTTCAATCACTTACCACCCTGGCCTCCTAGCTACTCTTCCAGATGCTTTATCATGCCAGTGTAAGATGTGTCTATGAAACTGTTGATAATATTACTATTAATCAACGGTACTATGACTGTTCTTATGAAATAGAATAATAAAAAATTATTATGACCACAATTAAATAATTAAAGAATTATTTCTTTTACCTGTTATACACTACTAGTGATTATAACAGTAAGCAGTAATTGTCTACAAGAAGAATTTAATAATAAAAACTTCTTTTTATTGAAATAATAAAATTATTTTAGTATATAATTATCTTTTACAAGAATAATTATAAAGATAATTCTTGAAGAAAAATATTACTAGAGAAAAACTTCAAGAATTGAGATAAATTACTCACTATTAATCCAATGAACCTTTTAGATGATAATAGTAGAGAAATTTGACATGGAATTGTGGATTTAATAGATAAAAATTGATTTACAACAGTATTACAACAAAATATAGTTGATTTATATGATTTCACTTCTTTCTGATTGATTTTTGAAAGAATAAAACACTTAAGAAATAGTTTTAACTAATACTTGTTTGGTAATAAATGTATAATATAATAATGTGATGGTATGGAAAAAACAGCAAGAGGAGGCCTCTTTTAAGTCTAAGACAGCTCACAGAGGCGCGCCATGGAGAAAAATGAATCACCAGTGAATGAGAAAACAATAAAACTTTTTGGATTATTGATTGCATCATATGTTGTCACATATGATTATCATAATTGCTCAATTGAGGCTTTTACATGACTACCAACCTATTTATGGTTAAGAATAAAAGGAGTAACAACTGTAAATATTCTTTTAATCCAAAATAATCATTGATTTCCCAAAGGTATCAATGTTATTGGAGATTATATCACAGAAAGTATTTTCTGTAGATTTTTAAAGATTCTGTGTTTCACGTAGAATCCTCAAACATGGACTGTAAGTAAAAATTTGAATTTTACATATAAAAGTACAATTCTTTTTGATTCCTATATGAAATATACAGTCTTTAATTGGTCCCGCAATTTTCAGAAATATTTATTAAGAATTGTATTTTTAATTCATTTTTGAAGTTTTTACCTCAGTTCTACGTAGAATTGCAAATAGCAGTATATGGCTGGTTGCTATGGGGTAAATCAATGGATACTAGTCCAAAAAGGGCTTTGATTACTCTTTTGAGGTTTATCCATTGTAAGTTGTTAAGAATTGACATGGTTACAGGAGTCTAAGTTGCTCTTTACCTCCTTGGCACATCAAAATAGCAGGTTATTTGCTATTTTCTTATGATTTACTGAAGCTGTAACATGGTAACCAAGTTACCAAAAGCTTTTATTTTACTAATTGGTCCAGGATCAGCCATGGATCCAAGTTTTAGAGCTGTCTACACCTCAGAGGCCTCAGAAGCTGGGTACCCTGGCTCTCTTTGATGTCTTTTGTCCCCCTTGCCTATTTTTTACGTCAAAATAGAATTTTAAGCTTCAAGTGAGATATCCATTATGAGTATACAAAAATTGCATGTATGAATACCATAATATTAAGTGTCCAAAACATGCATAACACTATTCTTAGTGTATATGTAACATGGGATTTTGCACATTCCCATTATTTTGGTGTGAAATAGAGAAAAACAAAACTTTTCATGGATCTTTTGTGTGGTATTGACAATGTGGTATGGAAGTATCTTCCATATTACCACCTCAAAGAGTTGATTTGAGATTATTCACTCTATGAAGCTACCTTGGGTGAATTTTCCTGTAGAATCCAAATATGGCCTTGAATCCATGGATTTACTTACTCAATAAAAAGCTATTCATCTTTTCTGAAATCAAAAATTATAAATTTTGGATATATGCATGACTTATGGGTTATGCATAGTTGAGAATTTATTTTTAAGATGATTGTGGCCTATTTGGGTATGTAAAATATACCTTAAGGCTCACATTCCCTCCCACCAAAAAATAAAATTGTAATACAATTTTATCAATGGTATAAAGAAGAAAAAGGCCCTGAAGGGGGTAATTTCCACTGTCCAACCTCTTTTCATTACATAGATCAAGTAATTTAAAGCAAATTCATAGACATATTCAGGATTGTGGCTTTCTTTCATATCTAAATCTTCTCAAGAGTTTATCTGAGTCAGGTATTTCTGATTATGCCAGCCATTCAACTTCATGTACTGGATTTCTATATCTGACAAGAAATTTTCTTAGATTTTTACCCCTAAGTCTCCTTTCTTTGATGACTTGTCACAGGTGCTCTTGGACAGAAAGCAAGAGTGGCCTGGGACTCAGGAATCAAGAACTCACTTGGAAGGCTCCAAAAGGATTAAAGAGATAAAGCAGAATGAATTTATTTAAGAAGGATAACAGTAAGAGTAAGGAAAATTATGTCAAAGATAAGAAAGAGTAAGTGAAGCCAATGGCCAGAGAAATAAGAAAGCCAAAAGCCAAGAAGCCAACAAAGTGAATCCCCAATTCACTGTTTCAACCTGGCAGAAAAGCAAATGGAATTAGTAAAGGATATGAGCACCAAAATCCACTGACAGGAAAAGAAGAAAGGTGCAAATGACTGATCTAAAAATATCAGTATTTACTAAATAAAAATAAAGAATATCCACTGTATTAATTAACTGGGGAAAAAGTCCCCAGGTGATGAAAGGTGGCCAGTATATGTAAAAATCTGAGGGGCTGATCCTGGAAGGTGAGTCACCAGCTGTATTGTCTGAATTGGGCCAATACAGTTCTGGCCATCTTGAGAATTGAACTGTGTGATTGAATTCCCACAGTGGAATATAAATTGCCCCAATTGGGCCAAGGACATACAGGTATAATTGATTGCTGCCTGTATGGACCAATTGAGTTGTCCAAGGAGTATTGAAGTACTTGCTGCCTTGACAGCTGATTGAATGATGAATAACCTCTGAGAATGGCACTTGGAATAATCCTGAGATAATTGCCAAACCAACTCCTGCAGGGACAGGTGGTTGGGGTCCTTGGATAGTCTTCTGATAGCCACCATGGATTGCCAGACTGATGAGCTGAAGAGTCCTCCTTTGAAATGGGCGTTGGATTTTAGGATCTTGATTTGGAATTATGGAAATTGGTCCCAAAAGTGTCACCATTGAATTGCTGAGCAAAAATGGTGCATAATGGTATATAATACCCTATATGCACCACTCCTGCAACCTTGAGTACAGGATGAATGGAGGAATGGGAAGAATCTCCCTTGAGTTGAGGGGAAGGATTAAGTTGGTGGTTACCAGAGGCCATGGTGGTCCTGAGGGTCTTGATGAGATTTGGGGCAAAGAATGGCTCAGGTGGGCCCACCTTGCCTTGAGGGCTAGTGGGCTGCTCCCTTTGGTCTCATTGGATTAGGCCAAAAGGGGCCTGATTGGCCCACAGACCATGGGCCATGGATTACAGCCCATAGGGGGCCTAAATGGCCCAAAAAGGCCATTCAGGTCCTAGACCCCCTAATGAAAAGGGATGGTCCCAGGATGGTGGTTATGGCTAGGGGGCCCAGAACCACCTAGGAGACAAAAGGACACCCCCAGGCCCAAAAACAAAGATAGAGGCCTGGGGGTTGGGGATATGGGAATTGGCCAGGAAGGCCAATGATGGCAGGATATGGCCCGAGGCCATGAAAGGCCAGGGGAAGGTGCTATGGCCAAAGGGCCATACAACACCAAAGGGGGCCAATTGGCCATAAAAGATATGGTGTGGCCAATTGGCCCCAGCTTGGTCAAGGCTAAATTTCCGCAACACCCATGGAGGAGGGTCATTACTTGTGGTTGTGACAGTACCCCCCTACCCTGAATGGTGAGCTCCTGAGCACCAAGATAAGGTAAGAGCCTGTTGAGGCTGTTGAGATGGATTGGGCGTAGGGATTCCAGAGGTATTGATTCTTGAAAAGAAAATTTTGAACTGATACTGATGATGGCATATGAGATGGGGCTAACTTGGTCTTCTCTTGACATTTGGCTTTGGAAGTGTTTACAGATTGACTTTGGCATAAGCTTTGGCAGTATTGATTATAATAATGAAAATTTAAAGGAAATATAAAAAAAAAGAAAATGAAAGAAAATAAAGAATAAAGAAAGAAATAAAGAACAAAAGGGGAAGAAAATTTTGAGGAGGATTCCAATCTTCATCACAGATCTTGACAGTTGATTTTGAAAGTGGCCAAGGAACTGGAAAACAGAATTTGATGCCAGGTGCTCACAGAGTGGCCAAGGTGATGTTTTGAAAGATTTTAGACCCCTCAGGGAAGTGCACACCAGGAGAGAAGCTTACTTTTGGTAGTTACCACTCCTGCCAGTGCCATAAATACAGAAAAATCTTGTTAAAGGAATGTGTTGAATGGATAATATATTGGAAAGGAAATAAGAAAAGAAATGGTCCATTTGCTCAAGTGCAAATGGCCATAAATTGGAATTGATGTTGAAGCCAGGCCAAAGATCTGTGTCCAAATTGCAAAGTGCTCACAGAGTGGCCAAGGTGATGCTTACAACAAAAAAGAGTAGAATACCCCTAAAGGTGCATACCAGGAGTGGGACTTACTTTTGTTAATTCCTCTCCCCACCAAGCACCATAAAGAATAAAGCTTTTGAAGAATTGGGTCCTGGCTTGTCAGGATATAAAGAATGAAAATCTTTGACGAGCTCAGGACAATTATCCAGGTTTTCAGCTGGTTCCCAAGTGGATCTTTCTGAGTCCTTACTGAAACCTTTCCATTCCACCAGATACCATAATTTTCCTCTCTTGAGCTTTGAATCCAGTATTTGAGAGAATTCCCATTCCTCTTCTTCTTCAATGATGATTGGAGGAGGAGGCTCTTGATGCCAATTTGGGATTGTTGATGTCTTGACTGGTTCCAAGAGGGAAATATGGAAGACTGGGTGGATGGATTTCCATTGAGATGGAAGCTTGAGGTGGTAAGAATGAGTACTGACCTTCTTCAAGATAGGAAATAGACCCAGCCATCTTTCAGACAGTTTTTTTGATGGATCTAGTTGATTTGATGTTCTTGGAAGAAAGCCATACCATGTCACCAAGATTGAAATCAGGTGGAATTGCTCTACTTTTATCTGCATACCTCTTAAACTGGTTTATGGCAGTTTCAAGTTCTCTCTTGACATCTTGCTGCACTGATTGGATTTTTGTTGATAAATTTCCAGCAGGATTGTCTTGAGTGATATGAACTGAATTAAATTGTGGATCTCTTCCATAAACAGTGAAAAACGGCAATTGATTGGTTGAAGAGTGGTCAGAATTATTGTAGGCAAATTCAGCCAGAGGGAGCCAGGTGTTTCAATCATCTTGATGATAGCTGAAATACATCCGAAGATACTGTTCTAGTATATTATTTACCCTCTCTCTCTGTCCATCAGTTCCTGGATGGTAAGCAGTTGAAAGATCTCTTGAAATCTTGAGCTGCTGACAAAGATTGGTGCAGAAGGAGGAAACAAAAAGAGGACCTCTATCACTGACAATGCTTGAAGGAAGGCCATGCTTTGAAAAAATATTCTTGATGAATAAATGAGCCAAATCTAGTGAAGTGATTGAAGACATTGTTGGAATAAAAACTGCCATTTTTGAGAATCCGTCCACTATGACAAGGATTTAGTCAAAGGAATTGGACAGTGGCAATTGAGTGAAGAAATCCATTGAAAGACAAATTCAAGGACCATTTGGAATTGGGAGAGGTTTGAGGAGTCCAAACTTCTTATTATGGATATTCTTGTTTCTTGAACACTGTAGACAGGATGAGACATAATCCTTGATAAATTGAGTCATGCTGCACCAGTGGAAATCCCGCTTGACAAGTTTGAGAGTCTTTTCTTGGCCAGGGTATCCAGATAGAGGAGAGTCATGACACTTTTGAAGAATGCTGAGCTGGATTGTGGGGTCATTTGGGACCACCAATCAATCTTTGAATATAAGAAGTTGGCAAGAGGAATCAAGAGAATAATCCTGAACAGATTTACCTTTGAGCAACTTTTGAAGGATACTTCTGTACTGAGAATATTGCCATAACTTCTTCTGAATTGATTCAATCAAATTTGAGAAAGATTCCACCTTGACTGCAAAATATCTTGAGGGTTGAGCTTCATCTGCTTAATGAGTTGTTGAAAATTCATTGGATTCTTGCTGATGAAATCCTCCCCCCTCTCCGGATAAATGTTGCCCCAACGTGATAAGGCATCCGGAAGAGTAGCTAGGCAGCCAGGGCAGTAAGTGATTGAAAAGTGAAATTCAGAAAGGAATTCAGCCTAGCAGGCTTGACAGCGAGTAAGAACTTTTGAGGACATGAAGTATTGAAGGGAACTGTGATTGGTGAGAACTTCAAAAGGGGAAGAAAGAGACAGAAGAAAAGCCTTCCAGTGCTTGAGAGCCCAGACTATGCCAAGGAGTTCTTTGTCATGAATCTCATAGTTGAGCTCAGCTGGCATAAGCTTGCGGCTGTCAAATGCAATGGGATGTTTTCCTGAGTCAGAAACCTGACTCAGTACAGCACCCAAGGCATAATCGGATGCATCAGTCTCTACAATGGTGGGCAGAGAAGGATTGAAGTGGTGGTGAGACTGACTGAGAGCTTCCTCATTGAGGGAGAAACAGGAATCTTTCTTGAGGAAACGGGTGAGTGAACTGATCTTCTTTGAGTAATTCTTGATGAAACGGCAGTAGAAATTGGCAAAGCCAAGGAATGATTGAAGAGCCTTGAGGTTTCTTGGAGGAGGCCAGTTGAGATCCGCTGGACTTTTGCTTGGTCCATCTTGAGGCCTTCAGAAGAAACAACATAACCAAGATATTCTACACTAGAAACATGAAAAAGGCACTTTTAATCCTTACCAAAGAGGTTATTGGCTCTGAGTCTGGAAAGAGCAGTGGACACATGAGTGACATGTTCTTCCTCAGATCCAGAAAAGACCATAATGTCATCCAAATAAACCACAAAATAAACATCAAGAAGATCTTGGAAGATATCATCAACAAGATTTTGAAAGGAGGCAGGAGCATTGGTGAGCCCAAAAGGCATAACCAAGTACTTGAAACTGCCATATTTAGTTCTAAAAGCTGTCAAATGTTCATCACCATCCTTGATTCTGAGCAGGTTATATGCACCATGCAAATCAATCTTGGAGAAGATAGAAGAATAATTAAAAACATTGAGAAGCTGATTCATAGGAGGAACAGGATACTTGTTCTTCCTAGTAACAGAATTGAGTTTGCGGTAATCAACACACAAACGGAGGCCACCATCCTTCTTTTCGACAAGGAGGACAGGTGCTCCTGTTGAAGAGGAGCTTGGCCGGATGAAACCTTTCTCTACATTCTCTGAAATGTAGGCCCTGGTGTATCTGACTCTTGGTTTGATAAAGAGTAGATCACCCCGACTGGAGGTAGAGACCCCTCCAGCTCGAAATGATGATCACAGGCACGGTGAGGAGGAAGCTTCTCTGCTTTCACTTTGGAGAATACATCCAAATACTGATGATAAGTGGAGGGAAAAACCTTCATCATGGTTTCTATTTCTTCTGGCTCTTCCTCTTCATCCCACAACTCCTTCAGGGAGTCATGATAAGATGAAGGAGGAAGGTACATATTCCCAAAGAAGAGATGACGTGAAGATACAGAATTATCTTCTCCAACATCTTGAATATCTTTGAAAACTACATCTCTAGATGATAGTAATGACTGATGGGAGTTAAGGGAAGGAATATGGACAGAAGATGGAAATGATGGTGTTCTAGAATCACCAACCTGAGCTGCACATTATTTGGAAGAAGAAAAGTCATTACTGAAAGAATTAGAAGGATCAGAATAGTCCTTTTGATCAGCATTAAAGGTGATCAGCCATTGCTTCCAATCAATAGAAGGATTAAATTAATTGAGAAAGTCAAAGCCCAATATGAGGTCTTCTGCCTTGGGAGTATCAATGACTAAAAAGTCCCATTCAAAGCTTGGGAAGGAAGGGAGCTCAACCATATATTTAGTATGGTGAGTCACAAATAAAGATGGGGACTCACAGGAGTCCAAAATGATAAGAGGAATCTTCTCTGGAAGTTCTGACATGGTCAATGAGTACTTGTGAACAAACTGCTTTGCAATAAATGAGTTGGTAGCACCAGAATCAATGAGAATACTGTAAAACACATCAAAAAGAGAAGAAAAGACAAAAAACTTTAAGGAATTCTTGACACCAGTATTCAGAATGCACAATTGTTCTCTGGAAGGAAAACAGTGAAGACCATTGAACACAACATTATCTTCACTCAGGATTTTCCCTGGCTGGGAAAATTGCTGGAGGATTGGGTAAGCTTGTTTTGAGGCCTTTTGAAACAGGACTCAAGACTATGCTTCCTGCCACAATAGGTACGTAAGCCCTCCTTGATTCTTCTTTCTTTGTCAGAATTCATTAACTTGAAGCCTTTATTCAACAAAGAAGAATGGGGATTGTCCCTCTTCTGAAAATTGTTCTTCTTCTTATGACTTGAACTTGAAGAATTTTGAGGATGGGAAGAATTTGACTTTGAGGCTTCAGGCTTCTTCTCTTGATGATGGTTCTTCTTCTTTTGCCTCTCATGGTGCCAGGTATCAAGTTTCAGGGTAATATTCATTAAGTCTTGAAGAGAATCAATGCTTGAAGGATGGGAGGCCAACCCTCTCCTGGAATGATAAATGAGAGCCCTTTCACCCCAATTGCTGATTCTTGACACTAAGCTTCTAAAGTCAGCAATGTATAAAGATACATGCCGACCTTCTTTCATTCTCAAAGAATCCAACTCTGCTTCAGCTTTTCTGACTTCATTCGGGTCACCAAATAAAGTGAATAGTTGAGATTAAAATAGTTTCCAAGAGTTGAGAAGGTAGCTTGGGTCTTGGTTAGTGAGATTGGAAAGACAAGGCTCAATCCATTTTGCAGCCCTGCCAATAAGAAATGAAGTGGCATAAAGAACTTTCTTCCTGTCTTGAGAGAAATTTTCCGGATCATTATGAAAAATTAATTGACAAGACTGAATAAAGCTTCTGACTTTGAGGGGCTGAGTCCCATCAAAGCATTATGGTGCCTTCATAGATGGAGTCTTGAAGACTGGTGGTCTTGATGATTCAGAAGAAGAAGCTGCTTGAAGATTGGCCATAATTTGAGTCATCTGCTGCATAATGGCCAATAGAGATGGTTCAGATTGATGAGAGACAGGCTGATCAGACTGGGCTAGAGTTGGTCTTCCAGTACCTTGAGATGCCCCCACAGGAGCAGGAGCAACCTCAGTACCATCAGACTCTTCCTCTTCCACAGAATTCTACTCCTCCTCTTCATCATCACCTGGAACCTTGAGACTGGTTCTTGAAAGTCCTGGAAATCTACCAACTACTCCTAAAAATGAGCTTGATCTCCTTGGCGCTCTTCCTTCCTACCTGGATGGTTCTGCTCCTTCCATAATAGGTCCTCTGTCTAATTGGGCCCTTAGTTGAGGAACTGCTGGGGTGCTGTCAAGAGGAGCTCTTGGAGTTGGAGTAAGAACAGCTTGAGTTCTGGCCTGAGATCTGGTCTGTCTTGCAGGAGATGAATGTTGGATGGGCATGATTTCAGGAAGATATGAATTAAAATGAATTGAAAATAATAAAAATCAAATTCAAATGGATAACTTGAGGCAATCCAAAGTGAGAGCTTGAAGTCAAATCAGATAAAATCTTGAAGTGAAAATAATGAATCAAATTAGAATCTTTCAGTATGTCAATCAATCAAATATCAAATGAAGTCTTGAAGTGAAAATAAATCAGTCAATCAAATCAATCAAAATCAAATTCTTTCAGAAAAGCAGTCAATCAAATGAATTATTGAATCAAAATTTATTTATGTCAAAATTCTTGATGTGAGTAATCAGCAAAGTCAATAAAATCTTCAGGTCAATCAATTTTCTTGATGTCAATGTCAATTATGTCAAATCAATCAATCAAATCAATATCAAGTGAATTCTCCCTTAAAAATCAAAATTCTTGAAGAAATAATCAAAATTAATCTTGATGTGAAGAAGGTGTCTGAATAATCTGATGAGCAATTTGAGAATCAAAAATAAAAAGATACCTGAATTATGGCTAAAATGAGATTTGATGATTTGAAATTGAGAGTTAAAAAGAAGATAAATAAAAATAAAAAAAAAATGGGTCAGTTATCAATTTTCAAGAATGAAGAATGAATGAGAGAAAATTGAGAAGTGATGAAGAATCATTAAGCTCATAAGCATTAAAGAGTCATAATCTTGATGAATGAAAGAATGAAAATGATAAAAGAATGAATGAACAGAATGAAAAGAAATTATGAGTTAATTAATATAATGTCATAGGGGCTCTTGGACAGGAAACAAGAGTGGCCTGGCACTCAGGAATCAAGAACTCACTTGGAAGGCTCCAAAAGGATTAAAGAGATAAAGAAGGATAAATTTCTTTAAGAAGGATAAGAGTAAGAGTAAGGACAAGTATGTCAAAGATAAGAAAGAGTAAGTGAAGCCAATGGCCAGAGAAATAAGAAAGCCAAAAGCCAAGAATCCAACCAAGTGAATCCCCAATTCACTGTTTCAACCTGCCAGAAAAGGAAATGGAATTAGTAAAGGATATGACCACCAATATCCACTAACAGGAAAAGAAGAAAGGTGCAAATGAATGACTTGAGAATATCAGTATTCACTTTAATAAATGAAAAGAAAATAAAGATAAAATAAATTCACTATATTAATTAACTGGGGAAAAAGTCCCCAGGTGATGAAAGGTGGCCAGTATATGTGAAAAGCTGAGGGGCTGATACTGGAAGGTGAGTCACCGGCTGTATTGTCTGAGTTGGGCCAATACCGCTCTGGCCATCTTGATAATTGAACTGTGTGATTGAATTCCCACAGTGGAATATGAATTGGCCTGATTGGGCCAAGGACATACAGGTATAAATGATTGCTGCCTGTATGGACCAATTGAGTTGTCCAAGGAGTATTGAAGTACTTGCTGCCTTGAAAACTGATTGAATAATGAATAACCTCTGCGAATGGCCCTTGGAGTAATCCTGAAATAATTTCCAACCCAACTCCCACAGGGCCAGGTGGTTGGGGTCCTTGAATAGTCTTCTGATAGCCGCCATGGATTGCCAGACTGATGAGCTGAAGAGTCCTCCTTCAAAATAGGTGTTGGACTTTGGGACCATGATTTGGAATTATGGAATTTGTTCCTGAAAACATCACCATTGAATTGCTGAGCAAAAATGGTGCATAATGGTATATAATACCATATATGCAACACTCCTGCAACCTTGAGTACGGGATGCATGAAGGAATGGGAAGAATCCCCCTTGTGTTGAGCTGGTCTGATGGCCTCTGGTGGTAACCAGACGCCATGGGATGAAAAGTGGTACATGGTGGTCCTGAGGGTCTTTATGGGATTTGGGGCCAAGAATGGCTCAGGTGGGACCCATCTGGCTTTGAGGGCTAGTGGACTGCCCCCTTTGGCCTCATTGGATTAGGCCAAAAGAGGCCTGATTTCCCCATGGACCGCGGTGTACAGACCATGGGCCATGGATTACGGCCCACTGGCTGTAGAGGGCCTAAATGGCCTTTTTGGGCCATTTAGGCCCTAGACCCCCTAATGAAAAGGGATGGTCACAGGATGGTGGTTATGGCTAGGGGGCCCAGAACCCCCTAGGAGAAAAAAGGACACCCCCAGGCCCAAAAAAAAGATAGAGGCCTGGGGATTGGGGATATGGGAATTGGCCAGGAAGGCCAATGATGGCAGGATATGGCCTGAGGCCATGAAACGCCAGGGGAAGGTGGTATGGCCAAAGGGCCACAAAAGACCAAAGGGGTCTAGTTGGCCATAAAGGATATGGTGTGGCCAATTGGCCCCAACTTGGTCCCAGGCTAAATTGCCGCAACACCCATGGAGGAGGGTCATTACTTGTGGTTGTGACATGACTTTCTTTATCTTTTTTTCTACATCCTGTTCCACTGGTGGTACAGTCAAAGGAGTTGGGTTCCTTAAAGGAAATAATTCTTTGTCAGTTGGTTGATAAGGTTTTATCAGGCTGACTGGAAGGGTGGGGTGTTTATTCTCCAATTCACCACTTAATTTCACTTGAACTGCATTTGTTCCATGCAAGGAAACAATAACAAAAGGTCCTAAATAAGAATATTTGAGTTTTTTTGGGCCTTTGATATTATTAAAATTCAAGGGTGAAACTAGAACTAAGTCCCCTACTTTGAAGTCTGGTACTTTGTGACTTTTGTCCCACATCTGTTTAGCATGTTAAAAAGAATCATTCATACTTTTTTTGCATGATGTTTCACTTTATCAAGCATTACTTTGAAGCTGGAAGCTTTAAGATGAATGTTAATCAAGTATTTCCTCAGTGTATCTGCTGGGAATCTTGGATTCCATCCTTTTTATAACATAGCAGGAGTTTGACCTGTGGAAGAATGGACTGATGTCTTATATGCCAATTCTAATGAAAGTATCAAAGTGCACCAGTCATGAGTAAAGCCATCTGAATCTTGGAACTCTAACCCACAAGCACAAAATCTCCTGATAATGTCTTCTAAAGTTTGAATCATTCTCTCTGCTAGCCCATCTGTTTGAGGGTGTTATGCTGTAGAGAATGATAACTTAGTCCCAAACAATCTATGAAGATTGGTCCAAAGTGCAGATGTGAGCTTAAGATCACTGTCACTTATGATATTTATGAATAGTCCTGTATGAGAAATAACTCTACTCCATAGAAGAAGAGATGTATCCATAGCTGTGTCATCTTAATGACATGGTAAGAATATGATAGTCTTGCTATATATGTCTACAATAACTAAACAAGAATTATAACTTGTGTCACCACTTGGAGGAATTTCTGTGACCCAATCAGTGCGAACAACTTCCCAAGGGGATTTTGGTTCTTGAATATGGATCATAAGTCCAAATTTCTTGCCTGTACTCCTGTTTGCTTTTTGAAATCTGTCGCAGGTATGGCAGTATTCAATGGTCTATTTTCTCCAAGATGGCCACCACACACAGTTCTTCACTTTTACAACTGTTCTTTCCTCTGACAGGTGTCCAGAGTAGATGCTAACATGGCATTAATGAAGAATGGTATTGATAAGCAATCCGCTACACAATGTCATTACACAAGAATGTTTGGTTCTGTGGTAAATAATCCCATCAAACAAGTGAAATCTTCCTTCAGAATAGGAATTTTGCCAAACTTTATCCAGTGCATTGACTAAAGATGTATCTTTGCAGTATTTATCTAATAAGGAAGTCAAGATATAGCAATTCTTGTCTTGCTTAGAAAATTCTCTGACTTCTTCAAAGAATTCAGTCCCAATATCAGCTATGTTGATTCCTTCAATTGGAATCTGTGGTTCTGCTTCCAAAGGTACATAAGCTCAGTTATCAGGAGTATTGGCTAATTCCTATCTTCTAAGTCCATCAGCATTCTCGTGAATGTTTCCTGCCTTATGAACTATATTAATGTTTCCTCTATATTCTTGAATGGCTATTTGCCATCTCAACATATGTCTTTTGGGAGTTTTTGTGTTAAGAAGTGATTTCACAGCATTACAGTCAGTTATGACTTCAAAAACACTTCCATCAAGATAATAGTGTAATTTCTCAAGGGCCCATACCAAACATAAGCACTCCATTTGGCTTGCACCATATCTGCCTTCTGTTGGTTTGATTTGTCTTGAGATGTAACAAACTGGTCCTTCTGTAGGTTTGTCATTAATGATTTGGACTTGATGTAGGGCTGCCCCTAATCCATCTCCACATGCCTCAATGTAAAATTCAAAAGGTATATTACAGTCAGGCATGAGGAGTAAAGGTGCTTCTGTAAGAGCTTTCCTTATCTTCTCATAAGCTTCAATTCTTTCCTGTGTCATCTCAAATACTGTCTGTTGATCACAGATTCAATAGAGTGACTTTGCTAGAATTGCAAAGTCTTTTAGTTGTTGCCTGTAATAACTGGAAAAGCCAAGAAAAGAGATCATTTCTTTCTTATTCTGGGGTATTGGTTTAAGTAACAGTGCTTCTAATTTCTTTTTTGCAATACCCAAGCTTAAACCAGAAACAACATGTCCTAATGCTTTGAGCTCTTCAAAACCAAAATTGCATTTCTTGGGTGAAATCTTCATATTCACTTCTGCAACTTTGTGAAGTACTCTTGCAAGTCTTTCAAGGTGCAAAGACCATGAATCCGAAAATATGATGATATCATCAATATAAATGATAATCCATTCATCAGATACCTCTGTGGGCAAGATGGTATTCATCATTCTTTGATAATGAGATGGTGCATTTTTAATAACAAATGGCATTCTAAGATACTCATAAATACCACAGTGAGTGATAATTCTAAGTGATTTCTTAGATTTAGGCATCAAAACATTTTTGTGAAAGCCTTTCAATGCATTCATTGATGTTATATACTTGGCTTTAGACAATTGGGTCAAGGTTTCTTTAATTCTAGGAATTGGATACCTATCTGGAACTGTGTAGGTATTCAACAATCTCAAATATCCAACCATCCTTGATTTATCATTATGCCAAGCAATCATAACAGTTGTTGTCACTACAACCTTTTCATTATGGCCTACTCCCCTTAGTACACCAAGTTGGATCAATTCTTGGATATATTTTTCCAAGGCTTCCCTAGCTATGGGACTGGCTGGATAAGCTGGTCTTCTAAGTACTGGAGGATATGTTCTGTCAATATTAAGAGTAATATCAACTTCATGTCCTTTTATAGCACCTAATGGTTCATTATCAGAGGCAAATCTATTATTATATGTGTATAACACATCAATAAGTTCAAGTCTCATCTTTGGTGACAATGATGGATTAATTTGTGCTTCAACAAGTTGATTAGCCACAAATTCTTCTTTATACGTATCTTTTTTAGAAGATACTATTGATATTTGTTTTAGCATATTGGAGAAAGGAAATTTTTGTCTTTTGTTTTCTCCAATTGTGAAATATCTTTCCTTATGGTTATTGAATTAAATACCATAAATATTCAAGTAATCATTTCCAAGAATAATGTGTTGAGATGTGCAATTGTCCATTACTACAACCTCAGTCTTCATTCTAATACTTCCTTCTGGGTGTGGAAATACAAGATTGGTGTCCAATATACCTCAAGGGTACATATTATTACTGGCACTACTAAATTGTACACCCTCTAGTGGTAATGTGGTATTCCATACCTTAATGGCCCAGTTTCAAGTAGAATTTCATTTATAGGACTATAATTTGAAGACTGAAGAAAGAAAAAATCAATAATTAATCAATCATAATAGAGGAATTCAGCAATACAATAGATTTAACTTAATCAATATGTATAATTCCATAAGCAAATACTGGAAGAATGGTCCATTTGATTACAAGAATAACAATAAAATAAGCAAAAGAAAAAGACAGCCTAGCAAGAATGTTAAATTTACCAGTGAAGAGGGGTAGTGTAAGATTCAAGTTACCCAGGCTCTGCTCAACCTTTGGATTACTCAGCAATGTAGTTTTTAAACTGAGGCCACTTCAATAAGGAATAAATTAAAACTGTATCAATCAACAGTCACAAGACAGAAAGAAAAATAAATCAATCAATTTATGCAAGGAAAATCCATCAAAAGCTTTAAATTACCCAGCAAATCTGTGGAAATACAAGCACAGCCACCTGATAAGCCAGTAAATATAAATTAAAAGCAGAATTAAGTTAGATAAAGAAAAGAAGAAACTCATACAGGACAAATAGAATCCCAACAATACACAGCATTCTCCACCTACAGTTCAAACAATGCACAGAACTATGGTGCAATAACTGTACAAAATCATCTCATACCACCAAAAACTGTGCAACAAACCAAACAAATGGTGCAATACCTGGAAGAAATGACACCATCTCAAAATTACTCACCAGCTAAATACCCTCAAGGCTGTGCATAATAATATTAAAGTTTAATTAAAATATAAAAGAAGCTTCAGAAATGGTGCAATATACCAAACATATGGTGCAATATGTTGATCAAATGACACCATCTCAAAATTCCTCACCAGCTAAAACATCTCAGATTACATAATCATACATAAATTGGTGCAAAAAACCAAACAAATGCAATCTCACAACTATAAAGAAATTATCCCAGCCAAAAGAAGTGGAAAAATTCTAAGTGCCTTGTTTTTGAGTGCCTCTATGGAGAGCCCAAAGAATATAAATAAAGGTCCTCTCTCCCTCATTTCTTTCCTCTTTTCCCCATGAAATCCAATTAGTTATATACCAAGAAGGAGAATAACTTTTCATCCCTCACTAGCAGGTCAACCTAGTATTATTATTAAAAAAGGAATTATATACCAAGAAGGAGAATAATTCATCCATCCCTTACTATGATTTATAATTAATAGTAGTTAACAGAAGGTCTACTTAATATTATTAATCCACCCCATGTTTAAATTATTAGTCTTATAATTATAATACTATAAATAATACTCATAATATCGAGTTTATCCCCATAACCTTTACATTATAAAGGAAAAATAGTCTTATTATATCTTCATATTAAAAAAACCAACCTTACAACTATATATTATTATATATAAAAAAAACCTACCCTTATATTATATTATATCTTTTATATATTTAACAAACATCCTCTATATATTGAACAATATCTTACCAATAAATTATTAAAGGTCTTATTATTCTATTATATTAACAATTACACTCTCAAACCATTAAGTATTATAACATATATAACATCAATTTGAACTTACCCCTTAAAATATATATTATTACTATTATATTAAATCAACCTCTTATACTATAAAGGTTTTACCCTTAAAATTATCTTGTATTATTATTTGAAAACTATATTTTATATTTTTTTAACTTATAAGCTACTTACCTGATTATTGAATAGGTCTGATAGAGACTGCTAAAAAGTCTTCTCTAGTTGTAAAGCCACAATCTTAAATATTGATTTGTGAGCTCTGTAGGGAGATTGTTTAGTATATTCAGAGGGGCAGCTAAAACACCATTAGCACCCTTGGTTACAGGATTATTTCAGCAATTCAAAACTGTTTACCTGTGATTTCCCCCTCAAGGACTGCCTTATCCAATCCCACACTAAAAGGAGTTCCACAGTAATAGATAATTTTCCCATCCAGGGAGTATGGCTTGAAGATAATCTTTGCCTACACAAGTACAAAATGCTCCTGTATCCAAATTTACTTTGGCTTAAATATCATTCATCAGAATTGATGTGATACAAGATGCTCCAGCAGTGTAACCTTTACCTCTAGCAGGGTTGGTTTTACACATTCAGGCATCCTGGATATGGATCATGTTATGACAATCCTCACTGTACTTTGGCAAGTGATTATGGACTTCTGTGACCTCAAAGAAATCTGTAATGTTTTCAATGGGATATTCCTCTACTAGTGTATCCTCAGAGACTGTAGAATCTAGGTCAGATTCTTCTTTCTCTTCAATTCATTGATTTTTGTCTTTTTGGTGCAAGTGTTGGCTAAATTTGAAGTACTTCCACATTTATGACACTTAAAGACAGGTCTTTCAGGTCTTTTGTCCTCTCTGGAAATCGTTGGGACCATTTTGGACTCCATAGGGATTTTAGCCCAAGTTTTACCAATTCTTGCTCTAGTAATGATATCTTCCATTGCATTAATGTAGTCCTCTGTTGAACAGGGCTCTACACATCTGCACTTGATAGCATGTTCTAGTTCTCCTTCACATTTTATCAATATTTTCATATTAATCAAAGTGTCAGACATATCTGGGTGTAAAGCAAATAATGTGTCTTTTTGTTTGAGGAACCAAGGAAGTGGTTTATCTTTTTCCGAGTTAAAAATGGCAGTTTCAAAAGCATTCTCCATTTTAAACATCCAAGAATTATTGGCCCATTTGGTAATCATTTCAGATTTCCACCAAGACCAATCATGTTTTCCATGATCTTGTCTCATCTTGTAATACCATTTCTTTGTAGTTCTGGTAAACAGAGAATGTAATTTTCCCACTATAATTTCATCAGGTATGTGAAAATCTTCTTGCAACATATCAATATTTCTGATGAACTAAATATGGTTATATTCTCCTTTACCAGAGAATGTTGGCCATTCTTCCAATTTGGGGATATCTTGTACAGAGATAACATTTTCTCCTACGAATGGGGTCAAACTTCCTTTAACATAAAGTTTTCTTCAGTCAAAGGTGTAGAATGTCTTGGCATATGTAGTTCATGATTCTTATGAATTTGTTCTACATTTGCAATGATTTCATTCTTTAATTTCTGCCTTTCACTACCACGTTTTGCTAAATTTGCAGCAAACTGATTGGTATTTTCATCTATTTCTAAGACATGGTCTTTGAGAATTTTAAGTTGATCATTAATGTTTAAAATGAAAAGACCTTCCATTTCATCATTTTGAAATTGAAATTTACCCTCAATTCTGTCACATGTATTAGTAATTGAATCAAGTTTGACATTTGTCAATTGATACCATTCAGTATACTTCTTGTCATTTCTTTTCAATTCACTTATGTCCAATATTATTTTATTTAACTTTGCATCAAATTTGCCAAGTTCTACATCAATAATAGATTTAAAAAAGTGTATTTAATCTCCTATTTTCGCGGAAAAGTCCTATTCATCCTTTCTTGCTCTTTGGCTGTGAATTCCATAAGAGTCCTGGCCATATTGAAGAAACTGTCCACGGCTGAAGGCTCCAATTTGGGAATCCTGTACCCTTTTGGGTAAGGTCTGTGCCAATTGGCTTTACCTTAATGGTTTTTGGGACCTTTCTTCTTCTTCTGAGTTCCTTTGGGCTTGTCTTTGGACACTTCTGAAGCTGGTTTGGAGCTGTTAGACGCCACTGGGCCTTCTGTCTCCAAAGCTGGGTCATTTCCAACTGCTTCTTTTGGTCTGTGGATAAAAGACTTTGGTTCTTCAACCAGTTCTTTATCTTTTTGACTTTGTCTTTGCAAGACAATGGGCTCCAACCTCCTAAGAGTTCTATGGTCTTCTCCTGACCCAGAAAGCTCTTTATGTGTAAGTAGGAGTTCTTGGCCCCCTGCCAAAGGCTTGGGCATATTTCCCACTCCTCTTCTTTGGCTGCTATGAACCAGTTTTTGTATTGGCATTGATAAATTTCTATTTCTGCCATTTGAAAGTGGTTCAGCCCTTGAAATATTATAATGAATCAGTCCAAATTCAGAATTCACATCAAAGTGTGTGGGTACAGACCTTGGGGAATGGGGGGAATCTCTGGCATCCTCCATATGTGTCCTTCTTGAGAAAGATTTGACACTTCTCAATTTGGTCTTGCCTCTTCCTTGTCCACATCCATCTGGTTGGACTGAATAGTTGCTTCCATTTCTGGTATGCACCATTTTTGCGTCAATTCAAGATAAAATAAGAATTGGAAACATAAAACACACACCTTTCTGTGATTGTTTGGACTTTTCTGTTTTAAACAAAGTGCCTCTTTTAGCAATTTGCACTTCAATACTGTCTTAAGATTCTGGACTGGTAATGTATCTTTTACTGAGTCTGTTACCAGCTGCACAGTATTTGATTGAATACACTAGAGAAAGAATTGATAAAAGAAAATTATTTTTTATAATTTTAAGATAATTTTAAGATTTTTTATGAATTTTTATTTTTTAATACTAAAAAAAGAATTATTCTTTTCTAAAGGAGAAAAAATTACAATATAAGATTTTGAATCAAAATTAATTCAGAGTAACTCAAAGAATAATTTTATAAGTTTTTGGATGTGAAAAAGCCATGTGTAAAAACAGTATAAAGTTAAACCAAATTCCTCAATGAAAAAGATTTTAAGACAATTTCAAAAAGACAAATAATTTTAACTTAAAATTGAAAGAAAAAAAATTATTAAATTAATATATTCTAGAACTTAAAAATATATTAATTAAGGGTACAAGATTCAAAAAACGCAGCCAGGCCCCCAAATTTAAGATGTGTCTATGAAACTGTTGATAATATTACTATTAATCACAAGTACCATGACTGTTATTGTTAAATAAAATAATAAATAATTATTCTAACCACAATTAAATAATTAAAGAATTATTCCTTTTACCTGTTATACATTACTAGTGATCATAACAGTAAGCAGTAATTGTCTACAAGAATCAATTACAAGAAGAATTTAATAATAAAAACTTCTTTTTATTAAGATAATAAGATTATTTTAATATATAATTATCTTTTAAAAGAATCATTATAAAGATAATTTTTGAAGAAAACTATTACTAGAGAAAAACTTTGAGAATTGAGATAAATTACTCACTATTAATCCAATGAACCTTTTGGAAGATAATAGTACAGAAGCTTGACATGGAATTGTGGATTTAATAGATAAAAATTGATTTATAACAGTATTACAGCAAAATATAGTTGAGCTCTATGATTTCACGTCTTTCTGATTGATTTCTTAGAGAATAAAGCACTTAAGAAATAGTTTTACCTAATACTTGTTTGGTAATAAATGTATAATATAATAATGTGATGATATGGAAAAAACAGAAAGGGGAGGCCTCTTTTAAGTCTAAGACAGCTCACAGAGGCGTTCCATGAAGCAAACTGAAAAGCCAGTGAGTGAGAAAACAATAAAAATTTTTGGATTATTGATTGCATCATATGTTGTCATGTAAGATTATCATAATAGCTTAATTGAGGCTTTCATGTGACTACCAACCCATTTATGGTTAAGAATAAAAGGAGTAACAACTGTGAATCCTCTTTTATTACAAGATATTCATTGATTTCCCAAAGTTATCAATGCTATTGGAAATTCTATCTCAGAAAGTATTTTCTGTAGATTGTTAAAGATTCTGTGTTTCAAGTAGAATCCTCAAACATGGACGGTAAGTAAAGCTTTTAATTTTACATATAAAAGTATTATTATTTTTGGTTTTTATATGAAGTATACAGTTCTCATCTGGTCCCAAAAGCTTCAGAAATATTCATTAAGAATTGTATTTTTAATGAATTTTTGAAGTTTTTACCTCATTTCTATGTAGAATTGGAAATAGCAGTATATGGCTGGTTGCTATGAGGTAAATCAATGGATACTAGTCCAAAAAGGGTTTTAATTACTCTCTTAGGGTTTATCCATGGTAAGTCGTTAAGAATTGACATGGTTACAGGAGTCTAAGTTGCTCTTTACCTCCTTGGCACATCAAAATAGCAGGTTATTTGCTATTTTCTTATGATTTACTGAAGTTGTAACATAGTAACCAAGTTACCAAAAGCTTTTATTTTACTAATTGGGCCAAGATCAGCCATGGAGCCAAGCTTTAGAGCTGTCCATGCCTCAGAGGCCTCAGAAGTTGGGTACCCTGGCTCTCTTTGATGTCTTTTGTCCCCCTTGCCTATTTTTTACATCAAAATAGAATTTTAAGCTTAAAGTGAGATATGCACTATGGGTGTACCATAAGTGCATGTAGGAATACCATAATATTAAGTGCCTGTCAGCCTGTGGCTCAAAACCAGAGCACAAGCATGACAGCCAAAATACCATAAACCAATGGTATAGCCAAGATACCACCAAAACATGGAACTGAGCCAAATCAGATCAAAAGGTATCAAACAAAAGAGGAAACTAACCTCTTCCTGAAAATATAAGTCCCATAACCATAGGACTAGAAATAACAAAGTTATTGCTGAGCATAAACCTTAATTTTCACCTCTCATCTAAAATCTAGAAGGAGAGACTTAACCCCATCAAATGGGTACTCAAAATGAAGCTCTAAGCCAGGGCTATCCAATGGTACCAGCCAAACTGAGATAGCACCAATATTACTGGAGTTATGGTCAATTTCAGGCCAAATAAGGGTGAACAAAACATTCACCTCTCATCTAACTTCTACAGTTTTAGTGTGGGATACCTGAAGTGGGGTCTTTTTGGAAAGAGCACAATCAGGGCTATCTGATGGTGTCATCCACTTCCTCATATCTCAACTACTGCAGAAGCAATGGGGAAAACAAGCTCAATACAGATTTTTGCCTAAAAAACACAAATGTACAAAAATCTTGTACATGGGATAACCTTGCCATATTTAATGATACCCATATCAAATGAGGTACCATTGTGTAGAGCACATACAGGGCTACACACCGAACCAATTTTGAGGTTGATATCTCAAGAATTGACAAAGTTATGGCTGTTTTAAGGTTAAAATCCCACCTGCTGTCATATACAGCCTTACCATGTGATAATATCCCATAATCATGAATATGAGGTGTCAAATAGACAAAGAAGCATGTTTTTACTTCAATACCTCATATGTCAGTCAATACTGGGGTCCCATACAGTTTTTGTACAGCATTCTATGCATCATACATGTCAGAATCAGGCTGTGAGGTCCCCAGATGAAAATTTTCACCCTGTATTGGTGAAAACCGCCCAGATGTGGTTTCAAAACCACATCTGAGCCCAATACAGGCTATACAGGCTGTTTTCAAACCACAAGCCAGTACCAGAAAGTGAAAAAATCTTCACTTCCTCTACGTGGAAAGTTCTAGCACCCTTTCCACCCCATTTCAGGATAAAAAGGAGGCTTTTCACAGCCAGAATTGTCTCCTCATCCTGCTCTTGAATAACCTACATAGTAAACTGTCAAAAAAAATTTTACTCTTGGTTACTAATCAGGTATACTCTTAAATTAAAAGTATTGTAGTCTTTATTATTGTAACCCGACAGGTAAAGCTGCACCCAGGGATTTCAACAGCGCTCACCACCACTATATCTCTATAGTAAAGCCCTTAATATCTTAATTTAAATCATTTATTATCAACTTTATCATCTTTTAAAACTATTTTTACCATTTCACAGTCATAGTTAAAGCTTGTAAATACTTATATACACCTTTATCATAGACTCACCCTGACATTTTGGGGGCCTGGCCGTGTTTTAAACCTTTTTGGACCTTATAAGTAAGTTTTTTCTCTTATTTTCTATTTTCTGACAATTTTTTTATATTTTTAGGCATATTTTTCTTTTAAAATATATATTTTTTATATATATTTTACTTTATTACTCATATGATAAGAGTACTTACCACGTGGTTAATACCCACTGGAACCTTTCTTTTTGGTGTGTTTACATATAAAACACATAAGCCATCAACAAGTCCTGTATTCTTAATTGAATAAGGACACCTCTGACTGAAAGACCATCAGTTGAGGCGTGGTTAAGTGTATTTCTAACTCAATTACACCTGTACAGAGCCACTTATTCAGATTACACTTGAAAACCACAAGTCTATCTGTGGGATACTGGCACACAAACAGTGTGACAGGGTACCAAAAGCTGTAATTCTGACGTGGAATTGTTGATTCAATAACACTGTCATTATACAGGGCATATTGTAGTAACATACAAGCCCAGAGGCCAATCCTAGACGTGCAAAACCAGCATTCTTGAGAAGTCTTAACTGACATAAGCCCTCTTTTTCCTGCCTTGATTCAGTAGAAGAAAATTACATCCCACTTGAGACCCAGTCACAGGCCAACACACCAGTGACACCCTCAGAACCAGAGGGCAGCAAGGGCAAGGGAAAGAGGCACAGTGAAGGTCTCATTACAGCCAAAAGGTGGACACCCATAGCCACTCAGAGGAGTAGAAAACCACGAAACTCTGCTTCAATACAAGGTAAACCAATCTGAACCACTTGTACAGGAAAGATTACAATTATTATCCCAGTTGTAACTTCCAAAGGCAAACTGCCCAAGTCAGCAGACAATAAATTTGTACAAGGCACAGTCAAAGGTAAATACCCTAAGAACAAAAAGTTTTTGACTGCTTGCAAGCACTGATATGTCCCCTGCATACCTCAGAGATCTTGGCTTCCAAAGGAACCAGCCAGAGGACAGAGAAGGATTGTCCAGAACCAGAAGACCAGGAAGAGGACACCTTGGACAAAGTGGTGGATGGCAAAACAATGAGGGAGATAATATCAACCTTGCCATTCACACTCCAATTAAACAGAAACCTCAAACCAGAGGACTGGAAGGATATGGATCAAGTTCTTCAGTTCCACCAACTCCTCAAAGACTTATTTCAATGGAGCATGGACAACAAGAGGTTCAACCTGGAAACTCACTGGGAAGAACTTGGATCAAGTTTCCAGAAGATCTGTCTCAAAGAGATAGACTTCAAAGACCTTATGGTAATCACCAAAGGTTGGAATCCTACCAGGCAGCACAGACTCCCGGAGGCAAGGGCACAGAGGATAAGGGAGAATCAAGCCACTATCCAAGCAATAGAAGAAAAATTAACCCAGACAGGGCCTACTCAGATTCCTTCAGGTTCACAAGGAGAAGGCCAAATCAGCTCTCCAGTGGCTTCACACCATTCAGAAACCAGAAGATCAGTGGCCAAGAGTCACCATTCTTCACAATTCCAGGAAGTTTCCAGGAGAAGACAAGGCAACAAGGGCAAGAACAAAGCCTCCTTCAACCAGAGGAGGAAAGAGTCAGACCCCATGATCCAGAAGCTGTTAGATTTGGTAAAAGAAGTACACAAGAACCAGAAGTAGTTGTAAACCACTCTAGAACCAGTAGTCCTAGTAATAGAAACATTACCCCCACTCAGACTGAAAATAACATTGTCACATCTGAGAGTAACATCAACAGTGATACACTTTGGTTACAAATGTCCCAATATGCTGAAAAATCTGCAAAGCAGTTTGCAGAAATTAAAGCTAGCCAAGAGAGGATGAGACAAGCTAAAGCCTCCTTGGAACAAATAGTTAAGAATCTTCAAGAAGGATATGCTCAACTGAGAAAAGCCTCTGAAGAAACCAACAAAAGACTGAATATAGTCTTTGAAGAACAACACCACAGAAAAAGGGAGAGGGAGTGTCTGGATCAAGACATTAACAAGTTGTTTAATGCCTACCATAGCTTGAAGCCCCAACCACAAGGCCAAGTTATGGATAATCCATATCAACCAGATGACATCAAACCAGATGCCATGTTGATGAATAAGGCAAGATCTCCATCACAATACCAAGATGGAGATGGCATGTCTTATTTAGAGAAGGAAGCCTTGAAACAGCTTCCTGAGGCCTCAAACTGGCCCAAATTCTCTGGATCAGGAGAATATGATCATATGGAGCTCATAGACTATATTGATGGACTCTTCATTGATGTACCAAGCATACCAGACTACTGGATCACTGCTAGATTGAATACTTCATTTAAAGGTCATGCTAGTATATGGTACACAGAAATGAAAGAAATCCATGGCAGAAGAAACTGGCCATGGTGGAAGAGTCAAATCATCCAAAAGTACAGTAATGGAACTTGGATATGGCAAAAGACCATGTCATTTGAAAATGACAAATACTCTGTGGACAAAGATCCATATGAGTGGTGTCTTAGACAGTCTAAAAGACTTAAAGCCATTGATCCTCAGATGAACATTCAAATGAGGAATCACAAACTTCTGACAAAACTGCCAGGAGAGCTAGAGCATGCAGTAAAATGCAGATGCAACCAGAATTGCACTCTAGATGACATTGCCAACACCTTACAAGACATAAGGAAAAGGACTAATATAGGGAAATTCACCCCATTTAAGAGCAGTATTTTCAAAGAGAAACAACCTTTCAGGGTAGAGTTCAAAGACAAACCCAAAGAAAGAGTGGCAGAAGTGGCAAAGAAGAAGAATTCTTGTCACAATTGTGGTTCAAAAGACCACTATGCCAACAACTGTCCAAAGGCAAAGAAAAAAGTCTATGCCATAGAGAAAGTCCCTGAGGAAGAACCTCCAACAGAGGATTCTGATTCAGACTCCATGGGTGATGCCATCAGAGAACCATCTGAGGATGATCAAGACCCAAGAGAGGAATTTCTAGTGGAATACCAAGAGGAAACCCCACTGGAAAACCAGGACATACAGTTGGAAGCAGGCATGCCACAGGACACTGCTAACAAGAACTTGTGCAAACACACACAAGATGCACAAACATTCCTGGTTACACCAACCAAAGGAATGGCATATATACTTGGGTCAGCCACAAAAATGACTGTTTGCATTGACAATGCTCAGCATCCACTGATCATTGATAGTGGAGCACACTGCTCCATAGTGGCCAGAAACTATCTGGACACCCACTTCCCAAACTGGGAAAAACAGCTCTTGCCCACTAAGGCAAAGAACTTTAAAAGTGCATCAGGGAAGATGACTTCCATTGGGACAATTATCAAAGAGATAATTATACCCCTCAGGAAGGGTAATATCAGACTCAACCCAGAGTTTGTAGTGCTTAATGATGCCCACATCCAAGGGTTTTTACTGGGAACAGATTACCAGAGGATGTATGGCATAGACATTTACAACAGTAAAAATAGGCACATCACTATTGGTACTAACAAGGAAAAGAAATTTTCACTTGACATATACCAGATATCTTCTCAAGATCCACTAGAAGAACTTCTGAAGGAATTCAGAGAGGGACAGTTTAGCACTACCCTCACCAGTAAACAAAAACTAAGCTTACTGAAAATGCTGAGAAAGAACAGACCAGCATTTGCCATTGGTGAAGAACCATTAGGAAAGATCAAAGGCCATGATATAGAGCTATATCTGGATGTGGAAAGCCCTTATCAACCCATGCTTAGGAGACCTCCTTATCCAGAAAGCCTGGAAACCAGGAAAGAAATTCAGAAGCATATCAATGAACTCCTGGATATGGATGTCATCAGGAAGATTGGACATAATGAAATAGTGCAAATCACCACCCCTGTCCGAATCACCTGGCATGATGGCAAGTCTAGACTGTGTGGAGATTTAAGAGCTCTGAATAACTACACAAAAGCAGACAGGTACCCCATACCTAGGATACCTCATGCCTTAGATAAACTGGCTAAAGCCAAATACATAACCAAAATGGATTGTATGAAAGGCTTCCACCAAAATGGAGTTAAACCAAACTCCATGAAGTTACTCAGGATAATATGCCATATGGGTATATATGAGTACACCAGGATGCCATTTGGCATCAAGAATGCACCAGCCCACTTCCAAAGGATGATGGACACCATATTTCAAGAAGAAATAATGGAAGGCTGGATGGTAGTATATATTGATGATATCATTATATACTCAGAGACATGGGAAGACCATGTACAATACATAGACAGAGTTCTAAGTAAATTTATACCCATCAATCTGAAAATTTAACTCAAAAAGTGAAATTTTGGCCAACAAGAGCTACTAGCTCTAGGATATAAAGTCTCAGGTCTTAGTCTGGCAATTGACCAGAACAAAGTAGCAGCAGTACTGCAAAAGCCAGTACCAAAGAACATCAAAGAGATGCAATCTTTCCTTGGGTTTGCTAGCTACTATAGGAACCATATCAAAACGTTTGCACACATAACTAGTAGTTTATACAAGTTATGTTCAAAAGATGTAGTTTTTGAAATAACCAAGGAAAGGAGGGATGCATATGAGAGGATCAAATATGAACTCACTAATGCACCTGTGCTCATCTTACCTGACTTTGAACTACCATTCAAGTTATATATAGATGCAGCATGCACTCAAGGCCTAGGAGCAGCCCTTCACCAAAGACAAATTGTGGATGGTGAACCAAGAGAAGGAGTAATTTGCTACATCTCAAGGCAGCTGAAAGATTCAGAAGCCAGATATGGGGCCACCCAGACTGAATGTCTATGTCTAGTCTGGGCTCTAGAAAAACTCCATTATTATCTGGAGGGTGCAGTCTTTGAAGTCTACACAGACTGCACAGCCTTGAAGTCTTTACTAAACATGAAGACTACAAATAGACATATGCTGAGATGTCAAATAGCCATCCAGGAGTATAGAGGGAACATGACCATCATATACAAGGAAGGTAAAAGCCATACCAATGCAGATGGCCTCAGCAGATGGCCACTGGGCAATGTCAAAAGCAATCCAGCTTATGACCCAGAAGCTGCAGCAAAAATCCCTATCCATTTCATGGAAATAGATAGGAGGAAAAACTTCAGATTATCTGAATGGGCACCAGAAAGTGGTACCCTTGACAGTGGAAACACTGACTCAGAAGGGACAGAAACTCCCATACTGGGAATAAGTTCCTCAGAACTGCACAATTAATTCTTCAGTGCAGTACAGAAGTCTTATGCCAAACAAAAACAGTGTAGCATACTACTCCAACTCCTTCAATAAAAATACAGGAGTCCAGAACTGGAAACCCAGCTGGAAGAACCCTGGTTGAGGGCCTATAAGGACAATAATTTTTTTCTTATAGATGGCCTGCTCTACCACAGAGAAAAGCACACAAGTGCACTCACAGTGGTAGACATAGACCACATCTCATTGATCCTACAAGAATGCCATGACTCCCCCTATATGGGACACATGAGTGAAGACAGGACCAAAGAGAGGGTAGCAAGCACATCTTGGTGGCCCAAGTGGTAACAAGAGTTGAGTGAATACATCAACACTTGTGAAAGATGCCAAAAGGCAAATAGGAAACATGGGAAGAAGTATGGGTTACTTCAACACATAGAAGAACCCAAGCACCTATGGGAAACCATCAACATGGACTGGGTTACAGGACTTGTCCCAAGAGGCAAAGAAAACTATAATTCCTGTTTGATCATAGTTGATAGGTTCAGCAAGAGCATGAGGTGTTTACCATGCCACAAAGAGGACGCAGCCATGGATACTTCCCTGTTATTTTGGAATAACATCATATCTACCTGTGGAGTCCCTAAAATCATCATTAGTGATAGGGACCCAAAATTTACATCTGAATTTTGGACCAACTTGTATGACATGCTTGGCACCAAGCTTGCTTTTTCCACAGCTTACCATCCCCAAACAGATGGCCTAGCTGAAAGGATGATCCAGACTATGGAGGACATCCTTAGAAGGTTCTGTGCCTATGGCATGGAGTATAAGGACCATGAAGGATATACCCATGACTGGGTTACCCTTCTACCAGCTGTCCAACTGGCTTATAATACAAGTCAGCACTCTACAACAGGAAAAACACCTGCAGTGGTAGAGAAAGGGTGGAATCCCCTGCTGCCTGTGGATCACTTGAAGAAGAATCTTCTGACCATCCACCCCACAGCCAAAGACTTCCATGATATGTGGAAGAAGGCTTGTGACACAGCTGCCAAATGCATAGCTGAGGCAAAAGAATACAATAAGCAGAGGTGGGACAAATCACATATGGAACCTGACTTCAAGGAAGGGGACCAGGTGTTAGTGTCTACACTGAGCTTCAACAATCTCAAAGGACATAAAAAGATGAGGGACTAATTTGTGGGACCTTTTACTATCATTAAGTTGATAGGGAAAAATGCAGTGGAAGTCAAACTCACTGAGGAGTTTTCAAGGAAACATCCAGTCTTTCCAGTGAGTTTGGTCAAACCATACTTCCAGACAGAGGAGGATAAATTCCCCTCCAGGAGAAAGAACCCCACACCACAAGAGATAGTGGAAGTGGAGGACTCCCCTGGACCTGTGAGTAAGATCATCAGGGGCAGGAAGATCAGACTCAATGGGAAGGATCAAAGACAATACCTAGTCAGATTCAAGAACCAGACAGCAGATAAAGACAAATGGTTGGCAGAGGGTGCCATACCAGATGGGAACCTTCATTTAAGGAGATTCAGAGCCTCTAGGAGGACTGAACAGTCTCATCAATGATGAGCCTTTTTTAGAGGGAGGGTATGTCAGCCTGTGACTCAAAACCAGAGCACAAGCATGACAGCCAAAATACCATAAACCAATGGTATAGCCAAGATACCACCAAAACATGGAGCTGAGCCAAATCAGCTCAAAAGGTATCAATAGGTAGAGGAAACTCACCTCTTCCTGAAAATATAAGTCCCATCACCATAGGACTAGAAATAACAAAGTTATTCCTGCTCAAAGTTATTGCTGAGCATAAACCTTAATTTTCATCTCTCATCTAAAATCTAGAAGGAGAGGCTTAACCCCATCAAATGGGTACTAAAAATGAATCTCTAAGCCAGGGCTATCCAATGGTACCAGCCAAGCTGAGCTAGCAACAATATTACTGGAGTTATGGTCAATTTCAGGCCAAATAAGGGTGAACAAAACATTCACCTCTCATCTAACTTCTACAGTTTTAGTGTGGGATACCTGAAGTGGGGTCTTTTTGTAAAGAGCACAATCAGGGCTATCTGATGGTGTCATTCACTTCCTCATATCTCAACTACTGCAGAAGGTATGGGGCAAACAAGCTCAATACATCTTTTTGCCTAAAACACGCAAATGTACAAAATTCTTGTACATGGGATAACTTTTCCATATTGAATGATACCCATATCGAATGAGGTACCATTGTGTAGAGCACATACAGGGCTACACACTGAACCAATTTTGAGGTTGATATCTCAAGAATTGACAAAGTTATGGCTGTTTTAAGGTTAAAATCCCACCTGCTGTCATATACAGCCTTACCATGGGATAATATCCCATAATCATGAATATGAGGTGTCAAATAGACAAAGAAGCATGTTTTTACTTCAATACCTCATATGTCAGTCAATACTGGGGTCCCATATAGTTTCTGTACAGCATTCTACGCATCATACACGTCAGAATCAGGCTGTGAGGTCCCCAGATGAAAATTTTCACCCTGTATTGGTGAAAACTGCCCAGATGTGGTTTCAAAACCACATCTGAGCCCAATACAGGCTATACAGGCTGTTTTCAAACCACAAGCAAGTACTAGAAGGTGAAAAAATCTTCACTTCCTCTATGTGGAAAGGTCTAGTACCCTTTCCACCCCCTTTCAGGATAAAAAGGAGGCTTTTCACAGCCAGAATTGTCTCCTCATCCTGCTCTTGAATAACCTATGTAGTAAACTGTCAAAAACAGTTCTACTCTTGGTTAATAATCAGGTATACTCTTAAATTAAAAGTATTGTAGTCTTTATTATTGTAACCCAACAGGTAAAGCTGCACCCAGGGCTTTCAACAGCGCTCACCACCACTATATCTCTATAGTAAAGCCCTTAATATCGTAAGTTAAATAATTTATTATCAACTTTATCATCTTTTAAAACTATTTTTACCGTGTCACAGTCATAGTTAAAGCTTTTAAATACTTATATACACCTTTATCATAGACTCACCCTGACAAGAGATGTAGATAGGTAGTGGAGATATATCCTTACAAATAGTTTTTCATAACCTGAATACTATTAAGTACCATTTTATTATTCAGGGAGCTTTCAAAATTATATTAGGAGCCTAACAGGTGAGATACACACTTATTTTTTGCAATCCCTATATAAGACCTTAAAAATCTGGTATATTGAATTCCTTGATCCCAAATTCTATGGAAAAAATCTCATACCTATTAATTCCTCAGGAGATTTTTCTTAAACAAAGTATTCATCCAATACTTTATTTCTCATACTATAATAAATGTTTATTCATGTATAATTTGTATTTTGGATTCACCATATCTAGTCTCCATTGATTACTATTCATCTCTCCTAGTAGCTTATTTTCCTCATTCAGTTTAGTTTGATCCCAGGAAAATGAATATTTCAAAATTTTGGGCTGGAATTTTTTGTTATCCTTTTACTTTGTATTATTCTCTTCCACAAATGGTATCAATAATTTTTGAATAGAACAGGTTAGATTCTCTTTTTCCTCTTTATTTATAGAAGAACTCCGAGCTCTCAATTTTTTATGATGAGGAGCCCGATCAAGGTTAGTTGTATTCCTTTTGCTCTTCCTTCAGGTATATTAGCTCTATTTATAATCTGAAAGATTCAAATTGATATTCATTAATTAGTCTCTTAACTATAATTTCTTTAACTTGACTCTTTGTATTCATTTAACCATCATTTGTGAATCTTTCACACTCAAAGCTACCAGATGTTCTTTAGCTCAAAAGAGTCTCTCATGTTAGCTATAACATCCCCATATTCTCTCCACATAACCCTAAACCAATATTTTCCTCCCATATTTGAGTTTTCATATATTCTCTCTTTTAGCTAATAAAATACTTAGAGAAATTATGTGCCCATGAGCTCCAATATTTCATTAAGTGAACTTAAAATACAAGAAATACCTGGTATTCTTCTGAAATAGTCATCCAATATCTCCCAATACTGGGTTTCTCTTCCTCATGAAGGGTTTTTTTTAGGCGCTGGGCTTTTATTAATATGAGACATTATGATTCTCAGAATTTTCATTTGAGTTGTAATTGGAACTCCATTCCAATTTCTGTCCTTATTCCTCTCCATTTTCATATTTTTGTATTCCCCGGTATCTTCAATATCATCTCAAGTAAGTTCATTAAGAGTAAAAATGACTAGATAAGCTCCTTTGAAAAATGTTGAAAGAATCCGCTCATATTGGTTAGATAAGCCTAATAGGATGATAGAAGCTTCAGCATATAATAATTGTGTTTTCCATCAAATGTGATTTCCAACGGTCCCGACCAAATGAATCAAAAAATATTTGAATATATACCCTCCTATGAAGACCCACTCCTTAATTTCAGGAAAAATATCGTCATAGTATATACTTACCCTTTAATAAATATTGATGGTTATCTGATCAGTTTTACCATCTGGACCATTCATATTGATGAGTGATAGAGCTCCAGGTCCTTTTTATTTAGTAAAACGTTTTCCATTGAAAAATTGAGGACATTCCTATTCATTTCTCCTTAAAACAGAAATTCTTTTGCAATGGTTAAGCGATGGCCTTTCAACTCATCTCCATCTTATGGAAAGTCGTGCAATAATTAGCACCTTACATAGAATTTTGGACCCACAAGGTCTTATCGAAGAGGCTCACTTGACATATCAAGATTCATACAATTATTATGATTTTAAACTCCAGTGCCTTTCAAATGATTCCTTTCAGCCAGAAATGAGGCTTGCCTTAAAACACCCCATTATATCATATACTAGCCCCATAGCCATGGAATAGAAATACTCATGATATTCCATAATATTCCTCAGAATACCTCTCATTACTTAACAATTAATTGAAGAATGATCTTTATTGTATAAAAAAATCGAGACAAATACCCAGAGCTGATATAATGTCAATATTGAAAGATAATCGCTTGAAAATACTCTTGGCTCAACTTGTCTTATTAATTCAACATTGATATTGAGATTATCTTTCATAAAATTGATATGATTGGGATTATGGGAGACTAAAGTCAATTAACAACTCCAAATCTCCAAAGGAGGAGGAAATGAGAATTTTATGGTGAGTATTTTTATTCTTATCATTCTCATAAAGGAGTTTATTAAAGGATATTACCTAATTACTAATTTGATATTTATTGAGATCACAAACAAAGAACCAGGATTAATATTTTGACAATCAACTTCAAAATACAGCAATATGTTGAAATTATAACATATTTTGTCTCTAAGGGGAGGAAATCCAATATTTGCGGGTAAATGGGCTTTTTCAAAAGTTTTTTACAAATCAATCACCTCAAAGAATTCAACCCTGCATGAGATTATTTTTTTCACAAGGAGTCTGTATATGCTGAATTTATTGACCACAAACAGTAATTTTTTGGGAAAAAGGTGCAAATTATTCACTTTTCAAAGCCGAGCCACCATGAAAGGCTCTCTCTGGTGAAGTGTGAGAGAATCTGGATTCATCTTCAAATATGTCCATTTCATTGGTTTTTCACCAATTTTTCAATCCTTAGGGACCCTCAAAGCTATAATTCACCTAAGCCACTGTATCAAAAAGGTGTATAGAACCCCGAAATCCATTTTATTTCATAAATATGGTTTTTTCCAAGGTTTTCTCAGAATTATCCATGTTTAAACCTTCAAAGTTATGTCTTCCACAGGAGGCTTTATTTCAGTAGAAGTTTTTATCAAAACTTCTTCCTCAGAAACAAGATCACCCATGATTTCAGATTTCTCTTGGAATTATACTATTTATACAATTCTTCATTCAAAATATGTATAGAACCCCCAAGCATGCCTTATGGAAGAAATTGACCATATCTCAGGGCTTCAATTAAGTAATCCATATTTAAACCCCCTAAAAAAGGTAGCCCATTTTAATGGATAGTTCTCTTCAGAAGCTAATGCAACCACATCACTGAACTGTTTTGAGATATCAACAGGGGGATCTTCTCCAGCCCAAACAAAACTGCTTTGGAAACTTTCTCTTAATAGGTAATGTAAAAGCCTTCCAAAATAAATATTCAATTTCCAAGAGGGACTGCTGAATTACATTTTACATAAGATTCTTTATGAAGGCCCAAAACCCATTTTGCAACACCGACATGACGATTCTCTGGGGGTTTCATTAAATTATCCATATTAAAACCTCTTATGTAAGGTCCCCAATTCTCTCAAATGCTTTCTTGAATTTTTCAAAATATACTGTACAGAAAGTCTTCCAAATTTTACAGCTTTATAGAGCCCCGAAACTTCATTCATGGCGGGAATTTTCTCATTGTCAGGCCAAAACCAGAAATAATTTACATAAATGCTGCATATTTGTTGTATTCACCATCTTATTTTGTAAGAAACTATTTTCCATGTATACCTCAGCTCCGGTAAGTTTACTTACCTAGGGTTATTTAAAAGGTTATAGCCAAAAATAGCAGTTCTTATTATATTAATTAGAGCAGACAGCTGTTTTGTAAAGTTTTTAATTGTCCAAATTTCCTGTTAAAAAACATTCTTATTTCTCCTAAATGGTGTAGAAATTCAATTCAATTTGATATCATGCTTTTTTTACGAATAAGAGGCCTTTTTAACTAAAAATTTACTTCCAAAGTAACTCTGTTTTTCAATGATATTAGCTAGTCAGCTTTAAAACTGGGTGCATCAGAGTGGTTATCTCGCAAAAAAAATGAAACACAAGGACATTAGCATGAGCTATTATCTTTTGAAGTTTTTAGGTATAATAAAAATTTGAAAAATATTTCTTGATAAGGATCTGATTAGTTTTCTGGCATGAAAATATAGTTTGCTGAATTTTTTAAAAAAATTTGATGAATAATCCTTTCAAAAATTACCCTCATAATCACCCGATGCGTATGATCAGTGTTTTTGAAATACAAAATAAAATATTCAAAACTAATAGATAAGGCTCAATTTGTGGTAAAAATAAGATGTTTCTGATTTATGTCTTCAAGGTAGACCATGGGAGGAAGCAAGTCAAATTTTATTGTGTAGCCATTTACATCAGAATTTTTAGTAGCGATCTTTATGGAAAGTTTATAACAGATTATTAGTTGGCTAAAAAAAGGCTATAAAATAAATATTTTTCGAAAACTTTGAAATGACCAAGATAGTGAATTCGAGTTTTAATTCTCGTAGCATGATATTACTGGATGGCCAGTCACATGAAAAACTCCCCATTAAGGTTGGTTTGGGTTCATCTTCCCAAAAATCCAACCAGCCAAAAATTCCTTCAGCCACTTTGAATCATTCTTTTCACAACATCTTACCGATTCAGTGTTTGTAATAGTTATCTATTAGGAAAAATCATACAGATCTGAACGTTGGTAGTACTTAAAGACTCATCGGATACTTGAATCTTTTGTTGCAATTATGGAAATTCTATTGTAAGCTAAATTCCATTTGTGATTTCTTGATCCAAGGAAGAGAAACTTGAAAAATAAATGGGAGAGATCAAAGGTTGGTGTTGTACCACAAGAAAAAAGAACAAAAGGCCAAATGCTAATGGGTGGGTCTTCAAAACAAAAAAAAAGTGGCTGAAAAATAAAATTACAAGTTCTGAAGGCCTTGGAATCAGTCATCCCATGGGTTTCGGATTTTTGGGGGTATTTTTAGCTTGGTTAGTTTCTTTTGCCAAAAATAATCCTTTCTCGCAGGTGGGCAGATCATTTTTGTTCCAACTCTGTCAAGATTGTTTAGAAATAAAAGGCTTGTCAGCGACGAGAGAAGCTGCCTATTGATCAAATGACTTTGTCGTTTTTTTCTCATTGGTGTTTGTCACCAACTCTCATCATCCCTTCTCCTATTTCCATTTCTCTTGGTATTTCCGTCTCCCTCCCTTAAATTTTTCATACAGGGTTGATTACTTATATGGTTAATTATGGAACACAGTAACTAAATTTTATCAAATTACAGACTGCCGCTTGCCGAAAAAGTGTTGGTATTGCTTTATCTAATTTTTTTTATAGGCCTTATTGTTTCTCGTCTTCAGTTGAACAGCTGCATCTTGCTTGTCTAGTATCTAAAAGGATCATCTTGTACATATTGTACCGTAAGATACTTTAATTTTTATGATCTAACGTTAAGTGTTATCTTCATCCATGTTTCAATCCTTTGTTCCTTTTGTAAATTCCCGAAATCTATTTTTATCTTTGAAGGAAAAAAATCAATAATTACCTTTAAAAAAGCTTTCTCGCACGATGTTGCTAAGAAATCTCAGAAACAATTTCACGCTAAGATATCATGGAGGTAGCGTTTTTCCACTGAAATACCATCTTCAAAAAGAATTATTTTGTCTTTGTGCTTAAATGATAATGCGTTCGCAAACCTTATAGCTGCACGCAATCTTAGATCCAGTTATAAGGAATTAAAATATTTCATTTTCAAAAATTTTGAAGAAAAAAATTGTTTTCATTTGCTTGATAAGTTCTTACTTGTATAAATTTTTATGGTCACAAGAACCCAATAACATTTCAATCAACGCAAGATTTAAGGAAATGAAACAAAGAAACGAGTAAAATGACATTGTTGAGATAGTCTGCATAGCCCCAAGTAAAACTGATCAAGGTCCTTTTTGGCTGTAGAGGATTCAAAGTACAACCAGTCTTCAATTTCGACACCTTATAAGGCACATACATAAGACACACGATGTCAATGAGGTCTAATAGATTTGTCTAACATACGCATTATTTACGACCAATCACATGGGGTCAGTTGCTCCTCGGTTGTGGGCATATTCTTTAAAAGATATTCAAAAAAGGATCAATAAGAAACTTCCTCGCCGGATCAATCACAGGGTTGAGTTTGAATGCTTACGGTGGGAGGCAAGGACTGGGAGGTCTATATGTCATTAAAATCAGATGCAAATGAAAATTTGTCAATACCAGAAAAAAAGCTATAGAAAAGACATTTCTAGAAACGAACAAGTCAGGAGTGTATGGGAATGGAGAACCGAGCGCATACGTAAAATAAATGGCTGTTTTGAGAGTCATAAAATTGTGGAATCAGCACCTGCAAGTAGGCTTACCTACATGATAAATCAAGAAGCTGTAAGCCAGTGGTGCTATCACTCAACTCATAAAGATCAAAAGCGTAAGAGTGTTATTTTTCATCTTGAGAAGTCCTTGGTGTGTTTGATAGCGGATACCAAAAATAAAAGTTCACACAAAAAGGGGATGTAAAATATAGTATTAAGACTTGGAGAGCTAATAGCTTGTGCTTCAAAATATTGATGAATATCCAAGATACTGTGAAGTTCTTTGCTTTTATAGTGAGAACCAGCTGCCGTCTAGGGTCACTAGCAGTGACTTCCAATCAAACCAAGCCAATGGAGCGCCCATGACTTCACTAACCCGAGGTAGACGTCAAGCAGTAACACGCCAAAGCCCATATTGCAAATAACTTCCAGGGCAAAGCAAGAGATCGGAATAAAACACGAATAATGCCGGACCGGAATGAAACATGAATAGTGCCAAGATCGAAATGAAACATGAACAGTGCCAGGATCAGAATGAGGCATCTCGCACTGACCCTTTAGCTGGGGCAGGCGTATCTTGCCGGCCATCGCCCCAACAAGAAGTGGGTTGAGGGGAGTTCAGCTTGAGATGTCTATCGATGTGTATTGTATAGGAATTCCTAAGGCTCTGCACCAAGCCAAACACTCAGCTTCGATAAATTAAAAATGAGATTGTGCATTTAATTAAGCCCATCTGATAACTCTACGACGCGATGTGATGAGATATATGTTGCGCTCAATGACACTGCCTGAATCTCCTTCACCAGTTTTATCTGGTTTTACATCCCTGAATCATATTCTTATCTACATCCGCAACGGCATACAAAGTGGAGAATGTGTCCTTTTTTTGGCGATTCCACAATAATGGCATTCCAAACCAGGATCACAATGTTTTTCTACTGATAAGAGCGCTTGATCCTCTTCCTGGGGTCAGAGTTGTGGGGCGTAGAAAACAGCCACCTCACTATCTAGATGATATGAGCACTCTGGAAACAAACCAATCAACATATAACTAACGTGCTCAAGAAGGCGTTCTTGGGAGCACAAAGGACTATGCCTGAATGCGCTGTTGTCAGACTCCGGTTTCTGATGGTGAAGCTTCATGGGAGAATTTAGCAATGATACACTTTGCAAAATTTTCCTTGTGAAAGCCAGCCTTTGGCGTTCGGCTTAGCCCAAAATCATCCAAGTTCCCTCTATCATGCTTGCTCACGGTTTAAGGGAAATTCGTAATCTGATTTGCGTTGAAAGCCAAAGTGAGGGCTCTCCTATTCTAATTCGGAAAAGGGACAAGTTCCCCAAATTGCTTAATTAAGGCTATGCCTTTAATTATGTCTATTGTTTTATTGGTATGACAGGAAAATCTATGTGCAACAAGTAGGCATTTTCATTGTACTTGTTCAAGTCCCAAATAACACAGTGTAGTTGGAGTTTGAATTTGGCACAGTTCCACAGACAATCTTTTCCTTGACATTGCAATGTTTGCATTTGGCCGAATTTTTGAATTTCAAGGAATGTTAAATTAAAGCAAATTTCCCTCCTTTAGAAAAGAGGTTTGTACTAAACCTGTGAAATTCCAATTTTGGCTTTGTGAAGATTTCTCTACTATTGATATCCTAGAATACCTGGCAGTAAATGTACCTGTCTTGTGAAAAAAGTCTCAATGTTAAAATTGAGTTAAGATACCCAAACTTGATTGATAAGGGTTAGGTTGCTGAGCATCCCTCAAGTTATATGTCATCCACCCCATAATAGCATTTGACAACTTTCTAATATTTCTCTTTTCTATAATAACATGAAACAAATAAAAAGGCTAAACAGAGATATAAAATAAGTTTTTTGAGCTTTCCAATTATATGAAAAATTGATGCAAAAGCCACAAGAGCTCTTCTCAAAGAAATTGAAATAGAAACAAAATTTAAAATTAGCTGCACCATATTCTTCAATTTTTAAATAGCTTGAAGGTGAAAAAGAGCTGCAATGTGTGACAAAATTAGGCTTTCAAAAGGTGAGCCAGTAAAGAACTCTTCAATTAATTTTGATCAAAATTTCTCCAAAGCTCTTTGAAATAAGAAGAATATTATACTCAACTTAATGGTTTTATAAATTGAAGGGTTATCCTTTAAGTGCTGTAGTTGATATTTTAAATTTACCAACTATCCTATACTGAGATTGATTTTAACGCAAATGAAGACAAATTATGAATTTGGGGAAAAGCCTTGGAAAGAGGATTTCAGACCGACATTCCCTGATCTAAAAAAATGATGATTTGATTAGGTTATAAAAAAGTGAGTATGAATTAATAATTTTCACCAAAAGTAAACTGAATAAAGTTTAATTCCTGAATGAGAAGGTAGCTAAATTAGCTATAAGCTTGAATTGAATTCAATATCCGTATCATTAAGGTTTTATTTTAAGCTAATTGATCCCATAAAACCTGTTAGTAAAGTAATTTAACACAATTTTTGAATAAATATGATGAATGAGAATCAAAATGGGGGTTTGATTCAATTTATAATACGTTCAAGGGGTAGTTTGATGATCAAACTTTCTAATGATTTAGTTTGAATTTTTTTTTTTGCATACATATCTTGTTTTTTGATTAAAATATGATTTTTAGTTAGATTTTCAGGGAGATAAAAATATAAATTATTTATTTTCTTCAAAAAAGACAACTAAGATATCTCTTTAGTCAGTAATTATTAAAAAAATAAAGATTTTAATTTTCAAGATATTTTCAATTTTAATAAGAATTTGATACAGTAACTTGAAAAATCTAGATCGATTGAGTTGAATTTTAATTTTAATACGTAATGGATTCAAAAAATTCAAATAAAGACTATGAAAATAAATGCTGAACTGTCTTGAATTTAAGCTTAATTATGGATTTGACTTTTAACCTTGAGTTGATACAATGATTTGACAAGCTGATTTATCATCATCAGGAGATATTACTGAAATCTAATCTCATTAATATTATTCTTGTTTTATTATACTATGAGTTTTGTCACCATTAGTTTCAAAATTATACTGAGGGACTCAGTAAATTAGATGCTTTCAGTGAAAAGTGGCACCATGGACTTCCACCCAATTAGCAAATAGTTAAAAATTTCTTGATTTATCTTTTATTTTCAAAGAAGTAACAGGGAAAATATCAAATAGTTTGAGTTTTTTTATTTTAAGTATATTCGGGTTCTTCTATCAATTGAAAAATCCATTGTTTGTGCCTAATCTGAAGTTGGGTTTGTGTGGTAGGCTATATTAGTCAATTTGAATAGCACAGACCTGAAGTGTGTATTCAAATCAACTTCTATCTCCTCAATACTACCAGTGTGTGTGTCACAGAGATGTTTAATCAATTTTTAATTTTGTCTTTCATTTTTAACAAGACCCATATTCAGCACTTATAAATACTGAAAAAAGTGACATAGCTTCAAGTCATACTTTTATGAAATATTTTATTTAATTTTGCAATTAAAGAAAATTTATCTTTTGAAAATGGGTAAATTTTTTTTCTAAGGATAAATAAAACATGATAGATTGGTCAAAAATAGAGAAAATTAAAATCAATTGATTTCCAATATTGAGTGTTAAAAATATGTTTTGGAATTCATAATAAAAACATAATCTTCAAAATAGCAAAGTATTTCATAATTAATTGAAATTTTAATGAAATTAATTTCTGTTAAAACACCATGAAATTGCAATTTTTTACATTTTGTGTAGAAGTAGTAAGATAATCTTTAGTCTTCATGGTTTAAGGTATTTCATTAGCCTGTTTACTATTAGTTTCATCAAAATTAGTCCTGGTTCTAGGGTCATGTTAGTCTGGTCGTAAATATTTACTGGAGTCAAGAAGGAGATAAATAGATTAAGAAAAGTAAAAATTGTTGAGAAACAGAAGCAAGCTCAAGAGGAAAGCTAAGGAGGATTGAGATTTATATAGACAGTTGTTTACCAGTCCACAGCAAGAATGCGGATCAATCATGACGTAATCAATTACGTTAGTAAGGAAAGTTCTGGTAATATTATCAATTATGTCACCCCTCTGTGATCTTATCAGGGTGGACTAGCTTCAAATGTTTGATGGCTTGGTGGTGTTTTACAGTTCCCAAAGCTTTTGTAAATACATAGGCAACCATTTTGTTTGTTGAAATGTGCTATACAGCTAGTAAGCTCTTCTTAACTAGGTATTCTAAGTACTGAGATTGGACCTCAATTTCCTGTGAGTTTGGATTGAGTTGAGCTTCCTTGCTTATTGTTATTGCACCAGTGTTGTTGTTCTTGAGTAATGGGAACTTCAGCTTGATGTGTAAATTTGTTAAAAGATTGGATAGCCATTGTAATTATTTTGAAAGTTTATTCATTGAAATTAATTATGCTTCAGTTTTTTTTGAGCTAAAAATGACTTTTTCGTTGTAGTCCATGAGATTGGATTTCCTAGAAACATAATCACATACCCCAACTGTGACTTCTTAGTTACTAAAGATGTCGCAGATTATGCATGAGCGCATCCTATAAGTTCAGCCTCCTGATATTTTTTCTGAGTAAAATGCAGCCTGATTCTTCTGGTTCCATTTAAATATCTGATAAGATGCTTCACTAGTGTCCAGTGTGCTGTAGTAGGTAAACTAGTAAGCTGTAATAGTAGATTGGTTGTGAACATGATATTGGGCCTGGTGTGGAGAGCAAGGTAATTCAGAATTGCAACTGCCTTCTGTATGGTGAGGTTGGAAAATGGGATGGATCTTTGAGTTACAGAACTGTGTATGTTTTCTGGGACTGGAATTTTGATGGGGTTGGATGAGGAAATGTTGAGCTTGTCCAGGATCTTGGTACAGAAATCTTGTTGGTATAGGATTACTGACCCATTTGAAAGCCAATTCAGAGTATAGCCTAGGCTTTGAGTTGGTTGCTTCTTGGTCTTTATGGAATGAGAATTGTTTATAAGATGAAAGAATTCCTCTATCATTTCAGTCAATTAGCCAACTATAAATCCATCATCTACATGTATATGTAAGAACATGGATCTGGTTGAGTTAAAGAACAATCACTCATTGGTATCTGCTGAGATCAGACCCAGAGCTCTGAGGGTAGATACTATATGAGCCTTCCATTGTCATGAGGCTTGTTTGGTCCTGTATTGAAGCTTGTTAAGCTTTCAGACCCAGTTCTCCCTCACTGGAACTTCATAATCAGCCACTTGAAAGACATAGCTGGGTGCATCCATTTCGACATACATAAAAGTGGTTTCCACATTGAATTTATAAGCTGGATACCTTTTTTTAACCATTATTGACAGGAGTATTTTGAATGATTCCAATTGTTCCACCACAGGGTAAGTGTCATAGTGGTTGACCATGTGTTCTTGGTTATTACCAAAACAAACCCATATGGCTTTATATTTGAGTATCTCACCAAATTCATTTCTCTTTCTGACTAGTTGCCACATACCTCTTATTAACGTATCTGAGTCAGCTGGAGGAACCACAGTGCAAGTGTTTTTGGAAGTTAGTGATTAAAATTATTTGTCCATTGCTTCCTCCCATTTTTAACTTTCATTGGGATCTTGAAATGACTGTTTGACAGATAATTCCTTATTTAGATACAGGTCCCCATTTTCAATTTTCAGAGATGAAATTTCTTCTGATGTGTATTTCTGTCATCTGGAGTTTCTCACTATATGGTCCTGGCTGATGCTACTGTTGATATCCTTAAGGGCATTGTGATAATGAGGTACATAGGTGTAATCTTTTTTCTGAGGGAGTGGAATATGAGATGGTGAGAAAAGAGTGCTTCTAGTTTCATGAGGTGGATCAGAAAATTCTATGTCAGTAGTTTTTATTGGTTCACTGGGTGGACCATGAGTTGCAGCACTCAGGTCACCAGGGATGGTTGGAATGAGGGGGTCTATAGGATTTCTGCTAGGCCATTCAGGAATAGATACTACTTGAGATGACCAAACTGACATTATATTGGTAATAGCTCTAGAAAGAAGAATTTCAATAGGCTTCTTGAGAGACCCTGATGTTGAGTAATTGAGTTTGATGGGGGTAGAGGTATAGTCCCTACTCACTATAACCCTACCAATGTGGGGTTATAGTAATTTTCCAGCATCAGAATAGTCTTCTGGTCCAAGGTATAGTATAAGTTTGGATTGTGGAAGTATTTTTGAGTTTTTCGTTCTAGATACAAAAGCCTTTAGGCCAAATGGTATTAGCACTATATACTGAAAGCTGGCTCAATAGTGGATTTTAGATCCAAGAGAGTACTGAATAGAGACTTCTAGTTTAGGCTGTGAAATAGGAGGAGATTGATTAGAATGGATGAGAACTTTACCCCCTCATCCCAAAATCTGATGGGGACATTGTATTGAGCAAGAAGGCACCAAAAATTTGTGAGTAAGGTTTGGTTGAATTGTCCCACAATGCCATTGGTTTGAGGGCTATTAACCAGACCTCGCTCAAAGACCATGCCCAAGGCTTCAACTTCAGACCAGAACCTATATGAATAGAATTCACACCCACAATCAGTGTGGAGGTAAGCTGGAAATCTTTGTATTTTGTTCCGTATCTCATTGATGTACGACATTAGTTTTTATTTGGCTTGCGACTTTTGGGTGAGTAGGTAAATTCTGTTGAACCGAGAAAAACTGTCTATGATGACTAGGACGTATTGTATGGAGCTCTTTGCTAAAGGTGTGATTTCCAAGATATCAAAATGGAGCTTTTTAAATGGTAACTTTTAAGAAGGGATTGGATTATTGTGAGGTGATGCCTTGATCTTACAGGATTTTCACATGGAAAAGCTTTTAGTCAGGTTGAACGGATCAGATTGTTTGAGGCCATTTCATTGGATAAGTTGTTGCAAGTATTAATTTGAGGGGTGACCTAGCATGATATGCCAGTACCTTTCAACAGAAGTATAATGTTCTTCAAATATTAGGTTTGAGAAATAATGATATTGGGATACATACAGATTGCCTTTCCTGGGAAAGGTTTGGACAATTTGGTTACCCAATTTTACAATTATGTTCTGGTTCTTCTGATAGGATATGAGGCGATGGTCTTCAAGTTGAGAGGCAGAGATCAGGCTTGATTGGACTTGAGGTGCATAGTAAGCTGGGTATAGGATATATCCACCCAGATTAACTTTCCCCATAAAGGTTATTTTAAAAATCCCAGAGAATGTCCTCATAGCTACTTTAGTTTTCTAAGGATCAGTGAGCACAGATAATTAACAGAACATTGATCAAGATGCTCCTGAGTCATGGATGAGCTCGGTATTATTTTCATTTGATAGAGAAATTAATTGCATGCGGTTACTTATGTCTTCTTGGAAATAAAAACTATCGTTGTCCTCAAGGAGTTCTTTTGTGGCCTTTTTTTACTTGATTCTCCTCTTCAGATTTATTTGAAGAGTGAGAATTGGTGACATATTTCTTCATGTATTTATCGAGAAAGGTTTGAACTTCTCCTCTAGGTTGGGTCCCTGGTTGAAAAAAGTAGGAGTGGAACCTGAGGGTGATGATCTTGGATACACTTGAGGATTTGAGGGTAATTTTGTGGAGCGGTTAGCTGAGGAGTGGTTGAGATTAGGTGGTCAATATAGCTGCCTAGATTGGTTCAGGTACAATGTAGATTAGGAATTTTTCTTAGACCTGTGACTATCTTTGACCAGGAGTATGTTGGTTATCTGTTCAAGATTAAAGAAGAACAGATGATCGAGAGAGGGAATTTTGAAACCTGTCCCCCATTTTTGGTTAAACATTTTCTATATGAGAAGCTTATAATCTGTAAGTGGTGTTGTTAGATGATCCGTCTAAAAAAATAAAGAATAAAAAAAGGGTTTGGACAATACCGGTGAGGGATGAGTCCTGTCCAATACTCATTAGTAGCCTTGGAGAAACTGCCCCCTCACTGATTTCCATCTGGAAAGTATTCCCAGAAGTTCAATTTTGGAAATTAAAATATAAATCTGTGAATTTTTAGGAATGAATTGCAAGAAAGGTATTTGGGTTGTAGGTAAGGTTGAAAATCTCAAACAGTCTGTGACACAAAATGACTATTGAGTTCTGGCCACAGGCCTTGGATAAAGCTTCAAGTTAGTCAAAGGAGTATTCCTTCTGGAGAATAACTGGTTTTAGTTCTTGAGACACAGCTAATAAGAGTGTAGACATACCAAATACATTTGATTTTATAAATTTGGGTGAATATTCTTTTGATTTTGTCCATTGGTAACTGAACAGAGTGTTGTATCCCTTGTATACAAAGGCATAATTCAATTTTTGTCTCCACAAGATCCAATTTTGTCAATTTAGCTTTAAAATAGATTTTTTTGAAATAAGTTCTCGTTTGGCTTCCATAGGGAATAACTTTTTCTCACTTTTCAATGGTTCCATTTTGTTAACAACCTGTCCTTCCCGATCTGTGTGCAGAAATGATACCAAGTGAGAACACTTTGTTACCATGTGATCTCAGTCAAGAGTTAGTTACAATTCAACGACCTCTGCTGTCACTTTATTGAAGTATAATATCTATATTGTTGAACACAGTAGTGGTAAAGCTGTAGTAGAAATGATTAAATATAATGTGATTTGGTTAAGGATAAGATTAGTTTATGTGTTAATGGACTAGTGAGGTATAAGAAATAACTAAATGAGTAATTTACCTTAGATGACTATAAAACCAATGATAAGGATAAATATAAATCTATCTGAACTACTTATCAAACTAAAATAGTACAGCCTGAATAAAAATCTGTAGGTTAACATAATTTTTACAAAAATTAACTCTGAATAAATAGTGAGACTTATCAGGGAAAGGTTTACCTCCACTTTCCCTTAGTATCACTCATAGTTAGAACGAAGGTCTTGATTCTGGCTCTGGGGTTGTGTTAGTCTGGTCATATGTATTCACTGGAGTCAATAGGGAGATAAATATATCCATAAAAGTAAAACTTTTTGAGAAACAGAAGCAAGTTCAAGAGGAAAACTAAGGAGGATTGAGATCTATATAGACAATTGTTGACCGGTACGCAGCAAGGACGCAGATCACTCATGATGTAATCACTTACGTCAAGAAGGAAAGTGCTGGTAAAATTAACAATTATGTAAAGAAGTATTATTTTGAATCAAGAATTAGATCTACAAAATATTATTGTCATCGGAGAACATAAGATAGGATTTGTAAGCCTTGGTGGTATTTCTATATACACAAAAGACCACAAAAAATTAAGATCAGTTTTAGTTAAGAGTGAAATGTTTTTTTTTTCAATTTAAAAATGAAATTTTGATAATAAGCTTATATAGATATAAATTGAAGCAGAAAAAACAAAGAAATGGTTTTTCCTTGAAACAATGAAGTAACAATAATTTTTGATGATAAATAGTAAAAATAAAGGATTTCTTGGAAAAGTTCTCATACCAATTGTCATAAATTGTTTTCCAGTAAAAAAAACATGAAATTTATTTGATCATTGTATTATTCATCAAATTTTAGATGAAGCAACCTCAGTGAAATTTCTGTAACTCACCTCTAAATAAGCTTAAATCAAGTTTACAGCATTGTCTGTATGAAGATCTTAAAATAATGAAAACCTCAATTTCAATCACACTACATCTGGTGTTAACCATCAATTGAGGTGTGGTGTATAGCTCAGAAGCAAAGAGGAATTTAAGTGCTTTCAATTGAAATGTCAAAATTTGCATGTGTATTACATAAGTGAACTTAAGTTTACATATGTGGAATGAAGAATTACAGTTTTGTATTTAAATTATTAATTTAATTACATGTGTAAGAATTCAACTATAATACATTATTGAGAATTAAGAGAATAAATTTCAAACATTAAATTTTGGATGGAAAAGGAATCTTGGCTACAATAGTTCCAGACTCCCGAAAATTCTTTCTTACAGGCATGGGATGTCAAAAATCACACAACAGCTCATTACTATTGGCCTGGGATTTAATCAAAGGTTCTTTTAGTTGATTGAGAATTAGACTTTAATACCAACCATTCAAGCTTTTATGGTTTCCAAGAAGGTAAAACTACCCTTAAGTTAAAACAATTCTGACATTTTTTGAGGCTTAGAACAAACTATTACTATTTTAATGCCTGGTTTAAAGTACTAAAGTGGCAAAAACCAGCCCTCTTTTGGTCCAAACCGGGGTGCAATGATGCCATAATTGGATATTCTGTTCTAAGTGTGTTTCTATCAATTAATTAGAGTAAAGTTTATTTTTGGAGGAAGAAAATTGGTGGCTATAAAAGCATTTTTCCTCTTCTCTATCTTTTCTTTTGAAGCTATAATACTTTCCTTTGATGATTAATTCAGAAACTATTAGAAAAATCAGTAAAATATTTCAAAAAAAAATCTTTAAATCCTTTTTAATCATCCAACTACATGAAAAAATCACTATAGTGATTTCTTGTAACTATTTGTATGCATTTTACAATTGAACCACCCCAAAAGTGAATTAAAGAATCTTCTATCACCATAAGATTAGTCATTTTTGAATATTTTTTCTCTTTAAGATTCATTTTTGAGACTCTTTTCTCATATTTATTTCCCGAAGCTCTATGCACAATTAATCAAAATTTAAATTTCTCTTGAAGAAATTTCTTTTTTAAACATAAATATCTCTTGTATTTTATTTTTTAATAAATTTTCATTCTTTTAATGGAGTCAAAAATCATTTTGGGGTGTGTATTCTTGCAAAATCTCAAAACTACTAATTTTACTTGATTTCACCTTATAAAACATTCGAGTATGGGAAAGTTACTTGATTTTTAATCAGAGCTTCATATCCATACCTTACAGGATGACTAGTGTTTTTGGTGTTTTGTTCAAAATTAACCATATTTCTCATTAATTAGGTATCAAATAAATATGTGTTCCAAATTTTGAGATATAAATAAGCTTTATAAATAAACTTTAAATAACTGAAAATACCAAATCAAAATCCAAATGAATAATATGCATTGATATATGAATTTAATTGGTCATATTGATTTTCATTATTGATATATTATTATACCAAATCTGTTTCCTGTGATACTAGTATCATGCATGAATTACTGTCCCTTTTTTATAATAATGATATCTTTTAATTCTCAAAATAAATCTCTTCCTTCTTTTATTATGACCTTTTCTCATTTTTGAAAATTCTCTGAAATTCCTGTTATGGTATAACCTCTGCAATTACAAATCTCTCTTACTTTAGCTGTTTTGCATATCCTATAGGATAATTGAATTTCTTTCAATTACCAAAACTCCTTGGATAATGACCAAAAGAATAATTATCAATGTGTGAGTTTGAGGGAGTTCATGTTTTGAGAGTAATTATCAACTTTCACTAGGGATAGAAGTTTCTATCAACATTAAAGGTATGCTCTTATTTCTGTTTCCTAATTGCCTTTATAGTTCCTGCTGTAAGATTTATTAAGTTAAAAGACTTAGGAATGAAGTCTTTGGAACAGGGGGAAGTAAGCTCCTGTGGTATTTTGAAATTATTGGAAAAAAGATTTGCACTGAAAAATTATTTCAGATTAAAAATATTTTTTATTTCTTCTATCCCATTCTTCTATTTGGATGATTTGAGAGGTTCATAGATCATTTCTTCATTTGAATGTCTTGTTTCATATTGAATACATTCACATATACCTTCTTATATATATCAATAAGTTTTGCTTTCCAAGGTGTCATATGGAAATAAAATGGTCTATAGTATATTTTGGAATTAATATTATTTTTTCATGTTCTCAGTTATTATTTCTGAATGTAAATGGGAATTGATTGGGGAATAAAAGATTTAAATTAAAGAATTTTCAAAAGAAGAAGCTCCTCTATTCCTTCAAAGATATTTTGATGAAATTTTCCTTATAGCTCCACTGTTATGTGACCAATTCTTATTTCTTTCAGTGATATAGTGGTAAAAAATCCATAACTGTGAGTGACACAAGATCATTAGTTAAAATAATCTTAAACAGGCTCCAATACAGTAATCTATGGGTTATGAATCCACTTAAAGCTTTGGTTTCCCTAACTATAAGCTTATTTACTATAATAACCCAGAAATAACTACGGTTAAAATGATATCTGGTCAATTTTAAGAGTAATTCTATTTGTTAAGGACTTAATAGATAAGAAATCCAATAAAAAGAAAGATGATTTATTCATTTTGTAAGTAAAAGATCTCTTTTTATCTTACTACCTGGCAGTGGGAGGCTATAAACCTTATCACAAGACAAAATGATAAAACATTAAACTCATGGGGCTCACCTGTGATTCCATAGACTCTATACAGCTTTGAATTGAGCTGAAATGCAGTATTGGGACCACAAGTTACCATTTTTACCCCATGAAAGGTGAAAAGAATTTTCTATGAAGAATTCATGATTATTCTGATGCTTGTAATTCATAAGAAACTTTACAGTATATGTTTCAGGTCCTTTTATTAGTAAATCTATGAGTAATGACAGCTTAAACATCATCTAAATTTCTTTGACACCTCATGATTAAATTATGTGGTAGATTATCAAACAGTAGCACTCAGTACGGGAAGGATTGAATATGTATGGTCCAAATTTTCACAAATAAATAGATTAATATTCATTTGACTTGATTCAACACCTCTTAATTCAATTTTATGGGATAATATCTCATTATAACACTTAGAATTGCATTACAACTGTAAATCCTTGATATCTTTGTTATTTTTGAGATTAAGGGCTCAAACGTGGATAAGAATTCATTGAAAAGTGCTCTCTGAAGTATTTTTAGACCTTTTTTACACTTTGGCTTATATATGTCAAAGCTATGCAAGCTCAAAGTAATTTTTGTTTTAAGAGAATATGTATGATAGTTTTCGATATTTTGGATATATAGGGATAAGGGTCAAATATTCGTGAATGCCTGCAGGAGATCTTTCAGAAAATATGCTACTTAATGGTTTTCTAATTGAAGAATAATTATCTTTATTCATTCAAAAAGTAGTGTAACGGTATCTTTTTTGATCCAGTAAGGCTAAAGCCTTGATTCTAGTAACATTTAATATCTCTCTCTGAGAGTGTCAGACTGTGACTAAAAGCCACAAAAAAGGATTGACACCTCAATACTATGAATAATTTTATTAAAATAAGATGCTCATAAAATAGAAGAATGGGAAAAATGGCTCATAATAGTATCCATATGGAAGGGGAAGTTATCACATTTCATGATAGGAAATTCTTATCTAAATAGGGAAAAAAAAGTTATTCCAGTTCCAAACCAGAACTGAGAATAAGCCTTAGATTTGACTTCTCATCTGAAAACCATATTTCAAGTCAAAAACACATCATTTTGGGTAATTTATCAAACCGTTCAAATAGTGCTATTCAGTGGTGCTAATGAAATCCAGATAGCATAAAAAATCCAGAATTTCTATCCACCCAAAGGTCAAATACTGGTATATCAAATATACCCCTCCCATCTAGCTTCTACAGCTTTAGTCTTAGATACCAATGGCAGGGTCTTTTCTGAAAGGGAAAAATATGGCCTTTCTAATAGCATCATCCAAAACTCTCTAGCTAGCTCAGATCAAAAGTTATCAAGACCTTCAGAATGAATCTCTTTATATGCAGTTTACTCAGAGCTTAGAGAAACTTGAGGACTCCAAAGCTTTTCAATACTTAATGCTTGACATAAAAATGTTTAAAAGTTGTGTATATCATCAAAAGGGATACAAAATGAGCCAACCTTAATCTCTCTATCTTCATAGCTGACAAAGTTATTCTTGATTCAAGATTATGATCCCACAATAGCCAGTATGGGATCTTGCTTTGGCAAAGCTCTCCATATAGCTGAATCAACAGCTAATCAATTGAATTCAATTCTATTTATTATTTTCTTTCTGCTAATATGACCAATGGGAATTTCACAGGAATATCCTGTACAGTTTCTGATGTGTAAGAACCACTAGAGAGCAGCTTGAAACTCCACTGGTAAAAACCTTTATTCTGTATTGGGCAAAAATGACAACTTGTGGCTCTAAAGCCACATTTCTTCCAAATAACAGCTTTTATTGAGTATGCCGGACCACAAGCCAGCCCATATTAATGAAACCTATAGCTCTGTGGTCGTGTTCAGAGCTAAAAAGCCTCCTACTTCCCCTGAACAAGATGAAAGGAGCCTTTTTCTAACCAAAGGAAACCCCAGTTTCCTATTCTTAGTATTCTTATGTGGTATGAATTTCTAATAGGTGATACCCTCAGAATCAAAGGCATAATGAGAATCTTAATTATTTTAATCCAATGAATAGAAACTGCTCTCAGGGCTCTCAGTAGTACTATATATCTCCAATATTCAGAAGCATAGCCCTTTGAATCATCTTGAAACTTATTTTTCACTATTACCATTTTGTCCCACTCACACCTATAGCTTTTCGATATCATTTTAATGCTATATAATAGAGTCATCCTTACAGAGAGATTCAATATAAGGCCCCACATGATGGGTGCTTGAATCAATCTAGATATCTTAGATGAGAATTGAAGATTAAGGTTTATTTATTGAAAAAACTTATAACCTGAATAAAATAATTCGGTCTGATTGGTATGTGATAAGGATAATTTCTCCTTAAAGGGGAAGATATTCTCCTTCAGATGGTTAGATGTACAGTCTGTATTTTTAATATGTTAATTTTGACATCTATGACCTCATTGTTCCTTTACTCTTATCAGTAAAGGAGAGTTTGTGTTTTCATACTTTTTATTGATTAAGATGTTTCATGGTATTCTACGCTCCATGATTGTTTGGAGGGAACTACATATAATGATCAATACATTACTTTTCATTTTTTTCAAAAATATATTTACGAGGTTTAGCACTATTAGAATTCTAAATCTCATCTCTTTTTTATGTTCTTTTTCATCTTCAAATCTTATTGTTTGATAAAACTAAAAGATTTTACTTTATTTTTACTATCCTTTCTTATTTCTATAGATTAAGATGTCTTACAAATATGCTAATATCCAATTATAAAATTTGATTATTTAAAGGAATATCATCTTCAGTTTCTTGTATATATTTTAGGTAATTTGTGAGTTGCTTCATTCAATATATTTCAACGTATTTATTTTTTCTTTACTTTGGAAAATTAACATTTAAACTTCTTATTTAAAGATTTAAATTCATTATATCACTTTATTTACTCTTATTTTAGAAGTTAAATTTAAGTAATATCAGTTAATATAAACTTTAACATTAAGCTGAGAAAATAAAATAAATATGATATTCCATATGATTTTATTTTCTTTTTTTTAGTTGATTATTTTGAAATGAGCTCTTTAAATTCAATATGATTCTAAAATATTAATTTATACAATGATAATAAATTCCTTAATACTCAGAAGAGCTTTTCCTAATATATTCCCTCAGTATTATTAATAAAATAAATTCTAATGTTATTAATATTTTCCTAGTGTTTCATATCTTAATATTTCAATTATTCAATTGTTTGAAAAAAAGAGCTTCAGTCAGTTGAAAGATTGGAGTATGAATTCTTCTTGTGAATAATACATTTAGTCTCAATTTTCTGTATAAATAAGGAAGTCTATAATATCATCAGTATAAAATTGAATTCAGTAAATACCTAGTAGATTTACAAGCTTTTCTGTGTATGACTATATTCTAGTGATTAATATGAGCTAAATTCAAATTACTCATGGAACACTTAATTATTGAATCCATCATATGAATTTTTCACCAACCTCTTAACTCTTGAATATCCAAGAAAAGATAAAAGAAAATCAAAAAACTCATGAATGACTATTTATGTATGGATTTCATCTGCAAAATTCAAGTAAAAATCCAATTCCTTTTCAAATCTAAAAGATATCTAATTCTCTATAAGATTATTTTTCTCAATTCTTTAAAGGTCATGTGGTTGATGTATCCACTCCTTCATACAAATAATATGGCAAATTCATTTAGAATTGGGAAATGATCATATGTGTGATACTAAATTGAAAATGGGAGAAAAACTTCTCTTCAGATGAAAAATAAGCTGGGACATAGAGATATCTCAATTATACTCTTTCCAATATTTTTGAATTACTGAAGTATATTTTATGCTAAAGTCAATTAAATGCATATTTTAAAAACAGTATAGCTTCCAACCAAAAGCGCTTATCTTCTAATACCTAAAAACTTCTTCATCCAAAGAAAAAGGCAAGTCATTGCCTAAGGGAAAAGCTACCTAAGCTGTATACAAAGGCACAAATAAGTGCTCTTTTTTTTCTCAAGCAGCTAATTTACATAATTTCTCAAAATAACCTGGAGAGCTGAAATAGGAGGAATAATTGTATTTTGTTTGTTTCATAACTGGAAGTTCATGAGATATTTGTTATTAATTTTTGTTTTGAGTAATATTCCCTCATTTATTTGTCAATAGAGTATTGAAATAATTATTTTCAGACTGTCATTTGAATGATAATTCATTGTAAATGCTCCATAATTAGAATTAAAGTAATAAATAAGTACATATTATAATATATTCTTCTCCATTTCCCAATGAAATTCAATTTCCCAATTGTATGGGGCAATTCTGGGGCATTCTAATAAGTCAAAGATGATGGAATAGTACAGTTTAACCCCAACCAATTCTTATGCTCATGACAAAGTAAAATCTTGCTTGTGCTTATTCTTTGATCACGAATTTTATTACTCATGAAGTGTGAGCCTTGAGGTATATTTTACATACCCCAATAGGCCACAATTATCTTAAAAATGAATTCTTAACTATGCATAACCCATAATTCATGCATAGATTCAAAATTTGTCATTTCTGATTTCAGAAAAGATGAATAAGTTTTTATTTGGTAAGTAAATCCATGGATTTAAGGCCAGATTTGGATTCTACACAAAAATTTACCTGGGGAAGCTCAATAGATTGAATAAGCTCAAATCAACTCTTTGAGGTGGTAATATGGGAAATACTTCAATACCACATAAAAGATCCATGAAATTTCTTTTCTCTATTTTACACCAAAATAATGGGAATTTCAGAAATCACATGTTACATACACACTAAGGATAGTGTTATGCATGTTTTGGGCACTTAATATTATGGTATTCTTACATGCACTTTTGGTACACCCATAGTGCATATCTCACTTTAAGCTTAAAAGTCTATTTTTGACATAAAAAATAGGCAAGGGGGACAAAAGACATCAAAGAGAGCCAGGGTACCCAACTCCTGAGGCCTCTGGGGAATGGAAAGCTCCAAAGCTTGGGTACATGGCTGATCTTGGCCCGATTAGTAAAATAAAGCCTTTTGGGAACTTGGGTACTATGTTACAACTACAGTAAATTATAAGAAAATAGCAAATAACCTGCTATTTTGGCGTGCCAAGGATGTAAAGAACAACTTAGACTCCTGTAACCATGTAAATTCTTGATTACTTACCATGGATAAGCCCCAAAAAAGTAATTAAAACCCTTTTTGGACTAGTATCCATTGATTTACCTCATAGCAACCAGCCATATACTGCTATTTGCAAATCTACATAGAATTGAGGTAAAAACTTCAAAAATTCATTCAAGATACAATCCTTAATGAATCTTTCTGAAACTTTCAGGACCAATTAGGAACTGTAATCTCCATATAAAAACCAATAAAAACAATACTTTTATATGTAAAATTAAAGTTTTTACTTACAGTCCATTTTTGATGATTCCATGCGAAACACAGAATCTTGAAAAATTAACAGAAAATACATTCTGTGATGAAATTTCCAATACAATTGATAACTTTGAGAAATCAATTATCATTTTGGAATAAAAGATGATTTACAGTTGTTACTCCTTTTATTCTTAACCATAAATGGATTGGTAGTCACGTAAAAGCTTCAATTAAGTAATTATGATAATCTTATGTGACAACAAATGATGCAATCAATAATCAAAGAAGGTTTATTGTTTTCTCACTCACTGGTTTTCAGTTTGCTCTATGGTACGCCTCTGCATGCCATCTTAGACTCAAAAGAGGCCTCCTTTTGTTGTTTTTTCCACATCATCACATTATTATATTATACCTTTATTACCAAACAAGTATTAGTTAAAGCTATTTCTTAAGTGTTTTATTATTTCAGAAATCAATCAGAAAGAAATTAAAACCTAGAAATCAACTATAATCTGTTGTAATATTGTTATCAATCAATTTTGATCCATTAAATACGCAATTCCACGTCAAATTTCTCTACTATCATCATGTAAAAGGTTCATTGGATTAATAGTGAGTAATTTATCTCAATTCTTAAAGTTTTTCTCTAGAAATAGTTTTCTTCAAGAATTATCTTTATAATTACTCTTGTAAAAGATAATTATATATTCAAATAATTTTATTATTTTAATAAAGGAAGTTTTTATCATTAAATTCTTCTTGTAATTCATTCTTGTAGACAATGACTGCTTACTTTTATAATCACTAGTAGTGTATAACACGTAAAAAAATAATTTTTCAATTATTTAATTGAGGTTATAATAATTTTTATCATTATATTTCATAAGAACACTCATAGTACTGTTGATTAATACTAATATTATCAACAGTTTCATAGCCACATCTTACATTTGGGGCCTGGCCGTGTTTTTTGAACCTTGTACCCTTAATTAATATATTTTTAAGTTCTAGAATATATTAATTTAATAAATCATTTTTCTTCCAATTTAAAGTTAAACTTATTCTTATTTTTGAAACTGTGTTAAAATCTTTTTCATTGAGGATTTTGGTTTAATTTTATACTGTTTTTACATGTGGCTTTTTCACATCCAAAAACTTATCAGATTATTCTTTCAGTTACTCTGAATTAATTTTGATTCAAAATCTTAAATTTGAATTTCTTTTCCTTTAAAAAGAATAATTTCTTTAATATTAAAAATTCAAAATTTAAAAAAAAATCTTAAAATTATCTTAAAAGCATAAAAAATAATTTTCTTTTATCAATTCTTTATCTAGTTTCTTTAATCAAATACTGTGCAGCTGGTAACACACTCAGTCAAGGATACATTACTAGTACAGAATCTGAAGACAGTATTGAAGCGCAAATTTCTAAAAGAGGCACTTTATTTAAAACAGAACAATCCACACAACCACCAAAAGGTGTGTGTTTTTTTGTTTCCAATTCGTATTTTATCTTGAATTGACATGAAAATGGTGCATACCAGGAATGGAAGCAACTATTCAGTCTGACCAGATGGATGTGGACAAGGAAGAGGCAAGACCAAATCCAGAAGTGTCAAATATTCTTCAAGAAAGACACATATGGAGGATGCCAGAGTTTCCCCCCATTCCCCAAGGTCTGTACCCACCAGTTTTGACATGAATTCTGAATCTGAACTGATTCATGATAATACTTCAAGGGCTGAACCACTTTCAAGTGGCAGAAATAGAAATTTATCAATGCCAATACAAAAATTGGTTCAGAGCAGCCAAAGAAGAGGAGTGGGAAATATGCCCAAGCCTTTGGTAGGGGGCCATGAACTCCTACTTACACATCAAGAGCTTTCTGGGACAGGAGAACACCATAGAACCTTTAGGAGGTTGAAGCTCATTTTCTTGCAAAGAAAAGGTCAAAAAGATAAAGAATTGGTTGAAGAACCAAAGTCTTTTATCCATAGACCAGAAGAAGGAACTGGAAATTACTCCAGCTTTGGAGACAGAAGGCCCAGTGGCGTCTACCAGCTCCAAACCAGCTCCAGAATTATCTAAAGACAAGCCCAACGGACCGCAGAAGAAACAGAGAGGTCCCAAGAATCATCAAGGCAAGGGCAAAGGAAAAGCCAATTGGTACCGGATTCCCAAATTAGAGCCTTCAGCCGTGGACAGTGTGTTCAATATGGCCAGGACTCTTATGGAGTTTACAGCCAAGGAGCAGGAAAGGATGAACAGAAAATTCCCACGCAAATAATAGATGAAATAAATTTTGTTCAATCTAATATTGATGTAAATATTGGTAAACTTGATGCAATGTTAACTCAAATAACATTGGACATCAATGACTTAAAAAATAATGACAAACAGTCTTCTGAAATGCATAAGTCTGTAATCACCACACTGGAATTACTTACCAATACATGTGACAGAATTGAGAGTAAATATCAAGCTCAAATTGATGAAATGGAAGATATTTCCATTTTAAACATTAATTATCAACTTAAAATTCTCAAAGACCATGTCTTAGAAATACCTGAAAATACCAATCAGTTTGCTGCAAATTTAGCAAAACGTGACAGTGAAAGGCAGAAATTAAAGAATGAAATCATTGCAAATGTAGAACAAATTCATAAGAATCATAAACCACATATGCCAATACATTCTACACCTTTTACTGAAGAAAAGCTTTATGTTAAAGGAAGTTTGACCCCATTTGTAGGAGAAATTGTTATCTCTGCACAAGATATCACCAAATTGGAAGAATGGCCAACATTCTCTGGTGAAGGAGAATATAACCATATTTAGTTCATCAGAACTATTGATATGTTGCAAGAAGATTTTCACATACCTAATGAAATTATAGTGGGAAAATTACACTCTCTGTTTACCAGAACTGCAAAGAAATAGTATTACAAGATGAGACAAGATCATGGAAAACATGATTGGTCTTGGTGGAAATCTAAAATGATTACCAAATGGGCCAATAATTCTTGGAGGTTTAAAATGGAAAATTCTTTTGAAAGTGCAATTTTGAACTCAGAAAAGGATAAACCACTTACTTGGTTCTTCAAGCAGAAATACAGATTATCTGCTCTACACCCAGATATGTCTGACACCATGATTAATATGAAAATACTAAGAAAATGTGGAGGAGAGCTGGAACATGCTATCAAGTGCAGATGTGTAGAACCCTGTTCAGCAGAGGACTACATCAATGCAATGGAAGATATCATTAATAGAACAAGAATTGGTAAAACATGGACTAAAATCCCTATGGAGTCCAAAATGGTCCCAAAGATTTCCAGAGAGGGCAGAAAACCTCAAAGACCTGTCTTGAAGTGTCATAAATGTGGAAGCATTTCAAATTTAGCCAACACTTGCACAAAAAAGACAAAAATAAATGAAGTTCAAGTCATTGAAGAAGTTCAGTGCACTGAAGAGAAAGAAGAATCTGACCTAATTTTGCAGTCTCTGAGGATACACCAGTAGAGGAATATCCCATCGAAAACATTACAGCTTTCTTTGAGGTGACAGAAGTCCATACTCACTTGGCACAGTACAGTGAGGACTGTCATAACCTGATCAATATCCAATATTCCAGAATGTGTAAAACCAAACCTGCTAGAGGTAAAGGATACACTGCTGGAGCGTCTTGTATCACATCAGTTCTGATGACTGATATTGAAGCCAAAGTCAATTTGGATACAGGAGCATTTTGTACTTGTTTAGGCAAAGATTATCTTCAAGCCATACTCCCTGGATGGAAAAATCATCTATTACCAATAGAGGGTTTACAATTTAGTAGTGCCAGTGATAATATGTACCCTTTAGGTATATTGGATACAAATCTTGTATTTCCACACCCAGCAGGAAGTATTAGAATAAAGACTAAGATTGTAGTAATGGAAAATTGCACATCTCAGCAAGTTATTCTTGGAAGTGATTACTTGAACATTTATGGTATTGACATCAATAACCATAAGGATAGATATTTCACAATTGGAGAAAACAAGAGACAAAAATTTGCTTTTTCAAATATGCCAAAGCAAATATCACTGGTATCTTCTAAAAAAGATAATTATAAGGAAGAATTTGTGGCTAATCAAGTTGTTGAAGCACAAATTAATTCATTATTGTCACCAAAGATGATACATGAACTTATTGATGTGTTATACATGTATAATAATGCATTTGCCTCTGTTAATGAACCATTAGGTGCTATAAAAGGACATGAAGTTGATATTACTCTTAATATTGACAAACCATATCCTCCAGTACCTAGGAGACGAGCTTATCCAGCCAGTCCCAGAGCTAGAGAAGCCTTGGAAAAACATATCCAAGAGTTGATCCAACTTGGTGTACTAAGTAAAGTAGGCCATAATGAAGAAATTGAAGTGACAACACCTGGTATTATTGCTTGGAATAATGATAAATCAAGGATGGTTGGAGATTTTAGAGCATTTAATACCTAAACAGTTCCAGATAGGTATCCAATCCCTAGAACTGAAGAAACATTGACCCAATTGTTTAAAGCCAAGTATATAACATCAATGGATGCATTGAGAGGCTTTCACCAAAATATTTTGAGGCCTAAAGCTAAGAAATTACTTAGAATTATCACTCAATGTGGTATTTTTTAGTATCTCAGATTTCCATTTGGTATTAAAAATGCACCATCTCATTATCAAAGAATGATGAATACCATCTTCCCCACACAATTATTGAAGGATTGCTTATCATTTATATTTATGATATTATCATATGTTCTTATTCATGGTCTTTGTACCTTGAAATACTTGCAAGAGTCCTTCACAAAGTTGCATAAGTGAATATGAAGATTTCACTGAAGAAATGCAATTTTGGTTTTGAAGAGCTCAAAGCATTAGGACATATTTTTTCTGGTTTAAGCTTGGGTATTGACAAAAATAAAGTGGCAGCTGTGTTACTTAAGCCAATACCCCAGAACAAAAAAGAAATGATGTCTTTTCTAGTATTTGCCAGTTATTATAAGAAACACTTGAAAGACTTTGCAATTCTAGCCAAGTCACTCTACAGAATCTGTGATCAACAAACCATATTTGAGATGACACAGGAGAGAATTAAAGCTTATTAGAAGATAAGGAAAGCTCTCACAGAAGCACCTTTACTCCTCATGCCTGACTGAAATATACCTTTTAAATTGTAAATTGATGCATGTGGAGATGGATTAGGGGCAGCCCTACATCAAGTCCAGATTATTGATGACAAACCTACAGAAGGACCAGTTTGTTACATCTCAGGACAAATCAAACCAACAGAAGCCAGATATGGTGCAAGCCAAATGTAGTTCTTCCAAATTACACTATTATCTTGATGGCAGTGTTTTTGAAGTGATAACTGACTGTAATGCTGTGAAATCACTTCTTAACATAAAAACTCCCAACAGACATATGTTGAGATGGAAAATATCCATTCAAGAATATACAGGAAACATGACTATAGTTCATAAAGCAGGAAAAATTCACAAAAATGCTGATGGACATAGCAGGTGGGAATTAGCCAAAACTCCTGATAATCGAGATTATGTAGCTTTGGAAGCAGAATCACAAATTCCAATTGAGGGAATTAACATAACTGATATTGGTGCTGAAGTCTTTGAAGAAGTCAGGGAATCTTATAAGCAAGACAAGAATTTCCATATCTTGACTTCCTTATTATATAAAGAGTGCAAAGATACATCTTTAGTCAATGCAGTAGATGAAGCTTGGAAGAATTCCTATTCTGAAGGAAGATTTCACCTATTTGATGGAATTATTTATCACAGAACCAAGCATTCTTGTGTCATGACATTGTGTAGCAGATTGCTTATCAATACCATTCTTCATGAATGCCATGATAGAATCTACTCTGGAAACCTGTCAGAGGACAGAACACTTGAAAAAGTGAAGAACTGTGCATGGTGGCCATCTCGGAGAAAAGAGACCATTGAATATTGCCATACCTGTGACAGATGTCAAAACACAAACAGGAGTACAGGCAAGAAATTTGGACTTATGATCCATATTCAAGAACCACAATACCCATGGGAAGTTGTTCACATGGATTGGGTCACAGCACTTCCTCCAAGTGGTGACAGAAGTTGTAATGCTTGCTTAGTCCTTGTGGAAAGATATAGCAAGAATCCCATATTATTACCATGTCATAAAGATGACACAGCTATGTATACAGCTCTTCTTCTATGGAGTAGAGTTATTTCTCATACAGGACTATTAAAGAATATCATAAGTGACAGAGATCCCAAGCTCAAATCTGCACTTTGGACCAATCTTCATACATTTTTTGGGACTAAGCTATCATTCTCTACAGCATATCACCCTCAAACAGATGGGCTAGCAGAAATGATGATTCAAATTTTAGAAGACATGATCAGGAGATTATGTGCTTATGGGTTAGAATTCAAAGACTCAGATGGCTTTACCCATGACTGGTGCACTCTTATACCTGCATTAGAATTGGCATATAAGACATCAGTTCATTCTTCCACAGGTCAAACTCCTGCTATGTTAGAGAAAGGATGGAATCCAAGACTCCCAGAAGATAAACTGAGGAAAGATTTGATTGACAGCCATCCTACAGCTTCCAGATTCAAATGAATGCTTGATAAAGTGAAACATAATGAAAAACAAAGTATGAATGATTCTTTTGAATATGCTAAGCAGAAGTGGGACAAGAGTCACAAAGTACTGGACTTCAAAGTAGGGGACTTAGTTCTAGTTTCAACCTTGAATTTTAATAATATCAAAGGCCCAAAGAAACTTGAAGATTCTTGTGTAGGAGCTTTTTTTATTGTTGCCTTACATGGAACAAATTCAGTTCAAGTGGAATTAAGTGGTGATTTGGAAAATAAACAACCAACCTTTCCAGTCAGCCTGATAGAACCTTATCCACCAACTGACAAAGAATTGTTTCCTTTGACTGTACCACCAGTGGAACAGGATGAAGACAAAAAGATGAAGAAATTCATTAAACAAAGGAGGCTTAGGGGTAAAAATCAAAGAGAATATCTTTTCAGATATAGAAATCCAGTACATGAAGATGAATGTCTGGAAGAATCAGAAATACCTGACTCAGATAAGCTCTTAAGAAGATTTAGACATGAAGGAAGGCCACAAGCTTGAATATGTCTATGAATGTGCTTTTCATTACTTGATCTGAGTAATGAAAAGAGGTTGGACAGTGGACATTAACCCCCTTTGGGGTCTTTTTCTTCTTTATACCCTTGATAAAATTGGAGTACAATTTTATTTTTTGGTGGGAGGGAATGTGAGCCTTGAGGTATATTTTACATACAAAATTATCTTAAAGATAAATTCTGAACTATGAATAACCCATAAGTCATGCATATATTCAAAATTCATCTTTTTGATTTCAGGAAAGATGAATAACGTTTTATTGAGTAAGTAAATCCATAGATTTAAGGCCAGATTTTGCTTCTACACAAAAATTCACCTAGGTTAGCTCCATAGAGTGAATAAGCTCAAATCAACCCTTTGAGGTGGTAATATGGAAAATACTTCAATACCACATCATCAATACAACGTAAAAGATCTGTGAAAATTAATTTTTCTCTATTTTATGCCAAAATAATAGGAATGTGAGAAATCCCATGTTACATACACACTAAGAATAGTGTTATGCATGTTCTTGGCACTTAATATTATGGTATTCTTACAAGCACTTTTGGTGCACCCATAGTGGATATCTCACTTTGAGCTTAAAATTCTATTTTTGACATAAAAAATAGGCAAGGGGGACAAAAGACATCAAAGGGAGCCAGGGTACCCAACTCCTGAGGCCTCAGAGGCGTGGAAAGCTACAAATCTTGGAGCCATGGCTGATCTTGGCTCAATTAGTAAACTAAAGCCTTTTGGGAACTTGGTTCCTATGTTACAACTACGGTAAATTATAATAAAATAGCAAATAACCTGCTATTTTGACGTGCCAAGGAGGTAAAGAACAACTTAGACTCCTGTAACCATGTCAATTCTTAATGACTTACCATTGATAAGCCTTAAAAGAGTAATTAAAACCCTTTTTGGACTAGTATCCATTGATTTACCTCATAGCAACCAGCCATATACTGCTATTTGCAATTCTACATAGAATTGAGGTAAAAACTTCAAAAATTCATTAAAAATACAATTCTTAATGAATATTTCTGAAACCTTCAGGACCAATTAAGAGCTGTATAATTTATATTAAAACCAAAAAAAATCATACTTTCATAAGTAAATTTAAAGTCTTACTCACAGTGCATTTTTGATTATTCCATGTGAAACACAGAATCTTTAAAAATTTACAGAAAATACATTCTGTGATGAAATTTCCAATAACATTGATAACTTTGAGAAATCAATGATTACTTTTGAATAAAAGAATATTTACCATTGTTACTTCTTTTATTCTTAACCATAAATGGGTTGGTAGTCACATAAAAGCTTCAATTAAGTAATTATGATAATCTTACATGACAACAAATGATGCAATCAATAATCAAAGAATGTTTATTGTTTCATCACTCACTGGTGTTTCAGCTTGCTTCATTGTATTCCTCTGTGAGCTGTCTTAGACTTAAAAGAGGCCTTCTACTGCTGTTTTTTCCACATCATCACATTATTATATTATACCTTTATTACCAAACAAGTATTAGTTAAACCTATTTCTTAAGTGTTTTATTCTTTCAGAAATCAACTATAATTTGTTGTAATACTGTTATAAATCAATTTTGATCCATTAAATACGCAATTCCACGTCAAATTTCTCTACTATTATAATCTAAAAGGTTCATTGGATTAATAGTGAGTAATTCATCTCAATTCTTAAAGCTTTTCTCTAGAAATAGTTTTCTTCAAGAATTATCTTTATAATTATTATTGTAAAAGATAATTATATATCAAAATAATTTTATTATCTTAATACAAGAAGTTTTTATTATTAAATTCTTCTTGTAGAAAATTACTGCTTACTGTTATAATCACTAGTAGTGTATAACAGGTAAAAGAAATAATTCTTTAATTAGTTAATTGTGGTTATAATAATTTTTATTATTATATTTCATAAGAACAGTCATAGTACCGTTGCTTAATAGTAATATTATCAACAGTATCATAGACACATCTTACATGAAGCAAGTCCTGTTCCAAAAACATTTATTGCTCATGAGTTGCTCATTTCTTGCACATTTGACCTTGAATTGAAAAATAATCTCACAATAAAAAGCTAAGTCCAGGTTCACTGTTTAAGCGCATTTCTCAGTCAGCATATTCACATAATTTAATTTTTTTGTGATTATATTTGGCCATTCTTTTTGTTGTTAACTGGTTTTTCCATCCTGGAAACGTCTATCTTACTTTTTCTGCGTCTTTCTATCCTAAATCATTATTAATCCTGCAGCATTGATGTCACCCTTATCTAATCCCAGATTTGGAATTTTCAATGATAATGCCACCATTTTCAAAGACAGGAAACATATTCATCAAGCTCAATATTCATTCTACGCTAATTATCATAAATATCAAAAGCTTTATTCACATGAACCAGAGTTGTTTCCAAAGGCAAGTGGCCCTATGTAATTGTTTAATAGCCTGGAAAATAAATCATAAATAGCAGAGGAGCCTAAAAAAACAGGAAACAGTTGCACTAAACAAGAACTCTTGAAACCTCTTTAATCTGCAGTCCCAAATGTAATTACCTCTTTTGAGGAAGAACATTGTAGTCAAGTCTCAACAACACAGTTCTCCAATGTTGGAACAAATTTCCTATCTAGTTCCCATCCCAAATGGAGGAAGAATACAAATAAGGAGCTTTTATAAAATATTTTAGGCAAGCAGCAAGAAGAACTTCATGATTAACTCAAGAACAAAACAAATATGGATTCAAATCCATCATTATTGCATATGTATTTTGTAAATATCTGTACTTACTTGGAAGATGAAGGGAATTATAATGGTAAGTCATTTTGTACGCAATCTTTTGACTTAGTGTATTTGGGCTAAGAATTATTTAATAGATTTTTTTGGAAATATAAGGAATATTGGGGAAAAAGAAGCATACGTGTGCACAGGCATTCAAGCATTTTTGTTATGTAGCTGAATGTGCACCACAAAGAAGGAAACTTAAATATCAGTGGCCAAAATCTGCAATAGAAATGGTGCAAATGAAATCGCGGGCTCACGGAAACGGCTCAGTGGTTGCAAATCACAGCTTTGAGCTTAGTTGAAGACCATACTGGCAGCCTAAAGGACAAAATTGAATCTCAGTGTCCCTTTTTTGAGCAGATGATAATAATTTCCAGAAATAAACAGAATGTTTCCTGTCACCATGTATATGATACAGAAATATCAACTGATGTGGAAGACCATTTGTATCACATTGAAGAGATGTATTCAGATGGGGCTTATTATAAATCTCTATGCGGTAGTGAAAAGAACAATGATGAAATCATAAGACATAGTCCTGTTCCATTTGGGAGTTGATTGAGAAATTCAAAAAAACAAGTACTTACTTCCCATTATTCTGATGGGAATTTGGATCATATGAACAGAAGTCTTCCAAACAAAACAGGAAAAGGGGCCTCGTAGTCTCAGTAAACCCCAATAGTAAAGGTTGTGAAGAAACTTTGGGCCAGTGATGGTATAATTTCAGATCAATTGGTTACAATGACAAAAAACCCAGTCTTTGGATTTATGGTGATTCAAGATAGAAAACTCATTACAATATAACTGGAACAATGATGTTAAATTATCAAAGATGAAGCCGATGTAACTGGAAGAAAACAATGCAATCAAAATCTTGGTTCTGGATTCCAAAAGTGAAATGTAACAAGAAAAACTAAAGAAGAATATTATTTTTTTAGCTCTTTAGAGAGAACTACAAGGCCAGGTGAGCTTTGATACATAAAAGGGTAAGTATAAGGAGGAAATACACCTCATGAAATTGGAGGCACAACGGGCCGAGTTAGAACTCAAAAAAGACTTGCGAAAGATAATAAGTTCGGATTTGAAAGAATAATCCTTGCGTTTCAAAAAGGAGCTAGAATAGAAAGAGAAATTTTTGACACATGATATCACATTGGGGGCAAAATCTCAACACTTCTTGTTCATTGACTCATTTCGGAATAATGTATTGTCTGTACAAGAAATCAAAGATAATTTGGCCTTTCTATATGATGTAAGATTGGAAAGCACTAGTCATTAGTGGCTTTACATATCTTTCTCATGGTATCTCCATATGTACATATGATTTCTTTGATCCTTTAGTGCTTTATACTAAAAATAACTTTGGCTTGGGATTATTAATGACAATGTGAGTTTAGTAGTAGTAATTTTGGGACCATTGAGTCGCTTTGAATGTTCATTTTCGAAATTCAGTCGAATGAAAATTTAATTATGATTCCAAGTTGAATACTATCTTGCAATTAAGCTTTCAAATTTTCATACCCTTTGATGGGAATTAATCATACATCTCCTGATGATTGCAAATGATTAAAAAAATTGACTATATTTTGTTGCAATTACTAATCTCTTTAAATAGTTAAAATTACTATAAAATGATACACTTCAGTGTGGAAATCGTTTAATATTTTTGAATACTGCAACAATAATAAGTAATAAGCTAAGTGACAAACAATTACATTGACATAGAGATGACTACGGGTATTATTTTTCAATTTAACACATTTTTCATAAATAAGACTGAGAGCAATTTTTTGCAATTTAAGACAATTTAATGGGGTAGACTACTTTCTCACTAGAGCTAACAGCCAAATACGCACTCAACAGATAACTAATTTGAAATAGGCATGACCAGTAAGACACACATGAAATAAAGCTTATAAACAATATTTTGGATCTATGAGCATTCCATTAGTCAAACAAGGTCACCGTAGCTAGCTGTGGTGACCTCCAATGGTATTGTGTTTGTTTTAAATTTTGGCATTCATAATTTACAGGTGGTTAGTTAATTTAATTATAGTGGTACAAAATCTTGTCATAATCCAAGCTTCGTATTGAGGCGTTCCTTCAAAATTTATTAAATTAAAATTAAGACAAATTAATCCCATTATTTAGCTACGTTTTCTTTCTTGATTTTCTTCTAACCCAGGTAGATCAATTCCTTCTAAATAAAAAATTGGATAAAAAGCTTCCTAAAAGAATGTGAGTAGGTACCCAAAGAGGGTCATATTAAGCGATAATCGACCTTACAAGCCTCCTTGGCTCATTCAATAATTTATTAGTAGTCTCTGAGGCTTCCAGAACCTACCCATCTTTTTAAATAAAAGCGCTGAGTGAATCTTTCCATAAGTAATATCAAGGGTTATCAAAAATAAATGTCTTTGATTTTTTAATTGAGCTATGTCTTATGATGGTGTATTTTTCAGGAATGAATAATGGAAAATATTGTTTCAAAAGACTTTAAGTTTTTTGGATTCATGAGTTTTTACTTGGCAAAAGGTAGGCGGGGTAAAAAGTAGATTGAATGATGATTTCTAAGACACAAATTCCTGAAAGAAAAGCTTTCAGTTGATGGGTTTTTTTTGAAATAACTCTTAGTCAGTTTATATTATATTTTAATCAGGAAAAAAATGATAATTTTCAAATTGCAAATGATATTAGAGGCTTTATAGCTGATTGTAACAGGTATGTAGTTCAATATTTCACCACAACCAAAATTGGCATGAAGATATAATATCAAGTTGTCAATGTAATAAATAAAGATTGTGAGGTCGCTTTCAGAGGATGAAAAGGTTTTTGTGTTCCTATCATTAATAATTTTATATAATTGTTAATCTGATATTTGAAGTCGAATAATTGCTTTATTCAGAAATAGGTCATCTGCTATTGCGATTGATTTACTTAAATTATCATTTTACCGACTTTATTTGACTTCTACATGGAAGGATTGAGTATTTTGAGGTTCAGTTAACAAACCAGGAAGTAAAATGATCCTAACAGCTGAGAAAAAATTCATACCATAATGGAATCAATTATATGTTTGAGTCTCCTCACTCAACAAATCATCCTATGTGATGAAATCATCAAATTTTTTTTGTGCAAGATGTACACAATTATCTTGTGTGTTAAGGGGCTCATAATATATATTCTAAAGCTCGTAGCCAGAATTAGATTTAAGAGACGGTTGTGTGTGAGTGTGTCAATATCGGGAGGAGCCGTTTACCCTATAGGTTTGAAGTGAAGTTTCTGATGTTTGCATTGATATTATACTAAAAAGTCATTGGTTTATTAAAGGATGCCTTTTATTGGGATTATGAAAGAAATTACACAAAAGTTAGGTTTTGAAAAATTTACTTTCACCAAATTTGACCTATTTTATGAAATGACTATTGATTATCTCAAGGATCTCTTTGGCGAACTTGACCAAAATTGAAGTATTCTTCGTTTGAAAGACCCTGAGTGAGGAAGAGTTTCTTAAAGGCCTCATTGAAGGAGATTTATATTTTCAAAGCTTAAGAAGAAAAATAAAATGAAGAATACAACAATTGTGGTAATGCTGGAGTTCTTGGGATTGAGAATGATGGGGAACTTCGACGCAAATATACCTAGAGTATTAGGGTATTGGCATAATTCCCTTCTCATAATTATTTTCCACACAAGCCTCTTTGACTGTCATATGAAGCTCTTGGGAGGTTTGAAATAGAGCCTCCTATAGGAATGGTAAGTTACCATCCTCCTTTTATTCATCCCTGAGTGCTTTCCATGAATTGTTGATCTGGGAAATCATGTTATTTAAGATTCAAAAAGCCTTTACCCACCTAAAATTTGGTATAATATTGTCTTCCCCATTCTATTGAAGCCACATTTTTTCAAGGGATGCCCATTTCCCCTTTAAAATTCCAATTGTATGTTCATTACGCATCTGTTATTTTTCCAAACAGAAGTTTAAATTACTGTTAATGGGAAAGTTTTTCATTTGGTATTTGATGGCTGGAATAAGGTTCCCAGTCAATGAGTTATTCTGAATCACCAAAAAGGTATTGACCTGGTTTTCACTCGATTCCAAATAATTTAATGTCTAGTTTTATGGGAATTAGAAAACTTGAAATTTACATTTATAAAAAACGTTCTATGGGTTACTGTAAAGTCCCGTATGTTTTTAAAAAGTGGCATCTGCACATGAACCTGGAGAGCCTTTAATGAAACTTATTATATTCTTGTTGCAATTTCACAAAATATTTTCATCGATTGAATTGTTTTTTTTGTGATCAAAGTATACTTAATTCTTTCCTCCTGTTTTTTTTAAAAGGGTAAAATTGGTACCATCAATGAATCTCACACACCCATTGAAACCTTTCTTGGCACATAACCTGAGATATTTTTCTCATTTGATAATCATTGAGCCGTTTGATGTAATAATTCTCAATATAATCAATCACTTTGATCACATATTGTGTTACAAGTATTTCTGTTACCCTAACGGTAGGAACGTTGTGTGGGAATTCGCCTACAGATGCTGCATTTGTATTAGATATCAGCCTCTCAAGAATCAATTCAAATTGATATGAAATTTTAAGCTGTTTACATGTGCTGTTATTTCGAAATACAGCATGTTTGAAGATCTTGGACAGCCTCATTCCTTGTTTAAAATCTTTTTTGTGCATGTTGAATAGGACATGGATGTTATAATTTTCATTCTTGGGATGTTGGAGTGGTTGCTCCAAGTATCATGAGCTTTTCAGAGAACAATGAGTCTGTGCATATATTCATTATGAGGTGAGTTTCTGGTCAATGACAGCCAACTAGGCCAGGCCTTGTGGATATATGGCTAAGCCATATGTTAGGTGTGGCTCCAGGCCACTATATATTTTCTGATTATTTTAGTAAATATTTGAGAAAATCCACAAATGCTTAAGGGACTTCAAATTTTGGTGTCTCCGAGAGGTCGTGGGCATGTTGTAGATGAATAGGTGGCTGTATTGAGATGTGTCTTAGGGGATTATTGGGAGAAGGTAATATAGGCGGAAACTCCAATTATTTTGATGCCTCGGGTGGATTTTTTCCGGAATAGAAAGCGTTTTGACTAGATTTGCTTGAACCTGTGCATCCACGTGGACTGTGCACAGAATTTGAGACTTATTTTCAAGTCAAAAATAACAATTTTTACGAGCCACAACCCACCTCATGAGGCATTTGACAAGGTTATTCCTGCTCGTGCTCATCTAAGATTTGGCGCATTAGTTGAGCCTTGCAACTCCACTAATGATGAAAAAGTAAGTCTAGGTACTTAGTTGGTCACTTTCAATTCACTACATTCCACCTCAAAAAGGTCCAATACTATTTTGATTAACCACATCATGGTCCAAAGATCCTCCTTAAGTCTCATTAATGGGCAATTAGTTCATTTTAAGTATAATTATATTGATTCCTTTATTATTCCAGCTTTTTTACGTTAGTAAAGGAAAAAATTCCATCTTGTTTCTGGTATACTAATTGGGAATAGCAGTGGATCAAGTGTTTGATCGTGAATAGGATTGAATAGCTCCCAATGTCTTGGTAATCCTCTGTTTTGGTAGAAGAGATAATTCAGAATCAAAAAAACGTTCTCAGCACCTTTTACCTGTGCTTCATTGTGAATTGAATGTTTAATTTCAATTTTTACATCCATTGAGTCATCTTCAACCTCCTGTTGGTGCTTCAAGATGGAAGAATTGAAAACACAAACCCTACCTGGTTTGCCTATTTGAAGAGTATGTGAGAAAGCATTAAGAATAGCCTAGTCATTTTAATTAGCCAACTTAAATGTGGAAACATCACCATTTTGTGCTATTATCTACCCTTACTGTGTCCTTAATCGACCTCATCAACTTCATCAGCTTTCTCTTTAAAGCCTTTCTTGGTCACAAAATATTGATTAAATACTTGAAAATAAATAATAGCAAATTTTGTGCACACCTGTCAAATAGTTCAGCTCATGACCAAAGAAACCCAAAATCCCAGTACTTCTTCTTGATAGTTTCCATCATGCTGACATTAATTGAGGAGTCATCTCTAATAAATTCATAAATATTATGAATTTCTAGGTCCTTTATTGAAATATTGGGAAAAAAACATTTCATTTCATCAGGTTAAAATCATTTGTTTCAGTTGTTCAATTTGAGGAGATAGAAATAAACTTCAAATCTGAAGAATTGGTATGAAATGAATAAAATAATAGGGTATATTTATATGAATGGAGCTGAATTAAATTTCATTTTTCTCAAATTATGTGCTTGGTGTTCAAATAAATATTTTATTTATTATAATTTTTTTCATTCCCAAAATTCTTGAGTATAAATACTATTCCTTCAAAAAAATATTTAGTCTAATAATCAGGTCTCAATGGCTTTTGTATCAACCCATCAAATAATGAGATCCAAATACATCCATTTCATATCCTTAGCTGTACAATAGACAATTAAGCAATAGATTGAGAATTATTTGGTTAATTAACCTTGCATTTTCATTTAATACTTTTTTTCTAATGATGCAACTATTTTGTGATTTGTCTGGTGGAAATTGAGGTGAAGAATCTCCTTGTCAAATTTTGCAAATTGTAACACTTTTTCCTTAAAACCCAAATTGATGAATCATTGAAATAATTCTTGAGATACATCAACCATACATGAATTCAAGGGAGGGTCAACAGAAACAGGACTACAGACCTTCCTTTCACTCAGCTTTCCCTTGAAGGTACTGTAATTGCCCTGGATATTCAATGTGTTATGACTTTAAATGTTCATTTTAACCAAAAACAGTCCCATTGATATGTTGAATGAAATTTCGTTTGTTCCTAATCCAATTTTCCATCCCCATTGGTTACTTACAAAATGTCAGCCTGTGACTCAAAACCAGAGCATATGAATGACAGCCAAATACCATAAACCAATGGTAAGGCCAAGATACCACCAAAACATAGAGATGATCCAAATAAGCTCAAAAGGTATCAAAAGAAAGACAACCCCCGCCTTTCCAAATAAACAAGTCTCATCACCATAGGGAAAAGAATAACAAAGCTATTCCTGCTCAAAGTTGTTGCTGAGCATAAACCTTAGCTTTCACCTCTCATCTGAAATCCAGAGGAAGAGGCTTAACCCCATTGAATGGGTATTCAAAATGACTCTCTAAGTCAGGGCTATCAAATGGTACTACCCAAATTGAGCTAGCATCAGAATTACTGAAGTTATCACCAAAATAAGGGCAAATAAGGGGGAATAAAATATTCACTTCTCATCTAACTTCTATAGTTTTAGTGTGAGGTACCTAAAGTGGGGTCTTTTTGGAAAGAGCACAACCAGGGCTACCTGATGGTGCCATCCATTTTCCCATATTTTATCTAGGACAAAATTTATGGAGCAAACAATCTCCATAAAGCTTTAAGAAAAATCATATATATGTACATACACAAAATCCTGTACATGGCATAGCTTTTCCATATTTAATAATAGCCATATCAGGTGAGGTATAATTGTGTAGAACAAATCCAGGGCTATACAATGAACCAACTTTGAGCTTTATATCTCAAGAACTAAGTGAGTTCTAGCAGTTTTAAGTTTAAAATCCCACAATTGGGCCAATACATCTTTTCTGTGGGATAGTATCCCACAACTCTGATTATGAAGTGTCAAACAGACAAAGAAGCTTGTTTATACTTCAATACCTCATACTTTGGTCAATACTGGGGTCCCATACAGGTTCTGTACAGCATTCTATACATAATACATATCAGAAGAGGGCTGTGTGGTCCCCAGATGGAAATTTTCACCCTGTATTGGTGAAAACTTCCTGAAACCACATCTGAGCCCAATACAGGATATATAGGAATTTTTAAAACCACAAGCCGGTCCTTGGGAGTGAAAAATCTTCACTTCCTCTATGTGTAAAGGTCTAGAAGACTTTTTCACCCAAGTTTAGGATAAAAAGGGGCCTTTTCTCCACCAGAAAAGGTTTCCTCATCCTGTTCTTGAATTCCTACATAGTACAACTGTCCAAAACAGTTATACTCTTGGAAAATAAGTCAGGTATACCTTAAACTTAAGTGTTGTAGTTCTTATCATAGTAATCCAACTGATAAAACTGCACCTAGGGCTTTCAGCAGTGCTCACCACCACTATTCCATTAATAGTAAAGCCCTTCTATTTTTATTTAAAACCTTTTTTATCCTTACCATTGGTGTCACAGTCATAGTTTTGGCTGTAAATACTATTATTACCGCCTTATCGTAGACTCAGCCTGACAGAAAACTCATATATATCATCAGTTTACCTGGAAAAAATTGTCAGGCTGAGTCTCTGATGAAGTGGAAATAACTGTATTTAAAACCTTACCTATGACTCTGACATGGATAAGTATGATAAAAAAAGGTATATAGGGTAATAAAAGGGCCATAATATTGAGCAATAGTGGTGGTGAGTGCTGCTGAAAGCCCTGGGTGCAGTCTTAAAAGTTGGATTACTATGATAAGAACTACAACACTTAAGTTTAAGGTATACCTGACTATTATTCCAAGATTATAGCTGGTTTTGACAGAGGTACTACATAGGAATTTAAGAACAGGATGGGGATTCCTCTTTTGGGAAGAGAAAGAGCCCTTTCTATCCTGAAATTTAGTGGAAAGGTCCTCTAGACCACTTCACATGGAGGAAGTGAAGATTTTTCACTTGAGAGTACTGAATTTTGGTTTTTCACAGGGTCTTTATACTCTTTATTGGGCTCAGATGTGGCTTTGAAACCACATCTGGGTAGTTTTCCCCAATACAGGGTGAGAGTTTTCATCTGAGGACCACACAGCCCTCTTCTGATGTGTATAACATGTAGAATTCTGTACATAACCTGTATGAGACCCCAGTATTTAAAGAAATATGAGGTTTTGAAGTATAAACAAGCTTTCTTGTCTATTTGAAACCTCATAATCATAGCTATGGGATAGTATCCCACAGTAAAGGTGTATTGGCCAAACTGTGGGATTTTGACCTTAAAGCTGCTATAAATTTGTCAGTTTTGAAGATATTGAGCTCAAAGTTGGTTCATTGTGTATCCTGGGATGAGATATACACAATGGTACCTCATTTGTTATGGGTAACATTAGATATGGCAAAGTCATGCCATGTACAAGTTTTGTTATCCATATGTATAATTTTCTTAAAATCTGTATGAAGCTTGTTTGCCCCGTAACTTCAGTTCTAGATGAGATATGGGGAAATGAATGCAACCATCAGATAGAAATGATTGTTCTATTTTAAAAAAGACACCACTTTAAGTATCCCACACTAAAGCTGTAGATGTTAGATGAGAGGTGAATGTTTTATTCACCCTTGTTTGACCTTATTTTGGACATAACCTCTTTACTTTTGGTGCTAGCTCAGTTTGGCTAGTACCATTGGATAGCCCTGTCCTAGAGCTTTAATTTGAATGCCCATTAGCTGGGGTTAAGTCTCTTCCTCTGGATTTCAGATGAGAGGTGAAAATGAAGGTTTATTCTCAGCAACAGCTTTGAGCAGGAATAACTTTGTTATTCTTTGTCCTATTATGATGAGACTTGTATGTTTGTAAACAGGTAAGTTTCCTTTCTCTTTTAATACCTTTTGATCTGATTTGGCTGAGCTCCATGTTTTGGTGGTATCTTAGCTTTAGCATTGGTTTATGGTATTTTGGCTGTCATTCTTGTGCTCTGGTTTTGAGTCACAGGCTGACAAAAATAATCAATTTACAAGCGTGGCTTTAAATTAGTGGGATTCATACTATTGCGAAATTGTTTCTAAAATCCAGTTAAAAACTCCCTAAAAAATGTATCCAAAAAAGTAATTCAATTAAATCTAAAGGTTTAAGTTAAATTTTCTAGCATGCTTAAAGTTATTAAAAATATCTTGGAGAAAAATAATACTAATTTAAAATACTCAGAACTTCCACTAAAAATAAAAAATCTAATTTATTATTATCATTATTTTGGTCAATGTTTTAGGCCAGATAATTCAGATTGGAGCCAGAATTTTCGATATTCCTTATAGATGAAAATGAAACTCTAAATCCTAGGTTGAGACTTTGTCTATTCCACAATCTTTGTGGTGAAAAATTAACCCATATCTCATCAGTGGTGTAAGATTTCAAGTAATTCATTAAACCAAATTCTATGTTCCAATTTAGCTTATAGGTATGTAAAATATTATATATAATACCTAATTTTGGAAATAATCCATTGTATTAGTTGAAGAATAATATTGGTATAAAACAAAGAACATATGTAAGAAGATGTCAAAATAAGATTTCTTTATTAATGATAAGTCAAATTTGGATATCTCAGCTCTGGTCATTCAAAATGAAAATCAAGAATTATGTTATGAGAGCCATGATGGATAAGGAAATAAAAAAGTATTGATTTTTTTTATTTTCATAATATTCTTAATTCTTTTAATTGAAAAAAATGTCTTGAAAAATTAAATCTATTTCTCAATCTGAACATACTTATTTTTTTCTGGAAAAAACAAGTCAATTTATCTTAAAAAGAAAAAAATTCCAGATTATCAAATAGAAAAATTAAGGTTATTGATCTATTGATTTATTTTTCAATAAAATACAAAATTTTGAATAGTTTTGTAAATATTGCCTATGTTTGTTTTTGGAATTAGAGGTCTTTTAAATTGCTTTTGAGGCTCCTTCCTTAATTAACTCTTGATTAATCTAAAAAGTTATTGAAATTTCATCTTTTTGTGAGTTTATTTAATTAGTTGGCAAAGTAGAGTCTGATAAGCCAAGTTTTTCTAGAGAATAGCTCATACATTCTTTTCCAAGCCTGAGAATTTTTGTCTTTTATTAAAAGGATTTCTTCTGAAAATATCATGTGAATTTTGTTCAACCCAATGATTTTAAATTTATTTGAGCTTAATGCTGTCAAGCAAACATCTGTTGGGTTTTTTTATGGAATAAGAGGTTTCATTCCTTCACTAATTTTGCTTTTTTTGTTTGAAATCAGTCAATCTGATTTGAGAAATCATTCATTAAAGTTGAAGACTAATTTGATTTGATTTCTGCTTTCCAGTTTTGCAACTGGCGGGAACAAGTAGAAGAAACATTCTTTTTCTCACCCTATTGGGTTAAGAAATTGAACAAGAATATTTTAATTAATTGTGAATGAAAGCAAAAACAATCCTAGGAAAGATATTTTGAATCAAGTGTGCCTACACAGTGTACTTCTGTGGCACAAAGCTGGGCACCAATTGTTCAAAAATTGTCAGGACCAACAAAAGATGAGATCAGATTTGATGGCTCATTTTGCTGCAAGCCACAGCTCAAAAAAAGGCAAATCAGACACATTTTGAATTTGAGAATCATTCAAGGAATGAATCCCCCCGATAGGATGACAGTGAGAGTGATGATTTAATTGGTACAATATATGAGACATGTTGAAAATTTGTGGTCTGGAACTACTACCATCATTTTTGGTTTTCGAATTCCCTTAACTAGGCTAAACAAGTAGGGGTGAAACAAAATTGTACTGGTTAAAGGTGCAAAAAAAATCAACTTTCTTCTAACTATAGTACATGAAAGTAAATAAATTTTCTCCCAGTTTTTTGAATGTGAAGCTTCACCTTATGAATCTTATTGAATCTGTGTTTGTATGAAAAATTTCAGAGAATATAGAAATTTCAAAAGGTTGAAGTCTATGCAAGAATACAGTCTGTGGAACCACCCCAGAACTGATAAACAGAGTCACTATCACCCTCCAACTTCTCCAACTTCCAACCAGTGTGCTTATAGATGTACTTGAGCATGGTCTTTGACCTTTAACTATGTATGACAAATGCTTATTAATGTTGAAAAGCAGAACAGGCCTTACGAATCCATTGGACTGTTTGGTCCATAAACTTGGTATGTTGAAGATTGTAGCTGAGCTGCCAGACATAAGATGACTAACTCAATGCAATAACGCAAGCTGGGAGCAGCTAAAATCACTCAGCTTTTCTTGCCTCAACAAAATAACATAGCAAGGTATTTCGAAGACTGGCGAGAAGCTCAAACGTGCCACAATAAAACTTGCTCTCGTTCGCCTGAGTCGCCCATTTGCAAACTCCATTACTTGACTACTACAGCAATGGCTTGGGTAGGTCCATTGCGAGGCTGGGGGCGTAAGGCTGTTACTATCGATGGCAGTTCGTATGGGACTTAAACTGGAGTCTCTCGAGAACTTTGGAAAGCAAGCTGGTCGCTGGTCGCTATCAAAATTTCCTAGCTGGGACCAGTTAGAGTACGGGCCTTGGTGGATGGCAGCAGTCATAATCAAAATAATCTTGTCATTGAGCCAATTCGTGAGATTTAAGGATGTCTTGCTAGACAAATTCCACTAGCAAGCCCATAGCTGGATTACTTCTGAAAAATAATAAGCATTCCTCAGCGCAGGCCATCATCGTGGCCAGTGTACGTCAGACAAGCCATCGGCACATCAAGGATCAAGGAATATAAGTAAAGCACCACGCTATAGTTCCACTTTCTTCATTCCTCACTTCACTGTCACAAGTAATATTGCTTTATTACATTATTTTACGATTCATTAGCTAAAGTGTCCCGTTGGAATTGTTTGCTCTGGACATCTCGTCTAAATTCACCTTGTTATTATGTCGAGCTTGATCTTTTAACTCTCATTTGTCTCTCTTGTTCTTGATGCCTTGCACAACGTTGAGACCCCCAAAATCACAAATGCTTCAAAGCTTGGACGTTTTGAGACATTTTGGAGTTGTTGTTTCAATTTTCCTGCTGTCTGTCTTCAAATCATCACAATCTCACTCCCCTAGCCCCTTTCTTGCATATCTTCTCAGCAACCAATACCCCCCAGTGGTCTGCGTAGGACAACGTTCTTCTTGGGATTTTCTTACCGGAACCTTTATCGCTTCGCGTGGTATATATGGAATGTCTTTCGCCGTCAAGAATCTACCTGCTTGGGCCACCTTTGATCTAAGAAGCCGGACTATCAGTGGAATGCTTGACAGCTAGCTCTCATTTAGTCACAACCCTCGTTCACATTACGGCTTGAAATGCTGCTAGGTCTAACTCGGTTTCTGGTGGTCTTCGTGTCCGCGTCGCCGCTTCTCCCCCCCTGCCAAGAGTCGATCTTCCGCTTAGGACCCAATCAAGAAATAGCTTCCTTTTAGGATCAGCCAGTTTCGACTACACCACCAGCGGAATCCGCGTGTCTTCAAAGCATTATTGGTTGATTGGTCTGCTACCCAACACTGTTGGGACCAGAAATAATAAAGAAACTCATTATACTTCTTACAAAGTGGGCGCTATAAATTTGCCCAGCTGGATCAAGCTCGACACCCTGACCGCTACTTTGATGGTGTCGGCGAGAGCCAACAGCAAACTATCTGCATTCCACTATATGGAAGCAACTACTTTGGCTATGGAGACGTTGTGGAGACTTTCAAATTTACCATCACTCAACACATAATTTATCTTGTTTCCCCACTTCCCAATATAATCGCCTGGTCTTTCCCCTCAGCTTTCCAGCTTCAGGCTTCCAGAACAAGGTATCCACCCAGATGAATTTTTGAATTCTTCCAGAAATTTTCACAGTGCCTACCCTGCCATCCATCTATACACATTCCACTGAAGAAGTCACAGTGAATTTGGGTCAATACACACCGAATGTCAATGCCACTTATTCCTTAGGCGATCTTTTACCAAAAGAAGCTAAAAAATGGCCCCAGCTTTTAGCCAAACCTTTTTGAATCTTTGGAAAGGCACCTTTACTAACTTACTACATTACTCAAACCATAGCAGTAGGCTTATAAGGCTCCGCATTGGATGCTATGAAGTATTCTGTCAAACCACCTCTCGTCTTCGTTGAATCCATGTACGGTGAAAAGTAGAATTCTGCACACATTTTATCAACTACAATGAAGATAGGCTTATTTGTATTGGCCAGATGTAGTTTGAGTATTGCGCTATTGATCTTGATGATATGCGTGTTTCGTACCTATATATCCTACTAGGATGATACCCAAATGTCAAGAAACAAAAAACATGGGAATGATTATTTTTATTCTGTCTTCAATGGCTGAAAATCTGAAAACCTTGAGGCAACAGTTCATTCAAATAGATTATTGTCCTCCAATCTTTGAAATCAAGCTTGGTTTTTGAGATTAAATGATGGCAATAACCACTACCAACTCAGCAGTTGGCATGACATTAGTTTGCCGTTGTTGGGCTTCAAGCGCCCTTTATTCTTCAAGATTTTTGTCAACCTTACTCATTCATAGAGAACACCTTTTCCAATTCTTCGGCCATCTCAGGCTTCCGATTCTGATAGGGTCGACTTCACAAGAATTTTTCAACTGGCTGGCTATACCCAATGTCCAATGTCTCATAGTGAATCCCTAAAAAAAATCTCCACAAGACCGACAGGAAAGTTGAAATCCTGAGCCGAAATTCAGCCTGTTTTACTCTGGAAGCCAAACCTTTGAAAGGGAAGGAAGCTTCTCATCCAGAAGTGGAAGTTGCGGCCTATGGCAAGAAACCTCTCGAGCCTTGACCACCCAAAAGGCGTGGATATTGCAGAGTGAGCTACATCGCTGAGATTCTGGAATGAATGAATAGCGGCTCAGGTCCCAATGGGACTAGCAATATTGGCACCACAAGGATTCCCAGAAATTCCAACTACGCTTTTGGAATACACTTCACACGATTTGAGGAGAGCCCTTCCATTGGTTCTCGGTCTATGGAGGAAAGCAAAACTGCTTTCCACTGCAAAATTTATCCAGACTCTCCCCTCTGGACAACATCAGAAAACGAGAAGAGTACCTTTCCACATATTTTATCTCAAAGCTAGAAGCAGAGTAGGAGTTCAAGCCTTCGGAGGAATCAGAGGAGCAAGAAAAAGAGCCCTCTAACACCACATATATTTTTTACAACTGGCATAGGGTAGACTTTCCACTTTAAACCCATTGTAGTTCCCCAACTTCTGCAACCTTCAAATGAATTTCCGACTCCAGAATTCACTTCCTTTCACTCGTATCATTTCATTACTTTTCTTTATTGGACTATCCTGATCCTCCAACAACCAATTCGCATAAAATACAGGTGTGGATCCATTTCAATAGAAAGGAGAATGAAGTCTTTAAAGTATCACATTTCTTTTATCAAAACTGTACATTTTCTCACAGAGCACCATTATTTATATTTTGAGATGTGCTTAAAATTGGGGAAAAGCTGACAAGACAGGTGTTGGTCTAATTCCAATACGGATAGGTGAACACATCTGAAGTCTCATTCTGTCAGCTTTAAAACCTTGTTCAATGCAAAATCTCTATGAAAATGACTTGAATCAAGTAGAAATAGTCATTTATTGTTCACTTCTTGATTTTATGAATGAATTTTTCTCTTGAATTACATCTAATTTTTCTGTCATGGGTGCAACACCCAAGAGCATCAGTTTATTTTTGGCATTTAAATTTTAATTATGAATAATATAGCAACCTAAAATCTACCAATAGTTAATTTTTTTATTTATTTACTAATATATATTATATAATAGGCCCCATGAACAAAAGCTTTATTTTCAGTGTAATATTTGTTAGAGATGGAAATCCCTCATAATCTGGATACTGCAAAAATGTTTTATCTTTACTAAGACAATTCTATAGTACAGCATATGAAAATAAATTAAATGACATGAATAAAGGGTTACCTCCTAAGAATCATGCTAGGTATAGCTTTTAATTTATATTTTGACAAACTTCTTCAGATTGTGCTAAGAAATAAAAAAGATAGGAAACCTAAGAAAAGGTAATAAAAGAGAAGAAAATAAATTCACCCTTCTTCTCTACAGAGAGCTCTGTTTATCATATTATAACCATCTCAATTTTCATTTTTTTTCAAGTATTTTGAAGCACTAAACTATTAATTATATGTACTTATCAACCTTGGAGAAAGGCATTATTACAAGTAATCTAACCTTTATTAAAGTCTTTTTTGACCAATAGCAATTGAGAAGCTCACTATGCATTAGCTGTAGTGTCTATTATGATGAGTGGTTTAAAACTATGTTTTTCTCTTGGAAAGTGAACATCAGATCTGAGAGGATGAGTTATAGTAATTGTAAGGTGAAGATATGAAACTCTGATTAAAAATGAAGTACTTTTAATGTCCTCAAAATTTATTTAAGGTACAGTTTAATTAAAAATAGTAAAATATAATATTTTAAAAACAAAACACACCCACTTTATTGTTTTTAACTTTTTTAGTATAAGAAAAGATATTATAAAGACTTATTGCTTTACCAAAAATAACAATTTAACCAAAAATACTCTACAAGAGATATTTGAGGCTAAAAAAGAAATTTCTTCAAGAGAAATTTTTCTTTGAATTAATTAAGCAAAGAATTTCAGGAAATTAATATAAGAACAAAGTCTTTAGAAAGATTCTTAAAGATAAAACATGTCCAAAAGTGACCAGAGTGAATTTGAAAACAAAGTGACAAATATAACAGTGATGAAAGATGCTTTAATTTGCTTTTGGGGTGGTTCAAGGGTAAACATGATTATAATGATTTTTTCATGTGGTTGAAAGGTTCAAAATTATTTAAAAAGGTTGATTTGAATCTTTTATTGATTTGTTGAGCAGTTTTTAAACTAATTATAAAAGGAAAAGATTCTAACATGAAGAGAAAAGTGGGGAAAAGAAGACATTCTTTTATAGCGACCAATTTTCTTACTCAAAAAAGTAGAATTTATTTTTGTCAGCTGTGAAAAACACTCTGACAACAGAAAGATCAATTATGGCATCATTGTACCCTGCTTTGGACCAAAAAAGGGGTGGTTTTAGCCATTGTAAACCCTTCAATAAGCCGTTGCTGTAGTAATACCTCATTTCAAGCCTTCAAAACATGTCATAATGTGTCTAAGAGATGTGAAAACCAGCTAAAATTGTTTTTACTAAGACTTTTTGAACCTAAGGGTAGTTTTTCCCTCTTGGTAGCCATCAAAACTTCCCTTGTTGGTATCAAAACCTAATCATCAATCAGGTCACAGACCCTGTGACTAAATTCCAGGCAGAAATTGATGAACGTTTGTATGAATTTTGACATCCCATGCCTGTCAGCAAGGAATTTGGGGGAGTCTGGAACCCTTGGAGCCAAGATTCCTTTGCCCCCCAGAATTAAATTTTCCAATCAATTTTTTTTCTTTAATTCCTCATCATGTGTTATACTTGTCATTTAAATATGTAAGTCAATTGAGTTTCCAGAGTACACAACTGTAATTATTCATATCTCATCTATAAATGAAATGTTCACTTATGTAATATACATGCACATTTTGACATTTAAATTGAACTTCAATTCCTAATAACTTCTAAGCTACACACCAAAACTCAACTTTAACACAAAAATTGATGGTTCACCTGGCATGTAGTGTAAATTGAATTGAGGTTTTGAGTATTTTCAATTCTTATACAGGAAATACTAAAACTTAATTTAAGCTTCTTCAGAGTTGAGTTATAGAAATTTCACCTAGAGGTGACCCCACCTTATTTTTTATGAGGAATTCAATTATAAAATAATTTTCATAATTTGATTTACTTAATAGAAGTCTATGATAATTTCTATTTAATTTTTTTTTTCAAAAATATTTTAATTTTAATATTTTTGTTGAAAATTTATTTTTACTTAATTTTTTCAAATAAAAGTGTGTTTTCTAAATTTTAAATTTCAATTTAATTTTGATTTTATATTATAATAACATTTTTAAATTTTTATATAAATATATTTCAATTTTTGTTTGTATAATATTAGTTAATTGATTTGCTTATAATTATAACATAATTTGTTATTTTGTGGTCTTTTGGGTATATAAAAAAATTTTTAAGGCTCACATTCCCTCCCCCTAAAAATAAATATTACTTTGTAATATTTTTAATTCTAGTATTTTTGAACCTTCTGAGAATTTTGATAGCTTCAGTTTTGTCTTTTTTTACTAATCATCCATATTCATAAGTTGGGTCACTGTACCTGACAAGGTACTGCCTTACTTTCTTAGATTTCAATTTCCTTTCTTTAAGAACCTTGGTAATTTTCTTAGCACTAGATGATTCAAATGGAGGTATATGTTGGGGAACTTTATTCCTTAAAGGGAATTTTACAGCATCACCAGATATGTAAGGCTTTATCAGGATTACTGGAAATTTAGGATTCTTATTACTAAGTTCCTCAGATAATTCTACTTAAACAGCATTTTCCCCATTGAGGTCCTGCAAAGGAGTCTTTTAGATTCTTTCATCCTTTGATGTTATTGAATTTGGTGGTAGATTCAAACACTAAATCCCCTACCTTGAACTCTGGAGAAGCATGTGATTTGTTCCATTTGTCTTTGACAGATGGAAATGAGTCTTCAATGCATCTCACTGAATTATTCCTAGTTTTTTCTATCATTCCTTTCAAGCTATCAGCTGTAGGATGTATCTCAACCAAATCTTTCCTCAAGGAATCTTGGGATAATCTGGGATTCCATCCTTTCTCCAGAATAGCAGAAGTTTGATTGGTACTAGCATGAATAAATGTTGTATATGCTAATTACAGTGCAGGTACAAGGGTACACTAATCATGGGTGAATCAATAACAGTCTTTGAGCTCTAGGTCATATTCACAAAATATTCTGAACATGTCTTCCAAAGTTTGGATTTCTCTTTCAGCTAGACCATCAATTTGTGGGTGGTAAGCTTTATAGAAGGGTAAATATTTCCCAAATAATTGGTGGATATTTGTCCATAGTGCTGAGGTGAATTTAGGATCCCTGTCACTGATGATGTTTGTGAATATTCCAGTCCATGAGACTACTCTATTCCATATCAGAAGAGCTGTATTCATGGCTGTATCATCCTTGTGACATGGTAAAAATATTGGAGTCTTACTGAACATTTCAACAATTACTAGGCATGAATTATAGCTTCAATCACCCCATGGTGGTAGGCCAGTCACCCAATCCATATGGAAAATTTCCAAAGGTCTACTGGGTTCTTGGATCTTGATCATATTTCCAAGAATTTTGCCAGTGTATTTATTTGCCTTTTGACATCTGTCACAAGTTTTGAAATATTCTGAAACAGTGTTTTGCCACATTGGCCACCATATGCATGTCTTGATTTTCTCCCCTGTTCTGTACTCAAATAGTTTTCCTGAGAAGGGGCTTTCATGGAATTATTTCAATACAAACGTTTTTGAGGATCTGTCTACCACTGTCATTACACATGTGTGTTTGGTCCTATGGTACATTATTGTCACAACCACAAAGAATGACCCTCCTCAATTGGTGTTGCGGAAATCCCAGCCTGAAACCAAGTTGGGGCCAATTGGCCACACCATATCTTTTATGGTCAATTGGACCCCTCTGATGCTCTATGGCCTTTTGGTCATAACACCTTTTCCCCTGGCCATATCCTGCCATCATTGGCCTCCCTGGCCAACTTTCATCTCACCAACCCCCAGGCGGTTATCTTTTTTTGGGGCCTGGTGGTTCCTTTCAGTCTTCCAGGGGTCTATGGACCCTCTAGCCACCATCAGGCCTCTTGGCCCAACCCCTTATATTAGGAGGGTTTGGGCTGAATGGCTTTTTTGGGGTCTTTAGGCCCCCTACAGCCTCTACAGCCCATGGTCCGTGGGCCCTTTAGGCCCCTTCTGGCCTAATCCAATGAGGCCAAATGGGGCAGTCCACTAGCCCCCAAGGACAAGTGGGCCCACCTGAGCCAGTTTTTGACCATGGACCCAAATCCACCAATTTTGGCCAAGAACCCAAAGGACCCAATTTCCGACCAAGGGCCACCTGTGGCCCATTTTCAGCCATGGCCTCTGGTAGCCCCCAGAGGCCACAAGCGCAGCTCAGATCTACTCCTCCCCTCAGCTCAAGGGGAAGATTTCCCATTCCTCCATGCACCCCGTACTCAAGGATGCAGGAGTGGTGCATATATGGTATTATATACCATTATGCATCATTTTTGCTCAGCAATCCAATGGTGACGTTTTCAGGACCCAATTCCATGATTCAAAATCAAGGTTCCAAAATCCATCACCAATCTCAAAGGAGGACTTTTCAGCTCATCAGTCTGGCAATTGATGGCAGCTATAAGGAGACCATCCCAGGACCCCAACCACCTGGTTCTGCAGGAGTTGGGTTGGAAATTCTTTCAGGATTATTCCTAGGTCCATTCTCAGAGGTTATTCATCATTCAATGAGTTTTCAAGGCAGAAGGTACTTCAATACTCCTTGGACATCTCAAGTGGTCCATAAAGGCAGCAATCAATCATGCCTGTATGTCCTTGGCCCAATTGGGCCAATTCATATTCCACTGTGGGAATTCAATCACAAAGTTCAGTTCTCAAGATGGCCTGAACTGTATTGAACCAGTTGAGAAAATACAGCCAGATGATTCACCTTCCAGGATCAGCCTCTTAGTTTTTCACATATACTGGCCACCTTTCATCACCTGGGGACTTTTTCCCCAGTTAATTAATATAGTGGATTTATTTTTATCCTTATTTTCTTTTACCTTATTAAAGGAAATACTGATAGTCTTAAGTCAGTCATTTGCACCTTTTCTTCTCCGCCTGTCACTTGATATTGGTGGTCATATCCTTAACTAATTCCATTGTTCTTTCTGGAAGGTTGAAACAGTGAATTGAGGATTCATTTAGTTGGCTCTTTGGCTTTTGGCTTCTTATTATCCTGGCCATTGGCTTCCTTTTCTTTTATCTTCAGCATATTTGTCTTTACCCTTTTACTCTTCTTTTAAGAAATATATTCTTTTATTCCTTTAATCTTTTGGAGCCCTCCAAGTGAGCTCTTGATTCCTGAGTGCCAGGCCACTCTTACTTCCATAAAAGCCCTTGTGACAATTATTCCATTAAGTAAATTAAATCTTCCTTCATCATATCATTTGTTCCATAATTAATCCAAGACATGTATCAAGGAGTTATCTTTGGAGTCTTTAGTAATTAATTGGCATAGGATTCTACAATTCATATCCTTATTATAACTTCTCCTTACTTCCTCAAATAAGGTAGTGTTCAGGTCTGTAAAGCTGATTCCTTCTATTGGGATTTGTGGGGAAGATTCTTCTGGAACATAAGCAGTATTTGCAATGTTGCTTGGTAATTGTCATTTGCTTAGTCAATCTGCATTTCTGTGGTAATTACCATCTTTGTGTACAATTTTCATATTACCCCTAAATTCCTGTATGACTATTTGCCATCTCAGCAAATGTCTTTTGGGTGTTTTCTGTTTAGAAGTAATTTAAAAGTGGTAAAATCTGTTATGACCTCAAAACCACCTCCTTCAATAAAGTAATTAACTTTTTCCAAGGCCTAGACAAGGCATAAACATTCCATTTTACTTGCTCCATATGTGGCTTCAGTAGGTTTGATTTTCCTAGATATGAAACATATGGGTCCTTCCACAAGTTTTTCATTCATAATATGGACTTGATGAAGTTCATCTCCTATTCCATCTCTAGATGCATCAATATAAATCTTAAAGTACAGCTTAAAATCTGGAATCAGTAATAGGGGAGTAATTTTTAAGGCTTGTCTCAGGGATTCAAAGGCATTGACTCTGTCAAAAGTCATTTAAAATACTGTTTCTTTGTCATATAGTTTATAAAGGGGTCTTTCTATGGATGCAAAGTCTTTAATTTGCTTCTTATAGTATCCTGCAAATCCCAAAAAATGACTGGATTTCCTTCTTGTTCTGAGGAATAGGCTTCAGTATTGTTGCTGAAACTTTGTTTTTGTAAATTCCAAGGAATAGACCAGCTACTACATGACCCAGGGATTTGAGTTCTTCAAATCCAAAATGAAATTTCTTTAAGGAAATTTTTATGTTTATAGATAAGATTTTTCCCAAAACTCTGGATAATCTCTATATATGTTCCTCCCAAGTCTTGGAAAAGACAATAATTTCATCAATTCAAATTATTATCCATTTCTCTGAAAGTTCTTCAGGGAAGATTTCATTTATCCTCCTTTAAAAGTGTGGAGGTTCATTTTGGATACCATAATGCATCCTCAAATAATCATAAACTCCACAATGAACAATAATTCTCAAATATTTCATTTCTCTTGGTGTCACCAAATTTTGAGGAATCCTTTTAGGGAATCAATAGTGCTTATTCACACTGCTTGATATATTTGAGTGAGGTAAATTTGGATCTTTGGGATGGGATACCTGTCTGGGATGTTGTAAGTGCTTAGAGCTCTAAATTTCCCAGTCATTCTGAATTTTCCATTATGCTATGCCACTATTACTGGTGTAGTTATTTCTACCTCTTCATTGTGGCCAACTTTTCTTATTACACCAAGTTCCAGGATTTCTTTAATGTGAAGCTCAAGGGCTTTTGTTGATTTTGGGATATCTGGGTATGCAGGCCTTCTCAAGAGTGGTGGATAAGGTCTCTCAATGTTAAAAATAATGTCAACTTCATGAAAAATAATTACCCCTAATGTTTCTTTATCTGTTGCAAGGGCTTTGTTCTGGTCATATAGGACGTTAAAGAGTTCATTTTACTGTATATCAGTGAGATGGATACTTACTTCAGCTTCATTCATCTATTCTGACTTATATTTCTCTTACTCCAAGCTAACTGGTGATACTTTATTTACTTTAATTTGTCTCTTAAAAGGTAAAAAGGAAAATTTTTGACGCTTATTGTCCCCAATAGTAAATTATCTGTCTTTATTTTTATGTAAATCCATTCCATTGATGATTAAATAATCATTTCCAAATATGAAATGGGTACTAGAGGAGTTTCCCATGACAAAAAATTAAACAGTAATTTGCAAATTCCCATTGATATGTGGAGATATTACATTTTTCCCAAATATTCCCAATGCTTTCATTGGATTCCTTGCACTGTTAAATTTTATGCCATCAATTGGTTACAATTGATATTTAAAATTTGGTAAACAGCTCTTGAGAAAATATTTTCCAACACAAGAGAAGAAGGCTTCTGGTTTGAGTAAAAGCGTAGTAGGTTTTTCATCAATTACCACATTCTTCATGCAAGAATTACCAGCTTTATAACATTTTTCCCTGTTTGGTTTGGTTTCATAAGCTGTGCATCTTGGATTTTTGACAAATGAAGTTGACCATTGCTCAATTGTGGAAAGTGGGAATAAGATTCCATGATTTCAAATTTGAAATTGATATTTTCTATATCTTTTAAAGAGTCAGAAAATATTGATTATTTATCATCTGAAATTTCTTAATTTACATCATCTTTTTCAACATCAGGTTCCTTTTCATTGTCAATTTCATTGATTTTCCCCTTTTTGGACATGTATTAGCTAAATTTGTGGTGCTCTGGAAAATATGGCACTTTCTTATTACATATGCGGATTTATATTTCATATTATGAGAATTTTCTTTGGGAGTTTTGTCCACAGAATCTTTCCAAGGTGTGTTAAATCTTGTTTTAAAATTCACCCAACTAGAACCAATTCTGGTTCTGGTGGTTACTTCTTCCAATATATTTACAGTATCTTCTGCTAAAGATTGTTCATTAGTCCTGCTTTTGACAGCAGGTTCTAAGTCATCTTAACATTGTCTCAGAATTGTTTTGTGAATCATAAATTCTGACATGTCACAATATAATGCTGTTAATCTGTCTTTCTGTTGGAAAAAGCATGGTAAATTTTAATCTTTGTCAGAATTAAATTTAGTATATTCAAAGGCTTTTTACACTTCAAATATTCAAGAATAATTGGCCCATTCCTTAATAATTTGGGTTTCCCACCAAGTCCAACTCTGGTATCCATGTTCTTTTCTTAGCTTGATACACCATCTATGAGCTGATTTGGTAAAGAAGCTGTAAAATATTTCTGTCACCAATCTGTCTGGTAATTCAAACTTGTCTTTGATCATGTCAATACCTCTTATGAAATCCATATGTTCATATTCTTCTTCACCATTGATTTGAGGCCATTCTTCAATTTTTGGCACTTCTTTCAAAATTTCTTGGCCCATTGGTGGTTCCAAGTTATAGAAAGAAGTGAAAAATTCATTTTTTGAATGTTAATTTTCTGCATCTAATACTTGTGGGTTGGAATTTCTTGTACCCTCATCAGGGGTGTAGACATTCTTGGTAAGGTGTGCAGTAATTGTTCAATATCATTCATTTTACTGGTGCTGCACATTTGGGAATTCCTTAGTTCATGTTGAAAGCCTTGTTTTTAATTGGTTAACTCAATTTTATACATGTCTTCATTAATTTTAATTTCTTTCCATAATTCAGTTTTTCTAGTATTATCAGAAATTACTTGATTCAATTTCATTGTTAATTTTTATAATTCCTCCTGTGAGGTGTCAAAACACTTTTTCAAGGCAATGGTATATGTCTTCACTTCAGTAAATAGATTTGGAATATCATAAATTACTTTCTTATTATCCGTTTTGATAATATTTATGGCTTGTTTTATTCTTGTTTCAACTATGTCATCAATATTGGATTTAGAATATTCATCTTTTAATTCTTTTATAATGGAAGATTGTTCATTTATCTTATTTCCAAATGAACTGTCATTATTTGAATCTTCAATTGTTCTTGAAAAAATTTCCAAAACACATAGCTGCTTCAGTTATTTGGCTCAAACTTAGATTGTTTGTTTTAATATTTTTACAAATTGTTGAATTTTTATCATAAAAATGACTTTTTATGTCATTTATAGCTATATGCAAGTTTGGAATACCATCTATAAAGTCAGAAATCATTTCTGATATTCTAATATGGCTTCCTCCTTTTTCTGTAATCCCATCATTTTTCTGGCCATCTGAAGCACATTTTTCATGGTATCCTGTTGAATCTTTGGGATTCTTTAGCCCTGGCTGTATGGCTTTGTGGCTGGTGAATTGCCTTTTCCTTTGTTCTGAGCTTGTTGCTGCTTTTTCATGTTGGAATTTCTGCTTCTGGATATTGGGGCTGGTTTTTGCACTTGTTTGGGTGGTGAAGGGTTGTTTTTCCTCAATTCTTCTGTTAAAAGCATCATTTTTTTCTTTTCCATCAATGAATTCCATCCAATGAGTAACTTGCAAGTGTTGCGATGACCAAGGAATTTACTCACAGTAAGGTAAGAATTCATGCAGTTTTTCCACAGATCTGCAAGGATCTGGTACTCTTTGTCCTTCAAGGAACTTTTGGAAGCCTCCTGGCTGGCTTTGTAAATGTCCACTGAGGCATCTTGTGGCACTGTCAGCTTTGTTTGAAGGTAAAGCAATGTTATAAGCATCAGAATGGCATAATTTGTCAATTTGGAATTCATTTACTGACCCTTATCCTTCTTTAACTTACTGGCTTCTGCCATAATCATGGCTATAACCCTTTTGGGAGCTTCTTGAGGGGTTACAGCTTGCTCCTAATCTTGGGTAAGGCCTAATTATGGTCAAAAAAGCTTAAAATAGTATTTTCATATCAAAAAACTCACTATTGGCCAAATTCTTTGCCTTTTGGAGTGTATTACTAATGTCCAAATTGGTTAATTCAGAAGAAATTGGCTCTGGTGTATTATTCTGAGATATAATAGCAGTGAGTTTATGATCAGAATTAACAGTACTTGTGGGGATAATACTGGTAGCTATTTATGCTTTTCAAATATTATCTTGTCTTACCATGGTGTCAGGCACTAAAATGAAATGAAAATGAAATTTATTAAGTAAAAAAAGGTTTTTTAAAAGAGAAATAAAAAATAAAGGCTCACTAATAATATGAAAAAAGTTATGATTTTTTATGATTTTTTTGGGATTGTAAGTATTTTTTTGGATTTTTCAATTTTTAAATATAAGAAAAAGATTAAAAAAAGTTAAAAAAATATGTCACAGGTAAAATATCATGGCTGGGCCCACAAATATAAGGTGTGGATATGAAACTCTGATTAAAAATGAAGTACTTTTCCTGTCCTCAAAATCTTTAAAAGGTACAATTTAATTAAAAATAGTAAAATTTAAGTGTTTTAAAAGAAAACACACCAAATTTATTTTTTTTAACTTTTTTAGTATAAAACAATAATACTATAAAGATGAATTGTTTTACCAACAATAAAAATTTATCCAGAAATACTGTGAGCATTGAGGTACATTTTACATACCCAAATAGGCCACAATCATCCTAAAAATCAATTTTGAATTATGCATAACTCATAAGTCATGCATATATCCAAAATTCATCATTTTTAATTTCAGAAAAGATGAATAACTTTTTATTGAGTAAGTAAATCCATGGATTTAAGGCCAGATTTGGATTCTACACAGCAATTCACCTAGGGTAGCTCCATAGAGCTAACAAGCTCAAATTAACTCTTTGAGGTGGTAAAATGGAAAATACTTCAATACCACATCATCAATACCACATGAAAGATCCATGAAAATTTTTGTTTTTATTAATTTCACGCCAAAATAATGGGAAAGTGAGAAATCCCATGTTACATATACACTGAGAATAGTGTTATGCATGTTTTGAGCACTTAATATCATGGTATTCTTACATTCACGTTTGGTACACCCATAGTGGATATCTCACTTGAAGCTTAAATTTCTATTTTGACATAATAAATAAGCAAGGGGGACAAAAGACATCAAAGAGAGCCAGGGTACCCAACTTCTGAGGCCTCAGAGGCATGGACAGCTCCAAAGCTTGGATCCATGGCTGATCTTGGCCTAATTAGTAAACCAAAACCTTTTGGGAACTTTGTTACCATGTTACAACTACTGTAAATCTTAAGAAAATAGCAAATAACTTGCTATTTTGACGTGCCAAGGAGGTAAAGAGCTACTTAGACTCCTGTAACCATGTCAATTCTTAATGATTTCCCATGGATAAACCCCAAAAGAGTAATCAAAATCCTTTTTCGACTTGTATCTATTGATTTACCTCATAGCAACCAGTTAAACACTGATATTTGCAATTCTATGTAGAAATGAGGTAAAAACTTCAAAAATTCATTAAAAATACGATTCTTGATGAATCTTTCTGAATCTTTCAGGGCCAATGGGGAACTGTATTATACATGGTGAAACCAAAAAGAATTACAGTTTTACTTGTAAAATTAAAGGTTTTACTTACAGTCCATTTTGACTATTCTACGTGAAACACTGAATCTTCAAAAATTCACAGTAATTACAACCTGTGATGAAATTGGCAATAACATTGATAACTTTGAGAAATCAATGATTATTTTGGAATAAAAGAAGATTTACAGATGTTACTCCTTTTATTCTTAACCATATTGGGGTTGGTAGTCACATAAAAGCATCGACTAAGTAATTATGACAATCTCATGTGACAACAGATGATGCAATCAATAATACAAAAGGGTTTATTGTTTTCTCACTCACTGTTTTTTCAGTTTGCTCCATGGCATGCCTCTGTGAGCTGTTGTTGACTTAAAAGAGGCCTCCTCTTGCTGTTTTTTCCAATCATCATCTTATTATCATTTAAATCATTATTACCAACAAGTAAGTATTAGTATAGCTATTCTTAAGTGTTTTAAATCTTTCAGAATCAATCAGAAAGACGTGAAATCATAGAATCCAACTATATATTTTTGTAATATTGTTATAAATTCATTTTGATCCTTAAAATCTACAATTCTATGTCAAATCTCTCCATCTTATCTTTCAATAAGTTCTTTGGAATATTAGTGAGTGATTTATTTTTAATTCTTAAAGGTTTTCTCTAAAATTAGTTTTCTTCAAGAATTACCATTATAATTATTCTTGCCAAAGATCATTATATATTGAAATTTCATATTATTTTAATAAAAGAAGTTTTATTATTAAAATCTTCTTGTAATTGATTCTTGTAGACAATTACTTGCTCACTGTTAAAATCACTAGTAGTGTTTGACACGCGAAAGAAATAATTCTTTAATTATTTAATTGTGGTTATAATAAAATTTTGTTATTATATTTCATAAGAACAGTCATATTACTGTTGATTAATAGTAATATTATCATCAGTTTCATAGACAAATCTCAAAAATACTCTACAAGAGATGTTTAAGGCTACCAAAGAAATTTCTTCAAGAGCAATTTAAATTGGAATTAATTGAGCAAAGAGCTGCAGATAAGAACAAAGTCTTAAAAAATCTTATTAAAGAGTAAATATGCCAAAACGTTACCAGAGTAAATTTGGAAACAAAGTGACAAAGTTGATGGTGATGAAAGATGCTTTGATTCACTTTTGGGGTGTTCCAAGGGTAAAAATGACTATAGGTTTTTTTAACATGTTTGAAAGGGTCAAAATAATTTGATAATGGTGGTTTCAATCTTTCATTGACTGATTAAACAGTTTTTAAGCTAATTATAAAAGGAAAATATTCCAACATGAAGAGAAAAGTGGGGCAAAGAAGACATTCTTCTATAACCACCAATTTCCTTGCTCCAAAAGTAAAATTTACTCTTTTCAGTAGTGAGAAACACTCTGACAACAGAAGAACCAATTATGACATAATTGAACCCTGGTTTGGACCAAAAAAGTGCTGGTATTAGCCATTTTAGACCATTAAATCAGCCATTGTTATAGTAATACCTGATTTCAAGCCTTCAAAACACATCAGAATGTGTGTAAGAGACATAAAAGCCATTCAAAACTGCTTTTACTAATATTTATTGACTTGATGGTAGTTTTTCCCTCTTGGAAACAGTTAAAACTGCCCTGATTGGTATCAAAACCTCATCATCAATTGATTCACAGACCCTGTGACTCAATTCCAGGCAAACAATTGATGAACTTTTTCATGAATTTGGACATCCCATGCCTTTTAGCAAGGAATTTGGGGGAGTCTGGCACCCTTGGAGCCAAGATTCCTTCCCCCCAAAAAGGATTAATCTTTCCAATTTACTTTTTTGTTTAATTAATCATCATGTATTATACTTGTACTTTTGATATGTAATTCAATTGCGTTTCCAGAGTACAAAACTGTAATAATTCATACCTCATATGTAAATCAAAGCTCACTTATGTAATACACACACATTTTGACATTTCATTTGAAAATACTTTAATTACTCATAACTTCTAAACTACACACCATACCTCAACTTTAAAACAAAAATTGATGGTTAACACCACATGTGGTTTGAAGTAAATTAAGGTTTTGAGTATTTTCAATTCTTATACCAAAAAAACTAAAACCTAATTTAAGCTTCTTTAGAATTGAGTTATAGAAAATTCATCCAGAGGTGAACCCACCTTATTTTTTATGAGGGAACCAATGGGAAAACAATTTTTATAATTTTATTTATTGAATAAAAAGTTATGATAATTTTTATCCAACTTTTTTCCAAAGATATTTTAATTTATATATATATTGAAAATTTATTTTTACTTAAATTTTTCAAGTAAAAGTCTGTTTTCTCAATTTTAAACTTCAATGCAATTTTAATTTTATATTATAATTAAATTTTTGGATTTGGATAAAAATTTTATATTGATATGTTAATTTTTGTTTGTATAATATGAATCAATTTATTTATTTGTGATTATAACATAATTTGTTATTTTGTGGTCTTTTGGGTATATAAAGATACCTCTAAGGATCACAGGCATGAATTTCTGATTTTTGCTAAATCTGAATTGAAAACTATTAAAATATATTCATTTTTTAGGGCTTTAACAAACCCATGTAAACATTTTTGGTAAAAACAAATATGCTGTTACATTTCTTTCAATTAAAATGATCCTAAAAGCTTATTTATTGGGAAAAACTCAATTTTTTCATTGTTAATGCAATTTATGGCACTTTTGTGTCATTGTTCATGCCATTTATGGCATTTTTATGTCATTTTTGATGCCATTTATGTCATTGTTAATGCCAAAAATGCCATAAATTACATTGTTAATTCCATCAATGTCATAAATGGAATTTTTAGTCTCCTTACAAAAAATGAACAAAAGAACATAAAAATTGTTAATCTTATTGTTGATTCCATAAATGGCACTGTTAATTCCATAAATGGAATTGTTAATTACACTAATTCCATAAATTACATGGTTAATTCCATCAATGTCACAAATGGCATTTTTAATTTACTTACCTAAATGAAAAAAAGAAAATAAAAAAACACTTTTTGGGCCCAAAATTGTCCCACCCAAAAAATCCCAAAAATATGGGCTTCTGGTTTTTTATTCTCACAATTCTCCCCTTCATTTTGGAGAAAAATTATGATATTTCATAAGTGAAAAGATTTTTATTTAATTTTTCAAAAAAGCTGGCCCAATTGGAGAAATTTGGCAAAAAAAACTTGAAAAAAGATTGGTATCTTGACATCCAATGTTAGAAAACATATGGAAAAAATTGAAAAAATACTCAAAACTAATTCCAAGGAGTTTTTTTCAAAAATTGGTCACACACATGTTTTGGCCATAAATTGGTAAAACCACATGTGGGCTTACATGTATATAACAAAATCTTACATGCTTTTACCAGAACCCTATTTTTATTTTAACATGGTCAAACATATACTTAATTAAGTTCCAACTATTTGTTATACCTATTAGTAGAGCATTTGTGCTAAATTATTCACTCAAAAACAATATTTTCCAGAAAATAAAATCATAAAATTTATAAAAACCAAAAAAACAAATTTGTTTAGTTTATAATTCCTCATTTTTATTCTTTTTCTAAGAAAAATAACCTAAATATAGCCTCACTAGAAAAAACTTTATGGAGAACCCAATTAAAACCCTACTATTATTATCTCATTTTATTTACTTCTTTTGATAATTTCTGTTGTTATCACTTATTATTTTCAATTTTTCCTCCAAACCAAAATTTTTTAAATGAAGGATAGATGAATTGGAATTCTGTATTTAAACAAAAAAAGAAACTAAAGTAAAACACTTGAATTCTCAAGGGTTCAACTTTTTTGAAAAGAGCTATTTAGGTATCTCTCAAAGATGCGTTCAAAATGAAAAGTTCAATTCTTTTATAATTTACATTCAGTCCAATTTTCTTAGTTTTAATTCAATAAATTGTGATAAGAACCTCTTCAAAAGAACTCAATGGATAAATAAAATGTCTTTAAATAATTCAAAATTAACTTTAACATTTTATTTTTGCTTTTTTTGATTTCTATAAGTTTATTTCATATCTACATAATTTGAGTATTTCATTCAAATTTTCAATTAAAAATATTTTTTTTATTATCTCCTTTTTGTTTTGCAAATGAAATATATTCCCTCCAAAATTTATCATTTGAATATTGATGAGTAATTATGAGTATAATAATGGCTGTATATATTTGAGGATAGATATTTTATTTTAATTATCTCTTATTCTCAGAAAACAAGTATTCTATTAATAGAGATAAAGCAACTTTCTATTCAATATTCAAATATATGCTCAAAAATTCTATCAATTTCAAAAAAAAGTGATCTTCAAATTTTCATATAGGATCACCTGCTTCAAAAGGTATTTTATAATTAATTCTGATTTTAATTATCAAATATTTGTAAGTAATGAATTTTAATTTGAAAATAATCTCCAAAAAACATAAATTAAAATGATTAAATTTAACTTTTCCCTTTTCTCAAATAAATCCCTTTTTTCAAGTTTTGAAAAGTTCCCCCACAAATTAGATAAAAAATACAGTATTTGTTGGTGAACATTTGATTAACACGTTTTCCAAGTATTTTTGATCAGAAAACTCAAAAAAATCTATTCATGTAACTTTTCTTTTTTTCATATAAAATTTCATATCTCTCTTGAAATATTCTTCATTGTTATATGACACTCTCAAGAGAGGAGTGAAATAATTTTGGAGGGGATTTATTGATTACATTTTGGGCTCCAAAATGAATTATTTAAACTCAAAAACTCAATTCAATAACTAAATATATTATGTTAAAGGACTCTAAATTATAAATTTTGCAATTTTCTTTCACAAAATTCTAAAGACTTTTTGAGCCTCTAATTCAAATTTATTATTTTTGAAAAATACCAAGTTTTTCAATTAAATCTCAAGGAACGTGATTGAATCCTAAGAGGTCTCAGGAAGCTTAGATAAATAAGGATTGAAGTTCTCCCAATACTTTCTGGAAAAACCCAGAGATAGTGGTAAGAAATGAACCCCTCTAGGATTAAGGGTTTTTGGGATTATTTCTCTTAAAAAAAGACATACAAAAATATTTGGATATATCATTTGATAATGATCTAAAAATCAGAGAATTTCTATTTGGAGACTAGGGATAGTTTAAGAGAGTTATTTTATGAAAGATTGAGTAAAATAATAAAAGAATTTTATATTCATTTGTAGTTGGATCACACATTTAAAGGATATGAATATTATTTATATTTGGATAATTACAAAAACCTTAATACCATTAGCACTCATCCAAATATTCTTCATGTGAGAGGAAAACTTATTCAGAAATTGATGATAAACTTTATTTGTTTTATTTTATTCAAAACCCTACCCCTGAAATCTTCTCATATTTATTATGTATTATTAATAAAATTTTAATCAGTTTGTTGATCATTATTTCTATCACCTTGGAATTTAAGGGCCTTTAATATTTATTTAATAAGCTCTTCTCCATAATTTAACTGGATAACCTTTTTGAATAAGAAAGTATTCTCAGAATTATGGATATGAAAGCAAAATGAAAGAGCTTGGAGAGCTCATCACTTAAGTGATACTTGATTTGGAAATGTTAACAGCTCAAATAAATGGAATTGAAAAAAATTGAAATTGTAGGAGTTCTGTGTTTAATCATTTCAAAGGCTCTTATGCTTGTAATTTTTTGTTACTTTCTGGGGTGGTTGTCATATTTCTTTGGCTATTTTATAATTTGAAAATATGAAGGAAAGATGAATACTAATAAATACTCATGAGATGAGAGACATAACACTGGATTAATTGGGCTCTTTAGTTCAATTAATTACTATTTTTATAAGTTCTTTTCTATCATTTGAATACTGTTAAGTGAAATTGCTCTTCAATATTAAATATTTGGATCACTTGCATTGAATCTTAACAATAATTAAAACTTTATTCAAACAATAGAACAGTATATATTGAGTCTTCTATTGATATTTAGTATTATTATTACTAAATATTAGCTATGGATACTGTCTATTTTTATATATGCTATATACTTATCTACTTAAGGATCAACTTATAATCTTAAAAAATTGCAAAACATTTTTTCAGATACCCTCATATGTAGGATTCTGAATGTTCTTTCAATAATGAGTAAATTTTTGATGTAATTTATTACACCTCCTCTCTTATCAATAATTTATTTATGTTTCATTAATACCTTTATTAAGTAACAAAACCATTTTTCCCATATCCCTCACCTGAATCTCTTGTTTACTTATTGAAAATATTATTTATTTGCGTTCCCACTTCTCTTCTTAATATCCTATTAAAAACAATCCAAGTTGCTTTGATATAATTAGAATATTAGGGAATATTTATTCATAGTTCATTGATTGGATATTCAAATACATTACGTGAAATCAGCTTTTTCATTTGGGAAAAAAATAAAAGGAATTTCTATGACATTCTCACCTTTTATGAGATTGAAAAGCATTGAAATACTTTCAATTCTGAATATATATTTAATAGATTTTATAGCACATTTGTTCCTTTGATAATTTCTGTAGATCAAAATAAGATGTTTACTAATCATTAAGATTAATGGTATTATATCTTTCATCATCATTTCATTAATATTAATAAATCATCTTCTTGATTCCCTTTTTCTGGAAACTTATTTTCCATTGCTCTAGAAATACTATTCAGCTATCATTTTAATTTGATTTTTGAGAAAAATCTCATCATTATAATTATTAAATGATTGTAAAAATCATGATAAATTCAATATTCTTTAAGGTTTTTCAAAAATTATCTACTTCATAGATCATTAAAATTCATTTCATTATTTTTGTTACATCTTATATTTTCATTAAATTATATTAGAAATTAAAACTATTAGCTTTATTATTTTTCAAAGAAAAAATGATAAAAAATATAAATTAAATATATAAAATTATAATTCAGAATTTTTAATTTTGTTCAAATTATTCAGCTAATATATTTTAATATTCAAGATTATTTTTTAATATTACAGAGCTGGAGATTTTCCTTTTTAACTCACAATTATTTTGAAACATTTCTTTAAACTCATTTTTTATGGAGATTTTCCTTTCTTATCTTTTCAATTGTGTAAGGTGTGGATATGAAACTTTGATTAAAAATCAAGTACTTTTCCTGTCCTCAAAATTTGTATAAGGTAAAAATCAATTAAAAATATTAAAGAATATTATTTTTAAGAGAAAACACACCAATTTTATTGTTTATAACTTTATTAGTATAAAACAATAATTTTATAAAAATTTATTGTTTTACCAACAATAAAAATTTATCCAAAAAATACTCTACAAGAGAGATTTTAAGGCTACAAAAGAAATTTCTTAAAGAGCAATTTCAATTGGAATTAATTGAGCAAAGAACTGCAAGCAATTAATTAATAAACAAAGTCTTCAAAAAGAATATTAAAGAGAAAACACACCCAAAAGTGACCAGAGTGAATTTGGAAACAAAGTGACAAAGTTTACAGTGATGAAAGATGCTTTAATTCAATTTTGGCGTGGTTCAGGGGTAAAAATGATTATAAGAGTTACAAAAAATGATTATAATGATTTTTTCACGTGGCTAAAAGGATTAAAATGATTTTAAAATGGTGGTTGGAATCTTTGATTGATTGGTTTAACAGTGTTTAAACTAATTAATAAAAGGAAAAGATTCTAACATGAAGAGAAAAGTGGGGCAAAGAAGACATTCTTTTATAGCCATCAATTCTCTTACTCCAAAAGTAAAATATACTCTTGTCAGTCGTGAAAAACAGTCTGACAACAGAAAAGCCAATTATGGCATTATTGAACCCTGGTTTAGACCAAAAAGGGCTGGTTTAAGCCATTTTTAGCCATTTTTAGCCATTTTAGACCCTTAAATCAGCCATTACTATAGCAATACCAGGCCTAGAGCCTTCAAAACACGTCAGAATGTGTGTCAGAGGCGTAGAAACCAGTTAAAACTGTTTTTACTATGATTTTTTTATCTTAAGGGTAGTTTTACCCACTTGGCAACAGCTAAAACTACCCCAGTTGGTATCAAAACCTCATCATCAATTGAGTCCACAGACCCTGTAACTCAATTCCAGGCCAAAAGTTATGAACTTTTGTGTGAATTTTGACATCCCACGCCTGTCAGCAAGGATTTTGGGGGTCTAGCTCCCCCTTAGAGCTGGAGTTCCTTTTCCCCCCCAAATTTAATCTTTCCAATTTATTTTTCCTTTAATTCCTCATCATGTATTATACTTATAATTTACATATGTAATTCAATTCAATTGTACAGTACAACACAGTAATAATTGACACCTCATATGTAAATCAAAGTTCACTTATGTAATACACGCGCACATTTTGACATTTCAATTGAATTCAATTGAAAATACTTCAATTCCTCATAACTTCTAAACTAAACACAACACCTCAATTTTAACACAAAAATTGATGGTTAACACCACATGTGGTGTGAATTAAATTAAGGTTTTGAGGATTTTCAACTTTTGTATTGAAAATACTAAAAACTTAATTTAAGCTTATTTAGAGTTGAGTTACAAGAATTTCACTCAGAGGTGACCCCACCTGATTTTTTATGAGGAATCCAATGGTGAAGTAATTTTTATGTATTTATTTATTGGATAAAAAGTTATAATAATTTCTATTTAACTTTTTTCCAAATTTATTTATTTTTTCACAATTTTGTTAAAATTTCATTTTTACTTAATTTTTTCAAGTATAAATGTAATTTTATACTTACAAAATTTAATGTATTTTTATTTTTAAATTGTAATTAATTTTTTATTTTTAATATAATTTTATATTTATATTTTGATTCTTATTTTAATAATATAAATAAATTTATTTTATTTATATTAATATGTTATTTTTATATTTGTGGTCTTTTGGGTATATGAAATTACCCCTAAGGCTCACAAATTGATTCTGTGATTTCAAATTTTATTGGATCCCTTCAAAAACTTAGTTTTTACTTGATATTTCCTCCCATAATCATATTTAAAATAAAATTTCTCTTATTAATAATGTTTTATTCCCTATTGGGGAAGTATTTGATCATTAGTAACACATTTATTTTCCACATGAGATATATTGAAAATTCTGAATAAGTGATATTATTTCAGTCATGAGTATTGAAAAAAACCTTCTCCCAAAAAAAAATTTATGGATTTATTTTCCTTCCGTTTTTTATAAAGCTTGAAACAAAGATCATCTCCTTTGTAAAACTTCTTTAAAGAAAATGTGGAAAAAAATAAAAAAAGGCCCACAAAAATAATAACCAGAAACAAATTCAAAAATAAAAAATCAATACTTACAGTAAAAGCGAAGCTCCATTAAGTGTTTGATGATCTTAACTAAGGACCTTTTGGGCTTAATAATCCACTTTAAGTGGAATTTATCCAATCTTTAACTTAATATTTTACATATTGATAAGTAAATTTGTCACTATTTCAACTTTTGGTCTAATTATTTTCAAAAAAATATTTAGGGAATGGTAGGAGTTTTTTGAATTGAGGGTGAAATGAATGTATGGTGAATTTTCAAGCTCTAACTATAATACTAATAAAGGAAGATTCATCTTTGAATTTGACCTTTTCTACCTTTAAATGAAAACAAAAAAATTGAAAAAGGACTTAGTCAGAAAATTCGATATGAACTATTTGACTAATTCATCTTCAAATTTCAATGTTTCTATCTCTAAATGAAATCCATATGATCCAAAAAAATATTGAAGAAATTATTCATATGAAAAATTAGATTTCAACTATTTGAGTAATATATTTTAAACATTAAATATACATCCAAACAAAACTGGCAAAATTTAAGCTGAAAGATTTCTTTTAAAAATAAATCTCAAAGGATGACTTTTATACTAAGAATATGGATAGAATTCATATAAATATAATGTAAGATCCTATTTGAAATAGGAAATGGGAAATTATTTGTAATAACTTGAATACTTTAGGTATAAATGAACAATATTTGAATAATGTACTTTTATTAAAAATATCTTGAGATATATATTGTTAAATATTCTTTATTAAGAAAAATAGATTATTATTGAAGGAAGAAACACTTCTGAGCATTTATTATTCATAATTTGAAATTCTTAGATAGGTATTTTTGAAAAAAGTACCTGGATAAGAAATATTTTTTGCATTTCATAATTTAAAAATATGATTAATTTTGATTAATTTTGAAAGCTAATTTAATCAAGATATTGATTATAGTATCAATTTACTTATTACCATTATAATTGATATCTTGATTATTATAAAGTGTTGGTAAAAACATGTGAGCCCTTATATTTCTTTACCAATTTGTGGCCAAAACATGTAAGTGGCCTATTTTTTAAAAAATTCCTCAGGCTTAGTTTTGAGGATTTTTTTCAATTTTTTTTCCATATCTTCCCCAAAATGGAATCTTATAATCCCCCAATTTTTTCAATTTTTTTTGCCAATTTGGAAAAATGGCCTTTTTTTTCAAAATTCATTATAAATTTTCCCACTCATTATTTTTCATGTTTTTTTTCATAAATAAAGGGGATAATGTTGAGAATAAAAACCCAGAATCCCATAATTTTGGTAATTCTTTTGTGTGGGACAAGTGAAGTGCCCAAAGTTTTTTTTTCATTTTTGTAAGTAAAAAAGTGCCATACTTTTGATAAAAAAAGAGACTGAGGTGGGATACAAACAATAAATGTGACTGAGGAGGGGGATATTTGGCATAAAATGTAAGTACAAAAAAATCAATCTGAATCAACCTCTAAAATAGTGGTTTTTTTCTGAGGGGGGAGGAAAATTGGAAAAATATAACATTCAGTGTCTCTTAAATTTATCTTCCCACCCCAGGGATTGGGGTGGGGCAGGAAATTCCCAATTAAAAGTAATGGGGGGACAGGGGAAGCTTTCAAAATGATGATATACAATGGAACAAAATCAGAACAGCTATCAAAAGAACAGATTAAAGTTGGTGGATTGTCACTTTAATGATATAAATAAGAGAAAAAAGAGAAATATTGGACTGTGGAATAAAAAAACTGGTCTTTGATACCTATTTGCAATTGGATCCCCCATATCAAGCATGGACATCCACTTGCTCTTTGGAGACTTTCCAACATCTTTATACCACAAAATTCTGTCCAAATGAGAGGGTACTGGGGGTACCAAATTGTTCATGGCTTCATAAAGGTCTTGATTTTTTGAATTTCTCAAGCCAAGTCACCTCTTACATCAGCCCATTGATCTCTAGTCTTGTAAATGTAATTCAATACTTTTCTTTAGCCATGGCTTCCATTACCCTGGACATTCATGGGATTTAATTTGTATTTCAAAATGAATTTTGGAAAGTCTTCTGAGCCAGGTACCTAATAAAAATTGGTCAAAAAAATCATAAAGTATTAGAATAAACAAAACAATTCTACATTAAAATGAATGAAAAACTCATGGAAAGTGTGGAGTATTTATCACCTTTTAAGTTGCTTTGGCAATTATCACAGGCTAGGTCAATTGCACCATAAACCTTCAAAGTTGTTTCAGGCTTGTGGAGCTTTCTTTGTGAGGCTCTTCTACTCTTTTCCAATATTCTGAACCTTCTTAGGGTGCCTCCTGATTTTCCATATTCATTCAATTCAATTTCCGAAGGTAGTAAATCTGATGAAGGTTTTTGATTTGGATAGTGACACCTTGGAATATTCAGATGAATCCACTTCCATAATTTTAGGGAGTCGAATTGACTGTGATCTTGAAGTTGTTGTGCTGGTCACTTTCTATGGGGTCCTTCCTCTTCTCTTGAATTGACTTCCAATAATTTTAAATCTTGAGGGGTCTCTTTTATTTTCATTTTTGGCTCCCTGAGGTCTTCCACAGATATTTTTTTCATTCTAGTGGATCTTAATAATATTCTTGATCCTCTTGACTCTTGGTAATTTTATTAAAATGGACTTTTCCAGGAAAAACATCTTGAAAATGCTGAATGATTGGGGTTATTTCTGCCATTTTTTTTGAAAAAGGTCTCTTTTTCATAAAAATTCAAAAATTAAGTTTAATAATAATCTATCAATAACCTATAGTTATAATGGAAACATTACTCATGAATATACTGAAGAAAGTCATTAATGAATCAAAAAAGGATCTCATTATCATAAACTTTATTGGCACAAACTCTTAATTTACTTGTTGGAATATTATATTCCACAGATTTAAATTCAGAACCAATTAACCAGATTATATAGTTCTTTATTACAAATTTCCCTTCCTAAAAAGTTTCATTGGTTTTCGATAGCTTCAAAATATATTCATAAGTGTCTGGTAATAATTTTTAATTAATCATTACTGTAAGGTTTGACTATGAAACAATAAGTAAAAATTACTAATTTTTTACTTATTGTACTCTGAATGTCCTTATAATTGAAATAAATAAGATTAAAATAATAATAATAATAAAGAAATATTATTATTATGGCGTAAAAATATTATATTATTAAATAAATATAATAATATAATTAATATTATATGAAATTATAATATTATAAATAATATATTAATATAAAATAATTAATATATTATAAAGCTCTTTATTATTGTTACCAACAAATAATAAAGGCGTAAAAAACTGTTTTTTATAAATAAAAAACAATTAATAACAATAATATTACTAATATTAAAGTTATATATTAATATAAATACTATTTATATTAATTAAGAATTATTAAGAGTAATAATAAGAGAGAAATTATTATAATAAGATGAAATAACCTACTTTTAACACTTAAAATAATAATTTTGAGATATTTTACGCCAAAAGAATATAATACAACCTTTTCAAATTGTATTTACAATAAAAAATAAAGAAAATTACTAAATTTCTTGATTTTACGTGGAAATGAGTTTTTAGAGAGATTTTTAACAAAAACAATTAAATAAATGATTTAATCACGTCAAAATAGATGATTATAGCAAGGTGGTCTTTGGTCTTTAATAATATAACAGTTTTATATATAAAGAATAAAGAAATTACCTTTGATTTAATTGATTGAATGTTTTTGATGCGTCTGAGGGGAAAATAGAGTAAAAAGAGCTCTATTTATAGTAAATACCTCCCTCCTAGAGTCCAACAGGCTTCTAGTAGACGTGTACTGATCATATCCACTGGAATTGATCAATATTTTAAGGTTTGAGGGTGATTACATCATGATCAAACCATATTACATCATTATTACACCATTATTTAGAGTTATCACTATAACTCTAAGTTTGATGACATCAGAGGCTTGGCAGAACCCCAAATTTCGTGGATTTTATTAGTTTTAATCATAAACTAATATTATTCACCAATTTTATCACTCTTAAGACTGTTAAACTTAATTTAAGGTTACAGTATGTGATCATAACAGCTCAATTTAAGCTCAAACTTTGATCCTCAATAACTTTTAAGGTTTTCACGCTACAGCAATTCAGAGAGTGAATTCTGATAGCCTGACATAACCTTATTATGCTGCCAAGAGCTTTTCATTACATCATCAAAACTCTAATTTTGATGATTTTTCTTGTAACTCATCTTTTCTGTCGAAATTCAATATTTTAAACTTCAAACCTTGATTTCAGGGGGTTATACCCTGAATTTAATAATAAAAATTACATCATTCTTCACGAATGAACTAGTAGAATCCAACTGTATACTTTTTTTTAAGTTTGGAGCACTTTCACAACAAAGTGGTCAACAGCTCTGTTGATTTTTATCAATATTTCATCATAGGTTTTAACCTTGTTTATAACTTGTAAAATAAAGTTCATATCTGTGTTCTTACAGTAATTACGTGGTAACTTTATTTTTGGTTCATCATTCTATCATGTATATTTCAGGAGATATTAGCTATGATCCTTGAATATATGCGTTGACCAAAAAAGTGCATATATTCAGGATAATTCTTTAAGTATTAACTTTGGGAATTAGCTTATTAATTGTTTTATGTGTGAATTTTCATGGGGAATCCACTGGTACAATTTATTTTACATGTTGTTTCATTAGTTCTTGAGATAAATAAGTTTTTATGGTTTTTATAAGGTATTATACCTTATAATTCCTTAAATATTGACTTTACAGATATGCCATAAAAATGGTATATGTGTATTTTTCCATGGGGAATCCAATGGTATAATTTGTTTTACAAGTTTATTCATTGGTTTTCAAGTTAAACCAATTTTAGTACCAATTTATGGTATTTTTTGTATATTTGAGTAATTATTTTTAATGTATAATTATTCTAATTAATTTTAATATAATTATATTAAAGGTATAGTTATTCTGAGTCTTTTTTGTGACCTTATTGGGTATGTGGTCATATCTCAAAGGCTCACATTCCCTACCACCAAAAAAGATTGTACCACAATCTGATATATGTGATTAGGGTATCATCCACTGTCCTACCTCTTCAATAGACTTTGTTAGTCTTGAAGCTCAATAATGCTTAGCTTTTTATTTTTCAGGTTTTCTTTCATGTCTGAACCTTCTTAGTAATTTATCAGCATTTGTTATATCTTTCTCAAGTAGCCATTCATCTTCTTGAGTTGTATTTCTATACCTCACAAGGTATTCCCTTTCTTTTTTGTTTCTTGTCCTTCTTTCTTTAAGGACTTTTACTATTTTCTTTTCCTCTCCTTCCTCCAAGGGGGGAATTTCAAGTGGGGGTTTATTTCTTAGTGGAAATAACTCCTTGTCACTTGAACTGTAAGGTTTTATCAGACTTACAGGGAAAGTTGGGTGTTTGTTCATTAGTTCACCTGTGAGTTCTAATTGCACAGCATTGGGTCCATGAAGTGCTTTTATCATAAATGGTCCTGCAAAGGAATCTTTCAATTTCTTTGGGCCTTTTATGTTATTGAAATTAAGGGTTGATACTAAAACCAAGTCCCCTATTTTGAAGTCAGGTGGTTTATGACTTTTATCCCATCTTTCTTTTGCATATTTAAAAGAATCTTGCATGCATCTGTTTGCATGGTGTCTTGCTTTGTCAAGCATTATCTTGCAACTGCTTGCTGTTGGATGTATATCCACTAAGTCCTTTTTGAGGGTATCATAAGGAAGTCTTGGATTCCAACCTTTCTCTAGCATTGCTGGTGTTTTGCCAGTAGAAGAATGGATTGATGTCTTATATGCCAGTTCAAGTGCTGGTATTAGTGTACACCAATCATGGGTAAAACCATCAGAATCTTTGAATTCTAGCCCATAAGCACAGAATCTTCTGATCATATCCTCTAGGGTTTGTATCATTCTTTCTGCTAGACCATCAGTTTGAGGATGATAAACTGTTGAGAATGATAACTTTGTCCCAAACAAGTTATGGAGGTTTGTCCATAATGCTGAAGTGAACTTTGGGTCTCTGTCACTTATAATATTTTGGAATAAGCCTGTGTGGCTAATGACTTTATTCCATATCATTATGGCTGTATCCATAGCTGTGTCATCTTTATGACATGGTAAGAACATGGGAGTTTTACTGTACCTGTCAACTAACACTAGACATGCATTATAACTCCTGTCTCCTCCTGGAGGTAAGGCTGTTACCCAATCCATATGAACTATTTCCCATGGGGATTTTGGTTCTTGGATTTGGATCATCATTCCAAATTTCTTTCCTGTGGCTCTGTTGGCTTTTTGACATCTGTCACAGGTTTGGCAGTACTCTGAAACATCTTTCTTCCAATTTGGCCACCAAGAGCAGGTTTTCACCCTCTCTAGTGTCCTATCTTCTGAGAGATGTCCTGATGCAACACTATCATGACACTCATGTAAAATAGTGTTTATTAGTGTTCTGTCTGTTAAGGCCATAACACATGTGTGTTTTGTTCTATGGTACAGGATTCCATAAAGGAGGTGAAATCTTCCTTCATCATATGCCTTTTTCCATATTTCATCTAGTTTTGATGAAAGTGATGGATCTTTGCAGTCTTTCATTAGAAGTTGGCTTAAGATATGGAAATTTTTGTCTGTCTTATAGCTTTCTTTAACTTGGTTAAAGAATTCTGTGCCAATGTCTGTAACACATATTCCTTCTATATGGTGCTCTTCTTGTGGTACCCATGCTGGATTGTCAGGGGTATTTGCTAGAGCCCATCTGCTAAGACCATCTGCATTTTTATGAATATTTCCAGATTTATGAACAATAGTCATATTTCCTCTATATTCTTGGATAGCAATTTGCCATCTCAGCATATGTCTATTTGGAGTCTTCATATTTAATAGTGATTTCACAGCATTACAGTCTGTGATTACATCAAATACTGTGCCATCCAAATAATAATGCAGTTTTTCTAAAGCCCACACTAGGCATAAGCATTCCATTTGGCTTGCTCCATACCTTGCTTCTGTTGGCTTTATCTGCCTTGAAATGAAACAAATTGGTCCTTCCACTGGTTTATCATTGATAATTTGTGTTTGATGAAGTGCAGCACCTAGTCCTTCTCCACAAGCATCAATGTACAGTTTGAAGGGTAGTTTCCAATCTGGCATTAGAAGAAATGGGGCATTTGTTAAGGAATTTTCCAATTCTTCATATGCCTTGACTCTTTCTTCTGTCATCTCATAGACTGTTTGTTGGTCACATAGCTTATACAAGGATTTAGCAATCTTTGCAAAGTCCCTTATATGCTGTCTATAGTAACCAGCAAATCCTAGAAATGATTGCATTTCTTTTTTGGTTTGAGGCATTGGTTTAAGTAGTACTGCTGCTACTTTATTTTTGTCTATGCCTAGACTAGAGCCAGATACTACATGTCCTAGGGCTTTTAATTCACTATATGCAAAATGACACTTTTTCAATGAAATTTTCATATTTACTTGGACTATTTTCTGTAGTACCCTTTCTAGTCTTGTCAGGTGATTTTCCCAAGTTTCTGAGCAAACTATGATATCATCAATGTAGATTATTAACCATCCTTCTGATAATTCTTCAGGAAATATGGTATTCATCATTCTTTGATAATGGGAAGGTGCATTTTTTATCCCAAATGGCATTCTTAAGTATTCAAAAATTCCACAATGGACTATTATTCTTAGTAGTTTCTTGGCATTGTCTGTTAAGACATTTTGATGAAAACCCTTAAGAGCATCCATAGCTGTGATGAACTTAGCTTGTGACAATTGGGTCAATGTCTCATGGATTCTGGGTATTGGATATCTGTCTGGAATGGTATAGGTATTCAGGGCTCTGAAGTCTCCTACCATCCTTGATTTTCCATTATGCCAAGTTATAATGACAGGTGTAGTAACTTCTACTTGTTCATTATGTCCAACCTTTCTTAATACTCCAAGGTCCATTAATTCTTTAATGTGCACCTCTAGGGCTTCTCTAGCTCTTGGACTGGCTGGATAAGCAGGTCTTCTTAATAAAGGTGGGTAAGGCTTTTCTACATTAAGATTTATATCCACTTCATGTCCAATTAAGGCACCTAGTGGTTCTTTGTCAGTTGCAAAGGCATTTTTATACTTAAATAAGAGGTCAATCAATTTTTCTTTCATTTTTTCTGTTAATTCTTGATTGAATTCTGCCTCTTTGAGTTGTTCAGATATAAAAAGTTCTTTTTCTGGAATTTTTTCCTCATTCTTAATAACTGTGATTTGTTTTTTGTTATTTAAGAATCCAAACTTTTGTCTTTTATTATCTCCTATGGTGAAATATCTATCCTTTTGGTTGGAGATATCTATACCATAGATTGATAAGTAGTCATTCCCAAGTATGAAATGATTACTAGTACAGTTGTCCATTACTACAAACTCTACTTTGATTCTGACACATTGTGAGGGATGAGGAAAAATTAGTGTTAAATCAATTATTCCAAGGGGCTTCATGCTCTCACTTGCACTACTAAATTTGACACCTTGTATTGGCATAAGTTTTTCTTTCCAGTCTGGGACAATGGTTTTTAAATAACTTTTGCCAACACAAGTGCAATATGCTCCTGTATCCAAGTTAACCTTTCCTTCTTGGTTATCAACCATAACAATACTTATACTTGATTTTCCAGCTGTATATCCCATTCCTCTTGCAGGTTTGGTTCTATACATTTTGGCATCTTGTATGTTTGTCAGGTTTGTGTCAGATGTTCCAACTTGTGGCAAGTTTGAGTTAACATCCAGTACTTCATAAATTATATCAATATTATTAATTTGTGCATTAATTATATTGATTTCATCACTTTCAGAGCTCTCTGACTCTTCTTTCTCTTTTTCAGAGTCAGATTCCTCTTCTTTGTCATTGTGGTTTTCTGTTTCCACAATTTCATTAATCTTTGCTTTTTTAAGGCAATTATTGGCTAAGTGTCCAATACCTCCACATTTATGGCATTTTCTTTGCTCATTATTGTTGGATGTATTGGGTTTAAAGGATTCTTTTGATTTATCTTTCTTGATAAATGGTTTATTTGGGCTTTTAATGTCCAATCTTTTCCAAGTTCTGCCAATTTTTGTTCTTGTCACTATATCTTCTAGTGCATTTATATACTCTTCTGTGGAGCATGGTTCTATACACCTGCTTCTTAGGGCATGTTCTAGTTCCCCTCCATATTTTTTAAGTATTTTCATATGCACCATCTTCTGTGACATTTCTGGGTACAGTGCATTAAGCCTTTCAACTTGTTTTAAGAACCAAGTTAAAGGTTTATCTTTCTCAGGGTCAAAGAAAGAGTTTTCAAATGCATTTTCTATCTTATACCTCCAGGCATCATTTGCCCACTTGGTGATTATTTCTTGTTTCCACCAAGACCAGGTATTTTTACCATTTGTTTGTCTTATGCCATAATACCATCTTTTTGCAGATTTCTCAAACAATGAATGTAATCTTGCAATGATTAATTCATCTGGTATGGCATAGTCTTCTTGTAACATGTCAATTGTTTTAATAAATGACATGTGGTCATATTCACCTTCTCCTGTGAATGTTGGCCATTCTTTTAATTGAGGTGCTTCTTTCATTAAGACTTGGTTATTATCTTGGTGACTCAAGTCTGTTATGAAAGGATTTGACAATTCCTCTTTTGTTTTAACAGGGCTTCTTATATGAGAAAATGGTGTTGATAACTTTGGCATATTTAAATTAGCCTCATTAATTTTATCCATTTTTTCAGTAATAAGCCTTATTTCACTCTGAATATCATCTTTCAGATGCATTCTTGCTTCATCACTTTTTTCCACATGGTCCAAAAGTAATTTTTGGTGTGATGAAGTCTTTTCTTCAAATTTTTCTACAGAAATACTTAATTTATTGAATTTTTCTGTAAGATTGTCAATACTCACATCATAATTGATTGTCAAAGTCTTATCTTGGATATCTTTTATGTATTTATACAATTCTTGTTGTCCTTGTATTAATTTTTGAGTATTGTCAATTAAATTCTTTGGTTTATTATTTTCAACAATAAACTTAATGTTGTCAATTTCTTTCTTGTTTTGCACAACAATTTTTGTTAAAGAAGATAAATTGTTATTTATTTCTTGTAGTGATAATAAACTGTCTTTAATTTCTTTTAGAGGTAATATACTATTCTTAATTTCTGTTAAAGTATTTACAACATCTTTGGACAAGGTTATTTCTTTGGGAAATGAGGTTGTCTCATTCTTTGCTCTTCCTTGTCCTTGAATTCCATCAAGGTTCTGGCCATGTTGAAAACATTGTCCATGGCATCCTTTTGGATTCTTGGGATTCTGTAGCTTGGGGAATATGGTTTCCTCCAATGCTTTTTCTTGTTCTTCTTCCCTTCTTGGGGAAGTGGGTTGGCTTGAGGCTTGCTGGTAGAAGCTACTGGGGCTTCTTCCTTGGTTGCCTCCCTCTTTTTGGCATGATAATCCTTGATTTTTTTGATTTGAGGTTTGGATGACAGTGGATTCCATCCATTGGAGTATTTCACTATCTCCTCCTCTTTGAGGAACTTTTTCAGGATGTGCCAGGAGTTCATCACTCCTTGGTGTATTTGAGGCAGCATTTCCCAATCTTTGTCCTTGTACACTGTGCAATACTGCTTGTACTGGCTCATGTAGATGTCTATTTGAGCCCTCTGAATGTGATTTGTACCTGTTTGAGTTACTCATACTTAGTTCCAATTCAGGCTCAGATATCATGGGCATTTCTGGGACTTGCCTTTGGGATAAGGCACTTCCTTGTGTGGATTCTGTTCCACTGGGGATATTGCCCTTTCTTTTCCCTTTTGAGGGATCAATTCTACTTCTGAGTCCAGCTCCATCTGATTGGATGGAGTATTGGGAACCTCTTCTGGTAGTCATAATTAAAGAATAAGAAAAAATAAAAGTATTTTTAGAGTAAAATTCTTTTATGGCAATTTAAAAAAAGAGGTGCTCACCTTCAGAGTCTTGAATGGTGGGCCCTGGAAAGTCTAATTTCTTAGCTTTCTTTCTTTTGGTGATAACTGGTGTTGGAGAACTTTGACAAGTTTCTTCCACCAATCTCTCAACAGTAGCTTGGTTGTCTTCTGTTGGGTTATCTTCAAACACTAAAAAAGACAAATAAATATAAGTCTTTTTATAAGAAGTGTTATTTTTGGCAAGATATGGCAATTTTCCACGTAGAAATTGCTTTTATATCTTTAAAAAAATGAAATAAATAAAGAAATGAATAAAAATGAATAAAAATAACTTTTTTTTATTGGTTTTTAATATTTTTTAATATTTTTTATATATATTTTTATTTTTATTTTTAAAGAATAAAATAAAAAATGAATATGATTCTTATAAAATTAAATTATAATAAAAATTATTTTTAATTTATAAATTATCTTTTTTAATCACTAGAGTCACTCAAAGAAAGTTCTTGCAAGTCTAAGGATGTGAAAAACCACGTGTAAGACAGTACAATTGCTTTCCAAATGCCTCAATAGCTTTTAAAATCAATAAAATATAAAATTATTATATAATTTTATGATTATAAATATAATTTATTATTGGATAAACCCAAATAGAATCTTTTTAAAGGTTTTTTCTAGTAAATATCACGGCCAGGCCCCCAAATGTAAGGTTTGACTATGAAACAATAAGTAAAAATTACTAATTTTTTACTTATTGTACTCTGAATGTCCTTATAATTGAAATAAATAAGATTAAAATAATAATAATAATAAAGAAATATTATTATTATGGCGTAAAAATATTATATTATTAAATAAATATAATAATATAATTAATATTATATGAAATTATAATATTATAAATAATATATTAATATAAAATAATTAATATATTATAAAGCTCTTTATTATTGTTACCAACAAATAATAAAGGCGTAAAAAACTGTTTTTTATAAATAAAAAACAATTAATAACAATAATATTACTAATATTAAAGTTATATATTAATATAAATACTATTTATATTAATTAAGAATTATTAAGAGTAATAATAAGAGAGAAATTATTATAATAAGATGAAATAACCTACTTTTAACACTTAAAATAATAATTTTGAGATATTTTACGCCAAAAGAATATAATACAACCTTTTCAAATTGTATTTACAATAAAAAATAAAGAAAATTACTAAATTTCTTGATTTTACGTGGAAATGAGTTTTTAGAGAGATTTTTAACAAAAACAATTAAATAAATGATTTAATCACGTCAAAATAGATGATTATAGCAAGGTGGTCTTTGGTCTTTAATAATATAACAGTTTTATATATAAAGAATAAAGAAATTACCTTTGATTTAATTGATTGAATGTTTTTGATGCGTCTGAGGGGAAAATAGAGTAAAAAGAGCTCTATTTATAGTAAATACCTCCCTCCTAGAGTCCAACAGGCTTCTAGTAGACGTGTACTGATCATATCCACTGGAATTGATCAATATTTTAAGGTTTGAGGGTGATTACATCATGATCAAACCATATTACATCATTATTACACCATTATTTAGAGTTATCACTATAACTCTAAGTTTGATGACATCAGAGGCTTGGCAGAACCCCAAATTTCGTGGATTTTATTAGTTTTAATCATAAACTAATATTATTCACCAATTTTATCACTCTTAAGACTGTTAAACTTAATTTAAGGTTACAGTATGTGATCATAACAGCTCAATTTAAGCTCAAACTTTGATCCTCAATAACTTTTAAGGTTTTCACGCTACAGCAATTCAGAGAGTGAATTCTGATAGCCTGACATAACCTTATTATGCTGCCAAGAGCTTTTCATTACATCATCAAAACTCTAATTTTGATGATTTTTCTTGTAACTCATCTTTTCTGTCGAAATTCAATATTTTAAACTTCAAACCTTGATTTCAGGGGGTTATACCCTGAATTTAATAATAAAAATTACATCATTCTTCACGAATGAACTAGTAGAATCCAACTGTATACTTTTTTTTAAGTTTGGAGCACTTTCACAACAAAGTGGTCAACAGCTCTGTTGATTTTTATCAATATTTCATCATAGGTTTTAACCTTGTTTATAACTTGTAAAATAAAGTTCATATCTGTGTTCTTACAGTAATTACGTGGTAACTTTATTTTTGGTTCATCATTCTATCATGTATATTTCAGGAGATATTAGCTATGATCCTTGAATATATGCGTTGACCAAAAAAGTGCATATATTCAGGATAATTCTTTAAGTATTAACTTTGGGAATTAGCTTATTAATTGTTTTATGTGTGAATTTTCATGGGGAATCCACTGGTACAATTTATTTTACATGTTGTTTCATTAGTTCTTGAGATAAATAAGTTTTTATGGTTTTTATAAGGTATTATACCTTATAATTCCTTAAATATTGACTTTACAGATATGCCATAAAAATGGTATATGTGTATTTTTCCATGGGGAATCCAATGGTATAATTTGTTTTACAAGTTTATTCATTGGTTTTCAAGTTAAACCAATTTTAGTACCAATTTATGGTATTTTTTGTATATTTGAGTAATTATTTTTAATGTATAATTATTCTAATTAATTTTAATATAATTATATTAAAGGTATAGTTATTCTGAGTCTTTTTTGTGACCTTATTGGGTATGTGGTCATATCTCAAAGGCTCACATTCCCTACCACCAAAAAAGATTGTACCACAATCTGATATATGTGATTAGGGTATCATCCACTGTCCTACCTCTTCAATAGACTTTGTTAGTCTTGAAGCTCAATAATGCTTAGCTTTTTATTTTTCAGGTTTTCTTTCATGTCTGAACCTTCTTAGTAATTTATCAGCATTTGTTATATCTTTCTCAAGTAGCCATTCATCTTCTTGAGTTGTATTTCTATACCTCACAAGGTATTCCCTTTCTTTTTTGTTTCTTGTCCTTCTTTCTTTAAGGACTTTTACTATTTTCTTTTCCTCTCCTTCCTCCAAGGGGGGAATTTCAAGTGGGGGTTTATTTCTTAGTGGAAATAACTCCTTGTCACTTGAACTGTAAGGTTTTATCAGACTTACAGGGAAAGTTGGGTGTTTGTTCATTAGTTCACCTGTGAGTTCTAATTGCACAGCATTGGGTCCATGAAGTGCTTTTATCATAAATGGTCCTGCAAAGGAATCTTTCAATTTCTTTGGGCCTTTTATGTTATTGAAATTAAGGGTTGATACTAAAACCAAGTCCCCTATTTTGAAGTCAGGTGGTTTATGACTTTTATCCCATCTTTCTTTTGCATATTTAAAAGAATCTTGCATGCATCTGTTTGCATGGTGTCTTGCTTTGTCAAGCATTATCTTGCAACTGCTTGCTGTTGGATGTATATCCACTAAGTCCTTTTTGAGGGTATCATAAGGAAGTCTTGGATTCCAACCTTTCTCTAGCATTGCTGGTGTTTTGCCAGTAGAAGAATGGATTGATGTCTTATATGCCAGTTCAAGTGCTGGTATTAGTGTACACCAATCATGGGTAAAACCATCAGAATCTTTGAATTCTAGCCCATAAGCACAGAATCTTCTGATCATATCCTCTAGGGTTTGTATCATTCTTTCTGCTAGACCATCAGTTTGAGGATGATAAACTGTTGAGAATGATAACTTTGTCCCAAACAAGTTATGGAGGTTTGTCCATAATGCTGAAGTGAACTTTGGGTCTCTGTCACTTATAATATTTTGGAATAAGCCTGTGTGGCTAATGACTTTATTCCATATCATTATGGCTGTATCCATAGCTGTGTCATCTTTATGACATGGTAAGAACATGGGAGTTTTACTGTACCTGTCAACTAACACTAGACATGCATTATAACTCCTGTCTCCTCCTGGAGGTAAGGCTGTTACCCAATCCATATGAACTATTTCCCATGGGGATTTTGGTTCTTGGATTTGGATCATCATTCCAAATTTCTTTCCTGTGGCTCTGTTGGCTTTTTGACATCTGTCACAGGTTTGGCAGTACTCTGAAACATCTTTCTTCCAATTTGGCCACCAAGAGCAGGTTTTCACCCTCTCTAGTGTCCTATCTTCTGAGAGATGTCCTGATGCAACACTATCATGACACTCATGTAAAATAGTGTTTATTAGTGTTCTGTCTGTTAAGGCCATAACACATGTGTGTTTTGTTCTATGGTACAGGATTCCATAAAGGAGGTGAAATCTTCCTTCATCATATGCCTTTTTCCATATTTCATCTAGTTTTGATGAAAGTGATGGATCTTTGCAGTCTTTCATTAGAAGTTGGCTTAAGATATGGAAATTTTTGTCTGTCTTATAGCTTTCTTTAACTTGGTTAAAGAATTCTGTGCCAATGTCTGTAACACATATTCCTTCTATATGGTGCTCTTCTTGTGGTACCCATGCTGGATTGTCAGGGGTATTTGCTAGAGCCCATCTGCTAAGACCATCTGCATTTTTATGAATATTTCCAGATTTATGAACAATAGTCATATTTCCTCTATATTCTTGGATAGCAATTTGCCATCTCAGCATATGTCTATTTGGAGTCTTCATATTTAATAGTGATTTCACAGCATTACAGTCTGTGATTACATCAAATACTGTGCCATCCAAATAATAATGCAGTTTTTCTAAAGCCCACACTAGGCATAAGCATTCCATTTGGCTTGCTCCATACCTTGCTTCTGTTGGCTTTATCTGCCTTGAAATGAAACAAATTGGTCCTTCCACTGGTTTATCATTGATAATTTGTGTTTGATGAAGTGCAGCACCTAGTCCTTCTCCACAAGCATCAATGTACAGTTTGAAGGGTAGTTTCCAATCTGGCATTAGAAGAAATGGGGCATTTGTTAAGGAATTTTCCAATTCTTCATATGCCTTGACTCTTTCTTCTGTCATCTCATAGACTGTTTGTTGGTCACATAGCTTATACAAGGATTTAGCAATCTTTGCAAAGTCCCTTATATGCTGTCTATAGTAACCAGCAAATCCTAGAAATGATTGCATTTCTTTTTTGGTTTGAGGCATTGGTTTAAGTAGTACTGCTGCTACTTTATTTTTGTCTATGCCTAGACTAGAGCCAGATACTACATGTCCTAGGGCTTTTAATTCACTATATGCAAAATGACACTTTTTCAATGAAATTTTCATATTTACTTGGACTATTTTCTGTAGTACCCTTTCTAGTCTTGTCAGGTGATTTTCCCAAGTTTCTGAGCAAACTATGATATCATCAATGTAGATTATTAACCATCCTTCTGATAATTCTTCAGGAAATATGGTATTCATCATTCTTTGATAATGGGAAGGTGCATTTTTTATCCCAAATGGCATTCTTAAGTATTCAAAAATTCCACAATGGACTATTATTCTTAGTAGTTTCTTGGCATTGTCTGTTAAGACATTTTGATGAAAACCCTTAAGAGCATCCATAGCTGTGATGAACTTAGCTTGTGACAATTGGGTCAATGTCTCATGGATTCTGGGTATTGGATATCTGTCTGGAATGGTATAGGTATTCAGGGCTCTGAAGTCTCCTACCATCCTTGATTTTCCATTATGCCAAGTTATAATGACAGGTGTAGTAACTTCTACTTGTTCATTATGTCCAACCTTTCTTAATACTCCAAGGTCCATTAATTCTTTAATGTGCACCTCTAGGGCTTCTCTAGCTCTTGGACTGGCTGGATAAGCAGGTCTTCTTAATAAAGGTGGGTAAGGCTTTTCTACATTAAGATTTATATCCACTTCATGTCCAATTAAGGCACCTAGTGGTTCTTTGTCAGTTGCAAAGGCATTTTTATACTTAAATAAGAGGTCAATCAATTTTTCTTTCATTTTTTCTGTTAATTCTTGATTGAATTCTGCCTCTTTGAGTTGTTCAGATATAAAAAGTTCTTTTTCTGGAATTTTTTCCTCATTCTTAATAACTGTGATTTGTTTTTTGTTATTTAAGAATCCAAACTTTTGTCTTTTATTATCTCCTATGGTGAAATATCTATCCTTTTGGTTGGAGATATCTATACCATAGATTGATAAGTAGTCATTCCCAAGTATGAAATGATTACTAGTACAGTTGTCCATTACTACAAACTCTACTTTGATTCTGACACATTGTGAGGGATGAGGAAAAATTAGTGTTAAATCAATTATTCCAAGGGGCTTCATGCTCTCACTTGCACTACTAAATTTGACACCTTGTATTGGCATAAGTTTTTCTTTCCAGTCTGGGACAATGGTTTTTAAATAACTTTTGCCAACACAAGTGCAATATGCTCCTGTATCCAAGTTAACCTTTCCTTCTTGGTTATCAACCATAACAATACTTATACTTGATTTTCCAGCTGTATATCCCATTCCTCTTGCAGGTTTGGTTCTATACATTTTGGCATCTTGTATGTTTGTCAGGTTTGTGTCAGATGTTCCAACTTGTGGCAAGTTTGAGTTAACATCCAGTACTTCATAAATTATATCAATATTATTAATTTGTGCATTAATTATATTGATTTCATCACTTTCAGAGCTCTCTGACTCTTCTTTCTCTTTTTCAGAGTCAGATTCCTCTTCTTTGTCATTGTGGTTTTCTGTTTCCACAATTTCATTAATCTTTGCTTTTTTAAGGCAATTATTGGCTAAGTGTCCAATACCTCCACATTTATGGCATTTTCTTTGCTCATTATTGTTGGATGTATTGGGTTTAAAGGATTCTTTTGATTTATCTTTCTTGATAAATGGTTTATTTGGGCTTTTAATGTCCAATCTTTTCCAAGTTCTGCCAATTTTTGTTCTTGTCACTATATCTTCTAGTGCATTTATATACTCTTCTGTGGAGCATGGTTCTATACACCTGCTTCTTAGGGCATGTTCTAGTTCCCCTCCATATTTTTTAAGTATTTTCATATGCACCATCTTCTGTGACATTTCTGGGTACAGTGCATTAAGCCTTTCAACTTGTTTTAAGAACCAAGTTAAAGGTTTATCTTTCTCAGGGTCAAAGAAAGAGTTTTCAAATGCATTTTCTATCTTATACCTCCAGGCATCATTTGCCCACTTGGTGATTATTTCTTGTTTCCACCAAGACCAGGTATTTTTACCATTTGTTTGTCTTATGCCATAATACCATCTTTTTGCAGATTTCTCAAACAATGAATGTAATCTTGCAATGATTAATTCATCTGGTATGGCATAGTCTTCTTGTAACATGTCAATTGTTTTAATAAATGACATGTGGTCATATTCACCTTCTCCTGTGAATGTTGGCCATTCTTTTAATTGAGGTGCTTCTTTCATTAAGACTTGGTTATTATCTTGGTGACTCAAGTCTGTTATGAAAGGATTTGACAATTCCTCTTTTGTTTTAACAGGGCTTCTTATATGAGAAAATGGTGTTGATAACTTTGGCATATTTAAATTAGCCTCATTAATTTTATCCATTTTTTCAGTAATAAGCCTTATTTCACTCTGAATATCATCTTTCAGATGCATTCTTGCTTCATCACTTTTTTCCACATGGTCCAAAAGTAATTTTTGGTGTGATGAAGTCTTTTCTTCAAATTTTTCTACAGAAATACTTAATTTATTGAATTTTTCTGTAAGATTGTCAATACTCACATCATAATTGATTGTCAAAGTCTTATCTTGGATATCTTTTATGTATTTATACAATTCTTGTTGTCCTTGTATTAATTTTTGAGTATTGTCAATTAAATTCTTTGGTTTATTATTTTCAACAATAAACTTAATGTTGTCAATTTCTTTCTTGTTTTGCACAACAATTTTTGTTAAAGAAGATAAATTGTTATTTATTTCTTGTAGTGATAATAAACTGTCTTTAATTTCTTTTAGAGGTAATATACTATTCTTAATTTCTGTTAAAGTATTTACAACATCTTTGGACAAGGTTATTTCTTTGGGAAATGAGGTTGTCTCATTCTTTGCTCTTCCTTGTCCTTGAATTCCATCAAGGTTCTGGCCATGTTGAAAACATTGTCCATGGCATCCTTTTGGATTCTTGGGATTCTGTAGCTTGGGGAATATGGTTTCCTCCAATGCTTTTTCTTGTTCTTCTTCCCTTCTTGGGGAAGTGGGTTGGCTTGAGGCTTGCTGGTAGAAGCTACTGGGGCTTCTTCCTTGGTTGCCTCCCTCTTTTTGGCATGATAATCCTTGATTTTTTTGATTTGAGGTTTGGATGACAGTGGATTCCATCCATTGGAGTATTTCACTATCTCCTCCTCTTTGAGGAACTTTTTCAGGATGTGCCAGGAGTTCATCACTCCTTGGTGTATTTGAGGCAGCATTTCCCAATCTTTGTCCTTGTACACTGTGCAATACTGCTTGTACTGGCTCATGTAGATGTCTATTTGAGCCCTCTGAATGTGATTTGTACCTGTTTGAGTTACTCATACTTAGTTCCAATTCAGGCTCAGATATCATGGGCATTTCTGGGACTTGCCTTTGGGATAAGGCACTTCCTTGTGTGGATTCTGTTCCACTGGGGATATTGCCCTTTCTTTTCCCTTTTGAGGGATCAATTCTACTTCTGAGTCCAGCTCCATCTGATTGGATGGAGTATTGGGAACCTCTTCTGGTAGTCATAATTAAAGAATAAGAAAAAATAAAAGTATTTTTAGAGTAAAATTCTTTTATGGCAATTTAAAAAAAGAGGTGCTCACCTTCAGAGTCTTGAATGGTGGGCCCTGGAAAGTCTAATTTCTTAGCTTTCTTTCTTTTGGTGATAACTGGTGTTGGAGAACTTTGACAAGTTTCTTCCACCAATCTCTCAACAGTAGCTTGGTTGTCTTCTGTTGGGTTATCTTCAAACACTAAAAAAGACAAATAAATATAAGTCTTTTTATAAGAAGTGTTATTTTTGGCAAGATATGGCAATTTTCCACGTAGAAATTGCTTTTATATCTTTAAAAAAATGAAATAAATAAAGAAATGAATAAAAATGAATAAAAATAACTTTTTTTTATTGGTTTTTAATATTTTTTAATATTTTTTATATATATTTTTATTTTTATTTTTAAAGAATAAAATAAAAAATGAATATGATTCTTATAAAATTAAATTATAATAAAAATTATTTTTAATTTATAAATTATCTTTTTTAATCACTAGAGTCACTCAAAGAAAGTTCTTGCAAGTCTAAGGATGTGAAAAACCACGTGTAAGACAGTACAATTGCTTTCCAAATGCCTCAATAGCTTTTAAAATCAATAAAATATAAAATTATTATATAATTTTATGATTATAAATATAATTTATTATTGGATAAACCCAAATAGAATCTTTTTAAAGGTTTTTTTCTAGTAAATATCACGGCCAGGCCCCCAAATGTAAGGTTTGACTATGAAACAATAAGTAAAAATTACTAATTTTTTACTTATTGTACTCTGAATGTCCTTATAATTGAAATAAATAAGATTAAAATAATAATAATAATAAAGAAATATTATTATTATGGCGTAAAAATATTATATTATTAAATAAATATAATAATATAATTAATATTATATGAAATTATAATATTATAAATAATATATTAATATAAAATAATTAATATATTATAAAGCTCTTTATTATTGTTACCAACAAATAATAAAGGCGTAAAAAAACTGTTTTTTATAAATAAAAAACAATTAATAACAATAATATTACTAATATTAAAGTTATATATTAATATAAATACTATTTATATTAATTAAGAATTATTAAGAGTAATAATAAGAGAGAAATTATTATAATAAGATGAAATAACCTACTTTTAACACTTAAAATAATAATTTTGAGATATTTTACGCCAAAAGAATATAATACAACCTTTTCAAATTGTATTTACAATAAAAAATAAAGAAAATTACTAAATTTCTTGATTTTACGTGGAAATGAGTTTTTAGAGAGATTTTTAACAAAAACAATTAAATAAATGATTTAATCACGTCAAAATAGATGATTATAGCAAGGTGGTCTTTGGTCTTTAATAATATAACAGTTTTATATATAAAGAATAAAGAAATTACCTTTGATTTAATTGATTTAATGTTTTTGATGCGTCTGAGGGGAAAATAGAGTAAAAAGAGCTCTATTTATAGTAAATACCTCCCTCCTAGAGTCCAACAGGCTTCTAGTAGACGTGTACTGATCATATCCACTGGAATTGATCAATATTTTAAGGTTTGAGGGTGATTACATCATGATCAAACCATATTACATCATTATTACACCATTATTTAGAGTTATCACTATAACTCTAAGTTTGATGACATCAGAGGCTTGGCAGAACCCCAAATTTTGTGGATTTTATTAGTTTTAATCATAAACTAATATTATTCACCAATTTTATCACTCTTAAGACTGTTAAACTTAATTTAAGGTTACAGTATGTGATCATAACAGCTCAATTTAAGCTCAAACTTTGATCCTCAATAACTTTTAAGGTTTTCACGCTACAGCAATTCAGAGAGTGAATTCTGATAGCCTGACATAACCTCATTATGCTGCCAAGAGCTTTTCATTACATCATCAAAACTCTAATTTTGATGATTTTTCTTGTAACTCATCTTTTCTGTCGAAATTCAATATTTTAAACTTCAAACCTTGATTTCAGGGGGTTATACCCTGAATTTGATAATAAAAATTACATCATTCTTCACGAATGAACTAGTAGAATCCAACTGTATACTTTTTTTTAAGTTTGGAGCACTTTCACAACAAAGTGGTCAACAGCTCTGTTGATTTTTATCAATATTTCATCATAGGTTTTAACCTTGTTTATAACTTGTAAAATAAAGTTCATATCTGTGTTCTTACAGTAATTACGTGGTAACTTTATTTTTGGTTCATCATTCTATCATGTATATTTCAGGAGATATTAGCTATGATCCTTGAATATATGCGTTGACCAAAAAAGTGCATATATTCAGGATAATTCTTTAAGTATTAGCTTTGGGAATTAGCTTATTAATTGTTTTATGTGTGAATTTTCATGGGGAATCCACTGGTACAATTTATTTTACATGTTGTTTCATTAGTTCTTGAGATAAATAAGTTTTTATGGTTTTTATAAGGTATTATACCTTATAATTCCTTAAATATTGACTTTACAGATATGCCATAAAAATGGTATATGTGTATTTTTCCATGGGGAATCCAATGGTATAATTTGTTTTACAAGTTTATTCATTGGTTTCTAAGTTAAACCAATTTTAGTACCAATTTATGGTATTTTTTGTATATTTGAGTAATTATTTTTAATGTATAATTATTCTAATTAATTTTAATATAATTATATTAAAGGTATAATTATTCTGAGTCTTTTTTGTGACCTTATTGGGTATGTGGTCATATCTCAAAGGCTCACAATTACCCTCAATCTACTCCAATATAATTGAATAATAATATTCAGCTCAAACAACATGACTATCTTAATATTCACATAGAATATTGAGGACTTTGAATGTGACTATATAATAAGTATGTTTTGACTTATGAGTAATCAATATATAAGAAATTCTCATCATATGAAACATAAATGAGAGTTTTTCCCAATAAATGCATCATGATATCAATCTGAATCTCAACATTCAACAACACTGAATCCAAAATTGGTTTTTTGATATTTGAAAATTCACAACTTTAATTTCAAAAACTTTAAGGAAGCTAAAATTTCATTTTGAATATTTGTTTGGGTTCAAAATTTGATATTGAATATTTCGGGACCCTAAAAAGATATGCTTTTATTCTAATTGATTTTTGTGAATTTCAAGTTAAGAGCTCAAATTATTTCCAGAAGTTCTTTGGTTTATCTTTTAAGCAATATTGAAAGAGCTTTATGGTCTCCTTTGACTCATGAATTTATATAAATATCAAAAGATGGGTGACGGTTTTTTCAAATATGTAGAAACTTTTACTCCAAATCAATCAAAATATTTAATTAAATAAGAATTCTCTCAATGATCTTTTTTTGAAAATTTATTTCAATGCTTTCCAAAAATATTTTTCCTTATTAGTTCAAGAATAAATAGCTTAATAATTCAAAGAAAATGAAAATACTTTTCAAACAAAATAAAATAATTAATCATTAAATGTATGAGTTTTGAATTTTTGAATTTTGATCCAATGATTTATCACAAAATTGATATCTTTTTGATTACAATTATAAGATATTTTCTTAATTGAAATCAAAGGATATTAATGAGTCTTGTGTATATTTAATTATTTATTGATTTATTTTCTTGAGAAAAATATTTTTTTCTCATTATTTTTTTTCATTAGAAAAGGGTAACCATAGAAATTCTATTTTTTTGTTTATAAAATGGAAATAATATGATACTATTTAGCCTTTTATTTGTTTACTCATAGATATTACAATAATATAGGAAAGCTTTTGATCTTTTCAAAGTCAAGAAATCAAAAAGAAAATGGAGGCTCAATTCAGCAGCTTTCATTAATCCCTTTCACAGGCCTTCAATAAATGTTCTTTTTTTAGGATACTATTAAGGAGGTAAATGTAAGATTTTCCTCAAAAAGTCTTCTTATTTATTTTTATCATTTTTTTATACACTTCTTTAAGAATTAATTTTTTATACTCCCCAATATAATTTAATAGCTGAACTTGAATTATTATTAGAATAATGATAATGGGAGAAATTTGCAACTTCTATAAAATTTACTCATTATTAATTTTTCTACAGAATTTATATGCAAAATATTTTCAATCTATTATGGTTTTTTCTCAGTTATATTTAATTTTATAAGTAAGAAAAATAATTTTCATATCCTTCCTTTGACAAATTTTTAAAGAGAAATTCAATTTCATCTTTTAAGCTTTCTACCCTGTGAAATGTGAGAATTAGGGGTTCCCAATATATCACAAAAAATATATACTTTTCTCAAAGTCATATTTTAATTTGAATTATATACATGATCACCTCATTTACTGAAAAATATATAAAATCTACGTCAGAAATATTCAAGGATGTCAATATTTATCTTCTTTGGCAGTTACTTTATATTTCAAACTATTTAACCATCAATAACAATATTTCGAATTTAAGAGAATACTTTTAAGAAATATTGAGATGAAAGAATTTATAGCTTAATATAAAAAAAAAAAGAAAGAAAGAAGATTCAAACTATTTTCATTTTGAAAAGGAATTTCAGATATTTTTAAAAATAATACCTAGGAGGGAAGGAGGGTAGATTATTTTGTTTCTTTTTTTTGGAATTTTTTTAAGTTGAGAATTCTTAAATGTTTTATTTCCTTTTAATTTAGTTTATTTATTTATAGCTTAAAATCAAAATCCATTACAAACTTATCTAGTTTCTTGGTTTTTTCTATTTTAATTAAGTTTCATAATTTTTCTCATATAATCTTCTTCTTCTTTCAAACAAAAAGGAAAATACTGGTGAAAATTAACAATAATTGTTATTCTTCATAAATTTTTAAAATTCACTATCCTTGAAATTTCTTTCAATAAATTAGCTTTACTTAAATATTTACTTATATATTTAGACAAAATTCCTATTTTTAAGACAAGAGGAAAAATAATTGAAAAATTTGAATTAAAATTATTGAATCAAAAAAAGGTTATTATTCTATAAGGAAAAGAATGATTTTCCCAAAAAAATCCCTTTCATAAAAAAGGATTATTCTTGATAAATTTAATATGTTTCATATATGTTTTCTAAAAAAACAATTACCACTTTTTCAAATGAAATTGAATTGAAGAAAAAAACCCTTATCTCACAAATAAAAAGAAATAAACAGTTTTTCCGCTCAAGCACCTTCTATTTCATAAAATTATATATTTCTTGTTGATTTTTTGATTTTTAACTTTGAAAAGCCTAAGTATTTCAAATCAATTGATAGTCTCCAAAATTGACATTATTAGAAAATCTTTCCTTTCTGAATTTTTTTATCTTAACTTCATCATCTTTGTTTTAATTTCCAGTTGATTGTTCTTTTCATTTTAACGCATTTCAAATTAATTTCAGAATTTAACCCCCAAAAACTTACAGGCTCAATAATTATCAGAAACCTAAAAGCAGCGTTGGAATTAATTGGTAATCATTATTCAAGCAGATTATCCATGTATTATTATTTGGTTACAAATAAACCTCAGTTTCGATGCATTATTTGGAACAATTGTTTCAATTTTATCTTTCTGGCCACTTTCAAGAATACAAAATGGATTCCAACTCGTTTCCCTTGGAAAAAATCATAAGTTCTAAAATGGATTCAAGCTTATTGCATAAAGAATCTAATACTAGTGGAAAACATATAAATAACTATTTATCTGAAAAGGAATTTGTAAATTCTAAATGATCACATGTAACTTAAGAGAACTTAAAGAAGGTAGTTAAAAACATGATGGAATATTTTGAGAGATTTATTCTTTATTTGGACATAGACAAATAATAAATCCCATCTAAATTTTTTATTCTTGGGAAGTGAAACCAATTATAAATGGTGAAATTTGGATTGATGTAACTTTACAAGTTGGTAAAATCTCTCATTCAGTTAACTTTAAATAATTTTAATAATTTTTTCACAGATTTTTAATTTTATACAGATGAGACATTTGAAACTCCCATTTGAAAATAAAATATTGAATTTTGATGAATTAACATAGTGAATATGGATGATCAGAATTATATTAATTGCTTAATTTCATATGATCTATCATAAGGATGGGTTGAGCTGAGTAATTTACTGTTTACAGTATCACATGTCTGATATTTATCCATTCAAAAATCAGAGAATAAAATTATCTTCAAATTAAAAGTACTTCAACTCAGGGAAAAAAGAAGTGAATGAATTTATTTTCACCCTAATACATGCATATATCAGAATATCATCAGAACAGTGATGTTTGTTTGGCACTTTGGAGTATTAATAAGTTTTTGATTAAAATAGAATTTACAAATAAATAATAAAAAAATGTCAGATGTATTTATAAAAAGTCCATTTCCGTCAAAAGAGACATCATATTCATGAGGGAAGTTAAATAATGAAAAATACTGGCCTTTATTTATTCAAGAGTTTGAAAGAAATGATGAATTTCAAAACCTAAATTTCCATTCTTGAAATTACATTTTGTTTCAGCTGAGTTTAGTTGGTATTTCAATCAATTACTTCTTCACAAGTAAAATATTTTAAGATTATTTCCTTTTACTTTTTTACTCTTGTGTTTCCATTAATTTCTGTCCCAAATCCTCATAAATGATTACTTAGATCTCACACATTAATATGACCCACAAATACTATTGAGCTCAATTCAGATCCTTGGAAATAAAACAATTCCTTATCTCAAAACTCCCAATCACTTGTGTATGATGAAATTGATTTTAGTTAATTCCAAATTCGATTGTTTTTTTGTAAATTCAGGGGCAACCTCCATGGTTCAGCCACTTTCCTCTAAAAAATGGATTTGAAAAGCTAGCCAATGATGTGAATAAAAAGCCTTTCAATAAATTTAATCTCATTGAAAGAAACCTACATGAGATATGAAGAAATTGAAAGAATAAATATATGCTTTCAAAATACTTTTCAGCAACTACTGGATCTAGAATCACTCCTGATGGACATTAACAGGGTATTGGAAAAATAGATTGAAAGATTTAGTTTCTTTTTCCTTTCTTCAAATGAATGTATTTGCTGTTGGGGGAGAAGACAAATTTGGATACTACACCCTCATAAGATGCACAAGATGAAGTATAAAACTATTCTGTTCCACCACAATAATAAACCAATATCCAAGAGGTAAGCCATGTTAGATCATTTCACCGTTGAAAAGGTACTTTCTCTTTTTCTTATTTGTACTTTTCATAGAAAAAAATTAAAAATACTTTTGTGTGTTTTCTTATTGTGCATATTTTGATAAAAAGTACTGTACTCTTTAGTATTTAAAGAGACAGTACTTTGTTGTAACTTAGGATATGATGATATGAAAATTAATAGAGAAATTAATTAATATCATCATCTTCGTCGTCGCTTCGCTATCGTATACTTAACAAGCCAAAAGAAATATTCACTGAATATTCTGGGCTAACTTCATTTAAATTATAATAAAGTATTAGACACCATAGAATTGACTCTCCGATAGTGATATTGATTCATAATTATACATAATGGAGTAAAATAGCCTCTCTGAAGAATCTTTAAGCTTCAATAGTCACCATGAGTAAAGTGGCTGCACCTGGCAGCAGGTTTTGCGTTGTAAAATGAGTTTGGACCCACAATAGAATTATCTTTAATCCTTCCTATGAACTGGGTTGTAGCCAGTAAATCAATGTTTGTTTATACTCCAAGATTTTCCAAGCCATTAGAATATTACAAAATTTTCAATATTTTCATTTTTTTAAGTATACATAATACATGTATAATAAATTATATTAAATATATTAATTGATTTGGATTTATCAAAGATACCCTTCAATTATATATTCATTCTCATTGAAATATTATCTAATAAAAATAACTTACAACATCTATATGTTCTGAATTTTAGCACTTCTATTGGTCTTTTGAGGCCTTGATGGGTAAATTCCAGTCTTTGTAACGAAGAGAGCCTTTATTTTACCTTATTAGTTATGTCTTATTAACTCATGATAGAATTAATTTGTATTTTTTCCTTTGAGACTTTTCTTGGAAAAATTCTTATCCTTGATAAAATCCTTATCTTGAGAAGAAAAATTATTTTCACTTTTGTACATTTCCAATAGTTATTATTTTGATCTCAAAATACAGGAAATATAATGTGCTACAGTTTAGTTTTGATCAAAATATTCAAAAAAATTCAAAATTTATACAAAATACATATTTTCTTGCTTAATAAATGGAATTTTCATAATATCAATACTCTTTTTATTGTTTTCATTTTATTATTGCTCTTATCATTGATAAAGCTCATCAATTCCCCTTATGAGTAAAGCTCATTTATTTTCTTTCAAATAGAAATAATTCCTTAATTTGGTTATTTTGGAATGATTCTTTTTCTAATTCAACAGAGAAGTTTCATTGTCATTAAGTTTCATTCTGATACTGGAAAATTTGTTGAAAATTTGATAAATTTTACATTTTCAGACTCAAAGGGACCATTTCTGAAAGTTTTTTAATCTTTTTTGATACTTAAAGAATTAAATAGCACACTACTGTAAAACATTTGACAATCATTTTTAATTTTGCAGTAGCAGGTCTTACTGGCCTTACTACGGTAACCTAAATTGGAAAACTAAAAAAGATCAATTTCAACCCAAATTAAAAAAATTAAAAAATCCTCAGGCACATTGAAAAAAATACACTACAAAACAAAACATTATAATATGATAAAATAAATAATAATTTAAAAAAATCTCAATAATAATATCAAAAAAAAAGTGAATTAAAAAAAAATTCTTTTACATTAGCATAAAGAGACTTCTTTCCAATTATTTTATTTGACAAAAAAGGACAAAATAACTTCAATTATACAGATAAATAAAATACAGCTCAGTTTTTATTTTTTTGCGGTAATTTTATCCTCTGTTTTAGTTTTTGAGTAAATCAATTTTTTTTAATGCTTTTTTGTGGGTTTTTAGGTTTCTATTCTACCTTTAAACAATAAAAGGGGAAATTTTTTGAAATTTAGAAGAAAAGAATGGGGGAAGTGATGATGGTAATTTTCTGAAATCAATATCCTAATTATCATTCTCATTTGAAATCTCAATATTATGTTGGATCTTAGGAGCGAGGACCAAGTCACTCAATCTCAGAGACCTATCTGCATACATTTTTCATACTATTTAGTCAAAACAAATTACAAAAACTTGATTTCACTGTAATACCATTCAAATACAGTGAAGATTCAAATTCATGGCTTTATATTAATTTTTCAAAGCTTAACAGAAGTGCTATTAATTCCAAAAATATAATTTCTCAAATCTTGATTGTATTTTAATTGAAACGAGATCATTAATCCTGAATTAGATGGATAATCAATTCAGTATATGAAAAAGAACTTTATTGAGGATTCTGAATATTTCTGACTGGAAAATTTTAAGAATTTAATATCCAAAGCTGATAAAAATCTGGGTAAATTTCTTATTAGATTCTCAAGAATTCAAGTCGAATATTTTCAAGGTCATTGTGACCATGTTATAAATTTAACAATAACACTTTATAAATAGCTCATTATCAAATATTTGATATTCTTTCAGGTTTAATGAGCTCATCAAACTGAATTTAATCTTATAAAGCCCCCCAAATGTTGATAAACAAAACTTGAAAAAAAAATTGGTAAAAGAACTCATTCATCACAATCATTTTGTTTTAATATGACATAAAGCTCAATTATTGAAAAACAATCAAATAATCATCCTCATTATTAAGAAATAAGTATTTTTTTTTTAATTATTCCCAATATTTATCCAAGATTCATATTCCATTTAATTCAATTTGGGAGAAGAATTTATACAGTCGGCCACCCTTGCTTTGAGGAAAATTGAATGTAGATCTATTGGAAAATGCTTTTCTAAAGGATTGTCAATAATTTTATTTTTTTACTTTTGAAGAATTTGTAAGATCAAAGAATTTGTTTAAATAATTGAATTTATAAGAAAATTAAATAAAAATATAATTTTTATCTATCAAAAAATGGAGAACGCTCCATACATCACAAATGTTACAAATTTGATTGAAAACTAATAAACAAAAAAACAAAGGAATTCCCATTAATTATAGAAAACATATCTCAAAGGTAAGCTTCATGGAACATGAGATCACTTGAATATCCTCAAATATAAAAATCGATGAAAAGTAAGCTTAAACATAATAATACATAAAGGTTATATTTATTAATATCTAAAACATATACTTCAATTTTCTTCAATAACCATATATATATATTAGTTATTATAGCTATATTGGATTTCTTGATCTATTCTTTACCTTAATTTTCTTTAACTGATAGCTCACAAAATCAACCATGGTGGAAAATATTACCTTTTTTGACATATTTGTGTATTCCAATAAATCAACATTAGGAATTGAAAATAATTAATCTTCTAAAATTAATATATCAAAAAATATATATCTTTCTATTTCAAAAGAAAGAATTTAACTGTAAAAAAACTAAATAAACTGATGGTTTGGAGGAAAATTATACTGGCTATGGTATAATCAAGCCAGGGTTATTTTCTGAACATCAAATTGTTTCTTCACTGATACCATTGGATTTAATTTTGCAAAATATTTATGATAATATTATTGAAGAAAGATCTTCTGCTTTCAATCTTCATAAATTATATCTATAAGTGAATAACTTTTATGTACAGATACTTATGGGCTAAAATAGTGGTGATAGTTACTCAATTTATACCATCTTTTTGTAATTTATCCTTGAAATGAATTTGTTTTCATCAATATTTGAGTTTCTTTAAATTTAAAATAAGTCATCTTAGTTTCAAAATATAATTATAATAAGAAATATTTTTTCTCACATAATACAACAAATATTTCATAAAATCAAGAAATTTCATTTCAGTCCAATATTCCATAATATTCATCTTTTCAGAAGATTCCCAATTGATTTAGAAAATTTCTAATTAATTACATATTTCAAAATACAACAGTTCCTGTCTTAATATTTCCAAGTTATTTTTATCTTTATCTTATTTTGTCACTCTATAATATTTTTTCAAAACCAATAAAAAAGAATTCAAAGGTTTAATATTTTTTATTAAATGATATTAATAAATAAAAAATAATAAAATAAAAAGGCAATTAAAATGAAATTTTTGAACATATTTTTGAGATATTGAAATTTGACCAGATCTTCAATAAAATAATATTAAAGAAAATAAATTTAAGATTGATGCCTTGCAGATTTTTTCTTGGATTTCTTCCAGAAGTTTTAACTTCAAATTAAATTAATTCAATATTCACTAAATTCATCAAGCTTATCTCAAATTCCAAATGAAGCACCTTATTTAAGGTTTAGACACTTTTTTAATGTCTATCATATTTCAATTTTTTAGAATTCTGACTCAATACAATGACATATTAAAGATAAAAATAAAATTTAGGGTAATTCTTCTTGGTTTTCACTATAGTCATCACTCACATCATTAGGATTATAAAATATGCTCCACTGAAAATGAAAATCTTTTATTCCAATATATCCTTTAATTCACAAAATCTTTTTCTATTCAATTTTTTAAAAAAAAGGGATCCCCAATAAAATGCTTGAAAGAAGTTTTCAAATTAATTTAATTTTGATTTTATTTAAATTTTTAAAACTTTTTTTCAAACCAGTTTAATTTCTTTTATTGAAATAATGCCAAGGAGTTACTTTAATGGGGGGGGAGGTCACATTAGTGAGGGTTTGAATTTTTTTCTCTCCTAAAGTTATGTTAAATTTTTTGTAATTTTTTATTTATTTCAGTCTGAAGATTCTGGAATACTTTTGAAATTTAACCATTTGAATTATTGATAAATTACTTTATGTATGAGTGGGCTGATTCCACATAGTAGCTGGAATTATTTCAAAGGTGCGGAGGTTGACTTTCCCATTCAGTGATAGATTTCTATTTATAAAGAAGAAGTTTTGAATTAATGTATTCCCATACATCAGAAAAATTTTCCATTTCAAATTTAAGCTTTATTAGATTGGAATCATAGGATTGGGGTGTTGGTGAGTCAACCAATATTATTCACATTTATCAATGATTCTTGACACTCTTTTTCACCAAATTATTTCTGAAAGTTTTGAGTTAAGCTCTTTGATATATTCCAGCTGAAATAGTTTTGGATGGATTAAGTGAATATTAATCCAATAGCTAAAAGAAATTCTAATTTGTTTTCAGTGATTATGACCTTTGGATATCTTGGTGGTTGGAAGCCTTTTTTGAGCCCCTTGAGAGCCCATATTTAGCAATCATCATTTTCATTATCCTCATAACAAAAGGCCAATTAAAAAGTATTTCCTGTGGCAGTTTGCCCAACCATATGTAATAACGGTAATCCATACCTACAGCTTTATTATTTGGAATTATTTGGGAGAAAATGGTGGTTGATATGTGCTAGCTTGATACAACTTGTATGTGAAAAAAAAATTCAGGATTTGACCCTTTCTTTTTGCATGATGACTGTTAATCCATTTACTTTCCTTGAATAGAAAGAAGTAGTATTGAAGGGGAGTTCTCCCATTACTCCCTTTGAGGTTAAGGCTTCCTTTATAGATATTAATTGTTTGAGAAGTGGTCTCTTTATTTAAATTTTCAAGAAGCTGTGTTAGAATATTATTGAGATGTAAGATTTCTTTCATGAATTTTTCCATTTTATTTTGTTCTAATTAATTGAGTTTCCCATTAATGAGATAATCTGATTTTTTTATATAAGGTTTATTATTGTTTTTATATTCTAAAGTAATCATTATATAATATATGTAAATAATTTGTAAATGAAAATTCAAAAATCTAGGATTTCATGATCTCAGCCAGTTTCCAATTTTTCAAACTTAAAAGCTCTTGTTTTCATTACAGTAGTATGGAATAGAGCCTCTGAGGGAAAACATTCAGCAATGCTTCTTGGTAATTGGAAATTTCTGGGGGTATCTTTTACATGAGAAATATTATCACCATACCTTTCACATTCCAAGTATACATTCTTTTCTTGATATTATTTCTTTTTGGTAATTGAATAAAAATGATTTTTGGCCCACTCTTGTTTGTATTGTACCAATTTTTAAATATCAAACATTTGGAGACTGGTGGTGGGCAAGTGGATCTAAAAGTTTGCGTAATATGAGAATCAGGATTGATTGAGGCTTTTAAATAATTTTTAAAGATCACATACCACTAGATGAATAATAAAATCTCTTGAAATTCGAAATAAAGTGGATCTTATCCTCTGGAACAAATGTTTTTGTATTTTTATTTTGGGATGTTTGAGAGCTATTATTGTATGAATAATTCTCCTGAGTATCAAATACAAGAATAGATAAGGTGATAAAGGAGGGAAAAAATTATTTATTTATTATTTTTCTTTATACTTTTATGGTTTAAACCATTTTCATTCATCTTTGTCTTAATATATTTTATAATGAGGAATAATCCTTTTAATACAAGGTACTTTAACATTAAATTTTTCTTTTATCCATCCCGGGTGTTCAGAGAAACATTTCTTTCACATTTTCTTAATTTTTATAAAGATTATTTCATTAAAGGGGTTGAATTTCAGTTAAAAATCATAATATCAAACTATTTTGTCATAATTTCCCATGCTTATGAAATTTATTGAAATTTATTTAATCTTTAGCTCTCACTAAAATTCAAGCCCACTTTAATTTTTTAAATTCACTAAATTGTTCTTTCTTTTTCTAATAAAATTAATTCAATTCCTCTTCATCTCATTCACATTGAGGTTTTTTTTTCTCATTTCATTCCAAATTGTGAGCCTTGAGGTATATTTTACATACACAAATAGGCTGCAACTATCTTTAAGAATAAATTCTGAACTATGCATAACCCATAAGTCATGCATATATTCAAGATTCATCTTTTTTTAATTTCAAAAAAGATGAATAACTCTTTATTTAGTAATAAATCCATAGATTTAAGGCCAGATTTGGATTCTGCACAAAAATTTACCTAGGGTAGCTCCATAGAGTGAATAAGCTTAAATCAACTCTTTGAGGTGATAATATGGAAAACACTTCAATACCTTATCATCAATACCACATAAAAGATCCGTGAAAATTTTTGTTTTTCTCAATTTCACACCAAAGTAATGGGAATGTCGGAAATCCCATGTTACATATACACTAAGAATAGTATTATGCATGTTTTTGGTACTTAATATTATGGTATTCTTAAATACACTTTTTGGTACACCCATAATGGATATCTCACTTTAAGTCTGAATTTCTATTTTGACGTGAAAAATAGTCAAGGGGGACAAAATACATCAAAGAGAGCCAGGGTACCCAACTTCTGAGGCCTCTGAGGCGTCGAAAGCCCCAAATCTTGGATCCATTTCTGATCTTGGCCCAATTAGTAAACTAAAGCCTTTTGGGAACTTGGTTACCATGTTACAACTTCAGTAAATCATAAGAAAATAGTAAATAACCTGCTATTTTGACATGCCAAGGAGGTAAAGAGCAACTTAGACTCCTGTAACCATGTCAATTCTTAATGAATTTCCATGGATAAACCTAAAAAGAGTAATTAAAACCCTTTTTGGACTAGTATACATTGATTTACCTCATAGCAACCAGCCATATACTGCTATTTGCAATTCTACGTAGAAATGAGGTAAAAAGTTCAAAAATTCATTAAAAATACAATTATGAATTAATCTTTCTGAAACTTTCAGGACCAATTCATAACTGTATAATTCATATAAGAACCAAAAATAATTATACTTTTATAAGGAAAATTCAAAGTTTTACTTATAGTCCATTTTTGATGATTCCACATGAAATACTGAATCTTTGAAAATTCACAGAAAATACACTCTGTGATGAAATTTCCAATAACATGGATTACTTTGACAAATCAATGATTATTTTGTAATAAAATGATATTTACAGCTATTACTTCTTTTATTCTTAACCGTAAATGGGTTGGTAGTCATGTAAAAGCATTAATTAAGTAATTATGATAATCTTACATGACAACAGATGATGAAATCAATAATCCAAAAAGGTTTATTGTTTTTGCACTCACTTGCTCTTCAGCTTTCTCCATGGCACGCCTCTTTGAGATGTCTTAGACTTAAAAGAGGCCTCCTCTTGCTGTTTTTTTTCCAAATCATCACATTATTCAATTATACCTTTATTACCAACAAGTATTAATTGAAGCTTTTCTTAAGTGTTTTATTCTTTCAGAATCAATCAGAAAGATTTTAGATCATAGAAATCAACTATATATTGTTTTAATAATGTTATATATCCATTTTTTGATCTTTTAAATCCACAATTATCCATAAAATTTCTCTACTTTTATCTTTAATAAGTTCTTTTGAGTATTAGTGAGTGATTTATCTTAATTATTAAAGTTTTTCTCTAGTAATTTTTATCTTCAAGAATTATATTTATAATTATTCTTACATAAGATAATTATATATTTAAATAATTTCATTATTTTAATAAAGAAGTTTTATTATTAAATACTTCTTGTAATTGATTCTAGTAGCCAATTACATCTTACTATCATAATCACTAGTAGTTTTTAACATGTAAAAGAAATAATCAATTAATTAATTAATTAATTAATTAATTAATTAATTAATTGTGTTGATTTATAGTAATATTATCAACAGTTTCATAGACACATCTTACACAAATAATCTCAAATATTTATTATTAAAATTTCTTAGTTTAGTAATTATTTTAATAATAAATATTGTTTAGATTTTTTTAAGATTTTTTTTTTAGTTTTATAAGGATTTTAATTTGTTTTTTTGTAAGATTGAAATAATATTAGTAAATTTCAGAAACACACACACACACACACACACACACACACACACACACACACACACACACACACACACACACACACACACACACACACACACACACACACACACACACACACACACACACACACACACACACACACACACACACACACACACACAAAAAAAAAAAAAAAAAAAATACTAATTCTCCAAAAAAAAAAAAAAAAAAAATTATTAAATCAATCTTTTTTTTAAAAAAAATAAAAAATATCCATAATTCAATTTCATTGGAAAATGAATATCCTAATTAGTTAATTTTGTATCCTTTAACCTAATAAGTATAGTTAAGGTATAAATATTCTTTAATAAATGCAATCTTTATCAAAATATAAAGGATTTTCTTAAAGATTTTTTACCAATTCATCATTAATAAGTTTACTAACCTCTTTACCAATTTATACCCTTCTACAAATTCAATTTTTTGTTTTTAATATTCAGTAACTTAAAAAAAATTGAATCTCATTGGAAAAAAATTTGTTTTTTCTTTAATAAACAATTTTCTAAGTTGTTAGCCAATCAGAGTTGAAGGTTGTTTTTTTTATATAAAACTTTAAATTATAATAAATAAAGCTCAAAAATTTTTCTTAAAATTATCACTCCTTTTTAATATTAAAACAATTCTTTTAAAAATATTAAAAAATTTAAAAAAAAACCTATTAAGATAATTTTTATAAAATCAAAAAAAAAATTGAATTAATAATTCAAAAACTTTTTTTTGTGGTTTTAATCAATTCAAAAAACATTCCTTGTTTTTTTTTTTAATGATTAATTTCAAAGATTCTTTTAAATATTTAAATCAATTTACATGTTTTAGGATTTGCTATTGTTTTTTTTTCATAAGGATATTGAATTCAAGCTTATTGATTTTAAATTAAATTTCAATTATCAATAAAAAGTGCTTGATTATATCAGTAATAATTGATATATTAAAGTTCTTTTTTGTTTCTGGGATTTTACTTAATATTACTTGTTCTGATGCTGTATTTATAATGGTATGTACCTTGATCATTCTCACTAAAACCAAAATTTGAAATATTTGTTTTTAAATTGAATAAACTCCAATTTAATAAAGTATTTGAGTATCAGGTAATTTTATATTCTACATCAAATTAGTCAAAAATCTTCTTTTATAGAATATTAAATCATTAAGCTTAATAGTATTTAAATTAATATACCTCTTTTAAGTTTACTTTTTTTATGGCTATAGATGAGGATACAAATTTTTTTATGAGTTTTTTTTCATTTAAGGTTCAAGATAAAAAGAATATTTTGGTTAATTATTTAATGTTTAATTAAAAATATATAGCTTAATTTAATAATATAACTCATAAATTCATTTTTATTTAAAATTTAACCTGTTTCCAAAAAAAAAAAAAATCAATTTTATATAATTATAGAATATTTTTCAATCAAAATTAAATTATTAAAATTGAATGAAAAATATATATATATTAGGACTTACAAATTTTTTATAACAAAAATGAAAATATTTTATTACTCTCATGTTTTGGTTTTTTTTTATCAAAAAACTTGTTTTTTTTTTAATAAATTCACATTTCAGGGGCATGGGAAAGGAAATATTACCAGATAAAAGTAGTTAGTTTAGGGTCTCACACCAGATAATGGCATGAGGGCCTTTGATACACCTTTTCCTTTAAACCTTGTCATGGGCATGAAATTATTAGACCACTATTTTCTTTACTTAATTTTTAACTTAAAAAAAGAAAAAAAAGATAGAATTAGATTCTAAAAAAAAAATAAAAAAAAAGATTAAAATAAATATTTTTTATTATATTGAAAATTATTATTAAAAATAAAATAAAATAATTATTTATTTTTTAATAATTTTTTTTTTTGAAAAGAAAACTAATTTAAAAAAAAATTAATTAATTGATTGATTAATTTTTTTTTTTTGAATTTAAAAAAATTATTTTTATTTATTTATAATTTAATTAGGGTATTGGTAAAAACATGTAAGCAAATTGGTAAAAACACATAAGAGCTTATGTGAGCCTTGAGGTATATTTTACATACCCAAATAGGCCACAATTATCTTAAAAAGAAATTTTGAATTATGCAAAACTCATAAGTCATGCATATATCCAAAATTCATCATTTTCAATTTCAGAAAAGATGAATAACTTTTTATTGAGTAAGTAAATCCATGGATTTAAGACCAGATTTGGATTCTACACAAAAATTCACCTAGGGTGGCTCCATAGAGTGAATAAGCTCAATTTAAGTATTTGAGGTGGTAAAATGGAAAATACTTCAATACCACATCATTAATACCACATAAAAGATCCGTGAAAATTTTTGTTTTTCTTGATTTTTAGCCAAAATAATCGGAAAGTGAGAAATCCCATGTTACATATACACTAAGAATAGTGTTATGCATGTTTTGAGCACTTAATATCATGGTATTCTTACATGGACTTTTGGTACACCCATAGTGGATATCTCACTTTAAGCTTAAATTACTATTTTGACGTAAAAATTAGGCAAGGGGGACAAAAGACATCAAAGAGAGCCAGGGTACCCAACTTCTGAGGCCTCAGAGGCGTGGATAGCTCCAGAGCATGGATCCATGGCTCATCTTGGCCCAATTGGTAAACTAAAACTCTTTGGGAACTTGGTTACCAAGTTACACCTACTGTAATCATAAGAAAAATAGCAAATAACCTGCTATTTTGACATGCCAAGGAGGTAATGAGCTACTTAGACTCCTGTAACCACGTCAATTCTTGATGGCTTTCCATGACTAGACCCTAAAAGAGTAATTAAACCCTTTTGGGATCCATATTCATTGATTTACCTCATAGCAACCAGCAAAATACTGCTATTTGCAATTCTACGTAGAAATGAGGCAAAAACTTGAAAATTTAATTAAAAATACAATTCTTAATGAATCCTTCTGAAACTTTCAGGACCAATGAAGAACTGTATTATCTATGGTACAACCAAAAAGAATTATGGTTTTACTAGTAAAATTAAAAGTTTTACTTACAGTCCATTTTTGACCATTCTATGTGAAACACTGAATCTTCAAAAATTCACAGTAATTACAACCTGTGATGAAATTGGCAATAACATTGATAACTTTGAGAAATCAATGATTATTTTAGAATAAAAGAAGATTTACAAATTTTACTCCTTTTATTCTTAACCATATTGGGGTTGGTAGTCACGTAAAAGCATCAATTAAGTAATTATGATAATCTTACGTGACAACAGATGATGCAATCATTAATCCAAAAGGGTTTATTGTTTTCTCACTCACTGGTTTTTCAGTTTGCTCCATGGCACGCCTCTGTGAGCTGTTGTTGACTTAAAAGAAGCCTCTTCTTGCTGTTTTTTCCGCATCATCATCTTATCAATTTATTAAATCATTATTACCAACAAGTAAGTATTAGTTAAAGCTATTCTTAAGTGTTTTAAATCTTTCAAAATCATCCAGAAAGACGTGAAATCATAGAATCCAACTATATTTTGTTGTAATACTGTTATAAATCCTTTTGATCCTTTAAATCCACAATTCCACATCAAATTTCTCTACTCTTACCTATCAATACGTTCTTTGGAGTATTAGTGAGTCATTTATTCTTAATTCTTAAAGTTTTTCTCTAGTAATAGTTTTCTTCAAGAATTATCTTTATAATTATTCTTGCAAAAGATAATTATATATTAAAATAATTTTATTATTTTAATAAAGAAGTTTTTATTATTAAATTCTTCTTGTAATTGATTCTTGTAGACAATTACTTGCTCACTGTTAAAATCACTAGTAGTGCTTAACACGTGAAAGAAATAATTTAATTATTTAATTGTGGTTATAATAATATTTTTATTATTATATTTCATAAGAACAGACATAGTACTGTTGATTAATAGTAATATTATCACCAGTTTCATAGTCACATCTTACATTTGGGGGCCTGGCCGTGTTTTTTGAACCTTGTACCCTTAATTAATATATTTTTAAGCTCTAAAATATATTAATTGAATATTTTTTTCTTTCATTTTAAAGTCAAAATAATTCTTATTTTTGAAATTGTTTTGGAAATCTTTTCATTGAGGAATTTGGTTTAATTTTATACTGTTTTACACATGGCTTTTTCACATCCAAAAACTTATAAAATTATTCTTTGAGTTACTCTGAATTAATTTTCATTCAAAATCTTAAATTTTAATTTTTTTCTTTAAAAAGAATAATTTTTAATATTAAAAAAAAAAAAAAATAATAATAAAATTTATAAAAAATCTTTTAAAAATATCTTAAAGACACAAAAATAATTTCTTTTATCATATTTTTTTCTCTTTAAGTGTCTTTAATCAAATACTATGCAGCTGGTAACAGACTCAGTAAAAGATACATCAATAGTCCTGAATCTTCAGAAGCAGAATCTGAAGACAGTATTGAGGTGCAGATTGGTAAAAGAGGCACCTTATTCAACTCAGAAAAAGCTAAATTACCACCAAAAGGTGTGTATTTTATCTTATATTTTCACCTTTTATCTTTAAATTGACGTGAAAATGGTGCATACCAGAAATGGAAGCAACTATTCAGTCCAACCAGATGGATGTGGACAAGGAAGAGGCAAGACCAAATCCAGAAGTGCCAAATCTTCCACAAGAAAGACACATCTGGAGGATGCCAGAGTTGCCCCCCATTCCCCAAGGTCTGTACCAACAGATTTTGACGTAAATTCTGAGCCTGAACTGATTTATGGTAATATTTCCAGGGCTGAACCACTTTCAGGTGGCAGCAATAGAAATATATCAATGCCAGTACAAAAACTGGTTCAGAGCAGCCAAGGAAGAGGAGTGGGAAATCTGCCCAAGCCTTTGGCAGGGGGCCATGAACTCTTACTTACACATCAAGAGCTTTCTGGGTCAGGAGAAGACCATAGAACTCTTAGGAGGATGGAGCCCCCTGTCTTGCAAAGACAAGGTCAAAAAGATAAAGAATTGGTTGAAGAACCAAAGTCTTTTATCCATAGACCAGAAGAAAGAGTTGGAAATGACTCCAGCTTTGGAGACAGAGGCACCAGTGGCATCTACCAGCTCCAAACCAGCTCCAGAAGTATCCAAGGACAAGCCCAAAGGACCTCAAAAGAAACAGAGAGGTCCCAAGAACCATCAAGGCAAGGGCAAAGGCAAAGCCAATTGGCACAGACCTTACCCACAAGGGTACAGGATCCCAAAATTGGAGCCTTCAGCCGTGGACAGTGTCTTCAATATGGCCAGAACTCTTATGGAATTGACAGCCAAGGAGCAGGAAAGGATGAACAGGAATTTTCCACGCAAATAAATGATGTACATAGAAGTATTAGTGTAGAAATTGGCAAACTTGAGTCAAATTTGAAGCAAATTACATTAGACATCAATGATTTAAAAGAAAAATGACAAGCAACATTCTGATTGGCATCAACTGACAAATGTCACCCTTGAGTCAATTAGCAATGCTTGTGAAAGAATTGAGAACCAATGTCAAAATAATGACACAGAAGATCCTTCCATTTTTAAAGTAAATGACAGACTTAAGACTCTTGAAGACCATGTCTTGCAAATAGTTAAGAACACCAATCAATTTGCTATACATTTAGCAAAAAGTGACAGTGAGAGGCAGAAATTAAAGAATGATATAATTGCAAGTGTGGAGCAAATTCATAAGAATCATGAACCACATATGCCAAGACATTCTACACCTTTGACTGAAGAAAAACTTTCTGTCAAAGAAAGTTTGACTCCATTCTTAGGAGAAAATGCCTACTCTGCAAGAGATATTCCCAAAATAGAAGAATGGCCAACATTCTCTGGTGAAGGAGAATACAACCATATTGAATTCATCAGGACTATTGATATGTTGCAAGAAGACTTTAATATACCTGATGAAATCATAGTGGGAAAATTACACTGTTTGTTTACCAGAACTGCAAAGAAATGGTATTACAAAATGAGGATTGATCATGGTAAACATGACTGGTCTTGGTGGAAATCTGAAGTGATTACCAAATGGGCCAATAATTCTTGGAGGTTTAAAATGGAGAATTCTTTTGAAAGTGCCATTTTTAACTCAGAAAAAGACAAACCACTTACTTGGTTCTTCAAACAAAAAGACAGATTATCTGCTTTACACCCAGATATGTCTGACACTATGATTAATATGAAAATATTAAGAAAGTGTGGAGGAGAACTGGAACATGCTATCAAAAGCAGATGTGTGGAACCCTGTTCAACAGAGGACTACATTAATGCTATGGAAGATATCATTACCAGGACAAGAATTGGTAAAACTTGGGTTAAAAACCCAATAGAGCCCAAAATAGTCTCAAAGATTCCTAGAGAAGAAAGAAGACCAGAAAGACCTGTCTTGAAGTGTCATAAATGTGGAAGTACTTCACATTTAGCCAACACTTGCCCTAAGAAGACAAAAATCAATGAAGTTCAAGTCATTGAAGAAATTCAGTGTACTGAGGAGAAAGAAAAGTCTGATCAAGATTCTGCAGTCTCTGAAGATACACCAGTGGAGGACTATCCCATTGAAAACATTTCAGCTTTCTTTGAGGTCACAGAAGTCCATACCCACTTGCCACAGTACAGTGAGGATTGCTGCAACCTGATCAATATCCAAGATGCCAGAATGTGTAAAACAAAACCTGCTAGAGGAAAGGGTTATACTGCTGGAGCATCCTGTATCACATCAGTTCTGATGAGTGATACTGAAGCCAAAGTAAATTTGGATACAGGGGCATTTTGCACTTGTGTTGGCAAATATTATCTCCAAAGTATACTTCCTGAATAGAAAAACCATCTATCACCAATAGAAGGTGTACAATTCAGTAGTTCCAATAACAATATGTACCCCCTGGGTATATTGGACACTAATATTGTATTCCCACATCCAGCAGGAAGTGTAAGAATGAAAACTGAGATTGTAGTAATGGATAATTGCACATCTCAGCACATCATTCTTGGAAATGATTACTTAAATATTTATGGTATTGATATGAATAACCATAAGGACAGAAATTTCACAATTGGAGATAACAAGAGACAAAAATTTGCTTTCTCCAATATGCCAAAACAGATATCTGTAGTATCTTCTGTCAAAGATACTTACAAAGATGAATTTGTGTCTAAACAACTTGTTGAAGCACAAATTAATCCATCATTGTCACCAAAGATGAGGAATGAACTTATTGATGTATTATATACATACAATAATGCATTTTCATCTGATAATGAACCATTAGGCGCTATAAGGGGACATGAAATTGATATTACTCTTAATATTGATAGACCATATCCTCCAGTACTTAGAAGACCAGCTTATTCAGCCAGTCCCAGAGCTAGAGAGGCCTTGGAAAAACATATCCAAGAGTTGATCCAACTTGGTGTGCTAAGGAAAGTAGGCCATAATGAGGAAGTTGAAGTGACAACACCTGTTATTATTGCATGGCATAATGATAAGTCAAGAATGGTTGGAGATTTTAGAGCTTTGAATACCTACACAGTTCCAGATAGATATCCCATCCCTAGAATCCAAGAAACCTTGACTCAATTGTCTAAAGCCAAGTATATAACATCAATGGATGCATTAAAAGGCTTCCATCAAAATGTTTTGACGCCTAAAGCTAGGAAATTACTTAGAATTATCACCCACTGGGGTATCTATGAGTATCTTAGAATGCCATTTGGCATTAAGAATGCTACATCTCATTATCAAAGAATGATGAATACCATCTTCCCCACAGAATTGTCTGAAGGATGGCTTATCATTTATATTGATGATATTATTATATGTTCTGACTCATGGTCTTTGCACCTTGAAAGACTTGCAAGAGTACTTCATAAAGTTGCAGAAGTGAACATGAAAATTTCACTTAAGAAATGCAATTTTGGTTTTGAAGAACTCAAAGCATTAGGACATGTTGTTTCTGGTTTGAGCTTGGGTATTGACAAGAATAAAGTAGCAGCAGTGTTACTTAAGCCAATACCCCAGAATAAAAAAGAAATGATGTCTTTTCTTGGATTTGCTAGTTACTATAGGCAACACTTGAAAGACTTTGCAATTCTAGCCAAGTCACTTTATAGAATCTGTGATCAATAGACTGTATTTGAAATGACACAGGAAAGAATTAAAGCTTATGAGAAGATAAAGAAAGCCCTTACAGAAGCACCTTTACTCCTCATGCCTGACTGGAATATTCCTTTTAAATTGTACATTGATGCATGTGGAGATGGATTGGGGGCAGCCCTACACCAAGTCCAAATTATTGATGACAAACCTACAGAAGGACCAGTTTGTTATATCTCAAGACAAATCAAACCAACAGAAGCCACATATGGTGCAAGCCAAATGGAGTGCTTATGTTTGGTATGGGCACTTGAGAAATTACACTATTACCTTGATGGCAGTGTTTTTGAAGTGATAACTGACTGTAATGCTGTGAAATCACTTCTTAACATGAAACCTCCCAACAGACATATGTTGAGATGGCAAATAGCCATTCAAAAATATAGAGGAAACATGACTATAGTTCATAAAGCAGGAAACATTCACAAAAATGCTGATGGACTTAGTAGATGGGCTTTAGCCAACACTCCTGATAACCCAGCTTATGTACCTTTGGAAGCTGAACCACAGATTCCAATCGAAGGGATTAACATAACTGATATTGGGACTGAATTCTTTGAAGAGGTCAGAGAGTCTTATAAACAAGACAATAATTGCCATATCTTGACTTCTTTATTGGATAAAGACTGCAAAGACACATCTTTGGTTAATGCACTAGATGAAGTTTGGAAAAATTCCTATTCTGAATGAAGATTTCACTTGTTTGATGGGATTATTTACCATAGAACAAAACATTCTTGTGTAATGACACTGTGTAGTAGATTGCTCATCAATACCATTCTTCATGAATGCCATGATAGCATTTACTCTGGACACCTATCAGAAGACAGAACACTTGAAAAGGTGAAGAACTGTGCATGGTGGCCATCTTGGCGAAAAGAAACCATTGAATATTGCCATACCTGTGATAGATGCCAAAAAGCAAACAGGAGTACAGGCAAGAAATTTGGATTGATGATCCATATTCAAGAACCAAAATCCCCTTGGGAAGTTGTTCACATGGATTGGGTCACAGCACTTCCTCCAAGTGGTGACAAAAGTTATAATGCTTGTTTAGTCATTGTAGACAGATATAGCAAAACTCCCATATTCTTACCATGTCATAAAGATGACACTGCTATGGATACAGCTCTTCTTTTATGGAGTAGAGTTATTTCTCATACAGGGTTATTTAAGAATATCATAAGTGACAGAGACCCCAAGTTCACATCTGCACTTTGGACCAATCTTCATAGATTGTTTGGGACTAAGTTATCATTCTCTACAGCATATCACCCTCAAACAGATGGGCTGGCAGAGAGGATGATTCAAACTTTAGAAGACATGATCAGGAGATTTTGTGCTTATGGATTAGAATTCAAAGACTCAGATGGCTTTACCCATGACTGGTGCACTCTGATACCTGCATTAGAATTGGCATACAAGACATCAGTCCATTCTTCTACAGGACAAACTCCTGCTATGTTAGAGAAAGGATGGAATCCAAGACTCCCAGCAGACACACTGAGGAAAGACTTGATTGGCATTCATCCTACATCTTCCAGCTTCAAATTAATGCTTGATAAAGTAAAACACCATGCAAAACAGAGTATGGATGATGCTTTTGATTATGCAAAACAGAAGTGGGACAAGAGTCATAAAGTACCAGACTTCAAAGTAGGGGACTTAGTTCTAGTTTCAACCTTGAATTTTAATAATATCAAAGGCCCAAAGAAACTTAAAGATTCTTATGTAGGACCTTTTGTTATTGTTGCTTTACATGGAACCAATGCAGTTCAAGTGGAATTGAGTGGTGAATTGGAAAATAAACACCCCACATTTCCAGTCAGCTTGATAAAACCTTATCAACCAGCTGACAAATAATTGTTTCCTTTAAGGAACCCAACTCCTTTAACTGTGCCCCCTGTGGAACAGAATGAAGACAGAAAGATAAAGAAAGTCATTAAAGAAAGGAGACTTAGGGGTAAAAATCAAAGAGAATATCTTGTCAGATATAGAAATCCAGTACATGAAGATGAATGGATGGCAGAATCAGAAATACCTGACTCAGATAAACTCTTAAGAAGATTTAGACATGAAAGAAGGCCACAAGCCTGAATATGTCTATAAATGTGCTTTAAATTACTTGATCTGAGTAATGTGAAGAGGTTGGACAGTGGACATTAACCCCCTTTGGGGCCTTATTCTTTTATCATTAATAAAATTGTAGTACAATTTTATTTTTTGGTGGGAGGGAATGTGAGCCTTGAGGTATATTTTACATACCCAAATAGGCCACAATTATCTTAAAAAGAAATTTTGAATCATGCAAAACTCATAAGTCATGCATATATCCAAAATTCATCATTTTCAATTTCAGAAAAGATGAATAACTTTTTATTGAGTAAGTAAATCCATGGATTTAAGACCAGATTTGGATTCTACACAAAAATTCACCTAGGGTGGCTCCATAGAGTGAATAAGCTCAATTTAAGTATTTGAGGTGGTAAAATGGAAAATACTTCAATACCACATCATTAATACCACATAAAAGATCCGTGAAAATTTTTGTTTTTCTTGATTTTTAGCCAAAATAATCGGAAAGTGAGAAATCCCATGTTACATATACACTAAGAATAGTGTTATGCATGTTTTGAGCACTTAATATCATGGTATTCTTACATGGACTTTTGGTACACCCATAGTGGATATCTCACTTTAAGCTTAAATTACTATTTTGACGTAAAAATTAGGCAAGGGGGACAAAAGACATCAAAGAGAGCCAGGGTACCCAACTTCTGAGGCCTCAGAGGCGTGGATAGCTCCAGAGCATGGATCCATGGCTCATCTTGGCCCAATTGGTAAACTAAAACTCTTTGGGAACTTGGTTACCAAGTTACACCTACTGTAATCATAAGAAAAATAGCAAATAACCTGCTATTTTGACATGCCAAGGAGGTAATGAGCTACTTAGACTCCTGTAACCACGTCAATTCTTGATGGCTTTCCATGACTAGACCCTAAAAGAGTAATTAAACCCTTTTGGGATCCATATTCATTGATTTACCTCATAGCAACCAGCAAAATACTGCTATTTGCAATTCTACGTAGAAATGAGGCAAAAACTTGAAAATTTAATTAAAAATACAATTCTTAATGAATCCTTCTGAAACTTTCAGGACCAATGAAGAACTGTATTATCTATGGTACAACCAAAAAGAATTATGGTTTTACTAGTAAAATTAAAAGTTTTACTTACAGTCCATTTTTGACCATTCTATGTGAAACACTGAATCTTCAAAAATTCACAGTAATTACAACCTGTGATGAAATTGGCAATAACATTGATAACTTTGAGAAATCAATGATTATTTTAGAATAAAAGAAGATTTACAAATTTTACTCCTTTTATTCTTAACCATATTGGGGTTGGTAGTCACGTAAAAGCATCAATTAAGTAATTATGATAATCTTACGTGACAACAGATGATGCAATCATTAATCCAAAAGGGTTTATTGTTTTCTCACTCACTGGTTTTTCAGTTTGCTCCATGGCACGCCTCTGTGAGCTGTTGTTGACTTAAAAGAAGCCTCTTCTTGCTGTTTTTTCCGCATCATCATCTTATCAATTTATTAAATCATTATTACCAACAAGTAAGTATTAGTTAAAGCTATTCTTAAGTGTTTTAAATCTTTCAAAATCATCCAGAAAGACGTGAAATCATAGCATCCAACTATATTTTGTTGTAATACTGTTATAAATCCTTTTGATCCTTTAAATCCACAATTCCACATCAAATTTCTCTACTCTTACCTATCAATAAGTTCTTTGGAGTATTAGTGAGTCATTTATTCTTAATTCTTAAAGTTTTTCTCTAGTAATAGTTTTCTTCAAGAATTATCTTTATAATTATTCTTGCAAAAGATAATTATATATTAAAATAATTTTATTATTTTAATAAAGAAGTTTTTATTATTAAATTCTTCTTGTAATTGATTCTTGTAGACAATTACTTGCTCACTGTTAAAATCACTAGTAGTTCTTAACACGTGAAAGAAATAATTTAATTATTTAATTGTGGTTATAATAATATTTTTATTATTATATTTCATAAGAACAGACATAGTACTGTTGATTAATAGTAATATTATCACCAGTTTCATAGTCACATCTTACAGCTTACGTGTTTTTACCATCAATTGGTAAAAACACGTAATTTTATGGTAAAAACACTTAAGGGATGGTTTTTAAATGAAATATGGCTATTTATGGCATTTATGATGCCATTAATGCCATTTGTGGCATTAAAAATTCCATTTATGGATTTAACAGTTCCATTAATGGAATCATCAATGAAATATTTCTGATGCCATTAATGCCATTTATGGAATCAACAATGCCATAAATGGCATTAACAGTGCCATAAATGGCATTAACAATGACATTAATGGCATTAAAAGTGCCATAAATGGCATTAACAGTGCCATTAATGGCATTATCAATGCAACATTTCTGATGCCATTAATGCCATAAATGGCATTAATAATGCCACATTAACAATGCCATTAATGGCATTACTAATACCATGAATGGCATTATCAATGCAATAAATGGCATAATGCCATTTATGTAACACCATAAATGGCATTGTTAATTCCATTTATGTAATGCCACAAATGGAATTTTTTGATTCCATAAATGGCATTTTTGATGCCATTTATGTTATAGTTAAGGCCATTAATTCCATTTTTAAGGCCAATGTTAAGGCCATTCATGCCATTTTTAAGGCCATTTATGGCATTTTTAAATGCATAAATGGCATTGTCAAGGCCATTAAATTCAATTTATGGCATTGCTGTAATGCCATTTATGCCAATTTTCTGGCCATAAATGGCATCTGTATGTCATTCTTGATGCCATTTATGGCATTATTATGTCATTAGTGATGCCATTTATGGCACTTTTGATGTGATAAATGGCACTGTTAATGCCAAAAATGAAATTTTAACTTCCACTCATCATAAATTAAATTTTGAATTCAATTTATGTCATAAATGGCATTTTCAATTTAATTACAAACATGAACAAAAAAACATAAAAAAACATGGACTTTTTGGGCCTACAAATGTTCTTGCAAAAAAAATACCAAAATGTTGGGCTTCTGCTTTATTATTCTCAACATTCTCACCTTCATTATAAAAAAAAATATTGAAATTCATAAGTGGGAACATATTTAATGCATTTTTTCAAAAAAATGGGCCATTTTACCAAATTGCCCAAAATAGAAAAATTGGGCAAAAAAAAAAATTGAAAAAATTTAGGGACCTTCACATCCCATGTTGGAAAAAATATGGCAAAAAAAAATTTTAAAAATTCTCAAAAATGAGCCTGAGGAATTTTTATAAGAAAATTAGGTTACTTACGTGTTTTGGCCATAATTTGGTAAAAACACGTAAGGGCTTACGTGTGTTTACCAACACCCTTTAATTATATTTCTTCTCTTCAAATTAAATTTTTATTAAAAAAAAAATCATCCAGATTCAATTATAATAAAGAAAAAAAATAAAAATTGATAAAACAATATAACCATAAACAAAGTTTTATTGAAATGATATATATATATATCTTTTAAATCGATATTAGGGGGTGTCAAAGTCACCAAATCCTGCCTTAAAATAACACAGGATTTGGAACCCAAATCCCAATACTAAATCCTGTGTTTTTTATGTGTAAATCACATGGCATTTTAACTGAGTCCCCTGCTTTTTTGACCAAATCCAATATATCTGGGATTTGAGTTTGACACCTAACCCAAATGAGTACTCACAATTCATACCTGTACAACATATTCTTCTACACTCCATTCTGGACAATCTGACTGAACAGCTTACAGTCCATTTATACTTCTTCATCCATATGATAATGCCTTGCTCCAAAGAAAGACACATCAAGTCCAATATGGAGATCACCTCTGGCCTGCCACATCCATCAGGTCACTTAATATGTACAGATTATTTAACCATAACTAATTGGCTTTCAGTCAAATCTAATTTTGAGTCATGTTTTGATACTAGTTGTTCAACATCTATTGGAAGACCTCCTTCCTCAAAGCAGCATGGATTTCAGCTTATGGCAATTGAGATCAACAAAAAATCACAAAATCGCCTAAACCTTAGTTCAAGTATCATCCAAGATTGATGGTGAACATATAAAAAGAAATATATGGCAGAAAAAAAATTCAAAAATTTAACTGGGGCTGGAATAACAGAAGAAGATGAGAGTAAAGGAATAAAATCAATGAGTGAAAATCTTGAAAGTATGTGTCCTTGCTATGCTGAAATAGATGTGCTCTTTGGCCACAAGCCCAATGTCACTCCCATTGCAAGCTATGATTCACAAAAAAAAAGACAGCTTCAATGGTGATGATGATGTTGATGTTTTGCTTTATGTGAGCCTTGAGGTATATTTTACATACCCAAATAGGCCACAATTATCTTAAAAAGAAATTTTGATTTATACATAACTCATAAATCATGCATATATTCAAAATTCATCATTTTTGATTTCAGAAAAGATGAATAACTTTTTATTGAGTAAGTAAATCCATGGATTTAAGGCCAGATTTGGATTCTACACAAAAATTCACCTAGGGTAGCTCCATAGAGTGAATAAGCTCAAATTAACTCTTTGAGGTGGTAATATGGAAAATACTTCAACACCACATCATCAATACCACATAAAAGATCCGTGAAAATTTTTGTTTTTCTTGATTTTACGCCAAAATAATGGGAAAGTGAGAAATCCCATGTTACATGTACACTAAGAATAGTGTTATACATGTTTTGAGCACTTAATATTATGGTATTCTTACATGCACCTTTGGTACACCCATAGTGGATATCTCACTTGAAGCTTAAATTTCTATTTTGACATGAAAAATAAGTAAGGGGGACAAAAGACATCAAAGAGAGCCAGGGTACCCAACTTCTGAGGCCTCAGAGGCGTGGACAGCTCTAAAGCTTGGATACATGGCTGATCTTAGACTAATTGGTAAACCAAAACCTTTTGGGAACTTGGTTACCAAGTTACAACTACTGTAAAACACCAGAAAATAGCAAATAATCTGCTATTTTGACGTGCCAAGGAGGTAAAGAGCTACTTACACTCCTGTAACCATGTCAATTACTAATGAATTTCCATGGATAAACCTCAAAAGAGTAATTAAAACCCTTTTTGGACCTGTATCCATTGATTTACCTCATAGCAACCAGTCAAACACTGATATTTGCAATTCTACGTAGAAATGAGGTAAAAACTTCAAAAATTCATTAAAAATACAATTCTTAATGAATCTTTCTTAAACTTTCAGGACCAATTGAGAACTTTACTATCTATGGTACAACCAAAAAGAATTGCAGTTTTACTAGTAAAATTAAAAGTTTCACTTACAGTCCATTTTTGGTTATTCTACGTGAAACACTGAATCTTCAAAAATTCACAGTAAATACAACCTGTGATTAAATTGTCAATAACATTGATAACTTTGGGAAATAAATGATTAATTTGAAATAAAAGAAGATTTACAAATGTTACTCTTTTTATTCTTAACCATATTGGGGTTGGTAGTCACGTAAAAGCATCAATTAAGAAATTATGACAATGTTACATGACGACAGATGATGTAAGTACTAATCCAAAAGGGTTTAATGCTTTCTCACTCACTGGTTTTTCAGTTTTCTCCATGGAACGCCTCTGTGAGCTTTTTTTGACTTAAAAGAGGCCTTCTCTTGCTGTTTTTTCCGTATCATCATCATCTTATCATTTTATATCATTGTTACCAACAAGTAAGTATTAGTTAAACTATTCTTAAGTGTTTTAAATCTTTCAGAATCAATAAGAAATACATGAAATCATAGAATCCAACTATATATTGTTGTAATACTGCTATAAATCATTTTGATCTCTTAAATCCACAATTCTACATCAAATTTCTCTACTTTCATCTTTCAATATGCTCTTTGGAATATTAGTGAGTGATTTATCTTTAATTCTTAAAGTTTTTCTCTAAAATTAGTTTTCTTCAAGAATTATCATTATAATTATTCTTGCAAAAGATAATTATATATTAAAATAATTTTATTATTTTAATAAAAGAAGTTTTTATTATTAAATTCTTCTTGTAATTGATTCTTGTAGACAATTACTTGCTCACTGTTAAAATCACTAGTAGTGCTTAACACGTGAAAGAAATAATTCTTTAATTATTTAATTGTGGTTATAATAATATTTTATTATTATATTTCATAAGAACATACATAGTACTGTTGATAGTAATATTATCATCAGTTTCATAGTCACATCTTACACTTTATAAGGTAAGTTATCATCTCTACCTTTTTTTTACCTGTGATAATTAATCCTCATTTTCTTTTTAAAGAAGAATAATGGTTTGGAATCACCACTCAATCTTGTTCCTTTTCTTCATAATGATGATGACTTGGTTCAAGCGGAAAACCTTCAAGATGAATCAGTAAATATGTTTAAGCCTGATATTTCTGAAATCCATTGTTGATTATTTCTCCTTTGACCAGAAAATTAAATCCATAAGGCATTCAACACAAAAGCATAATCAAGCATTGATGCCCAACTTGAATGACAATAGTGGTTCTAGGAAAAGGCCAATGGATATGTTTGCACCAACATATGCAAATTTGCTTGAATCACAGAAAAAGGGTATTTTTGGGTTTATGGTTACTCAGATCAATCCTACTGACAAAATGAATGATTTGTAGCCCATGAAACCAGTGAACATGCTTGTTTGGAGTGGGACAGGGAGAGGTGGAATGAAGAGAAAGCAAGCAACAGTTTGAAGAAGTCAAGTTGTAAAATCAAATGGAGTTTGAGGAGAAGCAACATACAAAGAAATATGAATTTGAAAAAGAAAAGTGGAATCATGAAGTGGAATTGAAGGAAAAGCAATGCCAGATGGATCTCACTATAGTGGCATTGTCATCAAGCAGGCCAATTGGGGATCTGGAATGCATTCTGAAATTAATCAATAAAAAATAACATATTAGGTATACATCATGTAATCAGTTTATATGTGGTTATTTGTTAAATCAAAGTTATTTTTATGTTTAATTATTGATCTTATGTCATGAAATCTAACTACACTTTATTACCAAATTGAAAATTCAATGTTTATGCATAATTGGGGCACCAACTTGAAATTTCAATTTTGTAAAAAATTTAATTGCAATTTAGGACAAAATTGAAAATTTGAGTAAGTTTTGAATCAAGATTTTATGTGAAGTCTATTCAAAATTAAATTGATGGCTCCCCCTGTATTTCCTTTTTTTTTTGGATATTTTGCCAAATAAAAGTTGATGACTCCTTTTCTCCTTTTTTTTTGAAATTGTATTTAATGTCATTTTTTTAATTTTTTTCATCTTTTTCTATATGTTTCTTTTTTTTAATTTAATGGTTCATTTTTATTTTTTATTTTGAATTGTTTCAACTTTTAATTGTGAAATTTTCCTTTTATTTTTGATTTTTGATTTTGAATTTTGAATTTTGAATTTTTAATTTGAATTTTTTTTTTCTAATTTCAATTTTGAATTCTTAATTTATTATTTTTTATTTTTACTTTTCACCCCTCACTCTTCCAAAAAAATTCAACCTTTTTTTTTTTAATTCAGGTAAGTGATTTTTTTCTTGTTTTTATTTCACCACTCTGATTTTTTTCCAACCTGATTCTGTTTTTTTTTTTTTCTATAGGTAATTTTTTTAAATGATATTTTATTAATTTTTTTTCACATCCAAAAAAGAAACATTCCATCACCATCCACCTCCCAAAACCCCCCCACCCATCTCATAACTCCACCACACTCACCCTGGAACCTCCCAAATAATGCACCTGGGAGGTTCCAGGTCCTAGGCAGCTCAAATTGCTCCAAATCAATTTGGAATTGATTTGGAAGGCCTCCTGAATCGATTCTGAATTGATTTGGAGCATTTTTTTTATTTCTAATGCTAATGGCCCCCAGAGGCCATTAGCATAATTTTTGATTTTTTTTTCTTTTTTTGATTTTGAATGATAGATTACTGATTTTTTTTTTTTTTTTTTTAAAAAAGAAAAACATAATATGATTTGTGATTTTTTTCTTCTTTTTTTTCTATCATCATGTTGAACTGATGATTAATTTTATTTTTGGATTATGATCATTACTGACCAATGATTGATTTTTTGTTTTAATTTTTTATTAAAACTTTTTATTTATTTTTTCATATAGGGGAGGGTTAGGGTTAGGGTTTCTTTTTCAATTTCATTCAATTTCACCCCCCTTCCATCATCCTTGAAATTCAAAAAAAATTCTCCTCCTCTCTCTCATTCTTCAAATCATTTTGATGATGTCATGGTTAGGACTAAACCAAATATAGAACATCATGAGGATAATAATACCAAAAAAAATCATAAAAGAAAGCTCACTCAAAGCCAAAGACAACACATCGATGATTCAAAACAAATTATGTCTCACCTTGGCCATTAAAACAAAGAATATAAAAACTTTTCAGCCATTTTGATTGAAAAGAAATCTGCCAATGCCTCATGGTTAAAACTTCCATCACTCAAAACTTTCCCCCATCCTTATATACTCATTGATAAAACAACAAAGCTCTTTTTGCCTGTCATCACATATGAAATAACCCCTTTTGATGATTCTTCTGGACACTCTCAAATGCTCCAAAACCTCATCATGACATTAATTTCCTTATCTCAAAATCAACAAGAAATTAAAACCAATAAGCAACTCCAAGGTGGCATTATGAAAGGTACTATTGGGCTTTGTTCTGGTTCAGATTCTGGCAAATCTGCAGGTGTGTGATATTTTTTGCTTATTATCTTAATAATTACTAACTAATTACACAATCATTAGGTTTTTACTCCAGAAAACCAGGTTTAACTCCTCATCAAATTGAAACAGATAATAATCAATGGACCAAACTTCATCAATATGATGAATTTGTTTACTCAAGAATCTCCCATTTTTTGAAATTAGCAGCAAATGAAAATCAGTGATTAATGGAAGCAGCCAAATTACCAAATTTCAGTCAACTTGAATGGACTTCTTCCAATTCCAAGGAAGAATACAAATCATTTACCAATTTCATTGTCACTCAAGATGGATTTTTCAATAAGCCACACCAATATTTAAATGATCTCAATGCCTGGACTTATGGTATATTTTCTTTTGTATCAAAAAAAGATTTCCATCCCCTTCAAACTGTCTTCACCCCCTCTAGACATGGCTTACACTTCCTCAAATTGAAAATGGAGATTGATTTTTCAAAAAAACCCTGGAATCATGGAAATTCTTTGAAAGACATTGACAATGGTTCATCATATAACAAAACCACCTCCATAAATTATCAATCATGACAAAATAACTCATTTTGGATTTTGTTTTCAAATCAACCATAAATTATTTAATTTAGGTGACAAATTCTTGAAAATGACACCCACCAAAATTAATTCAAAAGTAAATGAGTACTTTGAAAGAAATATGCAGGATCAAAAAATAACTAAAAAAAATATTAATTGTGAATAGTTTTATTTTACCAATAACATCTTCACTCTATTGTATGCCATTAAATTAAGTACATAAATCAATGGTCCTGATGAAATTTACAATTGATTATTTTTCCATGCCAAATTAATTGGTTTAATTTTTTCATGCATATTTACCACATCTTCCCCAATGTTGTTGTTGGCCAGATTTTCTTCATGTGGTGGATCATCATCTTCATATAAATCAAACCATTCATTACCAATTTGTGCTAACATATTATGTAAAATTGTGCAAGAAACAACTCAACTAACAAAATATTCAATTTTACAATTATCCCACATTTGATTTTGCATTTCCCTTAGAGAAAACCACCTCCCCTTCAAAATTCCAATTGCATGCTTGATTCTGACCCTTGATTTTTCTAGACAGTAATTGAAAGAATAGTTGTCTTTATTCTGTGCTACAACTCCCTTATATTCTGAAACAACCCAAGGAGAACTTTCATATGCTGAATTGACCAGTATGTACTGATCTTTTTCATAAAATTCTTGAGGTGTTTGTGCAATTTTCATATGTTGATATACATTTGAATCATGAAGTGACCCAGTACAACCAACATGTAGAGAAGTGAACTGTTTGTTTATGTTGCAAACCAGTTGTATTGACATAGAATACCTTATTTTTAAAAAATCAGTAAAAATTCAACAGCTTACCTCTTTTTGCAATCAAAATAGGCTTCACCATCATTGGGGGGACGTTGTGATAATGCTATGAGACTCCCATCAATAAACCCAATGCAGCCAGGGAAGCCTTCTGCCTGCATAACTTGAGACATCTCTCTGCATTGTTCTATTGTTGGCCACACAATCACTTTGTGTTTCAACTTCATTAATATCTGGATCACTCTTTCAGTGTACAACACAATAGCCCCATGGCTAATTCCAAACAACATTCCAATCTTTCCCAAAGTGGCCCCATTGCCATTTGATAATGCCATGGCTGATTGGATGGCAGTATTGCATTGTTTGTTTTGTGATGAGTTTTGAAAGGCTTTATCAGCTTGAATTTGTGCAACCAATTTTTCAAATGAATCATGAGTGGTCCTACATAGCTGTCAAAACTTTTCAAATGATAATGTTTGTAAATCATTCATTGTATACATGTAATGTGATGGATATCTTCTATGAGGATTGATGTATCTTTGTGATTTTATCATATCTAATAAGATTATATCTTCCTGGATGTCAGGATCACTATCAGAGCTGAAGACATCAATGAGCTGCAGTGAGTTTAAGGTCTGAAGTAAAGGTAGCCTTTGCAATGCCTTGGGCATGGTAAATGAAGAAAAGGCCTGTATTAAATGCAATTTAAAATCAAATAACTTAATAAATGATGAGTGTATTCAGATTTTATGAAAGTGAAGGAGAGTTTTATGCAATTTAACATTCCCTTACTGAGTTGTGTGTTTGAAAAATATGCCTTTATGAGAAGCTAAAAGTAGGATTTTAGTATTTCAACATGGGATTTGGCAATAAAAAACCTGTGTTTTTGTACCTTAAAATCCCAAAAAATTGATGTGGGATGGGTGAGTTTGAGATGTCCTAATAATCTTATTATCATTATTTCTTAAATTATCTGCTTTGGGTCAGATTTGAGTCTGATTTGGGTACTTTTGACTCAAATTTTTCAGCAAAGCCTTTCCTTCATTCAAGTTTTTTATCGAAATTCATTTGAATGATCAATTTTTCATTAAGGCTCATCTCAATGATAATTTTAGAAAATCAATCATAAAAATTCAAAATCTTCTTTTACAAAATAATCCTCAGGAAAGCTTTTAAGGATTTCTTCAATCTTCTTTTGGCCATATTTCTTGCATTTTGGGATGCTACGATCCTCGAAAGATCGGTCAAATTTCTCTCAATCAGCCAATCTATCAAAATGTCAAGTTTTTTAATCAAAATTCTTTCAAACAAAAGATTTTTATCTTCATCCATTCAAGCTTATTCCGTAAGTCTTCATTACAATCACCTTCAAATTCAACTAATCAAACTAATCAAAATTTATTTAAATCATTAGAAATCCTTTCCAAATATTCAAATCGGAATCCCAAAATCAAACTCACCACCTAAACTTAACCTATCTAGATCTTTGCCTCAAAAGCGTAAAATAAAAAACGTAAAAAAAATCCTCGTCATCGCAAGCGGTAAAGGTGGCGTAGGAAAGAGTACCATCGCTGGTAAATATTGTAACTTTTATCAAAATCTTTTCATCAAATTAATTCATTCGATATCCTTCCTTCTTTTCAAACATTCAATTCTTAGTTAATTTGGCCATCTCAATCAGTAATCTCTCAAATTTAAATTTAAATGTCGGTTTATTAGATTTAGATCTTTTCGGTCCTTCCGTACCAAAGTTAATGGGTCTAGAATCTAATCTAACTCCCGAATTAAATCAAGGTCATCCTTAAAATTAATCCCTCAATATTAACTTGTTCAACTCAATTTCTTATACTTCGTTAATAGATAACGCTTTAATTCCTTTAAAAAATCATGGCATCTCTTGCATGTCAATCGGTTTCCTCATTCCTTCAAATCAAAATTCTAATCCCATGATTGCTTGGAGGGGTATGATGCTCATCAAGGCAGTTCAACAGTTACTCTTTGACGTCGATTGGCGTATCCATCAAAATCATTCTCATTCGGATTTAGACCTCCTGGTAATAGATATGCCCCCTGGAACTGGTGATATAGCTTTAAGCTTAGGTCAACTCATTCAAATAGACGGTATGTAATTCATCTTCTCTTATACACTTCTTCATCATACTCATAAAATCTTTCAAATTTATGGAATTTAGGTGCTCTAATCGTTTCAACCCCTCAAGATATAGCTCTAATCGACGTCACAAAAGGCCTTAATATGTTTAGAAAATTGGATATTCCGGTCTGATTTTATTCTCTGATCATTAGAAAATCTTCTTCATTAATCTCTTCTCTATAATTAATTCATTCTTTTAATCTCAAAATTCTCTTCTTTAGATCATTGGAACAGTACTCAATATGGCCACATTTATTTGTCCTAATTGTCAAACCTCTCATTCAATCTTTGGTTCATCTAAAAATTTTATTCAACTTTCTCAAAATGCCGGGGTTCAAGTACTTGGACAAGTTCCCCTACAACTTGATATTAGTAAAGCAAGTGATACTGGTCATCCAATCTCAGCTGATCAAACTCCTTGGTTCATTGAAATCGCAAAGAAATGCGTTGATAAATTGTTTTCAAACTAATTTCAATTGCTGGCTGTTTTAATTAATAATTTAAAAATTCTCAAACTTGAAACTTTTCTTAATCACTAAAATGAAAAAATCGTTTAAATAATGGATTTTTGGAATCTATTGTAATACAATTAAACATCTATCACTTTTTTAAAACCAAAATCATAAATCATCAACAGACTTCTTTTTTAACTCACAAGAATCTTATCAAAAAAAAATATCACTTCAAACTCTATACATAAAACTCAAGATTATCAAAAATTTAATTCACTCTATAATTTTTCTTAAAACAAAAAAATCTTGAATTATTTTAATCAAGTTCTTGAAAATATATTCCAAAATCAAAAACAAATCATTCAATTAAACTTCTTTTTTTGGTCCTTTGGCTCTAAATGAGCTTTGTATTCAAATTAACTTGCTCCCCATAAAAATTCAATACAATTCACCTAATATTAATTTTTAAAAAAATTGCAAGTTACTCTTTATAATAAAACTTAAATTTCAATTATCATTATTTTTAATTAAATTGATATAAAAAAATAGATCAAGATGTATTGTAATATATTATATTAATTTGTCCAAAACATAAAAAAAATTCTTAAATTTTGTGTTAACAATAATAATAATAATTGAAAAACTTGATAATAAATAACTAATTTTTTTTAAAAATTATAATAAATAAGGGGGATTGGTAGGCTCACATAAGTTCCCTTATGTGAATTTGCCAAAGGGTCCCAAATTCATATAGTTTTTAGTAAATTAATGCAAAACCCTTTGGCCTAGTTTGAGTTGACACTAGTGCCATACAGCCTCCTAAACCTCACAAATTCCACAAAAAATCCAAAAAAAAATTCTCACCCACACCCCATCAAAATAACTAAAAATAAAAATTCATTTTTGTCTCATTTCCACCTCATTAAATCATTTTCATTTTTTTGGCTCTCAAAAATTCCATTCCAATTCCTTTTTGATCAAATTTCACCCATTTTTTTGCTCTTTAAATCCATATTTTTTTCCCATTTTGTCTTATTTCTTTTTCAAAAACCTCATTCTTAAGCCCCCAAATCCTAAATATTTCCTTTTCTTCAAACAAACTTTTTTTTACTGTTACTCATTCACCATTTTTCAATATAATTATGCTTCAGACACCTCATTGAGGAGATTTCTAGTCCCTTGAGAGCCTCTGGTAACATTTTCACAATGTTGAGGCACCAGAAGAGTATTCTATTATCACTTATAAGTCCAATTTGAACTCTAAACCATTCAAAAAAAAAAAAGGAAATTTCTATTTTTTAAATTATATAATAAAAATTAAAAAAAAAAATTTACTTGAATTAATTTTAATTTTTCAGTTTTTTTTTTTTTTTTTTTTTTTTAATTGATTGATTGATTGATTGATTGATATTATTTATAAAATAAAAAAGTAAAAAAATTAAATTAAATTAAAAAAAAAAAAAAATTATAAAATAAATATATTACAAAAATTACAAAAATTACAAAAATTAATAAAGTAGAAAAAAAAAAAAAATTATAAAAATTTAAAAAAAAAAAATAAAAAAAAAATTATAAAAACAATTGAAAAAAATTAAAAAAAAAAAAAAAAAAAATTTTACAAAAATTGAAAAAAAAAAAATATATATATATATATATATAAAAGAAATGTTAAAAAAAAAATATATTGAAAAAAATTATACAAAAAAAAAAATAAAAAATTATACAAAAAAAAAAATTAAAAAAATATAAAAAAAATGAATAAGAAATATATGAAAAAAAAAAAAAAAAAATAAAGAATATTAAAAATAAAAAAAAAATACAAAAAAAAAACTTAAAAAAAAAAAAAAAAAAAAAAATTTAAAAATTACAAAAGTATATTTAAAAATTACAAAAAAAATTAAAAAAAAATATATAAAAAAAAAATTAAAAAAAAAAAAAATGAATAAGAAATATATGAAAAAAAAAAAAATCAATTAAAATAAATTTGACTTTTTTTTTTTTTTTTTTTCTTGTTTTGGTGTTTTAAGTTGATTTAGCTTTTTTTAAAAGTTTTTGTATAATTGTTTGAATCTTAATAATTAATTAAATAATAAAAACACACTAACCAAATAAATAATTTTTTTTTTTTTTTTTTTTTTTTTTTTTTAAATTAATTAGAAAAAATAATAAATTACCATAAAAAATTTAATTAGTATGAGTTTAATTAATTAAATATAAAAAAGTATACCAATTAAAGATCCTCCATGAAACAAATCTTTTTTTTCATAATCAAAGCCCCCCCCCCCCTCCCAAAAAGAAAAACAAAAAACAAAAAAAACCTTTTTTTTTTTTTCAAAAAAAATCTCATGTATTTAAGTTTTATACCTAATTTTAAATAATTTATATCAAAAAAAGAAATTTTTTAATTCAGATTATTAAGAATATCAAGTTATTTAATCATTTATTAATTATTTCAGGTATTTCATATGATCTATTTTTTGGGCCCTTATGAATTCCCAAGTTAAAGTTTTGATCTTACCACTATAAAATAAAACTTTTTTGATGAATGAAGAATCTTAAGAAATAGTCAAGTAAAATAGAAAAATTTTCTTTAACATAAGGAAGTTTCTAAGTGATGATTTAGAACTTTAATAATTTGAGAAATTAGTAAGTAATTAATAAAAAAAATTAAAAATCAAAAATGAAATCATACTTACATTCAAAAAATTAATTATAAGTTTAACCTTAATCATTAGATTTAAATTTTTTTAAGTAACACGCTAAAAGTTAATCTCTTTTTAAGATTCTTAAAGAATTGTTTTTGTTTAAATTGAAAAATTAAATACAAATTTTCAATTTAATTAATATCTTTGAGTTAAGATTTTTCTGAGTTTTAAATGATCCCCAAAAAAAAAAAATTATTTTTTTTTTTCTATAAGATTAATGATTTCATTTAATTTTTTTTTAAAGAATTATATTTATCAACCTCTTTTTTTATTATTTAATTGGAAAACAAAAAAATTTTTTAAAAATTATTTTTAGGTAATTTGGATTGAAAAAAAAAAAAGTTATTAAACTTTTATTGTTAGACATCTTTAACTTAAAAAATAATTATATAAATTCTGTTTTGAACACTGGAAGGAATATCACCAAGTATTGGCAATGACACTTGAATAAAGAAATAACTAACTGAGTAGTACCTGGTAGTATGTCAAAACAAGATAATTAATAAGACCTTTTTTGATTTGGAAAATTTGTAAGATTGGATTCATGAATTCCATGAAACTTTAATTTTTTTTTCAGTAAGATGATATGTTTGATTCTAAGGTAAGTTAGTATAAAATTTAAAGGAAAATTTTAATTTATGTTCCCTTTAAATTTGATTAATTAATTAGTTTCATTGAATAATTTTTATGGTTATTTGAAGGACATTTTGATCACTTTTTTTTATTGAAAGATTTTATGAATAAGTATGTCTATTTTTTGAAACCTTATATTTTTCAGAAGAGGTCTCTCAGTACCTAATCAACTGTTTTATTAAAGGGATTTTTGGATTGAGTTTTTTTAAAACTCTATGAATTTAGGTTCAAATGTTTGATAAAAAAAAAAAAATTATTCCAAATTTCAAAATTTATCTTTGGTTTTCCAATTTTTTTTTATTTAAGGCACAAGAATAACCTTTTTTTTTTATATCTGTTCCCTAAGGAATGGTGAATATTTTTAATTTTAGCTAAAATTTAAAGATTGAGGACCCATTTAAGACACTATTCATCAAACAATTTATTATGGAATAGAATTAATGTGAAATTCCAAACTACCAAAAAGGATCCTCATCATTGCTATCCTCTATTGGTGCTTGTTTAAGTTCAAGGTAGCCATCAAAGAACCTTGTAATTGTCATAGTTCAGCTTTCCCATGTATGCCAAAGGATTCTTTTGAAATGAAGTTAATAAAATGAAAGGAAAAACAGTGAAAACATTCACTTTTGGGCCATTTTATTCAAATTCCTTCAAATTTTTGTTGAGGGAAAGTTGTCATGGCCATTTTATTTACCACATTGTCACCAGTTATTAAGTATAACTGCTTAATCATGCCTTTTATGGAAAAAGCCTCCCATAGTGTCCATGCTAAAGCCACCCCAGTGTGAATTCTCAACAATGATGCATTTGTAGTAGAGGCACTTTGAACTCACCTCAAAGGCCACAAGGGTTTTTTGGAAAGAGTAAGTGAGAGGATCAATCCATTGCATAACAATGGCTAAGTAGCTTTGAGAATGATATTTTGTTTTCCAAAAATCAATTGATTCACACAAGACTTTTTATTGAGGTAATTTGGAGACCTCTTCAATTAGTTGTTGCTTACCCTCAAAGTTAATCTGTGTTTCAGTTTCTGCTATCATGTGTCAATGGGGCCATTGAAAGGAGGGGGAAATGTGTTGTAAAACTTCTCACAGTTTGAGTTAATAAAAAATAGAGAAATAAACGTGGAATTCCACCAGGCCTTTTAATAACTCACTATTAAGTATTGTTTGGGTTTCAGCTGCCAATCATGAACCCATATTTGGGTCAATCGAACTGGGAAATTTTGATGCCCAAGCATTAAATAGACCAGATAAGATTTTCTGATGATTATTAATGTTGGAAGTTTGGATACTGATGATGAAAATTTTTACACTGAATTAGAAACTCTCAAAATCAGCTTATCAGATAATATATGGCCAAAAAAGATGTTCATGTCACCTACTTGCAGTTACAACACTTTTAAGTGTAGAGGTATTCATTCTTATCAGCCATCCATTCACCATTAAGAGTTAATTTCTGAATACATAAACAAAAAAAAGAACCTTTAATAAGCTATTTATATAAGTATACTACAAATAAAATACATATTACTCCAAAATAGTTATACAAATCAGACCTTTTACATAATCATTTAAAATATTGAGCCAAAGATTGGATTTCCCTAGTATCCTATGAATCTGAGGTGGTCTCATTGGGTAATTTTTATTCATATTTTGTTGAGTAAAAATTTTCCATTCTGATAATATATGAAGAAAGAGGTGAAAAAAAAGAGGCAGTAGTTCACAAGTGACCTGATGGCAGGAGTTGCCTAAAGAAGACATTGATGAGTCAGATTTATATTGTGAAAGAAACAGAACACCTGGGGCTGTCACAGTGGTCAAAACGGCGATTTATTGTGATGTTTTTGGAAAAATTGAAGGTGAAATCAATTGAAATTATGTATGATTAAGTCTTGGAAATTAGAAAATAAGAATTAGTATAATTACTAACCAATCAGGTCAAACAAATTTTTAGGATTTTTTTAAATTGGAAAAAATTGATAAATGAAGGTTTGGTAGAGAAAAATATATAGAAAGCACTTGAGTAATGGGATAAGTGTTATTAAATTGAGATGAATTAATAAAAGAGGAGTGGGGGAGAATTAAGGTCAGTGTTGTCATTATTTGGTTTGTACAAGCCAATGGCTTAGTGGGTATGGGAAATTACCGGACCCTATGAAAGTGGGTTTTGTACTTATTTGGTTGGGTAGCTTTAAGGTTCCTTCCCAGTTAGTTCATAATAAGGGGACTTACTGGGGAGCCACCCTTGTTGTATACAGTCAATGGGTTTTTTCACGTGGTGATAAGAAAATATGGCTTTAAAAGCCACTTCAAAGTGAACTAATTTCTTGGCTGTTCAACAAAATCCTCTGAACTGATTTCAAAAAAACCAGACCAGAATATAACTCAAAAATTCATTTTTTTTCTTTTATTTTTTTTATTTACCAAGATGAGAAGCTCCAACTCAGCTCCATCTACTGAATCAATAGATTTATATGAAGCTAAAATACAGGCTTAAGAGGAAGAAATTCTAAAATTAGCCTCAAAATTAAAGAAGAAAAATAAAGAAATTTTTTTATAAAAAGATGATCCATACTTCCCAGTCTAAATTAGAAAACAAATTCAGAAAAAATTAGTGAGAAGTTAACCCACAAAAATTGCAATCCCAATCCAACTATGAGCCCTTGTATTTTTAGTTTGGTTCAAGAAGATGTTGTGGAGAAGGGAATGTCTCAGAAGGAAGCTTCTTAAGCCTTTAAAATTTCATCTTGACAAGTTTATCAATTCCTACATTAAAGTAAAAATAAAACAAAAACTTACAAGAAACAAGAAGGAATAATAACATTTGAAATGACAAAAGAGCTTATGTACTTGATTGAAAATAAGTCAAAAGTTTATTTAAATGAAATGAAGAAGTTTTTAGAGGAGAAATTTCCAATAGAAATATCTTTCCAGTTAATCATTAAACTGCTTTGTGATATGGATATCACTTGGAAGAAGGTTAAAAACATCCCTTCATCTTGGAAAAAGGAAGAATAATTAACTCAAAGAGCCAGCTTTGTCAATTGCCATGGTCTGTATCTTGACCAAAAAGCTTTTTCTGTTGATGAATAGGGATTTGATCTCCACTAAAGAACATGATTGGGTTATGCCCTTCAGGTGTGTCCCCTTTCTTCTTTTTAATATTTTAAATTATTTTCCCAAAGGCCAACCTTCCGTACTCAGCTTGGTTCAAAATTTAAACTTATTCTTACCAATAATTATAATCTCTAATCAAACCTAATCAAATGGAATGATAGATTTGAAGAGGAAGACCTTCATGCTGAACAAAAAAGAGGTACTTTGTCCAGCTTAATAATTGAAAAAACAAAGACATCACTTTTAAAAGAATGATTTTAAATTAAAGATCTGAATGAGAAAAAAAAGAAATAAGATCAGTGAAAAGCTAACTCATAAGAAACCTAAGGAAAATGGTATTTTAATCTTCAAAATTCAAAGTCTAGTGAGAGAAAATTTTATGGGCAAAGGGATATTTCAAAAGGAAGATTCTGAGGCATTCAATATTTCCTCTTGGAAAGTTTACTGTGTATTAATTGAAAATCCCAAGAAGAAAAAAACAATATAAGAAGCATGAAGGAAAAAATCAATGATCAAATGAAAACCAATCTTCTATATTTCATTAAAGAAATATTAACAGTTACTCTTAAAGAAATGAAATGATTCTTAGAAGAAAGATTTTCAGTTAAAAATATCATGTGAATCTATAAGGAACCTCCCAAGTGATATAATTATAACTTGAAAGCAATTCACAAAAATTCCATTCTATTGGAACAGACCCTAACTATTAGAGCAACATTCAAAGTTTGTAAACCAACAAGGCCTTGACCTTGATTCCAAAATACTCTTTTCTGATTAGTCAGGCTTTGACCTTAACTCAGGAAGAGGCTTTGGTTACTTTCCATCAGGTTTTTTTGTTTAGTTTTTTAACCTTTTGATCTTTGATTCAGGAAAGCCTTCTGTTCTTAGTTTAGCTTCAAAAGTGAAGAAAATCACACTAATTGAAGCAATTTCCAATGAAGGATCTGTATATCATGAGATCCTAAATTCTAATTTTCAGATTAATAAAGTAATTAGAAGTGATGAATTTGTATTATTATTTCTTGCCCTTCAATTCAATTATAATAATGGAAATTGTACCTATTCATCAAGGATGACGATTTGAATAAGTAAAAAGAGCTTCTTTAATCCTAAAAAAGGTATCAGTTTGGAGTTCTTTTCACCCTATTCATAATTTCTAAACCTTATCAAGCTTAGATTCCACTCAATTATGAGGTATGTGAACTCAAAGGAACCAATTTTGAAAGAAGATATAGTCAAAGAGACATACAAGATTATATCAATTAAAGCATCAATACTGAAAAACAATCAGGAATTTTATTTGATATTTTCAAAAAAAAATTTTATCACAACTTCTTGAAGATGTAGCTCATCACTGGTACATCTTCTAATTGAGCCTTAACGTTAATCTTGTGATTAGAATCTAAAAATTTATAATAGACAAATTCAATTTTAATTTATTTTTGAATTAATTTTATTTAAAAGAGAAAGTTTTTATCAATAATTTTTTTTTTGATTTGATAAATTTTTAAGTTTTTTTATTCAAAACTTGAATTTGTTTTCTTTGAAACCAAAAAAAATTGGTTTGATAAATTTTTTAATTATTATTTAAAAGTAAATATATTTTTGAATTTGAGTTATTTTAATATTTTTTTAAGAACTTTATAAAACACACTTTATAGAGCATATATTATTATTATTATTATTTTTAAAAGAAATAAATAATTTTAAAGATTATTAAAATTATTAAAATTATTTTTTTTTATTTTAATTTTTATTATTTCATACAAAATACTTGAAAAAAAAACCATTTGTTTTAATTTATTAATTTTTTTTGTTTTCTTTGAATTGAACGTGAAAAAATGGTTTTTTTTTTAATTATCTTATTAAATTCAAAAAAATTATTACAAAATTAATTCTTTCGATTATAAATATTGACTTTATATCTCTTTTATTTTTTGAAAAATCAAAAAAAATAATCAAAATAAATTCTTTTTTTTAATAATAATAATAATAGTTAAAAATAAAAAATTAAATTAAAATTTTATTAAATTTTTTTTTGAAAGTTTTAAGAATTAAATTTAAAAGTAATTATAAAAAAATTCATTTTTTTATTAACAATGAGAAAATTATTTCCTTTCATTTGTTTTTTTTATCAAAAAGAAAAAAGAAAAAAAATACCTCAAAGAAATTATTGTAATAAATATTTTCTATAATTTTTTTTATATAATGGTGGTTTTATTAATTTTTGAAAAGTTTTGGAAAATTTATCATATTTTGGACCATAAAAATAAATAAATGTGGTACCTGTGAAGTGAGCTCAAATAATTGAAAACTAGAAAAAGCAGAAAAAAAAGAGTTCTGGATGAAAACTTAAAAGAGTGGGGGTGGAGAATTTTCTTTTTTCTAAATTTAATATACTTCTTACATAGGTTTATCAAAAAAACAAACTTATATGAATTTAAGCCTTTTTTTGGTAAATTAACATGTGATTGTGAATAAATTTATTAAAAACTAATGTGAGACTATCAATACCCTAAATAAATAAATAAATAAATGAATATATAAACTTCATAATAACTAACATATTTTTTTGTTTTTAATAATAATAAAATTTTCATTCTAACCTATTTGTTTTTCTTTTTAAAAAGGAAAAAAGTATTCTTTTGATTTAATTATAAAAAAATAAAAATAATAAGAAAAGGTTTCTGGTAAAATTAAATAAGTTTTTAGTAAAATAAATGTAAGCCCTTACATTTCTTTACCAAATCATTGCCAAAAAACAGAATTTTATGGTAAAAGCATGTTAATAGGATATTTTTTTCATGAGAGATTTCTCAATAAAAGTTTTTGTAATAATATTTCAATATTTTTTTGTTTTGTTTTGGGTTTTAAAGAAACTCTATTTTTGTCAATATTTTATTTTATCATTTTCTTTTTTTTGATTTTAAGAGTTAGAAAAATGGAAAGATGGAATTTGAATTAATTTTTCTTTGTTAAATAGAAAGATTTGAATATTTCTTTAATTAAAAAATTTTATGATTAAAATGGTTTTCTTGATAATAAAACCAAAAACCTATTTATGAAAAATTAATTTTTATCACTTATGAAATATAAATTTATGTAAATTCAAAACTTTCCTTCTTGAGGAAAAAGAGGTTTTGAGGTTTTAATAAAATGAATTTTTGAAAAAATTTAGTGAGAGGGTGAACCCTTTTGGACTAAAAAAATGACAAAAATGTTATAAAGAGATTTTTATTGTATTGAAAAAATAGTCATAGTGTTGTTGAGAAATAAAAATAATATTATTGAAGAAATAAGAATGATTTTATTGTTTAAATCAGAAACATGTAATAACTTATGCATTTTTACCAATTCCCTTATCTTCTTTTAAAAACACCCTAAAAAAAGTCAAATAAAATCAATTAAATGGAATTAAATTTCAATTATTTGATTTTTTTATTAGATTTAAAAGAAAATAAATTATTAACTTATATTCATGAAATCATTGAATATATATTTAAGGATAAATATTAAAATTAAATCTAAAATATGTATTGAAAAGAGGGGATTGAATGTTATATCAACCTATTTTGAATGGATAATACATAATTAAAGAAATAAATAAATTAGAGCTTATTAATTAATTTTTTTAAAAAAAGTTGAAGAAGAATAAATCAATTAAAATTTAAAAATAAAATGAATTTAATAAAAGGAAAAAAAGGCCAAACCTGATGGAGAATTTAATAATTAAAATATTGAAAACTTGAATTATTTAATAATTCAAATTTTAATCAAAGTTTTTTTTGAAAAGTATTTATTATCCATATAAAATTAATAATGAGTTTTTGATTATAAAAATAAAATGAAGTTCCTTTATGAGGGGGTGGAAAAGCTACAAAATACTACACTCAAACTCCTGAAGTAAGTTTTTGGGCTTTAAGAAATCCCACACATTAAAAGGTTTTGTTTTTTGAAGAAAAATATCAGGGTTTTTGCATCTAAGTCCCATTTTAGGTAGCTAAAATACTGCTTTTGGATTCACTAAAAGCATCATTTTTTTGATACACACCTCCATAAGTTAATGTATAATTGCATGATAATTCCCTTATATTTCATAAAATATGAACACCCTGTTGATTTATTAAAGCGTTTTCTTTTTTAAAAGGCATCTTCTATAGAAATTTTAATCATTCACAATGCCAAAAGCATGTCAAAGGCTACCTTTACTTAGGAAATTAAAATCACTGCAGTTCATGGATGATTTTGAATCTGATAGCAATTCAGATATTCAGGAAGATCTAAAATTACTCGATGGGATCAATCCTTGTAGAAGATATACTTGAAATTAAAAGTATATTTTGAGTAATTTACAAACCTTATTATTTGAAAGGTTTTCCCAGCTTTGTTGCACAACAAATGACCCATTTGGAAAATTTGTGTCACAGACTCAAGATGATGAAACATTTCAAAATTCATCACAAAATAAACAAAATAATCCTGACATACAAGTGGATTGTCACAGGGGCTCTTCTAAGTGAAGAGGGCCTGGCACTCACTGCAGAGGGCTCAAGGATAAAGATAAGGCAAAAAACTTAAGAGTGTAATGAGAGTAAGATTGCTAAGAAATAATAATATAAGAAAATCAGCAACAAAGAATAAGAATAAAAGATAGAAGAGCCAACCACAAATAAGTCCAAGTCCACTGTTTCAACCTGTTAGAAAGGAAGAGTAGGGTTAATACAGATATGGCCACCACACCTCATACTGAACAGGTGAGAAGAAATTCAAAGACCAACTTAATACCAATAAATATAATACCCAAAAATGAGAGTAAGAATATTTATAAAATAATAAATCAACTAAATTAATTAACTGGGTAAAATTCCCCAGGGGAGAGAAAGAGAGGCTGGTATATGTCAGAATCACCAGCCCTGATCCAGACAGAGAGTTTTCATGAGAGGGATTGATGATTGAATTGAATCTGGCCAATACAGGTCCTGTACAATCTGTACAGGATCTGCAAAGGAGGAGTGGTAGTGTTGAGTGATAATACAGTCTCAAGATGATGTATCCAAACTGTATTGGGTAATTCCAACCTGTACAGGTATTGACAGGCTGTATTGATGCACCAGACTGTATACATGTTTCAGCCAGAAGGATTGCTGAAACTGATTGTTGATACACACAGTGGATTTCTGATTTGAAGTGTTTGAGTGGGTGTAAGATTAAATACCCTTACCCCTGACTAGTGGCTGTTACAGTATCCCCCTCTTGAAACTGGTGGGCTCCTGAACACCATAATAACCTGACACTGTTGCGTGGCATGAAAACCTCCCCACATTTTTTCCAAATATTTTATTTTTGATTTTTCTTTCCTCTTAGCCATTATCCTGAAAATACTCTCCTCTCTTCATTGTCCTTGATTATCTGTCTTCTCCCTTTCTTTTTATATTGAGTAAGTTCTTCAACGTTTGAATTATGCTCTTCTTCTTAATTTTCAATCAATATTTTCCTTTAAGGAATGGCCCTTGGGTTGTATCCCAAAAAGAACACCTTAGAGCTCTTCTGCTCAAAATTTGATGAATAATGGATTTATCAATGTATATACCCATTATTGACTGGCCAGTTGGCCCTCTTAGGTCCTCCTCATCTCGATTGACCTTTGGCATCATCCAAGGAGGGGGCTTGTCCCCATTGCCCTTGAGATTTGGCCTAAAATTGGTTTTTGGGCCATACCATGGCCACTTTTGGTCAAATCATGATTAGGGACCTTTTTGGTCCTTTCGGTCCTTGGCATGTCCTATGAGCCATTGGCCTTGGTTTGCAGTTTGCGATCCATGGGGCTTAATAGAGTCCCCCAGGGCCAAACTAGACCCATATGCCAGGGTTCCAGGGGGTCCATGGACCATATTTTCACCCTCATGGCCTGGGTCCATTGAGAGGGTCCAGGAACATAGAATCTTACCTTCCACAATGCTGCAGGGAAGGTCTTGGGTGATTGATTGGGGCAAAATTTGAGGGGCCATAACTAGATTATAGGCCATCTTCATTGATGAAATATTCAGGCTTGGAGTGCATTATTCTGATACAATGAATTCTTCTGCCTGCAAAATTCTTTAGCCATGGGTTCCAAACTGACTAAACTCACTGACTCTTCTCCTTCTGCACCGCCACCATCTGTTCTTTGTGGTTCTGGCATCCTCTGGCCAAACCTATGATGGTTACAAGGAAGTTGAGGTTCTTGATCCTGCTTGTACTGAGTGTTTGGCCAAGGGGAAAGAATGCTTCCAACATTTCAATCCAAAATCTTCAAAGTGTAATGTCTTTTTTCTTGGGAAGAAGCCATGTCTCCGTCCTGGGCCAGGGGCTTCCAATGTCAAGAGGTATTTGTGGAGTAACAAAGATGGGACTTTTGGGAAAGAGCTCCCAGTTTCCCAGGGCCCTACTCCTGATGGTACTTCAGGATATTCTGATTGTGAGTGAAATGAATTACTTTATTGAATTGGAGACTGATATTTTGAGTCAGTGACTTGTTCTAGGCAGAGGGATGTGGCAAGGTGGACCAATGTTGGAGGTAGGGCAATCTACTCTAGCTCAGAAGTCCCAATTTCCAGGGTCAATAATGAAGGTGTAGTGAAACGATAAGAAGAATTGCCAATTCTCCACCTGATCTGGATGCTGAAGCTAGTGATGAATTGGATGGTGAAGAAGTTGAGGTGGTTAATAATCCTGTTGGCCATAAATCCAGTACTTCTCCTTCTCAGCCTCCTGATAAAAGATTCCAAAGCTGCCTTATTCCCAGTACCCCTAGAAACTTTCAACCAACTCTTGCTACCATTCCTACTTCGCTTCCTCCTGCATCACCAAATTCCTCCCATACCAGGCCTGCCATAATTCCAGCAGTAAGACCATCCCCCATTCAACAGTCCAGGGCTTCACCTATAGTCACCTCTCAAACGCTCCAGTAGAAGAAGGGAAGAGATTTCTCCTTTACCGTTTCCTGCTGCCCAAGTATTTCCAAAAAGGGATCATTGGCCTATCTGAGTTACCAGAGAAGATCCAAATATGGAAAGTGAAAACCAAGATTCTGTGGCCAGATTGTTTAGACAAGTTGATAGGAATAGTAGGGAGGTTATTATGTATGCTAATGATAGGACTATAGAAAAAAGGGGATAGAAACCGCAAAAGCGGAATCTATCCCTAGAAAGTAATCAAGCTTTTGTTCTTAAAAGAAAAGAAATGATAGATACTGAAAAAGTGAAATATATCCTTAAAAAGAAAGCAAACAAGTTTTTGTATTTGTTGAAGACTTAAAAAGTATGGAACTTGCATATGCCAGCTCCATCCTCAGGCTCAAGCTTACTTAGAAACGTTTTTGGGCTCTTAAAAGAAAAAAAAGACAGAAACTGCAAAAGCGGAATTTATCCTTAAGAGAAATACAAACCAGTTTTTAAGATTAAAGATAATTATCAATGTTTGAATAATCTACCTAATTGGAAAGTCTAACAACTTAAGTTAGGAAAAAAACAACTTTAATTTCACTAAGATTGATAAGAGTAGAGACAATAACCAACAGATTACAACTAGTTTCCCTGTCATAAGAAAAGAAAAGGAGGTACTTTAATTAGCCCCCACTCTCTAACCAAGAGAGAGAAGATTCAGAAGTACTCACTTTTGATTTTTCCCCTTATCCTTCTTCATGCCATGTGGTTTTCCATCATTCGCCTTCTTTTTCTTGCTCAGCAGACCTTGAGGAATGGATGGTCCCACTTCAACAGTATCAACCTTGGACTTTGTAGGGGAAGTCATTGCCAAATTTGTGTTCTTCCATACTGCAGTAGTTCCAAGGTTCTGAAAGATGGAATCTGAAATTTTTGTCTTTCCACTTCACTAGAAGTGGTCCGAATGGTTTTATTGTCCAGTATTCATCAATGATTTCTTTAGGGGGATAACGCTTCAACTTGATTGTCCAACATCCATAGATATATTGATGAGAGCCATGGCCCTTCTTCAATGGGTGCACCTTATCTATGTCAATCTTAAAGACTTTTCCACACTTCTCGGAATAAAATAGTGCCTGCCTGTCCCTAAACGGCTTTTCTTGCCATTTAGCACTGGCAACCAAACTTTGAACATAGCACTCAAAGTTGAAGTAGAACTGTTTTCCAGTCCAATTGTCCTTCAAGTTTTGATAAATCGGCAAGTTCCAAATAAAACCATGATGGGTAGATTGATTTGGGTTACAAAATATCCCCTGGTGTGCGTCCTGATAAGAGGGAAAGCTGAGGGTATCTCAATCATTGAGATGAACAATCCATTTGCTTCCATAGGTGTGGCAGCCATTTTGAAATTGGATATCATGCAGCTTAGTCCCACAATAAGAAAAGGCTCTTATCAATTCATCCTCATCCCTTGGTATAGAACTGGCCTTGACTCCAAAAACTCTAACAAGAATCATAAGATCTTCTGGGCTCTTTCCACCACTTGATGGAACCTGCATGTTCTTCCCCCAGGCAGCTTTGGCCCACAGCCATACCATCACACTAGACTTTTGAAATAATTTGCTCCAGGCCAGAGGGATAGTCATTTTAGGAGGAGGAGGTCTTGGTTCACCCATGGCTTTGTCTTCCTTAGCAGAGTCATCTGAGTCTGCAACTGCCATTGATTCATCCATCAATATGCTTGCAGCAGACAACTTTGGTGTTGAGATTTTTCTCTTCTTTGAAGCTGTGACAACAACGGGTGTAGAGGTGGATTCCATTGTTTTCCAGATGACAGAGACCTAAATAATAGAAACAAAATGTGTCAATGAAATAAGCCTATTAGGTGCCCCCAGATAATGAAACCCACTTATGGTTAGTTATAAAAAACCTTTCAAAAAACATGCAATTAGACAAGACTTTTAACCTTTGATTTTTGGATCTGATAGTTTTATATTTAGTTTTTGGATTGATGATTTAATGATCACTGGTTTCTTGGCTTTTAGGCCTAGAGTCAGAGCTGCCAAAAACAAAAAGGGCATATAAGAGAGTTAGTGGAAGACAGGAATACTACCTGTCACTTAACAGAAGTTATTCCATAACCAAGCTATGGGGCTTAAGTTGCATAAACAGCTCTTAGAAGCGAAATTTATTGGAGTAGACACTCACTCCTGGTTATTACACCAATACTTAAGCCCATAGGAACTACCTTGCTTCTTTGTTTTATCAACTTAAATCATTTTCTCAAAAACAAGGAGAAGAACATTGGTATCCTGAGGACTAGAGCCACTGTTACCAGCCCTCATAACAAGAGATGGGCAGAGACACGCCCAAGCGAACCTGTGAAAACTCCTATACCCTTATTTGTACCATTTATCTCAGAGTTTTCCTTCCTAACCAGGGAGACAACGTGGACATATGATACATTTTAGCTTCATTAAATATATGCTATTGGAGCTGGAATTACCGCAGCTGCTGGCACCAGACTTTCCCTCCAATTAATACTTGTTAAGGGATTTAAATTGTACTCATTCCAATTGTAAGACCCAAAAAAGCCATACATTGTTATTTATTGTCACTACCTCCCTGTGTTGGGATTGGGTAATTTGCGCACCTGCTGCAATCCTTATATTTGAGGGCCATTTCTCAGGCCCTCTCTCCAGAATCAAACCCTTATTCCCCATTATCCATCATCACCATGGTAGGCCTCTATCCTAAAATAAAAGGTGGTTAGGGCAGATATTTGAACGAAAAATCACTGGCACAAGTCCATGTGATTAGAGAAGTTATTATGAATTACCAAAGAGACCCAAGGGTCATTGGTTTTTGATCTAATAAATACACCCCTCCCAGAGGTTGGGGCTTTTTAAGCATGTAGTAGCTCTAAAATTACCACAGTTATCCATTTAGTAAGGCATCATCAAATAAACCACAGCCAATTTAATGAGACATTCACAGTTTTACTGTATAGTTGCTTATACTCAGACATGCATGACTTAATCTTTGAGACAAGCATATGATTACTGGAAGGATCAAACAGGTAACATTTTTCTTTTTTCTAATCATCCCTTTCAATATACAAAATATTATATTTAGTAAAGATTCATAGAAAACCCAAGACCAATAAACAAAGCTTAAAGGAATTGGTATAAGGAACATTTTACTTATTGATTTACCATTTCAATACAATATTATTGTATTTAATTGGTTTCAAATTATTTCTATTCTTAGTTGGTTGTTCAAACTTTGAAAACAAAGTGATCAAACCTTTCAACTATAATCTAATGGATTTTTTTATTTTCCCATCTCAAAAGCTCTTACATATTTCTTGAATTGTTTCCTTTGAATAAACAAAGTAAGCCTAATTCAATCATATGCAATAGTGAAGACTTGCTTTCTAAATTCACATAAAATGCAAATTTTAAAAGAGTATCTTCAAATTTATTAATCGCAAAATAATAGCTATTAGCAATAAATCCAAATTATTTTTCATTGCTTTCTCAAAAGAACAAGACTAAATGGCAGACTAAAAAAAAGTCTTTATGCCAGGGCTTTATCCCCACTACTTCAAGAATTTGACAAGTCTTTACTTCGTGCAGGGTTGTCAAGGCTTTTTAAGAACTATCCCCAACTGCTTCAAGTGTTTACTTGACTATTTCTTCTTGTATGGTTGTCAAAAACCCCGTATTTATGGAAGTACTTGAAAGTATTTCTACTTGTCAAGAAAGGGTGACCATTAAATGGGGATTCATAAAGGATAAAACTCTGATTATCAACCCTATTTGATATAATTTTGTCAATTTGCTCAATAATTACTAATTCAAGAGGAAAGGGGAGAAAATACATCAATTAATGAATAATCAGAACCTAGTCTTACTTTTGTGCTGGTGCAACATAATCATTAATAAACATAAAGCTCAACCTTTTCATTGAATCTTTAATAATTAAGATAAATATTTCTTATCTCATACCCTTAAGGAAAAAATTCATTTATTGTGGATAGGTTTTCTTCTTTATAAAAGTGAATGTTAATTGGGAATAATTCAATGCTCAACCCATGGAGAACTAAAGTCATATTGTTTGAGAATCATCAAAATTGATTGTAAACTCAGGTTTTTGAGGATCATTGATTTAAAAAATCAACTGTCAACTCAGGTCTTTGAGGATCATTGATTTGAAAAATCAACTTTCAACTCTGGTTTGTGAGGATCATTAATTTAAATTAAAGAGATAAAATACTCTGAGCTCTTTTGATGATAAATCCCTATATTATTATTTGTCAGATTCAAAAAAAACTATTTAATCAATAATAATTGTGATATTAAACATCAAGTTAGTGAGAAGTTTTTCAATAAAATAAATCAACTTTCAACTCTGTAATGAGAATCCCCTCTTGTTAACAATGGCTGTCATCTCATTACAATTTTTTGGAATACATTAAAGGGTATCACTGTTGAAAAACAGTGAGGATGTATCATAGTTCATGTTAGCAACCATTATTAGTGAATTAAAAAAAACTAGGGTGGTGAGCAGTTATTGATTCAGACCCCTTATAGTATAACAAGAGTCAAAATTTAAGCAGTTGCAGGTTGAATTTGGTTTAGAGGGGTCAATTTTAATTTCACCCAGGAGTAGTTACAGAGTACATCTGAATTTTTTTACATATACAACCCCCGGGCCATGTTACACAATACAAATAAACTATTTAAATATAAAACCCCTGGCTTTTGTTACAGTATACACCTGAGCTCTTATATACATACTTCAATAAAACAATAATACACTAAAACTAAAAATTAATACACTACAACTAAAAACTAATACACTTACACTAAAACTAAAAATTAACATGCTAAAGCTAAAAATTAATACACTAAAACTAAAAATTAATGCACTACAACTAAAAATTGATAAACTATAACAAAACGATAATACACTACAGCTAAAAATTAATACACTATAACCCAAGATCAATAAACTATAGCAAAAAATAATAAGCTACAGCTAAAAATTAATAAACTATAGCAAAAAAATAATACAATAAAGCTAAATAGTAATAATACACTACTGTCAAAAAGAATTCACTTAAAAAATAAAAAATTACATTTCACTGAAAAATTAATATACTCAAAAAATAGTACAAACAATAATACACTTCAAAAAAATAATCTCACTTAATAATAGTTAATCAAAAATTATTTTTATAGAAGAAATAAATTTTAAATACAATATTTTATATTAGAATAAAAAAATGATGTTTACATACAAAATTAAATATTAGAATAAAAAAGTGAATATTACACTTTAAAGAATATTTTTCATCAAATTTGTTAAAAATCTTATATTTAAATTAAAAACATATTAATTTTATAAGTAAGTTTATCTTTCAAAAAGAATATAGCTTGGGGCACCCAAGTATTCACACATGGTCCCCCACCGCACTACTGACTAGGCCCTATAGTGTTTGACTGCACAGATCAGACAGGATGCAGTAAGCTCACTCACCACCAGCAACAGGCTGACCTGACCTGACCCTGTCCTGGCTCTTAGTTAACCTCAGATCAGCCACAGAATGCTTAGCTCTCTTTATTATTGTGTATTTTTACGTTGCTTTATGCTTTGTACCAGTACTGTAAGCATTTATAACAGTAAACACACTTATTTTTCAATCCTTTACAATAATAGAAAGCTTATTCAATGAAAATACTCCAACAATTTACAAACTAACATAGTGGCGATGGTCTTCCTATGAAATTGAAAAACATGCACTTTAATCTAATCAGCCCCTTCTTAACAACCATCTTTGAAAATGTAATGATTTGGAGCCAGAAATCTCATGTGGTAAAGATGGGGGTTCACTTTCTTTTGATATATCTGAAGACTATTCATAATGTGATCAATGATTAAACAGGTTATTGACAAAGCCATATCAAGATAAAAGGAAGAATCACACACTACGTTTTTTGGCTTGATCTCTTTGCTTTAATTTTTCTAATTTGACCATCAATTCTTTGAATTGCTTTACCCTTCTTTGAAATCGCAGCTGGTGCTCAGAAATTTCTTTGTCTGGCCCACATGTCATTAAAATTTAATGTTTAGTTAACTTTGAATCCGAGTGTTGGTAGCCGAGTTTTTCTTCTTTTGAATTCATAGATTTTGTAAGTAAGATAATGAAATGAAAATAGATATATATGTGATTATTCAATTTTAAGAGATGAAGAAACACAATCAAATGCCAAACAAGTGATATTGAATGGAAAATAGCTGATATGTTGCAGATAATAGCAGATAGTAAGTAAAAAACTAAGATATGATGGATCACCCAATGGAGAAAAGGAAAGGTGATGTGAGTTATGAGATAGAGGAAAAATATTTTGAATATCATTCGTGTTCTCAACAAGGGTGGATATAGTGGATTGAGAGGAGCAAAAGCTTTCCAAATGGCTATTTTGAGAGAAAAATGTGCAAGGAATATGATAAGAAATTGAAAAAGTACTTGCAAAGGAAAAGAACTCATGCCAAAATCTTCAGCTAGCACTATGATATTTCAGCTATCAGGAACAAAGGTAATGTCTATTTATAGAGGGAAAATGTTTAGCTCTTCTCGTGAAATAGTTTTTGAGTTTGAATTCCTGGTTTTGACTCCCTTCAATGACTAAGATGAGCTTCTCAGGCATATATTTGGAGTCAATGAGGTGAAAGATTGCTTTTGGAATACATGAAAACAAAGAGAAATGTGAGAAGCTTACCTTTACCCTTTATATAAAAGTTAGATTGTAAGAAAGGAATTAAGAACAAAGGAGATTTGGCTTAAAATCAATGTAGCCATCAATCATTACACATTGAAATCCTATTGACATACTGTAATATCAGCTGTGCAACTGACTATTATCTCTTCACTGCAGCCAAGGTAGGCTATTGAATTCAAATTATTAATACCAAATCGTGAGTATTTTCTTGATTTCTTCTTATAATAAAGGCCTAACTATTCTGAACAATTTTTGAATTTGAACTCAATAGAAAGCGGATGATTCTTCCCTTTATCAAAGATGAACCAATCATTAATGGAAAACCAAATTAAAATCGTCTTGCTTGTTCACTCCATTATTGCACTCAAAAACGCGAAAATGTTTCTTCTTTAACTTATCAATTTTTTCAAGTATGACACTATGCTTATGCACCTGTTTGTCTTGCTCACAGTAAAAAATTATCACTACTAACGGAAATATCCAAAATGGCCTTCTTGTTGATTGTAGCACAAGAAATAGACATTGGCAAAATTCCTCAAATGAAGCTCCTGAGACAACAATTTTAAAGCTTTTTCCTAATATTTCTCTAAAAAAAGGAAGATCAATCTATCATGAAAGAAAAAGAGGATGTAACAGAAGATGAATCTGATGTCGGAGAGGCTTCCATGACAGAGCCTGAGATTATTGGTATGTTTTTTTCTAATTATAAATAAAATCAAACCAATTAGATTACTTTAACTCAATTTCAACGATGTATTAGATTTGATACTAGAGTACATTATGTGGTTGTATTTGGAATGTGGCCTCAGCAAACAGAAGTACCAGCAAGCAAGAGATCAAGACGTAAGAATGATGGAGGTTTTGTTAAAAAGAAATAAGCTTCAATATACTATCACAAATGAAATACCTTGGGACATTCACACTATTATCAAAAGGCTCCACCTTGATGTCACATTCAAGCAATACGTATGCTGTTCCAAATGTTTTTCAATTTACAATGCCAAGATAGCCCCAGGATAATGTGGCTATCAGCTTTGCTCCACTAACCCAATATGTGGAGCTGACTTTTTCCATTCTCATTGCAACATAAAAGAGCCCAAAGTCAATATCTTTACAAAAGAACACCAACACCCTGCTAATAAGTGGAAGCATGGTCAGATTATTCCACCTAACCAGCAATGGCCAAGAATTCCCAAATCAACTTTTGTTACCCAGAGCTTCAAAGACTGGATGAAGTGGTTCTTAAATGTTTCAGGGGTTGAAGAAATATTAGACAATTGGAAAATTGAATTGGAATCTCAACCACCTCAGCCAATTTTTGATATTACCCAAGGTTCCATGTGGCAGACAATTTTTCCAGAAGAAAACACCAATCGCCGGTTAGTTTTAGGTTTCAGTCTCTTCATTGATTGGTTTAATCAACTTCAAAACAAACTCCCTGGGCACCAACTGCCAATGGGAGTAATAGCCCCCAACTGCCTAAACCTCCCACAATGGCTATGCTCCCAAACAAAATACACATTTATTTCTGGAATTATCCCTGGACCCAAGCAACCAAACATGTTTACTGTCAACAATATACTGGGTCCTATTGTAAACAAACTACTTGAATTGAATAAAGGTGCTATAATCCCCACACCAAAACATCCTAGAGGGCGCAAAGTGGTTGTGAAGCTAGCAGCTTGGATTGGGGACATTGTTGCCACCCATAAAGCTTCAGGATTCATGTGACATTCAGCACACAGATTGTGCATGTGGTGTGAAGTTCAAGGAAGCAAAAAAGAAGATTTGAAGCTAGGAAGACTCCGAAATGGCCAAGGTGTTCGTGATATATCATAACATTACTATTATCTCAAACCAAAGACAAGAAAGGAAACTCTAGCAAAAAGCACTGGCGTCCGTAGGTCAGAGTTAAACAGCCTGCCTTATTGGAATCCAGTATTGAATGTCATGCTTGGTGTCATGCACAACTGGTTTGAGGGAATCCTTCAGAATCACTTCAGGTACCAATGGGGATTTGACTACAGATCTGAAACACAACACAATGATTCAGACTCAGAATCGCATGATATGGAAATATGCAAAGCCCAAATACAATTACAAAAAGGACATATCTCAGCTCACAACAAGAAGAGATTGCTTTTGAATATTCACGATGTTGTGGTCCCAAAAGGTGTCACAAGAATGCCATTAGCATTGGGTGGATCTCAAAGTGGTAAGCTGAAAGCCAGTGAATGAAATGCCTTATTCAATGTGTACATTCCCCTTTCAGCTCTTGATGTCTTTTGGAGTTCTAAAAATGAAATTGATTATAACTTTGACACTTTCATGATCAACTTATGCCCACTTGTACAATGTACAAAAATTGTGAGCAGGAAGATTGTGAACAAAGAGGACAGTGTTCAGCTTTCAACAACTTACAAAACATATCAAAGATCTTCTTTTGAACTGTTTGAAAATATCAAAATCAATAAAAACCACCACTATGCAATGCATATACCAGATCATATAGACTGGTGGGGTCCCCCAATGGGGGTTTTGGAGTTTGCTGGTGAGCGTCTTGTTGGGACTCTACAAAATTTCAAAACTAATAATTTGATTGGTAAGCCTGTTCTTTAATTTTTGTCTGTTAAATATTTAAAATTTTATTAGTTAATTTGGGTTATAACCAGGTACCATGGAAGAAACATTAATGAAAAAGTTTTGCCAGTTGCAGAAACTTGAAGTTAAACCATCAGAACAACCCAAAGAAAATAAAGCAGCATCAAAGAGGACATTTGAGCTAAGAAATGAGATATATGAAAGCCTTTTTATTCATCTAAAATCCACTAAACCACAACTGCGGGATTATTGGGGCCTACCACATCCAAAAAACGCGTTGGTTTTACAAAATTTTACAAGGCAGTTGAAATCTGTCTCATGGAAACTTGGTTTGAAAATTTCAACATCTTGTCCAAACAATGTTATTTCCTTTCAAAATGACAATGCGACATAGTTTGGAGAAGTAATTCATATTATTGACTTGGCTAATGATCAACTTCACAAAGGTGCATTACTTGTTGTCAAGCTTCTTACCAAGCCTGAACTAAGAGAAAGTGATTTTGAACCAATTGAGGAATTACTTCAAAGATTGGATATTTCCCAAGTTGTAAGTAATGGGCTGTTTTCTTTCATAAGCATGGAAAAAATATGCGGGTTTGCAGCATATAGTCGCCTACCAGCATGGACTCTAGGAATCCAAAAGCCAAAACTCCTTGTTTGAGCAATTAGCAAGATTGTTGGACTTGAAACTCAAGGCTTGATAGATAATCTCTTTCTTGATGATATAATGCAATCGCAGCTGTTTTGTTTTCTTTTTTATTGATGAATGATGTGTTATACACTTCATTTCAGTTCATGGGTGTATCTTGATATGTGCCTTGATTTCTATGATTTTCGGTTTTTGATAACCTATGTGAATTTAATGATTCTGAAATCAAGTTTGAAAATAACTTTTTAAGATTTACTTCGAAATGGAACAAAATTCATAATGTGTAATATGACACTAAGAAGATGGAAAGTTTGCTTTGTGTGTTTCCAAAAAGTCTCAGAATGTATGAAATATTTGTTAAATTGAGTTTTAATCTAGCAATGTGTGTATGTTGATAATAATAATTTGGTCATTTTGTGATTTATGATCAAATATTGTAATTTAGGTTTATTTCAATGAGAAAATTGTATCAATGTGTAATGTTTATGGAACAATTAATGGGAAAACATAGAGATTAAGATTATTCAAGTCTTGGCTATTGTTTAAATAAGTGTTTAATCCACATCATATCAATATCAGGCATTTTATTATGGCAATGAATATTTTGGTAAAAATGCAAAGCTTCATTATTACAGCTGTGTATATTTTTACCTTGATGAAAAACATTTTAAGAATGAAAGAATTATTCTTACTTGACTAACACCAATTTTTTGATTAAAAAAATGGTTATCTTACCAATTTCATAGGAGAAAGTTTATCACTATCATTATAATAGAAACTTCCCTCCTTCAAATTATAAAAGTCTTATAATATATTTAATAAGCATCTCTTCCTGGAGTAATATATATGTCATTTTTTACAACAGAGTTTACCCTAGAGATAATCATTTTGGAATAACTGATATGATAGAATTCCTCTAACTGACATATCAACATGGTTCTTATTGATGGAAATTTTTGGTTATTATTTATGGAATAAAGTTATTCCCAAGGTCATTCTGTCAATAATAACCATATAATTCCATAAAGAATCATGTTATTTCCTCGATGATTGTTTAATAAATATATAGTTATTATATTAGTAAAGAAATCTTCATAATTTACATGATATTTGTGTCTTGATTTAATTAACATAGGTTTCTTTCTTAAGATTTTAGCATTGCTACCATTTGATTAATACCAGTTTCTTTAGATGAATAATGAATATTTCTTCACTGAAATAAAAAATATTCCATTATTGACATAATATATTTCTGATTATTGAAATAAGGATTTGGGCATCATTTAAATGATGAAATCGCTATTATTCAAAGGAAAGGCTATTATTGACATAATGAGATATTTAATTTTCAATTATGAAATTATAAATGTTGTCATAATCACCAGTTTATCTTGGAATCAGAAGATATTTATTATGGAAGTGATAAAATGGACAAGCTTAAAATAAGAAATCCTTCATTCTTGAGATGACAAAATTTTTATTATTCAAATATCAACATTTCTGTTATTGAAATAAGGAAAATTTTTCTTATTGAACAAAATAACATTGTTTTTATTTTCAAAATAGATTTTTCATTATCTTGAGTGTCTAGCATTCCTTTGAAGAAGGAGCACCTTCATTTATTAAGAAACCAGCTTCATTGATTAAAAAAAAAAGCATTTCATTATTTATATAATGGAAGTTATCTTGTTTTAATGATTAAAAGGAAGCTTGTTCAACAACTGAGCTATATAAATTTAATAATGGGAAGTATACTTCTTTGGCTAAACCAAATAATTTTTCAATCATAGCAACTTAGCCCTCTCAAAAATAGAAATTTCATCATATTAATAGAGAAAATCTTGTTTTTTATCAATCACAGTATTTTTTTTCTTCTGGAAGTACCCTTGTTGTCAGACTAACACCAATAAAACTTTTACTCAATATCTCTTTAAATCAAAAACAGTTTTCATTGATAAAATGAAAACTTTCTCATTTTGGTCAAAACAACATCTCATTATTTCCATATTATAAACAGGTTATTTATCAGCTAAAATGTCCATTATCCTAATAATGAGATTTTCCCTTTTGTTATCACAATATTATTAGTGGTATTTTAATTCACCGGAAAATTACAACACTCTTCTATTTTGATAATAATATTGTACTGAAATAATTACAGTTTTCTTCTTTCCGAATCATATTTCACCATTCTCATAATAACGCTGTTTTTTTTGAAATCGTACTCACTGAAAACATCAAGTTTCTGTTACAATCCATTGCCATGATAATAACAATTATACTCTTATGCTAACATTTATTCATATAAAAAAACTTTGTTTCCATCAAAAGAAGAAATGTGAATATTTTAAAGTGCAAACGTCTGCTATCATAATAATCAATTTTTTCATTTGAAAGAAGCTTCTTTATATCAATAGAGACCCTTACATAATTCTAATAAGACCACTTATTATTTGAATGGATAAACTGTAATTATCCTTATATGAACACTATTATTGTTTTTGGAAAAGTACTTTCAATACTGAAATAGTCCAAATATGAGTAATTTAATAAGTACTCTTTCATGATCAAGTTATGTATCACCTCATATTATCTTGAGAATGGGACTTTAAATATCTCAATGATCACATGGCTGTTATTGAGGTATCCAAATTTGATGTTAATAACATATTTTTTTCAAAAATATCAATTTTTCATTATGAATCTTTTTTTCTTACTTAGGTACCAATCACAATATTAAATATTTCATTATCAAAATAAAAGTCCACATGAGGGAAAGAGTAAAAATGTTACCATGATAAGTATCAAATTATCTTCACTATAATATAAAATGATTGTTAATTGAATACTACAGTTAAAGCTCTGATAATAATCTTAACTCTCTTCTGGTTTTGGAAATTTTATCATACTGATAATAAAATATCTATTCCATTCTCCTGATAAGACTGAAATCGTGGTAAAAAAATTAATCTCCAATATATCAATCACAAATATTTAATTTACTATTGAAATTCCCATTATACTACGAAATTCACTTAATAATAATCATGTTTCTGTTGCTATTAGATTTACTGGAATCCTCCAATCATGTTAATAATCATTCCAACATTATTCTAATAATGAAAACTTGTACCATTAGTTACTAAAAGGAAATAATTGTTTTGAAATGCATATGGATGGTGTAATGCTTTGAAGATGAATAATTCCAAAAAATTTCAAAAAATTCTCCAAAGCTACAATGAGTTACTTCCATGCAGAAAAATATTTTGAATTATCCTTCAGATTTTTTCCAAATATCCATGACTGACACTTTTTCAAAAACGAAATCTGCACCAATTAATTTTCCAAGTTTTATAACAGTGAAAAATCAATGATTTTCACATTTAAAGCTAACTGTGAGAAAACAATTTGTGGGATTTAAACTATGAAATGTTAACATAAGAAGTATTTTGAAAGAAATCAAAGTCCAGAACCTGTGTTTTAATTTCCGATAAAACTGGAACACAGTACTTGACAGATAAGTCAATATTGCACACATAACTTACATATCAATTGGTACACTTTTCAATGAGCATTTACCATTGGGGTATAGGCTCACACTATCGACAACATAGCCACAAAAAAAGAGATGCTATATCATGACAAACTGGAAAAAATAAGCTTTCTAAGTCAGTCAGAAAGTAAATGTGAATATTCTATGTTGCTAAGAGTCAAAAGGTATTTTCATTCCCAGTTTTCCCAGTCATATCCATATCCGAAATTTTTGGATGTCCCAACATTTTGAGAAGTATGCGTTTGTGAGTCGTCTTCCATCATAAGGATTGCTATTTTCTGCTAGCTCCTCCATGTTACTGTCTTCGCTTGACAAGCTCCCATCATTACTGCTTGAATCGCTATCAATATCTTGAAAATAAGAGTTTGATTCATCATCTTCATCTTCTGCAGCAATTTCATGGGAAAGATCATATTGCTCTGTTGCTTTCTCCCAATGCTTCTCAGTAAACCTTTTGTCTCCCAATTTTTCATTGGGATGTTGAGCTCCCCGAATTGATTGTAATGCATTGGGCAAGAGAGCCACATTCATTGTGTCACCGTAGACAGTTTTCTGAGCTGGAGTGAGGTCATTGTACCATTTGGGGCCATAAAAGTCAATGGGTAATCCTTGTGGGGCTCGTCCAAAAGATGTGAGGTCTGGAGTTTTACTTTCTACACGTTCATGCTTCTGTGACATCATTCCTTCAATTTTTTTGGCTTTTGCAATTTATTCATCTACCCTACGCATAAATTTTGTTGCCTTCTGTGAACCATAAGGTAGAGCTTTTATTACATAACCTGCATCTTCTATGAATTCATTGTCACTGTGGGAATCAATGGCTGCCAAAATCTTCAGGTACTGCTTGGGGAAGTTTCGAGAAACTCAAAGCTTGTAGCAACTATTTTGTAGCTTTTAAAATAAAAGAAAATTTTAGGTTCAAACATAATTTCAGGTATGATTGGACCACTCACCCGTTGTCTGTTGTTTGAAATGAAACCCCTTTCCAGATCCTTTTGATATGGCCCACTTTCTTTTGTTTCTCTTTTCCATATTTTAGTTTGTAAGTAATGTACAAAGTGATTGTATGTTGCTTCAAGTAAGCCAATTTTGTTCAGGAAACTCAAGTTTATGTTCATGTATTGATAAGCACCTCCAACAGCCACCTGTCGAAAAGTCTGGATTGCACTGATTTGGCAAGCTTCATTGTACAATGTATCAATAGGCTCATCAAGAGCAGGGGCCCATTGACAAATTCCAAGCTTGGCGAGTAATGCTTTTATATATAAAATAATAAACTCCTGCACATTGATGATTGCTTGGCCAACCTTCTTCCTACCTGTTTTAGTGCCTTTGAGATTAATAACATTTTCTTGGGGTATCAAATTAAGGGAGTTCTTACTTTGTGCAGCTTGTTGTATTTCTTCAACATCATTAAATCCATTATGGAATTCTTGAAGTAGCGCAGGATCAGGTAGTAATGGGAGTGACCTCTAATAAATAAGGCCCCACATGATTCGTATGTGGGCAAAAAACAAATACTAACAGTAAAGTGCAACAATACCAGAACTTCCTCCTCATACTTTATACTTGTGAGACAGCTTAATGAAAAAAACTCACTTTTGTTGGCTTAAATCCCTGAGGTTTTTTGTTCATAATGAGCTGATTTGCCTTTGGTTTAGGTGTCTGTAAAGCTTCTGATGCACTACGCTTAGGAGTGGAACTTGATTTCGTTTGATGAGGTCCTAGATCCTTCCTGTTTCTTCTTGTTGATGGACTCCTTGGAGACTTGTTTTTGACAATTGACTTCTTTTCACCGGTTTTGACCTTGGATGTTTTTGATGATGGCTCAGAATGTTGGCCTGGTTGAACTTCAAGACTGAGAAACTTCTGCAGCAATTGTTCAACCTCTTCATCACACTTTTCAAGTCTTTTTTTTAATTCGTTGATGTATTCATTCTGTTTTGCAAGAATTTCAGGTATTCCTGGTTGAAAACTCATTATGAGATTTTAGCAGTAAGAGATATTAAATAAAAAAGACAGAAGAGAAGACATAAGAAATAGATTGATGGGTGAACTGGAGTTTTTTTATTATTAAATTATAAATTACGAAATGGAGGAAATTAGGAACAAGGGAAATTGAAATGAAAATTATATGGAAAAGTCTACCACTCTACATTATACAAAAAATGGTGGGATACTGTGTCAAAGCACTAAAAAATGTTGAGCAGCTGTACTGTACTGTACTGTACAGTACAGTTTGTACAGTAAAGTACCATACAGACATTACGCTGAGTAAATCCGTCACCAACCTAAAAAAGTCAGGACAAGTTCAGGACAGTGTGACCTGCGCCAGACCAGGTCAGCCTTTTGCTGGTGGTGATTCATGCTTGGGACTGGGTTCCAATAGTATGAGGTCCTGGGTTCAATTTCCAGCCAGGCCCATCTTTGCCTCATTTTTAATTCTTATATTCCTTGAAAATAAGATGGTACAATAGCTTATTGGTAGAGATTTTTGGTCAACTGATACTAAGCCTGGTGGTCTAGTCACTGCTGCGAAATTGCTGACGTGAGCAATCCTACGTCACGCTGACGTAACCACCTGTTGCTGTTTCAACTGTCGTTTGTTAATTTTTCAACTTCAAGATTCCTTTCACGGTTATTGGTCTGTTCTTTTCTTTTTTTTTGCTTTGTTCTTTTTCTGCTTGATGATTATATTTACCACATAGCTAACCTTTGTCTTTGCGCACCAGCTCATCACTTCCCCACCATTCTTCCAATAAAGGAAAGCAATGATGGAATGTTCATTGTATTCCCAACTCAAGACGATTTCATTTTTTGATTGGCTCAGGAATCCTTTTTCGCAAGAGAAAAATAATTAGCTTCACAATAAATTTTTCACTTATTTTCAAAGGATAAAGTTTCAAGTGGGGAAAAGAGCATAGACGTGAACATGAAATGGTGAGTTCATTCTCTTTGATCTTTGTTGAATTTGAAGAACAAAAATCCCCTTGTTTCAACTCACAAGTTATGTTTTGTACGTTTTTTCTGTTTATATATCTTTGTTTGCAAGATATAGATTTTCCTGCGTCACCCATTTACTTATCTCTCGTCCAAGCCATCTTTTTACTCTCATGCCTTATTTCTCATTTTTTTTATTCAGCATTTTCCTCCTAACGATTTACTACTTTATTATCAGGGTTGCTTACTTCCCATTGCTTTACCTCTATCATTTCCTCTGTTACATCTATTATTTTATCTCTTACATTTACTACCTATTTACAATCAACCCAACAACAGACGTTATATCATTTCAACAAACAATTATTCCACGTTCGATCCATTTATTTGTAAACATTACTTATGAATTTCGGACACCACAATAAATCTTCCCCCTACCCTTCTGGTTCCTCCGTTATACCTAATGCCAATGATATTCTCAACGCACAAGTCCAGAAAATAAGAGAACTTGAAGAACAAATTCAATCGCGTGATCATGCATTAGAAGGGCTACTCTCCCAAGTCAACAATCTACATCTTCAGAATCAATTACTAGCATCATCAACAAATTCCAAAGGCAAAAAAACAAAACATACATTGACTCAAAAGAAAAGCTTCAATGGGAAATCAAACCAGAATTCCGGTATAATTTGCAACCAAAAAAGCAAACTAGAATATATAAAACGAGCAAAAAATAAGTCACAGAAATCACCAAAAAAACGAAGCCCCCATCAGCTAACCACACAGGAGATTCCTGAAGAGTTCCAACCTGTAAAGGTATGTGTTCAATTTCCTTTTTTCTCTTCACCGTATTTCTACTGACCCTTTTACTTCTAGAAAGCACTTTCAACACATATCAAAATGCTTTGGGGACTGGTTTATCAAGACTCAATTCCCGTATCACCTGATTATTCATCATTGAAAGAGTTCAACACACGTTTCAGATTTTTAGAAGAAATCTCAACTTCAATGCAAAGCACTGCAGCAACACCATTGGTACCAGAGAACCAGATCATGACTCTACGAGGTGTCACTGCAGGAAAGAAAAAGATTGCGCATGGTATTATCAATATGACTGATTTCTTCATCCGATATATTCAAGCATTATTGGCCAAGCTTGGAATACGTCGATGGGCCCCAGACCTAAACGATGCAAGTGACTCTCTTTACAACGAGGCCTGTCGCATCAGTGCCATTCAGACATTTCGCCAAATTGCTGCTGGGGGAGCTTTCGAGTATATGAACATCAACTTACGGTCATTAAACAACATTCAACTACTTGAAGCAGCATACAATCACATTGTATTCTGGTCACTGGCTCAAAAATATAAGAAAGAAATGAAAGAAGCTGGAAAGAACAAAAAAGATCTTGATAGAGGTACTGTCTTACGGCGAAGACTAAGAGTGAGTAAAAAACTTATTTTTAGAACTATTTTCATATTTCTGACTTAAATTGTCTCATTCAGCTCAAGAATATTAGATATGAATTCGGTGTGGCTCAGCATTTTCCACAGCGGTATTTAAAAATATTAGCGAATGTAGACGCCCATAGTGACGATGAAAAAGATCCTGTTGCAAACAAGTACTACATTAAAAAACTTGAATGCCGATCAAAAAATGCAACTATATTCATGCGAAGGCTTGATGAAGAAATGCAAAAGGTTGAGCAGATGGATGGCAAGTCATCCCAACGACATCAACGCCACATACCAGAGACTCCTCTTAAATCAGTTTGCACTCGAGTCCCAAAACGCCTCCCAATTGACTTTTACAATCCCTCGTGGTTCAATGACTGCCCAGCTGGACAAAAAACCATAATTTGTGATGCATTCAACGTCGCATTCCTTCCCAATGCTTCAGAATCGTTGCGTGGAATTCAACACCCTGATGAGAAACTCAGTGATAGGCGTTTTACAGAGAAGTACTGGGATCGACTTATTGTGCCCTATGATATCTCACACGAAATCCCCCAAGAAGAAGAGCTCGAGGAGCTGGATGGTCGAGTGAGTGACGAATCTGAGGAAATATCTAGTGATGATGGGAGTGAAGGTGAGAACGACAATGAAGATGAAGAGCCACCGCCACCAGAGTCAGGGATCAACGAACTCTCAGACAATGATACTGATATGGCACATGCTGAAGATACAAATTGTTATGTTGTCAGTCAGGGTTACAATTCCCTTGAAAACGAATGGTCTGGATGGTAGGCAACTGATTCTTGTCATTGATTAGATTAAAATTTAGTAATATAAACTAAATTATACACTTAATACATGTATTTTGAAGATATTAAAAAAAATAAAAAGATAAAAAAATAAAAAAATAAAAAAATATGTTACCAATTATCAATGAAATTGAATTTGTAGCTTTGGACTTGTGTGGTTTCAGATGAAGAGCCATGTTTGAAAATAGTGATTTTTTATAGCGTATGATTACTCTAATTTTGATAGTTTAATTTAACTGAGATTTTTCATGTGAATAGTTTTGATGTACATATTTATGGTCACTTGTTTGGAAATTATCATATTTTGCAAGAAACTTCAAAGAAATTTCTTGAGTCTCAAGAGTAAAATAATTATTCAAATACGAAAAAAATTGATTGTGAGAGTAATAGCAATACAATTATCTTTATGCTTTTAATTTTCCTATCTTGATTATGAAGCTGTTACTGACGTGTGAATAATTTTCAAAATATTTTAATGATAAGAGCGAAATTTTTCAATATGGTTCTAAAGTAACTATCAGCAAGATTAGAAAGCATTGAGTAAAAGAATACTATAGTAATATTTGATTCTGAAAATGTTATTGCATTTAAAAGAATAAATCACTTACTTTCAACTTTAAAATATATCATTTGAAAATTTTATAGATCTTTAATTAATTATTCACAGTATGAAACTCTCATACTAGGATGATTTGTTGGCATTTTAATTTTTAGTCAAGGTTTAATTATCATAATATTGAAAATTTCAAAATATTCATAACAGAAGATTTCCTTTTGTATGAGGAAGATGTTAAAGCTTTTCTCAAAGAAATTAATTATTAATATATTTTGCATTTTTCCACCTATAGCTTTTCTAAGAGAAATTAAATATTAATAATATATTTTGCATTTTTCCACCTATAGCTTTTCCATTAATTATTGAAATAGTATGAGTTGGCTTGTCTATTTAGCAATTTTCTATTTTTCTTTCTTTTTTTAATAATATGGTACAGGTTATTTGAGATATAAAGCTCTTAGTAATGAACTAATAGGTCTTGGATTATTATTAAATTAGAAGTGTTATTATTTGAGAGCTACTATTTATTAGGTTTTATTCATAGTAAAATCTTTATAACTCATATTTGCTAAGAAAAGGTATTATTTGAGTATAAGTAATTTTGTTATTGATGCATAAAAAAAGGTTTTATCAAAAAAATAATTTCTGATGAGATTAAGAAAGATAATATAGTAAATTTTAAATGTGAAATTTCATTTGATGAATACTTAAAAGATTAAATTATTATTAACAAACTAAGCTCTAGTGGAATGATAATAAAATTTAGATTATTTGAAATGGTAAATCTTAATATTTAAAAGTAAAAAAACTTCTTTTATACAATAGAAATCAAATCTTCATATTCAATTAATAAGGATTACCTTTTCATTACATAGTTCATGATATTGGGCCTGAATCATTCTTGAAATGACTATTAAATATATCATGAGTAGAATCAAGCTGAGGTTATTAATGAGTCTTTTTTAACAATTCATTTTATTAATGAGGATTGGATAAGTACTATATTAACAAAAATATACATATCCACTTGGTATTTTGACTTTTATTCCAAGTATAATAGTAAATCTCATATTTTGAATTCAAGAAATGAATGTATATTGAGCTTATAAGAGGGTTTTTATAATGATAAAGATGACATAAGATCCTCTTGAGACAAAAGTGGAAAGAGTAAGAACTTCATCATAGCTGTCATATCTTGTTATGGTAAGGATTTAATCATTTGCTAAGACAAAGGTATTATTTGAATATAAGTAATTTGTTATTTATGCATAAAAAAAGGTTTTATCAAAAATATAATTTCTGATGAGATTAAGAAAGAAAATATAGGTAATTTTAAATGTGAAATTTCATTTTATGAATACTTAAAAGACTAAATTATTATTAACAAACTCAGCTTTAGTGGAATTATAATAAATTTTAGATTATTTTAAATGGCAAATCTTAATATTTAAAATTAAAAAACTTCTTTTATACAATAGAAATCAAGTCTTAATATTCAATTAATAAGGATTACCTTTTCATTCCATAGATCATGATATTGGGGCTGCATCATTCTTGAAATGACTATCAAATATATTATGAGTAGAATCAAGCTGAGGTTATTAATATGAGTCTTTTTAAACAATTCATTTTATTAAGGAGGATTGGATAAGTACTATATTAACAAAAATATACATATCCACTTGGTATTTTGACTTTTATTCTAAGTATAATAGTAAATCTCATATTTTGAATTCAAGAAATGAATGTGTATTGAGCTTATAAGAGGGTTTTTATAATGATAATGATGACATAAAATCCTCTTGAGACAAAAATGAAAAGAGTAACAACTTCATCATAGCTGTCATATCTTTTTATGGTAAGGAGGTTATCATTCTAGAAAAGAAAAGATATCTTGAAATGTAATATCTCAGGAGTTTTGAGTTTATAATTTTGATTATTTCAAGTGATTCCTTTATGATACAGCTTTCATCATTGAAATGCAAAAAGCCATCAACTGGATAATGAAATGATAATTATCTCCATAATAATAACCTGTTATTGTGATCATCACATTTCTATCAATTATGAACATCTCATTATCATGATGTTATAGCCATACTCATTGAAAGAAGATGAGTTTTATACTTTTCATTAAAGGAGTTATTAGATCAAAATAATTCCCATAGTTGTTTTCATATAATATTGTTAGCTTGATTATAGGAACAGGCTTTGTTAAGATTAAACAGTAGCATTATTTTCCAAATTAATTCTCAAATTCATTATTTGTAGCATCTGATCAAGTTTGGACTAATCTGTAGCACAATTGCCTTTTCAAAAATAGCGTGTTATTGGAACAAAAGTTCCTTTCTCTCCTTAACTCTAAAAATTTAAGCTTAAGTTGAAAGAAAACAAAACATAATTACAACTAATGAATCAAAGAGACTTTAACATATACATACATAGAATTGTGAAAAAATAAATCTTACAAATAGGTTTGATGAAACAATAGGCAAAATTTTGATCTGTTTTAAATTTTTAGAAATTTGTAAAAAACGGGAAATTAAGTAAGCCTTTGAAATTTCATGATAAACTTAATTTAATTTAGAAATAATTTAAAAAGCGAGCTCTTGTTCAAAAAGTTTATTTATTGGGCATACCAGCATAGTAATATCCTTGCAGCCTAATGCCCATGCTGGTAAACTGCGATAAGCTGCTAAACCCACAATTTCTGAGCTACTGATAAAACTGAGATCGCTGGAAAACTTTAAATGCTTAATATTAAAAGAATCCAAAAAAAAATCTAGTCGCTCAAACCCCATCTCATAATCCTTGATATTATCCAACCAACGTATCAACAAGACTGGGCCTTCATGAATTTCATCACAGCCTAAGTCCAGAATATGAGCAACCGTTCCAAACCGCATTTCTCCCAACACTGGTTTGATATATATGAGGTTGTTAGGTGCGTTTTTTGAAACCTTCAATCCCAAACGCCAATCTAAATCCTTGATTTCAAGAGCGTAATTTCGAAGAACCAGCCCTTCATTTGGATAGGGCAACTTGTGGTAATCATGCAAATTGATTTTTCTTTTTTGAATGAACTTGAAGAGCTTCATATACGTCTCATTATCCAGCTCCTTTTTATTAAAATGTGAAGTCTTCTTTTTCGTTACTTTCTTCTCATACTTGCTTGCAACTTGGTGTAGTCTTTGCATTTCGCCAAATTTTTTCATTATTGTTTCCTCCTGGGCACCTGGGTTGGGAGATCGAATCTTGAATTTGTAATCCACATACACCAGCTTTTTATAAAAAAATACTTACCATTGATCGAGTTTGTTTTCAGCTTTTGTAATGTTCCAACAAGGCGCTCACCACTGAATTCTGATAACCCCATCAATGGTCCCCATCGCATGAGCTGTTCAGGTATATGCATTGCATAATGATGATTAGGTGTAATATTGATGTTGGTGAATAATTCGTTTGATGTATTTTGATATGATTGATAGGATTTGGAGAAGCAAATTGCATCTTCTTTCGTGATTGATTTTGCACCAACAATTGCAGTACATTTAATTAGCGATTCTGTATTTGTAAGAAGAAGTTGTGATGAATTTCCCTCCAAAAAAGAATCAAGAACGACTAATGGGAGGTAGACTGAGAATAATGCCCTCCACTCGCTTGCTTTGAGCTTGCCATTTCGAGCAGAACCAACTTGAGATGTGATACGGGTCACTCCCTTTGGCACAATAACATCTTGAATTCTCGTTCGTATATTATTCTTGAGTTGATCGGAGAGAAATCCCTTTAAATTTTCTGATTCTTCTTCATCAGAAGTCTCACCATTGTCCATATCCATGACATCTGACTCCGAGTCAGATATGTTGGCTTTGTTCATGGCGTTTTTGACAAAAGCCAAATCGAAACCCCAGCGAAAGCGAAAATGGTGTTGCAAAACACCTTCATACCAATTATGCATCACTCCGAGTGGAACACAGACAACAGGATCCCAATAAGGTAACGTATTGAGTTCGGACCATCGAATTCCAGTTTCTTTTGCAAATGCTTGTCGTTGGCTTTCATTCTCCGCCTCTTTCCATTTCCAAGATGAGGCAAGTACACTGCGTCGATTGCGAAGTTTTCCAAACTTGAGTTCTTTTCGTTCATCATCCTTAATTTCACACCATGAGCAAAATCGTTTTGCGGAATGGGACATAAAGCCAGATACCTTGTGATTGGCTACAATATCCCCAAGGAGACTCACAAGTCTGACAGATATTTGGCGGCCATGAGGATACATTGGTGTTGCAATTGTGAAACCTTGATTCAATTCTAAAAGCTGTGAAATTAGTGGTTGAAGTACATGATTAATTGTTACCATATCCGGTTGCTTAGGTGCTGGTATGACTCCGGCAAGACAGGTATAAACCTGTTGAAATCGTAGTCGGGGTGGAAGGTTGAGACAATTTAGAGCCATTAAGCCCATTGAGACTTGCTTTCCTGATACTTTGTTGCCCCTAGGGTTGAACCAATCTATAAAGAGGGAAAATCGCAATTCCAGACGGGTATGAGTTGTAGTGTTATTGAACACTTCTCTCCATACTTGAGACTGTGAAATGTCAGTTATTACCGTAGTGCTTTGAGAAGATATCGTTGAAGCCCATTCATCAATTGCTTCTTCTACTCCAGGAACATTTATAAACCACTCTAGCCAGCTTCTGACAGGCTGCAAAACCAATGTTGAGTAAGGCACTCGTAGACGTGGTTGTCCTGATAGCCGAATTAGACCAAACGTTTGAGAAGCAGATGGTGTTTTATTTTTGGTGGTTGTGAATTTTATAGATGGAAGAGGCTTGAATTTTGCTCGGGCAAATAATTCGGCACCACAAATAGCGCTATTGATTGTTGGTCGATATGTACAATCTTCAGGAGCTACCTCAACATCATAAAGTGAATAACATTCAGGACAGCATGTAATTCGCTCTAATGGAAAGTTGATCTTGAGGTGTTTTGTAATTGTTTGAAGGTCATGAGGAATGTTTGATGTGATCATCTTGGCGAAACCATTTTCAGTTGAGAGAAGCTGAATTAAATGCAAAAGCATGTCCCGAGCCCTTTGGCAGTTGACTTTACTGATTCCACACGTAAGGTATAGCCACATAATAAAATATAAAATAAAATCTGGTGCCAAGAATGGTCAGCAATGTGACAGAATGAAATTTCAGTGAGATTTGCTTACCAACTATTTCAGAATTAAGATTTAGACTTTCTTTTTTTTCGTTCTTGAATCTTTTCGTTATTTTTATTGTCTCTGATGGCTTTTCAGTATTTTTATTCAATGCGAGATCAGGGAAAAGGCGCAAAAATGCTTCTTCATCAGTTTCAGAAGAAATTTTTGCCCAGTGCCGATTTCGAGTGCTACGATGCACATATTTTCCTTGGTGAGTGTTTCCATTGACATCTGTAATGGTGTGTTTTCGGCAAGTCGGACATGTGCAAAAATCCATGATTCGACGTTTTGGTTGGTGTTTTAGTCGTAGAAAAAATAAGGGATGAAGTGGAAGAATTCGGCGATTTGAAACTGATGGTTCTAATTATCAAGCAGAAAAAGAACAAAGCAAAAAAAAAAAAGAAAGGAACAGACTGATAGCAATGAAAGGACTCTCGAAGTTGAAAAATTAACAAACGACAGATGAAACAGGTGGTTACGTCAGCGTGACCTAGGATTGCTCACGTCAGCAATTTCGCAGCAGTGAGTGGTATGATTCTTCCTTTGGGCGCTGCTCAAATAAGGTTGAGGTCCGGGGTTCGATTCCCTGCCAGGCTCCCCTTTACCTTTAGCTATTAAATTTATTATGTATATCTACTCAAAAATAACCACTAGGAATATCACTTATCTAGTGAATAAATTGAATCAAATTTGGTAATACCAGGCGTGATCAAAATTTGTTTGAGGAAGAATTGAAAGAAAACTCAGAGTTTAAATTGATATATTTTACTATCTTTTGTACTAAAAATATGTAAATATTTTATATTCTTAAGCCCTTTGCAAACGAACAATAATTTTGCTGATATAGGATTTCTTTGTAAGACCATGAGAGACACACTTATCCTCTTCTGTAGACTTTATTTTAATTCTCCATCTACGTTTTAAAATGAAAACTAATATTAAGTGCTAGATAATAAATAGCTAATAAGCATTTTTAAACACATATACTCAATTATTCAAACTTTGTAAGATATTATAGCTTGAATCTTTCACATATATATCATTTTCCCTAGTTTTATTCAGCGGGATAATACTTAAAATCTAAAATTCTATACAGGGATATAATTAGAAGCTTGTAACTGGTATTTCAGAATTGAATATAAGGAATAATAAATGATGAGAATTAAATCAATGATAATTCTTTCAAGATTTTCTAATACACTTAAATTCCTAATTATATCAGAATCCTTACATATCCACCTCTAGTGAAGTCACTGGATTCATTAATCAAGTTCTTCGGTTTGACAATATATTGAGCCTATTCAAGGCTTAACTCTTTCGAAAAATCTTCATACCATCAAATACCTGTTATTGTTTTATGGCTCTTATCAATAAATCTTCAAAAGTTTGTGCCTCTTCTCATGTTAAAAGGTAGCTTTTACTAGTTTCATCTCAGATTTTTCTTATTACTGGAACGTTTCTTAAAAAGAAACTTTTCATTTTTACCATAAATTCATTTCAAATTTTATTTTTGTCAGGTTTTTTTAGTCAACCGTTCTTGAATTGTATAAATCTTTGAGCCACTTCCTAAAGATCTTGTGACCATTCTATCATATTAACCGGTTATATAATATTCTTTGAATGATAATATCGATATGGATATGCATCAGTTGAGTGCTTTGGTTTATTTAATAAATTGAATCAATTTTCTGAAGCATCCACTAGTTAACATGATAGATATAGATATATCTTGTATTTATCTTCAGTAGTATTAGTATTGATGCAAATATCTACCTTTGAAACGACAAAAAGAAAAACGCCCTTTCGATATTATTGAGAACTAATAGTGAATTTAATATTTAATTAATAAATTTCTGTCCATAATAAGAAACTTCTAATTCAGATGTTTAATTTTTGTTTTGAGTTCTACCAGCCTTTGGCATCCATAAATTTGAGCTATTTTTACATGAGATATTTTGGCTCCAAAAGAAACCTTTCTCAGTAAGAACCAAATGTGAAAGACAACCAAAACTTTATCTACCATGGATCTGTTTTTTCAATTATTTTATGATTTGGAATAGACTATTCTATCACTCTTATTTTCACATTTAACTTCCTAAGATATTTTTGAGAATACTTTCCATTCTGTAAATTCAAGTTTTAATCCTGAAGAGAATTTAATACTTTTAGAATTTATATTAAAATATTTTTATATCTTTGCTTGAAGTGTTCAAGAATTACCATTATTCTAAATATTAAGTTCAGTTTGAAGTACAAATTAACAGTTGCACGAAGAATTCTTTCCACTTGTTTTGGGCTTTGGGATATACCACTCATTATATTATCAAGCAAAATAAATAATTGTATAAACAATAAATTTGCAGTTATGTGACCATCATGACTGTAGTTTTGGATAACATAAAGCTGAGTGATTCTTGATTCTATGTAGAAGATATTAAGAACTAGTAATATGAGTGTTACATGCAGAAAAAGTATCAAAATGATGATATAAGGGGTTTCTGTAAAGATTGTGAGCCTTAGAGCTATTTCTATATACCCAAAAGACCACAAATAACAAGATTATTTCATAATTATAAATAAATAAATTTATTTCTATTATACAAAAAGAATTAAAATATAAATATAAAGTTTATGTACAAAATTCAGCAAAAAAATTGGTATAATATCAAAAGAAGATTACATTGAAATTTGAAATTGTTGAAATACACATTTACTTGAAAAAATCAAGTAAAAATAAATTTTCAACAAAAATATTAAAATTCAAATATTCTTGGAAAAAATTTAAATAAAAATTATTATAAATTTTTTTCAAATAAATGAACTTATAAAAATTGTTTCACCATTGGATTCCTCATAAATAACAAGGTGCAGTCAACTCTGGGTTAAAATGTGGTAACTCAACTCTAAATAAGCTTAAATTAAGTTTCTAGTATTTTCTGTATGAATATCTGAAGATTCTTAAGCCCTTAAATTAATTAACACAGCATGTGCTGTTTACCATCAATTTTTGTGTTAAAATTGAGGTGTAGTGTGTAGTTTAGAAGCTATGGGGAACTGAAGTGTTTTCAATTGAAATGGAAAATGTGTGTGTGTATTACATAACTGGACTTTCATTTACATATGAGGTATCAAATATTACAGTTGTGTGGTTTAATGTTTCAAAAAATTGACATATGTAAGTTTCTAGTATGATACATGATGAGTAATTAAAGAAAAATGAATTTGAACAATTAATTTTGGGGGGAAAGGAATTTTGGCTCCAAGGGTGCCAGACTCCCCCGAATTCCTAGCTGACAGGCATAAGCTGTCAAAATTCACACAAAGGTTCATCACTTTTTTCCTGGAATTCAATCACAGGGGCAGTAAATAGATTGATGATGAGATTTTGATACCTACAAGGGCAGTTTTAACTGTCTCCAAGAGGGTAAAACTACCCTGCAGCTAAAAAAGTCTTACTCAAATACAGTTTTAACTGGTCTTTAAATCTCTTACACAAATTCTGATGTGTTTTTAAGGCTTGAAACTAGGTATTACTATATGAAATGCTGATTTAAGGGACTAAAATGGCTGAAAGTAGCAGAAAATGGCTAAAAACAGACCTTTTTTGGTCTAAACCAGGGTTCAATGATTCCAAAATTAGATTTTCTGTTTTCATCGTTTTTCTCAAAACTTATGAGACTAAATTTTACTTGTGGAGTAAGAAAATTGGTGGCTATAAAACAATTTTGTCTTTGCCCCACTTTTCTCTTCATGTTAGAATCTTTTCCTTTTGTGATTAATTTAAAAGCTGTCAAAATAATCAGTAAAAGATTCCAAAAGCCTTGTATAATCACTTGAAACCTTTTAACCATGTTAAAAATAATTATAATCATTGTTTGTGAGTCTTATAATCACTTTTACCCTTGAATCACTCAATATTTGTTTTGAAGAAATTTCTCTTATATTAATTTCCTGAAGTTTGTTACTCAATTACTTCCAATTGAAATTTCTCTTGAAGAAATTTCTTTTGTCACCTTATAAATCCATTGTGAAGTAGTTTTGCATAAATTTTTAATATTGGTAAAGGAATAAATCTTTCCAATATTATTTTTTTATACTAACACATTGAAAAACAATAAATTTGGAATTTTTCTTTTGAAAACTCTCAATATTCACTATTATTCATTAGAATTTACCTTATACAAATTTTGAGGACAGGAAGAGTATGCAATTTTTAATCAAAGCTTCATATCCACACATTACAAAACTACGGTTGGTAAATGCTTGTGAAATCCCTGGTTGCAAAACTTACCAATTGTGTCATTTAAATACAGAATAAAAAAACATCAAATTATGTGAGCCTTGAGGTATATTTTACATACCCAAATAGGCCAAAATTATCTTTAAAATGAATTCTGAACTATTCATAACCCATAAGTCATGCATATATTCAAAATTCATCATTTTTGATTACAGAAAAGATGAATAGCTTTTCATTGAGTACATAAATCTATGGATTTAAGGCCAGATTTGAATTCTACACATAATTTAACTTAGGGTAGCTCCACAGAGTGAATAAGCTTAAATCCATTCTTTGAGGTGGTAATATGGAAAATACTTCAATACCACATAAAAGAATTGTGAAATTTTTTGTTTTTCTCAATTTGAAGCCAAAATAATGGGAATGTGAGAAATCTCATGTTACATATACACTCAGAATAGTGTTATGCATGTTTTTGGCACTTAATTTTATGGTATTATTATATACACCTTTGATACACCCATAGTGGATATCAGTCTTGAAGCCTGAATTTCTATTTTAATGTAAAAAATAGTCAAGGGGGACAAAATACATCAAAGAGAGCCAGGGTACCCACCTTCTGAGGACTCTGAGGCGTGGAAAGCTTCAAATCTTGAATCCATGGCTGATCTTGGCCCAATTAGTATATTAAAACCTTTTGGGAACTTGGTTACCAAATCAAAACTTCATTATATCATAAGAAAATTGCAAATAAGCTGCTATTTTGATGTGCCAAGGAGGTAAAGAGCAACTTAGAATCCTGTAACCATGTAAATTCTTAATGACTTTCCATGGATAAAGCTCCAAAGAGTAATTAAAACCCTTTTTGGACTAGTATCCATAGATTTACCTCATAGAAACCAGTAATATAGTATTATTTACAATTCTACATAGAAATGAGGTAAAAACTTCAAAATTCATTAAAAATACAATTCTTAATGAATATTTCTGAAACTTTCAGGACCGATTGCGAGCAGTATAATTCATATAAAAACAAAAAAGAATTATTCTTTTATAAGTAAAATTAAAAGTTTTACCTACAGTCCATTTTTGATGATTCCACATGAAACAATGAATCTTCAAAAATTCACAGAAAATACACTCTGGGATGAAATTTCCAATAATATTGATAACTTTAAGAAATTGATGTTGATTTTGAAATAAAAGAAGATTTACAGTTGTTACTCCATTTATTTTAACAATATATGGATTGGTAGTCATGTAAAAGCTTCAATTAAGTAATTATGATAATCTTATGTGAAAACAGATGATGCAATCAATATTCCCAAGATGTTTATTGTTTTCTCACTCACTGGTTTTTCAGTGTGCTCCATGGCACGCCTCTGTGAGCTGTTGTTGACTTAAAAGAGGCCTCCCCTTGCTGTTTTTTCCAAATCATCACATTATTCAATTATACCTTTATTACTAACAAGTAAGTATTAGTTAAAATCTTTTCTTGAGTGTTTTAATATTTCAGAATCAATAGGAAAGACGTGAAATAATAGAAATCAGCTATATACTGTTTTATTACTGTTATAAATCCATTTTGATCCATTAAATCCAAGATTATCCATCAAATTTCTCTGCCATTATCTTTAATAAGTTCTTTGGAGTATTAGTGAGTTATTTATCTTGATTCTTAAAGTTTTTCTCTTTTAATGTTTTTCTTCACGAATTATATTTATAATTATTATTGCAAAAGATAATTATATATTAAAATAATTTTGCTATTAAATACTTCTTGTAATTGATTCTAATAGACAATTACTGCTTACTGTTATAATAACTAGTAGTGTATAACAAGTAAAAGAAATAATTATTTATTTATTTATTTAGTTGTGGTTATAATAACTTTTAATATTATATTTCATAAGAAAAGTCCTAGTACTGTTGATTAATAGTAATATTATGAACAGTTTCATAGACACATCTTACAAATTATAAACGGTTAATTTTTTAAAAATGAAATGTAAAAATATAAAAAATTAGAAACCTCAATGATTTATCCACTCAAAAATTTCAAAAGGAAAAATGAGTTAATATCAATATATACATACAACAAAAAAATTAAAATTTATGAAATTTATTTAATCCATTTTTCATATTATTTAATTTTTTACAGATATAACTTAAATTAGTAACTTTTATCTATAACCTCTCAAAGGAAAAAAGCAGAAAGATAAAGCAGAAATAAATAATTTAAAATTTATCTAATCCTTTAAGAAAAGAAATGAAAAAAAGATCAAAGGAAGAGTTTTATTCTATAAATTTAATTGATTTATTAACAAATAGATACATATATAAAGTTTTAATTTCAAATTTCTATTTCTTTTTGAAAAAACATTTTAATAAAGGAAATTCAGTTAGTTATAAATGAATATATTTTTTTTTTAAAAAAAAGGAAAATCTTTAAAAAAGGCTTCTGGTACAAGCACATAAGCAAGATGACAAAAACATGTAATAAATAGAATGTTGTTTACATAGGTTAGCAAAAAAAGCTGAGGTATTTCCTGGCTCCTTTTTCAATCATAAGAAAAAAACAGGGAAAACTTCAAAAGAATGGGATTTTTTCATTTTCAATGGAATTTATGGCATTTCAAATGGCATTTACGGAATTTGAAATGGCATTCATGGCATTGCAATTGGCATTGATGGAATTTATGGCATCATCAATTGCATTTATGGCATGACCAATGGCATTTATGGCCTGATCAATAACATTCATGGCATGACCAATGGCATTATCAATTACATTTATGGCATGATCAATCACATTTATGGGATGACCACTGGCATTTATGGCATGATCCATCACATTTATGGACTTTCCAATGGAATTTAGTCATTTATGGGCTTATCAATGGCATTTATGGCATTATAGATGGCATTTATGGCATTATAAATCGCATTTATGGCATTATAAATGGCAATTATGGCACTATCAATGGCATTTATGGAATTATCAATGGCATTTATGGAATTATCAATGGTATTTATGGCATTATCAATGGTATTTATGGCTTTATAAATGGCATTTATGTAATTATCAATAGCATTTATGGAATTATCAATGACATTTATGCCATTATTAATGGAATTTGTGGCATTATCAATGACATTTACGGCATTATCAATGGAATTTATGGCACTATAAATGGCATTTATGGCATTATCAATGGCATATGTGGAATTGCAAATGGAATTTATGTCACAATCAATGGCATATATGGAATTGCAAATGGAATTTATGGCATTATCAATGACATTTATGGAAGTAGAAATGACATTTATAGCATTATAAATGACATTTATTGTGAGCCTTTGAGATATGAACACATATCCAAAAAGGTCACAATAAAACTTCATAATAATTATACTCACAATAATTATCTTAAAACCAGTTAAAATGCCATAAATAGGTACAAACTCTGAATTCACTCAGAATATAATTAGTAAGTATGTAAAATAGGTCACACCATTAGATTTCTCATGATAAAATACACATATATCATTTTTATGACATATCTGTAAAGTCAATAATTACTGAATAATAAGTAATAATACCCTAAAAAAGACATAAAATGTTATATAACTCAGAAACAAATGAAACAACATGTGAAATAAGTTGCACCATTGTATTCCCCGAGAAAGGCTACACATAAAACAACTTTATGAAAATCCTCTAAAGTCAATACTTGAGGAATTAAGCTGAATATATACACTTTGTTGGTCAATGCATATATTCATGGGTTTTAGCTAATATATCTTGAAATATACATGATAGAGTATTAAACCAAAAATAGAGTAAGCATTTAGTTCCTGTAGGAACACAGGAATGAACTTTATTTGACAAGCTATAAACAAGGTTATAACTTGTAACAGTTTGTTGAACAAAATTACTAGAGCTGTTGACCACTTTGTTGTGAAAGTAGACAAAACTTAAAACAAAGTATATATTCAGATTATAATAGTTCATAAATGAATAATTATTTAATATCTATCATAATATTAAAGGTATAACCCCTTGAAATTAAGGTTTGAAGTTTAAAATATTGAATTTCAACAGAAAAAATGAGATACAAGAAAAATCATCAAAAGTAGAGTTTTGATGATGTAATGAAATTCTCTTGGAAGCTTAAAAAGAACATTCCAAGCTAGCAGAATTCCCTCTTAGAAAAGCTGTAGCGTGTATAACTCCAAAGTCCATAATGATCAAAGTTTAAGCTTAAAATTGATCATTTCTTATCACTCACTGTAATCTTATTTTATGCTTAACAGTTAAATAAGTGATAAAAATGGTGAATGATATTAAATTGAGATTGATACTAATAAAATAAGCAAAGTTTAGGCTTCTACCAAGCCTATGATGTCATCAAACCAGATTTATAGTGATAACTCTAAATAATGGCCTAATCACAAGAAAAGATGGTTTGATCATGATGTAATCATCATTAAAACTTAAAATACTGATCATTTCCAGTGGATACCATCAGTACACGCCTAATAGAGGCCTACTGAGCTCTAGAAGGCAGGTATTTACTATAAATGGAGCTTTTTTTACTCTATTTTACCCACAGATGCATCAAAACAATAAAACAATAAAATCAAAAGGTAGAATCTTTGTTCTTTATATATGAATCTTTTATATTATCAAAGACCAAAGCTAATCTTTATTAAAATCATAATTTTTGACATGATTACTTTAATTGTTTAGTTTTTTTGTTAAAATTCTCTTAAGAATCTTATTTCCATGTGAAATCAAGAAAATTTGTAATTTCTTTTATTTTCATTTGTAAATAAAATTTTAATAAGTTGTATTTACATTATTTGGCATAAACCCTTCCAAACATATTAATTATCAAATATTAATATATTTATCTATTATATTATTTTTTCATAATATAAATTATATTTATTTATTAATATAATTATTTTTACACCATAATTATAATAATTATTGATTATTATAATTATTTTTATCTTATTTATTTCATTTCTAAGGACATTTATAGTACAATAAGTAAAATATTAGTAATTTTTACTTATTTTTTCATAGTAAAACCTTATATTTGGGGCTCTGGCCATGATATTTAATTAAAAAGACCTTTAAAAAGATTCTAATTGGGCTTAAAAAATAATCAGTTATAATAATAATCATAAGATTATATAATAATTTCCTATTTATTGATTTTAAGAGCTATTGAGGCATTTGGAATGCAATTTTACTGTCTTACACATGGTTTTTCACATCCTTAGACTTGCAAGAACTTTGTTTGAGTGACTCTAGTGATTAAAAAATATAGTTTATAAATTAAAAATAATTTTATATTATAAGTTAATTTTGTAAAATAATCATCTTTACTTTTTATTTTATTCTTTAAAAATGAAAATATAAAGATATCAAAAGATATTAAAAACCAATAAAAAAGTTATTTTTATTCATTTCTTTATTCATTTCACTTATTCTGAGATATAAAAGCAATTTTTACGTGTAAAATTGCCATATCTTACCAAAAATAACACTTTTTATATAAAAGGCTTATATTTATTTGTCTTTTTTAGTGTTTGAAGACAATCCAACAGGGGACAATCAGACCACTGTTGAAAGATTGGTGGAAGAAACTTGCCCAAGTTCTCCAACACCAATTGTCATTAAGAAAAATAAAGCTACAAAATTGGACTTCCCAGGACTTTGAAGGTGAGTAACTCCTTTATAAATTGCCGTAAAAAGAAATTCTTGTTCTGAAATCTTTTTATTTTTATTTCTTAGACTATAAATACCAGAAGAGGTTCTCAATAATCCATCCAATCAGATGGAGCTGGACTCAGAGGTAGAATCGATCCCTCAAAAGGGAAAAGGAAGGGCAAAATACCCAGTGGAACAGAATCCACACAAGGAAGTACCTTATCCCAAAGGCAAGTCACAGAAATGGCCATAATATCTGAACCAGAGTTAGAACTAAGTATGAGTGACTCAAATAGGTACAAATCACATTCAGAGGGCTCAGATAGACATTTACATGAGGCAGTACAAGCAGTAATACACAGTGTACAAGGACAAGGACTGGGAAATGTTGCCACAATTACACCAAGGAGTGATGAACTACTGGCACATCCTCACAGAATTCCTCAAAGAGGAGGAAATAGTGAGATACTACAAAGGATGGAATCCACTATCATCCAAACCTAAAATCAAAAATATCAAGGAATACCATGCCAAAAAGAGGGAGGCAACCAAGGAAGAACCCCACGCCAACCCACTTCCCCAAGAACAGAACAAGAACAAGAAAAAGAACTGGAGAAAACCATATTCCCCAAGCTGCAGGATTCCAAAAATCCAAAAAGATGCCATGGAAAATGTCTTCAACATGGCCAGAACCTTGATGTAATTCAAGGAAAAGGAGGAACAAAGAATGAGACAGCTTCATTTCCCAAAGAAATAACTTTCTCTCCAGATTTCGTAAATACTTCAACAGAAATTAAAAATAGTATTTTACCTCTTAAAGAAATTAAAAACAGTTTATTATCCTTACAATAAATAAGTAATAATTTATCATCTTTAAAAAATATTGTTGTAAAAAACAAAAAAGAAATTATAACATTCAATTTATTGTTGAAAATAATAAACCAAAATTTTTAATTGAAAATAATCAAAGATTAATACAAGGACAACAGGAATTGTATAAATATATAAAAGATATCAAAGATAGAACTTTGACAATCAATTATGACGTGAGTATTGATAATCTTACAGAAAACTTAAACAAATGAAGTATTTCTTTAGAAACATTTGAAGAAAAAACTTCATCACACCAAAAATTACTTATAGACCATGTGGAAAAAAGTGATGAAGGAATAATGAATCTGAAAGATGACATTCAAAGTGACATAAGACTTATTACTGGGAAAATGGATAAAATAAATGAGGCTAACTTAAATATGGAAAAGTTATCAACCCCATTTTATCACATAAGAAGTCCTGTTAAACCAAAAGAGGAAATAACAAACCCATTAATAACAGACTTGAGTCATCAAGACAATAACCAAGTCTTAATGAAGGAAGCACCTCAATTAAAAGAATGGCCAAAATTCACAGGAGAAGGTGAGTATGACCATATGTGATTTATTAAAACAATTGACATGTTACAAGAAGATTATTCCATATAATATGAATTAACAACTGCCAGATTAAACTCACTATTTGAGAAATCTGCAAAAAATGGTATTATGGCATAAGGAAAACAAATGGAAAAACTACCTGGTCTTGATGGAAACAAGAGATAATAAACAAGTGGGCTAATTATGCCTGGAGGTACAAAATAGAAAATGCATTTAAAAATTCCTTCTTTGATCCAGACAAGGATAAACCTTTGACTTGGTTCTTAAAACAAGTTGAAAGACTAAATGCACTGTACCCAAAAACCTCACAAAAAATGGTACACATGAAAATACTTAAGAAATGTGGAGGAGAATTGGAATATACAGATGGAAAAGCAACTATAATTATTGTCATGGTGGAAAACCAAGTGGCAAAAGTGAACTTAGATACAGGAGCATATTGTACCTGTGTAGGTAAAGGTTATTTGAAACCAATTGGACCAGATTGGGAAGAAAAACTCATACCAATACAAGGAGTGAAATTTAGTGGTGCAAGTGAAAGCATGAAGCCTCTTGGAGTAATTGACTTGACACTCATTTTTTCTCATCCTTCACAATGTATCAGATTGAAAGCAGAGTTTGTAGTAATGGACAACTGCACTAGTAACCATTTTATACTTGGAAATGACTACTTGTCAATTTATGGCATAGATATCTCTAACCAAAAAGATAGATATTTTACCATAGGAGACAATAAAAGACAAAAATTTGGCTTATTCAATAACAAAAAAATTAAAGCTATTAAGAATGACAAAAAAATCCCAGAAAGGGATTTTTTCATAGCTGAAAAACTGAAAGAGAAAGAATTCAATCATGAATTAACAGAAAAAAATGAAAGAAAAATTCATTGACCTCTTATTTAAATATAAGAATGTCTTTGTAACTGACAAAGAACAACTAGATGCCATAATTGGACACAAGGTAGATATAATACTGTGGAACTCCTTTAAGTGTGGGATTGGATAAGGCAGTCCTTGAGGGGGAAATCACAGGTAAACAGTTTTGAATTTCTGAAATAATCCTGTAACTAAGGGTGCTAATGGTGTTTTAGCTGCCCCTCTGAATATACTAAACAATCTCCCTACAGAGCTCAAAAATCAATATTTAAGATTGTGGCTTTACAACTAAAGAAGACTTTTCAGAGGTCTCTATCAGACCTATTCAATAATCAGATAAGTAACTTATAAGTTGAAAAGATTATGAAATAATAATTCTCAAATAATAATATAAAATGATTTAAGGGTAAGAACTTAATAGTATAAGAGTTTTATTCAATATAATAGTACTAATATAGAGTATATGGATAAGTTAATTTAATGTTATATATTTTATAATAATTATTTTTTTCTTAGAGGGTGATTGCCAATATAATATAACAACAATACCTTTAATAATATATTTTTGATATATATTTTATAAAATAGAATGGATATTTGTTAAATATATGAGTGATATAATATAATATAAGTGAGAGTTTTTTTATATAATAATATTTATTTGTAAAGTTTTTTTTTTAATATGAAGATTTAATAAGAATATTTTTCCTTTATAATGTAAAGGTTATGGGGATAAAATCAATATTATGAGTATTATAGATAGTATTATAGTTCTAAGACTAATAATTTAAGCATAGGGTGGATTAATAACATAAAGTATACCTTCTGCTAACTACTATTAATTAGAAATCAGTATGAATTAAGCCTATAGGTCTACAATACTTTAATAAAATAACTAGATTATTCTAGCAATAAGGGATGGATGAATTATTCTCCCTCTTGGTATATAATTCCTATTTCAATAATAATACTAGATTGACCTACTAGTGAGGGATGAAAAATTATTCTCCTCCTTGGTATATAATTAATTGCATGGGGAAAAGAGGAAAAATTAGGGAGCAAGGACCTCCGTTTATATTCTTTGGGCCCTCCATAGAGGCACTCATAAACAAGGGACTGGGAATTTTTCCACTTTTTTTGGCTGGGATAAATTTTTATAGTGGTGAGATATCATTTGTTTGTTTGGTTGGTTGCACCATTAATATGTATTATTATTTAATCTGAGATGTTTTTGCTGGTGAGGAATTTTGAGATGGTTTTATTTCTTCAAGGTATTGCACAACTGGTTTGGTTTGTTGCACCATTTTTGGTGGTATGAGATGATTTTGTACAGCTATTGCACCATAGGTCTGTGCACTGTTTGAACTGTAGGTTGAGAATGCTGTGTAATTTGGGGATTCTGTTTGTCCTGTATGAGATTTAATTTTTCTTTATTTAACTTAATTTTGTTCTTAATTTATATTTACTGGCTTATCAGGTGCCTGTGCTTGTATTTCCACAGATATGATGTGTAATTTAAGGTTTTTGATGGATTTTCCTTGCATAAATTAATTTATTTCTTTTCTTTCTGTCTTGTGACTTTTGATTAATACAGTTTTGATTTATTCCTTATTCAAGTGTCCTCAGGTTAATAACTGAATTGTTGAGTAATCAAAAGGTTGAGCAGAGCTAGGGTAACTTAAGTTCTACACTACCCCTTTCACTGGTAACTTTGAAATTTTTGTTATGTTTTCCTTTTCTTTTCCTTATTTTATTGTTATTCTTGTAATCAAATGGACCATTCTTCCAGGATTTGCTCATGGTATTATACATATTGATGAATTCAAATCCATTTGATTGCTGAATTTCTCTATTATAATTGATTAATTATTTATTTTTCCTTGTTATTTCTTCAATTTATAACCTTATAAACGAAATTTCACTTGAAACTGGGCGAATAAGGTATGGAATACCACATCCCCATCTGCATTTAATGCTGTCCCCAGAATTCCAGCTTCAAGAGTAATATTCTGGGTTTATTCATCAAAACGTTCTTTATTTAAACCTCTATACTAATAAATTGACTTTATATTTTCTGTTTGTAGGTATTTATATTGATTTTGAATCTCCATGGTTTGTTCTTTTGTGTTTTCTTCTTTGTTTTTTCTTCTTTTGAATAAATTTTATTGTCTATTATTATTATTTATTGATGTTTCTTTCTTTTTTTTAAAAAAAATTATTTCCTTTTGTTATTAAAAAAAATGTAATTTAATTTTTTTTGTTGTTCTTCTGAGATGAATAGAATAGGCAAAAGATAGATGAATCCAGAAATTAATCCCACTAGTTGATTATTTTGATTATTTCAATATTGAAAAAGAAAATTTCTTGATTTATAATTATGCAGTTTAAGGTCATATTCAAGACCATATCTTGAGTTATTTGAAGTAATATTTGATAAAAAATAGAAAAAATCTTCAGACAGATTAAGGTCTTGTCAAAGACCTATTCTTGACTTAATTTTGTTGATAATATATAAAAGATATTTGGAAAGTTTAAGGTCTTCTCTAGGAGATCTCTTCTTTTTATTTTTTTTATGATTGGGTTTTTCTTCCTTGGTTTTGTTTTGCTGAAATGATCCTTAAATGGTGGGGCCATCCCCTCCATTTAATAATTATACCACAGCTCCCACTTTGTAGAATAATAATCATAACTGAATACAAATTTATGATATATTATGTTTCCTTTTCTTTTCTTTATATATATATATATATATAATATATTAAGTAAATAATAATATAATAATAGTAAAATAATAATAAATAATAATCATAGAATTAAGTAATAAAATAAAACTAATAATAAAATTAATATCCAGTAATATAAATGATAACACAATAATAATAAAGTAGATTACTCAATTATTTCTGAGAATAAAATTAATTTAAGGTCATTAGTGGACCACTTTTTTATTTTTATTTTTATTTTTATTTTTATTTTTATTTTTATTTTTATTTTTATTTTTATTTTTATTTTTATTTTTATTTTTATTTTTATTTTTATTTTTATTTTTATTTTTATTTTTATTTTTATTTTTATTTTTATTTTTATTTTTATTTTTATTTTTATTTTTATTTTTATTTTTATTTTTATTTTTATTTTTATTTTTATTTTTATTTTTATTTTTATTTTTATTTTTATTTTTATTTTTATTTTTATTTTTATTTTTATTTTTATTTTTATTTTTATTTTTATTTTTATTTTTATTTTTATTTTTATTTTTATTTTTATGTTTATTTTTATGTTTATGTTTATTTTTATTTTTATTTTTATTTTTATTTTTATTTTTATTTTTATTTTTATTTTGATTTTTATTTTTATTTTTATTTTTATTTTTATTTTTATTTTTATTTTTATTTTTATTTTTATTTTTATTTTTATTTTTATTTTTATTTTTATTTTTATTTTTATTTTTATTTTTATTTTTATTTTTATTTTTATTTTTATGTTTATTTTTGTTTTTGTTTTTGTTTTTATTTTTATTTTTATTTTTATTTTTATTTTTATTTTTATTTTTATTTTTATTTTTATTTTTATTTTTATTTTTATTTTTATTTTTATTTTTATTTTTATTTTTATTTTTATTTTTATTTTTATTTTTATTTTTATTTTTATTTTTATTTTTATTTTTATTTTTATTTTTATTTTTATTTTTATTTTTATTTTTATTTTTATTTTTATTTTTATTTTTATTTTTATTTTTATTTTTATTTTTATTTTTATTTTTATTTTTATTTTTATTTTTATTTTTATTTTTATTTCTATTTTTATTTTTATTTTTATTTTTATTTTTATTTTTATTTTTATTTTTATTTTCATTTTCATTTTTATTTTTATTTTTATTTTTATTTTTATTTTTATTTTTATTTTTATTTTTATTTTATATTTTTTTGTATTTTTATCAAATGAATTATTATTAATGGTGAGTGGCCTTTTTATTGTTCTTGAGGGTTGAAACCCCCTCTCCATTTAATAATTTCACCATAATTTCAATTTTCTATAATAATAACTTCAGTTTAATATAAGTATCTACTGATTTACTCTTTTGTTCTATATATATTATTATTATCATTATTTTAATTTTTATTAAATATACTCAAGTAGTAATATGATGAATCTGGTAATATTATATTATATTGTATTCTATTTCTTTTAATATAAAAAATATCTAAATTAATGATATGTTAATTGTTTATGCTTGATTTTATTTTTGTTGTTTTGTTGTTTTATGTTTTTTTTTTATTATTATTATTTTTATTTATTTATGTCTTTTTTTTGAAGTTGCTGTGTGTGAATACTTCAAAACTAACTAGCTGTACTTCTTATCTACACTTGCAGCGGTTTTTGTTTTCTTCTCCACTCTTTATTTTATTATATTTATATATTTTTTTCTATTCTATTTTATTTTCAAGTAAGCCCTCTGCTCTAGTTCTGCGCCTCTGTCTTCTGTTTGTTTTCCTACTGTTGGTAATTGCTCAAATTCCCTTTGACACTGCCTGAAATACTATCCATTGTCCTTTGCCTGTTATCTTTCATCTTGCCTTCCTACTATTTCCCACGGCGATCCTTAATATTATGCCTTTTGGTGTCCTTGTGTCAGAAAATTATTCCATTCAATGAGTCACTAGTTTTCTTCTTGCTTTTCTATCTCTCTTAACTGTATTAACTCTAGCTAATGTTTTTGTTCTTTGTTTTCTTTCATTTGTTTTACCTGCAGCACCAATTAAACTGCATGATTGCAGTAGTCGGCTTTGGATTTTGATTGTTGGGGGGAAGGATGTATTCACAAGTGATGTGGTTTGTCCTTCTTTCACTCTTTAACAACCTTCCTTCTTTTTTTTCCATTTCCACACCCTTTTTTTATATTATTATTATTACTATTATTCTAAGCAAAGAACCTAACAAAATATGTCTTCTTTTGTGTTATCTATCTATATCAATGACAACGGTCACGAGGTTATCACAATTCTTCATGGGGGATATTGCCACACCATTCATTGTATACATGACCTTGATTTAAACTCAAATGCGACTAGAATTTTACTGCCAACCTCCATTATGCCTCTCTCTGGATCCACCCTTGCTTGGCCCCTGTCCAACAATCCTTTACCAATGACCAACGGCCACCATTCTCCTCCTGCTTTGGTTGGCAATCTTGCTTCTCAATCTGTTGTGACTGTCACCGCCAATTCCCTTTCCAATAGTATATCCATTTCAGCTATGATATCTTCCAATTCCAATTTTGAATTACATCAACTTTTTGATGTTTTCAATTGCTTATTTTATCACTACTGCCGTGACTTTTACAACTACATCCACAACCATCCCAATAATGTGGGTGATTACGGATCCCTTTCTGATCTTCAATCTTTCTTACAAGCATTAGTAGAGGTGTTAAACAAATTGGCGGAGTGAGTTTTATTTATTTATTTATTATACCGTTTTTTTATTCTATTTATTTATTTATGTATGATTTGATATTCCCATTAGTGCCTTTGACAACAAAGCTGATGATGAGGAGTAAATAACAATTAATCCCTGAACCGTACTGTTCCGTAAGATTACTCCTTATTAGAATCTTATTCCTGATCAATTCTAACACATTTTTTTAGTGAGCGGAGCCTAAGAAAAAAAATAAACAAAAATTGAAGAAAAGTGTAATCTATTAATTTGAAGTAGCTCTTCAGACGTTGTTTTGTCTAGCCCTGATGATGTTGTTTCTTTTGTTTTCATTTTAATAAATTGAAAACCACTAGCATTATATGAGAAGCTAAAGATAAGGTTATCTGTTATTAAGAGTTTTCAAATTGAGGTTCCCTTAGTTTATTAAGGTTTAACTAAGGTTAATCATTAATCAAATAAGCTTTAAGTTAATCCATTTGAGTACTATTAGCTTTAGTTATGATGTGGTAAGCTAAGATAAAGTTATTCATGACTAATCAGTTTTGAATAAAAACTTTTATTGTATTTGAAGTTAAAATTAAGTTTGAAAATTCAATTAATATAAACATAATCAATTCATGCAAACCTCACTTAGATTTGAAATGGTGACAAAGGGTGATAAAACAAACATTAAGAGTTTGAATAGCCTTTGATATATGGAAATATTAAAGGACAAATTGTGGGTAGAAGAAAACTTCTCCATATTTAATGTAAAAGGAGGTGTTTTCTCCCAATTCCCAGTAAAAAAATAATAATTTTGTGTCTTTTATAATAAGATATTTTAAATATTCAAATTAAATTTATAAAAAAAAAATTCATTCTATAAAGAAATATTTTCATTTGGGTTTAACCTAGCCAGCTATACCTTTGATTATATATGCTTTATTTTTTTATTATGATATAATTATTATTTGAAGAAATTAAAACTAATAAGATTTCTTGAGATAACTTATTTATTTTTCTGGATGACTTTTATCTTCTTAATGCTTGTTTCTATAAACTGTTATTTTTATTGTTATTTAATCCTGCTTTATTATCTTGATTATTTTTAAAAATTGTTCTTGCAAGCCAGGGGGGTGATTAGTAAATTCTAAAAGAAATGAACCAAAATAAAAAAACATAATTGAAGAAAAATAACCATAATCAAAACTGATCACCCCTCTTGCTATGTGTGTTGTGAGGCTGTCTGCTCTGTTTGGCCATATTTTTATCTTCTTTTAAATTTATTTTCTATTATATGACCTCTTTAAAGCTTTCAGATATATATTCTTGAGTTGTTTCTTTGATTCTTCACCTTGACTTAAATTCTTGAATAGGTTGATATTATTGATTATGATATTTAATTTAGATGAGGATAAAATTATAGAGTAAAATTGAAATTCCCCATAATTTCATCCCAAAAACTCAAATCATAAAGGATGGATTTAAGAAATAGACACCCACCCCAATTTTTTAGTTAAGGTATTTTTTATAATACATAAAAAAACATAGAATGATGATACTGATACAATTAAAACTCTTTTTTTCTTTGATATTTGATATTTTTTTTATATTTTTATATATTTTTTTATGGATATTTGATACTAAAATACAACTAAAATTCATGATATAAGAAAGAGAAACTTTGTTATTATAATAAAAAAAGTCATTGATAATGTGAAAATCTGTTGTCAAGACTTTTCTTGAATTTGGCCTTCTTAGCTGTAAGCTCATTTCTTCTTTCTTCATTGAGATATTGATCTTGAAAATCTTCATTCTCATTGAAGTAATACTGGATAATATTTTCATCTCTATTACTCTTCTCTGTCCAATCCTCATTTTGTGTTGAAATTTGATATTGACTTGCCAAATGGGCTTGCAAGCTTGGGCATAGTTTTTTATTCTTAGTAATCCAAAAATATTCCTTTTCTTCCTTAGTCTTCTTCTTCTTTTTACTACTTTTATCTTTGATTATATCTGATTTATTCTTTGATGTATTAATATCTTCCATCCACTTAACATGTTGGTTTGCACATTCATAGTTTTTCTTAGGATTCTTATCATTGTGATCCACAAGGTTGGAATTTCTAAGAGGTTTCCAATTTTTATAACCTTCCCAAGGGAATTCTTCTTCAGTAAGTATAAATTTCTGTTCTTCTTCAGCTTCTTCTTGTATTTTCATTTGACAAAATAATCCTGCTTCATTCTCATATTCTCATTCAGAAAGATGTTTTTCTAAGAGATTTGGTGAGTGTACTGTATTTTTTACAAATTCATTTCTGGAATTTTTCCTGATAAATTTAAGTTTTTTAAATCTTGAATTAATTTCTTTTTCAAAATCAAAGTTATTGTAAGCTTCCCCAGAGAATTGGTCTTGAGGGTGTAAGGTTTTTTGTTGATTTAATTCCTGTTGTATGTCAATTTGTCCAAATAAGTTTATTCCTTCTTTAAATCAATTCTTGAAGGTTCTGACTTGCATATTTTTATCTATACTGTATTCCATATCTTCTTTCCTTGAGGTGTAACCCTGTAGATCCCTTTTTGTAGGTTCTTCTTCTGGAGATAAAGGCAAATTCTTTACTTGGTTTTGTTCATTTCCCCTTATAGGGTTTTCAATTATTATTTGTAATTCTAATTCTCCTCTGATAAGTCTTGGATCAATATTTTCTATATTAGAGTATGATTTATTTTCTCCAATAATTCCTTCCATCAGAATTCTAGGATCAATATTTTCAAAATTTGAGGGAAAATAGATTTGTGACTTCTCAAAATGATTAAATTTCTTTTTGTGTGTAGTTCCTGTAATAAATATTTGATTGAATCTGAGTGATGGATCAATTGGCTCTTGTGGTAGAACTGATTAATTTCTGTCAGCCTGTGACTCAAAATGTCAAGGTGAGTCTATGATAAAGGTGTATATAAGTATTTACAAGCTTTAACTATGACTGTGACATGGTAAAAATAGTTTTAAAAGAAGATAAGATGGGTAATAGATGATTAAATTAAGATTTTAAGGGCTTTACTATAGAGATATAGTGGTGGTGAGCGCTGTTGAAAGCCCTGGGTGCAGCTTTACCTGTTGGGTTACAATAATAAAGACTACAATACTTTTAATTTAAGAGTATACCTGATTATTAACCAAGATTAAAACTGTTTTTGACAGTTTACTATGTAGGTTATTCAAGAGCAGGATGAGAAGACAATTCTGGCTGTGAAAAGCCTCCTTTTTATCCGGAAATGGGGTGGAAAGGGTGCTAGACCTTTCCACATAGAGGAAGTGAAGATTTTTCACCCTCTAGTACTGGCTTGTGGTTTGCAAACAGCCTGTATATCCTGTATTGGGCTCAGATGTGGCTTTGAAACCACATCTGGGAAGGTTTCACCAATACAGGGTGAAAACGTTCATCTGGGGACCTCATTCTGACGAGTATGACGTGTAGAATGCTGTACAGAAACTGTATGGGACCCCAGTATTGACTGACATATGAGGTATTGGAGTAAAAACAAGCTTCTTGGTCTATTTCACACCTCATATTCATGCTTATGGGATATTATCCCATGGTAAGGCTGTATATGACAGCAGGTGGGAATCTGACCTTAAAACAGTCTTACCTTTGTCAATTCTTGAGATATCAACCTCAAAATTGGTTCAGTTTGTAGCCCTGTATGTGCTCTACACAATGTTACCTCATTTGATATGGGTATTGTTAAATATGGCAAAGCTATCCCATGTACAAGATTTTTGTACATTTGCCTGGTATAGGCAAAAAGCTGTATTGAGCTTATTTGCCCCATAACTTTTGTTCTAGTTGAGCTATGGGGAAATGGATGAAACCATCAGATATTCCTGATTATGCGCTTTCCAAAAAGACCCCACTTCAAGTATCTCACACTAAAACTGTAGAAGTTAGATGAGAGGTGAATGTTTTGTTCACCCTTATTTGGCCTGAAATTGACCGTAACTCCAGTAATATTGGTGCTAGCTCAGTTTGGTTGGTACCATTGGATAGCCCTGGCTTAGAGCTTCATTTCGAGTACCCATTTGATGGGGTTAAGCCTCTCCTTCTAGATTTTAGATTAGAGGTGAAAATTAAGGTTTATGCTCAGCAATAACTTTGAGCAGGAATAACTTTTTTATTCTGTGGCCTATGGTGATGGGACTTATATTTTCAGAAAGAGGTGAGTTTTCTCTTTCCTTTGATACCTTTTGAGCTTATTTGGCTCAGCTCCATGTCTTGGTGGTATAGCCAAAGATACCACCAAAACATGGAACAGGGCCAAATCAGCCCAAAAGGTATCAAAAGAAAGAGGAAACTCACCTCTTCCTGAAAATATAAGTCCCATCACCATAGGACTAGGAATAACAAAGTTATTCCTGCTCAAAGTTATTTCTGAGCATAAACCTTAATTTTCACCTCTCATCTAAAATCTAGAAGGAGAGGCTTAACCCCATCAAATGGGTACTCAAAATGAATCTCTAAGCCAGGGCTATCCAATGGTACCAGCCAAACTGAGCTAGCAGCAATATTACTGGAGTTATGGTCAATTTCAGACCAAATAAGGGTGAACAAAACATTCACCTCTCATCTAACTTCTACAGTTTTTAGTGTGGGATACCTGAAGTGGGGTCTTTTTGGAAAGAGCACAATCAGGCCTATCTGATGGTGTCATCCACTTCCTCATATCTCAACTACTGCAGAAGGTATGGGGCAAACAAGCTCAATACAGCTTTTTGCCTAAAACACGCAAATGTACAAAAATCTTGTACATGGGATAACTTTTCCATATTGAATGATACCCATATTAAATGAGGTACCATTGTGTAGAGCACATACAGGGCTACCCACTGAACCAGTTTTGAGGTTGATATCTCAAGAAATGACAAAGTTATAGTTGTTTTAAGGTTAAAATCCCACCTGCTGTCATACACAGCGTTACCATGGGATAATATCCCATAATCATGAGTATGAGGTGTCAAATAGACGAAGAAGCATGTTTTTACTTCAATATCTCATATGTCAGTCAATACTGGGGTCCCATACAGTTTCTGTACAGCATTCTACGCATCATACACGTCAGAATCAGGCTGTGAGGTCCCCAGATGAAAATTTTCACCCTGTATTGGTGAAAACCGCCCAGATGTGGTTTCAAAGCCACATCTGAGCCCAATACAGGCTATAAAGGCTGTTTGCAAACCACAAGCCAGTACTAGAAAGTGAAAAAAGCTTCACTTCCTCTATGTGGAAAGGTCTAGCACCCTTTCCACCCCATTTCCGGATAAAAAGGAGGCTTTTCACAGCCAGAATTGTCTTCTCATCCTGCTCTTGAATAACCTACGTAGTAAACTGTCAAAAACAGTTTTAATCTTGGTTAATAATCAGGTATACTCTTAAATTAAAAGTATTGTAGTCTTTATTATTGTAACCCAACAGGTAAAGCTGCACCCAGGGCTTTCAACAGCGCTCACCACCACTATATCTCTATAGTAAAGCCCTTAAAATCTTAATTTAATCATCTCTTACCCATCTTATCTTCTTTTAAAACTATTTTTACCATGTCACAGTCATAGTTAAAGCTTGTAAATACTTATATACACCTTTATCATAGACTCACCTTGACATTTTGAGTCACAGGCTGACAGAAATTAATCAGTTCTACCACAAGAGCCAATTGATCCATCACTCAGATTCAATCAAATATTTATTACAGGAACTACACACAAAAAGAAATTTAATCATTTTGAGAAGTCACAAATCTATTTTCCCTCAAATTTTGAAAATATTGATCCTAGAATTCTGATGGAAGGAATTATTGGAGAAAATAAATCATACTCTAATATAGAAAATATTGATCCAAGACTTATCAGAGGAGAATTAGAATTACAAATAATAATTGAAAACCCTATAAGGGGAAATGAACAAAACCAAGTAAAGAATTTTCCTTTATCTCAAGAAGAAGAACCTACAAAAAGGGATCTACAGGGTTACACCTCAAGGAAAGAAGATATGGAATACAGTATAGATAAAAATATGCAAGTCAGAACCTTCAAGAATTGATTTAAAGAAGGAATAAACTTATTTGGACAAATTGACATACAACAGGAATTAAATCAACAAAAAACCTTACACCCTCAAGACCAATTCTCTGGGGAAAAGTCCCATCACCATAGGACTAGGAATAACAAAGTTATTCCTGCTCAAAGTTATTGCTGAGCATAAACCTTAATTTTCACCTCTCATCTAAAATCTAGAAGGAGAGGCTTAACCCCATCAAATGGGTACTCAAAATGAATCTCTAAGCCAGGGCTATCCAATGGTACCAGCCAAACTGAGCTAGCAGCAATATTACTGGAGTTATGGTCAATTTCAGACCAAATAAGGGTGAACAAAACATTCACCTCTCATCTAACTTCTACAGTTTTTAGTGTGGGATACCTGAAGTGGGGTCTTTTTGGAAAGAGCACAATCAGGCCTATCTGATGGTGTCATCCACTTCCTCATATCTCAACTACTGCAGAAGGTATGGGGCAAACAAGCTCAATACAGCTTTTTGCCTAAAACACGCAAATGTACAAAAATCTTGTACATGGGATAACTTTTCCATATTTAATGATACCCATATTAAATGAGGTACCATTGTGTAGAGCACATACAGGGCTACCCACTGAACCAGTTTTGAGGTTGATATCTCAAGAAATGACAAAGTTATAGTTGTTTTAAGGTTAAAATCCCACCTGCTGTCATATACAGCGTTACCATGGGATAATATCCCATAATCATGAGTATGAGGTGTCAAATAGATGAAGAAGCATGTTTTTACTTCAATACCTCATATGTCAGTCAATACTGGGGTCCCATACAGTTTTTGTACAGCATTCTACGCATCATACACGTCAGAATCAGGCTGTGAGGTCCCCAGATGAAAATTTTCACCCTGTATTGGTGAAAACCGCCCAGATGTGGTTTCAAAACCACATCTGAGCCCAATACAGGCTATAAAGGCTGTTTGCAAACCACAAGCCAGTACTAGAAAGTGAAAAAAGCTTCACTTCCTCTATGTGGAAAGGTCTAGCACCCTTTCCACCCCATTTCAGGATAAAAAGGAGGCTTTTCACAGCCAGAATTGTTTCCTCATCCTGCTCTTGAATATCATACGTAGTAAACTTTCAAAAACAGTTTTACTCTTGGGTAATAATCAGGGTATAATTATAATTTTAATTATTGTAGTTCTTATTATAGTAATCCAACTGGTAAGACTGCACCCAGGGTTCTCAATAGCGCTCACCACCACTATTTTTCAATAGTAGAACCGTGTTATTATATTATAAACTATTATATAATATTAAAACTCTTATCTTAAAATTATTTCCACGTGTCACAGTCATAGTTCTAGTTGTAAATAGCCTAATTACTGCTTCAACATAGACTCCATCTGACATTTTGGGGGCCTGGCCATGTTTTAAACAGTTTTTGGACCCTTATAAGTGAGTTTTTCTCTTATTTCTCACTTTCTGACAATTTTTTTATTCTTTTTAGGCATAATGTTTCTTAAATATATATATATTATATATATTTTTTTCTTTTTTTGGTACATATATCACTTTTATACTCATATTTTAAGAGTACCTGTCACATGGCTAGTAACCACAAGACCCTTATTTTTGGCATGTTTTACCCATAAAAACAATTAAGCCATGAATACAGTCTCATTTTTTAATTAAAATAAGACACCTCATACGGATAAACCAACAGTTGAGGTGTGGTTGGACATATTCTTAACTCAATTGCCCTTTTACACACCACTTTTTGACATTTTACACTTGCTAATTACAAGTTATTCTGTGAGATATTGGTATACAAAACAGTATACCAAATATCAGTAAGCTGTATTTCTGACGTGGAATTGTTAATTCAATCACACTGTCATTATACAAGGGCACATTGTAATAATATACAAGCCCAGAGGCCATTGTTAGATGTACAAAACCAGCATTTTTTGAGAAGTCTTAACTGAAATAAGCCCTCTTTTTCCTGTTTTGATCCAGTGGAAGATAACTTCATACCACTTGAAAGCCAGTCACAGGCCAACACACCAGTGACACCCTCAGAACCAGAGGGCAGAAAAGGCAAAGGAAAGAGGCACAGTGAAGGCCTGATAACAGCAAAGAAGTGGACACCCATTGCCACACAGAAGAGTAGAAAACCACAAAATTCTGCATCAATACAAGGTAAACCAACCTTGATAACTTGTACAGGGAAAATTACTATAATTAACCCAGTTGTAACCTCTAAAGGTAAATTTCCCAAATCAGCAGACAACAAATTTGTACAAGGCACAGTCAAAGGTAAATACCCTAAGAACATAAAGTTTTTGACTTCTTGCAAATACTAACATGTCAACTGTACACCTCAGAGATCTTGGCTTCCAAAGGAACCAACCAGAGGACAGAGAAGGTTTGTCCAGAACCAGAAGACCTGAAAGAGGACACCTTGGACACAGTAGTGGATGGCAAAACAATGAGGGAGATAATATCAACCCTGCCATTCACACTCCAATTCAATGGAGACCTCAAACCAGAGGCCTGGAAAGACATGGATCAAGTTCTTCAGCTCCACCAACTCCTCAAGGACGTATTCCAATGGAGCATGGACAACAAGAGGTTCAACTTGGCATCTCACTGGGCAGAACTTGGAACAAGTTGCCAGAAGATCTGTCTCAGAGAGATAGACTTCAAAGACCTGATGGTAATCACCAAAGGTTGGAATCCTACCAGGCAGTTCAGACTCCTGGAGGCAAGGGCACAAAGGATAAGGGAGAAGCAAGCCACTATCCAAGCTATAGAAGAACAGTTAACCCAGACAGGGCCTACTCAGATTCCTTCAGGCTCACAAGGAGTAGGCCAAATCAGCTCTCCAGTGGCTTCACACCATTCAGAAACCAGCAGATCAGTGTCCAAGAGTCACCATTCTTCACAATTCCAGGAATTTTCCAGGAGAAGACAACACCATGGCAATTTTCATGTGACTGGTTAGCCAGTAATTTAATGTGTCCTGTCTGTGACTTGAAAATATCTCTTAATGTGAAATTAATATAACCAAGATATAATTATACAATGACCTAAGAAAAGCCCAAATATTACCTGCATGAACTTCAGTATTAGACTTTTCTTTCACAGCTGGATTAACTCAATATATGATTGAAAGAACCTTTCATAATTTAACAATAATCTTTGCAAAGAAAATTACATGGAGCAGAAGTGGGTTATTTCAGTATTTTGAGCAGCATCCCTTTCTCCTCAAGCACCTATTATTCAGAATTTACCCCCCTTTAAAATGTTTGATATATCAATAAATATTGTATAATTTGTGTTTATAGAGTCAAAAAGAAAGAAATTTTCACTTTCCCTTTGAATATTCATATTCATTTTAATGAGCTATTTTATCACTTAATGGTATTCCAAATTAGGCTATGACCTCAGTAATTCTCTGTGAGCTATGTGATATGGGAAGAATATCTTTCAATTAAGGGAGGAAAAAAATGGGAATTTGATCAATTAACAATTAATATCTATTGTTTAAGAGCACAATTTATTGCAGAAGAAAAGGTCATCATGTCTTGATATGAGCCCTAAATGTTCCATTGAGAGCACAGAATAAAAATTGATAAATATCCAAATAACAGAAATTATGAAATGATTTTAGGAACTAATATCAAGAAGGCTCAGCCATACCCATATATTCTAAATTCAAACATTTTCATCATTTGAGCTTGTTATACACTTCCCTCTGAAACAGAACACACCACCAGCAATTTCTGAAAGAAGCTCTGTGGACAAGAATTAATAGTTTTCTGACAGATAAGCAATGGAATTCCTTGGAGGTTTTAAAGAGTATTTGATAAGATACACCTTTCACATGCAGACATCATCATAATTATAAAAAATATGCTTAAATTTCATCTTTGAGGTGAAGAAAAGCTTCTTCATTGTATTGAAATTTCCAAAAATTCAGAACATATGTTTGGTAAAAGCATTTTTTCTACATTAGTATTTTCAATATACAAACACTTGTGTCCGCAGTAATATGTTTTGGTGGATTCTGTTTTTATGAACCTGTTTTTGGTTTTTGGTTCAAATTTTACATAATCTACCTCAAAATTCAATTATTTTTGAATAATATCAGAAATTTAGTAGTAATCCAAAGATGTTCAACCAAAAAATGTAAATTTAAGCTTAAAGATGAGAAATTTGGGAATTTTTTTTACCAGAAATTAATCTTCACAAGTATTTTGGCTACTCCATAAATATAACATTACTTTCATTCTTTGTCAAACTTTATATTATATATGAAGTATGCCACTAGAACTTAAAGTTTTGCATTCTAATTACTGGGAAAAAATGAAATCATTAAGTTTATTCCTTCCTATAAGGTTTATATTGAACCCCACTCTTTTCAAAAGGAATATGTGAGCTATGAGTTTTCTTTAGGCAGGAAAAAGTGAAAGGTTACTCAGCTGCTATAGAGTGGTGTGCACATGAATTATATTCTCTGCTTGAAAGTACATCTTTAATTATAATTTCTGTTGCCCCACTCACTAAACACTATTACTAATGATAAATTTCAGACCATTAACCATTACAAAATTGGAAAATGTGAGTTTTCTTGCATAGTTAATATTACAAAAAATATCAAATGACAGCTGAGGTTCTCCATCAGTTTCTTTCTTTTCCTCTAATGATGAACCTCCCTCCAAAGATGATTAGAATTATTTAACAATTATGCTCAAATACATGGAATCACTCAGCTTGTTTCCATTGGCTTGCAGGGATAGATAATCAAAACAATATCTTCCTATACTAAAAGGTTTGGGGGTTGGTTTATATCACCTGGTGCAGACAGCCCCCACAAGGTAGCTCTAAAATCCAGAGGTAATTCATATATGGTATTGTAAACAACCCCCCACAACCAGCTTCAAATGGCTGGGGGTGGTTTGATCACACTAGTGTAAAAGGCCTTATGACACCATCTCCAAGACTGGGGATTTGGTTACAAAAAGGTTGTGTGAAAAAAACCCTAAAACCAAATAGAAATTGGAGGGGTGCTGTTTCCAACAACCCCCCAAAGGTAGACGTAAAAGGCCATGAGGTTTTTTGCATCAGCTAGCTCAAACAGCCCCCTCAAAACAATGGCAAACGTATGGGGTTGCTTGCATTAGCTAGTGAAAACAACCCCCCAAAACTGGCTGCAAAAAGGTGGGGGATTGTTTGCATCAGCTTCTGCAAACAACCCCCCGAAACAAGTAGTAAAAGTCCTGGGGGTTGTTTGCATCAGCTAGCGCGAACAACCCCCCAAAACAAGCAGTAAAAGGCCGGGGGGGTTTTCATATCAGCTAGCGCGAACAATCCCCCGAAACAAGCAGTAAAAGGCCGGGGGGTTGTTCGCATCAGCTAGCACGAACAAACCCCCGAAACAAGCAGTAAAAGGCCGGGGGGTTGTTCGCATCAGCTAGCGCGAACAACCCCCCGAAACCGGCTGTAAAACACCAGGGGGTTGTGAACACCAGCCTCTGCAGTGTTAGGATATTGCAGGTGGGCCCTGGCGGCACCAGTCAAGCAAAACACTTTGGCATAATGGGTAGTTTCTTTCTACAATAGGAGAGCCCCCCATGAATCTTAGCAAGGAGTGCCTCATTGCCTGCCACATGGGTGATTTGAACCCGTGGCAAAGTGGGAAAGTAGTGCAGATGCAAGGCTTACCGGCTAAGAGAGGAACAATTGGATGTTGCAAGTTCATCCACAATTTTGTATTAGTCTTTTTCAAATAAACTATTTTTGTACTAGTTTTTTTCAAATAAACTATTTTTGTACTAGTTTTTTTGAAATAAACTATTTTTGTACTAGTTTTTTTCAAAAAACTATTTTTGCACCAGTTTTTCTTCAAAAAAATATTTCTGTACTAGTTTTTAGCAAAAAATGTTTTTTGCACTTGTATTCTTGAAAAAACCATTGTATTATTTTTTTAGAAATGCTGCTTTTTTGATTAGTTTTTTCCAATTGATTGTTTGTTTACTAGTATTTTCAAAAAAGTGTTTTTTTACTACCTTATACTATTCTTCCAAGGGTCTTTTAAAAAAACTATTTTCAAATAGTTTTGCAAAAAAAGAGTTTAACTAATTTTTTTATAAATGACTTTTTTGAAAGAAGGTAGTTTTGTGGAAAAAGAACATTTTTTTCAATGTTACCCTTTTCTTTGTCAAAGAAACCAGCTAAATTTCCAACATAAAAACCCTTTTTTGTAATTTTAGAAGCAAAATTGATTTTTCTAGGAAAGCTTTCCCAAGCAACTTGTTATTTTAAGAATACTGTTTTTTCCTCAAAAAATATAGATTTCTTTAAAAAGAAACTTTTTTCAAAAAACTAAGAATTCCAAAAGAACTATTTTTTCAACAATAAAATATCTTTCTGTTGAAAGTTGTTATTTCTTTTTGAATAGAACTACATTCTTCAGAAAATATATTCTTTTTTTCAAAAAAAACTGTGACCTCACAAAAGACTTTTTCAAAGAGTATTTTTTTTGCAAAAGACCTACTTTCTCTCAAAACCTGTAATTTTATTCAAACTGAATCATTTGATTTAAAACTCCAACTTTGAAACAAGAAAGCTTTTTTTTGCAAAAAACCCCATGGAATTCAACTTAAGAAAACAAGATTTTTCTACTGAGTAAAGTGTTCTTTCAGAAAACTCTGATTTTTGTAGAAAAGAAAAAATATTTTTTTTATCAAAAATACTTTTGAAAAATGATTCTCATCATTACCCAAAGTAAAAGACCTTTCTTATCCAAAAATTAACTTCAGAAACCAAAATTTGAAAATTATGAAGGGATTATTAAACAATAAAATTTGTACTTCTCATAGAAAAATCAACTTTTAATTTCTTTGGATCACAATCAAATGAAAAATACTATTTATCAATCTTTCATAAAGAAATTAATTCATATGCATGAAGAACATTATATTTTGGATTAGAAAATTCCTAATTTATAACTTCTTTTATTTATACAATTCACCAAAAATCAGAAGAGTATTAAGTTTATAGCATCTATTTAATTATTTCTTGCTTCAAGCTATTTGTGAAATTCAAAATTATGTTATTCTCCTCCATTCCTTGAGCATATCACTTAATTCACTTTCAGTGATCTTAATAAGTACTCTTCTCTTCTATAGATTCAATTTGGTTCTCTTAAGAAGTTGGGAATTTCTTTTTTTTCAGTTTCCTGGAAAAAATATCAATAATAAATTCAGTATATTTTAAGAACACAAATGGGATTAACATTTATTATCTAATGAATAATTTCTTCATTTATGTCAGATACTCTTGTAAATTACTCTCATTGAAAATCCCTGAACATTCTGTAAATTAAATGAAGTGAAAGACTACTTGTGGGAAGTCTAAAACTCTAGAATAAAGGTGAGTAAAATTTGGATTTTTGGCAATGTTTAATGTTGGATTCTTTTATTATTATAATCAAGTCCTTCTCTTGAGAGAAATTAAAACACTTTATTTTCACCTAATAAGAATAAAAGAGGAATACTCAAGTGATATAAGGGTACAAATAAAGGCACATATTAAGAACAAACAAAGTATGCTAAAGCTCTCTCCTGGTAATAATGTGTGACTGGCCAGCAGGTTACACCAAAAATGCCCTGGTGCAAGGAAACAAGGGCAAGAACAAAACCTCCTTCAACCAGAGGAGGAAAGAGTCAAACCCTATGATTCAGAAGCTGTTGGATTTGGTAAAAGAAGTTCACAAGAACCAGAAGTAGTTGTAAACCACTCAAGAATTAGTAGTCCTAGTAATAGAAACATTACCCCCACTCAGACTGAACATAACATTGTCACATCTGAGAGTAACATCAACAGTGATACACTGTGGTTACAAATGTCCCAATATGCTGAACAATCTGCAAAGAAGTTTGCAGAACTTGAAGCTGGCCAAGAAAGGATGAAAAAAACACAAGCCTCCTTGGAACAGATAGTTGAGAATCTTCAAGAAGGATATGCTCAACTGAGCAAAGCCTCAGAAGAAACCAACAAAAGACTGAATCTAGTCTTTGAAGAACAACACCACAGCAAAAGGGACAGGGACTGTCTGGACCAAGACATAAAAAAATTGTTTAATGTCTACCATAACTTGAAGCCCCAACCACAAGGCCAAGCTATGGAGAATCCATATCAACCAGATGACATCAAACCAGATGCCATATTGATGAATAAGGCAAGATCTCCATCACAATACCAGGATGGAGATGTAATGTCTTATTCAGAGAAGGAAGCCTTGAAACATCTTCCTGAGGCCTCAAGCTGACCCAGATTCTCTGTATCAGGAGAATATGATCATATGGAACTCATAGATTATATTGATGGACTCTTCATTGATGTACCAAGCATACCAGACTACTGCATTACTGCTAGATTGAATACTGAATTTAAAGGTCATGCTAGTATATGGTACACAGAAATGAAAAAAATCCATGGCAGGAGAAACTGGCCATGGTGGAAGAGTCAAATCATCCAAAAGTACAGTAATGGAACTTGGATATGGCAGAAGACCATGTCATTTGAAAATGACAAATACTCTGTGGACAAAGATCCACATGAGTGGTGTCTTAGACAGTTTAAAAGACTTAAAGCCATTGGTCCTCAGATGAAAATCCAAAGGAGGAATCACAAACTTCTGACACAACTTCCAGGAGAACTGAAGCATGCAGTAAAATGCAGATGCAACCAAAATTGCACTCTAGATGACATTGCCAACACCTTACAAGACATAAGGAAAAGGACTAATATAGGGAAATTCACCCCATATAAGAGCAGTAGTTTGAAAGAGAAACAGCCTTTCAGGGTAGAGTTTAAAGACAAACCCAAAGAAAGAGTGGAAGAAGTGGCAAAGAAGAGGAATTCTTGTCACAATTGTGGTTCAACAGACCACTATGCCAACAACTGTCCAAAGGCAACGAAAAAAGTATATGCCATTGAGAAAGTCCCAGAGGAAGAATGTCCAACAGAGGATTCTGAATCAGACTCCATGGGTGATGCCATCAGAGAACCATCTGATGAGGATCAAAACCCAAGAGTGGAATTTCTAGTGGAATGCCAAGAGGAAACCCCACTAGAAATTCAGGACATACAGTTGGAAGCAGGCATGCCACAGGACACTGCTAACAAGAACTTGTGCAAACACACACAAGATGCACAAACATTCCTGGTTACACGAACCAAAGGAATGGCATATATACATGGGACAGCCACAAAAATGACTGTTTGTATTGACAATGCTCAGCACCCACTGATCATTGATAGTGGAGCACACTGCTCCATAGTGGCCAGAAATTATCTGGATAACCACTTCCCAAATTGGGCAAAACAGCTCTTGCCCACTAAGGCAAAGAACTTTAAACGTGCATCAGGGAAGATGACTTCCATTGGGACAGTTATCAAAGAGATAATTATACCACACAGGAAGGGTAATATCAGACTCAACCCAGAGTTTGTAGTGCTTGATGATGCCCACATCCAAGGGTTTTTACTGGGAACAGATTACCAGAGGATGTATGGAATAGACATTCACAACAGTAAGAATAGGCACATCACCATTGTTACTAACAAGGAAAAGAAATTTTCACTTGATATATACCAGATATCTTCTCAAGATCCACTAGAAGAACTTCTGAAGGAATTCAGAGAGGGACAATTTAGCAATACCCTCACCAGTAAACAGAAACTAAGTTTACTGAAGATGCTAAGAAAAAACAGATAAGCATTTGCCATTGGTGAAGAACCATTAGGCAAGATCAAAGGCCATGATATAGAACTATATCTGGATGTGGAAAGACCTTATCCACCCATGCTTAGGAGACCTACTTATCCCAAAAGCTGGGAAACCAGGAAAGAAATTGTGAAACATATCAATGAACTCCTGGACATGGATGTCATCAGGAAGATTGGAAATAATGAAATAGTGGAAATCACCACCCCTGTCCTAATCACCTGGCATGATGGCAAGTCTAGACTGTGTAGAGATTTCAGAGCTCTGAATAACTACACAAAAGCAGACAGGTACCTTATACCCAGGATACCTCATGCCTTGGATAAACTGGCAAAAGCCAAATACATAACCAAAATGGATTGTATGAAAGGCTTCCACCAAAATGGAGTTAAACCAAACTCCATGAAATTAATCAGAATAATATGCCATATGGGCATATATGAGTATACCAGGATGCCATTTGGCATCAAAAATACACCACCCCATTTCCAAAGGATGATGCACACAATATTTAAAGAAGAAGCACTGGAAGGCTGGATGGTGGTATATATTGATGATATCATTATATACTCAGAGACATGGGAAGACCATGTGCAATACATAGACAGAGTACTAAGTAAATGCACACCCATAAATCTGAAAATTTCACTTAAAAAGTGCAATTTTGGCCAACAAGAGTTACTGGCTCTAGGACATAAAGTCTCAGGTCTTAGTCTGGCAATTGACCAGAATAAAGTAGCAGCAGTACTGCAAAAACCAGTACCAAAGAGCATCAAAGAGATGAAATCTTTCATTGGGTTTGCTAGCTACTATAGAAACCACATCAAAAACTTTGCACACATAACTAGTAGTTTATACAAGTTATGTTCAAAAGATGTAGTTTTTAAAATAACCAAGGAAAGGAGGGATGCATATGAGAGGATCAAATATGAACTCACAAATGCCCCTGTGTTCATCTTATCTGACTTTGAACTACTATTCAAGCTATATATAGATGCAGCATGCAGTCAAGGCCTAGGAGCAGCCCTTCACCAAAGACAAATTGTGGATGGTGAACCAAGAGAAGGAGTAATTTGCTACATCTCAAGGCAGCTGAAAGATTCCGAATCCAGGTATGGGGCCACCCAGACTGAGTGTCTATGTCTAGTCTGGGCTCTAGAAAAACTCCATTATTATCTGGAGGGTGCAGTCTTTGAAGTCTACACAGACTGCACAGCCTTGAATTCCTTACTGAACATGAAGACTACAAATAGACACATGCTGAGATGGCAAATAGCCACGCAGGAGTATAGAGGGAACATGACCATCATATGCAAGGAAGGTAAAAGCCATACCAATGCAGATGGCCTTAGCAGATGGCCACTGGATAATGTCAAGAGCAATCCAGCTTATGACCCTGAAGTTGCAGCCAAAATCCCTATCCATTCCTTGGAAGTAGATAGGAGGAAGAACTTCAGATTTTCTGAATGGGCACCAGAAAGTGGTACCCTTGACAGTGAAAACGCTGATTCAGAGGGGACAGAAACTCCCATATTGGGAATAAGTTCCTCTGAACTGCAAAATGAATTTTTACTGCAGTACTGAAGTCTTATGCCAAACAAAAACAATGTGGCATACTACTACAACTCCCTCAACAAAAGTACAGGATTCCAGAACTGGAATCCCAGCTGGAAGAACCCTGGTTGAGGGCCTATAAGGATAACAAGTTCTTCCTTATAGATGGGCTGCTCTACCACAGAGAGAAACACACAAGTGCACTCACAGTGGTAGACAGAGAACACATCTCCTTGATCCTGCAGAAATGCCATGACTGCCCCTTTATGGGACACATGAGTGAAGACAGGACCAAGGAGAGGGTAGCAAGCACAGCTTGGTGGCCCAAGTGGGAACAAGAGTTGGGAGAATAAATCAACACTTGTGAAAGATGCCAAAAGGCAAATAGGAAACATGGGAAGAAGTATGGGTTACTTCAACATATAGAAGAACCCAAGCACCCATGGGAAACCATCAACATGGACTGGGTTACAGGACTTGTCCCAGGAGGCAAACAAAACTACAATGCCTATTTGATCATAGTTGATAGGTTCAGCAAGAGCATGAGGTGTCTACCATGCCACAAAGAGGACACAGCCAGGGATACTGCCCTGTTATTTTGGAATAACATCATATCTACCTGTGGAGTCCCTAAAATCATCATTAGTGATAGGGACCCGAAATTCACATCTGAATTTTGAACCAACTTGTATGACATGCTTGGCACCAAGCTTGCTTTTTCCACAGCTTACCATCCCCAAACAGATGACCTAGCTGAGAGGATGATCCAGACTATGGAAGACATCCTTAGAAGGTTCTGTGCCTATGGCATGGAATACAAGGACCATGAAGGATACATCCATGACTGGGTTACCCTTCTACCAGCTGTCCAACTGGCTTATAATACAAGGAAGCACTCTACCACAGGAAAAACACCTGCAGTGGTAGAGAAAGGATGGAATCCCCTGTTGCCTGTGGATCACCTAAAGAAGAATCTTCTGCCATCCACCCCACAGCCAAAGACTTCCATGACATGTGGAAGAGGGCTTGTCACACAGCTGCCAAATGCATAGCTGAGGCAAAAGAATATAATAAACAGAGGTGGGACAAGACACACATGGAACCTGACTTTAAGGAAGGGGACCAGGTGCTAGTGTCTACACTGAACTTTAATAATCTTAAAGGACCCAAGAAGATGAGGGACTCATTTGTAGGGCCTTCCACTATCATTAGGTTTATAGGAAAGAATGCAGTGGAAGTCAAACTTACAGAGGAATTTTCCAGGAAGCACCCAGTCTTCCCAGTAAGTTTGGCCAAACCATACTTCCAACCAGAGGAGGATGAAGTTCCCTTCAGGAAGAAGAACCCCACACCACCTGATATAGTGGAAGTGGAGGACTCCCCAGGACCTTTGAGTAAGATCATCAGGGCCAGGAAGATCAGACTTAATGGGAAGAATCAAAGACAATACTTAGTAAGATTCAAGCACCAAACAGCTGATAAAGACAAATGGTTGGCAGAAGATGCCATACCAGATGGGAACCTTCATCTATGGATATTCAGGGCCTTCAGGAGGACTGAACAGCCTCATCAAATGATGAGCCTTTTTTAGAGGGCAGGTATGTCAGCCTGTGACTCAAACCCAGAGCACAAGCATGACAGCCAAAATACCATAAACCAATGGTATAGCCAAGATACCACCAAAACATGGAGCTGAGCCAAATCAGCTCAAAAGGTATCAAAAGAAAGAGGAAACTCACCCCTTTCTGAAAATATAAGTCCCATCACCATAGGACAAAGAATAACAAAGTTATTGCTGAGCATAAACCTTAATTTTCACCTCTCATCTAAAATCTAGAAGGAGAGGCTTAACCCCATTAAATGGGTACTTATAATGAAGCTCTAAGCCAGGGCTATCTAATGGTTCCAGCCAAACTGAGCTAGCACCAATCTTACTGGAGTTATGGTCAATTTCAGGCCACATAAGGGTGAACAAAACATTCACCTCTCATCTAACTTCTACAGTTTTAGTGTGAGATACTGGAAGTGGGGTATTTTTGGAAAGAGCGAAATCAGGGCTATCTGATGGTGTCATTCATCTCCCCATAGCTCAACTACAACAAAGGTTATGGGGCAAATAAGCTCAATACAGCTTTTTGCCTATACCACACAAATGTACAAAATTCTTATACATTGGATAGCTTTGCCATAGTTAGCGATACCCATATTGAATGAGGTAACGTTGTGTAGAGCACATACAGGGCTACACACTGAACCAATTTTGAGGTTGATATCTCAAGAATTGACAAAGTTATGGCTGTTTTAAGGTCAGATTCCCACCTGCTGTCATATACAGCCTTACCATGGGATAATATCCCATAACCATGAATATGAGGTGTAAAATAGACAAAGAAGCTTGTTTTTACTCCAATACTTCATATGTCAGTCAATGCTGGGGTCCCATACAGTTTTTGTACAGCATTCTACACGTCATACACGTCAGAATCAGGCTGTGAGGTCCCCAGATGAATATTTTCACCCTGTATTGGTGAAAACTGCCCAGATGTGGTTTCAAAACCACATCTGAGCCCAATACAGGCTATACAGGCTGTTTGCAAACCACAAGCCAGTACTAGAGGGTGAAAAATCTTCACTTCCTCTACGTGGAAAGGTCTAGCATCCTTTCCACCCCACTTCAGGACAAAAAGGAGGCTTTTCACAGCCAGAATTGTTTCCTCATCCTGCTCTTGAATATCCTTTGTAGTAAACTGTCAAAAACAGTTTTACGCTTGGGTAATAATCAGGGTATAATTATAATTTTAATTACTGTAGTTCTTATTATAGTAATCCAACTAGTAAGACTGCACCCAGGGTTCTCAATAGCGCTCACCACCACTATTTTTCAATAGTAGAACCCTGTTATTATATTATAAACTATTATATCATATTAAAACTCTTACTTTAAACTTATTTCCATGTGTCACAGTCATAGTTCTAGTTGTAAATAGCCTAATTCCTGCTTCAACATAGACTCCAGCTGACAATTTTGATGATAAATTATTTTTCTTATCAATATTGCTGGATCATTTATTACATGTGGAAATTTCTTGAGAATGAGTATTATTATTGTAGTGTGAGTTTTCAATAGTATCATTCAAAATTTCACTTAAACTTTCAGATTATTCAGATTTTGGAGCTATATCAATACTTTTCTCCTGAGCTATAAAGTGGTTTTGAGTAATAATGTCCTTCTTTTTGGAAATTTTATATTTGAGGGAAACTTCTTTTAATGATTTTATTGCTGATTTATAAATTTGAGAACTTAAACCTTTAGATTCTGAGCTGACACTAACTATTGCTACAACTGGCTTGATACTTTATTCCCAATTATTCTTAAATATTCCCTTTGAAAGAGACTTCAAAGCTTTGATAGGTGAAAAAAGCTTTGTTAATGTTTTTCTTTTGATGTCTTCTGTAAGGTGTGGATATGAAACTTTGATTAAAAATCAAGTACTTTTCCTGTCCTCAAAATTTGTATAAGGTAAAATTCAGTTAAAAATAGTATGAAATATTATTTTTAAGAGAAAACACGCCAATTTTATTGTTTATAACTTTATTAGTATAAAACAATAATATTATAAAAGTTTATTGTTTTACCAACAATAAAAATTTATCCAAAAAATACTCTACAAGAGATATTTTAAGGCTACAAAAGAAATTTCTTCAAGAGCAATTTCAATTGGAATTAATTGAGCAAAGAACTGCAAGCAATTAATTAAAGAACAAAGTCTTCAAAAAGAATATTTAAAGAGAAAACACGCCCAAAAGTGACCAGAGTGAATTTGGAAACAAAGTGACAAAGTTTACAGTGATGAAAGATGCTTTAATTCACTTTTGGGGTGGTTCAGGGGTAAAAATGATTATAAGAGTTACAAACAATGATTATAATGATTTCTTCACGTGGTTAAAAGGATTAAAATGATTTGAAAATGGTGATTGGAATCTTTGATTGATTGGTTTAACAGTGTTTAAACTAATTAATAAAAGGAAAAGATTCTAACATGAAGAGAAAAGTGGGGCAAAGAAGACATTCTTTTATAGCCATCAATTCTCTTACTCCAAAAGTAAAATTTACTCTTGTAAGTCGTGAAAAACAGTCTTACAACAGAAAAGCCAATTATGGCATCATTGAACCCTGGCTTAGACCAAAAAGGGCTGGTTTAAGCCATTTTTAGCCATTTTTAGCCATTTTAGACCCTTAAATCAGCCATTACTATAGCAATACCAGGCCTAGAGCCTTCAAAACACGTCAGAATGTGTGTCAGAGGCGTAGAAACCAGTTAAAACTGTTTTTATTATGATTGTTTTAGCCTAAGGGTAGTTTTACCCTCTTGGCAACAGCTAAAACTACCCCAGTTGGTATCAAAACCTCATCATCAATTGAGTCCACAGACCCTGTAACTCAATTCCAGGCCAAAAGTGATGAACTTTTGCGTGAATTTTGACATCCCACGCCTGTCAGCAAGGACTTTGGGGGTCTAGCTCCCCCTTAGAGCTGGAGTTCCTTTTCCCCCCCAAATTTAATCTTTCCAATTTATTTTTCCTTTAATTCCTCATCATGTATTATACTTATAATTTACATATGTAATTCAATTCAATTGTACAGTACAATACAGTAATAATTGACACCTCATATGTAAATCAAAGTTCACTTATGTAATACACGCGCACATTTTGACATTTCAATTGAATTCAATTGAAAATACTTCAATTCCTCATAACTTCTAAACTAAACACAACACCTCAATTTTAACACAAAAATTGATGGTTAACACCACATGTGGTGTGAATTAAATTAAGGCTTTGAGGATTTTCAACTTTTGTATTGAAAATACTAAAAACTTAATTTAAGCTTATTTAGAGTTGAGTTACAAGAATTTCACTCAGAGGTGACCCCACCTGATTTTTTATGAGGAATCCAATGGTGAAATAAATTTTATGTGTTTATTTATTGGATAAAAAGTTATAATATTTTTTATTTAACTTTTTCCCAAATTTATTTATTTTTTCACAATTTTGTTAAAATTTCATTTTTACTTAATTTTTTCAAGTATAAATGTAATTTTATACTTACAAAATTTAATGTATTTTTTATTTTTAAATTGTAATTAATTTTTTATTTTTAATATAATTTTATATTTATATTTTGATTTTTATTTTAATAATATAAATAAATTTATTTTATTTATATTAATATGTTATTATTTTTTTATATTTGTGGTCTTTTGGGTATATGAAATTACCTCTAAGGCTCACATCTTCAGGATTCCTGAAGTTATAGCTTCTGAGGGCTTGAGATATTTGCCTACAAGTATTTCCATTTTCTTTTCTTGAGGCTAAAATTCCTGGACAATTTTCTTCTTCAAGCTTTAAACTGAAATATTCTGTATTAATTGGAGCTAATTCCTCATGAATTTTCCCTTTGTCTTTGGAATCCTTCACTTCTTCACTATCAAGTACTTGATGAGAACTTTCCACAAAATTATCTTGGTTTTTGGGCCTTAATTCATTAGCTTTTGGTAATTATTTCCAATGTTCCAATTTAGAAACTGCAAATGTTTCCATTCCTGCTGTCGGGTCTTCTCTCCATCCTACTTTCTGTGGTGAAAAAATTGGTAAGAAAAGTCTTCTTCCATCTGGCTCTATATAACTGAATATTTCCCCTTTCTGTTGAGAAAAGTCCAATATTATGCAATTATCTGCAAGGAAGGGCCTTCCCAATACTGTGTGAACTTCTCCTCTTGCTACAGAAAGATGTATATTCCTTTCTTGCCCAGTGACTAAAGCTATTGGGGTAAATTCTGCTAATCCAACTATCAAGATACAATGAACACTAATTCCTCTTCAGTTCATGTTGGGACATCTTGTGGTAAGTCCTGCTTTGATTGCTGAATCTTCTGGTATTATATTCAATTCTGATCCTGTGTCAACTAATGCCATTATTTCATGTCCTTCTTCTCCTAAATATACTTGCATAAATCCCAATGAACAGGCAGAATGTAATTTTGGCTATTCATAATTCCCCAGATGATGGTTTATGATTTTGGGTTGAATTTCCTTTGTATCAATTGAGTTAATGGATTTTTTTCTTCTTCTGACAGATTCTTTAATTTATTAAAAGACTTTGGTGACATACCTAAAATTTGTTCTAAGGTAAGATTTATTTTCTGATCCAATAACTTTTTGATAATCTGTGCTACAATTTCTTGAATATCAAACTTTTCTTCCTTAACAATTTTCCTTTAATTGACTTTATTGATTGGTTCTTTAGTATTTTCAGTGTGATCAACTTTAGGTTCTTGTGGAGGTATTTCCTTTTCATTTTGCACTTGTTGAGGTTTCTTTTATTTGGTTGGAATAATTTTTTTCTCTTCTTCCTTTTGTTCATATTCAATATAAGATCCACGTATATTTGGTCTTTTATTTATTGGTGTTTTTACTTTTGAATGTGAGCTTAAAGCATCCTGATTGGTGTTTTCTGATTGTGAATTTCTTTCTTTAGTATTTCTTAATCCACAATTATTTAAAAGTGGCTCATTGGCTGATGAAATAGTTAGTGGTTGCCATATTCCCCAACTTTCAGCTTTGGCTATAGCAGTTGCACTATCATCTTTTGTTAATTTTATTATTTTCATTTTATTATGTTTGGGTAGTGCTTCTTTAGCTTCATCTTCTTTCATTTTCTTTGTAAGCTCTTATTTATCTTTTTCAAAGGCTTCAACTAACTTCTTTGGAGCTATTTTACCATTAGTTGGAACTCTTTGCCAATTGGGAAATAAAAATCCACCTCCTTTTCTGCTGACCCATTTCTTATTTTGATCTTCAAAGAGGTAGTTGCATCTATTCACTGAATTTACTTCCTCAAGACAGTAATAAAATTTGAAATAAGGGTTTGGTATGTTTTGTGCTGGTGCATAGGGAACATGCCTTTGTGAGAATGGAGGTAAATCATGTTTTGGTTTGAACTGTTGATTATTCAGTTTATTATTGGCAACCCCACCCATTTGAGGTTTGGATAGACTTTTCAATTCTTCCAGTTGAGTCATAGATTTCTTTCAATCTTCATTTTCCCTTTGTGCCTGCTTTCTAGTTTCCAATTTTAGTTCTTTTAAGTATTCAGTAATTTCTTTCATTTTGTTAAAAGCTTCATTCATTCCTGAAAAAGGCTCTGCCTTAAAGTGAAATTTCTTTTTATTTTCAGTAACATTTGTTCCGGTATCTCTTGATGATGAGAATATTTTGGTTACTAATATTCTGGATTCCATTTCTTGTTAAATGTACTTCTTGAGGATCTTCATAACTGGTATAAGGTATCCTCCATCTTCCGCTCTAACCATGACATTATCTTTGATCATTTCCTTACTTATGGCTCCTTTAATATCAGCTGAAAGACAGTCAAAAAAATCTTCATGGAACATGTCATCTTGAGGAATATACCTGTATCTTAATAAGTAAGTAGCAATGGCTTCATATTCTCCCATAGATTTCTTATATTGTGTACTAGACTACAAATTCCTCCATCTTCTTGAGTATCATTAAGAAGCTTAATGAGTGAGTATTTTGTTTATCTTCTTTCAGGTTCAACTCTTCTCCATTTGGTTATAAGATCTTTCTTATGTTGTGTCCAATTTCCTTCTTCATAGCCTGGCATAGCTTCAATTTCATCACTAATTCTTGATTCTGTAGTCCAAAATGCCATTTTCATTGCTAGGTATTCATCTGTTGCTCCTAAAATTTGAGCTATTCTTTACACTTTCCTGATAAATTTTTCTACTTCTTCTCCATAAAAAGTGAGCTTGTAATATTTTGCTTAATTTTAACTACAGGTCTTTCTTGCTTTGGAACTTCCTGATGTAATGGACTTGGAATATTAGGTGTAGTGACAAAAACTCTCCTTATAATATTTTATATTCTTGGCTCTGTTTCTGGAGTAGAGGTTTCTCTTGGACCAGGTGTAGGTGATGTTGGTGAGTCTTCAGGACTAACATGCCTTGGTAATGTGGGTTCACTTGGACTACCTCCAGGTGTATAAGATGCTTGTTCTATTCTTTTCCATTTATTTTTGCTTCGTTTTAATGATAATTCTTGCATTTGTTTCATAAGACTTTGTATTTGTACTGTTTGATCTTCCTCTTCACTTTCTTCTGCATATTGTCCTCCTACAGTATCTTCAGGTAATGGTGGTAAGTCAGATGTTGATTTTTGATTCAGTTCTACTTGATAAGCTGATCCTTTAAGTTCTTTTGTACTTCTCTTGTTTTTCTTTGCTTCTTGGATTAGCTTGAAGGAAAATCTCCTTAATTCTTCCTTTTCCTTCTGTTCTGTTCTTGGTGTTGCAATGAGTAAATCAATATCCTTGGGTGTTTGATTTTCTGGTGTTCTTTCTTTAGCTGGATAATCAAAATGATATGATTGATTTGAGGAGTGTGATGGGGATGATGATTTGGAATGGGATTTGTTTCCAGATTCCAGAGTTTATGAGTGTGTTGATGGTTAATTCTTGATAAATGATAATTCTTTGTGAGTTACGTTTATTTGATAATCTTTTTTCTTAATAATTGACTGATTTTTGAATGTTGAAGTTGAAATGGCCACTGTTGGGACACCAGATGTGGAACTCCTTTTAGTGTGGGATTGGATAAGGAAGTCCTTGAGGGGGAAATAACAGGTAAGCAGTTTTGAATTGCTGAAATAATCCTGTAACCAAGGGTGCTAATGGTGTTTCAGCTGCCCCTCTGAATATACTGAAAAATCTCCCTAAAGAGCTCACAAATAAATATTCAAGATTGTGGGTTTACAACTAGAGAAGGCTTTTCAGCAGTCTCTATCAGACCTATTCAATAATCAGATAAGAAAGTTATAAGTTGAAATAAAGTATAAAATAATAATCCTCAAATAATAAAATAAAATTATTTAAGGGTAAGAATGTAATAGTATAAGTGTGTGATTTAATATAATAGTACTAATATAGAGTATATGGATAAGTTAATTTAATGTTATATTGTTTATAATTATTATTATTTTCTGAGAGGGTAATTGCTAATATAATATAAGAACAAGACCTTTATTAATATATTTTTAAGATATATTTTTTAAACTATAATGGATATTTGTTAAATATATGAGTGATATAATATAATATAAGTGAGAGTTCTTTTTATATAATAATATTTATTTGTAAACTTCTTTTTTTAATATGAAGTTATAACAAGAATATTTTTCCTTTATAATGTAAAGGTTATGGGGATAAAATCAATATTATGAGTATTATTGATAGTATTATAATTATAAGACTAATAATTTAAACATAGGGTGGATTAATAATATAAAGTAGACCTTCTGCTAACTACTATTTATCAGAAATCACTATGAATTGAGTTTATAAGTCTATAATACTTTAATAAAAAACTAGATTATTCTACTAGTAAGGTATGAATGAATTATTCTCCTTCTTGGTATATAATTCCCATTCAAATAATAATACTAGATTGACCTACTAGTAAGGGATGAATAATTATTCTCCTTCTTGGTATATATTGAATTGCATGGGGAAAGAAGGTAAAAATTAGGGAGAGGGGACATCTATTTATATTCTTTGGGCCCTCCATAGAGGCACTCATAAGCAAGGAACTGAGAATTTTTCCCCTTCTTTTGGCTGGGATGATTCTTTATAGTGGTGAGATATCATTTGTTTGGTTGGTTGCACCATTAATATGTATGATTATGTAATCTGAGATGCTTTTTCTGGTGAGGAATTTTAAGATGGTTTCATTTCTTCAAGGTATTGCACTATTTGTTTGGTTTGTTGCACCATTTTTGGTGGTATGAGATGATTTTGTACAGTTTTTGCACCATAGGTCTGTGCACTGTTTGAACTGTAGGTGAAGAATGCTGTGTATTTTGGGGATTCTGTTTGTCCTGTATGAGATTTAATTTTTCTTTATCTAACTCAATTTTGTTTTCAATTTATATTTACTGGCTTATCGGGTGGCTGTGCTTGTATTTCCACAGATATGCTGTGTCATTTAAGGTTTTTGATGGATTTTCCTTGCATGAACTAATTGATTTATTTTCTTTCTGTCTTGTCACTGTTGATTAAGAAAGTTTTGATTTATTACTTATTGAAGTGTCCTCAGGTTAATAACTGAATTTCTGAGTAATACAAAGGTTGAGCAGAGCTAGGGTAACTTAAGTGTTACACTACCCCTTTCACTGGTAACTTTAACATTTTTTTTATGTTTTCCTTTTCTTTTCCTTCTTTTATTGTTATTCTTGTAATAAAATGGACCATTCTTCCAGGATTTGCTTATGGGATTATACATATTGATGGATTCAAATCCATTTTATTGCTGAATTTCTCAATTATAATTGATGAAGTATTGATTTTTCTTTGTTATTTCTTCAATTTCCAACCTTATAAATGAAATTTCACTTCAAACTGGGCCAATAAGGTATGTAATACCACAATACTTAATGTGGAAAAGCCTTATCCACCCCTATTAAGAAGACCAGCTTACCCAACTAGCCCAAGAGCCAGAGAAGCTTTAGATGTACACATTAAAGAATTCATAGACCTTGGAGTATTAAGGAAAGTGGGACATAATTAACAGGTAGAGGTCACTACACCTGTCATTATAACCTGGAATAATTGAAAATCAAGGATGGGAGGAGACTTCAGAGCCCTAAACACCTATACTATCCCTGACAGATATCCAATACCCAGAATCCATGAGACATTAACACAATCATCTCAGGCTAAGTTCACCACAGCCATGGATGCTCTAAAAGGCTTTCATAAAAATGTCTTAACAGACAATGCCAAAAACCTACTGAGGATAATAGTCCACTGTGAAATATTTGAATATCTAAGAATGACATTTGGTATAAAAAATGCACCTTCCCATTACCAAAGGATGATGAATACCATATGTCCTGAAGAATTGTCAGAAGGATGGTTACTTATCTACATTGAAGATATCATAGTTTGCTCAGAAAATTGGGATATCCACTTAAAAAGACTAGAAAGAGTCTTTCAAAATATAGTACAAGCAAACATGAAAATCACCTTGAAAAAGTGTCATTTTGCATACAGCAAAATAAAAGGACTAGGTCATGTTGTATCTGGACTAAGTTTGGGAATAGGTAAGAACAAAGTGGCAGCAGTACTTGTGAATCCAATGCCCCAAACCAAAAAAGAAATGCAATACTTTCTAGGATTTGATGGTTATTATAGACAGCATATAAAAGATTTTGCACGAATTGCTAAGTCCTTGTATCAGCTCTGTGACCAGAAGAAAGTCTATAAAATGACTGAAGAAAGAGTAAAGCCATATGAATAATTGAAAAATTCCTTAATAAATGACATATTTCTTCTAATTCCAGATTGGAAACTTCCCTTTAAAATATACATTGATGCTTGTGGAGAAGGACTAGAAGCTGCACTACACTAGACACAAATCATCAATGACAAACCTTTTGAAGGACCAATTTGCTCCATTTCAAGACAAATAAAGCCCACAGAAGCCAGGTATGAAGCAAGCCAAATGGAATGCCTCTGCTTAGTGTGGGCTTTAGAAAAATTACACTATTGTTTGAATGGAACAGTGTTTGATGTAATTACAGATTGAAATGCTGTAAAATGTTTATCAAACATGAAAAATCCAAATAGACATATGCTAAGATGGCAAATTGCCATTCAAGAATATTGAGGAAATATGACTATAGTTCATAAATATGGTAGTATTCATGAGAACTCAGATGTTCTTAGAAGATGGGCTCTGAAAATATACCTGAAAAATGCATCATGGGTACCACAGGAAGAGCACCATATAGAAGGCATATGTGTCACAGATATTGGCACTGAATTCTTTAACCAAGCTAAAGAAAGCTATAAAATGGACAAAAACTGCCATGTTTTATGCCCACTTCTAATGAAAGACTGTAAAGACCCAATAAATTTCATCAAAACTAGATGAAATATGGAAAAAGAATATGATGAAGGAAGATTTCACCACCTTGATGGAATCCTCTATCATGGAACTAAACATACATGTGTTATGGCTTTAACAGATAGAACTCTTATAAGCACTATACTATATGAATTTCATGATAGTGTTGCAGCTGGACATCTCTCAGAAGACAGAACACTAGAGAGGGTAAAAACCTGCTATTGGTGGCCAAATTGGAAGAAAGATGTTTCAGAATACTTCCAAACCTGTGACAGATTCCAGAAAGCAAACAGCGCCACAGGGAAGAAATTTGGAATGATTATCCAAATCCAGGAACAAAAATCCCCTTTGGAAATAGTTCAAATGGATTAGGTAACAGCCTTACCTCCAGGAGGAGACAGACGTTACAATGCATACCTAGTATTAGTTGACAGATATAGAAAAACTCCAATGTTCTTACCATGTAACAAGGATGATACAGCTATGGACACAGGCATAAAGATATGGAATGAAGTTATTAGCCACACAGGCTTATTCCAAAATATCATAAGTGATAGAGACCTAAAATTCACTTCAACATTATGGAAAAACCTCCATAAGATGTTTGAAACAAAATTATCATTCTCAACAGCTTATCACCCCCAAACTGATGGTCTAGCAGAAAGAATGATACAGACCTTAGAGGACATTATCAAGAGATTCTGTGCTTATGGGCTATAGTTCAAATATTCTGATTATTTTACCCATGATTGATGTACATTAATACCAGCTCTTGAACTGGAATATTAAATATCAATCCATTCTTCAACTGGTAAAACACCAGCAATGCTAGCAAAAGGCTTGAATCCAAGACTTGCTTCTGATACCCTCAAAAAGGACTTAGTAGATATGCAACCAACAGCAAGTAGCTTCATATGAATGCTTGACAAGGCAAGATACCATGCAAACAGATGTATGCAAGATTCTTTCAAGTATGCAAAATAAAGATGGGATAAAATTCATAAACCACCTGACTTCAAAATAAGAGACTTGGTCCTAGTGTCAACTCTAAATTTCAATAATATAAAAGGACCAAATAAATTGAAATATTCCTTTGCAGGACCATTTATGATAAAAGCACTACATGGACCTAATTCTGTGCAATTAGAACTCACAGGTGAATTAATCAACAAACACCCAGCTTTCCCATTAATTCTGATAAAACCTTACAGATCAAGTGAAAAGGAATTATTTCTGCTAAGAAATAACCCCCTTTAGAAGAAGGAGAAGAAAAGAAAATTGTGAAAGTCCTTATAGAAAAAAGGAAAAGAAACAAAAAAGAAAGGGAATACCTTGTAAGGTATAGAAATCCAACTCAAGAAGATGAATGGCTACTTGAGAAGGATATGAAAAATTCTGATAAACTATTAAGAAGTTTCAGATATGAAAGAAACGCTAAAGAATAGAAAATTAAGAATTTTTGAGCTTCAAGACTAACAAAGTCTATTGAAGATACAGGACAGTGGATGATACCCTAGTTATCTATATCAGATTGCAATACAATCTATATTGGTGGTACGGAATGTGAGCCTTTGAGATATGAATACATATCCAAAAAGGTCACAAGAAAAACTTTATAATAATTATACTCACAATAATTATCTTAAAGCCAGTGAAAATGCCACAAATAGGTACAAACTCTGAATTAATGCAGAGTCTAATGAGTAAACATGTAAAATAAATTACACCATTGGATTCCTCATGGTAAAATCAACATATATCATTTCTATGGCATATCTGTAAAGTCAATAATTACTGAATAATAAGTAATAATACCCTAAAAAAGACATAAAATCTTATATAACTTAGAAACCAATTAAGAAACATGTGAAATCAACTGCACTATTGGATTCCCCATAAGAAACTACACATAAAAAATTTCATGCCAATCCTCTCAAGTTAATACTTAAGGAATTAAGCTGAATATATGCACTTTTTTGTTCAATGCATATATTAATGGTTTGTAGCTAGTATCTATTAAATAATACATGATAGAGAGTTAAACCAAAGATAAATTCAACTTGTAATTACTGTAGGAACACAAGTAGGAACTTCATTTGACAAGTTATAAGCAAGGTTATAACTTGTAAGGGTTTATTGAACATATTCTACTAGCTCATACCTGAATAATGATGTATTTTGTATCATAATAATCAAGGCATAACCCCTTGAAATCCAGGTTTGAAGTTTAAAATATTGAATTTCAACAGAAAAAATGAGATACAAAAAAAATCATCAAAAATAGAGTTTTGATGATGTAATGAAATTCTCTTGGTACTTTAATAAGGACATTCCAAGATATCATAATTCACTCTCAGAATAGCTTTAGCATGTATAACTCCAAAGCTATCAATTATCAAATTTTAAGCATAAAGTTTCTCATTTAAGATCACTCACTGTAATCTTATTTTAAGTTTAACTGTTATATAAGTGATACAAATGGTGAATAATATTATATCATGATTAATAATAATAAAATCCACGAATCTTAGGCTTATTCCAAGCCTATGATTTCACAAACTTCGAGCTATAGTGATAACTTAAAAAAATGGCGTAATATTGAGATAAGGTGGTTTGATCATGATGTAATCATCATTAAACCTTGAAATAATTATCAATTCCAGTGCATACCATTAGTGCATGTCTACTAGAAGCCTAATGAACTCTAGAAAGGAGGTATTTACTACAAATAGAGATCTTTTTATTCTATTTTCCCCACAGATGCATGAAAATAATAAAAACATTAAATCAAAAGGTAAAATCTTTATTCTTTATATATAAATATCTCATATTATCAAAGAAAAACGGCAATCTATATTATAATCATCATTTTTTATGCGATTACTTTAATTGTTCAGTTATTTTGTTAGAATTCTCTTACAAATCTTGTTTCCATGTAAAATCAAGAAAATTTGTAATTTTTTTATTTTACTTTGTAAATACAACTTAAATGAGTTGTATTTACATTATTTGGCATAAAGTCTTCCAAAATTATTATATTAAACGTAAAAAGTAGGTTATTTTCTCTTAATATAATAATTTCTCTCTATTATTACTATCAATAATTCTTCTATCAATAAAAATAGTATTTATATAAATATATAGCTTTAGTATTAGTAATGTTATATTTATTAATTGCTTTTTATTAATAAAAAGCAATTTTTTACGCCTTTATTTTTTGTTGGTAACAATAATAAAGTGCTTTTAAATATATTAATTATCAAATGGTAATATATTTATTTATTATATTATTATATTTATTTAATAATATAATTATTTTTACGCCATAATTATAATAATTCTGTATTATTATAATTATTTTCAGCTTATTTATTTTATTTATAAGGACATTCAGAAAACAATCAGTAAAATATTAGTAATTTTTACTTATTGTTTCATGGTCAAACCTTACATTTATGGAATGATTAATGGCACTTATGACATGATCAATGGCATCCATGACATGGTCAATGGCATTCATGACATTATCAATGGCATTTATGGCATATTAATGTCATTTATGGAATTATAACAGGTTTTAAGTTGAAATTGAATCTTTGATCTAAGCTCCAAAGGGCCTTGGTGGCTTTAATTGTTAAAGTTCAAAAAGAGGATTAACAATGTGTGGAGGAATCCTTTTTAGGAAGATCATAACTTGGCTTAAGATCAATAAGAATACTATCTAAATGTCTTGATATAATAGATAATTACTACCCAGGAACCTTTCCTAGCAAAATGTTTCATCAATTGGATCAAACTCTTAATCAATCTAGGTCAAAAAGTTCATAATTTCCTTTATAGGATAATTTGTGAAGAAGAATAAAATTAAATATTTATTTTGTATTTCTCATAGAATGAAAATAGATATTCTTATTAGAAGAAAAATATCCAATAGAAGTGCCTATTCATTAAAACTTACAACAATATAATAGTATTCTAAATTTTACTTCAGCTTAATCCAATTTCAAAACTTGAATTTGATTCAATCTTTGGAAAAAGGTCCTTTATATAAGCTGTAAATATCACCTGTCTTGAAGAAGATCTTCTGAAAATGGCAAATAATTATTTATTATTTCCTTTTTAATGGCTAATAATGATAGAAGTTTATATTGATTGTTTCATTAATTGAAAAAATAATCAAAATTGAGCTTTATATGAATCCTATTTTGAAAAGCCTCATGGTAAATCAGCTGATAATTTCACAAAAGAATAATATCATTGATAAAAACATGTTTGTGAAAAATTCTTGTTTAATTATATCTCAAATTTGCTTCAAATTTCCAAATACGGAGCTTTATTTTTAAAGAAATATACCTTGAAATTATGACTGGAGCTGTATTAACATCCAAGGGATTAGAATAAACTTGAAGAATATCTATTAATGCACATAAAAGGTTTGGAAAACATTCAGAAATATTAAGCTTTTGTATTGCCTCATTTTGAGATTCATATCAGGGTGTCAAAAGATTAATTCATGAAGTCTTTTGATCAAAATATTATTCCTATTCATTTACTCGCATGAGATAAATTTCTATGAAATAAGGTTCCATTCTAATCCACATTAATCTCATATTAAGTATGCTTATACTTTGGAAGCAATTGCATAATTCTTTTTTCTTCAATAAGAAGCACACAATTCTTATAGATATCCCATTATGTATCCAAAAATCTTTCTCCAATATTTAAATAATTATATGAAAAAAATATATATTAATTCAATTATAGAATTAAATTTTATATCATTAAGCTTAATTAGAACCCACTTTATGTCTGAAAAGAAAAGGATTGAAATTATTAATGAAGAAAGTTATTTCAATTAATTGAAAGAAGACCTTGCTTTTGGGATGAAAAGTAATCTTAGTAAAACCCCAGAACCAGCTGAATTGAGATAATTAATTATTCATATTATGTTGTTCATATAGCTCACATTTCAGAAGAAACATTAAACATAGCCTCTTATGAATAGTAATTTCAATGGAAAATTCCTTCTCAAAGTGTCAACTATGAATACATTTTTTACAAATTCACAAATATACAATGTGTTGATCTTTATTTGTGGTTATTCAAACCCTTGATTAACTTGTACTTTTTACATGAGCTTTATTCCCACATTTTGAATCTTCCATTTTGAACCATCTAAAAAGAAGTATTTCATATGAGATAAAAGTATTTTACTTCCTAATTAAATTGATTATTTATTAGGGTTTCAGACATATGAATACCAAAAATAAAAGAGGCTTTTCCTAATTATGATTTTTATCCCAACATATTTAGGTTGAAAATAAATTTGTTCATTTCTGCTAGAAGAAGCTCTATTATGTGAGCTGTAAGAGACACCACTTTCATCCTTCTTACCAAAGTGTGTGGGGGCCTGTGAGGTATGTATGAAATACCCATAAGTCCACAAAAAACTTTATACACAGCTTATTTAGTCTTGAACAAACTTGTAAATTGGATTTGAAATGAACAATAACAAAAAATAAATATAAATTCTCTTTGGATAAACAAAGCTATAATTATTATGTCATTTTTTGGATTCTACACCAAAAATAACCTAGGGTAGACCAAGTGGTGTTATACCCAAAAATGATTATTTATGAAGTTATTAGAAGATTGAAGAATCTCACATTAAAATTTGAATTTTTTCAGCATTTTTTAAAATTGTTACATTTAAGCTTAAATAAGCTTAAATTTAAAGTTGCATAAAGTTTATGCAAACTTACCAAAGTTTGAGTTAAAACTGAGGTGTTGTGTATATTTACTGAATTGGCTAAGGATTTGCCATACAGAATTTAAATCATTTGTGAGCTCAATTTAAAAGGGTCCAAAGCCATAGTATGGCTTTAAATAAATTAAAGGGCAAAATACATGCAAAAAGTTAGGGCAAAGAAAAAAGACCAAACAGAGTTGGGGTACCCAGATTTTTGGATCTTCAAGGATTTAATTAAGGTCTTCCACCTGTATTGGATGATTTTAAACCTTCTTTAAGCTTTAAGATTAGACTTTGATCCAACCTTAAGGTTTAAACTGGTTTTATCGCAATTTGGAGAGGAATTTCAACCTGCCAAAGCGTAAATCCCAATACAAAAGCTTGAAATAGAGGTCTTAAGAGCTGTAAAAGCTTAAATAAGATTAATCCTTTGAAGTTACAAGCATTAAAACCTTATTAAAGGTTGAGGTTTGGTGTGTATTGCTATTTTATGTGGAAAATAGCAACAAACTCAAAAATGCGTTAAAAATCCAATTCTTAATGGATTTTCGTCAACATTTTACACAGCTTACATATTGATGTTATCTGGGTGTATATTCCACTTGAAGTATCTCTTATAAATATTTTTTATTGTGAATTAGCCTGGAAATTTACTATTTTCATTATACTTAAGGGAAATTTATATTAATTCAAAATTGAGTTTAAGATATCTTTGCTTGAAAATCTATTTTTAATTTGTTCATGTGATTAACATAAATGTGAAGAAACCTAATTTATATTAAAACTTAAAATAATTAATATGAAAGAGGATTAAAGTTACTTGGAGTTAAGAATTACATTGTTAACTTTAAATTGGAATTGAAAATAAGTTACATTAAGCTAAGAACCTTATTTTTAAGTATATTTTCTCAGTTTTGACATGACCAAGCCCTATACATTCATTCTGAATCAAGAGAGCTGCTCTGCAGGAATAAAAAGAGCCTACACATCACTGTTTTTGCCAACAACAATTATTTATTCCAATCATATTGGAAATTTAATCAGGCAGAGTTTAATTAAATATAAAATCTTATTATTAATGTAAGTCTTAAGTTATTTTATTCTTTATTAATTTTAAAATTAAAAGAATTGAAATCATAGAATTCAGATTATTTTTGTAATCACCAATAATACAATTTATTATATAAAATTATTGTCTTAAATATCTTTTAAAATCCACAAATTCCTCTTAAAAACTCTTTAATCATATTTCTTATCATGAAAATTTGTTTTATCTTTTCAAATATTAATTTTTGGTGTGTTTTCAACCTATAATCATTATTTAATATAATCACTGTTGTTGTTTGACTTGTTGTTACAAATCAGTATTATAAGTAAGCTATCTATAAAGCTTCCTATTTTTTGAAAAGAATTTTCTATAAGAATTATCTCTGCACAGTCTGTGTGATGGTTGGTTTTAGAAATGATATTTATATATTGTTTATAATTTGATAGATATTATTACTTTCCACATTTAATTGTCTCATTAAGCGCTTTACACTTCTTATTGTTATAATTTTCAGTGACAGTAATAATAATAGAATAATTATAATGAATTACAATTATTATTATTATTATTATTATTATTATTATTATTTTTAAATTACTTAATAATAATTAAACTTCTTTTTCTTTATTATAATTATTTTGAATAATTATATAAATTTGTGGTTATAATATTCAATTATATTATATTTTCTAATGAGGACAGTCATAGTACTCTTGATATTTGTTACTTTCATCAAGAGCTTCATGGACGAAACTTACAATTGGGGTCCTGGCCATTATTTTAACCAATATTTGGGACATAAACCATATTCTAGACCTTAATTTGATTTTTTTTGATGTAAAATCACCATATTTACTGTAATATTTGCTTTTTTGTGACTTATCCCTTGTAAATAATCTTTATAATATTAATGAAGATATTTTTCTTATAGATGTTATTTGAAACAATATACTATTTAATGAGTTGGAATGAATTTCTATTGTCTAAATAGTGGCTTTTTCACATCACAGCCTTGAAAGTTATTCTTTGAGTTATTCTAGTATAAAGTGAATAATAATGAAATTTTGATTAATAACTGTTTCATTCCCTAGTGATTATTTCCTTAAAGAAAATAAAAAAGCAAATAAAAAAATCAGAAGTTAAAAGTGTTTAATTAAAACTACTTTTCTTTACTCTTTAGACATTTGTCGTTATTTTTGACATTATTTGCCATATATTACATTAAAACAGATTTATCTAAGAAGCTGAGTTACTCAGTTATTTTGTATTTTTTAATAGAATAACTTATTTTTTTCTCTTTTTCTAGTTTCATTCATCAGAGAAAGCTCATCTGACACTAATATCTCAGATTCAAGTATTGAACTTCAAACCAGCCCAGGACCAATGGGTTTAATTACTGAAGAACTCTTTAAAGGCCCATCAGGTGAATTAAATCCATTTATTAGTCTAATTTGCTTTAAATTGAGGTGAAATGACTTCTACTAGAGCTGGAAGCAATTACTCTGTAAGATGTGACTATGAAACTGATGATAATATTACTATTAATCAACAGTACTATGTCTGTGCTTATGAAATATAATAATAAAATATTATTATAACCACAATTAAATAATTAAAAATTATTTCTTTCACATGTTAAACACTACTAGTGAATTTAACAGTGAGCAAGTAATTGTCTACAAGAATCAATTACAAGAAGAGTTTAATAATAAAACTTCTTTTATTAAAAAGATAAAATTATTTTAATATATAATTATCTTTTGCAAGAATAATTATAATGGTAATTCTTGAAGAAAACTAATTTTAGAGAAAAACTTTAAGAATTAAAGATAAATCACTCACTAATATTCCAAAGAACTTCTTGAAAGATAAAGTAGAGAGATTTTGACGTAGAATTGTGGATTTAAGGATCAAAATGGACTTAAAACAGTATTACAACAATAGATAGTGAGATTCTATTATTTCACATCTTTCTAGTTGATTATGAAAGATTTAAAACACTTAAGAATAGCTGTAACTAATACTTACTTTTTGGTAATAATGGTTTAGATGATAATAAGATGATGATGTGGAAAAAACAGCAAGAGGATGCCTCTTTTACGTCAAAAACAGCTCACAGAGGCGTGCCATGGAGCAAACTGAAAAACCAGTGAGTGAGCAATCAATAAACCTTTTTGGATTATTGATTGCATCATCTGTTGTCACGTAAGATTATCATAATTACTTAATTGATGCTTTTACGTGACTACCAACCCCAATATGGTTAAGAACAAAAGGAGTAACCTCTGTCAATCTCCTTTTATTCCAAAATAATCATTGATTTCTCAAAGTTATCAAGGTTATTGCCAATTTCATCACAGGATGTAATTACTGTGAATTTTTGAAGATTCAGTGTTTCACATAGAATAGTCAAAAATGAACTGTAAGTAAAACTTTGAATTTTACTAGGAAAACTGTAATTCTTTTTGGTTGTACCATAGATAATACAGTTCTCCATTAGTCCTGAAATTTTCAGAAAGATTCATTAAGAGTTGTATTCTTAATGAATTTTCGAAGTTTTTACCTCATTTCTATGTAGAATTGCAAATATCAGTGTTTCACTGGTTGCTATGAGGTAAATCAATGGATACAAGTCCAAAAAGGGTTTTAATTACTCTTTTGGGGCTTATCCATGGAAAGTCATTAATAATTGACGTGGTTACAGGAGTCTAAGTAGCTCTTTACCTCCTTGGCACGTCCAAATAGCAGGTTATTTGCTATTTTCTTAAGATTTACAGTAGTTGTAACATGGTAACCAAGTTCCCAAAAGGTTTTAGTTTACCAATTAGGCCAAGATCAGCCATGGATCCAAGCTTTGGAGCTGTCCATGCCTCTGAGGCCTCAGAAGTTGGGTACCCTGGCTCTCTTTGATGTCTTTTGTCCCCTTTGCTTATTTTTTACGTCAAAATAGAAATTTAAGCTTAAAGTGAGATATCCACTATGGGTGTACCAAAAGTCCATGTAAGAATACCATGATATTAAGTGCTCAAAACATGCATAACACTATTCTTAGTGTATATGTAACATGGGATTTCTCACTTTCCCATTATTTTGGCGTGAAATTAAGAAAAACAAAAATTTTCACAGATCTTTCATGTGCTATTGATGATGTGGTATTGAAGTATTTTCCATTTTACCACCTCAAAGAGTTAATTTGAGCTTATTCACTCTATGGAGCTACCCTAGGAGAATTTTAGTGTAGAATCCAAATCTGGCCTTAAATCCATGGATTTACTTACTCAATAAAAAGTTATCCATCTTTTCTGAAATCAAAAATGATAAATTTTGGATATATGCATGACTTATGAGTTATGCATAACTCAAAATTTCTTTTTAGGATAATTGTGGCCTATTTGGGTATGTAAAATATACCTCAAGGCTCACATACTCCATCCAATCAAATGGTTCTGGACTAGGACATTCAAGTCATAATTCAAAAAGACAAGAATTTCAGCCCAGAGAGGCACAAGTGGAACATGCCAAAACTTCCACCAGTTCTAAAAGGTTAGCAACCACCATTGAAGCTCTTATTGAGAGTCCAGAAGCTGACATAACTTCTATTACTGTTGTCAGACCTGAATCATTTCCAACAGGACACAATAGAGATATACAAGTCGCAGTAAAAGAACTGGTTTATGGCAGTAAAGAAACAGGAGTGGGAACTTCTGCCAATTCTATGGATAGGCACAATGAACTGTGATCTTCAAGTGAAGAAGTTCATGGGCTCAGAGAAGATGAACAATCCTATGAGGGGTTGGACATCCATGTCTTGGAAAAGAAACATCCAACAGATAAAAGCTTGGTTTAAAAACAAAAATATTTTGGAAGAGGTCCAGAAGAAGAAGTTGGCACAAGGAAAGGACAACAGCCCATCAGAAGCTCCTCAAGCCTCCACAAGTGCCAAAAAATGACAAGAAAGCCCCAAAGAGCAATTAGAACAGCAAGAAAAAGGAAAAGGAAAAGGCAAAGTTGAAGTGGAACAAGCCTTACCCATAGAATTACAGAATTCAAAAGAGAGAAAAGACAGCCATGGAAATTGTGTTCAATACGGGCAGAACTCTGATTAAATTCAAAAACAAGGAGGAGGAAAGAATGAATCAATCCTTTCCAAATAAATATAAATGTTGACGGGGTAATCACTTTCAAGCTTGTAATAAAGAAATTTTGTCAAAGCTTAAACAGTTTTAGTGTATCCAACAAAAGCTGGGTACAGAAATTTTACAAGTAAAAGAGGCACAAAAGACCATTATTGGTCTAGAAAATGTGAATAAAGAAAATATTTTGTGTTTGACACATATTTGTGAGAGAATTTAGTCCAAAGTCACATTGCTCAATCAACCAGATGATAACTCTATATCTTTTATTACAAAGCAGTTAAAAGATTGAAGGATACAAGTGCAAAGCTTGGAAAATTCAACTGGTCACAATGAAGCTCTTTTTAAAGAGAAATTAGAAAAAAGTGATAAAGCAAGACTTTAATTGAAAGAAGTTATTCAATAAAGTATCAACAATATATCACTAAAGAATGAATTAGAAAGAGGGTCCACACCAATTCTTGACAGAAATGTGTTGAACTTGAATAATGACTTACATCATACAGTTTCAAGCAATGAAGGAGTGGATTCTTCCTGTAATCTTAAGAATGTTTCAAGATTAGATTAATGGCCCACCTTCAGTGGTGAAGGAGAATATAATAATATGGAGTGTATGAAAACCATTTATATGTTAAAAGAAGACTTTAAGTTACCAGATGAATACATAAGTGCCATATTACACTAGTTATTTACCAAATCATCAAAGAAATGGTATTAAAAAGAAAACTGGAGGATGGTGAGCATTATTGGCCTTGGTGGAAAGAAAAAAATATTTCCAAATGGGAAAATGATTCCTGGAGATTTATAATGGAAATATCTTTTGAAGAAGCCATTTTTAATATTGAGAGGAACAGGCCCAAGTCCTGGGTTCTTGAACAGAAAGACAGATTAACTGCCCTTCATCCTGATATGTCTGAAACAATGGTGCAAATAATTGTATTAAGAAAGTAAGGTGGTGACCTTGAGCATGCTATAAGAAGCATATTTATTGAGCCTTTCTCTAAAGAAGGTTATATCAATGCCATGGAAAACATCACTACCAGAACAGAAATTTGTAGAAATTGGTATAAAACACCAATAGACAATAAGACTTGTGGGAAAAAAATTTCAATACTGGATAAACCACAATCCAGAGCTCCTTTATCATGTGATAAATTTGGAAGTGCATCTTTTTTGGCTAATAATTGTCCAAAAAGGGAAAGAATCAATAAGATAGAAATGGAAAAATCTGAAGACACAAAACAAACAGTGGACTTATCTTTACCAGAAAGTGATTCTGAGCCTTCTTAAGAAGAAGAATTTCCAGATGAGCTTAGTATAGAAAAAAGTATTGTATCTTTTGAAGTTACAAAATTGCATACTCACTTACCACAGTAAATTGATAAATGCATGGATCAGATACATGTGCAAGATGTTAAGATGCAAAAAGCCTAGCCTGAAAGAGGAAAAGGCTATACAGCTGGCACATTTTGTATCACTAATGTTGTGATAAACAACAAATATGCCAAGATACATCTTGACTCAGGTGCCTTCTGCACTTGTATTGGAAAAGATTATCTTGAAAATATTCATACCACTTTGCAAGGACAAACAATGCCAATTGAAGGTATAAAATCCAGAAGTGCTAGCCATGATACTCACCTGTTGGAAACTTTTGAAGCAGCAATGATATTTCCTCACCCTACAGGAAGTATAAGACTAAAAGTTGAGTTTGCTTTTATGAATAACTGCACTTCACATAATTTTATACTTGGAAATGATTATCTCAATCTTTCTGGTATTGATAATAATAATCATAAAGACATATGTTTCACTACAGGATAGAATAATAGACAGAAATTTTCTTTTCCTCTAGAGAATAAAGAAACAAATGTCCCCAGAAAAGGAAAAAATGTTAATAAGGAGAAATTTGTGTCATATTATTTCATTGAAGCACAAATTATGTGAGCCTTAGAGGTATTTTCATATACCCAAAAGACCACAAATGATAAATTAAGATACAAATAAAAATAAAATATGTTTATTTATATTAAAAAACAAAAAATTGAAATATAAATACAAAATTATATTTAAAAATCAAAATTTAATTATAATTTAAAAATAAAATTACAATAAAATTTAAAATTATGAAAATACATTTTTACTTGTAAAAATTAAGTAAAAATGAATTTTTAATAAAAACTATGAAATTAAAATATTTTTGGTAACAAGTTATATAAAATATATTATAGCTTCTTATCCAATAAATAAACATAAAGAAATTATCACACCATTGGATTCCTCATAAAAAATAAAGTGGGGTCACCTCTGGATGAAATTTGTGTAACTCAACTCTAAATAAGCTTACATTAAGTTTTTAGTATTTTTTGTACAAAAGTATGAAAATACTCAAAACCTTAGTTTAATTCACACCACATGTGGTGTTAACCATCAATTTATGTGTCAAATTGAGGTGTTGTGTTTAATTTAGAAGTTATGAGGAATTGAAGTATTTTCAATTGAAATGTCAAAATGTGCGCGTGTATTACATAAGTGAACTTTAATTTACATATGAGGTATCAATTATTACAGATGTTTAATTAAAAACTCAATTGAATTAAATGTGTAAATTATAATTGTCTTACATGATGAGGAATTAAAGAAAAAATAAATTAGAAAGATTAATTCTGGGGGGAAAAGACACCCTAGCTCTAAGGGGGAGCTAGACCCCCAAAATGCTTGCTGAAAGGCGTGAGATGTCAAAATACATGCAAATATTCATTGCTTTTGGCCTGGAATTGAGTCACAGGGCCTGCGACTCAATTGATGATGAGGTTTTGATATCAATCAGGGTAGTTTTAACTGCTGCCAAGAGGGTAAAACTACCCTTAAGTTAAAACAATATTAGTAAAGACAATTTGAACTGGTTTCTATGTCTCTTACACACATTCTGATGTGCTTTGAAGGTGCTAGACCAGGTATTGCTATATTAATGGCTGATTTAAAGGTCTAAAATGGCGTAAACCAGGGTCCAATGATGCCATAATTGACTTTTCTGTTGTCAGACTGTTTTTAACGACTGACAAGAGAAAATCTTACCTTTGGAGTAAGAAAATTGATGGCTATAAAAGAATGTCCTCTTTGCCCCACTTTCCTCTTCATGTTAGAATCTTTTTCCTTTTATAATTAGTTTAAACACAGCTAAACCAATTAATAAAAGATTCCAACCACCCTTTTCATATCATTTTATATCTTTTAACGACGTGAGAAAATCATTATAATCATTGTTTGTAACTCTTATAATCATTTTTACCCCTGAAACACCCCAAAAGTGAATCCAAGCATCTTTCATCACTGTTAACTTTGTCACTTTGTTTCCAAATTCACTCTGGTCACTTTTGGACGTTTTTTCTCTTTAAATATAATGTCAAATACTTTGTTCTTTAATTAATTGCTTGCAGTTATTTGCTCAATTAATTCCAATTGAAATTGCTGTTGAAGAAATTTCTTTTGTAGAGTTAAATATCTCTTGTAGAGTATTTTTGGATAAATCTTTATTGTTGGTAAAACAATAAATTCTTATTATATTATTGTTTTACACTAATAAAGCTAAAAAAAGAAAAATTGGCTTCTTTTCCTTTAAAAAGACTATTTCTTACTATTTTTAAATAATTTTGCCTTAGCCAAATTTTGAGGACAGGAAAAGTACTTGATATTTTATCAAAGTTTCATATCCACACCTTACAAATTAGTCCTGAATTAAAATTAGAAATGTAGGAAGACCTCATTAAAATTTCCTTTCAATATAGGGAAGCCTTTGCTTCTGATAATGAACCACTAGGGGCTATTCAAGCCCATGAGGTGGACATTATTCTTAAGATGGAAAGACCTTACCCTCCACTATTAAGAAGACTAGTTTACCAAGCTAGCCCCAGGGGTAGAGAAGCATTGGAAACTCATATTAATAAGCTAATGGATCTGGGAGTCCTGAGAAACGTTTGACACAATGAGGAAGTAGAACTCAAAACTCCTGTAATCTTTACTTTGCATAATGATAAATAGAGGATGGTTGGGAAATTTAGAGCATTGAATACCTATACTATTCCAGACAGGTATCCAATTCCTAAAATAAATGAGGCTTTGACTCAATTTTCCAAAGCAAGGCTCATCACTTCCATGGATGCCATTAAAGGTTTCCATAAGAATTTCTTGACACCTAATTCTAGACAGTTATTGATCATGATTTCTCATTGTGGTATTTATGAATACTTGAGGATTCCTTTTGGTATTAAAAATTCACTCTCTCATTATCAAGTGATTATTAATACCATTTTTCCACATGAGATATCAGAGAAATGTTTAATAATCTATTGTAAGGTGTTGATATGAAGCTTTGATTGAAAATCAAGTACTTTTCCTGTCCTCAAAATTGTATAAGGTAAAAAAAGTATGAAATAGTATTTTTAAGAGAAAACACACCAAATTTAATGTTTTTGACTTTATAAGTATAAAACAATGATACTATAAAGATCTATTGTTTTACCAACAATAAAAATTTATCCAAAAATACTCTACAAAGGATATTTAAGGCTACAAAAGAAATGTCTTCAAGAGCAATTTCAATTGAAATTAATTGCGCAAAGAGCTTCAAGCAATCAATCAAAGAACAAAGTGTCTAAAAATATTATTAAAGAGAAAACACATGCAAAAAGTGACCAGAGTGAATCTGGAAACAAAGTGACAAAGGTTACAGTGATGAAAGATGCTTTAATTCACTTATGGGGCAGTTAAGGGGTAAAAATAATTATAAGAGTGACAAAAAATGATTATGATGATTTTTCACGTGGTTAGAAGGTTTAAAATAATTTAAAAAACGTGGTTGGAATCTTTTATTGATTGGTTTAACAGTGTTTAAAAGAATCATAAAAGGAAAAGATTTTAACATGAAGAGAAAAGTAGGGCAAAGAAGACATTCTCTTATGGCCATCAATTTTCTTACTCCAAAATTAAAGTTTACTACTTTAAGTCGTGGGAAACACTCATAAAACAGAAAATACAATTATGGAATCTCTAAACCCTTGTTTAGACCAAAAAAGAGATGTTTGTAGCCATTTTTGGCTATTTTTAGGCATTTTAGACCCTTAAATAAGCCATTACTACAGTAATACCTGGTCTAGAGCCTTCAAACCACTTTAGAATGTGTGTAAGAGATGTAGAAACCAGTTAAAACTTTTCTTACTAACATCGTTTTATCTTAAGGCTTGTTTTACCCTCTTGGAAACAGTTAAAACTGCCATGGTTGGTATCAAAAAGCCATCATCAATTGAGTCACAGACGCTGTAAGTGTTTTCTATGAAACTCTTGATAATAGTAGCAAAATCAGGAGTACTATGACTGTCCTCAGTAGAAATATATAATATAACAAAATATTATAACCACAAATTTAAATATAATAATTAAAAATAATTATATATAAAAAAAAATAAATTTAATTATTATTATAAAAATATAATAATAAAAAAAAAAATAATAATTACAATAAATTATAATCATTCTATTATTGCTATAGTCACTGACAGTTATAACAATAGGAATTGTAAAGCTCTTAATGAGACAATTACACATGGAAATATGAATATTAACCACTTATAAATAATATAAATATTATTCATAAAAGAATTATAACACACACTTTTCAGAAATAATTCTTATAGAATAAAAATTCTATATAAAAAAAACTAATACTAGATAAAAAAGATATAGAACTTTAGAGAAAACTTACTTAAAATATTTATTTAATACAACAAGTCAAACAACAACAGTTATTATATTAAATAATAATTATCAGTTAAAAACACGCCTAAAATCAATAATTTCAAAGATAAAACAACTCTTTATAATAAAATTTAAGATTAAAGAGTTTTTAAGAGGAATTTGTGGATTTTAAAAGATATTTAAGATGATAATCTTATAATATAAAATATATTATTGATGATTACAACAATAATCTAAATTCTATGATTTAAATTCTTTAATTTACAATTAATAAAGAATAAAATAACTTAAGAATTACTTTAATAATAAGATTTTATAAATAATAGAACTTTACCTGTTTAAATTTCTAATATGATTGGATTGATAATGAATGATCGACAAAAACAGTGATGAAAAGACTCTTTTTATGTCTTCAGAGCAGCTCTCATGATTCATAATGAATATAACAGGCGTGCTCAGGTCAAAACTGAAAAACCATACTTAAAAACAAAGTTCTTAACTTAGGGCAACTTGTTTTTAATTCCAATTTAAAGTTACCAGTGTTATTCTTAACTCCATGTAACTTTAAACCTCATTTAAGCTAATTATTTTTAATTTTTCAATATAAATAAACTTATTTATATTAAATTTCATCACATGAACAACTTAAAAATAGAGTTTTAAGCAGAAATCTCTCAAACTCAATTTTTAATTAATTTTTAAAGAAATCATAATTTTCTTTGAGCTTAATTAAAAGGGTAAACTTTCAGGCTAATTACCCAGGAAATTTATTAATAAAAGATACTTAAAATTTAAGTTATATGTAGATAATATTAAATTCTAAGCTTTGTGAAAATTTCAAGCAAATCCATGAAGAATTGGATTTTTAATGAATTTTTGAAGTTATTGCTATTTTTCCACGTAAAATAGCAATACAAACCAAACCTTAGCTTTTGACAAGGTTTTAATGCTTGTAACTTTAAAGTTTTAAGCTTATTTAAGGTTTTTAAGCTTGATTAAGCTTTGACAGTTCTTAAAACCTTGATTTCAAGCCTGAATATTGGGATTTACCCTTTGGCAGCTTGAAATTCCTGTCTAAATTGGGATAAAACCAGTTTAAACCTTAAGGTTGGATCAAAGTCTAATATTAAGGCTTAAATAAGGTTGAAAATCCTCCAATACAGGTGGACAACCTTAATTGAATCTTTGCAGATCCAAAAAGTTGGGTACCCCAGCTCTATTTGCTCTTTTTCCTTTGTCCCACCTTTTTGCGTGGATTTTTCCCTTTTATTTATTGAAAGCCATACCATGGCTTTAAACCCTTTTAAATTGAGCTCACGCAGGATTTACATTCTGTATGGCAAATCCTTAGCCAATTCAGTAAATATACACCACACCTCAATTTTAACTAAAATTTTGGTAAGTTTGCATTAACCTTATGCAACTTTAAATTTAAGCTTATTCAAGCTTAAATTTAACAATTTTTAAAAAAATGTTAAAAAAGTTACATTAGTACTGTGAGATTCTTAAATCTTCTAATAACACAAGAAATAAGTGTTTTTGGGTATAACACCTTAGGGATGTACCCTAGGTCATTTTTGGTTTAGAATCCAAAAATGACATAATATATATAACTTTGTTTATTCAAAAAAAATTTATACTTATTTTTGTTATTTTTTATTTTAATTTCAGCTAAAAAGTCTGTTTAAGACAAAATTAACTGTTTATAAAATCATTTGTGGCCTTGTGAGCCTTTGAGATATGACCACATACCCAATACGGTCACAAGAAAGACTCAGAATAATTATACCTTTAAGATAATTATGCTAAAATTCCTTAGAATAATTATACATTAAAGATAATTACTTTAAAAATACAAAAATACCATAAATTGGTACAAAAATTGGTTTAACTTAAAACCCAATGAACCAGAATGTGAAATAAATTATAACATTGGATTCCCCATGGTAAAATACACATATACCATTTTTATGGCATATCTGTAAAGTCAATATTTAATGAGTTATATGGAATAATACCTTATAAAAACCATAAATCCTTATTTATTTCAAGAACCAATGAAACAACATGTGATATAAACTGTACCATTGGATTCCCCATGTAAATTCACACATAAAAAAATTAATGAGCTAATTTCCAAAGTTAATACTTAAGGAATTAACCTGAATATATGCACTTTTTTGGTCAACGCATATATTCAAGGATCATAGCTAATATCTCTTAAACTATACAAGATAGAGTTATGAACCAAAAATAAATTTACCATGTAATTACTGTGAGAACACAGATATAAATTTTATTTTACAAATTATAATCAAGGTTAAAACCTATGATGAAATATTGATAAAAATCAACAGAGCTGTTGACCACTTTGTTGTGAAAGTGGTCCAAACTTAAAAAAAAGCACACAGTTGGATTCTACTAGTTCATTTGTGAAGAATGATGTAATTTCTATTATTAAATTCAGGGTACAACCCCCTGAAATCATGGTTTGAAGTTTAAAATATTGAATTTCAACAGAAAAGATGAGTTACAAGAAAAATCATCAAAATTAGAGTTTTGATGATTTGATGAGAGGCTCTTGGCAGCATAATACGGTTATGTCAGGCTATCAGAATTCAATCTCTGAATTTCTGTAGCGTGTAAAATTTAAAAGTTATTAAACATCAAAGTTTGAGCTTAAATTGAGCAGCTATGATCACCTACTGTAACCTTAAATTAAGTTTAACAGTCATTTGAGTGATAAAATTGGTGAATACTATTAGTTTATGATTAAAAATAATAAAATTCACGAAATTTGGGGTTCCGCCAAGCCTCTTATGTCATCAACTTTAGAGTTATAGTTTTAACTCTAAATAATGGTGTAATAATGATGCAATATGGTTGGATCATGATGTAATCATCTCCAAACCTTAAAATATTGATCAATTCCAGTGGATATGATCAGTACACGTCTACTAGAAGCCTGCTGGACTCTAGGAGGGAGGTATTTACTATAAATAGAGCTCTTTTTACTCTGTTTTCCCCTCAGATGCATCAAAAACATTAAATCAATTAAATTAAAGGTAATTTCTTTCTTCTTTATATATAAAACTATTCTATTTTTAAAAACCAAAGACCACCTTGTTGTGATCATCTATTTTGACGTGATTAAATCATTTATTTAATTGTTTTTGCTAAAAATCTCTATAAAAACTCATTTCCACGTAAAAATCAAGAATATTAGTAATTTTCTTTATTTTTATTGTAAATACAATTTGAAAAGGTTGTATTTATATTTTTTGGCGTAAAAAATTACAAAATTATTATATTAAGTGTTAAAAGTAGGTTATTTTCTCTTATTACAATAATTTTCTCTTTATTATTATTTTAATAATTCCTTAATTAATATAAATAGTATTTATATTAATTTATAACTTTAATATTGGTAATATTATTGTTATTAATTGTTTTTTATTAATAAAAAACAATTTTTTACGCCTTTATTATTTGTTTGTAACAATAATAAAGTGCTTTTAAATATATTAATTATTTTATATTAATATATTTATTTTATTATATTATATTTTATAATATGAATTATATTATTATATTTTTATTAATAATATAATTATTTTTACGCCATAATTATAATAATTATTTTTATTTTATTTTATCACATTCATAAGGACATTCATAGTACAATAAGTAAAATATTAGTAATTTTTACTTATTGTTTCATAGTCAAACCTTACATTTGGGGGCCTGGCCGTGATATTTACTTAAAAGACCTTTTAAAAAGATTCTAATTGGGCTTATCCAATAATAAATTATATTTATAATCATAAAATTATATAATAATTTTATATTTTATTGATTTTAAAAGCTATTGAGGCATTTGGAAAGCAATTGTACTGTCTTACACGTGGTTTTTCACATCCTTAGACTTGAAAGAACTTTCTTTGAGTGACTCTAGTGATTAAAAAAGATATTTTATAAATTAAAAATAATTTTTTATAATTTAATTTTATAAAGAATCATATTCATTTTTTATTTTATTCTTTAAAAATAAAAATATAAAAAATATTAAATATTAAAAACCAATAAAAAAAGTTATTTTTATTCAATTTTATTCATTTCTTTATTCATTTAATTTTTTTAAAGATATAAAAGCAATTTCTATGTGGAAAATTGCCATATATTGCCAAAAAATAACACTTCTTATAAAAAGAATTATATTTCTTTGTCTTTTTTAGCGTTTTAAGATAACCCAACAGAAGACAACCAAGCTACTGTTGAGAGATTGGTGGAAGAAACTTGTCAAAGTTCTCCAACACCAGTTATCACTAAAAGAAAGAAAGCTAAGAAATTAGACTTTCCAGGACCCACCATTCAAGACTCTGAAGGTGAGCACCTCTTTTATAATTGCCATAAAAAGAATTTTTATTCTAAAATACTTTTATTTTTCTTATTCCTTAAACTATGACTACCAGAAGAGGTTCCCAATACTCCATCCAATCAGATGGAGCTGGACTCAGAGGTAGAACTGATCCCTCAAAAGGGAAAAGAAAGGGCAATATCCCCAGTGGAACAGAATCCACACAAGGAAGTGCCTTATCCCAAAGGCAAGTCCCAGAAATGCCCATGATATCTGAACCTGAATTGGAGCTAAGTATGAGTAACTCAAATAGGTACAAATCACATTCAGAGGGCTCAAATAGACATCTACATGAGCCAGTACAAGCAGTAATACACAGTGTACAAGGACAAAGATTGGGAAATGCTGCCTCAAATACACCAAGGAGTGATGAACTCCTGGCACATCCTGAAAAAGTTCCTCAAAGAGGAGGAGATAGTGAAATACTCCAATGGATGGAATCCACTTTCATCCAAACCTCAAATCAAAAAAATCAAGGATTACCACACCAAAAAGAGGGAGGCAACCAAGGAAGAAGCCGCAGTAGCTTCTACCAGCAAGCTCCAAGCCAACCCACTTCCCCAAGAAGGGAAGAAGAACAAGAAAAAGAATTGGAGGAAACCATATTCCCCAAGCTACAAGATCTCAAAAATCCAAAAAGATGCCATGGACAATGTTTTCAACATGGCCAGAACTTTGATGGAATTCAAAGACAAAGAGGAACAAAGAATGAGACAACCCCATTTCCCAAAGAAATACCCTTGTCTCCTGATGTTGTAAATACTTTAACAGAGCTTAAAAATAGTATTTTACCTCTTAAACACATTAAAAATAGTTTATTATCTTTCCAAGAAATAAGTAATAGCTTATCATCTTTAACCAAACTTGTTGTACAAAATAAGAAAGAAATTGATAACGTAAAATTTATGATTGAAAACAATAAACTAAAAGTATTAATTGACAATAATCAGAAATTAATACAAGGACAACAAGAATTGTACAAATACATAAGTGATATCAAAGAGAAAACTTTGACAATCAATTATGATGTGAGTATTGACAATTTTACAGAAAAATTAAACAAATTAAGTATTTCTGTAGAAAAATTTGAAGAAAAGACTTCATCACACCAAAAATTACTTTTGGACCATGTGGAAAAAGGTGATGAAGCAAGAATGCATCTAAAAGATGATATTCAAAGTGAAATAAGGCTTATTACTGAGAAAATGGATAAAATGAATGAGGCTAATTCAAATATGCCAAAGTTATCAACTCCATTTTCCCATATAAGAAGCCCTGTTAAAACAAAAGAGGAATTAACAAATCCTTTCATAACAGACTTGAGTCACCAAGAAAATAACCAAGTCTTAAGGAAGGAAGCACCTCAGCTGAAAGAATGGCGAACATTCACAGGAGAAGGTGAATATGACCACATTTCATTTATTAAAACAATTGACATGTTACAAGAAGACTATGCAATACCAGATGAATTAATCACTGAAAGATTACATTCATTGTTTGAAAAATCTGCAAAAAGATGGTATTATGGCATAAGACAAACAAATGGCAAAAATACCTGGTCTTGGTGGAAACAAGAAATAATCACCAAGTGGGCAAATGATGCCTGGAGGTACAAAATAGAAAATGCATTTGTAAATTCTTTCTTTGACCCAGACAAAGATAAACCTTTAACCTGGTTCTTAAAACAAGTTGAAAGACTTAATGCATTGTACCCAGAAATGTCACAAAAAATGGTGCATATGAAAATACTCAAGAAATGTGGAGGAGAGCTAGAACATGCCCTAAGAAGAAGGTGCATAGAACCATGCTCCACAGAAGAGTACATTAATGCACTGGAAGACATAGTGACAAGAACAAAAATTGGCAGGACTTGGAAGAAATTGGACACTAAAAGCCCAAATAAACCATTTATCAAAAAAGATAAATCAAAAGAATCCTTCAAGCCCATTACATCCAATAATAATGAGCAAAGAAAATGCCGTAAATGTGGAGGTATTGGACACTTAGCCAATAATTGCCTAAAAAAGGCAAAAATCAATGAAATTGTGGAAACAGAAAACCACAATGACAAAAAGGAAGAATCTGACCCTGAAAAAGAGACAGAAGAATCAGAAACTTCTGAAAGTGATGAAATCAATATAATTAATGCAGAAATTAATAATATTGATATAATTTATGAAGTACTGGATGTCAACTCAAACTTACCACAAGTTGGAACATCTGACACAAACCTGACAAATGTGCAAGATGCCAAACTGTACAAAACCAAACCTGCAAAAGGAATGGGGTATACAGCTGGAAAATCAAGTATAAGTATTGTCATGGTTGATAACCAAGAAGCAAAGGTGAACTTGGATACAGGAGCATATTGCACCTGTGTTGGTAAAAGTTATTTAAGTACAATTGTTCCAGACTGGCATGAAAAACTTATACCAATCCAAGGTGTCAAATTTAGTAGTGCAAGTGAAAGCATGATGCCCCTTGGAATAATTGACTTAACACTTATTTTCCCTCACCCTTCACAATGTGTCAGAATTGAAGTAGAATTTGTAGTAATGGACAACTGTACCAGTAATCACTTTATCCTGGGAAATGACTACTTATCAATCTATGGTATAGATATCTCTAACCAGAAGGATAGATATTTTACTATAGGAGACAATAAGAGACAAAAGTTTGGCTTCTTAAATAACAAAAAACAAATCAAAGTTATTAAGAAGGAAGAAAAGATTCCAGAAAAGGAACTTTTTATATCTGAACAACTTAAAGAGGCAGAATTCAATCAATAATCAACAGAAAAAATGAAAGAAAAATTGATTAACCTCTTATTTAAGTACAAAGATGCCTTTGCAACTGACAAAGAGCCACTAGATGCTATAATTGGGCATGAAGTAGACATAATTCTTAATGTGGAGAAGCCTTACCGACCCTTATTGAGAAGACCAGCTTACCCAGCTAGTCCAAGGGCTAGAGAAGCCTTAGAGGTACACATTAAAGAATTAATGGACCTTGGAGTATTAAGAAAAGTTGGACATAATGAACACGTAGAAGTTACTACTCCTGTCATTATAACTTGGCATAATGGAATATCAAGGATGGTAGGAGACTTCAGAGCCCTGAACACCTATACCATTCCAGATAGATATCCAATACCTATAATCCATGAGACATTGACACAATTGTCACAAGCTAAGTTCATTACAGCTATTGATGCCTTAAAAGGTTTTGATCGAAATTTCTTAACAGACAATGCCAAAAAACTACTGAGGATAATAGTCCACTGTGGAATTTTTGAATACTTAAGAATGCCATTTGGGATAAAAAATGCACCTTCCCATTACCAAAGAATGATGAATACCATATTTCCTGAAGAATTATCAGAAGGATGGCTAATCATATATATTGATGATATCATAGTTTGCTCAGAAACTTGGGAAAATCACCTTACAAGACTAGAAAGAGTACTACAGAAAATAGTCCAAGTGAATATGAAAATTTCCTTGAAAAAGTGTCATTTTGCATATAGTGAATGAAAAGCACTAGGACATGTTGCATCCGGACTTAGTCTAGGCATAGACAAAAATAAAGTAGCAGCAGCACTACTTAGACCAATGCCTCAAACCAAAAAAGAAATGCCCTCATTTTTAGGATTTGCTGGTTACTATAGACATCATATAAAGGACTTTGCAAAAATTGCCAAATCCATATATAAATTATGTGACCAACAAACAGTTTATGAAATGACTGAAGAAAGAGTCAAGGCATATGAAGAATTGAAAAATTCACTAACAAATGCCCCATTTCTTCTAATGCCAGATTGGAAACTACCCTTCAAACTATACATTGATTCTTGTGGAGAAGGACTAGGTGCTGCACTTCACCAAACACAAATTATCAATGATAAACCAGTGGAAGGACCAATTTGTTTCATTTCAAGGCAGATAAAGCCAACAGAAGCAAGGTATGGAGCTAGCCAAATGGAATGCTTATGCTTAGTGTGGGCTTTAGAAAAACTGCATTATTATTTGGATGGCACAGTATTTGATGTAATCACAGACTGTAATGCTGTGAAATCACTATTAAATATGAAGACTCCAAATAGACATATGCTGAGATGGCAAATTGCTATTCAAGAATACAGAGGAAATATGACTATTGTTCATAAATCTGGTAATATCCATAAAAATGCAGATGGTCTTAGCAGATGGGCTCTAGCAAATACCCCTGACAATCCAGCATGGGTACCACAAGAAGAACACCATAAAGAAGGAATATGTGTTACAGATATTGGCACAGAATTCTTTAACCAAGTTAAAGAAAGCTATAAGATAGGCAAAAATTGCCATATCTTAAGCCAACTTCTAATGAAAGACTGCAAAGACCCATCACTTTCATCAAAACTAGATGAAACATGGAAAAAGGCATAAGATGAAGGAAGATTCCACCTCCTTGATGGAATACTTACCATAGCACAAAACACACATGTGTTATGGCCTTAACAGATAGAACCCTTATAAACACTATTTTACATGAATGTCATGACAGTGTTGCAGCTGGACACCTTTCAGAAGATAGAACACTAGAAAGGGTGAAAACCTGCTCTTGGTGGCCAAATTGGAAGAAAGATGTTACAGAATACTGCCAAACCTGTGACAGATGTCAAAAAGCCAACAGAGCCACAGGAAAGAAATTTGGAATGATGATCCAAATCCAAGAACCAAAATCCCCATGGGAAATAGTTCATATGGATTGCGTAACAGCTTTACCTCCAGGAGGAGACAGGAGTTATAATGCATGCCTAGTGTTAGTTGACAGATACAGTAAAACTCCCATGTTCTTACCATGTCATAAAGATGACACAGCTATGGACACAGCCATAATGATATGGAATAAAGTTATTAGCCATACAGGCTTATTCCAGAATATTATAAGTGACAGAGACCCAAAGTTCACTTCAGCATTATGGACAAATCTCCATAACTTATTTGGGACAAAGCTATCATTCTCAACAGCTTACCATCCCCAAACTGATGGTTTAGCAGAAAGAATGATACAGACCTTAGAGGACATGATCAGAAGATTCTGTGCTTATGGGCTAGAATTCAAAGATTCTGATGGTTTTACCCATGATTGGTGTACACTACTACCAGCTCTTGAACTAGCATATAAGACATCAATCCATTCTTCTACTGGCAAAACATCAGCAATGCTAGAAAAAGGTTGGAATCCAAGACTTCCTTATGACACCCTCAAAAAGGACTTAGTGGATATACATCCAACAGCAAGCAGCTTTAAAATAATGCTTGACAAGGCAAGACACCGTGCAAACAGATGTATGCAAGATTCTTTCAAATATGCAAAGGAAAGATGGGATAAAAGTCATAAGCCACCTGATTTCAAAATAGGAGACTTGGTCCTAGTATCAACCCTTAATTTCAATAACATAAAAGGCCCAAAGAAATTGAAAGATTCCTTTGCAGGACCATTTATGATAAAAGCACTTCATGGACCCAATGCTATGCAATTAGAACTCACAGGTGAACTACTGAACAAACACCCAACTTTCCCTGTAAGTCTGATAAAACCTTACAGTTCAAGTGACAAGGAGTTATCTCCACTAAGAAATAAACCCCCACTTAAAATTCCCCCCTTGGAAGAACGAGAGGAAAAGAAAATGGTAAAAGTCCTTAAAGAAAGAAGGACAAGAAACAAAAAAGAAAGGGAATACGTTGTAAGGTATAGAAATTCAACTCAAGAAGATGAATGGCTACTTGAGAAAGATATAACAAATGTTGATAAACTACTAAGAAGGTTCAGACATGAAAGAAAACCTGAAAAATAGAAAAGTTAAGCAATATTGAGCTTCAAGACTAACAAAGTCTATTGAAGAGGTAGGACAGTGGATGATACCCTAATTACACATATCAGATTGTGGTACAATCTTTTTTGGTGGTAGGGAATGTGAGCCTTTGAGATATGACCACATACCCAATAAGGTCACAAGAAAGACTCAGAATAATTATACCTTTAAGATAATTATACTAAAATTACTTAGAATAATTATACATTAAAAATAATTACTTTAAAAATACAAAAATACCATAAATTGGTACAAAAATTGGTTTAAATTAAAACCCAATGAATCAACATGTGAAATAAATTGTACCATTGGATTCCCCATGGAAAAATACACATATACCATTTTTATGGCATATCTTTAAAGTCAATATTTAATGAGTTATAAGGAATAATACCTTATAAAAACCATAAATCCCTATTTATTTCAAGAACCAATGAAACAACATGTGATATAAATTGTACCATTGGATTCCCCATAAAGGTTCACACATAAAACAATTAATGAGCTAATTTCCAAAGTTAATACTTAAGGAATTAACCTGAATATATGCACTTTTTTGGCCAACACATATATTCAAGGATCATAGCTAATATCTCTTAAACTATACAAGATAGAGTGATGAACCAAAAATAAAGTTACCACGTAGTTACTGTAGGAACACAGATATAAACTTTATTTTACAAATTTTAATCAAGGTTAAAACCTATGATGAAATATTGATAAAAATCAACAGAGCTGTTGACCACTTTGTTGTGAAAGTGGTCCAAACTTAAAAAAAAGCACACAGTTGGATTCTACTAGTTCATTTGTGAAGAATGATGTAATTTTTATTATTAAATTCAGGGTACAACCCCCTGAAATCATGGTTTGAAGTTTAAAATATTGAATTTCAACAGAAAAGATGAGTTACAAGAAAAATCATCAAAATAAGAGTTTTGATGATGTAATGAAAAGCTCTTGGCAGAATAATAAGGTTATGTCAGGCTATCAGAATTCAATCTCTGAATTTTTGTAGCGTGTAAAACTTAAAAGTTATTAAAGATCGAAGTTTGAGCTTAAATTGAGCAGCTATGATCACCTACTGTAACCTTAAATTAAGTTTAACAGTCATATGAGTGATAGAATTGGTGAATACTATTAGTTTATGATTAAAACTAATAAAATCCAAAAAATTTGGGGTTCTGCCAAGCCTCTGATGTCATCAAACTTAGAGTTATAGTGATAACTCTAAATAATGGTGTAATAATGATGTAATATGGTTTGATCATGATGTAATCATCTCCAAACCTTAAAATATTGATCAATTCCAGTGGATATGATCAGTACACGTCTACTAGAAGCCTGCTGGACTCTAGGAGGGAGGTATTTACTATAAATAGAGCTCTTTTTACTCTGTTTTCCCCTCAGACGCATCAAAAACATTAAATCAATTAAATTAAAGGTAATTTCTTTATTCTTTATATATAAAACTATTCTATTTTTAAAGACCAAAGATCACCTTGTTGTAATCATCTATTTTGACGTGATTAAATCATTTATTTAATTGTTTTTGCTAAAAATCTCTCTAAAAACTCATTTCCACGTAAAAATCAAGAATATTAGTAATTTTCTTTATTTTTATTGTAAATACAATTTGAAAAGGTTGTATTTATACTTTTTGGCCTAAAACATTACAAAATTATTATATTAAGTGTTAAAAGTAGGTTATTTTCTCTTATTACAATAACTTTCTCTTTATTATTATTTTAATAATTCCTTAATTAATATAAATAGTATTTATATTAATTTATAACTTTAATATTGGTAATATTATTGTTATTAATTGTTTTTTATTAATAAAAAACAATTTTTTACGCCTTTATTATTTGTTTGTAACAATAATAAAGTGCTTTTAAATATATTAATTATTTTATATTAATATATTTATTTTATTATATTATATTTTATAATATGAATTATATTATTATATTTTTATTAATAATATAATTATTTTTAAGCCATAATTATAATAATTATTTGTTATTATAATTATTTTTATTTTATTTTATTTCATTCATAAGGACATTTATAGTACAATAAGTAAAATATTAGTAATTTTTACTTATTGTTTCATAGTCAAACCTCACAGGCTCACATTCCCTACCACCAAAAAAAATTGTACCACAGTTTTTCTTTTGTAGTTTACCCCCAAGTTATTTGGGGGGGGTATAATCCACTGTCCAACCTCTCTACTTATACTTTTAAGTATGTAAAGCACACAATCCACACTTTTTATTGAGCAATTGGTATTCTCTCATGTCTGAATCTTCTGAGAAACTTTTGGGAATCAGTTATTTTGCTTTCTACAATCCATTCATCTTCATGTTGTGGATTTTTATACCTGACTAAGTATTCTCTTTCATTTTTCCCCCTAAGTCTTCTTTCTTTCAAGACTTTTAGTACCTTTTTCTCCTCACTTAGATCAAGTGGAGGTAGTTCTAAGGGTGTTTCATTTCTTAAAGGAAATAATTCCTTATCACTTGAAGTGTAATGCTTTACTAGACTGACAGGGAATGTTGGATGTTTATTTTCCAGTTCTCCTGACATTTTTACTTGTACTGCATTTGTCCCATAAAGGGCTTTAATAATAAATGGTCCTGCAAAGGAATCTTTCAATTCCTTTGGACCTTCAATATTATTAAAGTTCAAGGTTGAAACTAGTATTAAGTCCCCTATTTGAATTCTGGGGTTTTATGACTTTTATCCCATTTCTGCTTAGCATATTCAAAGGCATCATTCATGCTTTGATTTGCATGATGTCTCACTTTATCAAGCAATAGTTTAAAGCTTGAAGCAGTTGGATGAATGTCAACCAGATCTTTCTTCAAACTATCAATTGGAAGTTTGGGGTTCCATCCTTTTTCCAACATTGCAGGGGTCTTGCCTGTTGAAGCATGGATGGAGGTCTTGTAGGCTAATTCCAATGCTGGTATAAGAGTACACCAATAATGGGTAAAGCCATCAGAATCTTTAAAATCCAGGCCATAAGCACAAAATCTTCTGATCATGTCCTCAAGGGTTTGAATCATTCTTTCTGCCAACCCATCTGTTTGTGGATGGTATGCTGTTGAGAATGATAATTTTGTACCCAAAAGCTTATGTAAATTAGTCCATAAGGCTGATGTAAACTTTGGGTCTCTGTTACTCATGATGTTTTTAAAGAGACCAGTATGGGATATTACTCTATTCCAGATCAGAAGAGCTGTATCCATAGCTGTGTCATCTTTATGACATGGTAAAAAGATTGGTGTTTTGCTATATCTGTCTACAATCACAAGACATGCATTGTAACTTTTATCACCTCCAGGTGGTAATGCAGTTACCCAATCCATGTGAACCACTTCCCATGGGGTACTTGGTTCTTGGATATGGATCATCAGACCAAATCGTTTACCAGTAGCTTTATTGGCTTTCTGGCATCTATCACAACTATGAAAGTACTCAATGACATTTTTTCTGCAAGATGGCCACCAGGCACATGTCTTGATTCTTTCCATTTTTCTGTCTTCAGACAGATGTCCAGAATAAATGTTATCATGGCATTCTAGTAGTATTGTGTTAATCAACATTCTACTACATAGGACCATGACACATGTGTGTTTAGATCTATGATATAGTATACCATCAAACAAATGGAATCTTCCATTATTATAAGATGTTTTCCAAATATCATCCAGAGAATTAGGCAATGCTGCATCTTTGCAATCTTTGTCAAGTAGAGCAGTAAGTATATGGCAATTTTTATCTTGCTTATAGCTTTCTCTAACTTCCTCAAAGAATTCTGTTCCCACATCTGTGATGTTAATTCCTTCAATTGGGATTTGAGGTTCTGCACTTGTAGGAACATAGGCAGGATTTTCAGGTGTATTGGGTAATGCCCATCTACTTAAGCCATCAGCATTCTTGTGAATATTTCCAGCTTTATGTACTATGGTCATATTGCCTCTATACTCCTGTATAGCAATCTGCCATCTTAACATGTGCCTGTTTGGAGTTTTCATGTTAAGAAGTGATTTTACTGCATTACAATCAGTAATTACTTCAAACACACTACCATCAAGATAGTAATGAAGTTTTTCCAGAGCCCAAACAAGGCAAAGGCACTCCATTTGGCTATCTCCATATCTGGCCTCAGTAGGTTTAATTTGTCTTGAAATAAAACAAATTGGACCTTCATAAGGCTTGTCATTGACAATTTGAACTTGATGAAGAGCAGCTCCTAAACCTTCACCACATGCATCAATATACAGCTTGAAAGGAAGTTTCCAGTCTTGCATCATTAATAATGGTGCATTGGTCAAGGCATACTTGATTTTATCATATGCTTGAATTCTCTCCTGTGTCATTTCAAAAACAGTTTGTTGATCACAAATTCTGTATAATGATCTGGCATGGATTGCAAAATCTTTAAGGTGTTGCCTGTAATAAGTGGAAAACCCTAAGAAAGACATCATTTCTTTTTTGTTCTGGGGATGTTGTTTCAGTAAAACTGCAGCCACTTTGTTCTTATCAACACCAAGGCTTAGTCCTGAGACTACATGTCCTAGAGCTTTTAACTCATGAAACCCAAAATTACATTTTTTAAGAGAAATTTTCATGTTCACTTGTAGAATTTTCTTAAGTACTAATGAAAGTCTCTCTAAATGTAATTGCCAGGTTTCTGAACAAATGATAATGTCATCAATATAAATGATTAACCATCCCTCTGATAATTCATGTGGGAAGATAGTATTCATCATTTTTTGGTAATGAGAGGGTGCATTTTTAATACCAAAAGGCATCCTCAGATATTCATAAATACCACAATGAGCAATTCTTCTCAATAATTTCCTGACATGAGGTGTCAAACCATTCTGGTGAAAGCGTTTTAGAGCATCCATGGAAGTAATGAATCTTGCTTTGGATAATTGAGTCAAAGTCTCATGAATTCTAGGGATTGGATACCTGTCTGGGATAGTATAGGTATTCAGTGCTCTAAAATCACCAACCATCCTTGACTTATCATTATGCAAAGTAATGATTACTGGAGTTGTGACTTCTACCTCCTCATTGTGTCCAACCTTTCTAAGAACTCCCAGTTTCATTAGTTCATTAATATGATTTTCTAATGCTTCTCTAGCCCTAGGTATAGCTGGGTAAGCTGGTCTTCTTAATAGTGGCAGATAAGGCCTTTCCAAATTAAGCATAATGTCCACCTCATAGCCTTTTATAGCCCCAAGTGGTTCATTATCTGAAGCAAAGGCTTCCCTGTATTGAAATAAAATTTCAATAAGCTCTTCCTTCATTTCCAGTGTTAATTCAGGACTAATTTGTGCTTCAATTAATTGACTTGACACAAATTCTTCCTTATTAACATTTTTTACTTGCTTAATGACAGTAATTTCTCTTTTTTCTAGAGGAAAAGCAAATTTTTGTCTTTTATTTTCCCCTATAGTGAAATACCTGTCTTTATGATTATTAATATCAATACCATAAATATTGAGATAATCATTCCCAAGTATAAAGTGTTGTGAAGTACAATTATTCATAAAAACAATTTCAACTTTCAGTCTTATCCTTCCTGCAGGATGAGGAAATATGATTGGTGCTTCAAATATACCCAAGGGGTTCATATTTTGGCTAGCACTGCTGAATGTTATACCTTCAATTGGCATTAATTTGTCTTGCCAATTGGTATAAATTTTGTCAAGATAATCCTTTCCAACACAAGTGCAAAAAGCACCTGAGTCAAGATGTATCTTGGCTTCTGTGTTATTTATCACAATATTAGTGATACAAGATGACCCAGCTGTATAACCTTTACCTCTGGCAGGTTTGGTTTTTTGCATTTTGGCATCTTGCACATGTATGAGATCCATACATTCATCACTGTACTGTGGTAAGTGAGTATTTACCTCAGTGACTTCAAAAGAAACATTAATATTTTCTATACCAAGTTCTTCTGATACTTCTTCTTCTTCTGAAGGCTCAGAATCACTTTCATGTAAAGATACATCAGTTTCTTTTGTGTCTTCTACTTTCTCAACATTTATCTTATTGACTCTTGTCTTTTTTGGACAAGTGTTTTCCAAATGAGATGTGCTTCCACATTTATGACATTTCAAAGGAGGTCTTTCATGTGGTTTATTTGGTTTTGAAATGGGTTTCCTACTAGTCTTGTTGTCTATTGGGGTTTTGGACCAATTTCTTCCAATTTCTTTTCTAGTAGTGATGTCCTCCATAGCATTGATATAATCTTCTGTAGAGCAAGGCTCAATAAATCTTCTTCTTATAGCATGCTCAAGGTCACCACCACATTTTCTTAATATTCTTTTATGTACCATTGTTTCAGACATATCAGGATGAAGGGCAGTTAACCTGTCCTTCTGTTTAAGAAACCAAGTCATGGGCCTGTCCCTTTCAATATTAAAAATGGCTTCTTCAAAAGAATTTTCCATTCTAAATATCCAGGAATCATTTGCCCATTTGGAAATAATTTGTTCTTTCCACCAAGGCCAAGAATGTTTACCATGGTCTTGTCTCATTTTATAATACCATTTCTTTGCTGATTTGTTGAATAATGAGTGTAATCTGGAACTTATGTATTCATCTGGTATGTCAAATTCTTCTTTGAACATATCAATTGTTTTCATAAATTCCATATGATTATATTCTCCTTCACCACTGAAGGTTGGCCATTCCTCTAGTCTTGGAATGTCCTTGAAATTGCAAGCATTTTCCACATCATCACTTGAAATTGTATGATTTAAATCATTATCCAAGTTAAGAACATTTCTGTCAAGAATTGGTGTGGATTGCCTTGGCAATTCATTTTTTAGTGATATATTATTAATACTTGATTGAATGTCTTCTTTCAATTCAAGTCTTGCTTTATCACTTTTTTCCAATTGTTCTTGAAAAAGAGCTGCATTGTGACCAGTAGAATTTTCCAAGTTTTGAAATTGTATTTTCAATTCTCTTAACTGTCCAGTTATAAAGAAAATTGAGTTCTCATCTGGTTGATTGAGTAAGGTAACTTTAGACTCAAGTCTTTCACAAATTTGTGTCAAAGACACAATATTGTCTTTATTAGCATTTTCAAGGCCAATAATGGTCTTTTGTTGTTCTTTCACTTTTAATATCTCATTACCCAACTTCTGTTGGACATGATCAAATGTTTGAAGTCTTGCCATAATTTCTTTATTACAAGATTCAAAGTGAGTTACAAGTTTTACAAGATCTATTTCTTTGGGAAATATTGGTTCAATCTTTCCTCCTCCTTGTTTTTGAATTCCATCAAGGTTCTTGCCATATTGAACACATTGTCCTTGGCTGTTTTTTCCTTCTTTGGGATTCTGTAATTCTGAGGGTAAGGCTTGTTCCACTTGGGCTTTGCCTTTCCCTTTTCCTTTTTCTTGACCTTCTGGTTGGTCTTTGGGGCTTGCTTGGGCTTGTTTGGCACTTGTTGAGGCGGTTTTTTGCTGGTGGATGCCTGGGGAGCTTCCACTGGGCTGGTTTCCTTGCCTTGGGCCAACTTCTTCTTCTGATCCTCTGATAACATGCTTTGGTTTTTCAACCAAGCTTTTATCTGTTGAACTTGTCCTTTGACAGACATGGGTATCCAACCCATCAGAAGTTCTTCTGTCTTTTCTGGTCCCATGAACTTCTTCACTTGAAGATAAGAGTTCATGGTGCCTATCCAAAGACTTGGGAGAAGTTCCCACTCTTGCTGTTTTGACGCCAAGAACCAGTTCTTCCATTAAGATTGATAAATTTCCACAGCTGCCTGTTGGAAATGGTTCAGGTCTAACAGCAATAGCAGTTATGTCAGCTTCTGGACTCTAAATAAGAGGTTCAAAGGTGCTGGCTAACCTTTGGCAACTGGTGGAAGTTCTGGCATCCTCCATTTGTGCCTCTCCTCTGGGAAGACATTATTGCCTTTTGGATTTGTCGCTGGAATGTCCTGGTCCAGATCCATTTGATTGGATGGAGTAGTTACTTCCACTTCTAGTAGGAGACATTTCATGTCAAGTTTAATAAAAAATAGAGTAAAATTGAATTGAATTCACCTGCAGGACCTTTAAAGGGCTCTTTGGTTATCAAACCCCTTGGTGGTGGGCTGGTTTGAATTTCAATACTGGACTCTGAGGCTTCAGAGTCTGAAGAATTTTCTCTGATGGAAGACACTAGAGAAAATTAAAAATATAAGTTATCTTATCAAATAATGAAAATAACTTATAAACTCAACTTATTAAATAAAGTTGTTTTAATGTAATTTTATGGCAAATCACGTCAAAAATAAAGAAAAATGTCTAAGATAAAAGAAAAAAATGTTTTTAGTAAAGATTTTTTATTTGATTTATTATTTTCTTTAAAGAAATAATAAATATGCAATTAACAAGTTAATTAATCAAATTGTATTATTATTCACTTTATACTAGAATAACTCAAAGAATAAATTTCAAGTCTGTGATGTGAAAAAGCCACTAGTTAGACAAAAGAAATTTATTCCAAGTCACTCAATAGTATATTGTTTCAAACAATATTCTTAAGAAAAAATAACTTTATTAATATTATAAAGATTATTTATAAGGGATAAGTCCCAAAAAAGCCAATATTAAGACAAATATGGCAATTTTACCTCAAAAATAGTAAAACAAGGTCTAGAATATGATTTATGTCCCAAAAATTGGCTTAAAATCACAGCCAGGCCCCCAAATGTAAGGTTTTTCTATGAAACTCTTGATAATAGTAGCAAAATCAAGAGTACTATGACTGTCCTCAGTAGAAATATATAATATAACAAAATATTATAACCACAAATTTAAATATAATTATTAAAAGTAACTATATATAAAATAAATTTAATTATTATTATAAAAATATAATAATGAAAAATAATAATAATAATAATAATAAATTATAATTATGCTATTATTGTTATAGTCACTGACAGTTATAACAATGAGAATTGTAAAGCTCTTAATGAGACAATTACACGTGGAAATATGAATATTAACCACTTATAAATAATATAGATATTATTTATAAAAGAATTATAACACACACTTTGCAGAAATAATTCTTATAGAATAAAAATTCTATATAAAAAAAAACTAATACTAGATAAAAAAGATATAGAACTTTAGAGAAAACTTACTTATAATATTTATTTAATACAACAAGTCAAACAACAACAGTTATTATATTGAATAATAATTATAAGTTAAAAACACGCCTAAAATCAATAATTTTAAAGATGAAACAACTTTTTATAATAAAATTTAAGATTAAAGAGTTTTTAAGAGGAATTTGTGGATTTTAAAAGATATTTAAGATGATAATTTTATAATATAAAATATATTATTGATGATTACAACAATAATCTAAATTCTATGATTTAAATTCTTTAATTTACAATTAATAAAGAATAAAATAACTTAAGAATTATCTTAATAATAAGATTTTATAAATAATAAAACTTTACCTGTTTAAATTTCTGATATGATTGGATTGATAATGAATGATGGACAAAAACAGTGATGAAAAGACTCTTTTTATGTCTTCAGAGCAGCTCTCAAGATTCATAATGAATATAGAGGGCATGCTCAGGTCAAAACTGAAAAACCATACTTAAAACAAAGTTCTTAGCTTAAGGCAACTTGTTTTTAATTCCAATTTAAAGTTACCAGTGTTATTCTTAACTCCATGTAACTTTAAACCTCATTTAAACTAATTATTTTTAATTTTTCAATATAAATAAACTTATTTATATTAAATTTCATCACATGAACAACTTAAAAATAGAGTTTTAAGCAGAAATCTCTTAAACTCAATTTTTAATTAATTTTTAAAGAAATCATAATTTTCTTTGAGCTTCATTAAAAGGGTAAATTTCCAGGCTAGTTACCCAGGAAATTCATTTATAAAAGATACTTGAAATTTAACTTATATGTAGATAATATTAAATTCTAAGCTTTGTGAAATTTTCAAGAAAATCCATTAAGAATTGGATTTTTAATGAATTTTTGAAGTTATTGCTATTTTTCCACGTAAAATAGCAATACACACCAAACCTTAGCTTTTGATAAGGTTTTAATGCTTGTAACTTTAAAGTTTTAAGCTTATTTAAGGTTGTAAGCTCGATTAAGCTTTGACAGTTCTTAAAACCTTGATTTCAAGCCTGAATATTGGGATTTACCCTTTGGCAGCTTGAAATTCCTGTCTAAATTGGGATAAAACCGGTTTAAACCTTAAGGTTGAATCAAAGTCTAATTTTAAAGTTTAAATAAGGTTGAAAATCCTCCAATACAGGTGGACAACCTTAATTGAATCATTGCAGATCCAAAAAGTTGGGTACCCCAGCTCTATTTGGTCTTTTTCCTTTGTCCCACCTTTTTGCGTGGATTTTTGCCTTTTATTTATTTAAAGCCATACCATGGCTTTAAACCCTTTTAAATTGAGCTCACGCAGGATTTACATTCTGTATGGCAAATCCTTAGCCAATTCAGTAAATATACACCACACCTCAATTTTAACTAAAATTTTGGTAAGTTTGCATTAACCTTATGCAACTTTAAATTTAAGCTTATTCAAGCTTAAATTTAACAATTTTTAAAAAAATGTTAAAAAAGTTACATTAGTACTGTGAGATTCTTAAATCTTGTAATAACACAAGAAATAAGTGTTTTTGGGTATAACACCTTATGGATGTACCCTAGGTCATTTTTGGTGTAGAATCCAAAAATGACATAATATTTATAACTTTGTTTATCCAAAAAAAAGTTATACTTATTTTTTTTTATTTTTTATTTTAATTTCAACTAAAAAGTCTGTTTAAGACAAAATTAACTGTTTATAAAATCATTTGTGGCCTTATGGGTATGTTATACATACCTCACAGGCTCACAGACCCTGTGACTCCATCCCAGTCCAAAAGTGATGAACGTCTGCATGGATTTTGACAGCTCATGCCTGTCACCAACGGGTTTGGGGGTCTAGCTCCCCCTTAGAGCTAGAATTGTTTTCCTCCCCAAATTAATCTTTCCAATTTATTTTTCCGTTAATTCCTCATCATGTGTTATACTTGTAATTTCAATATGTAATTAAATTGAGTTTTACAATACACTCACTGTAAGACTTGACACCTAATATGTAAATTGAAGTTCAATTATGTAATACACATGCACATTTTGACATTTCAGTTGAAAATACTTCAATTCCACAAAGCTTCTAAACTACACAGAATAACTCAATTTTAACATAAAGATTTATGGTTAAAACCACATGTGATGTGATCTAAATTAAGGTTTTTATTATTTTAAACTTTTGTACAGAAAATACTGAAAACATAATTTAAGCTTATTTAGAGTTGAGTTACAGAAACTTTACTCAAAGGTGACCCCACCTTGTGTTTTATGAGGAGTCCAATGGTAAAACAATTTTCATATGTTTATTTTTAGGATAAAAATTTAACATAATTTTGTTTAACTGTTTTCCAAAAATATTTTACTTTTGGTTTTTTTGTTGAAAATTCATTTTTACTTAATTTTTCAAGTAAAAATGTGTTTTCACAAATTTAAAATTCAATGTAATCTTATTTTAAAATTATGATTAAATTTGAATTTTTGTTTATAAATTGATATTTATATTTTGATTTTTGTTTTGATAATATAAATAAATTAATTTATATTATTATAATAGTATATTTCATTATATGTGGTCTTCTGGGTATCTGAAAATGCCTCTAGGACTCACATTCCCTCCCCCTGAAAAAAGACTATTACTTTGTAATATTTTTATTTCTAATGTGTCTGAACCTTCTTAGAAGTTGGGTAGCTTCAGGTATGTCTTTTTCCACTAACCATTCATCTTCACAAGCTAGGCCACTGTACCTAACAAGGTATTCCCTTACTTTATTGGTTCTCAACTTTCTTTCTTTGAGAACTTTGGTATTTTTTTTAATACCAGCTTTTTCAATAGGAGGTATAACTTGGGGAACTTTATTCCTCAAAGGAAATGTTTTAGCATCACTAGATTTATATGGCTTTATCAAGCTCATTGGAAATGTAGGATGCTTATTTCAAAGTTCCTCAGATAATTCTACTTCAATAGCATTTTCTCCATGGAGGTTCTTAATAACAAAAGGTCGTGAAAATTAGTCTTTGACCTTTTTACATCCTTTGATGTTATTGAAGTTATTGGTGAACACAAGTACTAAATCCCCTACTTTAAAATATGCAGTGGCATGTGATTTGTCCCATTTGTGTTTAGCATATGCAAATGAGTCTTCCATGCAGCTTACTACATTCTTTCTAGCTTTTTCTAGCATTCCTTTGAATATAGCAGCTGTAGGATGTATCTCAAGCAAATCATTCCTCAGGGAATCCTGAGGTAATTTGGGATTCCATCCTTTTTCTAGAATAGCAGTAATTTGATTGCTACTGGCATGAATGCATGTCTTCTATGCCAATTCTAGTGCTGGTAAAAGAGTACACCAATAATGGGTGAATACATCACAATCCTTAAATTCAAGGCCATACACACAAAATCTTCTTACCATGTCTTGCAAGGTTTGGACCATTCTTTCACCCAGACCATCAGTTTGTGGGTGGTAGGTTGTAGAGAAGGATAACTTTTTCCCAAATAATTGGTGAAGATTTTTCCATAGTGATGAGGTGGATTTGCAATCTCTGTCACTAATGATGTTTGTGAGTATGCCAGTCCATGATAGTACTCTATTCCACATTAGAAGAGCTGTATCAATGGCTGCATCATCCTTGTGACATGGTAGAAAGATTTGAGTCTTACTAAATCTGTCAACAGTCACTAGGCAATAATTATAACTTCTATCACCCCCTGGTGGTAGGCCAGTCAACCAATCAATATGGACAATTTCTCAAGGTCTGCTGGGTTCTTGGTTCTTCATCATATTTCCAAGTCTTTTTCCAGTGGATTTATTTGCCTTTTGGAATCTGTCACAGGTTTTGCAATACTCTGCAACATCTTTCTGCCACATTGTCCACCATATAAAGGTCTTTATCTTTTTTCTTGTTCTGTCTTTAGACACATTTCCTGAGAAGGGGCTGTCATGCCATTCTTTCAGTACAAGATTGATTAAGGAACTGTCCACAACTTTCATTACACATGTATGCTTAGTTCTGTGGTAAATTCTACCATCCAGTAAGTGGGATCTTCCTTAATCATAAGATTTTTTCCATATTTCATCTAAGGAATGTATCAAATAGCTGTCTTTACAGTCTTTAGTAATTAATTGGAATAAAATGCTACAGTTCTTATCCTGAGTATAACTCTTTCCTACTTCTTCAAATAAAGTGGTGTTCAGCTCTGTACTACTCACTCCTTCTATTGGGATCTGTGGGGAAGGTTCTTCTGGATCATAAGCAGGATTATCAATATTATTTGGTAATGACCATCTTCTCAGTCAATCTGAATTTTTATGAATATTCCCATCTTTGTGAACAATAGTCATATTGCCCCTATACTCTTTTATGTCTATTTGCCATCTGAGCATATGTCTGTTAGGTGTCTTCATGTTTAAAAGTGACTTGTGAGTAGTAAAATGTGTTACTCCTTCAAAAACACATCCTTCCAGGAATTAATTTAGCTTTTTGAAGGCCGAGACAAGGCATAAACACTCCATTCTGCTTGCTCCATATCTGGCTTCAGTTGGTTTGATTTGCCTCAATATGGAGCATATGGGTCCTTCCACAGGTTTATCATTGATAATCTGGACTTGATGAAGTGAAGCACCAAGCCCATCTTCTGATTGATCAATATAAAGCTTAGAAGGCAGCTTAAAGTCTGGCATCAGTATGAGTGGATCAGTGGTTAAGGGTTTTCTTAAAGATTCAAAGGCCTTGACTCTGTCAAAAGTCATTTCAAACACTGTGTCCTTGTCACACAGTTTATACAGAGGTGTTGCTCTTGATGCAAAATCTTTAATACGCTTTTTGTAATATCTTGCAAACCCCAAAAATGACTGAATTACTTTGTTGTTCTGAGGCATGTGTTTCAGAAATACTGCTGAAACCTTGTTTTTGTCAATCCCAAGGGATAAACCAGATACTACATATCCTAATGCTTTGAGTTCTTTGAAACCAAAATGACATTTCTTCAAAGAAATCTTTATGTTTACAGATTTGATTTTGGTCAAAGCTCTGCATAATATGTATATATTTCCTTCCCAAGTCTTTGAACAGAAAATAATATCATCAATGTAAATGATTAACTATCCTTCTGAAAGCTCTTCAGGGAAGATACCATTCATCATTCTTTGAAAGTGTGAAGGCGCATTCTTGATACCAAAAGGCATCCTCAAATATTCATATACTCCACAATGAACAGTAATTCTCGAGTATTCTCTTGCCCTTTGTGTCACCATATTCTGATGAAATACTTTAAGGGCATTCATACTGCTTATATACACTGCTTGAGATATCTGGGTAAGGGAAATTTGGATTTTTTGTATTGGGTACCTTTCTGGAACAGTGTAAGTGTTCAGAGCTCTTTATTCCCCAACAATTCTAGATTTTCCCTTATGCCATGCCACTATGACTGGTGTAGTTTTTTCTACTTCCTCATTATGTCCAACCTTCCTTAATACACCAAGATCTAGAAAGTCTGAAATATGAATTTCCAGAGCTTCTCTTGATTTAGGACTTGATGGATATGCAGGTTTTCTTAAGAGTGGTGGATAGGTTCTTTCAATATTAATGATTGTGTCAACTTCATGACTAAGCATTGCCCCCAAAGGTTGTTTGTCTGATTAAAATGCTTCTTTATGGTCATATAAAAGGGCAGAAAGTTCACTTTCCTGTTTATCAGTCAGATGAAGGCTTATTTAAGCTTCATTTAACTGTTCAGATTGGAATTTCTCCAAGTTCAAGTCTACTGGTGATATTGTGCTCACTGTAATTTGTCTTTGAAATTATAAAAAGGCACATTTTTGACGTTTATTGTCTCCAATAGTAAAGTATCTGTCCTTGTTGTTATGTATGTCTATGCCATAAATGATTAAATAGTAATTTAAAAATATAAAATGGGTACTAGAGCAATTTTCTATAGAAAATTCATCAGTGATTCTTAAATTTCCTTTCATATGTGGAAATATGTCAGTGGTCTCATATATTCTCAATTCTTCCATTGGTATACTTGCATTATTGAATTTTATGTCATAAATTGGAAACGATTGATCTTCAAAATTTGGTACCGTAGTTTTTAGACAAGATTGGCCAAAAAAATAGCAGAAGGCCCATGGGTCAAGTAAAGGTTTAGTGGGTTTGTTGTTAATTACCACTTCTGCTATACAGGAGCTACCAGCTGTATAGCCCTTTCCTCTATTTGGTTTGGTCTTCATAAGTTGTGCATCTTTAACTTTTGACAAATCAAGTTTACCATGGCGTAATTGTGGCAAGTGGGAATTACATTCCATGATCTCAAAAGTGGCATTGATCATTTCTATATCTTTTGAAGATTCAGAAAATATTGATTATTTAACATCTGAATTTTCTACATCATCATCTTTTTCAACATCAGGTTCTTTTTCAATGTAAATTTCATTGATTTTTCCCTTCCTGGGACATGCATTAGCTAAATGTGTGGTGCTTTTGCAAATGTGGCACTTCCTGATTATAACTGCAGACTTATACTTCATATTATGAAAATTTTCTTTGGGAATTTCAGCCACAGAATCTTTCCAAGGTGTATTAAATCTTGTTTTGAGATTCACCCTACTGGAACCAATTTTGGTTCTTGTGGTTACTTCTTCTAATATATTAATAAGATCTCCTGCTGAAGATTGCTCAGTAGTCCTGCTTTTGACAGCATGCTCCAACTCACCTCCATATTGTCTTGCAATTTTTCTGTGAATCATAAATTCTGACATGTCAGGATATAATGCTGTTAATAAGTCTTTTTGTTGGAAAAGCCATGGTAAAGCTTTGTCTTTATCTGCATTGAATTTGGCAGATTAAAAGGCTGTTTCAACTTTAAATCTCCAAGAATAATTGGCCCATTTGTTTATAATTTGGGCTTTCCACCAAGTCCAACTTTGGTGTCCATGTGCTTGTCTTAATTTTATATACAATCCGTTGGCTGATCTGGTAAACATGGTGTTAAATCTTTCTGTTACCAATATTTTTGGTAATTTAAAATCTTCTGCAATTATGTCAATACCTCTGATGAATTCAATATGGTCATATTCTCCTTCACCACTGAAATGAGGCCATTCTTTAAGTTTTTGTACTTTTTTCAAGAGTTCTTGTCCCATTGATGGTTCCAAGTTATGAAAAGAAGTGGAAAGTTCACTTTTTAATTGTGAATTTTTAACCTCCACTACTTGTGGATTTGGAATTCTTCTGCCCTCATTCTGATTGAAAGGTGTAGACATTCTTGGTAAGGTGTGAAGTAATTGTTCAATATAATTCATTTTACTGTTGCTACACCTTTGTGAATTTCTGAATTCATGTTGTAAACATTGTATTGAATTGATTACATTAGTTTCATGATTATCCTCTGTATGTGCCAATTCCTGAAATAGTTCTTTTTGTCGAGTATTATCTGAATTGATTTTATCCAACTTCATTTTCAATTTTGATATTTCCTCTTTTGAGGTGTCAAAACACTTTTTCAAGTCAATTGTTTATGTGTTTACTTCAGCAAATGATTTTTTAATATTATCAAGAAAATTTTCATTCTCCTCTTTGATAGTACTTATGGCTTGTTTTATTCATGCTTCAATTATGTCAACAATATTGAATTTAGAATATTTGTCTGTTAATTATTTGATATTGGCATATTGCTCATTTATCTTGTTGACAAAAGGATTATCATTATGAAAAGCTTTAATTGTTCCTAAAGCTTTCTCAAAAAACCCAAGTGTTTCATTTATTTGGCTCAGACTTAAGTTATTTGTTTTAAGATTGTTACAAATTGATAAATTTTTATCAGAAATATGACTTTTTACATCATTTATAGCTTCATACAGCTTTTAGATAGCATCAAGAATGTCAGAAATAATTTCTCATATTTTCATCTGCCTTCCTCCTTTTTCTGTAATTCCATCATTATTCTGCCCATCTGATATACATTTTCCATGGCATCCTGCTGAATCTTTGGGATTCTGTAACACTGGCTGTAAAGTTTTGTGGCTGTCCCCTTCCTTTGTCCTTTTTCTGAGCTTGTGGCTGATTTTTCACGTTGTAATTGCTGCTTCTGGCTATTGCAGCTGTTTTTGGAACTTTCTTGGGTGGTGGAGGGTTGTTTTTTCTCAATTATCTTGTTAAGAGCATCATGTTTTTCTTTTCCATCAATGCATGCCATCCATTGAGTAACTTGTAAGTGTTGGGATGGCCCAGGAATTTTTGCACAATCAGTTAGGAATTCATGCAGTTTTTCCACAGATCTGCAAGGATCTGGTACTCCTTGTGCTTGAATGGGTTGTTGTAGGCCTTCTTGCTGGCTTTGTATATGTACACTGAGGCTTCTTGTGGTGGTGTCAGCTCTTTTTGAAGGTAAAACAGTATTATCAGCTTCAGAATGAACTAATTTATTACTTTTGGAGTCATAAACTTACCTTTGTTCTTCTGTAAATTATTGGCTTCTGCAATAATAATGTCTCTTCCCTTTTTGGGAGCTGCTTGAGGGGTTATAGCTGGCTCCTGATCTGGTTGAAGGCATATTTATGATTAAAAAAGCTTAAAAATAGTAATTTTATGTCAAAAACTTACAATTGGCCCAATTCTTTGCTTTATGAAGAGTATTACTTATATCCAAGTCAATTAATTCAGAAGAAATTGGCTCTGGTTGATTATTCTGAGTTATGATAATTGTACTATTATGGTCAGAATTAACAGTACTTGCAGGAATAATGCTGGGCACTGTTGAAGATGTTTGAGTATTTTCTTGTCTTACCACATTTCTGGTCACTAAAATTAAAGAAAAAGCCAATTTATTAAGTAAAAAAATATTTTTTCAAAAGGGAAATGAACAATAAAGCCTCACTTATAATATAAAACAAATTTTTTTATGGATTTTTTGAATTATAAATATTTTCATATGTTTTCAAATTTTTCAATATAAGAAAAAAATGCTTTAAAAAGAGTAATAACTTTGTCACAGGGAGAATATCAGGGCTGGGTCCCCAAATGTAAAGTGTGAATATGAAGCTTTGATTGAAAATCAAGTACTTTTCCTGTCCTCAAAATTTGTATAAGGTAAAAATCTGATTAAATAGTATGAAATAGTATCTTGACAAGAAAACATGCCAAATTTATTGTTGTTGAATTTTTAAGTATAAAACAATACTATTGTAAAGATTTATTGTTTTACCAACAATGAAAATACATCCAAAAATACTCTTCAAGAGATATTTAAGGCTACAAAAGAAATTTCTTCAAGAGCAATTTCAATTGGATTTAATTGAGAAGAGAACTGAAATAAATTAATTGAAGAAAAAAGTCTTTAAAAACATTATTATAGAGAAAACACTCCCAAGAGTGACCAGAGTGAATTTGGAAACAAAGTGACAAAGTTAACAGTGATGAAAGATGCTTTAATTCACTTATGGGGTGGTTCAGGGGTAAAAATGATTATAATGATTTTCTCATGGGGTTAGAAAGTTCAAAAATGTTAAAAAAAGGTTGTTTGAATTTCTCATTTATTGGTTTAACAGTGTTTAAACTGATTATAAAAGGAAAACATTCTAATATGAAGAGAAAAGTGGGGCAAAGAAGACATTCTTTTATAGCCATCAATTTTCTTACTCCAAAATTGAATTTTACTCTTGTCAGTCGTGGAAAACACTCTTACAGCCAAAACGCCAATTATGTTATCATTGAACCCTTGTTTAGACCAAAAAAGGGCTGGTTTCAGCCATTTTAGACCCTTAAATCAGCCATTACTATAGTAATACCTGGTCTATAGCCTTTGAAAAATGTCAGAATGTGTATAAGAGATGTAGAAATCAGTTAAAACTGTTTTTACTATGATTATTTTATCTTAAGGGTAGTTTTACCCTCTTGGACACAGTTAAAACTACCCTGGCTGGTATCAAAACCTCAACATCAATTGAGTCACAGACCTTGTGACTCAATTCCAGGCCAAAAGTGATGAAAATTTGCATAGAGCTTTACATCTCACACCTGTCAGCAAGGACTTTGGGGGTCTAGGCCCCCCTTGAAGCTAGACTTCCTCCCCCCCAAATTACACTTTCCAATTTACTTTTCCTTTAGTTCCTCATCATTTATTATACTTGTAGTTTATATATGTAATTCAATTGAATCTTACATTTAACTTCCTGTAAGAAGTGACACCTCATATGTAAGTTACAGTTCACTTATGTAATACAGGCGCACATTTTGACATTTCAAGTGAAAATACTTCAATTCCTCATAGCTTCTAAACTACAAACAACACCTCAATTTTAACACAAAAATTGATGGTTAAAGCCACATTTGATGTGAATTAAATTGAGATTTTCGGGATTCTCAACTTTTGTACAGAAAATACCAAAAACTTAACTTAAGCTTATTTAGAGTTGGGTTACAGAATTTTTACCTAAAAGTGACCCCACCTCATTTTTTATAAGGAACCCAATGGTGAAATAATTTTCATATGTTTATTTGTTGGATGAAAAGCTATTATGATTTTTATTTAACTTTTTTCCAAAAATATTTCAATTTTGATATTTTTGTTCAAAATTCATTTTACTTAATTTTTTCAAATAAAAATGTGTTTTCACATGTCACAACCATGGCAATTCACTCGCTTGGACCTCAATATGCCATACCCATGCCATTTCCAATTTATGGAAATTTGGCCATATCCATAATCATTGGCCAAATTGGCCTTTTCATTCTCTTTGGCCTTTTGTAGCCATTTCACTTTCTGGGCCCAACTTGGCCCTTAACCATCATCAGGCCCTTCCTGGCCTTTCTCTGCTTTTGGGCAGTATTGGGTATTTTCCAGTAAACAGGGGGAATACAGCTCAAAAGCCTGCATTTGGCTTTTTAAGCTTTAAATACATTTTTGCGCACTTTTCACATTTCTTCTGTATTCAGATGTATATGCCATTTTCCCATGTATTATGGGAAATATGCCCAAAAGGCCATATCAGGCCTTTTGGGGCTTAATTTCCATTTTTGCACATTTCTGTGCATTTTGCACACCTTGGTCAAAAACAGTTTCAAGACTGTATAAGATGTATTTGGCCAGAAACCCAAAATTGGCCAAAACACCCAAAGACACCTTTTCACCTCTGAAGCCACCCAAAACTCAGTTTTCACTTATATCCTCCTGGAATCACCAGAGAAGACCTTTTCCCACTTTCAACCTCCAATACCCAAAAGTGGAATAACTGGTTTTATACACCATTATTCATCTTTTTTCACCAGAAATCCAATGATTAGTTCCACTTTTAATCAGGTGATCAAGGCACAACATCCAGAGAATTCATCAAGGCTCAAAAAAAAGGGTCAATCTCAAAATACCAATGATGCCATTGAGTCATCATTAGCTATTTCTCACTCACAGTATTTCTCCAAGGGAATACTGGCAGTTCATTCTCAAGGGATATTCTAGAGGAAGTTCCAAAACAATTTGCCAAGTGTCAGTGCCCCATCAATCCACCTTGGCAACCACATTCATTAAATACAGTCCGGATTCATCAAGACCTGTATTGTCATTTCTACATCATGGGGAGTTCATTCAACCCAGTTAATTTCCCAATCTGGCAAGGTATGCACTTCATCAAGCTGTCAATACAGCTTCAAGGATTCAATACAGACCAGCTGTTAGCCTGAAGCATTCAAGCTCTCAACCTTTCACATATACCAGCCTCCTTTGACCCTGGGGGGTTTTCCCCCCAGTTAATTAATATATTCTGATTTCATTTTATCTTTATTTTCTTTCAATTAGGTTAAATGAATAATTATATTATAAATTCAGTCATTTAGCACCTCTCTCCTTCTTTCTTTTCCTGTCAATCAATATTTGGTGGTCATATCCTTACTAATTCCATTCTTCATTTTTGGAAGTTTGAAACAGTGGTTAATGACTTACTGGGTTGGCTCTTTGGCTATTTGACTTCTCATTTCTCTTATTTCATCTCATCTTTGTACTTACATTCTTCTTAGAGAAATTCAACTCTTTATTTTTCTTTTCTTTATTCTTTTGGAGTCTTCCAAGTGAGTTCCCTGATTGCTGAGTGCCAGGCCACTCTGGCTTTTCTGTCCAAGAGCCCCTGCAACATTATATTAATTAACTCATAATTTATTTTCATTATTTTCATTCTTTCTTTTAACTTCCTTCACTCATTTCATTGAAATTATGACTCTTTGATGCTTATGAACTTTATGATTCATTGCCACCTCTCATTTCTTCTCTCATTCATTCTTCATTTTGACAATTAAAATCTGACCCAATTTTATTTTTGCTTCTCTTTTTAAATCTTATCTCAAATAATCAAATTTTAATTCATTCATAAATCAGGCATAATATTAATTTTCCTTTGATTTTCAATTTTTTCATCAAATCATTCAGAAACATTCTTCACATCAAGATTCATCTTTAATTCATTCTTCAAGGTTTTGATTTTTTAAGAAGAACTCACTTCATTTTGATTTGATTGGTTGATTTGACATAAATTGATATTGACCTCAAGAAAATTGATTCACCTAAATATTTCATTTGATTTTCTGATTAGTCACATCAAGAATTTTGACATAAAATTGATTTTTCCTCAAGAATTCATTTGATTGATTGATTTTTGCAAGATTTTGATTTTGATTTATTTGACTTGAAGATTTCATTTGGATATTGATTGATTTATTTACCTCACAATTTCACTTTGATTCATCAATTCTTCAAGGCATTGACTGTGATTTTGATTTTGACTTCAAGCTTCCAGTTGATTTGCCTCAAGCCTTTCATATTCAAATTTTTGAGTTTATTAAATTCAATTCATTTTATGTCATTTCATACCTGAAATCATGCCTATTTGACATTCACCTCCTGAAAGACAGACAAGGTCTCAAGCCAGAGCTCAAGCTGTTCTCACTCCAACTTCAAGGGCTCCTCTTGATGGCACCCCAGCAGTTCCTCAAATGAGGGCCAAATTGGACAGAGGACCCATTATGGAAGGAGCAGCACCATCCAGGAAGGAAGGAAGAGGGCCAAGAAGATCAAGTTCATTTGCAGGAGTAGTTGGCGGATTTCCAGGAACTTCAAGGACCTTTTTCAGAGGTCAGGGGGAGGATGGTGAAGAGGAGGAGGATAATTCTGTGGAAGAGGAAGATTCTGATGGTACTGAAGGTGTTCCTGCTCCTGTGGGGGCATCCCAAGGTACTGGAGGGCCAACTCTATCCCAGTCTAATCAGCCTGTTTCTCATCAGTCTGAAACATATTTATTCGCCATAATGCAGCAAATGAATCAAATTATGGCCAACCTTAAAGAAGATTTATCTTCTGAAGCATCAAGACCACAAGCCTTCAAGACTCCATCTATGAAGGCACCAGAATGCTTTGATGGGACTCAAACCTTCAGATTTAGAAGTTTCATTCAGTCTTGTCAATTGATATTTCATAATTATCTGGAAAATTTCTCTGAAGACAGAAAGAAAGCTCTTTATGCCACCTAATTTATCATTGGAAGGGCTGCAAAAAGGATTTATCCTTATCTCTCCAATCTAATTAGTAAAGATACAAATTACCTTCTCAATTCATGGAGATTATTTGAATCTCAACTCTTCACCTTATTTGGGGACCCAAATGAAGTCAGAAAAGATGAAGAAGAATGGGATTCTTTAAGAATCAAGGAAGGTGGGCATGTGTCATTATACATTGCTGATTTCAGAACTTTGCTCTCAAGAATTGGGGATTGGGGTGAAAGAGCCCTCATCCATCATATCAGGAAGGGATTAGAATCCAGAATTTTGGATCAATTGGCCTCCCATCCTTCAAGAATTGACTATCTTCAAGACTTAATGGACATTACCCTGGAGCTTGATACCAGGTATCATGAGAGGAAAAGTTAAAAGAGCCATCATCAAGAGAAGAAGCCAGAATCCTCAAAGTCAAATTCTTCTCATCCTCAAAATTCTTCAAGCTCAAGTCAAAAGAAGAAGAATTTCCAGAAGAGGGACAAGCCCCATTCTTCTTTATTGAATAAAGATTTCAAGCTGATGAATTCTGAAAAAGAAAGAAGAATCAAGGAGGGTTGATTTATCTATTGTGGTTGGAAGCATAGTCTCAAGTCCTATTTCAAAAGGCCTCAAAACAAGCTTACCCAACCATCAGGCAAATTTCCCAGCCAGGAGAAAGCCTGAGTGAAGATCATGTTGTGTTCATTGACTATGTCAGAACTTCCAGAGAAGATTCCCCTTATCATTCTGGACTCCTCTGAGTACCCATCCTTATTTGTCACTTACAATACCAAATATATGGTTGAGCTTCCTTCATCCCCAAGCTTTGAATGGGGTGTTTTAGTCATTGATACTCCCAAGGGAGAAGAACTCATATTGGCCTTTGAATTTATCAATCATTTGAATCTATCTATTGAGTGGAGGCAAGGGCTGATCATCTTTATTGCTGAACATAAGGAGGATTATGATCCTTCAAAATATTTCAGTAATGACTTTTCTTCTTCCAAATCATGTGCAGCTCTGGTTGGCAATTCTAGAACACCATCATTTCCATCTTCTGTCCCTATTCCTTCCCTTAATTCCCATCAGTCATTACTATCATCTAGAGTTGAAGTCTTCAAAGATATTCAAGATTCTGGAGAAGATAATTCTGTATCTTCACTTTATCTCTTCTTTGGGAATATGGACCTTCCTCCCTCATCTTATTATGACTCCCTGGAGGAGCTGTGGGATGAAGAGGAAGAGCCAGAAGAAATAGAAACCATGATGAGGTTTTTTACTTCTGTTTATCAGCAGTACTTGGATGTATTATCCAAGGTGAAAGCAGAGAAACTTCCTCCTCACTATGCCTGTGATCATCATAACAGGCTCGAGGGGTCTCTACCTCCAGTTGGGGTGATCTACTCTTTATCAAACAAAGAGTCAGATACACTCAGGGCCTAGATTTCAGAGAATTTAGAGAAAGGTTTCATCTAGCCAAGCTCCTCTTCAACAGGAGCACCTGTCCTCTTTGTCAAAAAGAAAGATGGTGGCCTCCGTTTGTGTGTTGATGACCACACACTCAATGCTGTCACTAGGAACAACAAGTATACTGTTCTTCCTATGAATCAGCTTCTTACTGTCTTCAATGTTTCTTCTATCCTCTCCAAGATTGATTTGCATGGTTCATATAACCTTCTCAGAATCAAAGAAGTTGATGGAAATTTGACATTTTTTAGAACTAAATATGGAAGCTATGTGTATTTGGTTATGCCATTTGGCCTCACCAATGCTCCTGCCTCCTTTCAAAACCTTTTCAATAATATTTTTTATGATCTTTTTGATATTTATGTTGTGGTTTATTTGGATGAAATCATGGTCGTTTCCAAATCTGAAGAAGAACATGTCACTCATGTGTCCAATGTTCTTGCCAGACTCAGAGCCAATAACCGCTTTGATAAGGCCTCCAAGTTCCTATTTCATGTTTCTATTGTAGACTATTTAGGTTATGTTGCTTTTTCTGAAGGCCTCAAGATGTACCAAGAAAATGTCCATTGTATTCTCAATTGGCCACCTCCAAGAAACCTCAAGGCTCTTAAATCATTCCTTGGCTTTGCCAATTTTTACCGCCATTTCATCAAGAATCATTCAAAAAAAATAAGTTCACTCACAAGTTTACTCAAGAAAGATTCCCTTTTCCCCTCAATGAGGAATCTCTTAGACAGTTTAATCAACTCAAAGAGGCTTTCTCAACTGCTCCAATCCTTTCTCACTTGAATCCTTCTCTACGCACCATTGTAGAGACTCATGCTTCTGATTATGCCTTGCGTGCTGTACTGAGTCAGGTCTCTGACTCAGGAAAACATCCCATTGCATTTGATAGTCACAATCTCCTTCCAGAAGAGCTCAACTATGAGTATCATGACAATAAACTCCTTGGCATAGTCTGGGCTCTCAAGAGCTGGAGAGCTTTTCTCCTTTCTCTTTCTTCCTCCTTTGAAGTTCTCACCAGTCAGTCTTTGCTTCAATATTTAATGACATCAAAGATTCTTCCCCACCATCAAGCCCACTGGGATGAATTTCTCTCTGAATCACAATTTTCAACCACTTACTTCCCTGGCCGCTTGGATACCCTCCCGGAAGCATTTTAATGTCAGGACAATGTTTATCCAGAGAGGAGGGAAGATTTGATCAGAAATAATCCAATGAACTATCAAAAATTATTAAGGAAGATGAAATTCAAGCCTCAAAATTTGTTGCAGTCAAGGTGGATTTGTATTCAAATTCTATTGATTCAATTCAGAAGGAATTATGGCAAGATTCTCAATATAGAAGTATTCTTCAAGATTTGGGTCAAAGTAAGTCTGTTCAGGATTATTCTCTTGATTCCTCTTCCCAACTTCTCCTGTTCAAAGATTGGGTGGTTGTTCCAAATGACAGCAAAATTCAACTCAGCATACCTCAAAAGAGGCATGATTCTCCTCTAGCTGGACACCCTGGCCAAGGGAAGACTCTCAAACTTGTCAAGTGGGATTTTCACTGGTCTGGGATGACTCCATTTATCAAGCATTATGTATCATCCTGTCAACAGTTTTCAAGAAACAAAAATATTCATCACAAGAAGTTAGGACTCCTCAAACCTCTTCCAATTCCAAATGGTCCTTGGATTTGTCTTTCAATGGATTTCATCACTCAATTGCCACTGTCCAATTCCTTTGACTCAATCCTTTTCATAGTTGACAGATTTCCAAAAATGGCAGTTTTTATTCCAACAATGTCTTCAATAACTTAACTTGATTTGGCCAATTTATTCATCACAAATATTTTATCAAAGCATGGACTTTCTTCAAGCATTGTTAGTGATAAAGGTTCTCTTTTTGTTTCTTTTTTTGGACCAATATTTTTCAGCAGATCAATATTTCAAGAGATCTGTAAACTGCTTACCATCCCAAAACTGATGGACAGACAGAGAGGGTAAATCAGATACTAGAACATTACCTTCAAATGTATTTCAGTTATCATCAAGATGATTGGAACACCTGGCTCCCTCTGTCTGAATTTTCCTACAATAACTCTGACCACTATTCAACAAAACAATCATCACTTTTTACTGTTTATGGAAGAGATCCACAATTTGACTCATTTCACATTACTCAAGATACTTCTTCTGGAAAATTAGCAACAAAAATCCAATCAGTACAGCAAGATGTCAAGGGATAACTTGAAGTTTCCATAAACAGGCTTAAGAGGTATGCAGATAAAAGTAGAAAAAGTCCACCTTTTTTCAATCCTGGTGACATGGTATGGCTTTCTTCCAAGAACATTAAATCAACTAGACCCACCAAAAAAGTTTCTGAAAGGTGGTTGGGTCCTTTTCCAATCTTGAATAAAGTCAGCACTCATGCCTATCACCTCAAGCTCCCATCTAAATGGAAGTCCATCCACCCAGTCTTCCATATTTCACTCTTAGAACCAGTCAAGACATCAAAAACACCAAATAGGAATCAAGAGCCTCATCCTCAAATAATCATTGAAGAAGAATAGGAATTAGAAGTCTCTCAAATACTGGAATCAAAGCTCAAGAGAGGAGAATTATGGTATTTGGTGGAATGGAAAGGTTTCAGTCAAGACCCAGAAAGATCCACTTGGGAACCAACTGAAAGCCTCAAGAATTGTCCTGAACTGGTTAAGGACTTTCAGCCTTTATATCCTGACAATCCAGGAACCAATTCTTCAAGAGATTGATGAATTATGGGGCTTGGTGGGGAGAGTAATTACCAAAAGTAAGTCCCACTCCTGTTATTCACCTTTAGAGGTATTCTACCCTTTTTTGTTGTAAGCATCACCCTGGCCACTCTGTGAGCACTCTTCAATTTTCAAACACAGATCTTTGGCCTGGCTTTCAACATCAATTCCCAAAATTATAGCCATTCTCACTTGGGCAAATTCACCATTCCTTTTATTCATTTCTTTCCAATTCTTTCCAATTCAAACTTGTTCATTCAGCAAATTTATTTTCTTTTTATGGCACTGGAGGGAGTGGTAATTCTCAAAAGTAAGTTCCTCTCCTGGTGTGCACTTCCCTGAGGGGTCTAATATCTTTCCAAACATCACCTTGGCAACTTTGTGAGCACCTGGAATCAAATTTCTCTTTCCAGGTCCTAGGCCAATTTCAAAATCAATTATCAACCTCTGTGATGAATATTGGGATCTCCTCAAGATTCATTTCTCTTCTTTTCTCTCTCTTCTTTTCTTATTTTCATTTTCATTCTTTTATTTTTATTTTATTTTCATTCCAAATTTTCCTTTATTTACATCAAAAGAATTCATGAACAACCATCATTCATTTTCAAAATCACATCAATCATGAAGCCAATGTCAAAAGAAGATCAAGCAATTCCCGCGTTATATGCAAATTTTTAATATCAGTTTCAAAATTTTTATCTTAACCATTCCTCTTGAATCCCTCTCTCAGAATATTTTCAATAGCGTCAACAGGCTTCACCTTGTATTGGTGCTCAGGAGGTCACCATTTCAAGGTGGGGGGTACTTTCACAACCATGGCAATTCACTATCTTGGACCTCAATATGGCATACTTATGCCATATCCAATTTATGGCAATTGGGCCATATCCATAATCATTGGCCAAATTGGCCATTTCATTCTTTTTTGGCCTTTTATATCCATTTCACTTTCTGGGCCCAAATTGGCCCTTCACAATCATCAGCCCCTTCCTGGCCTTTCTCTGCTTTTGGGAACTCTTGGGTATTTTCGAGTCAACAGGGAAAATACAGCTCAAAAGCCTGTATTTGGCTTTTCAAGCTTTAAACACAGTTTTGCACATTTTGCGCACTTTTGCACATTTTAGCTGTATTCAGCTGTATATACCATTTTCCCATTTATTATGGGAAATATTCCCAAAAGGCCATATCAGGCCTTTTGAGGCTTAATTGCCAGTTTTACACATGTTTTTTCTGTCCAAGAGCCCCTGTGACATCACAATTTCAAAATTTCAATGTAATTTTATTGTTGAATTACAATTCAATTTTTATCTCTATATATAAATCTATAGTTATATCTTATCTATAATTTGATAATATTAATAAATTCATTTTATTTTTATTTATATCTTATTTTATTATTTTTGGTCTTTTGGGTATATGAAAATACCTCTAAGACTCACACCTTATCAAAAGGTAATTTTCTCAAATGACTTCCTAAACTAATGGTAAATAATTTAACCAACCCCATGAAGCACATACTTCAGGCATAAAAAAAACTTGCTACCTCTCAGGTAACCCCGCAGGAATTATACCTCAAGGTTTCTAAAAGCGGTGTTCCAAGAATGAAGATGAAGAAAATATTATCTTCTCAAATATTTAATGAGAAAATATGAAGATTGCTGATATTGAGTATATATTACTTAGATATTAAGACCTTTTTATACCTTTTTTTTCATAAAATTGATTATCCAATGAAATCTTTTTCTTATTATTGTCTTGAGGAAGATATTACTTTGAATATAAAATAGTCATGTATAAAGTATGCTCACAAAAACACTTGAATTTATCATCCAATTTCTCTGTGGAGAGACAATAATCAATGTATTTTTTTAGTATATCTGAGAACTCTATATAATTCAAAACTACACTAATCCCTTCTTCAGATTAGCTAATAAATAGAATGTTTCATCTGCTTTGGTATTTATATCAGAAAATAACAAACTGAGAAAAGGAAAATTTCTTAATCAATTTTGTTAAATTCAAATAGATATCTTGTAATGGGTCCTAATCAATATAATTTGCCTCTTTCTAGAAGTCAGCTGTAAGCAAATTGACTTTCAAATACTTTTTTCTTCAGAACATGGATCCAAGCTCTATGAAATAATTGAGGAAATTGAAGAAAAATTCTATTTTAAACATTGAGGGGAGAAATTTCCTAATAAGAATCTCTGAGATATTCTATTTAAACTTATAGAGGTGAATTTTGAAATTTTCAGATAAATTTATGATATATTAGACTCATTTAGGATAATACCTTAATAATAGTTCAGACACTCCTCTAAAGCTTTCTACTTTTACAGATAAAGGTCTTTATCAAACTAAAAACTCATTTAATGTAGTCATAAAGAGAGATCTTGTTCATATTCAAAACTTGATTGACCTAGTATGTAGCTTAGCTCTCTAAATATAAAACTATCCATGAAATAATGATGGATTTAGTTTACATAAAGATTGGAGATATCAATTTTTGTCTTTTTTTGAACTTTCAGTCCATGGATATTAAAATATGAAATTTGAAGTCAGCTTCAGAATAAAAAAGTAGAAATTCCTGTCAAAGATTTATCAAAGCATTATTTTAGAAAAATATTCAAGTTCTAATACTCCGCAATATACAATCAAGATATAATCTATAAAAATTAAACTTCTATAATCACTGAATTTATCCAAATCATTTCTAATATTTTTAATAATAGAGAACTCTTTATCCATAATGTAATGTGTTTTTATTCTCTCTGCACACAAGTATTCCTTTATTTTTTTAATGTTTCAATATTTTCTAAATTATTCAAATAGTTAGTCCTTCAAGCTAATAAAAAGTTCATACTTATAGATGGTCATATTAACTTAGAAAAACTATTCAAATTGTAGTTGGATCAAAAATAGACTGATATTTTATGATTTCAATTTCTTCTCTTGCAATTCTTGACAATATCCAAGCAAAGAATATAAATATCATGAAATATTTAAGCTCTACATAGATTAGATTAAAAAGAGAATCAATATAATATATAAATATTTTTAATCATATTCCTGAGAGAAAGTAAGTTTAGGGAAGCTTTCATCTTATTACTAAAAAGGGTACCATACCTCAAGGTCTGGTAGTCTAGTGGCACATCGGGAATAGGCCTGACGTTGCATTTGCAACGTCGCGCTGACGTTGCATTCAATCTGGTTTCGCAACATCACCAGCCTGATGCTGCAGCGTAATATGAGTCGACCTGCCCAAACTAGAATTTTTTATTGAGAGGGCTTCTGAAGAATTATCTCTAATGTGTTAACCTTCATGTATTACAGTAAAGAAATTATTCATCATTTTTCTTTGTTGCTACATCATAAGAATTTTGAATGATATACTGTGCTTGAATTAGAGTAAGGAATCTTGCATGTATCATACAGAATATGAAATTAAATAAGATTATCAAAGCAACATAATTCTGAAACATTTTCAAATAAATAAAAATAATAAAAACCACATTGGCTACAGATTTCACAATTTCTCCAACAATAACAGAAAATTAAGTTTAAGAAAATAAAACAATCAATCAAGGAATAAAGTAAACTAATTTGAACAGTTTATAAAGATTCTGGCTAATCGATTGCAAGCGATTCTCAAATTTAAAGCTTACAAGACAGGTCGAGATTGAATAGAATTAAATTTAAATTTATCAGGAAGATAACATAAATTTTTGCGATCAAGAATTAGTGATAAAGGAAATACATAATTGTTGATATGAGGATGAAATCGAAATTTGTTAAAGGGTGAAGTTCCTTTTGACTGAGCCCCTTTGAGTACCCTGAGTTTGTATTGTGCACGCACAGGATGAAATTCTCTTTCTGCTACGCTTATTTGCTCAGTTTGATTTTCATCAAAAGACGAGATCATTTTTGTTAATTCATCGTTATTCTGAGCTCACTTTTAAGCTTCAAAGTTCATTTTTGGGGCATGGATCATGCATTGATGTCCTTTGTTTGATGGGTTGGTGAATTTTGGTTTTTTACTAAAAACCTCCAAACTTTTAAGTATTTGCTATGAAGCGATCAAAAGTACAATTCAGAATCAGAAGCACGAGGTAGAAATCTGGGCTGTATTTCAAGGAATCAAGCAATACCTTTTCCAAATCAAACATTTAAGTATATTTGCTAAGTCGTTTCTCTCTCTTTGCATAATACATGATTCCTCACAATAAAATAGCTGAGCTTTTCAAATTATCCCTTGATTATTACAAAATGCAACAAACTTATGAGAATTTTTGTTTTTTTTTAGAAAATAACAACAGCTGAACACAATTTCCATGCAACGTCACTGCAACATTGGCGCGACGTTGCAGTTGAAACGTCAGCATTTTTCCTGATGTGTGGTATGATTCATGCTTGGGACTTGGTTCCAATAGTATGAGGTCCTGGGTTCGATTCCCAGCCAGGCCCATATTTTCCTTGTTTTTCATTCTTGTGTTCCTTAAAAATAAGATGGTATAATAGCTTCTGGGGAGAGATTTTTGGTCAGCTGATACTAACCCTTGTGGTTGAGGTCCGGGGTTCTATTTTTAAAAAGTATGCTAACAATGAAACTTGAATTTTTGTTTGAATTTCTCTGTGGAGGGACAATAATCAATTTATTTCTTCTCGTTTATACCTCAGCACTCCTGGTACTTCAACACTACACTACTTCCTTCTTCAGATTAGCTAATACATGGAATGGTTTATCTGTTTTGATAATTATATCAAAAAATAACGAACTGAGAAAAGTAAAATTTCTTGATCAATTTTGGTAATATCAAAAAGATATCTCATAAAGGCTCTTATTCAATACAATTTGCCTTTTTCTGGAACTCGGATATAAGAAAATTAACTCTCAAATACCTTCCTCCTCAGAGGATGGATCCAAGCTCCATAAAATAATTGAGAAAATTGAAGAAAAATTTCATTTTAAATATAAAAGGAAGAAATTTGTTTCTAAGAATCTCTAATATCTTCTATTTCAACTTATAGGGCTAAATGCTAAAAATTTAAAATTAAGTGATAATATGTTCAAATCATTTATGATAATACCTTAATAATAGTTCACACACTCCTATAAACCTTTTTAGATCTATAGATAAAGGTATTTATCAAACTAAAGCCTCCTTTAATGTAGTAATAAAGAAAGATCTCGTGAGAATTCAAAACTTTATTCCCCTAGTATGTAGCTTAGCTCCATAAATATAGAACTATTTATGAAAGAATGATGGATTTAGTTTACTATAACGATTGGAGATATCAATATTTGTCTTTTTTTAAAATGTTCAATTCACAGATATCAAAATATGAAAGTTGAAGTCAGCTTCAGAATAAAAAAATAATGATACCTGTCAAAGATTCATCAAAGCATTATTTTAGAAAAATATTAAAGTTGTAACGCTCCGAAATATACAATCAAGATATAATCGATAAAAATTAAGCCTCTCTAATCACTAAATTTATCCAAATCATTGCTAATATTTTTAATAAGAGAAAGCTCCTTTATCCATAATGTAAATGTTTTTTATTCTCTCTGCACACAAGTATACCTTTATTTGTTTCATTTTTCAAGATTTTCTAAATGATTCAAATGATTAGTCCTTCAAGCTAATAATAGGTTCATACTTATAAATGGTCAGATTAGGTTATATAGACTATTAAAATGGTAGTTAGATCAAAAACGGACTGGTATTTCATAATTTAAATTTCTTCTCTTGGAATTCTTGATAATTTACAAGCAGAGCATAGAAATATCATTAAATATTTAAGCTCTAAATCAATTAGATTATAAGGAGAATCAATGGAATATATCAATATTGTTAATAATATTCCTGAGAGACTAAATTGAGGGGAGCTTCCATCTTATTTCTAAAAAGGGTACCATACCTCAAGGTCTGGTAGTCTAGTGGCCTGTGGTATGGCCCCAGATGATAGATAAGTTACTTTTAGATATTTCTAGAGTTTTTTGAATTTTAACAGCTAGCTAGCCCTGAGTTTGTTATTGTGAAAAAATGTTGCCAGTAATATAGTGCTTTAATCCAGCATTTATGAATTTTACTAGTAAAGCGTGGAATCTGGCATTTATAGTGAATTTTCTTTACCACCATATTTAAGCAATATAAAATTGACCAAGTGATAGAAAAGAACAATATTGAATGTTCTCAACCAAAGTCATTTTTAAAACTGAAATAATAACAGAATATTGCATGTGGATTATTTTAAAGTGATCCAGAAATAACTTTGAAAATGATTTTTATTTTTCATATAAAAAAGCAACAAAATTATTCTAAGAGAATTTTAAATCATCTTTTTATGTATTTATATATAAAGATAAAGTGTTAAAGTGTAGACAGAATTGTGAAATGGATGTAGCACTATTAGGGTTAGGATCAAATGGAAATGAGGAAGCTTTGAGGAAAATTGAAATGTTGTTTGGAATTAGCCATGGGGTTATTGTTTTTTTCATTCAAAGAGTGATTGGCATATTAATGAAGTTAAAGAGAAGAATGCTTTTGTGACCAAAATAGAACAACACAGAGAGATTTTCCAAGTTATACAGGAATAAGTCTTTCCTTGGTGAATTCAATTTACTTATGGGAGTCTCATACCATTATTAAAATGACACCCCAATGATGGTGAGGCCGATTTTGATTGAAAAAATAAATAAGATTTGGAATTTTTATACTTGATTTTATTTGGAATTATTATTCAAACTTAAGGTATTAAGGTATTCCATGTTGATAAAAATGGTTTGAAATATAACAAAAAATTCACTTCCCTACATGTTGGGTGTACTAGCTCACTTCATGATTAAAATGCACATCAACATATTTAAATAAAAAAAACCTCAAGACTTTTATGAAAAAGATCAGTACTTACTAGCCAATTAAGAATATGAAATCTCTCCTTTGGTTCAACCAGCTTATAAGGGAATTTTGGAACAGAATGAAAACAAACATTCTTTCAATAAATTTATAGAAAAACAAAGAGTAACAATTGAGCATGAAATTGGAATTTTGGAGGTTTGGTGGTTTTCTTTAAGGGAAATTTGAAATAAAATGAGGGATAATCAAGAAATCCAATAATTTGTCAATTGAGTTGTTTCTTGTACAATTTTCTATGATATGTTAGCACAAATTGTAGATTAATGGTTTGATTTTTATGAAGATTATGATCCACCAAAAGTAGAAAATCTTTATTAAATGGAAAATTGGGAAGATCTTGCAAATATGCATGGGAAAATAAAGCCTATTACTTTGGCATGGAAAGATAATAAATTATGAATTTTATCATAATTACTTGATTATTCAATAAATCTCAAGGCCTACAACAGAAAGGAGATGTGATTGATAAAATGAAACTATTTACAATTTCTACTTTTTAGCTCTCTTTTGGTCCTTCTTATTTATTTTCAAGTAACAATAAACTTTTTATTCAATTTAAGTAGGTGTAATTTTGAAAAATTCCTCATCTATATCAAGCAATTTGTGATTGATTTCAAAAGAACATCAAAAATGGGTAATTCATGGAGGAAATTTTGATGTAAGATGAACCATTGATGATGTCTTTCAAAGAATTTTCATGATTCCAGGTTTCTTTTAAAAAATCACTCTCCATTTTGAATTTTTGAAGTGCAATCCATTTCCAGTTGGGAATGGATGAAAATATTTTTTGAACAAAAAAGAAAAGATATAATAAGTCTAGGCATTGATATCATTAACATATTGATGTAGCTTATTGAAAAATCTATCTTTAGTGACAATGATATTTGTAGATTATTTCAATTCTTCCTTTTATTGGCCAAAGTAAATTCAAAGTTACAGAAATTTGGTAATTTAGAAGTTTTCATTAATTCTTGATTTTACTTTTCAGATAATTTAGAAAAAATGAAATCTTCATATTGTTCAAGTTTTAACAATTGAATATCATCTTTTTGAATTTAATGAGGTGTCAAACCAGGCTTTTTTAAGTAAAATCCTATAATCTTTCAAACCAATCAGTAATTATCAATATAAAAGATAAAAAGCCTTAAATGCCTGCAGATTTTCCTGAATCAGAACCTTGACAAAAGCCAATACCTTTCATGATTATACCTAGTAGATTTTTATTGGAATTTATTTTTTTTTCTATTAATGGATAAGATAAGTAAACTAAGAATAAGATTGTTTAATATGTGAGAGTTGGAAGAAGAATTGTAAAATGGGGTGATTGCATAAATGACAACTTATAAGGAAGGATTCTTGTTTTTATAAATGATTACATAAGGATGAGAAATATTTTTTATAGCAGTTTTAAGGATGTGAAATCATCAGCTTTATTATAAATTGAGATGAATGAGATATTTTTACATTATCTGTTAGGTTACTTTTTATAAATCATGGATATGTTGTCTTTGACTTTGGGTGAGTTTTCTTTTATGATTTTCATCTTTATTATTAACTTGATGGTGTTCTATAATTGTTTTCGTCCTAACCATGAAATCAAGAGTCTTATTAAGAGTTTAATAATATTTAAAATCATTCTGATTATGTAATAAATCTATTTTAGTCCTAACCATTGTGGTATAGCTGTACCAGTTTGGATTAATGGACAAACTAACCAGGGATTTTTTCATTTTTTCTTCAATATTTTTGCTTCTACTTTAAAGTATAGAGATCCTTATCAGAGGTAAATGAAGCTCTAAAACCATCAAATTATTTATTAACCTCTCTTAATGGAGAAGTGAACTTAATTGAGATAATATGACACCCAGTTAACCACTCCACATTAAAAAATAATGTGTAGGAAAGGTTGGTAGACCCAGATAAAAGATGTTTTAACTCATTTTATCTATTGACTGATTTCATTTTATAACTTGAATTAGATGATATTTATAGTAAAATAAAAAATAAATAAAAAAATAAATAAAAATATTTGCTACACCATAGGAGATCTTAGCTGCAGTGAGTATTAATGAAGATATATTTCAGGGAAGACTTGCACTCAAGTAGGCGTCATAGAATATCAATTAAGTATTTATTTATTCATAAAAGAGGTATAATTGGATATTCATATGAATATTAGGCTTTATCTTATTTCTGGGAAGGAGGTATATATTTAATTTTTAAGTAAAAATCTGGGAAAAGTGTTTAATTCAGGTTTAGGAAACCATTTGAAAAAGAGCAGTAAAGGTTTATTATATTCTGTAGTCCCTTTGAGGAAGTCTATCATCAGAAAATGGAGTATAAAAGATTTTAAAACTTAGTAATAATTTCTAGGACTATGATAAGGTGGCCATTGTGATGTTATGAGGAAGAAATTCAAGACTTGGGGTGAAAAGAGATGGTAAAATGTTGTGAAAAGTGGATAGGAATAGGCTAGGAAAAGGAAATTAGAAAGTATAAGAAGGTTAAAGACAAGAATACAGAAGTTTCACAATGGTTTACTGTGAAGAAATTACAGTTACAGGACACATAGCTACAGAAAATGACAGGATAATACAGGAAAATTATAATACAGCAGACAAGGAGATAGGGATTCCAGGGTTTTCAATTGATTATATAATAAATGAAATAATAAAAAGTAAAAAAACAAGAGTTACTAATCATTAAGATAAAGACTCCAGAGTTCTCAATTGATTACATAATCAATGAAATCATCAAAAGTAGATAAACTAGTATTACTAAGAATGGAGATCGGGATTCAAGGGGTTTAAATATATTACATAATAAATGAAATAATGAGCTCAACAACCACAAAATTTACAAAACACAGCCTGGAACAACCTGAAAAACTTCAAGTCCCCTGTTCTTGACACTCCTATGGGGGCCCTAAAAACCATAAATAGAGGTCCCCCCTCAATTCTTTTTTCCTCATGACCTAGAAAGAAGTCAATTACAAAGATTTGAATTATTAAAACTCTTTATTAAGGGAATAACCTCATTCCATTCACATTATCATAATTTCTTTAGGAATACTCAGTAGATAAGCTGAGAAGTATATTTATCCCATTCCTGTTCCTAAAAATGTTTTCCCAGTAGCCAAGCTCAGTAAAACTGTCTGAGTTATTTCTAGCTAATATTAGTTAAAATTTGTTCTAAATTAATTTATGAACTCATCTCATTTACTATCCCCATTCTTGAATTTTTTCTCAGTAGCTAATCTCAAAAGCACTGTCTGAGACCTTTTTATAATTAATAGTCGATAACAGCTTGTCTAGATTGATTTATAAATTAAACTAATTCACTGTGTAATCAATATTATTGTCCCATTCCCAATCTTCTCAGTAGCCAAGCGCAGTAACACTGTCTGAGTTATTTACAATCAATATGAGCTAACAGTTTGTCTACTTTAGCTCATAAGCTCATCTCATTGACTATACCCATCCCATTATTTCTCAGTAGCATTGTCTGGGTGTTTTATAACTAATAGTAGCTAACAGTTGGTATAAATTATTTCATGAATCCATCCCATTGACAAAGATCTTTACTAAGTAGAAAAGCTCAGTAGTAAATCAAACCATAGCAGTGGTTTTTATCACAAGTTATCATCATAAAATTATGGAAACCTTAAAAATAGTAGTAGTGTTTGTTATTATTAGTTATCATTATATCAACAGTTTTATCATCAAAATTGGAAATCCCTCAAGGTTTTACTGTTCTCAGTAAAGGAATAAGAAAGTATTTCCCCCATTTTCATATCTTCCTTTATATGTGGTAAGGTTTTATAAACCCTTGTTTCCAGATCAAACAAAGTCTGATAGATTCTGTTGTATATACTTTTCTGACTGATCCACCATAAAAAAATTAAATTGATTGTGGAACTCAATTCAATATAATTCAGAATGATCAGGGAGGGAAGCCTAGAGTCTTTTAGCACACAAGAAGAGCAAGGGATACAAGCTTTAACAAAAATTAAAAACTGTTTTCTTGTAATTTACCCCTCCAGGTACTGCCTCATTTATCCCCAAAAAGAGGAGTTCCCACACCATTACACAATAAGATTGGTTTTTAGAGAGAGAGAGCAGAAGATTTCTTTTTAAACTTTAAAGATGAAGGGATTTGAATGGTTTAAAATTATGTTGAAAAATTAAGCTCTTATGAATTATCCACCCCTATATTAACATTAAAATTCAATGATAAAAACAGTTAGTAAGATCATGAAAAATTCAAATATATAAAAAAACCACCAAAAATAAGCATCATCATAATCATTCATAATTGTAAAGGGTTAAAGAAAATGATTTGAAAAACAGGGGACAAGATATATTAAAAAGAGAAAAAGAAATAATTAGCCATCATCATCATCCTTCATTATGAAAAAAACAAAACACAAATAAATAACCAGGGAATGAAACCCCTTGAAGGCCTCAGATGGCCATACAAAGCAATTATTGAGTGATTGGAATTAAATTCAATTAAAAAAAGCCCCAATTCATTTGGAATCAATTTGGGATGTGTTCCAAATTGATTTGTTCTGAATCAAGTCAACTCCAGTGTAGAATCTCCCAGAGTAATGATTGGGAGTTTCTGGGTGGGTTATGGAATTGGGAGTAAGCATGAATGGGTGGTGGGTGATTGAGCTAATAATAACAGGTTGTTAGATGGTGATGGTTAAGAGAACTTGATCATAAGGGGTCTCATGGGTGGGCCATATAAGAAAAGATTGTTGAGGTGATTTCTTATTGAATGATGAGGAAGTTAGAAAGAAATAATATATAAAATAGCTTGACTATCAAAGGGGAGAATAAAAGTGTTCTTGAGAATATTTAAAAATTATTTAATGAATTAAAGACATATACAATTGCCTTGAAAAGTTGTTTTGACACCTCACAAGAGGAAATATCAAAATTAACAATGAAGTTGAATCATACCACCTCTGATAATACTAGACAAACAGAACTATGGCAAGAATTAACACAAACAGAAGATAATGATAAAGCTAATGTAATAAGTTTAATACAAAGTTTACAACATGAATTCAGAAATTCCCAAAGGTGTTCCAATAGTAAAATGAATGATATTGAACAATTACTTCATGCCTTACCAAGAGTTTCTACACCTTTGAATCAGAATGAGGGCACAAGAATTCCAAATCCACAAGTATTGGAGGTTGAAAACTCACAGTTGAAAAATGAATTTTCCACTTTTTTTCATAACTTGGAACCATCAATGGGCCAAGCACTCCTGAAAGAAGTACCAAAAGCTAAAGAATAGCCTCACTTCAGTGGTGAAGGAGAATATGACCATATGGAATTCATCAGAGGTATTGACATGATTAAAGAAGATTTTGAATTACCAGACATATTGGTAACAGCAAGATTTAACACCTTGTTTACCAGATCAGCTCACAGATGGTATATCAAATTAAGACAAGCACATAGACACCAAATTTGGACTTGGTAGAAAACCCTAATTATCAACAAATGGTCCAATGATGCTTGGAGGTTTAAAGTGGAAACAGCCTTTGAATCTGCCAAATTTAATTCTGATAAAGACAAAGCTTTAACACGGTTTTTCAAACAAAAAGACAGATCAACAGAATTGTATCCTGAAATTTCAGAATTTATGATCCACAGAAAGATTCTGAGACAATGTGGAGGTGACTTGGAGCATGCTGTCAAAAGCAGGACTAATGAACAATCTTCAGCAGAAGATATTATTAATATATTAGAAGAATTCACCACCAGAACCAGGATTGGTTCCAGTAGGGTGGATCTCAAAACAAGGTTTAATACACCTTGGAAAGATTCTGTGGACAAAAATTCCAAAGAAAATTCTAATAATTTTCAGTATAAATCTGCAGATATAATCAGAAAGTGCCATATTTTCCAAAGAACCACCCACTTAGCCAATACATGTCCAAAGAGGCGGGAAATCAATTAAATTGACATTGAAAAAGATCCTGATGTTGAAAAAGTGGATAATATAATTGAAGAAAATTCATATAAGTCATCAATATTTTCTGAATCTTCAAAAGATATAGAAAATACCAATGCCACTTTTGACATCATGGAATCTTATTCCCACTTGCCACAATTAAGCAATAGTCGACTTGATTTGTTGAAAATTTATGATGCACAACTTATGAAGACTAAACCAAACAGGGGAAAAGGTTATACAGCTGGTACCTCCTGTATAACAGAAGTGGTAATTGACAAAAAACCCACTAAACGTTTACTTGAACCAGGAGCCTTCTGCTCTTGTGTTGAAAAATCTTTTCTTAAGACTTGCGTACCAAATTTTGAATATCAATTGTTACCAATTGATGGCATAAAGTTCAATAGTGCAAGTAATCCAATGAAAGCATTGGGAATCTTTGAGACCAACATCATATTTCCACATATTAATGGAAATTTAAGAATCACTGTTGAATTTGCTGTTATGGAACATTGCTCTAGTAACCATTTTATATTAGGAAAGGACTATTTGCTCAGGTATGGAATAGACTTACATAACAACAAAGACAGATACGTTACTATTGGAGACAATAAGCATCAAAAATTTGCCTTTTTACCATTTAAAAGACAAATTACAGTAAGTAAAGTAGCACCAGGGAGCTTAGAGTTGAAAAGATTCAAATATGAACAGTTCAATGAAGCTGAAATAAGCCTTCATCTGACTGATAATAAGAAAAATGAACTTTCTACCCTTTCATATGACCAAAGAGAAGCATTTGCATCAGACAAAGAACCTTTGGGGGCAATTATTGGTCATGAAGTTGACATCATCCTTAATATTGAGAGAACTTATCCACCACTATTAAGAAGACCTGCATATCCAGAAAGTCTTAAATCAAGAGAAGCTCTGGAAATTCATATTAAAGACCTTCTAGATCTTGCTGTATTAAGGGAGGTTGGCCATAATGAGGAAGTAGAAAAAACTACACCAGTCATAGTGGAATGGCATAATGGAAAATCTAGAATGGTTAGGGACTAAAGAGCTCTGAACACTTACACTGTTCCAGACAGGTACCCAATACCAAAAATCAAAATTGGCCTTACCCAGATATCTCAAGCAGTGTATATAACCACTATGGATTCCCTTAAGGGATTTCATCAGAATGTTGCGACAGCAAGGACAAGAAAATACTTGAGGATTACTGTTCATTGTGGAGTAGATGAATATTTGAGGATGCCTTTTGGTATCAAGAATGCGCCTTCACACTTTCAAAGAATGATGAATGAAATTTTCCCTGAAGAACTTTCAGAAAGATGGTTAATCATTTACATTGATGATATTATTGTGTGTTCCAAAACTTGGGAATAACCTATGTACATATTATCCAGATTTTTGACAAAAATCCAATCTGTCAAAATGAAAATTTCTTTAAAGAAATGCCATTTTGGATTTAAAGAACTTAAAGCACTGGGACATATAGTTTCTGGTTTATCCCTTGGAATTGACAAAAACAAGGTTTCAGCATTATTGCTGAAACCCATGCCTCAGAACAAGAAAGAAATTCAGTCATTTTTGGGGTTTGCAGGATATTACAGGCAACATACTAAAGAGTTTGCATCCATAGCAAGACCTCTTTCTAAATTATGTGACAAAGACACAGTATTTGAGATGACTGTTGACAGAGTTAAAGCCTTTGAATCATTGAGAAAAGCTTTGAACACTGCTCCACTCTTACTGATGCCAGACTTTAGGCTGCCTTTTAAGATTCATATTGATGCATCAGGGGATGGGCTTGGTGCTTCACTTCACCAAGTTCAGATTATAAATGATAAACCAGTGGAAGGACCCATATGCTTCATATCCAGGCAAATCAAACCAACTGAATCCAGATAGGGAGCCAGTTAAATGGAGTGCTTATGCCTTGTCTGGGCCTTGGAAAAGCTGAATTACCTTCTGGAAGGATGTGTTTTTGAAGTAATAACAGATTGTACCGCTGTTAAGTCACTTTTAAACATGAAGACTCCTAACAGGCATATGCTCAGATGGCAAATTGCCATACAAGAGTATAGGGGCAATATGACCATTTTTCATAAAGATGGGAATATTCATAAAAATGGAGATGGACTAAGCATATGGCCATTACCAAATAATATTGATAATCCTGCTTATGTTCCAGAGGAAGCTTCCCCCCAAATTCCCATAGAAGGAATCAGTGTTACAAACCTGAACACCACTTTCTTTGAGGAGGTAAGAAACAGTTATACTCAAGATAAAAATTGTATCACTTTATGCCAATTACTTACTAAGGAATGTAAAGACAATTCTTTGATACATGCCTCAGATAAGATATGGAGAAAATCATATGATGAAGGAATATTCCACTTACTGGATGGTATAATTTACCACAGAACTAAGCATACATGTGTCATGTCAATCGTGGAGATGTCCTTAATCAATCTTGTACTTAAAGAATGCCATGACAGCCCTTTCTCAGGACATCTGTCTGAGGACAGAACAAGAGAAAAAATAAAAACCTGCATATGGTGGCCAATGTGGCAGAAAGATGTTGCAGAGTATTGCAAAACCTGTGACAGATGTCAAAAAGCAAAGAAATCCACTGGAAAAAGACTTGGAAATATGATCAAGATCCAAGAACCCAGCAGACATTGGGAGATTGTCCATATGGATTGGGTAACTTGCCTGCCACCAGGGGGAGACAGAGGTTATAATGCTTGCCTAGTGATTGTTGACAGATTTAGTAAGACTCCAATCTTTCTACCAAGTAACAAGGATGATACAGCCATGGATACAGCTCTTCTGATATTGAATAGAGTAATATCATGGAGTGGCATATTCACAAACATCATTAATAACAGGGATCATAAATTCACCTCAGAATTATGGACAAATCTTCACCAACTAATTGGGACAAAATTATCCTTCTCTTCAGCTGATCACCCACAAACTGATGGTCTAGCTGAAAGAATGACCCAAACCTTGGAAGATATGGTCAGAAGATTTTGTGCATATGGCCTTGAATTCAAAGACTGTGGTGGATTTACCTATTATTGATTTACTCTTTTACCGGAATTAGAATTGGAATATAAGACATCCATTCATGCCAGTACTGATCAAACTCCTGCTATTCTAGAAAAAGGATGAAATCCCAAATTACCTCAAGATTCCTTGAGGAAAGATGTGATTGAGATACATCCTACAGCTGCTAGCTTTAAAGAAATGCTAGACAAAGCTGGAAATAATGAGGTCAGGTGCATGGAAGACTCATTTGCATATGCTAAACACAAATGGGACAAATCACATGCCACTGCATAGTTTAAAGTAGGGAATTTAGTACTTGTATTCACAAATAACTTCAATAACATCAAAGGATGTAAAAATCTCAAAGACTCCTTTGCAGGACCTTTTGTTATTAAGGCCCTCCATGGAGAAAATGCTGCTGAGGTAGAATTATCTGAAGAACTAAGCAATAAGCACCCTACATTTCCAGTGAGCTTTATAAAGCCATATAAATCTAGTGATGCTGAAAAATTTCCCTTGAGGAATAAAATTCCCCAGGTTATACCTCCTATTGAATCATCTGGTATTAAAAAGATTACCAAAGTTCTCAAAGAAATAAAGTTAAGAACTATCAAAGTAAGGTAATACCCTGTTAGGTACAGTGACCCAACTTGTGAAGATGAATGGTTAGCAGAAAAAGACATACCTGAAGCTACTAAGCTTGTCACAAGGTTCAGACACACTAGAAATAACAATATTACAAAGTAATATTCTTTTTTAGGGGGAGGGAATGTGAGCCTTAGGGGTATTTTCATATACCCAAAAGAACACAAATAACAAAATAAGATATAAATATAAATAAAATAAGTTTATTTACATTATCAAAATAAAAATTGAAATATAAATACAAGTTTATATAAAAAAATAAAAATTCAATTTTAATTTAAAATAAAAACTACATTAAATCTCAAAAATTGTGAAATTGCATTTTTACTTGAAAAAATTAAGTAAAAATGAATTTTTAATAAAATTAATGAAATTAAGCTATTTTTGGTAAATATTTACATAAAATATATTATAGCTTTTTATCCAATAAATAAACTTAAGAAAATTATTTCACCATTGGATCCCTCATAAAAAATAAGGTGGGGTCACCTCTGGGTAAATTTCTGTAGCTCAACTCTAAATAAGCTTAAGTTAAGTTTTTAGTATTTTCTGTACAAAAGTTAAAAATCCTCAAAACCTTTATTTAATTCAAACCACCTGTGGTGTTAACCATCAATGTTTGTGTTAGAATTGAGGTGTTGTGTGTAGCTTAGAGGTTATGAGGAATTGAAGTATTTTCAATTGGAATGTCAAAATGTGTGCATGTATTACATAAGTGAACTGTAATTTACATATGAGGTATCAATTTTTGAAGTTGTGTACTATAAAACCCAATTGAATTGTATGTGTAAATTACAAGTGTATTACATGATTAGGAATTGAAGAAAAAATAAATTGGAAAGATTAATTTTGCGGCGGAAAAGGTACTCTAGCTCCAAGGGGGAGCCAGACACCCAAAGTCCTTTCTGACAGGTGTGGGATGTCAAAATACACGCAAACGTTCATTGCTTTTGGCCTGAAATTGAGTCACAGGGTCTGTGACTCAATTGATGATGAGGTTTTGATACCAACAAGGGCAGTTTTAACTGTTGCCAAGAGGGTAAAACTACCCTTAAGTTAAGCAAATCTTAGTAAAAAATTGTTTTAACTGGTTTCTACGTCTCTTACACACATTCTGAAGTGTTTTGAAGGCTCTAGACCAGCTATAACTATAGTAATGGCTGATTTAAGGGTCTAAAATAGCTAAAACCAGCCCTTTTGGGGTCTAAACCAGGGTTAAATGATGCCATAATTGGCTTTTCTGTTGTCAGAGGTTTTTCCACGACTGACAAGAGGGAATTTTGCTTTTGGAGTAAGAAAATTGATGGCTATAAAAGAATGTCTTCTTTGCCCCACTTTTCTCTTCATGTTAGAATCTTTTACTTTTATAATTAGTTTGAACACTGTTAAACCAAACAATAAAAGATTCCAACGACCCTTGTTAAAATCTGTTTAAACCTTTTTAACCATGTGAAAAGACCATTATAGACATTTTTTGTAACTCTTATAATCATTTTTACCCCTTGAACCACCCCAAAAGTGAATTAAAGCATCTTTCATCACTGTTAACTTTGTCACTTTGTTTCCAAATTCACTCTGGTCACTTTCTGAGGTGTTTTCTCTTTAAATATATTTTTAAAGACTTTTCTCTTTAATTAATTTCTTTCAGTTCTTTGCTCAATTAATTACAATTGAAATTGCTCTTGAAGAAATTTCTTTTGTAGCCTTAAATATCTCTTGTAGAGTATTTTGGGATAAATTTTTCTTGTTGGTAAAACAATAAATACTTATAATATTATTGTTTTAGACTTATAAAGCTGAAAACAATAAATTTGGCTTATTTCTCTTAAAAGTACTATTTCTTACTATTTCTAATTCTATTTCACCTTATACAAATTTTGAGGACAGGAAAATTACTTGATTTTTAATCAAAGTTTCATATCCACACTTTACAAAAAATAGAATAAGAAAAAAAAGTATTTCTTTTGAGGCTTAATTTCTTTTTTTTATTTTGATTAGTTTCTTTAATATAATTGATAACTTAAGGTGTTTTTTTGTTTTTTCAAATTTAAGTATTTTAAAATTAGAAAAAGAAAATTCAAGAAAGATTTTTGAATAATTGAAAAATAAAATAACTTTAGGTAGTTATTTTCATTTAAGTCTTAATAAGGAAAAAAATGTTTTATAAATATCATTAGAACTTGACATTTATTTGAAAATTTCAATATTTATATTGAGGATTTTATTATAAAAATGAATATTAATGATCAGATATCTTGCCAATTAATTCAAATTGATTTATTTCAGGAAAAAATCACAGTAAATCTAGAAAACATATATCATGTATAAATAATAAATCAAATTTACAAAAACCATATGTTCCAGCATATTAATCAGTATAGACTAATAATAATAAAATTATGGTGGAGTAACTAAATTATATTTTAAATTTCAAATTCAACTACTAGCTTTTTAATAAAGAAAATTCCAATATTTAAGCCTTCATTTATGGCAAAAAAAAATCATTTTTGTAAGAAACCTGGTTATTATTTAGAAACAATGAAAAATAATAAGATTTTATATATATTCTGTTTGGCATTTAAGTTTAAAAATTTTAAAAACTTTTTTTAATTTTGATACAAGTCAAAAAAATCTATTTTGTTTTTTCAATTTCTTTATATACTTCATGTTTTTGATTATATGTGTTTTTTTTTCAATTTGAAATATTATAAAACTTAATGATATGGTATAATTTGGTATATACAGTAAGAATTTCAAATTTTCAGTCATAGATATTTGATTTTTTTAAGATTTCTTTTTTCATAAGAAAAACAATCAGAGAATATCTCACATGGTTTCTCCGATAACTTTGGCTTATGCTTCTAGCTGATCAATTTATGGATATCTTTTTTTTCATTTCTTTATTGACCTTTTTATATACATATATATATATAATTTTTTAAAACAAGGTTTATAATTTTTTTTAATTTTAATTTAATTTTATAAAAATAAAAGAAATCAAAAATCTTAATTTTTTTGCTTTTAACATCATCTATTTTATTTTATTTTTATTTTTTTCCATAAAAAGGTGATTTTTTGATTACTTTTTTTCAAAACTTAGCGGAAAAAAGCCATCAAAAACCTCCACAACAATTTCCCAGGTTTTTGTCTGTTCTTTTGGTTTTTAATTATTTTCATATATTTTCTTAAGAGAGGTTATTAATTAATCTTCACTTAATTAATTCTAGTATTAAGCTTCAGGAAAGTAGGATTTTTTGAAATGGACTTATTGTGTGTCTTGAAGGTTAAGGAACACATTCAATTCATTTTAAAACTATAATAGAAACCAAATTCTAATAGGTTATGGAGCTTGGATGGACCCATAGGTCTCAATGTAAGATATTTACAATGAGTTCTTTTAAAAACGATCAAATTTGGATATCCAGGAATTCAGATGACTAGTAGCATAATTGAAACCAATTCTTCAGGAACATAATAATTTTCAAGTTTTTTCAATAAATTTCAAGGTAAAAATGGTTTGAAAGTATATAAATTAGGACATGGGTCAGCTTTTTTTGGTTGGAAAATCAACAGAATATTCGGTTTTTGTGCATAAGATAGATACCATTATTTTCATTCTACATGACTATACTATAAGGTAAGAAGAATCTTTTGCTTTAGTTGAGAAATTCATGCATGAACTGATAGTTTTCAATAGGTATTATAAATGTCAATGAAACTTGGGAATATGAATAAGTTTTCAAGAGATCTGAATTATCAAAAGGAATCCGTAATATTATGGGAGAAATTGATGGAATTCAAATTTGAAGTCAGACACCATCACCTGAAAATTCGAAATCATATTTAAATAAAAAGGGCTGGATTTCCTTAGTTGTAGAGTGTGTTGTGGATGAATAGTTGATCTTTATTAATCAAATTATATCTATAATTGCATTTTCATATATAGCTTAGAGTTGAATTTGTACTAGAGCTTTGGGAGCCTGACAGAATCTATCCATTATAGCTGAGTTTTTTAAAACTAAGACATTGGGACAAAATACTCAGTGGAATTAAAAAATTTGCTAAATATATTCCGCTAGTTGGTGACTGAAGATAAAAAGGGAAAATTCTATTATAATTACATACGTAAATCCAAGGGATTATCAAAAAAAAAGATTCAATTCAAAACACTCATAAACTAGGTGAGCTCAATTTCATTCTCAAAAAACTTGATAATCATTTTGGTTAAGAGATAAATTGGGAAATTGAAGAACCATTTTAAATTCCTATCTAAAACTAAATATCTTCAGAAACTCCAAGCCTACAAGGTAGCTGTAGTCTTCATGATATTTCACAAAATTTTGGATACTAGTTAATATTTGTATTCAGATTTTTTTTATATTTAGATATTAGTAAGTAGAATGACTTTTTATTTAGTATTGAATTTTTTGAATTTTTGAATACAAAATCTGAATTTCATATTTGAGAAATGGAACTTTAACAAATTCAAAAAAAAGGATTATTCGATGCAAATTATCTGTAATAAAGGTTAAATAGAGTAGAGAGAAAAAACTATAAAAATTATTTTTGAAACAAGAGTTACCCTTCATAAAAAAGTGGAAGTTATTTAAAACTAACTAAAGGAAGATCAACAAAGCTGTAGTACAAACACTACAATAAATTTTCATGGGTAAACCAAATACATTATTACTTATCTAGGCATTGTCCCTGGTAGATTAACCATAAAAATATTCTCCATCATACCTATAATTATAGTCGTAATCTCTTCATTGATGAATTTTTCTTATTTTATCCATTACTCATTTTTTTCTTTTATTTTGTCATGCTTTCTCCTAATTATTTCATTGTTTCATTTCCTCATACCTACTTTTCTCATCTTGGGGTTTTTGTTTTTCTTCTTTCTCTCAAGTACTTCTGGTCTAATATTTTGTTCTTCAATGAGTTTTTGAAATTTTCTCATGAGAATTACTAGAGGAACTATCATACTCTGTATTCGTTTATTTTATCTTCCTAAATAAAACTGATTTGAGTGTGTTGTTCCTGTTGTAGATGTAATTTAATTTACATTAGGATTTGGAAAAGTGTTGCCCTTTTTTCCATATTTTCCAACCTCCATGACACTATTTTACCATTTTTTCTCAGTTTTGTATTTAGCAGGAGAGGCTTGAAATCTTTTCCTGGATCAACCATTTTATTTTCCATTTGGTCTACTTCATTTTTTAATTCCTTCAACACAATTCATTGTCTCTCCGGCCTGGTTGTTGCTCACTAATTCACCAGGGCTTCTATAGTCACCACTATCATTATCCCAAGTCCAATATTGCTAATAATTACTCATCCTCTTTCATGACGTATTTCTTTTATCAAATTTTTGGAATCTTGAAATCCAGTTGCATTTGAACCTACATCATATATATTTATCTACCTCAAAATGTCATAATTCTGTACCTACATAATCCTCATTTAAACCAATTTTCACCTTCAAATAGAAGTATATCTCACCTCTTTACACATTTTTTTATTTTTCTTTGATTGTGAAGACCCCCACCCCTCATTGAATCACAAGAATCCTTGATTAGCTAGACTTTTAACATCTCTCCATCATTTCAAAAGGAATTCCTTTTATTAATCAAAAATTTTCCTTTTTCCTTTTCTTAATTTTAAAAGAAGTTACTCCAATGAAGAAATAAAATTATCTACTAATTTTGGAAGCCATATTTCAATAAAAAGTGTGAAATAATCACTAATAATTCCTTGGTAATTCATTTTCTTCATCTGAAATCTTATTTTCTTCGAGTCCTTGATTTTTTTCTGGCCAATATTTCTGTGAAATTTTATGCATTTTCCTCCCCCAAATTGATTTTTTTTCTTAGTTAGTCAATAATCTTCCAATAAGTATTTACTAGATCTGGGTTCAAAAACTGTATGGAATATACATTGATATGTTAATAACAGCTGATTATTATCAATTAACTTGTATATTTTGTTGAATTTGAATTTTCTTCATTCAATTTATCTGAGATCGAAGGCAGATTTAGAAAGATATCTTCCTGCGCCTGATATTTGATCCTTTTAACATACTAATATGAAAAATTATAAGATATTGGGGTTTCTACTTGTGAATTAGCATAAATTTCATTTTGATATCACCAGGTGTAAATTTTGATAGATATTCAAAGAGATTTTCAAAATAATTTTTTCAATTTGTCATTAAAATTCTCTGTTTGAAGTTTAATAATTCATAGTGAATAAGAATTTTAATAAAATTAAAATAAGAAGTTTACTCTTCAAAAATTTAAGAATTTTAATTTTTTTTATAAATTATAATCAAAACCTTCTTATTATTTGGGTGTAATTTACTTCAGAAAAAAGGGAAAAATCGATAAATCTTGATGTAATCTTTTATTATTCTTTATTTATTTATTGAATTGAATGAGATCTTTTGATAATATTCCTTTAAGATTAAAAGAACTCCTTCTTGAAGGAAATTAAACATTTCTTTTTAAATAAGCTTCATTAAAGGAGATAAATCCTAAAAAATGCAAAGAAAACAAAGACGAAAATTTAGTAATAATGAAAAAGCTTGAAAATAATCAATTATTAGTATTAAATTGAAATATAAATATTTATTTGAAAAAAGTTTGTTATAAAATAAATAAAGAAATGCAAAATTGAGAAGAAGGTCAAAAAGTAAGTTTTATTTTATTTTTGTTTTTCAAATTTACAATAATTTTGATTGAATGTTCTTTGTTTTTATTAATTAGTAATTTTTGTAAAAACAGTTTGCTGAACAGTAATCTAAGGTAATTTTTCTTGAGTTTTTGAATAAGAATAAGAGATTTGATGATGAGTTATATTAAAAAACCACAGTACTTTGAATCAAATAGTTAAATTAAATAAGTTCCAAAAATAATGATGAATATATTATTATTATTGGATAAAAGACAGGTTTAAATTTGAAAAAAGCTTTAAAGAATTAAAGAGGATTCAAATGTGAAAATATTGAATTTTGCTTTTTGGAAAAACTATACGATCAATAATAATAATACATAATAATTTAAAATTATATTATTTTTGAATTAACTAAATTTAGTTCATTAAAATCAAGAATTCAAAATAATAGAAGAAAAAATCTCGATAGTGTGTTAAGATTTATTTAATTCAAAACCTCTTGGATTGCAAACAATTATTCAATTATTTAGTTATGTTTCACCTTTTATTTTTCTTCTCTCTATTTTGTAAGTTTGATGATACTTTTTTAGTAAAGAGGGATTATAAATATATTTTTGTTCTTTGTATTTTCCTTTATGAATCAAAATCATATTTCAAAAAATAATAATTATAATTCTAATTGAAATATATTTTGGAAAAAGTTTAGTACATAAAACAAGAATTTTTGAAAAATTTCAAACATCACATGAGAATTATATTTTTAAAGAAAAATATTCTTCAAAATATCAAAAACTTAATTGGGATAAATATTCTGGAAAAATTCAATACTTTCAATAAATTAAGCTTAAAGTTAATATTATTTGAAAGTTGATTTTTTTAATCTTTAAATTAAATCCCTTGTTTTTATTTTGACATAGTTTTTTTGAATACTATTATTAATGGATAAATAAACAACAATAGATTAATTGGAAAGTATTTTTAATGATAAACTGTTTTCAACTAATTACTGGGTTTTGAATTCAAGTTTCTTATATAATAACTTAGTTATCTTCATCCATCTTTATGGGTTTGTTTTTTTCTTTGTTTCCAAAAAACAACTCATTTTCTGTTTAAAAATAGTTAATGGAAAATGTTAGCCAATTGAGCTTGTAGTTTTTTTAGGTTCCACTATACTCAAAATTAGATTAATTTCTTTTTTAATAACTCTTATTTTTTCAAATCCTTCATTTAAAAACTCTATTTTGGTTCCATTTAAAGTATGTCATATGTTTATATGTTGATAAAAGTATTCTGGTAAATTTCCAAATTAATATGAGCTTCCTTTCTAATTTGATATTGATCTGTTTCTCCACTTTTAATAAGCCTATTATATTTTATGAATAACAACTTCAACCAATGAATCAAATACTTCATCATAATTTATTGGATTTTGAGACTGATTTAAGCTCATAGTTGGTTGGGAATATGATAATGGTAGTCCTGAAACACTTGTGACCAGATTTTGGAATTAGTTTGGTAAGTTTATCTTCAGAGAAATCTATCCATGATAGGATAATTTGAAAATATTTCTTATCATTGTATTTGGGAGCTTTTATTGGTTTTTTCTTTAAAATTTTATTCCGGTCTAAAAATCAAATTTAGTAAAGGAATTTCATTTTTTCAAAAAAATCCAAAAAACATGAGATAATGTTTTGAATGGAAAATCCAGATGAATAAAGCTATCAGATGAAAGAAGATCATCACCTGATAAGAGGGTAGGGTAAAGTCTCTTTTCCATTTCGATTATGAGAAAATAAATTTTGGAATAGGGAAATTATGTTCTTGTAAGAGTAGATGGTGATGATTCTTTCACAGAAATTATATTTTTGGTATAAAGCTTGGGGGTTGCTACATGTGGAAACCAAAAGCCTTTGGATTTGTCATGGGTAAAATTTATTCTGTGTTTAGAAACAATTTTGAAAGTGGATTTTTTGAATTTCAAAAGCTAAATTTGGAAATTTAAATATTTAAATTTGCTAATGTGAATTGTTGTATGAGCTATGAGCCTGTTTTGGTAATTTTATTTAATAAATATGGCCTTTAGAGAATCTAAACAGTCCACCAACACATTATTTTGGAGTAAGACACCCAAATTAATGGCCTTCTTAACAATAGCTATTGGTTCCTCTCTAACCCTATGTACTATAGAAGCTTAAGTAATATTTTTGTTTTATCTCCTCAAGAAATGGCAAAATATTATGGTTTATCAAAGGACATTTTTGTTTATTATCAAGAAGCAATTTCTCTAATTAATTCAATGAAAATATAAGTTATTCCCATTGAAAAGAAGATTTGATCATATTATAATATTAGCTCGTAAATCTCTCAATGAATTTACTTAAGTCTCCCCAGTCTATAATTCTTATTTATCTCCAAAGAATGAGTAATTTAATAGAAAAATCTCAATAATAGTAGGAATTTAAAGGTGGAAATGGTATATCTTATGAAATTAACATGAAATTTTTGACAATTTCCTAATGTTTCTTTTCCCTAATTTCCTCTTCTATTTATTGAAGCAAATTTAGCTTGGTTGTACGTCGTTTCTGAGCAGAAAAAGCTTTTATTAAATGCAAAGATAGCTGAATTTTATTGATAAAGTGTGATGATGGTTGAAAAAATCCATTTTGTTGATAGCAGAAGCTTTGATGTCTTTTTTAGGATTAATAGAACATAGTCCCATAATGTATCTGGGAATTAATCATGGATACAACTTAATGATGTTATAAGTGTTACTTTAGGTTGATTCCGCTTCATTGGAAACTATTCCTTTCATAATATCACCCTTTTTATTCAAGAATTGATGATACATTTTATGCTAATCAGATATTTCTTCAATGAAGTTTACATTTTGGAATTATGGAACCAAAATAAATAAACTATTTTTCCTCCATGAAAGCAAAAAAATGAAAAAATGAACCTTAAAAACAAGATATTCATTTGTATTGAAGGCTGAATATTTTTTCAAAATTTGAATTTATTTCCACTCAAAAGCAACATGTTCCTTGAGGTATATTTTACATACTTGAATAGGAAAAAAATATATGCAAGCAATAATTTGAATATAAGGACCCATATGCCATATCAATCCTCAAAATTCGTAATTTCTTAAAATTGCAAATATGAATATCTTTTTATGGAGGAATTAAATCTATGGATTTAAGGCCAGATATGAATTATATGCAAACTTTAAATTATGTTCAACCTATAATTTTTATGATAAAAGAACCCGTCTATCAAGTTTTAAAATGGAAAATACTTAAAATGATAATAATTCATCTCCCATAAAATAGTAGGGAAATTTTTTGATTTCTTTCATTTAAACAAATAAATTATGGTATTCTGTAGAATTCCATGTTACATACATATTTCTATTAGCTTTATGCATATGTTTGAGCTTTAAAGAGAATTTATTTATAAATACATATTTCTACTTACCTATAATTAATATCAGTCTTAAGGCTAGAATTTATTGTTTGAATTTAAGAATAGCTAAGGGGACAAATGTAAGGTGAGGATATGTAAGTTTGATTAAAGACCAAGTACTTTTCCTGTCCCCAAGGTTTTTTCAAGGTGAAATTATGTAAAAATACTAAGCTTGATAGTTTCAAAAGGAAAACATACCAAAATTGATGTTTTTAACTTTGTTAGTATAAAAAAATAATATTTCGAAAATTTATCCAAAAAATACGCTAAAAGAGAAATTGAAATTGGAAGCTATTGAGAAAGTGAATGCAGGAAAAAAAATATGATAAAAGGGTCTCTGGAAAGAATATCAAAGTGAAAACACATCCAAAAGTGACCAGAGTGAATTTGGAAACAAAGTTACAAATTTAAAAGTGATGAAAGATTCTTTAATTCACTTTTGGGGTGGCTTGAGGGTAAAATGATTACAAATAGTTACAAAAAATGATTGCATTTTTTTGGAAAGTTGTAAAAGTTTCATAATGATTTAGGGATGGTGGTTGTAATCTTATGTCATTTGGTTTCACAGCTTTTATATCAATTATAAAAGAAAAAGATTCTAACATGAAGAAAAAAAGAGGGGAAAGGAAGACATTCCTTTATAGCCACCAATTCTCTTCCTCCAAAAAGCAAATTTACTATGATCAATTTTTTTAAACAAACTAAAAAAAACCAATTATAGAATCATTGAGCCCTGTTTTGGACCAAAAAAGGGCTGGTTTCAGATTTTTTGCAATTTTTGGCAATTTTTAGCCATTTTTGGCTCCTCAAGCCAACCATTGCAATAGTAATAGTTGGTTTTGAACCTTCAAGGCAGGTCAGAATGTGTGTAAGAGACCTTTGAAATACTTGAAACTGTTCTTATTAAGTTTTTTTACCCTCTTGGAAACAGTTAATCCTGCCCTACTTAGTAGAAAAAACCTTATCATCAATTTAGTCACAGACCCTGTGACTAAATTGCAGGAAAAACAGAGTAACCTTTGCATGAATTGTTACATATGACACCTATCAGCAAGGAATGTGGGGTACTCAAGCACCCTTGGACCTAAGATTCCTTTTCCCCCAAAGAATTAATTTTTCCAATTTATTTTTCTTTAATTCCTCATCATATATTTTACTGAAAAATATTACATATTTAATTAAATTGAAAAATTACAGTAAAAAACTGTAATTATCAATTCCTCATTTCTAAATTCAAGGTCACTTATGTAATGCACACAAAAATCTTGAAGTTTCAATGGGAAATACTTAGATTCCTCATAAATTCTCAACTACACACCACACCCCAATTTTAAGACAAAAATTGATAGATTGAGATTTTGATGATTCTCATATTTTCATACAGAAAATACTAAAAACCTAATTTAAGCTTATTGAGAGTTGTGTTACAAAACCTTTCACTCAGAGGTTACCCCACCTGATTTTCTATGAGGAATCCAATTGTGAAATGATTTTTATATGCTTTTTTACTGTCAAAAAGGTTATAGAAAAGTCTATTAATGTTTTTACAAAAAAATATTCTATTTTTAATTTACTTGTCAAAAGTTTATTTTCACTTTATTATTTCAAGTAAAAATATATTTTTACATTTTTTGGGATATTAAAATTTCATATAAATTTGATCATTGAACTTTCATTGTAAAATTAATTTTTATATTTGGTTTTTGCTTTATATATGAAACTAGATGTTTTTTCAATTATAATTTATCTAAATTTTTTGTAGTATTTTGGGTATATAAAATTATGTCTAAGGCTCACAATAAAATACAGTGGAGGGAACCAGAGTACCACAAATTCTGCTGCCTATGATGATTAGAAACATTAAAATACTTAATAAATGGGCTATAATTACATATTAAATAAAGCTAAGAGTTTTGGAAGAATTTCTACTAAGACTGAGTCACATTAAATCATGACAAATATCAGGTAAGTAGCTATTTTAATAGGCAAAGAAGGTAATCAGCACCTCTTACTCCTGTTACTGTGTATATTATTTATTATTTATATCCCAAAAGAAAATAATATGAACCACGTTCTGCCTATAATCAATGAAATTACCTCATAGAAGCAGGCTTTCATCTTACTTATGGCCTGAATCATATAGAAAATAAGGTAAAAAATTCAAAAATAAATTAAAAATACAATTCTACATGAATAGCGATAAAGGTTTCAGGGCTTATATAGAACATTTCTTCCTTTAATAATATCAAAATAGAATTATGAGTCCATAATTTCAATCAAAAGCTTTTCATACAGTCCATTTTTGATTATTCCATACAAAATACTGAATCTTCAGAAAATCCCAAAGAATACAACCTTTGATTAAAATAGAAAAAATAAGAAATTTGAGGGAAAATTCCCATTAAAAATGAAGAAAGATTGAATTTGGTAGATTAACTATATCCTAAGCATAGATGGTCTGATATGCATGTAAAACCACATAATTGAGTAATTAAGATTTTCAAATGAAAAAATAGATGTATTCCCAAATGGAAATAATTTAATTGTTTATAAGATTTTTTTTAGTTAAATCACTTGTATTCCTATTTGAGCTCTCTGAATTCTTGAAAAGAGCCTTTTGTTTCTGTTTTTCTCAATATTAATCAATATCAATCATCTAAATAGCTATATCTTGAACATAATCTTCTATATTGGCTATTAATTAGTTATAAAGTGTTTTAAATCTTCAAAATAATCCATAAATTCTTGAAACAGAATGATATTATTGTTTAAAAACTGCTGTAGCTATAGTTTTTATATATTTTAGATTTTATCTACTTTTTCTTCTTCAGATCCAAAAAACAATTCATCAAACACCCTTCGAAATAAATTTAAAGGTTTTATTTGGAGTATAAATGATCTCTTAGTATCAATTATTAGAGTTCCTCTCTAATCTCCATAGAGTTATTAATTCAGGTTATAAGAATACTATTTCAAAAGATAACCATTCATCACGATAACTTCATATTATTCCTATAGTAATTAATTATGGTTTAGGCTTGCTGCTACCAGGTATATGAATGGAAGTATATAAAAAGAAAAATTTAAGATTTTTCTATGAAACTATTGATAATATTACTATGACTTTTCTTATGAAATATGATAAATAAATCTTTTATAACCACAAATAAATAATCAATTCTTTACTTATTTATTTTACTTGCTATACACTGCTAGTGATCCTAACAATAAGCAGTAATTGTATATTATAGTTAAATCCAAGAATAAATGATAATAAAAGCTGTTTAGATAATATAAAATTCTATTAATTAATAATTACCATTTTCAAGAATAATTATAATAAGAACTTTAAAAATACTCTAAAACTACATTTAAAAGAGTTGGAAGAGTGACTTGATGGATTATTTGTGGATTTAAGGGATTAATAATAGCTTTATAGCCATAATACAACAATTTATAGTTAAATAATATTGAAAATGGTATGATTATTTCATTTGATGTCTTTCTGTTTGGTTTGGAAAGATAAAAATACTTATGAAATATTTTAACTAATTCTTACTTGTTGGTAATAATTATAAAGCTGAAGGATAAGATGATATCTGAAAAAAAAGCAATAGTAGGCTTCATTTAAGTCTACAAAATCTCACAGAGGCATGTCATGCAGAAACCTGAAAAACTAGTGAGTGATAATCCTTTTAACTTAATTTATTTAATGATTAAATCACTTTTAGTCACATAAGATTATCATAATGAGAGCATCTCCTGCAGTGCTTCTAAGCATGGAGAGCTATATCACCAGGGAAAATGTTGTGTCAAGTGTCGGCAATTGACTTCATGTCAAGCAAACATCAAGCAGGATAGATGTCAAGCTCACGTCAAGTGAAAATCAAGCAAACGTTGAGCACATGTCACACTGTGGTCTTACACCAAATCCTGTGACATCCACCAATATTGGTTCCTCTGTTCCTTCAGCTGAGATTACTCACCACCTGATCCTCCCACAACCATACAAAGGTTGGTAAAAATTACACAAGACCTGCCTGTTTCCACACACATCAAAGAGCTCCTTCAGCCAGTCTTGATGTAGAGAAGGGGTGTGTGACTTCCCAGGTCATCCATGGAAGGACTCCACCTTAGTGGGATTTTCATTTTGTGGGTGACACTGGTGGAGCCCGCCGCACAATACTGCAGGTTCATGGGTGTGACACATGCACACAAAGGCAAAGCATGTGAGGGCCTAATGTCAAGTGGAATAACCAATTTGCAGTGACACATGTGGAACCCCTTGCGGTTGCGGGTGTGGGTGTGGGTGCAGTTGCGTGTGCGTGTGTGGGTGCTTTTGCAGTGGCGGGGGCCGGTCCATAAGTGCGAGACATGCGCAAGAAGGAAAGAGAATGTGCGTATGTAATTTTCTGAAACCTACCTGCACAAAGCACTCATTAGGGTATGTTACCAGCTCCATGTGACTTACAAAAATCCAAACTCTCATGGATTCAATGTAATGCTGAGGCCCACTTGGATTATGGACCTATTCCCCTTCCAACATGATTATGGTGCAGTTATTTCATTTTAGATCCTGTTATATGTGAGTGTGTGGGTCATTTGATCATTGCAATTGGCTTATTCACTCCATACCCAATGTCAAAATAGTAATTTCTTTGTGGCAATATGAACCAATAGGCTTTGCTTGTCACAATGGCATGTCACTGTCACCAAGCTTTGAGGAAGTTATTTCTCTGGAAAAAAGCCTAATGAAGCTGACAGAATTGGATGATTGTATCACTATATTTTCATGAAAAACTGGAGACTAAATATTATGAAATAATGGTTTTAGAATTACAAGAAGCCCACATGACATCACTTTTTTATCATCCAATCCACAGTTACCTTCTATTTATTCTTCAGATATAATCAAGTGTCCATCATCAAAACCAACAGCTTTATAAAGATTGAGATGTGGCCAATCTGGTAAGAAAGTCACATCAATCTTCAAAGTTTTTAAGATCAGAAATTTATTGTTCAGCATTCAAGATGGTTCAGAGACTTTAAAAATGCTATGAATAATACCAAATTTTTGTGAGTTGCCCCTCAGAAAACATATCACACTATTGCTAAGATCTTTGGATTCAGTTGATAATATATTGTTCCCAATATCAATGTTTGAAACTGGAAAATACCAAGGTGAGACAATCCTTGAAGTGGGATTACTTGTGGATTGTATGGTAGTGTCTAAGCTGATACATTCAACTTTTTCCCTTTTCAAATGAAAATTCTGTAATTACTCAACCAGGCAATCATAATTTTGTTGGTCATGGCAGGATGGTTTGTTACATTTTTGGTTATTGAACAGGGAAGGCGGCTGTGATTCAAAAAGTTGTTTTATTTCACATGGGATGAATGGGTATTTCAGGAGAACAGAAAGGTTGGAAACTCAACAGATATGTTGAAGTAAGTTTTTATCTATATCATCTATTAAGAGTTGCAAGAAGTTAGTCTTATTCAGTTCATGTGTTTCATCAATGTGAATATATTTCTCTGATTAATTAATGGACATATTTTGTTATTTGTTGGCATCTTTGCAAATACTCCAATTAAGTGCTCATAACCCCATGTGGCTGAGGCTTGTTCTGGGCCCCAACATTGGAAGACTTCTGGAATATGATCATCAAAATGATGATTTGGTTTACTTTTCTGTCTTGGGAACAGGTGTTTATTGGAAAGGCAGAATTTCTTCCAATGTTCAGCAAAGGCAGTAGCATCATCCATTGAAAAAGTCCATCTTGGGGAAATTTTGATAGCACTAATCAAATGGAATGTATTCTTGGTTATTTCATTTGAAAGTTCTTCTGATTGACCCATTTATCTTTGAGTGTTGGGGGAATTGTGCTCATCTAATGAAATCTGTTGACTGAGAATTCCAAATGGAATATAGAACTTGTATAAGAGAACCCATTCAGTGGCTTTTAAACTACCATGACAGGGGGAACCCATTTTGCAGGGTACACTTGTCCATGATGAGGGAATTATGGTATCAGATATGATTTGTTGGAGATTCTCCAGAGCCTCACCCTTCATCTGGTGATCACTCAGTGCACTGATATCCAATTCAGAGGGGATGTAATCTGCATCAAATGATGGAATCTCCTCAGAACCACTAGATGAATGTTGCATGTGAGGGGTGGGCATTAGGAGGTAATTTTTTGGGGTGGCAGTAGTGGGGAGTGACTCATTTATTACTTTTGCGGCCTCTCTAGATGTGATTTGATCAAGAGAGCTGTCAGAGGTCATGGAGTCTGAGTCTGAACTGTTGGTTTCATTGGATTTCCTGCGGGATCTGAAGTAAATTTCTGATTTGGACTCTGGAATGCACAATTTGAAAGTTGCATGATCCTTCAAATTTCCAACTATTAAATTATGCATTATGTCAAGATTAATGATTCTGGTTGCCTCCCAATACGGAAGGTCTTTCAAAATTTAATATTGCACTCCATACTCAGAGAAAATTGCTTGTCTTTGTTGTGGGGATGCCTAAAGCCATTTCACAATGGTTGATTTATGATTTTGGTATGAGCGTATGTAGTTAAATTGAGGACCAATTTCTTCAATTTGAGCTTTGTGAATAGTGCAAAAATTACAAAAGTGGCTTCCTGAATGAGAAGTAAATTCAGTAAGCTTGCGCATGTAAACCACATCTGCAATTACCATGAGGATGGAAACACAGATAAAGGATCCTGAAGGACCTGTTGCGGTGTGTGAAAAATGGTAATCTTGCCATAGCTCTTTGAGCTCCTTGATTAGTGGCATTAATAGGTAATTCAATTAAAGGGGAGTTGGACCCTTCAGATTCCTGCAAAATAGACATTCTCTGGCTTCAATATTTCACTTGGGGGGAGATTAAGACAAATAAGCATGAGAGGTCCAATGCTGGCCAACCGGGTTGACTTTCCATGTGAATTCAACCAGTCCACATAAATGGAGAAGGTCAATGCACCGGGAATGGACATGAATGGGGGGTCATTTATATTTCTGCTTCCAGTGAAGCATGTCCAGACCAATCCATCCCAGATGTCACATTTGGGGGAACCTTTGGGAATTTGGGATTTTTAATGTTGATTCATAATTTCAATGATTCCAGCCCTCTGGAGAAATCTGGCAATCTAATTTTTGAATGGTTGATAAATTAAATGTTTTTAATTTTGGCTGTGTTTTGGGTGTAGGGTTAAAATGAATTGATGAATTTGCCTCATGGTTGTGTGCAAGGGGGATCATGATCATTTGGGTCATTATGAAATTGAAAGTGGGGTTGGTCAGTTGTGACAGATTCAGTAAGGCCATTAAGAAAGAAACATTGAGGACAACATATATAGTTTTGAATCACTGGCTCCAATTGGAGATGTTCAAATATGTTACTTGGATATTGAGGTATATAAAATTCAGGAGTGGGGTGACCACCTGAGCTTGATATACTGGACTTAATCAGCAGGCTCAGGGCAGGGTTGAGAATTCATTAAGCCCTGCAGGGAATATTATACCTTAATGATAGAATGGCAGATATGATCATTCCAAGATCTTGTGGGGGAAGGTTTGGACTTCCACTGTATGGTTTCTGTACAGTGGAAGTGAGACCCAGTGGTGTGGAGGATGTGATTTGGGTCAATTGAGAATAATCAGCTGGGAAAAGCTGATCCAATATGATTTGCAGGAACTCAGAGCTTGCAGAAGAAGTAGGGATGTTTGGAAGAGATTTTGTAAGGTTTGACTATGAAACAATAAGTAAAAGTCACTAATATTTTACTTATTGTACTCTGAATGTCCTTATAAATAAAATAAGTAAGATAAAAAGAATTATTATAGTTAAGGCATAAAAAATAATTATATTATTAAATAAATATAATACTATAATTTATATTATACAAAACAATATAATAAATGAATATATTAATATATTTAAAAGCACTTTATTATTGTTACCAACAAATAATAAAGGCATAGAAAATTGTTTTTTATTAAGAATCAACAATTAATAACAATAATATTACCAATGTTAATGCTATATATTAATATAAATACTATTTACATTAATTGAAGAATTATTAATAGTAATAATAAAGAAAAATTACTATAATAAGATAAAATAACCTACTTTTGACGCGTAATATAATAATTTTGGAAGAATATATGCCAAATAATGTAAATACAACTTATTTAAATTGTATTTACAAATAAAAATAAGAGAAATTAAAAATCTTCTTGATTTTACGTGGAAATGAGATTTTTAAGAGAATTATAACAAAACAGCAGAACAATTGAAGTAATCACATCAAAAATCATGATGCTAATGAATATGAGCTTTTGTCTTTGATAATATTAAAGATCTATATATAAAGAATAAAGATTTTACCTTTTGATTTAATTGTTTTAATGTTTTGATGCGTCTAAGGGCAAAATAGAGTAAAAGGGGCTCTATTTATAGTAAATACCTCCCTTCTAGAGTCCAGTAGGATTCTAATAGACATTTACTGATGGTATATACTAGAAATGATAAGTATTTTAAGGTTTAGTGATGATTACATCATGATAAAACCATCTTATCTCATTATTACACCATTATTTAGAGTTATCACTATAACACTAAGTTCAATGACATCATAGGCTTGGCAGAAGGCTATATTTTGTGGATTTTATTATTATTAATCATAATATAATAGTATTCACCAGTTCTATCACCTATATAACTGTTAAAATTCAAATACAATTACAGTAAGTGATCATAAATGATCAATTTTACTCTCAAACTTTGATCATTAATAACTTTGGAGTTATACATGCTAAAGCTATTCTGAGAGTGAATTCTGATGGCCTGACATGTCCCCAGTAAGCTTCAAAGAGCATGGTATTACATCATCAACACTCTATTTTTGATTATTTTTCTTGTATCTCATCTTTTCTGTTGAAATTCAATATTATAAACTGCAAGCCTTGATTTAAAGGGGTTGTACCTGTATATTATGATAGAAAATACTTCATTCTTCAGGTATTAACTAGTGTAATCTGAATTTCTACTTTGTTTTAAGTTTGGACCACTTTTACAACAAAGTGGTCAACAGCTCTATTAATTTTTTTCAATAAACCTTTACAAGTTATAACCTTGTCTATAACTTGTAAAATGAAGCTCATAGCTATTCTCCTACAGTAGTTTCGTGGTGACTTCACTTTTGGTTTATCTCTCTATCATGTATAGTTTAAGAGATACTAGCTAAAAACCATGAATATATGCATTGACCAAAAAAGTGCATATATTGAGCTTAATTCCTTAAGTATTGACTTTGGATGATAGTCATAAGATAGTTTTATGTGTAATTTTCATGAGGAATCCAATGGTACATTCTCCTTCACATGTTTTTTTCATTGGCTTCTGAGTTAAATAAGATTTTATGCCTTTTTTAAGGTATTATTACTTATTCTTCAGTAATTATTGACTTTTCAAATATTCCATAAAAATTACATATGTGTATTTTACCATGAGGAATCTCATGGTGTAATTCATTTCACATTTTTACTCATTAGATTCTGAGTCAATTCAGATTTTGTACTTATTTATGGTATTTTTACTAGTCTTAAGATAATTATTATAAGTATCATTATTACAGAAATTATTTTGTGACCTTTTTGGATATGTGGTAATATCCCAAAGGCTCACAGATTTGGGTGCAATGGATGATTTGAGATTTTTAATTTGCTGTTTATATTGGAAAGGTGTGAAGGAAATCCACACCTATCACCCTCACTGGAAAAGTGTGTTTGAGTTGAGCAGTGTTGACATATGCATATATGCATTGAGGAATAGCGGCAGGCTGACATTTTTTCAGGAATTGCGAATAAGGTTGGTTTATTTATAAATATCTATGGTTGATGGGCAAGTGCTTAGGAGTTTTATTAATTGGGAAAAATTGAGTGATTATTAATGAAGGGGGAGATGATTTGAGCCAGTTGAGGATTTTATCCCATTAGTAATGGTGTCTTAGCCACAGGGGATAAAGTGTAACATTTCTCATAAGGATGGGGGAATTTGTTAGGATTTTCCTTGGGTAAAATGCCATGCTTATGAAGGCTTGTACATACTCTATTTTATTTACCCATGGTGATACTGTGGGTTTGACCCTTGAGGGGCATTCCATTAGGGATGTGTCAATATTGAATTGAGGGGATTAACATTCAAGCCATGTACACTGGCACGCCATTCTACATGGCTTAAACCTTATTACAGACATAACAATATAACTCTATTAAATAAAGGTTTGGAGTGGAGCTAAAGTCTTGTTATTTGATTTGAGGGTAGCGGGCTTTTAATTGGTTGGAAGGTGATTTGGATTGTCTTGCATTTCTTGAAAAGGTGATGTATCTTTTGTGGGTAAATCCTTCATGAATATACCCTTATACAGATATAGAGCACTGGGGAAGCTTGATGCATATATTAGCAGTTTGGATGATTCACACAATGTGACAATGGGGAGGGGGAAATTCTTATTGAATCTGATTACTTATGGATGATGGGTCCCCTTTGAGATCAAGGAAATATCACATTATAAGCTGGTAGGCTGCGCAGTGTGGTTTACGACAAAAGCAGAGGAGCTGAAGAGTAGGCAGGGAGAATTCTCCTAAAAATAGTCTTATTAGACTTCCACAAGAGACTTGGTTCCCACTATTCATAGAATCTCTCTATTATAGCTTTTCAAAGCTTTCATAGCATATAACTCTATTTTATCATAGTAATGAGCTGTTTTATCAAGTAGAAAATATTACTTTAGTTTTTTAGCCCTTATGTTATCTTCCAAGCCACATAGATCCTGTCTAAGCTCTATTCATGACTCAGATAGTGAATCTAGCATAGAATATGTTCAAACACAGTCACAAATGAGTCCCAACATTCCACTAACAACCCCTATTTCATCCTCAATGAATGTACCAGGTTTCAACATTGATGTGGGAAATCCAATGGCTCAAACTTCAAGAACTTGGTCAATCCCAGATTGTAAGATGTGTCTATGAAACTGATGGTAATATTACTATTAATCAAAAGTACTATGACTGTTCTTATGAAATATAATAACAGAATGTTATTATAACCACAATTAAATAATTAAAGAATTATTTCTTTCACGTGTTAAACACTACTAGTGATTTTAACAGTGAGCAAGTAATTGTCTACAAGAATCAATTACAAGAAGATTTTAATAATAAAACTTCTTTTATTAAAATAATAAAATTATTTTAATATATAATTATCTTTTGCAAGAATAATTATAATAATAATTCTTGAAGAAAACTAATTTTGGAGAAAAACTTTAACAATTAAAAATAAATCACTCACTAATATTCCAAAGAACTTATTGAAAGATAAGATGAAGAGATTTGACATAGAATTGGGGATTTTAAGGATCAAAATGAATTTATAACAGTATTACAACAATATATAGTTGGACTCTATGATTTCATGTCTTTCTGATTGATTTTGAAATATTTAAAACACTTAAGAATAGCTATAACTAATACTTACTATTTGGTAATAATGATTTAAATGATAATAAGATGATGATGATGATGTGGAAAAAACAGCAAGAAGAGGCCTCTTTTAAGTCAACAACAGCTCACAGAGGCGTGCCATGGAGCAAACTGAAAAACCAGTGAGTGAGAAAACAATAAACCCTTTTGGATTATTGATTGCATCATCTGTTGTCACGTAAGATTATCATAATTACTTAATTGATGCTTTTACATGACTACCAACCCCAATATGGTTAAGAATAAAAGGAGTAACATCTGTAGATCTTCTTTTATTCCAAAATAATCATTGATTTCTCAAGGTTATCAATGTTATTTCTAATTTCATCACAGGTTGTAATTACTGTAAATTTTTGAAAATTCAGTGTTTCACGTAGAATAGTCAAAAATGGACTGTAAGTAAGACTTTCAATTTTACTAGTAAAACTGTAATTCTTTTTGGTTGTACCATAAATGATACAGCTCTCCATTGGTCCTGAAAGGTTCAGAAAGATTCATTAAGAATTGTCTTTTTAATGAATTTTTGAAGTTTTTACCTCATTTCTACATAGAATTGTAAATATCAGTGTTTCACTGGTTGCTATGAGGTAATTCAATGGATAGAAGTCCAAAAAGGGTTTTAATTACTCTTTTTGTAAGGTGTGGATATGAAACTTTGATTAAAAATCAAGTACTTTTCCTGTCCTCAAAATTTGTATAAGGTAAAAATCAATTAAAAATAGTATGAAATATTATTTTTAAGAGAAAACACGCCAATTTTATTGTTTATAACTTTATTAGTATAAAACAATAATATTATAAAAATTTATCCAAAAAATATTCTACAAGAGATATTTTAAGGCTACAAAATAAATTTCTTCAAGAGAAATTTCAATTGGAATTAATTGAGCAAAGAACTGCAAGCAATTAATTAAAGAACAAAGTCTTTAAAAAGAATATTAAAGAGAAAACACGCCCAAAAGTGACCAGAGTGAATTTGGAAACAAAGTGACAAAGTTTACAGTGATGAAAGATGCTTTAATTCACTTTTGGGGTGGTTCAGGGGTAAAAATGATTATAATGATTTTTTCACGTGGTTAAAAGGATTAAAATGATTTAAAAGTGGTGGTTGGAATCTTTGATTGATTGGTTTAACAGTTTTAAACTAATTAATAAAAGGAAAAGATTCTAACATGAAGAGAAAAGTGGGGCAAAGAAGACATTCTTTTATAGCCATCAATTCTCTTACTCCAAAAGTAAAATTTACTCTTGTCAGTCGTGAAAAACAGTCTGACAACAGAAAAACCAATTATGGCATCATTGAACCCTGGTTTAGACCAAAAAAGGGCTGGTTTAAGCCATTTTTAGCCATTTTTAGCCATTTTAGACCCTTAAATCAGCCATTACTATAGCAATACCAGGCCTATAGCCTTCAAAACACGTCAGAATGTGTGTCAGAGGCGTAGAAACCAGTTAAAACTGTTTTTATTATGATTGTTTTATCTTAAGGGTAGTTTTACCCTCTTGGCAACAGCTAAAACTATCCCAGTTGGTATCACAACCTCATCATCAATTGAGTCCACAGACCCTGTAACTCAATTCCAGGCCAAAAGTGATGAACTTTTGCGTGAATTTTGACATCCCACGCCTGTCAGAAAGGATTTTGGGGGTCTAGCTCCCCCTTAGAGCTGGAGTTCCTTTTCCCCCCCAAATTTAATCTTTCCAATTTATTTTTCCTTTAATTCCTCATCATGTATTATACTTATACTTTACATATGTAATTCAATTCAATTGTACAGTACAATACAGTAATAATTGACACCTCATATGTAAATCAAAGTTCACTTATGTAATACACGCGCACATTTTGACATTTCAATTGAATTCAATTGAAAATACTTCAATTCCTCATAACTTCTAAACTAAACACAACACCTCAAGTTTAACACAAAATTTGATGGTTAACACCACATGTGGTGTGAATTAAATTAAGGTTTTGAGGATTTTCAACTTTTGTATTGAAAATACTAAAAACTTAATTTAAGCTTATTTAGAGTTGAGTTACAAGAATTTCACTCAGAGGTGACCCCACCTGATTTTTTATGAGGAATCCAATGGTGAAATAAATCTTATATGTTTATTTATTGGATAAAAAGTTATAATAATTTTTATTTAACTTTTTTCCAAATTTATTTATTTTTTCACAATTTTGTTAAAATTTCATTTTTACTTAATTTTTTCAAGTATAAATGTAATTTTATACTTACAAAATTTAATGTATTTTTATTTTTAAATTGTAATTAATTCTTTATTTTCAATATAATTTTATATTTATATTTTGATTTTTATCTTAATAATATAAATAAATTTATTTTATTTATATTAATATGTTAATTTTGTATTTGTGGTCTTTTGGGTATAGGAAATTACCTCTAAGGCTCACACTTTTGGGGTTTATCCATGGAAAATCATTAAGAATTGACATGGTTACAGGAGTCTAAGTAGCTTTTTACCTCCTTGGCACGTCAAAATAGTAGGTTATTTGCCATTTTCTTAAGATTTACTGTAGTTGTAACATGGTAACCAAGTTCCCAAAGTGTTTTAGTTTACTAATTGGGCTAAGATCAGCCATGGATCCAAGTTTTGGAGCTGTCCACGCCTCTGGGGCCTCAGAAGTTGGGTACCCTGGCTCTCTTTGATGTCTTTTGTCCCCCTTGCTTAATTTTTACGTCAAAATAGAAATTTAACCTTCAAGTGAGATATCCACTATGGAAGTACCAAAAGTCCATGTAAGAATACCATGATATTAAGTGCTCAAAAAATGCATAACACTATTCTTAGTGTATATGTAACATGGGATTTCTCACTTTCCCATTATTTTGGCGTGAAATTAAGAAAAACAAAACTTTTCACAGATCTTTTGTGGTATTGATGATGTGGTATTGAAGTATTTTCCATTTTACCACCTCAAAGAGTTAATTTGAGCTTATTCACTCTATGGAGCTACCCTAGGTGAACCTTTGTGTAGAATCCAAATCTGGCCTTAAATCCATGGATTTACCTACTCAATAAAAAGTTGTTCATCTTTTCTGGAATCAAAAATGATGAATTTTGGATATATGCATAACTTATGAGTTATGCATAATTCAAAATTTCTTTTTAAGATAATTGTGGCCTATTTGGGTATGTAAAATATACCTCAAGGCTCACATTCCCTCCCACCAAAAAATAAAATTGTACTACAATTGTATCAATGTTATAAGGAATAAAAGGCCCCAAAGGGGGGTTAATGTCCACTGTCCAACCTCTTTACATTCCTCAGATCAAGTAATCAAAGCACATTTATAGACATATTCAGGCTTGTGGCCTTCTTTCATGTCTAAATCTTCTCAAGAGTTTATCTGAGTCAGGTATTTCTGATTTTGCCAGCCATTAATCTTCATGTACTGGGTTTCTATATCTGACAAGATATCTTCTTTGATTTCTACCCCTAAGTTGCCTTTCTTCAATGACTTTTTTTATCTTTTTATCTTCATTCTGTTCCACTGGTGGAACAGTTAAAGGAGTTGGGTTCCTTAAAGGAAACAATTCTTTTTCAGCTGTTTGATAAGGTTTTGTCAAGCTTACTGGAAAGGTGGGGTGTTTATTTTCCAATTCACCACTTAATTCCACTTCAACTGCATTGGTTCCATGTAAGGCAACAATAACAAAAGGTCCTACATAAGAATCTTAGAGTTTCTTTGGGCCTTTGATATTATTAAAATTCAAGGTTGAAACTAGAACTAAGTCCCCTACTGTGATGTCTGGTACTTTATGACTCTTGTCCCACTTCTGTTTTGTATAATCAAAAGCATCATTCATACTTTGTTTTGCATGATGTTTTACTTTATCAAGCACTATCTTGAAGCTGGAAGATGTAGGATGAATGTCAATCAAGTCTTTCCTCAGTGTGTCTGCTGGGATTCTTGGATTCCATCCTTTCCTAACATAGCAGGAGTTTGTCCTGTGGAAGAATGGACTGATGTCTTGTATTCCAATTCTAGTGAAGGTATCAGAGTGCACCAGTCATGGGTAAAGCCATCTGAGTCTTTGAATTCTAACCCATAAGCACAAAATCTTCTGATAATGTCTTCTAAGGTTTGAATCATCCTCTCTGCTAGCCCATCTGTCTGAGGGTGATATGCTGTAGAGAATGATAACTTGGTCCCAAACAATCTATGAAGATTGGTCCAAAGTGCAGATGTGAACTTGGGATCTCTGTCACTTATGATATTCTTAAATAAACCTGTGTGAGAAATAACTCTACTCCATAGAAGAAGAGCTGTATCCATAGCAGTGTCATCTTTATGACATGGTAAGAATATGGGAGTCTTGCTATATCTGTCTACAATGACTAAACAAGCATTATAGCTTTTGTCACCACTTGGAGGAAGTGCTGTGACCCAATCCATGTGAGCAACTTCCCAAGGGGATTTTGGTTCGTGAATATGGATCATAAGTCCAAATTTCTTGCCTGTACTCCTGTTTGCTTTTTGACATCTGTCACAGGTATGGCAATATTCAATGGTTTCTTTTCTCCAAGATGGCCACCATGCACAGTTCTTGACTTCTTCAAGTGTTATGTCTTCTGACAGGTGTCCAGAGTAGATGCTATCATGGCATTCATGAAGAATGGTATTAATAAGCAATCTGCTACATAATGTCATTACACAAGAATGTTTGGTTCTGTGGTAAATAATCCCATCAAACAAGTTAAATCTTCCTTCAGAATAGGAATTTCTCCAAACTTCATCTAGTGCATTGACCAAAGATGTATCTTTGCAGTCTTTATCTAATAAAGAAGTCAATATATGGCAATTCTTGTCCTGTTTATAAGATTCTCTGGCCTCTTCAAAGAATTCAGTCCCAATATCAGTTATGTTAATTCCTTCAATTGGAATCTGTGGTTCAGCCTCCAAAGGTACATAAGCTGGGTTATGAGCAGTGTTGGCTAATGCCCACCTGCTAAGTCCATCAGCATTCTTGTGAATGTTTCCTGCCTTGTGGACTGTAGTCATGTTTCCTCTATATTCTTGAATGGCTATTTGCCATCTCAACATATGTCTGTTGGGAGTTTTTATGTTAAGAAGTGATTTTACTGCATTACAGTCAGTTATTACTTCAAAAACACTGCCATCAAGATAACAGTGTAATTTCTCAAGTGCCCATCCCAAGCATAAGCATTCCACTTGGCTTTCACCATATCTGGCTTCTGTTGGTTTGATTTGTCTTGAGATAAAACAAACTGGTCCTTCTGTAGGTTTGTCATCAATAATTTGGACTTGATGTAGGGCTGCCCCTAATCCATCTCCACATGCATCAATGTACAATTTAAAAGGAATATTCCAGTCAGGCATGAGGAGTAAAGGTGCTTCTGTAGTAGCTATCCTTATCTTCTCATAAGCTTTAATTCTCTCCTGTGTCATCTCAAATACAGTCTGTTTATCACAGATTTTATAAAGTGATTTGGCTAGAATTGCAAAGTCCTTTAAGTGTTGCCTATAATTACTGGCAAACCCAAGAAAAGACATCATTTCTTTTTTATTCTGGGGTATTGGCTTGAGTACCACTGCTGCTACTTTGTTTTTGTCAATGCCCAAGCTTAAACCAGAAACAATATGTCCTAGTGCTTTAAGTTCTTCAAAACCAAAATTGCATTTCTTGAGTGAAATTTTCATATTCACTTCTGCAACCTTGTGAAGTACTCTCGCAAGTCTTTCAAGGTGTAAGGAACAAGAATCAGAACATATGATAATATCATCAATATAAATGATAAGCCATCCTTCAGACAATTCTGCAGGAAAGATGGTATTCATCATTCTTTGATAATGGGATGGGGCATTTTTAATGCCAAATGGCATTCTAAGATACTCATAAATACCACAGTGAGTGATAATTATAAGTAATTTCTTAGCTTTGGGCCTCAAAACATTTTGATGAAAGCCTTTCAATGCATCCATTGATGTTATATACTTGGGCTTAGATAATTGAGTCAAGGTTTCTTGAATTCTAGGGATTGGATACCTATCTGGAACTTTGTAGGTATTCAATGCCCTGAAATCTCCAATCATTCTTGACTTATCATTATGCCAGGCAATAATAACAGGTGTTGTTACTTCATCTTCCTCATTATGGCCTACTTTCCTTAGTACACCAAGCTGGATTAACTCTTGGATATGTTTTTCCAAGGCTTCTCTAGCTCTGGGACTGGCTGGATAAGCTGGTCTTCTAAGTACTGTAGGATATGGTCTGTCAATATTAAGAGTAATATCAACTTCATGTCCCCTTATAGCACCTAATGGTTCATTATCAGAGGCAAATGCCTTATTGTATGTGTATAACACATTAATAAGCTCATTCCTCATTTTGGTGATAATGATGGATTAATTTGTGCTTCAACAAGTTGGTTAGACACAAATTCATCTTTATAAGTATCCTTGACAGAAGATACTACAGAGATTTGTCTTGGCATATTGGAAAAAGCAAATTTTTGTCTTTTGTTATCCCCAATTGTGAAATATCTGTCTTTATGGTTATTGATGTCAATACCATAAATATTCAAGTAATCATTTACAAGAATGATGTGCTGAGATGTGCAATTATCCATTACCACAATCTCAGTTTTCATCCTTACACTTCCCCCTGGGTGTGGAAATACAAGATTAGTGTCTAATATACCTAAGGGGTACATATTGTTACTAGAACTACTAAATTGGACACCTTCTATTGGTAATAGATGGTTTTTCCATTCAGGAAGTATAATTTGGAGATAATCTTTGCCTACACAAGTGCAAAATGCCCTTGTATCCAAATTTACTTTGGCTTCAATCTCACTCATCGAAACTGATGTGATACAGGATGCTCCAGCAGTGTAACCCTTTCCTCTAGCAGGTTTTGTTTTACACATTCTGGCATCTTGGATATTGATCAGGTTTCAGAAATCCTCACTGTACTGTGGCAAGTGGGTATGGACTTCTGTGACCTCAAAGAAAGCTGTAATGTTTTCAATGGGATAGTCCTCCACTGGTGTATCCTCAGAGATTGCAGAATCTTGATCAGACTCCTCTTTCTCTTCAGTACACTGAATTTCTTCAATGACTTGGAATTCATTGATTTTTGTCTTTTTGGTGCAAGTGTTTGCTGAATTTGAAGTACTCCCACATTTATGACACTTCAAGACAGGTCTTTCTGGTCTTTTATCTTCTCTGGGAATCTTTGAGACCATTTTGGGCTCTATTGGGTTTTTAACCCAAGTTTTACCAATTCTTGTCCTGGTAATGATATCTTCCATAGCATTAATGTAGTCCTCTGTTGAACAGGGTTCTACACATCTGCTTTTGATAGCATGTTCCAGTTCTCCTCCACACTTTCTTAATATCTTCATATTAATCATAGTGTCAGACATATCTGGGTGTAAGGCAGATAATCTGTCCTTTTTCTTGAAGAACCAAGTAAGTGGTTTATCTTTCTCTGAGTTAAAATTGGCACTTTGAAAAGCATTTTCCATTTCAAACCTCCAAGAATTGTTGGCCCATTTGGTAATCACTTCAGATTTCCACCAAGACCAATCATGTTTTCCATGATCCATTCTCATTTTGTAATACCATTTCTTTGCAGTTCTGGTAAACAGAGAGTGTAATTTCCCTACTATGATTTCATCAGGTATATTAAAGTCTTTCTGTAACATATCAATAGTCCTGATGAGCTCAATATGGTTATATTCTCCTTCACCAGAGAATGTTGGCCATTCTTCTAATTTGGGAATATCTTTGACAGAGACAACATTTTCTCCTAAAAGGGGGGTAAAACTTCCTTTAACAGAAATTTTTTCTTCAGTCAAGGGTGTGGAATGTCTTGGCATATGTGGTTCATAATTCTTATGAATTTGTTCTACATTTGCAATGATTTCATTCTTTAACTTCTGCCTTTCACTGTCACTTTTTGCCAAATGTGTAGCAAATTGATTTGTATTTTCAACTATCTTTAAGCCATGGTCTTGTAGAGTTTTAATTTGATCATTCATTTTAAAAATAGAAAGATCTTCCATTTCATTATTCTGAATCTGACATGTACTCTCAATTCTGCTACAAGAATTGATAATTGAATCAATTTTGGTATTTGCTATTTCATACCATTCACTATATTTCTTGTCATGTTTTTTCAAGTCATTAATATCCAATGTTATTTTAGTTAACTTTGAATCAAGCTTACCAGTTTCTACATTAATAGCTCTTTGTACATGATTTATTTGCGTGGAAAAGTTCTGTTCATCCTTTCCTGCTCCTTGGCTGTGAATTCCATGAGAGTTCTGGCCATATTGAATACACTGTCCATGGCTGAAGGCTCCAATTTGGGGATCCTGTACCCTTGTGGTTGAGGTCTGTGCCAATTTTCTTTGCCTTTGCCCTTGCCTTGATGGCTCTTGGGACCTCTCTGCTTCTTCTGAGGTCCTTTGGGCTTGTCTTTGGACACTTCTTGAGCTGGTTTGGAGCTGGTAGACGCCACTGGGGCTTCTGCCTCCAAAGCTGGAGTCATTTCCAGTTCCTTCTTCTGGTCTATGAATAAAAGACTTTGGTTCTTCAACCAATTCTTTATCTTTTTGACCTTTTCTTTGCAAGACAGGGGGCTCCATCCTCCTAAGAGTTCTATGGTCTTCTCCTGACCCAGAAAGCTGTTGATGTGTAAGTAGGAGTTCATGGCCCCCTGCCAAAGGCTTGGGCATATTTCCCACTCCTCTTCTTTGGCTGCTCTGAACCAATGTTTGTGCTGGCATTGATATATTTCTATTGCTGCCACTTGAAAATGGTTCAGACCTGGAAATATTGTCATGAATCAGTTCAGGCTCAGAATTCACGTCAAAATCTGTTGGTACAGACCTTGGGGAATGGGGGGCAAATCTGGCATCCTCCAATTGTGTCTTTCTTGTGGAAGACTTGTCTCTTCTGGATTTGGTCTTGCCTCTTCCTTGTTCACATCCATGTGGTTGTACTGAATAGTTTCTTCCATTTCTGGTATGCACCATTTTCACGTCAATTTAAAGATAAAAGGTGAAATATAAGATAAAATACACACCTTTTGGTGGTAATTTAGCTTTTTCTGAGTTAAATAAGGTGCCTCTTTTAGCAATTTGCACCTCAATACTGTCTTCAGATTCTGCTTCTGAAGATTCTTGACTAGTGATATATCTTTTACTGAGTCTTTTGCCAGCTGCACAGTATTTGATTAAAGACACTAAAAAATTATAGAAGAGAAAAAAAAATTATACTTTTAAAATATTTTTAAAGATTTTTTATGAGTTTCATATTTTTTAATATTTAAAAAAAATTATTCTTTTTAAAGAAAAAAAATTAAAATTTAAGATTTTGAATGAAAATTAATTCAGAGTAAGTCAAAGAATAATTTTATAAGTTTTTGGATGTTAAAAAGCCACATGTAAAGACAGTATAAAATTAAACCAGATTCCTCAATGAAAAAGATTTTCAAAACAATTTCAAAAATAAGAATTATTTTAACTTCAAAATGAAAGAAAAAATTATTAAATTAATATACTTTAGAACTTAAACATATAATAATTCAGGGTACAAGGTTCAAAAAACACAGCCAGGCCCCCAAATGTAAGATGTGTCTATGAAACTGATGATAATATTACTATTAATCAACAGTACTATGACTGTTCTTATGAAATATAATAACAGAATGTTATTATAACCACAATTAAATAATTAAAGAATTATTTCTTTCACGTGTTAAACACTACTAGTGATTTTAACAGTGAGCAAGTAATTGTCTACAAGAATCAATTACAAGAAGATTTTAATAATAAAACTTCTTTTATTAAAATAATAAAATTATTTTAATATATAAATATCTTTTGAAAGAATAATTATAATAATAATTCTTGAAGAAAACTAACTTGAGAGAAAAACTTTAAGAATTCAAAAGAAATCACTCACTAATATTCCAAAGAACTTATTGAAAGATAAGATGAAGAGATTTGACGTATAATTGTGGATTTTAAGGATCAAAATGAATTTATAACAGTATTACAACAATATATAGTTGGATTCTATGATTTAACGTCTTTCTGATTGATTTTGAAAGATTTAAAAGAATTAAGAACAGCTATAACTAATACTTACTATTTCGTAATAATGATTTAAATGATAATAAGATGATGATGATGATGTGGAAAAAACAGCAAGAAGAGACCTCTTTTAAGTCAACAACAGCTCACAGAGGCGTGCCATGGAGCAAACTGAAAAACCAGTGAGTGAGAAAACAATAACCCCTTTTGGATTATTGATTGCATCATCTGTTGTCATGTAAGATTATCATAATTACTTCATTGATGCTTTTACATGACTACCAACCCCAATATGGTTAAGAATAAAAGGAGTAACATCTGTAAATTTTCTTTTATTCCAAAATAATCATTGATTTCTCAAGGTTATCAATGTTATTTCTAATTTCATCACAGGTTGTAATTACTGTAAATTTTTGAAAATTCAGTGTTTCACGTAGAATAGTCAAAAATGGACTGTAAGTAAGACTTTTAATTTTACTAGTAAAACTTTAATTCTTTTTGGTTTTACCATAGATGATATAGCGCTCCATTGGTCCTGAATATTTCAGAAAGATTCATTACGAATTGTATTTTTAATGAATTTTTGAAGTTTTTAGTCCATTTCTACATAGAATTGTAAATATCAGTGTTTCACTGGTTTTTATGAGGTAATTCAATGGATACAAGTCCAAAAAGGGTTTTAATTAATCTTTTGGGGTTTATCCATGGAAAATAATTAAGAATTGACATGGTCACAGGAGTCTAAGTAGCTTTTTACTTCCTCGGCACGTCAAAATAGCAGGTTATTTGCCATTTTCTTAAGATTTACTATAGTTGTAACATGGTAACCAAGTTCCCAAAGTGTTTTAGTTTACTAATTGGGCTAAGATCAGCCATAGATCCAAGTTTTGGAGCTGTCCACGCCTCTGAGGCCTCAGAAGTTGGGTACCCTTGCTCTCTTTGATGTCTTTTGTCCCCATTGCTTAATTTTTACGTCAAAATAGAAATTTAACCTTAAAGTGAGATATCCACTATGGGTGTACCAAAAGTCCACGTAAGAATACCATGATATTAAGTGCTCAGAACATGCATAACACTATTCTACGGGTATATGTAACATGGGATTTCTCACTTTCCCATTATTTTGGCATGAAATTAAGAAAAAAAAAAATTTTACGGATCTTTTATGTGGTATTGATGATGTGGTATTGAAGTATTTTCCATTTTAACACCTCAAGGAGTTAATTTGAGCTTATTCACTCTATTGAGCTACCCTAGGTGAATTTTTGTGTAGAATCCAAATCTGGCCTTAAATCTATGGATTTACCTACTCAATAAAAAGTTATTCATCTTTTCTGAAATCAAAAGTGATGAATTTTGGATATATGCATAACTTATGAGTTATGCATAATTCAAAATTTATTTTTAAGATAATTGTGGCCTATTTGGGTATGTAAAATATACCTCAAGGCTCACACAGATATTTCCATCACTCCAATTCCCCCAAATCCTACTAATACACAAATGCATGTGTCTGAGGGGCCAGGAAGCACACCTGAAATCTCATCAAAGGCTAATCCCCAATCAAAATTTCCACATGACTTCCTCCATAATCCTAGCCAGAATGCAGTTGCATCCCAGGAACCCTTTGGGCAAAGTTAACAGCCAAGCCTCAATATTCCATCAGGATCTCAGCTTCATGTGGGCAATGAGAAGTGGGTTGATGGGGGACAACAAAAAAGACCATTGGAAAATGTTACTCAAAGTCGTCTGTCAGAGGGAAATCCGGGATTGATGCTTCATCAAAGTAAGTCAATTTGAGGTTGGAGTATAAACTTTTTAACAATCTGATATGTTTGTTTCATTGGTTAAATATGGCACCCAAAGGCAATTCAGTCCAATTGAAGATTGTGAGTATGACCAGTCTTTATTAATTTTTTGATGTGTTAACTGATTGTTTTCATGGCAGGTGATGAACTTTATGCATCTTTGCATCTGGTTCATAAAGAAAAAGTCACTGGAAGTCATTGTCCATATGCCTCCAAACCAAGAACAGCTCATGCCAGTTCATCAAGAGAAAAAATTGTGGATGATGAGGATGAGAACATGGCTCCCAATCACAGTTAAACAAATGATGAACCAAGGAGGGACAATTTCATGGCATATGAGGAGGGCACTTAGTCAAATATTGAGTTTACCCATCCTCAAATTTCCCTCATCAAGCGTATGCTTGAACAATCGGAGGTCATACAGCAAAGGAACCAGGCTTGCAAAGCTCATAATGTGGCAAAAAGTGAAAGCCAGAAGGAGAAACAAATTTGGGTGAAAGCGGAACTTACAGAAAATGTCCATGGGATGAGATCAGCTGTAAAAGCCCATTACCCATTCCTACTCAAAGTGAGGGATAAGGATTTTTCCTCACTACCAGCACCACCCACAACAGAAGAGCATGAAATTGTGATTCAAGTTTCTGGTCATCTGGGATATTTCCCCAAGGATGTTTTCAATGAGCCATCAACACAGATTCAGTCTCAGGGTTTCCAAAGCTACTGTGAAAATGAGCTCCATAAGCTAGGACTACAGCAATTCAGTTGGGACTGGGAGAGCTTGTGCCAACATCCATTCACCAAGCTGATGTATATGGTGTTTTACCATACCTTCTGTCTTGCACTTGTCAGCACCAAGTATCATCATTACTGTTGGAACAAGGATCATAATAACTATGGGGTTGTGGAAGCTTTAATGGAGGGATATTTCACTTATTTCAAAAGAGAATGGAATTCTATTCAAAATTATGAGGAGTATTTGCTAAAAAAGAAGGAGAATCAAAACCTTGCAAAGATTTGTCAAAGGGTTAGTTACTGTATCTCTTCTTCATTGTGAAGTAAGTCTGATGACAATCTAATTGATGATGTGAAGACCTGTGAGCACAGTCGTGAATGGTGTGATATGGCTAAATTTCCAATTCTAGAATCAAAATTTAATGACCCTCAAGTATGCTCAGATACTGAGGAGGTAGTGGAAAATGGCCGTCAAGTTTACCACAAAGTGGGATTGTGCTGGGGCTCACACTTATTTAATGAACTGGTATTAAAAATGTATAGAGACATAGAGTTTTGTAATCAGATTAAAAAAAGGGTAAAAAAACTATTGATAGATTGCCAGAAATACAATCAACAGATGATGGTGATATTCTGGAAGGTCTATCGTTTCAGGTATTTGAGAAAGAGTGTCTCAACAGTTGTAATAAGATGCAGACTATCACCCTCAAAATACTTGACCTGCCAGCTATTAGGGCAAATGGTGATGATCTGCAATAACTTAGTAATATACATTTATAGCGCAGTTACACATTAACAATTTGTGCAGGTGTAATACAATATGATTATTCTTTCCTAAATATGCAACAACTTGCTAAATAAGTTAGAATATAAGCAATATTAATTGGAATGTATCACCATCTCCCTTGTTAATAATACTCCATTGCTCATTTTCTTTGAGGAAATATTGAAGAAGTTCAATCCAGCTCATGGTGTTCATAATTGTGGACCTGTGATGGGGTGAAAGGAGGTCTCAGCTTTGTCAAATGCAAATTAGATAATATCAGGAAGGCTGAGTTTTTCTTTTCTTGGACCTATTGGTGAATGGAATATGGGATTTCCATAAAGAAAGATTTCAGAATAGTAATACAATCAGGGACAAAGATGAGCTTGAAAGGTACATTGCGCATGTGGACCTCTACTGAATGAGGAGTGATATAGTGAATGTCCTTCACAGGCCATTGTTGGCCAATACAATGGAGTCAATAAACAGCCTGAGCCTCAATGGCTGGGTTCCAATTGGGCTCCTGGAAAGGTGGATGTCAGAGTCCAAAAATTGGGGTAGAATTTTGGGGGTCCACTCACCATTAAATAGGCAATATTGGGGAAAGCTATGTTGAGGCCAGTTCCAGCTGTGGCAATGGATGCAATGAGTACTTCACATTCAGGATTATTGAAGAATTTCTCCAGGGCCTTCTCCTGCACTCCTGCTGTAATGGTTCCATCAATTTGTGCTGAAAGGATAGAGTGATGGGCAAGTTCAATACCAATTCTACCATAAAAATATTGTCAGATGGATTCAATTGGTAATGGATGCATATTAGAATTAACTCACAAATAAAGAAATTGTGTCCATTGGGTGTAAACCACCAATTTGGTTGGATCAAACTTTGATTTTTTGTTCTTCAGTAAGCTTTGTAGGAGGTGGGAAATTTTACTACTCATCATGCATGTTTCCACATCCACAATAGGTCAGGTTATTGTTGAGTAGTTATCCTGAATACTCCTGCCCTGCTGGTCTTCCAAATCCTCATCAGCAATACTGTTAAGCATTATATGATGGTTACAAAATATTTTCAGCTTATTAATATTTCTGAAAGATTCTCCTGGTCCTTTGCTTTTGGATGATAGGAATTCTTCATATAATGTGGAATATTCTTGCTGCATTTTTGGCTTAAGTGGGAGCAGTTCATAGTGATGGCTAATAGTGGGTAGGGATTGGAGATGTGTGGTTTTGGTGCGGCACAAGCTTAAATGCCACAATGCAAAATGCAAAATATTGTTTCTACCTTTGGAAAGACTACTCAGGATGAATGGTGACCAGTTATCTTGATCTGAGCTCTGAGGTTGGGTGATGAATGATATTATGCCCAAAAGGTCATAAATGGTGTTGTGAATAGGTATGCCCATTAAAAATATTTGATGGGATGATAGGAGGCTATTGATGGCATGGTGAGTGGCAGTGTATTGAGTGCGAATATAGCTATAATATGGGGGAAGGGTTATTGTATATAATAGGTAATTTGAATCATTAAAAGATCAGAAACTCACTGTGCTTCATCCAAAATTATACAATGGCAATTGACTTTAAGAATGCATGGTGTAGAGGTATTGGTTTGTTACAATTCTTGGGTGATAGTATTGTAAGAAGTGATGATGATATCACATTTTAAGATGTCGGTCTTGGATAATGAGTGAAGAGTGGGTTCATGGTAAATTTTGGCTTAGAGCGCTCCCTCCTGAGCATGCTTGGATATTTCTCATTGCCAGTTAGTGATTAAGCAAGGTGGGCATGGAATGTTGGGGGTTTGTAATTAGCCGCTCCTTGGAGGTACCAATTAAGCAATGGCCTGAATGGTTTTACCTAATCCCATATAATCCATGAGCAGTCCTCCAAGAGGGGTATTGGTCAAAGGGTATTTGAATGAGCTGACAGCCTTGTTTGTAGTTATGTGCCTGGCATTAAGAATGGATCCAGGGGGTGAGGTGGCCCAAAGGTTACGGGCAGATTGTCCATTGGGGATTTCTCAATCCCAGAAAAAGCTACTCCAGTTTTTTGATGAGGGAGGAGGGGGTTTGAATCATGGAAAGGGGTGGGTCATCATAGGAAGGTCCAATCCACTGGGTAATTGTATCAGTTTTTTCTTGGAAGTCAATAAAAAGAAAGCAGTATATGAGGGTGGCATGGAGTTTGAAGCAGGAAATGTGGTAGTAAAAAGTTGCAATTGACTATGAGAATTACAGTCATATTGTTCAGGCATTTCAAGCTTGAAGTCTTGTTTTTGAAAACTTTCAACAATGAATAGAATTCTTGGATACCATGTAAAGAACATCAATGCTAGATTGAGTTTCTGAGATGAGGAAGGATCATTTGGATCAGTCATAAATACTCCCTCAACAAACAATGTTTGAGTACACTTGGATTGGCAATTTTAAATCCATGCCCCACCAGGACCACAGTGCATGACAGTTTGTGGTTCCCCAAGGAATGGTATCAATGTGTTGGAAATGGTTCCAGGGAGAGGGCCAATAGTATGCTGGTGATTGGGGAGATATATGAAGATGTGGTGTTGATTGTGCCATAGGATAAGCTAGAAATCTAAGTGGTAATTATCACTTTGGGAGGTTGAATCACTATTTATTTGAATACAAATATTAATAATCCCAATGCAAAGTGGCTGTGAAGGGGTTGACATGATGGCTATTATGAATTATTTGGGGACAGTGGGAACTGATATGATGAGGAAGGGTTAGCTAAAGGGAATGAAGACCAATAAGCGCAGGTGGGAAACATATATGAGAGTGTCACAGGGGCTCTTATGGAAGCAATAGGGCCTGGCACTGAGGAATCAAGAACTCACTTGGAGGGCTCCAAAAGATAAAGGAATAATAAAGATTTAATTTCTTTAAAGAAGAAGAACGGAAAAGACAAGTATGCCAAAGATAAAAGACAAGAATAAGAATCCAAAGGCCAAAGGCTAAGAAGCCAACCAAGTGAATCTTCAATTCACTGTTTCAACCTGCCAGAAAAGGAATGGAATTAGTAAAGGATATGACCACCAATATCCACTGACAGGCAAGGAAGAAAAAGAGAAAGGGTGCTAATGACTGACTTAAGATTATCAGTATTAACTTTAATAAGGTAAAAGAAAATAAAGATAAAAATAAATCAAATATATTAATTAACTGGGGAAAAGTACCCAGGTGATTAAAGGTGGCCGGTAAATGTGAAAACTTGAAAGATTGATCCTGGAAGGTGAATCAATGACTGTATTGCCCAAATCGGGAAGTACAGCTCTGGCCATCTTGAAATTTGAACTGTGTGATGGAATTCACACAGAAGAATATGAAATGGCCCAATTGGGCCTAGGCCATACAGGTTGATTGAATGAGGCCTGTACGGATGAATTGAGGTGTCCAAGGAGTATTGAAATACTTGATGTCTTGAAAACTGATTGAATTGATGTAATATCTCTTGAGAATTGCCCCTTTTGAATAATCCTGAATAATGTACCAACCCAACTCCTGCAGATACAGGTGGTTGGGATCCTTGAAGAGTCTTCTGATTGCCGCCATAACTTTTAAGACTGATGAGTTGAATAATCCTCCTTCGAAATGGGCATTGGATTTTGAGACCTTGATATGGAAAGATGGAAATGGGTCTTGAAGACATAACCATTGGATTGCTGAGCAAAAATGGTGCATAATGGTATATAATACCATATATGCACCACGCCTGCAACCTCAAGTACAGATGGCATGAAGGAATGGAAAGAATTCCCGATAAGTTGAGGGGAAGGCTGACTGAGCTGATCTGGTGGCATCTGGTGGTTTCCAGAGTCCATGGCTGGAATAATGGTCCATGGTGGTCCATGGCCAAAAATGGGTCCTATGGGACTTATGGCCAAATTGGTGTCCAGAAGGTCTTTGGCCAATTTTGGGTCCAAGGGATTGGTGACCAATTGTGGTTTGGGACCCACCTGGCCTTGGGGGCTAGATGGCTGCCCCCTTTGGCCCCATTGGATTAGGCCAAAAGGGGCCTAAATGGCCCAAAAAGGCCATTTAGGCCTAAACCCCCTTAATGAAAAGGGGGTGCCCAGATTGGATGGAGATGGCTAGGGGGCCTGGAGGCCCCTAGAAGACAAAAGGACCCCCCCCAGGCCTGGGGGTTGGTGATATGGAAATTGGCCAAGGAGGCCAATGATGGCAGGATATGGCCATTGGAATGGGTTATGGTGTAAGAACCATAGAACACCCAAGGGGGCCAATTGGCCATAAATGATATGACGTGACCAATTGGCTCCAGGTTGGATTGCCGCAACCATCAAGGAGGAGGGTCAAACTCGTGGTTGTGACAGTACCCCCCTACCTTGAATGGTGAGCTCCTGAGCACCAAGATAAGGTAGAAGCCTGTTGAGGCTGTTGGGATGGATTGGATAGAGGGATTCCAGAGATATTTGAATCTTGCAAAGAAAATTTTGAACTGATAATAATGTTGGCATATGAATTGAGGTTTACGTAGTCTTCTCTTGACATTTGGCTTTGAAAATGTTGGAGGATTGAATTTGACATAGAATTTTGGCATAAAGATTATAATAAAAGAAATTTAAGGAAAAAGAAGAAATAAAGATAAAGAAACAGATATAAAGAAAGGAAAAGGAAAAAAAAGAAAAAAGAATTTTGAGGGGGAGTCCAATCTTCATCACGGATTTTGATGGTTGATTTGAAAGTGGCCAGGGACCTGGATAAAAGAATTTGATTCCAGGTGCTCATAGAGTGGCCAAGGTGATGTTTCGAAAAGATTTTAGACCCCTCAGGGAAGTGCACACCAGGAGAGGAACTTACTTTTAGTAGTTGCCACTCCCACCAGTGCCATAAATAAGAATATAAATTTGATAAGGAATGTATTGAATTGGAAACTTGGAAAGGAAAATGAAAGTGAAATGGTCCATTTGCCCAAGTGAAAAATGGCCATGATTTGGAATTGATGTTGAAAGCCAGGCCAACAACTCTGTGTCCAAATTGACAAGCACTCACAGAGTGGCCAAGGTGATGCTTACAACAAAGAAGAGTAGAATACCCCTAAAGGTGCATACCAGGAGTGGGACTTACGTTTGATAATTCCTCCCCCACAAAGCACCATAAAATGATCAAGCTTTTGAAGAATTGGGTCCTTGCTTGTCAGGATACAAAGAATGGAAATCTTTGACAAGTTCAGGACAATTCTTGAGGTTTTCGGCTGGTTCCCAAGTGGATCTTTCTGGGTCTTGACTGAAACCTTTCCATTCCACCAGATACCATAATTTTCCTCTCTTGAGCTTTGAATCCAGTATTTCAGAGACTTCCCATTCCTCTTCTTCTTCAATGATAATTGGAGGAGGAGGCTCTTGATGCCGATTTGGGATTGCTGATGTCTTGACTGGTTCCAAGAGTGAGATATGGAAGACTGGGTGGATGGATTTCCATTGGGATGGAAGCTTGAGGTGGTAAGCATGAGAACTGACTTTCTTCAAGATTGGAAAAGCACCCAACAATCTTTTGGATACTTTTTTGGTGGGTCTGGTTGATTTGATATTATTGGAAGAAAGCCATACCATGTCACCAGGATTGAAGACAGGTGGACTTGCTCTACCTTTATCTGCATACCTCTTAAACTGGTTTATGGCAGCTTCAAGTTCTCTCTTGAAATCTTGCTGTATTGATTGGATTTCTGTTGATAACTTTCCAGTAGGAGTATCTTGAGTGATGTGAACTGAATCAAATTGTGGATCTCTTCCATAAAAAGTGAAAAACGGGGATTGCTTGGTTGAAGAGCGATCAGAATTATTGTAGGAAGATTCAGCCAGAGGGAGCCAGGTGTTCCAATCATCTTGATGATAACTGACATAAATCCAAAGATACTGTTCTAGTATCTGATTTACCCTCTCTGTCTGTCCATCAGTTTCTGGATGATAAGCAGTTTACAAGTCTCTTGAAATCTTGAGCTTCTGCCACAGATTGGTCCAAAAAGAAGAAACAAAGAGTGAACCTCTATCACTGACAATGCTTAACGGAAGGCCATGCTTTGAAAAGATATTCTTGATGAATAAATGGGCCAAATCCAGGGAAGTGATTGAAGACATTGTTGGAATAAAAACCACCATTTTTGAGAATCTGTCCACTATGACCAGGATTGAATCAAAGGAATTGGAAAGCGGCAGTTGAGTAATGAAGTCCATTGAAAGACAAATCCAAGTACCATTTGGAATTGGAAGAGGTTTGAGGAATCCAAACTTCTTATGATGAATATTCTTGTTTCTTGAGCACTTTTGACAGGATGAAACATAATCCTTGATAAATTGAGTCATGCCTGACCAGTGGAAATCCCGCTTGACAAGTTTGAGAGTCTTCTCTTGGCCAGGGTGGCCAGCTAGAGGAGAATCGTGATGCTTTTGAATAATACTAAGTTGAATTGTGGAGTCATTTGGGACTACCACCCAATCTTTGAAGAGAAGAAGTTGGGAAGAGGAATCAAGAGAATAATCTTGGACAGATTTACCTTTACCCAAATCTTCAAGGATACTTCTGTACTGAGGATCTTGCCCTAATTTCTTCTGGATTGAATCAATCAAATTTGAAAAATATTCCACCTTGACTGCAAAATATTTTGAGGGTTGAACTTCATCTTGCTTAATGATTTGTTGCAAATTCATTGGATTCTTGCTGATGAAGTCCTCCCCCCTCTCCGGATAAACGTTGTCCCGACGTGATAAGGAATCCAGAAGAGTAGCTAGGCGGCCAGGGCAGTAAGTGATTGAAAAATGAAATTCAGAAAGGAATTCAGCCCAACGGGCTTGACGGCAAGTGAGTACTTTGGAGGTCATGAAGTATTGAAGGGAAGAGTGATCGGTGAGAACTTCAAAAGGGGAAGACAGTGAAAGAAGAAAAGCCCTCCAGTGCTTGAGAGCCCAGACAATGCCAAGGAGTTCCTTGTCATGAATTTCATAATTGAGCTCTGCTGGGATAAGCTTGCGGATGTCGAATGCAATGGGATGTTTTCCTGAGTCAGAGACCTGACTCAGTACAGCACCTAAAGCATAATCTGATGCATCAGTCTCTACAATGGTGGGTAGAGAAGGATTGGAGCGGTGGTGAAAGCCTCTTTGAGTTGGTGAAACTGACTGAGAGCTTCCTCATTGAGGGCAAAACATTAATCTTTCTTGAGGAAACTGGTGAGTGAACTGATCTTCTTTGAATAATTCTTGATTAAACGGTGGTAGAAATTGGCAAAGCCAAGGAAGGATTGAAGAGCCTTGAGGTTTCTTGGAGGAGGCCAATTGAGAATCTGCTGGACTTTTGCTTGGTCCATCTTGAGGCCTTCAGAAGAAACTACATAACCATGATATTCCACACTTAAAACATGAAACAGGCATTTGGAAACCTTAGCAAAAAGTTTATTGGCTCTGAGTCTGAAAAGAACAGTGGACACATGAGTGACATGTTCTTCCTCAGATTTGGAAAAGGCCATAATGTCATCCAAATAAACCACAATGTAAACATCAAGAAGATCTTGAAAGATATCATTGACAAGATGTTGAAAAGAAGCAGGAGCATTGGTGAGCCCAAATGGCATAACCAAGTACTCATAACTGCCATATTTAGTTCTAAAACAAGTCAAGTGTTCATCACCCTCCTTGATTCTGAGCAGGTTATATGCACCACACAAATCAATCTTTGAGAAGATAGAAGAACCATTAAAAACATTGAGAAGCTGATTCATAGGGGGAACAGGATACTTGTTCTTCCTAGTAACAGCATTGAGTTTGCGGTAGTCAACACACAAATGGAGGCCACCATCTTTCTTTTTGACAAAGAGGACAGGTGCTCCTGTTGAAGAGGAGCTGGGCCAGATGAAACCTTTCTCTACATTCTCTGAAATGTAGGCCCTGAGTGTATCTGACTCTTGTTTGGATAAAGAGTAGATCACCCCAACTGGAGGTAGAGACCCCTCCAGCTCAATATGATGATCACAGGCGCAATGAGGAGGAAGTTTTTCTGCTTTCACCTTGGAGAATACATCCAAGTATTGGTGATAGACAGAAGGAGCAACCTTCATCATTTTTTCTACTTCCTCTGGCTCTTCCTCTTCATCCCACAACTCCTCCAGGGAGTCATGATAAGATGAAGGAGGAAGGTCCATATTCCCAAAGAGGAGATGAAGTGAAGATACAGAATTATCTTCTCCAACATCTTGAATCTCTTTGAAGACTTCATCTCCAGATAATGGTAATGACTGATGGGAATTAAGGGAAGGAATATGGACAGAAGATGGAATTGATGGTGTTCTAGAATCACCAACCAGAGCTGCACATGATTTGGCAGTAGCAGAGTCATTACAGAAAGAATTAGGAGTATCACAATAGTCCTTATGATCAGCATTAAAGGTGATCAACCCTTGCCTCCAATAAATAGAAGGATTAAAGTGATTTAGAAAGTCAAAGCCCAATATGAGGTCTTCTCCCTTGGGAGTATCAATGACTAAAAAGTCCCATTCAAAGCTTGGGAAGGAAGGGAGCTCAACCATATATTTAGTATGATGAGTCACAAATAAGGAAGGGGACTCAGAGGAGTCCAAAATGATAAGAGGAATCTTCTCTGGAAGTTCTGATGTAGTCAATGAGTACTTGTGAACAAACTGCTTTGCAATAAATGAGTGTGTAGCACCAGAATGAATTAGAATACTGCAAAAAACATCAGAAAGAGAAGAAAAAACAAAAAATTTAACAGAATTTTTGACACCAGTATTCAGAATGCACAATTGTGCTCTGGAAGAAAAACTGTGAAGACCATTGAACACAACATGGTCTCCACTCAGGCTTTTCCCTGGCTGGGAGATTGGCCTGAAGGTTGGGTAAGCTTGTTTTGCGGTCTTTTGAAGCAAGACTCAAGACTATGCTTCCTACCACAATAGGTACAAAGACCCTCTTTGATTCTTCTTTCTTTTTCAGAATTCATGAGCTTGAAGTCCTTATTCAACAAAGAAGAATGGGGCTTGTCCCTCTTCTGAAAATTCTTCTTCTTGTGACTTGAACTTGAAGAATTTTGAGGATGAGAAGTACTTGATCTTGGGGCTTCAAGTTTCTTCTCTTGATAGTGATTCTTCTCCTTTTGCCTTTCTTGGTACCTGGTATCATGTTCCAGGGTAACGTCCATTAAGTCTTGGAGAGAATCAATTCTTGAAGGATGGGAGGCCAATTGATCCAATATCCTGGATGGCAATCCCTTCCTGAAATTATGGATGAGAGCCCTTTCACCCCAATCCCCAATTCTTGAAACTAAACTCCTGAAATCGGCTATGTATAGTGAAGCATGGCCACCTTCCTTCATTCTTAGTGAATCCAATTCTGCTTCAGCCTTTCTGACTTCGTTTGGGTCACCAAATAGAGTGAAGAGTTGAGATTCAAATAAAAGCCAAGAATTGAGAAGGTAATTGGAGTCTTGATTGGTGAGATTGGAGAGATAAGGCTCAATCAATTTTGAAGCCCTGCCAATGAGAAATGAAGTGGCATAAAGAACCTTCTTTCTGTCTTGAGAGGAGTTTGCTGGGTCATTATGAAAGATTAATTGGCATGACTGATGGAAGCTTCTGCCTTTGAAGGGCTGAGTCCCATCAAAGCATTCTGGTGCATTCATAGATGGGGTCTTGAAGGCTGGTGGTCTTGATAATCCAGAAGAAGAAGCTGCTTGAAGATTGGCCATAATTTGAATCATCTGCTGCATAATGGCCAATAAAGATGGTTCAGATTAATTAGAGACAGGCTGATCAGACTGGGCTAGAGTTGGTCCTCCAGCACTTTGGGATGCCCCCACAGGAGCAGGAACACCTTCAGTACCATCAGACTCTCCCTCTTCCACAGAATTCTCCTTCTCCTCATCATCACCTTCACCTTGAACCTTGGGACTGGTTCTTGAAAGTCCTGGAAAACCGCCAACCACTCCTGATAATGAAATTGATCTTCTTGGCCCTCTTCCTTCCTTCCTGGATGGTGCTGCTCCTTCCATGCGGGGTCCTCTATCCAATTGGGCCCTCAGTTGAGGAACTGCTGGGGTGCCATCAAGAGGAACTCTTGGAGTTGGATTAAGAGCAGCTTGAGCTCTGGCCTGAGATCTGGTTTGTCTTGCAGGAGGTGAATGTTCAACGGGAATGATTTCAGGAATAAAAAATTAAAACAAATGAACAAAAAATCAAAACTTTCTTGAAGTACGGAATCAACAATAAAATCTTGAGGGAATCAATGAATCAATTGAAATCTTCAGGTACGTCAATCAATCAAAGTCAAATGAGTCTTGAAGTCAAAAATCAATATCAATGAAAATCTTGAAGTCAATAAAATCAACCAATCAAATATTGCAGATGAAATCAATCAGTCAAATGAATTCTTGAGTCAAAATCAATTTATGTCAATTCTTGATGTGAAATTCAGCAAAAACAATGAGAACTCTTCAGGTCATTCAATTTTCTTGAAGTCAATGTCAAATATATCAAATCAGTCAATCAAATCAATTATCAAGTGAATTCTTCCTGAAAATCAAAATTCTTGAAGAGAAATCAAATTGAATCCTGATATGAAGAACGTGTATGAATAATCTGATGAGCAATTTGAAAATCAAAATGATCGGACGCCTGAATGAAAGATAAAAATGAGATTGATGATTGAGATTAAGATTGAAAAAGATAAAAAAATAAAAATTGGGTCAGCTTTCAATTTTCAGAATGAAGAATGAATGAGAGAAAATTGAGAGGTGACAAAGAATCCTTAAATTCATAAGTGTTAAAGAGTCATAATTTCGAAGAATGAATGAATGAAATTGATGAAGAGTGAATGAATAAAATTATGAAGAATGAATTAATAGAGTGAAAAGAAATTATGAGTTAATTAATATAATGTCACAGGGGCTCTTATGGAAGCAAGAGGGCCTGGCACTGAGGAATCAAGAACTCACTTGGAGGGCTCCAAAAGATAAAGGAATAATAAAGATTTAATTTCTTTAAAGAAGAAGAATGGAAAAGACAAGTATGCCAAAGATAAAAGAAAAGAATAAGAATCCAAAGGCAAAATATAATAAAGGAAGCCAAAGGCCAAGAAGCCAACCAAGTGAATCCTCAATTCACTGTTTCAACCTGCCAGAAAAGGAATGGAATTAGTAAAGGATATGACCACCAATATCCACTGACAGGCAAGGAAGAAAAAGAGAAAGGGTGCTAATGACTGACTTAAGATTATCAGTATTAACTTTAATAAGGTAAAAGAAAATAAAGATAAAAATAAATCCAATATATTAATTAACTGGGGAAAAGTACCCAGGTGATGAAAGGTGGCCGGTATATGTGAAAACTTGAAAGATTGATCCTGGAAGGTGAATCAATGACTGTATTTTCCGAATCGGGAAATACAGTTCTGGCCATCTTGAAATTTGAACTGTGTGATGGAATTAACACAGTGGAATATGAAATGGCCCAATTGGGCCTAGGCCATACAGGTTGATTGAATGAGGCCTGTACGGATGAATTGAGGTGTCCAAGGAGTATTGAAATACTTGATGTCTTGAAAACTGATTGAATTGATGTAATATCTCTTGAGAATTGCCCCTTTTGAGTAATCCTGAATAATTTACCAACCCAACTCCTGCAGATACAGGTGGCTGGGATCCTTGAAGAGTCTTCTGATTGCCGCCATAACTTTTAAGACTGATGAGTTGAATAATCCTCCTTCGAAATGGGCATTGGATTTTGAGACCTTGATATGGAAAGATGGAAATGGGTCTTGAAGACATAACCATTGGATTGCTGAGCAAAAATGGTGCATAATGGTATATAATACCATATATGCACCACGCCTGCAACCTCAAGTACAGATGGCATGAAGGAATGGAAAGAATTACCCATAAGTTGAGGGGAAGGCTGACTGAGCTTATCTAGTGGCCTCTGGTGGTTGCCAGAGTCCATGGCTGGAATAATGGTCCATGGTGGTCCATGGCCAAAAATGGGTTCTATGGGATTTGTGGCCAAATTGGTGTCCAGAAGGTCTTTGGCCAATTTTGGGTCCAAGGGATTGGTGACCAATTGTGGTTTGGGACCCACCTGGCCTTGGGGGCTAGATAGCTGCCCCCTTTGGCCCCTTTTGGCCTCATTGGATTAGGCCAAAAGGGGCCTAATTGGCCTGCGGACTGTAGGAGCCATAGGGGGCCTAAATGGCCCAAAAAGGCCATTTAGGCCTAAACCCCCTTAATGAAAAGGGGGTGCCCAGATTGGATGGAGATGGCTAGGGGGCCTGGAGGCCCCCTAGAAGAAAAAATGACCCCCCCAGCCCAAAATTAAAGACAAAGGCCTGGGGTTGGTGATATGGAAATTGGCGAAGGAGGCCAATGATGGCAGGATATGGCCTGAGGCCATAAATTGCCATTGGAATGGGTTATGGCATAAGAACCATAGAACACCCAAGGGGCCAATTGGCCATAAATGATGTGACATGAGCAATTGGCCCCAACTTGGCTCCAGGTTGGATTGACGCCACCATCAAGGAGGAGGGTCAAACTCGCGGTTGTGACAGAGAGGCAGCAATGGGCTCAAAGGGGGATAGCCTGTGGTTACGTGCATGGTTGTTAGGAAGATGGGCCTCTTGGAATTAAAATTTTCTTACCCAATTTGGGGCATATATCAAGGCAAGGTGGCAAGAATGTGGGTGCACCAATATGACTGCTGGATCTGCCGCATATTATGCAAGGATTGGTGGACCAAGATTCACATTAACATATCCAAAATTGGGTGGGTTGTAGCAACTTCTTGTATAGTGGCATATTGGAGGCCTGGGGGCATGTTTTCTGGTGTGACAGCAAACAGTAGATGTATCTTCCCCAGCTTAACTGACATACAGTGACCTACTGGGCAATGGTGGTGGTGGAAAGGAAAATTTCATTGTGAGGTTCTTTTTGTGTGGGCAGGTGAGGTATGTACGGTGGCATGCCACCAAACATGAGTTTGGTTTTGCATGAAAATTCTGGCGGACTGATGCCTACTTGGATTCCAGGGGAGAATGTGTGACTTGATTAAAGGGGGTTCTGGCCCTGAGCCGTGATCCACTTACACATTCACCCCTATTGCATTTGAGGCTGTTGCTACTAATCCACTCAGATTGGCGTCAGGATTTTTCCTTCACACGTGTGAGAATCTCTGGAGAAATAGGCCACCCACCCAAGGAAATTGCTGGCTGGAAGACAGGTTCCAAAAGTTGTGCCGTGCGTGTGAGATTGTCCAGTGTATGACCTGTGCAAAAATATGCAGCCTCAGGGATCATAGGCAGGGGTTATGCTAATGCATATGAGTCTCAAGAAACTCCATGCTGATTGACCTCAGGTTTCCATGCTCAATAAGGTGAGCATCTGCATTTAAGCGGGCCACCCGCACAAGCCAATAGCTGGTTGGAAGACAGGCATGTGAGAATTTCCTGTGTATGACCTGTGGGGGTGCATATAAAAGCGTGTGGCAGTCTGAAAATAATAAGCAGGTGAAAGTCATAGTTTTCCTTGACCTTGGCACCGGAGTGAATCCACCATTTGCATATGACCTGAATCATTACTCATCCCAATATGCACCCCTTACCATAACTTGGAATATACCAGAATCTGTGCGGTAGTTAGGCAGAGCTTTCCAGAAACCTGCATCAAAGGGATGCACTTGAGAAATTTGCCTTGATGACTTGGAATGATTTCATGTTATATTCTTTTACAGCTTTTGCTCTGCCCCGCAGCATACATGTATAAAGTTGTACATACTACAATTTTGGCTGTACAAATTAGGATGGTGTAATACTACTTCAGCCTGGATGCATATTATTGATGGGTATCCACCTTCTGATTGTTTTCATACATGTAGCTCATGTGCCACATGCTCAGCATTGCTATTAACCTGATTTTCACACGTGAGCTCAGCATTTTATTGTCAAAAGCTCACTACAGAAGATTTTTGGAATGCCATGATTTGAGGCCTTCTCACAATAGTTGATTGGAAAGCCCACTTCTGTGAACTTTAACTAACCACATGAAATTCTCAGGATGCGTGCTTACAAAGATGCAATAGTAATTTCTCAGCAGGGGTGCATTTGATATTGTTATATCAATAGCTCAACAGCTGTGCAATTTAAATGTTCAGCCACTGAGCATTTCAATTATGACCCCAAAGAAGACCTGAGCAATGGGTCAACCCAAGCTCATTCTGTATTAACTTGTCATACAGCCACCCAATCCTTTGCTCAAACTCTATCACCCAGCAATAAGACTGGTATGCTCGCCACAGTCACCTGTGACCAAATGCACCACATCCTTTTGTGCATGGGGCATTTGTGGATCACACCCACCATGCACATTCAACAATGCCCTCACAAAAGCCCTCCTGGGCAATTGGGTGGCTATTTAAGGCAAAAAGGGGATCTGACTGAGTCTGAAATTCCAATAAATTGCAATACTCAGCCAGAACCCCATTGTTCCTCTGCCTCACACAGGAATTTCCCTTCTCAGTCACAACATTGGCTGTGACTGAGCTTTCATTTTCCCAACACGCCTTGAAGCTGAGACTTTGGCAGGTGCTGTGACTTCTGCAATTGTCTCAGATTTACCATGGTATAAAAGACCATCTGCGCCCAACAGGCCCTTCAATTTTTTTCCCACTTCACCCGCTCTTCTCATTCTCGTGCGTATTCCCCTTTGTCTTCATTCATTTCTATTTTTTTATATTTCACTCCACTAACCATTCTGCCTTATTTTTTTTCCCCCTTATACTTCCAGAACCCCCCTTCTATCCACTTTATGTGTCTCCTCCATTTAAAAGTTTGTTTATCTTATGTTCCAATATTAATACTAAATCTTCTTCATGACTTTCTTCCAGACTTTTAAAACCTTCCGACTAGAGCTTTTTTTAATTCCGTTTTAAATTTATAAATCATCATATGTCTTCCTCTTTGCTTCAAAAATTCCTTTCTATTCAGTTACTAACCTCATTTGTCTTGTTTTTAAATGTTGTGCACTTTGTGCTCTAAGCGGGGTATCCCCTGCCTCCGCTCCTCCACAATGACCAATGCTTGTGATGCTTGCCAGCAAGCACACAAGAAATTCTTGTTCATTGTGCAACCCTTCTGACCACATGGCCAGAGGAGTTCCTGTCACAACCACGTATTTTGACCCTCCTCCTTGCTGGCGGCGGCAATCCAACCTGGAGCCAAGTTGGGGCCAATTGGCCATGTCATATCATTTATGGCCAATTGACCCCTTTTGGGTGTTCCATGGCTCTTACGCCATAACCCATTCCATTGGCCACTTATGGCCTCAGGCCATATCCTGCGTCATTGGCCCTCTTGGCCAATTTCCACCTCACCAACCCCCAGGCCTCCATCACTGTTTTTGGGCCTGGGGGTCCCTTTGTCTTCCAGGGGCTTCCAGGCCCCATGGCCACCCCTTTCATTATGGGGGTTTTGGCCTAAATGGCCTTTTTGGGCCATTTAGGCCCCCCACGGCTTCTACGGTCCGTGGGCCGTAATACGCGGTCCACGGTCCGTAAGCCGCGGTCCGCGGTCCGTAGGCGGATTAGGCCCCTTTTGGCCTAATCCAATGAGGCCAAAGGGGGCAGCCACCTAGCCCCCAAGGCCAGGTGGGTCCCAAACCACAATTGGGCCCACCTGAGCCATTTTTGGCCACCAATCCCTTGGACCAAAAACACCTTGGATCCATTTTTGGCCATAAATCCCTCAGGACCCATTTTTGGCCCTGGACCACCATGGACCAACTTCACCGTCATGGCCTCTGGCAACCACCAGAGGCCACCAAATCATCTCAACAAGCATTCCCCTCAACTCAAGGGAGGATTGCTTCATTCCTCCATGCACCTCGTACTCAAGGTTGCAGGAGTGGTGCATATATGGTGTTATATACCATTATGCACCATTTTTGCTCAGCAATTCAATGGTGACGTTTTCAGGACCCAAATCAACCTTCTTAACTCAAGGTACCAAGATCCAACGCCCATTTCGAAGGAGGACCTTTGGACTCATCAGTTTGGTAATCCATGGCGGCAATCAGAAGACCATTCAAGGACTCCAATCACCTGGCTCAGCAGGAGTTGGGTTGGCAATTTCATTCAGGGTTATTCTAAGGGCAATTCTCAAAAGGTATTACATCTTTTCAATCAGTTGTCAAGGCATCAAGTATTTCAATACTTCTTGGACAACTCAATTGGTTCATACAGGCGGTAATCAATCAACCTGTACGTACTTGGCTCAATTGGGCCAATTCATATTCCACTGTGGGAATTCAATCACACAGTTTCAAATTCAAGATGGCCAGAACTGTATTGGCCCAATTCGGACAATACAGCCGGTGATCCAACTCCAGGATCAATCTTTCAGCTTTTCACATATACTGGCCACCTTTCAGCACCTGGGGACTTTTTCCCCAGTTAATTAATATAGTGGATTTATTTTTATCCCTATTTTCTTTTACATTATTAAAGTTAATACTGATAATCTTAAGTCAGTCATTCAGCACCCTTTTCTTTTATTTCCTCGCCTGTCCAGTGGATATTGGTGGTCATATCCTTATACTAATTCCATTTCCTTTTCTGGCAGGTTGAAACAGTGAATTGAGGATTCACTTGGTTGGCTTCTTGGCTTTTGGCTTCTTTATTATCTTTGGCCATTGGTTTCATCTTTTGGCATACTTGTTTTCCCCCTTATTCTTTCTTAAAGAAATTCATTCTTATTATTCTTTTATCTTTGGAGCCCTCCAAGTGAGTTCTTGATTCCTGAGTGCCAGGCCCTCTTCTTCCAAGAGCCCCTGTGACAGTTCCCACCCAAGACTCTGTTGTATTCCATACCAATTATACAAGTCTCAAGATTACCAAATAATTAAAAAATAGAAATTGTGGAATAGCTCCCCAAATGAAAATAAAATTGGGGGAATGGCTGCGCAAATGAGAATAAAATTGTGGGAATGGCTCCACAAATGGAAATAGGAATTAGGGAATGGCTGTGCAAATAGAAATGAAATTGCAGTAATGGCTCTGCAAATAGAAATAAAATTGCGGGATGGCTCCGCAAATGAAAATAAAATTGTGGGAATCGCTTGGCAAATGGAAATAGGAATTAGGGAATAACTTTGGAGGTGGAAATCAAATTTCAGAACTCTGGAACTAGGTAAACCAAACTGTAAATAAGTCCTAGGGCATAATCAAGAACATTAGAGTTTCAACCAGAAGAAATTCAATTACAATTAAAAATACCAATTTCCCCACCTTTTTCAAATATAATGGCAGTGCACTCAATAGAAAACCTTTATTTTACCCACTTTCCCCACTTCCAAGAAAAACTTCACCAGCTAAACTATCTCAAAGACAACACATGATTTGATAAGAAACAGAAACACCAGCATAATTTTCTCATATGTATCATATGACTAGAAGAAAGCTCAATTGTCAGGAGCTGTATTTTCTCCACTTTCTTGGAAAAAGGAAAATATCACCAGCCAAATTATCTCAATTACATCACATGATTTTGAGGAGAAAAAGTACCACTAGCATAATTCTCTCAGAACCTGCGTAACTAATAGAAATAAAAAATACTTTCCCCACCTTCAAGAAAACATCACCAACCATATTAGCTCAATGACCTCACATGACTTGAAAAAAGAAAAGAAAAAAAAATCTCCCCAGCTAAATTATCTCAATTACATCACATGATTTTAATAAGAAAAAGCACCACCAGCATAATTCTCTCAGCAAACACATTGCTACATTAAAATTACATGTCTCACCAGCTAAAACATCTCAGCTATAATTTTTTCTAAGTACCCTGTTTTGAGAAGCTCTATGGAAGCCCAAAAGCTACAAATAGAGGTCCTCTCTCCCTCATGTTTCCCATCATCATCATGGAACAAGTTCCCACTACCCAGGATCACCACCATTCCCTGAACTAGCAGGATATCTAGAATAGTAGTGTTTTAGTAGTGAAAGGCTCAGTAGCCTTGCTCAGTAGCTTAGTATTGGTGAAGAATAGTAGTATAACCATAGTAAAGAGCTCAGTAGCCTTGCTCAGTTACTTGGTATTGGTGAAGAATAGTAGTATAACCATAGTAAAACGCTCAGCAGCTTATTATTGTTAAAGAGATAGTAGTATAACCATAGTTAAAGCTTAGTAGCCTTGCTCAAAAGCTTAGTGTTATTAACAAAAAAGTAGTAGTGATATAAACTCAGTATTAAAAAAATCTAAAAGAATCAAATCCAGTAGTCTTATTATTAGTACTCATATCAAAAAAAATCATTATAATCAACATAAAACCATAAAGAAGATATATACTCTTACCATTCTTATTGAAAAGAAATAAAAAACAAAAAAAATATTCTTATTAGTTTTATTAAAATAACAGAAAGCCAAAACATATATCTATATAATATCATCACTTTTATCAAAATAAAAAAAAATCTTAGTGTTTATTTTATCAGAAATTTTAGATCAGAGTTTTCATTGTAGTGTTATTGATAGGTATGATTTAGAGACTTCTGATAAGTCTCCTCTATCTGTTAAATCCACAAATTTTATTTTATTTTGTGATTCTCTGTAGGCTGACTATTCAGTATTATTTAGAGGGGCAGCAAATACACCTTAGCACCCATGGTTATTGGACAATTCTGAAATTCAAAACAGACTTACCAATAATTTCCCCCTCAAGGTACTGCCTTATTTTATCCCACACCAAAAGGAGTTCCCACATCTGGTGTCCCAACAGTGGCCAACTAGCTTCAACCATCAATAATCCGTCAATTATTAAAGAAAAAACATTCAAATTTAGTCCAAAAAAAAGCTTTTTATCAATAGAAAATTTCAAGTGCCTATCAAGTCAATCTGGAATCAAAAAAACCACAAAATTCTAAATCATTGTCACCATCAAGTTCTTCAACAAAATCATTTCACTATTATTATCCAAAAAGAGGAGAAACATCACCTGGAGAATAATCACCTATAGATTATAGTATACCAGTTGGTACACCCAGAACCAAGAAGAAAGATCAAAAGATAGCTACAGATTATTTTCAGAAATTACTCAAGGAACTATTCAAAGTTAAAAAGAAAACTTAACAACAAAAAATTAACAAAGAATATATCAATATGGATTCAGCATCATCATCAAGAATACCACACAATCCCGATGAATCAAAAGAAGAAATTATAAATCAAGAGATCATGCAAGGACAAGAAGATATTTCTGATGTAGAAAGACTTCATCAAATAATGTTGGAAATGAGACAAGAACTAATTGAGCTCCTTAAAAAAAGGGAAAAGGAAAGAGTAAATTTTTAGTGCAGAAAACAGCCCAATGGAAGAAACTACAAGCATGCCAAGAATTTTTAGACAATAAGGGTCACCATCACCATTTTCAAGGCCCATGGCCTCATCAACTCTATTCACTTCACAGAGACCAAATACTCTACCAAAGCGGGTGAATATTCATGTACAGGCTTCAAGCCCATTGCAACAAGAGATCCCACAAAACAATACACCCATTGTCAAGATCAGACCAAAGGATTATAATTTATGGTTTGATGGAAAGGAAGTGGAAAGATTTATTAAAAGAGTGGAAAATATAGCAGAAATTGAAGGAGCAAGTGGAAGGGATATAGCAAGACAGATATTCTTTTGGACTAAAGATCAAGAAATTAGCTACCATATTTAAGGAATGCCTGGATATGAAACTGGCGATTGGGAGCAATTAAAATTGGAGATGAAGAGAAGATGGGGAACAGTGTCACCTGAAAGAAGATACAAGCTGTCCTCAATTACTAAATTATTTAAAAAGATTCAACAAGAAGGAGGAATTTCAAATATGACTCAATATAAAAAGCTCATTGGTGAATATGAATCCATTATTAATTATTTCAAAAGGTATCAATATATACAAGGAGATATCAATCACAATCAAGAAATTTTGCCAAGTCTTTCCTCAAGTCTTTAAGAATCTATTTACAAAGAAATGGTTAAAGATAAGGCCATGGTGCAAGCTTTGGATGGTGGCTATATCATTCCAAGATTGGAAATCTTAAAGTTGTATATTGAACAAGATCTAGAAGCCAAAGTCTTAACTCAATAGAAGGAATTTTCACAACCAAAGTCACAAGAGAAGAAAGCTAGGCTTGAAGAGGAAAGCTGGGAAGAAGTCTTAAAGCAAATGAAAAATCTTACCAAATCAATTAAAAATCCTCAGCCACAAGAAAATCAATTAAAGGATACTGGGAATGAATCAGTTAAGGAAGTATTGAATCAGCTCAAACACCTTTCTGAAGTAGTTAAATCTCTCAAGAAACCTCAATGAAGTAATAATCAAGATCAGAGAACTATACAAAACTCACAGCCATTCAGGCCAAGATATCCTTCACCAACAATATCTTCTGGTTATCAACCATATGTTCCAGCTCAAATGACTCCAAGACAGCCATTGAAGTGTTATCAATGCCTAGAAGAAGAACATTCCGCAATAAGATATAATCATCTCACAGAAGACTTGGAGAAAAGAATTGTCTTGAAGTGTGGAGGAACATATCTTTTTCCAAATTTTCAAAGAGTACCCACAGAAGGCCCTAAATCTGCAAAAGAATTAGTTAGAGATTTTTTGAAAGAGCAGGAGGATTTCACAAAGAAAAATGAAGGAACAATCAAATTCACCCCCAATAGAAGCAAGAAATAACAGTAATTGAGGAAAGCAAAGGTGGGAAGGCAACTGCTATAGCTCAAATAGAAGAATGGGGAAACTGGAAACCTCCTCAAATATCACCAGCAAATGAAAATCTTAAAATAAATTTTGGACTTAGGCAGACAAGGCAAAGAGCTTCAAGACAGGAAAGTAAAAGCCAAACTCAGCAAGAGGATAAAAATGAAACAAAAAAACCCTTTAAAAAGAGATTCCAGGAGCCTATCACGAGGAAGATGAGGCAGAAGAAGAAATAAGAGTTCTAATTCCAACAAAATACAAGAAAACACAAGAAGGGAAGGAAGTAGACAATGATGATATTGAAATCATTTCTAGGGACAAGAATAAGGAGGTACTAAGACAAGAGTCACAAAAGATGGAATTAAAATACAAGGTAAAATCTACAGCTGATAACCCAAAGCTAATAATTGAAAATGTGATGTAGAAAATACTTGAACAAAAGATAAATCTTACTCTTGAAGAAATATTATCAATTTCACCAACCTTTATTGATAAATTACAGAATTTAACTACCCAGGAAAAGGAGGTGATAAAATCAGTCAATACGTCAAACATTCAAGAAAGACTACTTTCTTTAAAGCTACGGGATTATGATATCCCAATATTACATTATGCATTCCCACTTGGATTTATGGAAGTATTTATTGGAAGACAAGAATATCCTACAATGGCTTTGGTGGATACTGGATCAGAAGTTAACATAATACCAGAGGAAACTGCAATTAAAGCCTCACTTACAAGTAGGAAGCTCAATATGAATCTCAGAGGAATTGGTGGACATAAAAAATCTTTGGTTGGACTCTCAGAATTTACACCAATTCTTATGATAACAGGAGAAGAAAAAGAAATTCATTTATTCATAGCAAAAGGATCTGTACACACCATACTTGGAAGACCATTTTTAGCAGATGATGATGTTAAATTGGAGTTTTCACACAAGCAAGGGGAAATATTTAGTTATCCAGAGCAAGATGGACATTGATTATGTTTACCAATATGTAACCCTCAAGCCATGGGTTGGCAAATTTCTCCACCAAGAGGTATGGAGCTCTGTGCATCTTCAGAGATTTTAAAATGGTCAATACATCAAGCAGAATCATCTAAAAGAAAAGAAACAGAGGAAACAGAAAGTCAATCTTTAACAAGAGTGAAGACAATATTTCTTGGACCAAACAAAATACCCTTCTCAGCTATTTTTGATGCAAAAAACTGACTTTAATGTTATAACTCAGGAAATAGCCCTAAAAGCAGAATTAAACATCAGCCCTTACACATCAAAATCAACAGATAACTCTTTGAAGCCAATTGGTCAAATTAAAAATCTTGAAGTCACTTTTGAAATTGAAGAGAAAACCTACCTGGACTACTTAGTATTTGAAAGTTCAACCAGATAATAGATGAAGAAAAAACTAGCATATTATCTTTATCTGAAGAAAGTATTCTCCCTCTAACTGATAGAAAATCTAAAGGAAAGGAGACAGAAGACAAACTGGAGGTATAAGATAGTGAAGCAATAGAAAAAATCAAAGAGGAATTAAAGAAGATGAGAATAAATTCAGAAATAGCTATAGAAGACCCAGAGAAATGGCTAGCACTTGATCTAAGTGGTATTAATAAAGAAGATAAAGTAGAAAGCCCACAGAAGAAATTCAAAATGTATCTGAAGCTACCTGAAGCAAATTTCTCAAGAATTTCAGAAGACTATTTCAATTTATTTCCTGAAGAAACTGGGTACATTAGTGATACTGAAAAAGATTTACTAAGTGAAGAACCAAGAGATAGCATGATCAAGGCATTGGCAAAAAGAAAATTTGAAGAATTGGAAAAGGAAAGTTCTATAATTACTGAAGACAAAATGGATCAAGTTTGGGATAGTTATATTAAAAAAGGGATTAAACAAAGAATGAAAATAGTTCTAGAAGGAAAATTGGTAGAATCAGAAGATGAATTGAAGCTATGTCAACAAAATAATGGAAATTTGGAAGATAAATATAAAAAAAGCAGAAAATTTGAAGACCTAGAAGAAGGAGAGTTATCAGAAAATATAGAAAGGCTGGCTGGACTTAGCATTCTAGAAGAATCTAATAATGCCTATGATCAAATATGCTTCTTGTCAAGCTCAACTGATTTATTTAATCAAAAATAAACAAATTACCATACGGCTCCCAGAATCAAAATGTCATACAGGAAGACATACCAGAATATGAAGGACTGGAAGATTATGTAATACTTCCAATGATAACATTTGAAGAACTGTATGATTATGAGCTAGATTCACCAAAAAGTCAAAGCAAATATCTTTTAGAACTACCTGGATCCAATCTTACAAATGTTGATTTTTTGGAATTACTAACCACTATTGGAATCAAAAGAAAAATAATAGAATCCTTACTGGAAGAAGCCTTATGGATATTATCAAATGACAATAGAAGGACTGTATCAAAAAATGTTATGGGCTCAAGAATACTTGAATCTAGATGGTTTGGGACTCTTGGGAGGAACACTTTGCTGGTGTGATTTTGGGTTCATGTTTATTCATGAAGTCAAAGGTTTTGTTTCAGAATGTAAAGGAAATACACAAAGAAAACAATGCAACAAGATATTTGGAGAAATATTGAAGGACATATGTCTTTCAGTAATTCACAACAGAAGGTTGACTATTTCTCAATAATAACTGAAGTAATCCAATTATAATAACTAATTAGAAAAACACCATAAAAAATAGCAAAATAATAAAAGAAACAACCTAAAAAAGGAGAATTGTTTTCATATCTGTATTAGTATCAGGGAAGTGACCTCCTGCCTTATCAAAGAGGAACTTCAAATCATTCAAACTACCTTCTAAAAAATCGTTTTTTCAACATTGTTATCACTCAGGGAAGTGACCTCCTGCCTTATCAAAGAGGAATTTGAATTTACTTCAATCTTTTTAAACACTCTTATCACTCAGTGGCAGTGCCTTCCTGCCTTATCAAAGAGGAATTATTCTTTTATGTCAAAACTCAGAAAGGATCTAGACGGTCATGGATGCCAAACTTACACATTAAAATAAATTGGAATGGAATCTTGGTTAGAATGAAGAAGGATGGACAAAAATAAATTGCAAAATTGTAGGAAATATAGAAGAAGTCAATTACTGGGAAAATCCATTTGTTGAAGAAGGAGAGGATTCATTTCAGATATGGATTCCATACCTATAATTTAAAGAATTGTTCAATTTTCCAGAGCTGAATCAACAAATTCAAGAATCTAAAGATTGGCAAGAGCTTCCAGGATTCTCTCTTTCAAGACTAGAATTTCTAGAATTAATTACATATGATGGTATCAAGGGAAATTTAGGAAACATATATTGGGAAGAGGATACATTAACAGATGCAGAATGGAGAAGAAGAATATATTTTGGGGATGTGGAAGCCTCAAGAGGACATTTTCTGGATTTACTGAACATACCAGAACAAAGAATCTTATGGAAGCGTGGAAATTATGTAATTGAAAAGGCCAATTGGGTTGTTTTGTGGGAAGAGGTGTTTATACCTGGAATTATTAGTCTCAAGACACATAATTATAATATCAATAAGGATGATTGGAAATTGATTTGGGAAGACTTATTTGTTAAGAAAATTAAAGAAGAAAAAGGAAGATTCATATCAAGACTCAAGAAAAAGATCATAAAAATGATTCAGAAAAATATTACAAAAAATTAAAAAAAAAATCCACTCATGTTATGAATTTAAATTTCACCTCATAATAAAAAAAAGAAAAAAAAATTCAGGCTATGTATCAATATTCAAGACAATATTACAAATTTAGAAGTCTTCAAAAGTTATTTTTCAATTTGTAAGTATCACAATTTAATTCAAAAATATATATATAAAGACACAGGTGGCTATTTGTTCTTATTCCACCTCAAATTAAAATAAAATGGCGCAAGTTTGGGGTAGTGTAGGCCTATTGATTTTTTTTTAAAAAAAAACCTATACCAGAATTAATTGGCACTAATATTTACCATTTAAATTGATTATCAAGTGTATCTTACTATCTTCAAGCCAATATAAAAAATAATATACACTTTTATTATCATTATTTGAAAGAAGGAAACTCACTCATCATTATTTACACCAATATTGATATTATGGTTTTTTTGAATTCTTATATTACTTAAAAAAAAAAAAAAAAAAAAAAAAAGTCAAACAGACTCATCATTTATTCATGAAAGAAAAAATTCATATCATTTAATTCCAATCAAAACATTTTATTGCAACTAATGCCAAACATAAAATTGAAAAAAATAAAAATAAAAAATAGGTATAGCCTAGTCTATTCTTTAAAAAAAATAAAAAAACTTCATTATCATTACATTTAGAGAAAGGAGACAGCTTTTTTATTCAACTAACATAGCTGAGGATCTTTGAAAGTTTCAGCTAAAAAAAAGGGGGCGTTGAATTCTTATCAAAAAAAAATCTGAATTAATAACTGAGAATATTTTTTCTTGAAGAATTTTTTATTTTGTTTTTTTAGAGATTTAGGAGGGGATGGAGAGTAGCAGAAAGCCTTATTAGATGTGGATGGAGCTAATTCAGGTTGATTGATAAAAGAAGTTAAGCCTGATTCATCAATTTTGTCCGATCTGAGTTCCTCCTTTACAATCCTTCCAGGAGAGGATGATGATTTGAATTCAGGATTCAACAAAAATGTAGGTGATGAAGGTAAAAATACTGGTGGAGAAGCTAATTTAACATCAGTACTAGAAGTAAAAGCCACAGGAAAGTTAAAAGTAGAGTCTGGTGGATTTAAACTATTTTTTTCTGTTAAAATTGAATGTTTAAAGTGAGTCTTGATCAAGATATTCTAAAGAAGAATCAGATCCACTAAACATATGTAAAGCAGATGTAGAGAAGCTATCAACACTGCTCAATGTAACAGACTCATCAATACTAAAAACTAGTGAAGGACAAGACTGTTTTTCAAGACAAAAAAATGAATAATCATCATCTAAATATTTGAGAGCAGGAGAAGACTTTGGTTCAATAATTTCTACAGAAGATACATCATCATCTTGTGGAATCAAAGCAGGAGGGGATTGAGAATATGGACTTTGCCAATCTTGAGGTGTATCAAGAGGGGTAGTAGTTCCAAGAGCAGGAGGTGAAGCAGGAAGTGGAGCTACGGGAAAATTCTTTTCAATCCAATCATCAATCATGGTAGCAGTATTATTATTAAGGAATGATGAAGAGGAAGGAGCCATTAGTAACTAACACTTAAGAATAAAAATTGAAACAGAAGGTTGGAAAAGATTTACAATGAAAATTCTGGAGCGAACATATATCTTATATCTTAAAAATCAGCTTCAACAATCAACCACCAAGATTAAGAAAAGGTAGATCATTCAAGATCTGCATGTGCAAAACTCTGCAAAGCAATGGCTTCAAATTCAAGCCACTAATTTCATATTGAAAGCCAAACAAAAAAATGATAATAATAAGTAATTACCATTACCAACGCAAATAATAAATCCACAATTAGCAACACAGAATTCAGGATAAATTTATATCCTCATCAGAAAAGTCAAATTCCTACTTCAAAAAAAGAAAAGAAGGCAAAATTAATACAATGTTCTCAGTGGAATTATGCAGGAGAAACTCAATAAAAAATACAACTGGAAGAAAACTAAAAAAAAAGAGAGAAGAAATACACAAAAGAACAAAAAAAACAACCATCCTCTGGATAATGACTTACAGCCCCAACACTTGGGGTTTAGCAAGTCTTTCACAGGAAAGCATCCATCCAGAAACTGGGTTCTACTTCTGAAATCACAATCAAGGTTAAGCAGCCTCAATCACAACAAGGTTTGAAACACCAGTCAGGTTTGTCAGATTTCAGGAACACAAAAATACCAAGTTGCATCACCAAGCTTGCTAAAGGCTCAGAGTATGCTACCCAGCATGGTTACCCTATTCCTGCAACCAACAGGTCCAGCAGCAGAATTACTGCCATAGGGGGGAATCAAACCCATTTCAAATAATGAGAGCTGAAAGCAACCCAGAATCACTAACAAACACCACCGCTAAGATGCTGACATAATCAGTTGTACGTCGCACTGACCTAAAGACTGACCTAAGCTTCCGTTTTTGTTCTGTGATTTGGGCCACAAATACAACATTCCCTTTGCTTTCAATCTGCTCACTGGTTCATCCAGAAAGCCCTTTTTTTCAACAACAAACTTCTTTTCATTTCATTCTTCCCTTTTGTCACAGGTCTTTTTTTCAAGACACAGACATGCAAGTTTTCTCAAAAAGATAAAGAATTCCCTTTATTTTTAAATCTGACTGAAACCCCCTTCTGATTTTCTTTTCAATTTTACCACAGACACTTGTCCAAAACTAATCAGATGAGCATTTCAATACCCATTATTATTATTATTTTAATCTAAAACAATGCTTAGAAAAGTTTGAATACCTTTTTTCTTAGGAAATCTATTTCATAAACCTTTGCATTGTGAGTGATGATTTCTTCCCTCCCTCACCCAATTGTTTCTCCCTTGTCTTAAAAATTCATTGCTACATGCCTTATATTGCTTTGATTCTAATCATTATCTATCTTATTAGTGTATACACTTATCTCTTGAAAATCACTTACTTTCCATTTCTCTATTTATATAATTTCTTTCTCTATATATACTATTTTTTCTCTTATATCTATTTCTTATTCTCAGGAAACTCAACAAACCATTTGACACTATACAATAGCACCCCAATTCCACATTTGATTCACTTATCCATTAATATTACTTATGAATTTAGGTTCCCACAGCAACTCAGCCACCAATCACCCTTCTCCATCTCTCCCACCTGATCTCAATGAGCTGTTCAATATACAAGCCAACCATATCAGAAATCTTGAAGAACAAGTGAATGCCCATGATTGAGCATTAGAAGGACTACTATCTCAAGTAACCAATCTCAACATTCAAAACCAAGCTCTGATGTCCTCTGCAAAAACTAAAGAGAAAGAAAATAACACACCTTGTCAACAAAGAAAAGCTTCAATAAAACAAATCAGCCAATATCAAGTAAAGCATCTGGATTCTTGAAGAAAAATTCAATCAAAGAAATTAGAAAAAAACATTCAAAAAAGAAACATTCTACAAAAAAAATGCTAAGCCCCCATCAGCAAACCACTGACAAAATGCCTGAAGGATTCTAACCAACAAAGGCAAGTCTTTTGAGTTAATCTAAATTTGTTTATGTTTTTGTGTGCTTATTTTGTAAAATTTTCAGAATGCATTCTCTGCACACATAAAAGCACTATGGGGCCTTGTTTATCAAGATTCAATTCCTGTTGTACCTGATTATTCCTTGCTAAAAGAATTCAATACTCGATTTTCATTTCCTGATGAAATTACTGAAACAATGCAAAATCCTAACACAACACCCTTGGTACCAGAAAACAAAATTCTCACATCGCAAGGGGTAAAACCAGGAAAGAAAAAGATTGCCCATGGTATCATTAACTTGAATGACTTTTTCATTAAGTATGCTCTTGCACTACTAGCAAAAATTGGAATACGCTGATGGGCCCCAGATCTAAATGATGCAGATGATTCACTTTACAATGAGGCATGTCGAATTAGTGTGATCCAAACTTTTTGTCAGCTTGCTGCTGGTGGTGCATATGAGTATATGAATGTAAACCTTAAGTTGCTGAACAATCTTCAATTACTAGAAGCGACCTACAATCACATTGTATACTTCACATTGGCCAAGCAATACAAGCAAGAATTGAAAGAAACTGGTAAATACCTCAAAAGTAAAGAGAGGCAAGCTGTATTACGGGCCAGACTAAGGGTTACTATTCAATCTATTTTGGATTTAATATAATATTTCTGAATTAGATCTTTTTTCTTCCAGTTAGAAATCTTCTCTATACATTTGGTTTTGCCCAAAAGTTCCCAAGACGCTACTTGGAAATATTAAAAAATGTTGATGCACATAGCAATGATGAGCATATCCCTGGTTCCCAGAAGTATTACATCAAAACACTTCCATGTCAATCCCACAATGCAAATTTGGTCATGCAAAGGGTTGATGAAGAGATAATTAAGTCTGTGCAGGATTCTGGAAAGACATCAAGCCAACGTGAGCGCATCATTCCTCATGAACCTTTGAAATCTGTAGGCACTCAAATTCCAAAAGGCCTCCCAATTGACTTTTACAATCCCTCCTGGTTCAACAGCTGCTCAGCTGGACAAAAGACCATAACTGCCGATGCATTTAATGTTGCATTCCTTCCCAATGCTTCGCAATCCCTTAGAGGAGCTCAACATCCTGATGAGAGATTGGGTGACAGGAAATTCACCAATAAGTACTGGGATCAACTAATTGAACCTTATGATATCTCACATGAAATTCCCAATGAAGAAGAATTAGATGAAACAGATGAAGAAACATATGATAACTTTGAGGTAGGATCAAGTGAGGATGAGAGTGATGAGGAGGAAGAGGTTCAAGAAGTGGAGGAATCGAATCAACTTTGTGATGAAGATACTCCAATGGCTGAAGCTCCAGAGGCTGATTATTTTAATACTGGGTCAAGCCATCTTGCTTTTGAAAACAAATGGTCTGGATGGTAGGAACAGTGAGCTTCTCTGTTTGATAAAGACATACATGAAGATATGATTTCATAATGATTTTTGTGTAAATAGCTATTGTCTTATTTTTTGGTTATGTTTGACTGCCTCAATTTTGTTAATAGTACGTTCAGCTTTTGAAAATAGAACTTCCACATTTTGAAAGTTTAAATTTTTGGTTTATTCCTTTGACTATTTGATAACCGAGAAATGGATCATTTCTCATTGCTCAGGGCAATACTAATACTTGTTTCAAGTTTGGACCGACTGCAATTTTCAAGAACAAACAGTAAGAGATGGATGGTATAGTATGGTGATATAAGAAAAGACTTATATATTTCTTACTGATCACCATGATTAGAGAATAGTAGGATAATAACAGAAATATTAATTGAAAATATATTTGGTTATGTTGAATTGTGATTATGTTAGAAATAACCTTGCTGTTGCCTTAAGGATATTATTATTTTATGTCAAAAGTAAGGTCTTCACAAATTTGGATGAACCTCTGTAGATTATTGCTATGTTTGTAATTATTAGTGCTATTATTTTCTATGAAGTAATTATTTTTACAAAAAACACCATTCTTATTACTTCAAGTATTGGAATGGATAAAATTTTGTTACCACCATTCTTTTTGATACTCATAGGCAAAAATCTATAAATTTGAAGCTTTTTTTATGGATTTCAATTCTTTCACTAGGAAAATGGTCATGATTAAATCCACCATATTTGTATTCTTTTCATACAACAATTTTGATATTTTTAAGGTTAAATTGTTTTATTTTTAAATATAGAAATGTGGCCATCTTCTTAGATTTATTTTTATTATATATTATTTATGTCAACTTTACTATTTTTTATGATCTTAGTAATATGTGTGTATTTTGAGATCTCCATTTTCTTCATGATTCAATTATCAAAGCTATAGAGCATGTCCTTATTCAGATATCAATGCTGATGGCTTTTTGAATAATGCCTTTTGAATAAATTAATAATAAGTCTCTAGCTTTGGGAATAATTACTTTATATTCCTATAATTCTAAAGTTATATTTAACTTGTTGATCAAGAGGCTAAATAATTCTGACAAAAACTCCTGTTTCTCATTGTTATGTTTGCAATTGTTATTTCTATCATTTGGTATGAAGTAATGATTTTGAAAATCACTCCATCATCATTAATTTCAGTATCTAAATTGCTCACAATTTATTACCACCATTCTTGTGGATACTCTAGATGACAAGTCCATCAATACCCAGAGAATCTTTATGAGATTTCAATCCTTTCACTAAAAACACAGTCATGATTACATTCACCCTATTGGTATTCTTTTTATAAAGAATTTTTTAAATTTTGAATGTTAAATTGTCATATTTTGAATAGTAGAAATGTGGCTATCTTCATAATTGTACTTGAAAAATATATGAATTCTTTCAAGTTCACCATTTGGTTTTATCTAAGTGATATGTTTTTTTTTAAATATACATTTTCCTCACAATTTAATTATTAAAATTTCAAATCATGTTCTTTTTCAAATATTAATACTGATGTTTTTTTTAATATTGCCTTTATCATGAAATTAATAATAAGCCTCTAACTCTGGGAATAATTACTTCTTATTATCATTATACACACTTTGTTTTTAATTTTATGATCAATAGGCTAAATAATCTTGTCAAAATGATGGTATTTCAAACATATTACTTATTATATTTTTAGAATTTTTTGATGCTACCATTACCAACCTTATTTAAATGGTTAAATTTTCATGCTCTTATTCCCTTCATTTTGTCAAGCTGATGTTCATAATTTGAATACCCATGCCAATATTGCAGCAATAACATCATTATTATTCCTTTGATAAAGAAGTGGGTGATCATTGACAAAGGTGATATTTGTATGAAAGAAATAATACAACAGTTTGAATAATTAAATGGCTTTAGCTGTAATTGATTGATTGTTCTAATTTTGATAATATAGACTTAGATTTCAGAAATCATTGAAATAACTAAAACACCAATTTGACATAATTTAGCATAAAAATCAAATGTTTGTCCCAACTTAGAGCTTGAAAATATTTAAAAGTATTGATCTCAAAATATTCACACAAACCCATAAGCATTTCAATCTTAATAATTAAATTACACTCAATCACTTTGTAAGGTTTGACTATGAAACAATAAGTAAAAATTACTAATATTTTACTTATTGTACTATGAATGTCCTTATAAATGAAATAAATAAGATAAAAAGAATTATAATAATAAAGAATTCTTATAATTATGGCGTAAAATTATTATATTATTAAATAAACATAATAATATAATTTATATTATAAAAAAATAATATATATATAATAAATATATTAATATAAGATAATTAATATATTTAAAAGCACTCTATCATTGCTACCAACAAATAATAAAGGATTAAAAAATTGTTTTTTATTAATGAAAAACAATTAATAACAATAATATTACCAATATTAAAGGTATAAATTAATATAAATACTATTTATATCAATTATAGAATTATTAAAAGTAATAATAGAGAAAAATTATTATAATAGGAGAAATAACCTACTTTTAATGCTTAATATAATAATTTTGAATAATTTTACGCCTGGAAATGTAAATACAACTTATTTAAATTGTAGTTGCAATAAAACTTAAGAGAAATGACAAATCTTCTTGGTTTTACATGGAATTGAGGTTTTTAAGAGAGATTTAAACAAAACAATTAAATAATTGTAATAATCACATCAAAGATGAAGATTATTATAAGCTTATGTTTGGTCTTTAATAATATAAAGGTTTTATATATAAAGAATAAAGAAATTACCTTTTTATTTAATGATTTAATGTTTTTTGAGCATCTGAGGGGGAAATAGAGTAAAAAGAGCTCTATTTATATTAAATTCCTTCCTCCTAGAGTCCAACAGGCTTCTAGTAGATGTGCACTGATCATATCCACTGGAATTTATCAATACTTTAAGGTTTGGTGATTATTACATCATGATCAAACCATATTATCTCATTATTACGCCATTATTCAGAGTTATCACTATAACTCTAAGCTTGATGACGTCAAGGCTTGGCGGAACCCCAAAATTTGTGGATTTTATTAGTTTTAATCATAAACTAACAGTATTCACCAATTCTATCACTCATATGACTGTTAAACGTAATTTAAGGTTACAGTGAGTGATCATAAATGATCAAATTAAGCTCAAACTTTGATCCTTAATAACTTCAAAGTTTTACACGCTACGGCAATTTGGAGAGTGAATTCCAATAGCTTGGCATAACATCATTATGCTGCCAAGAGAATTTCATTACATCATCAAAACTCTATTTTTGATGGTTTTTCTTGGAACTCATCTTTTCTGTCAAAATTTAATATTTTAAACTTCACACCATGATTTCAAGGGGTTATACCCTAAATTCTATAATAAAGATTACAACCTTTTTCACAAATGAACTAGTGGAATCTGACTTTCTACTTATTTTTAAGTTTGGATCACTTTCACAACAAAGTGGTCAACAGCTCTATTGATTTTAATCAATAATCCCTTACAGGTTTTAACCTTTCTTATAAATTGTGAAGTAAATTTCACTTCTGTATTCCTACAGTAATTACGCGATGACTTTATTTTTTGGTTCATCACTCTATCATGCATATTTCAAAAGATATTAGCTAAAATCCTTGAATATATGTGTTGACCAAAAAAGTGCATATATTCAGCTTAACTCCTTAAGTATTGACTTTGGAGATTAGCTTCTTAATTGTTTTATGTGTGGAACTTTATGGCGAATCCAATGGTACCATTTATTATACATGTTGTTTCATTGGTATTAGAAATAATTAAGGATTTATGTTTTTTATAAGGTATTATTACTTATAACTCATCAAATATTGACTTTACAGATATGCCATAAAAATGGTATATGTGTATTTTACCATGGGGAATCCAATGGTTCAATTTATTTCACATTTGTATTCAATGGTTTTTAAGTTAAGCAAAGTTTTATGCCTATTTATGGCATTTTTGTAGTTTCAAGGTAATTATTTTTAATGTATAGTTATTTTAAATACTTCTTGTGACCTTTTTGGGTATGTGGTCATATCTCAAAGATTCACATTCCCTACCACCAAAAAAGATTGTACCACAATCTGATATGTGTGATTAGGGTATCATCCACTGTCCTACCTCTTCAATAGACTTTGTTAGTCTTGAAGCTCAAAAATGCTTAACTTTTCTATTTTTCAGGTTTTCTTTCATGTCTGACTGAACCTTCTTAGTAGTTTATCAGCATTTGTTATATCTTCCTCAAGTAGCCATTCATCTTCTTTAGTTGAATTTCTATACCTTACAAGGTATTCTCTTTCTTTTATGTTTCTTGTCCTTCTTTCTTTAAGGACTTTTACAATTTTCTTTTCTTCTCCTTCTTCCAAGGGGGAAATTTCAAGTGGATGTTTATTTCTTAGTGGGAATAACTCCTTTTCACTTGAGCTATAAGGTTTTATCAGACTTACAGGGAAAGCTGGGTGTTTGTACATTAATTCACCTGTGAGTTCCCATTGCACAGCATTGGGTCCATGAAGTGCTTTTATCATAAATGGTCCTTCTCCACAAGCATCAATGTAAATTTTGAAGGGTAGTTTCCAATCTGGAATTAGAATAAATGGGGCTTTTGTTAAGGAATTTTTCAATTCTTCATATGCCTTGACTCTTTCTTCTGTCATTTCATAGACTTTTTAGTTGATCACATAGCTTATATAAGGATTTGGCAATTTTTGCAAAGTCCTTTATATTCTGTCTATAGTAACCAGCAAATCCTAGAAATGATTGCATTTCTTTTTTGGCTTGAGGCATTGGTTCAAGTAGTACTGCTGCTACTTTGTTCTTGTCTATGCCTAGACTAAGTCCAGATACAACATGTCCTAGTGCCTTTAGTTCACTGTATGCAAAATGACACTTTTTCAAGGAAATTTTCATATTCAATTGCACTATTTTTTGTAGTACCCTTTCTAGTCTTGTAAGGTGATTTTCCCAAGTTTCTGAGCAAACTATGATATCATCAATATAGATAATTAGCCATCCTTCTGATAATTCTTCAGGAAATATGGTATTCATCATTCTTTGATAATGGGAAGGTGCATTCTTTTTGCCAAATGGCATTCTTAAGTATTCAAGATTCTACAGTGGACTGTTATCCTCAGTAGTTTCTTGGAATTGTCTGTTAATACATTTTGATGAAAACCCTTTAAGGCATCCATGGCTGTAATGAACTTAGCTTGTGACAATTGTGTCAATGTCTCATGGATTCTGAGTATTGGATATCTGTCTGGGATGGTATAGGTTTTCAGGGCTCTGAAGTCTCCTACCATCCTTGATTTTCCATTATGCCAAGCTATAATGACAGGTGTAGTGACTTCTACCTGTTCATTATGTCCTACTTTTCTTAATACTCCAAGGTCCATTAATTCTTTAATGTGTAGCTCCAAGGCTTCTCTAGCTCTTGGACTAGCTGGGTAAGAAGGTCTCCTTAGTAAAGGTGGGTAGGGCTTTTCGACATTAAGAATCATATCCACCTCATGCCCAATTATGGCACCTAGTGGTTCTTTGTCAGTTGCAAAGGCATTTTTGTACTTAAATAAGAGGTCAATAAATTCTTCTTTCATTTTTTCTGTTAATTCTTGATTGAATTCTGCCTCTTTGAGTTGTTCTGATATAACAAGGCCCTTTTCTGGACTTTTCTCTTCATTCTTAATAACTGTAATTTGTTTTTTGTTATTTAAGGAGCCAAACCTTTGTCTTTTGTTGTCTCCTATGGTAAAATATCTATCTTTATGGTTAGAGATATCTATACCATAAATTGATAAGTAGTCATTTTCGAGTATGAAGTGATTACTAGTACAGTTGTCTATTACTATAAACTCTACTTTAATTCTGACACATTGTGAAGGGTGAGGAAAAATTAGTGTTAAATCAATTATTCCAAGGGGCTTCATGCTCTCACTTGCACTACTAAATTTGACACCTTGTATTGGCATAAGTTTTTCTTGCCAGTCTGGGAAAATGGTTTTTAAATAACTTTTACCAACACAGGTGCAATATGCTCCTGTATCCAAGTTCACTTTTCCTTCTTGGTTATCAACCATAACAATACTTATACTTGATTTTCCAGATGTATATCCCATTCCCTTTGCAGGTTTGGCTCTGTACATTTTGGCATCTTGTATATTTGTCAGGTTGGTGTCAGATGTTCCAACTTGTGGTAAGTTTGAGTTAACATCTATTACTTCATAAATTGTATCAATATTATTAATTTGTGCATTAATTATATTAATTTCATCACTTTCAGAACTTTCTGACTCTTCTGTTTCTTTTTCAGAGTCAGATTCCTCCTCTTTGTCATTGTGGTTTTCTGTTTCCACAATTTCATTAATCTTTGCCTTTTTGAGGCAATTATTGGATAGGTGTCCAATACCTCCACATTTATGGCATTTTCTTTGCTCATTATTGTTGGATGTATTGGGCTTGAAAGCTTCTTTGGATTTATCTTTTTTGATAAATGGTTTATTTGGACTTTTAATGTCCAATTTCTTCCAAGTTCTTCCAATTTTTGTTCTTGTCACTATGTCTTCTAGTGCATTGATATACTCTTCTGTGGAGCATGGTTCTATACAGCTGCTTCTTAGGGCATGTTCTAGCTCTCCTCCACATTTCTTAAGTATTTTCATGTGCACCATTTTTTGTGACATTTCTGGGTACAATTCATTGAATCTTTCAACTTGTTTTAAGAACCAAGTTAAAGGTTTGTCTTTTTCTGGGTCAAAGAAAGAATTTTCAAATGCATTTTCTATCTTGTACCTCCAGGAATCATTGGCCGACTTGGTGATTATTTCTTGTTTCCACCAAGACCAGGTATTTTTGCCATTTGTTTTCCTTATGCCATAATACCATCTTTTTGCAGATTTTTCAAACAATGAATGTAATCTTGCAGTGATTAATTCATCTGGTATGGCATAATCCTCTTGAAGCATGTCAATTGTTTTGATAAATGACATGTGGTCATATTCACCTTCTCCTGTGAATGTTGGCCATTCTTTTAATTGAGGTGCTTCCTTCATTAAGACTTGGTTATTGTCTTTGTGACTTAAGTCTGTTATGAATGGATTTGTTAACTCCTCTTTTGGTTTAACAGGGCTTCTTATGTGAGAAAATGGTGTTGATAACTTTGGCATATTTACATTAGCCTCATTAATTTTATCTATTTTTTCAGTAATAAGCCTTATTTCACTTTGAATGTCATCTTTCAGATGCATTCTTGCTTCATCACTTTTTTCCACATGGTCCAAAAGAATTTTTTGGTGTGATGAAGTCTTTTCTTCAAATTTTTCTACAGAAATACTTAATTTGTTTAATTTTTCTGTAAGATTGTCAATACTCACATCATAATTGATTGTCAAAGTTTTTTCTTTGATATCACTTATGTATTTATACAACTCTTGTTGTCCTTGTATTAATTTCTGGGTATTGTGAATTAATACTTTTGGTTTATTATTTTCAATCATAAATTTTATGTTATCAATTTCTTTCTTATTTTGTACAACAAGTTTTGTTAATGATGATAAATTGTTATTTATTTCTTGGAAAGATAATAAACTATTTTTAATGTCTTTGAGAGGTAAGATACTATTTTTAAGCTCTGTTAAAGTATTTACAACATCAGGAAACAAGGTTATTTCTTTGGGAAATGGGGTTGTCTCATTCTTTGCTCCTCTTTGTCTTTGAATTCCATCAAGGTTCTGGCCATGTTGGATACATTGTCCATGGCATCCTTTTGGATTTTTGGAATCCTGTAGCTTGGGGAATATGGTTTTCTCCAATTCTTTTTCTTGTTCTTCTTTCCTTCTTGGAGAAGTGGGTTGGCTTGGGGCTTCTTCCTTGGTTGCCTCCTTCTTTTTGGCATGGTACTCCTTGATCATTTTTATTTGAGGTTTGGATGATAGTGGATTCCATCCATTGGAGTATCTCACTATTTCCTCCTCTTTGAGGAACCTTTTCAGGATGTGCCAGGAGTTCATCACTCCCTGGTGTATTTGGGGCAACATTTCCCAATCCTTGTCCTTGTACACTGTGTAGTACTCTTTGTGCTGGCTCATGTAAATGTCTATTTGAGCCCTCTGAATGTGATTTGTACCTGTTTGAGTCACTCCTAATTAGTTCCAATTATGGCTCAGATATCATGGGCATTTCTGGGACTTGCCTTTGGGATAAGGCACTTCCTTGTGTGGATTCTGTTCCACTGGGGATATTCCCCTTCCTTTTCCCTTTTGAGGAATCAATTCTACCTCTGAGTCCAGCTCCATCTGATTGGATGGAGTATTGGGAGCCTCTTCTGGTAGTCATATTTTGAAAAATAAGAAATAAGAGGATTTCAGAACAGGAATTATTCTTATGGTAATTTATAAATGAGGTACTCACCTTCAAAGTCCTGAATAATGGGTCCTGAAAAGTCCAATTTCTTGACCTTCTTTTTCTTAGTGATTATTGGTGTTGGAGAACTTTGACAAGTTTCTTCCACCAATCGTTCAACAGTGGTTTGGTTTTCCTCTGTTGGATTGTCTTCAAACACTAAAAAAGACAAATAAATATAAGTCTTTTATATAAAAAGTGTTATTTTTGGTAAGATATGGCAATTTTCCACGTAAAAATTGCTTTTATATCTTAAAAAATGAAAATAAATAAAGAAATGAAATTAAAATGAATAAAAATAATAACTTTTTCTTTTTATTGGTTTTTATTTATAATTTTTTTGTTTTTTATATTTTTATTTTTAAAAAATCAAAAAATCAATATGATTCGATTATAAAATTAGTTTATAATATAAATTTTCTTTTAATTCATAAAATATCTTTTTTAATTACTAGAGTCACTCGAAGAAAGTTCTTTCAAGTCTAAGGATGTGAAAAACCACATGTAAGACAGTACAATTGCTTTCCAAATGCCTCAATAGTACTTAAAATACATAGATATACAATTATTATATAATTTTATGATTATAATTATAGTTTATTATTGGATAAACCCAATTAGAATCTCTTTGAAGGTTTTTTAGAGTAAATATCATGGCCAGGCCCCCAAATGTAAGGTTTTACTATGAAACAATAAGTAAGAATTACTAATATTTTACTTATTGTACTATGAATGTCCTTAGAAATGAAATAAATAAGATAAAAATAATTATAATAATAAAGAATTATTATAATTATGGTGTAAAATAATTATATTATTAAATAAATATAATAATATAATTTATATTATAAAAAATAATATATATAAAATAAATATATTAATATAAGATAATTAATATATTTAAAAGCACTTTATTATTGTTACCAACAAATAATAAAGGCGTAAAAAAAATTGTTTTTTATTAATAAAAACAATGAATAAAAATAACATTACCAATATTAAAGTTGTAAATTAATATAAATACTATTTATATCAATTATAGAATTATTAAAAGTAATAATAGAGAAAAACTATTATAATAGGAGAAATAACCTACTTTTAATGCTTAATATAATAATTTTGAATAATTTTACGCCTGGAAATGTAAATACAACTTATTTAAATTGTGGTTACAACAAAATTTAAGAGAAATTACAAATTTTCTTGGTTTTATGTGGAATTGAGGTTTTTAAGAGAAATTTAAACAAAACAATTAAATAATTGTAATAATCACGTCGAAGATGAAGATTATTATAAGGTTATCTTTGGTCTTTAATAATATAAAGGTTTTGTATATAAAGAATAAAGAAAATACCTTTTTATTTAATGATTTAGTGTTTTGTAAGCATCTGAGGGGAAAACAGAGTAAAAAGAGCTCTATTTATATTAAATTCCTTCCTCCTAGAGTCCAACAGGCTTCTAGCAGATGTTCACTGATCATATCCACTGGAATTTATCAATAATCTAAGGTTTGGCAATGATTACATCATGATCAAGCCATATTATCTCACTATTACGTCATTATTTAGAGTTATCATTATAACTCTAAGTTTGATGACATCAAGACTTGGAAGAACCTCAAAGTTCGTGGATTTTATTAGTTTTAATCATAAACTAACAGTATTCACCAATTTTATCACTCATATGACTGTTAAACTTAATTTAAGGTTACAGTGAGTGATCATAAATGATCAAATTAAGCTCAAACTTTGATCCTTAATAACTTCAAAGTTTTACACGCTACAGCAATTCAGAGAGTTAATTCCAATAGCTTGTCATAACCTCATTATGCTGCCAAGAGAATTTTATTACATCATCAAAACTCTATTTTTGATGGTTTTTCTTGTAACTCATCTTTTCTGTCAAAATTTAATATTTTAAACTTCACACCATGATTTCAAGGGGTTATACCCTAAATTTTATAATAAAAATTACATCCTTCTTCACGAATGAACTATTAGAATCTGACTGTCTACTTATTTTTAAGTTTGGATCACTTTCACAACAAAGTGGTCAACAGCTCTATTGATTTTAACCAATAATCCCTTACAGGTTTTAACCTTGCTTATAACTTGTAAAGTAAAGGTCACTTCTGTATTCCTACAGTAATTATGTGATGACTTTATTTTTGGTTCATCACTCTATCATGCATATTTCAAAAGATATCAGCTAAAATCCTTGAATATATGCATTGACCAAAAAAGTGCATATATTCAGCTTAACTCCTCAAGTATTGACTTTGGAGATTAGCTTCTTAATTGTTTCATGTGTGGAATTGTATGGAGAATCCAATGGTACCATTTATTTTACATGCTGTTTCATTGTTTTTTGAAATAATTAAGGATTTATGTTTTTTATAAGGTATTATTACTTATAACTCATTAAATATTGACTTTACAGATATGCCATAAAAATGGTATATGTGTATTTTACCATGGGAAATCCAATGGTATAACGTTTTTTACATGTTTATTCAATGGTTTTCAAGTTAACCAAAGCTTTATGCCTATTTATGGCATTTTTGTAGTTTTAAGGTAATTATTTTTAATGTATAATTATTTTGAATACTTCTTGTGACCTTTTGGGGTATGTGGTCATATCTCAAAGGTTCACACACTTACATTATTTCTAAAATTTTATTTAGAAGTCGCTTATAAAATAAAACATAATATAATAATCATTTGAAAGCCTCTAATCCAACAAGCTTATTGATAGGGCATGCAAGAATTGTACTATCAGAACAACCTAATGCCCACGCAGGCAGATTGCAATAAGCCCCCAGGCCTAAAATATCAGAGATCATAATAAAACTAAACATATTTGTTCGTTTTGAATGCTTTATTTTCCAATCCCTCAATATTTTGTCAAGCCTCTCAAAGCCATCATCACGAGTGTTTACATCATCTAGCCAATGTACTAATAGAATTGGGCCTTGATGGAGTGCCTCTTTCTCTAAATCCAGTATGTGGGCCACATTACCAAATTGAATTTCATTAATTGATCTTTTAATATAAATAAGATTATTTGGAGAGCTGTTTGATACCTTCAAGCTAAAATTCCAGGTCAGATCCTTATGCTCAGTGATGTAATTCTGAAGAACTGGGCCCTCATATGGTAAATTCTGATAATCTTGTAGTGTTTAAACCTTTTTCTGGAGGTGTTTGAGTGATTCCGTGTATGTCTTTTCATCTAATTCTTTACAATTTGATGTTTTGCTTCTGTTTTCTTCTTTTTATATCATTGCTTTGTGCATATTAGAAGCCGTTTGAAATCTCTGAATTCCACCAAACTTCTTCATTATTGTTTCCTCTATAGCACCTATTTTTTGTAAATAACAAAGCATATCAGAATCCTGAATTAAAACAATATTTATGACAGCTTACCATTTATTGAGTTGTTTTTGAATTTAACCAATGTTCCAATCAGTCTTTCACCGCCAAACTCCGACACCCCCATTATTGGCCCCCATCTCATCAGCTGCTCCGGTATATGCATTGAATAGTGATGATTTGGGGTTATTTTTATATTTTTAGATAGTTGACTCAATTTTGTTTGGTAAACCCTATATTCTTGAGCAAAAAATGCTGCTTCTTCTTGGGTTATTGATTTATCTCCCACAATTTCAGTGCATTTAATAAGTGCTGTAGTGTTGACAAGTAAGAGGTGGTTTTGTGGTTCTGTTTCAAATAATGAATCCAGAAATACTAAGTGGATATAAACTGAAAATAAAACACGCCATTCACTTGCTTTCAACCGTCCATTTCCAGAAGTGCCAGCCTTAGATGTTATTCGGCTCACCCCTTTCGGAACAATGACATCTTTTATTTTGTTTTGTATTGTTTTCTTTAAGTCATTTGAAAGACATTCAACTGCAAACACTTTGCTTTCTTCTTTGCTGGTGTCACTATCATCAAGATCCATTGATTTGGATTCCATCCCATATTCGCCTGATTCCATTGTTGTTTGCTTAATTAAATCTGTATCAAAGCCCCAGCAGAAGCAAAAATGGTGATGTAATACTCCTTCATACCAATTATGCATTACTCCCAGAGACACACAAAGAACAGGATCCCAATAAGGTAAGCGATTAAGCTGTGACCAACAAATGCCTGTTATTTTTTATAATTGTTGGTGTGCAGTGATTTTTTTGGTTTCCTTCCATTGCCACAATCATGAAAGTACTTTTCTTTTGTTACGAAGAATTCCAAGTTTTAGTTTGTCTCGCTCATGATCATTGATTTCACACCAAGAGCAGAATTCTTTTGCTGAATGTGACATAAATCCTGCGACCTTGTGAGTGGCTACAACATCTCCAATTAAACCAACAAGCCTGACAAATATCTTATTTCCATGAGGATATTTTGGGGTGGTGATTTTGATTCCCTTATGCAGATTGAGCAGCTCATCAACAAGGGGCTTCAATACATTGTTTGTAGTAAACATGTTGGGCTGTTTTGGTGAGGGTATAATTCCAGAAAGGCAGATATAGTATGGCTGAAATCTAAGTCATGGTGGAAGGTTGAGGCAGTTAAGAGCAATGACACCCATTGAAAGTTGTTTTCCCAAAATTCGATTTTCCCTTGGATTGAACCAATCAACAAAAAGACAGAATCCTAAATGAAGACTTGTTTGCGGCTCATTATCACATATGATATTTTTCCAACCTTTGGCCTGCATCATGTCAAACATTATTGCGGAACCCTTTTAAGAAAGTGAATTGGCCCATTTTCAATCTCGTTCTCAATTCCTGGTATATTTATGAACCATTCAAGCTAAGTAGATAGACCTTGTGAAACAAAATTTGCATAAGGAGCAAGAAGACGAGGCTGAGCTGATAGACAAATTTGACCATGTTTCTGTGGTGAAGGAAAGACTCGATTATGTTTTGTTTTGAAATTGATGATGGGGAGAGGTTTGAATTTGGACATGCAAAAGAGCTCAGTGCCACATGGAGCACTATTGATAGTGAGCTTGCTGTCACAATCATTTGGAGCTACCTCAATGTTGTAAAGTGCATAACACTTTGGACAGCATACATATCGGTCCAGTTGCAATTGAAGCTTGAAATATTTCTCAATTGTTTGAAGGTCTGAAGGAATATGTGGTATAATAAGCGCATTAGAAGATTTTTCCCTTGCAATCAGTTGAATTATGCAGACAATCATGTCCCATGCCTTCCTGCAATTTGATTGACTGATTCCACATTCAAGGTGTAGCCAAATAAGCAAATATAGAACAAAAGCTAGAGAAAAAATTGATCGGTAAATAATAAAAGAAATATTGAGCTTTATTTAAATTACAGATTATGTCCGAGTCCAGTTTGCTTGGCTTTTCAGGTAGCTTCTGCAATCCTTCATTTTTTGCAGTTGGTTTGGGGTTTTGTTTTGAGTTTTGTCTTATCAAAAGATCGGGAAACATTGAAGAAATTGTAGCTTCATCGGACTGAGAGGTGATTTTGCCCAATGGCGATTTCAAGTACTGCAATTGACAAAAAGTCCTTTGCGGGTATTTCCATCTGCATTGGTAATGACATGCTTCTTGCAGCTGGGGCAGGTACAGAAATCCATAAGGAAAATGGTAGTAAGTTAAGATAATATCACAAAAGAGAAGAGGTTGAGAAGAAAGTTTAATGAAGTAAGAAGGAAAAAAGGATGTGTTGTGAGAAGTACTAAGAAAACACACCACTTACGTCAGTATGACACACAACTGATTAGGTCAGTTGAATCACACACTGCTTATGTCAGTGCGACACAGAAATGATTAGGTCAGCTAGATCGCAGTGGTGAAATACACCATTTGAAAATATAACATGACTCCTCAAATTGAGACCTCATTGAACATTACTCATTAATTTCAACATAAAAAATAAAAATAAATAAAAAAATTTCTCAACATAAAAAAAAAATAAAAATAAAAATAAATAAAAATAGAAATAAACAAAAATAAAAAATAAAAAATTTCAACATGAAAAAAAAAATATAAAAACAAAAATTTTCTCAACATAAAAAAAAAATTATTTTTTTCCAAAAAAAAAAAAAAAAAAAAAATTTTTCAACATAAAAAAAAAAAAAAAAAAAAAAGAAAAGAAAATAAAAAAAAAAAAAATTTCTCAACATAAAAAAATAAAAATAAAAAAAAAATAAAAAAATTCCCAACATAAAAAAAAAAAAAAAAAAAAAATTTAACATAAAAGATTTTTTCATAACATAAATAAAAAAATAAAAAAAATAAAAATTAAACAATAATAATAATAAAAATAAATAAAATAAGAAGTATTGATTAATATAAAGGATAAAAGAACAGATACAAAAAAATAAAAAATCAAATAAAATAAAATAAAATAGAGTAAAATAAAATAAAATAAAATAAAATAAAATAAAATAAAATAAAATAAAATAAAATAAAATAAAATAAAATAAAATAAAATAAAATAAAATAAAATAAAATAAAATAAAATAAAATAAAATAAAATAAAATAAAATAAAATAAAATAAAATAAAATAAAATAAAATAAAATAAAATTAGTCCTTGTATGACTTTAAACTACAGGGTAGCAACCTGAAGGCTGAAATTAGTCCTTGTATGACTTTAAACTACGGGATAGCAACCTGAAGGCTAAAATTAGTCCTTGTATGACTTTAAACTACAGGATAGCAACCTGATGGCTAAAATTAGTCCTTGTATGACTTTAAACTACAGGGTAGCAACCTGAAGGCTAAAATTAGTCTTTGTATGACTTTAAACTACAGGGTAGCAACCCAAAGGCTAAAATTAGTCTTTGTATGACTTTAAACTACAGGGGTAGCACACCAGAGGGCTGAACTTGCAAGTAAACTCAAGGAAGAATGAAAACTAAAAAAAAGAGTGAAGATGTCAATAGAAGTAAAAAAAGTGAACAACAGAATAATGAAGACTACAACGTGCAAATAATGAGGAATATTTAATCAAAATAAAACCCTCAACATTGATCCACTTTGTCCTCAGTAAGACAGTAAACTGCTCCCTTGTGTAACTCTGGACAAGGGTTTTTCAAATGTGCTTGTACGACTCTAAACCGCAGGATCTGGTATACCTAATATACTGGGTTTTATCCACCTGAAGGTAAAGTCCTTGTACAACTTAAAACTACAGCTAAAATTTAATTATAAACAAAAGTAAAAGAAGATACCGAAGAGACTGTTTCATTTTCACCAAAAAAAAAACAAAGAAGAACAATGGAAGCTCAATCCAATGCAGAAAAATATAAATCAGTACTCAAAAAGGTTATACCAGTCAATGAAGCTATGCCTCAATATCTGAATCCACCTTTGGAAAGACCTGAATTATCAAGAGATCCATATGAAACACCTTTATCACCTAACCCACCTCTATTTATTGAAACATTAAAAGTTATAGAAGAAAGAATTTCAATGGTAAATTTCGGACCATCTGGATGGTTATCACAAGAAGAAACAAATTTATTAAGAAATGTTATATTACTAAGGGAAAAGGCTATGGCATTTTGTGAAGAAGAAAGAGGTTTACTTAAACATTCTTATGGAAAACCATATAAAATACCAGTTATATCACATGAAACATGGCAAAAGAAACCAATACCAATACCAAAATCAATTTTACCTCAATTTATTGAGCTAGTCAGAGAAAGAATACGTACAGTACTCTATGAACAATCAACATCAAGCTATAACAGCCCAGTATTTTGTGTGGCAAAACCAAATGGAAAACCTAGAATAGTTCATGATCTTCAAGACCTCAATAAAGTCACAATCAAAGATTCAGGATTATCACCAAATGTTTATGAGTTTGTGGGATCATTTTCAGGAAGAGTATGCTATGGATTAGGAGATATTATGGTAGGATATGATGAAAGAGAGTTGGATATTAATACAAGACCCCTTACAGCCTTTGAAACACCACTTGGAAGACTTCAGCTTACTAGACTACCTCAAGGTGCAACAAAACCTGTGGTAGTTTATCAAGAACAGATGACTTGGATACTTCAGGAGGAAATACCGGAGCACCTTGGAATATTTATAGATGATGGAGGGATTAAAGGACCCGGATCAACATATCAGCATGAAACATTGAAGGAGAATCCACTCATAAGAAGATTTGTTTGGGAGTATGCAGTAACATTAGAAAGAATACTTTTCAGGATAGAAGAGGCAGGACTCACAATTTCAGGATCAAAATTTGCATGGTGTGTTCCAGCACTGGATATTATAGGGCATGTGTTATCTTTGGGTTGAAGAAAGATTTCAAAACAGAAAATAAACAAGATACAAAATTGGCCTAGACCAACAACAAAGAAGGAAGGTAGAGGATTTTGAGGACTATGTGCATATGTCAGAATGTTTATAAAAGACTTTTCACAAGTTGCAGCACCATTGAGAAGATTCACAAGGGATGATGTATTTTGGAATTGGAATGAAAAATGTGAAGAAGCTTTTATAAAACTCAAGAAGATAGTAGGAGAACAAATTACCTTGAAGACATTGAATTATTAAAAAGGGTCGGGGAAGATAAAATTAGCAATTGATTCAAGTTATATTGCAGCTGGTGCAGTTCTTATTCAAGAGGATAAGAATTGACAGGATAGACCAGTACTATATGAATCGGTAACCTCTTCCCAACTAGAATCTAAATACTCTTTGCCTAAATTAGAATTGTGTGGTGTTGCAAGAATACTCAAAAAGCTTCAAACAATATTATGGGGGAAACACTTTGAGCTTCAAGTAGATGCTAAAGCTTTAATAGAAATGATCAACACACCATGTTTACCAAATGCACCAATGACAAGATGGGTAGCATTTATCCAAATTTTTTCTTTTGATCTGGTACACAAACCAGGGAAGACATTTCCTATGCCAGATGGATTATCAAGAAGACCAAAGGGGGGAAATGAAGATGAAAGTGAAAGGGATGATTTTGATGAAGAAGAAGAATGGATCAAACCACATCTATGATTTGGTCTAAAAGAAGTAAATACAACCAAAGTAGGAAAATTGTCAAGAAATAAAACAAACAATATTGAAATTCCAATAAAACAGGAAGGATTCGGAAAACATATGCAGGAATATTTGAATGGTTTGAAAAAGTCACAAAGTATTGGGAAAGAATACTTCAAGAGAGTTAAAAGAAGATCAGTAAGTTTCTATATAGAAGGAGGGCAGCTAAGAAGGAGAAATCAAGAGAATTCACAAATAGCTGTGTTTAATGATAAAGCTCAAAAACAGATTCTAAAGAAAATGCACAAAGAATTGGGTCATCAAGGGGAAAATGAAACATATATAAGAATAAAGAAAAGATATTGGTGGGAAGTAATGAAAAATATAGTCAAGAAATGGGCTAAATCATGTCAAGAATGTCAGAGAAGGAGTCATTTGCAGCAAAAAAAGAAGGAAAGATATCTGCAACATCCACTTTATTTGAAAGAGTCAGCATGGATGCAGTCCATATTAAGGCAGGAAGATGGAAATATTTGGTGGTAGAAAGAGATAACTTTTCAGGATGGCCAGAAACTGTTGCATTAACTAGGCTAATGGCAAAATCAGTCTCAAAATGGTTTAATTCAGAATGGATTTGTAGATATGGAGCACCCAATGAAGTCACAGTAGAGGGAGGAGCAGAATTTGGAAAAGAACTACAAGAAGCAGTCAAAAGAGCAGGATCAGGAATCAGAATGACTACACCTTACTACCCAGGAGCACAAGGAATGGTTGAAAGAGGCCATAAGAAATTAAAGGATGCACTTGTAAAAATGTGTGCTGAAAATGGATCCAAATGGAAATAATACTTACCAATTGTAACCTTGGCGGATAGAATTTTGGTAAAAGGAACAACAGGATACTCACCATTTGACCTTCAGTTTGGTCAGAAGGCTGTCTTACCAATTGACATAGAAACAAACACATACCTAGCCATAGAATGGAATAAAATCTCAACAACAGAAGAGCTATTGGAAGCAAGAGCAATACAGATCTCAGCAAAAGAAGAAACAAAACTAAAATCAGCAGATAAATTGAGAGATTCAAGAAAGAAATGAGTTCAATACTTGGACAAAAAAATGGCACACAAACTGAGAAATCCACTTCAACCTGGGGATTTAGTATTAGTTTACAATAAAACACTTGAGTCACAGTAGGGATTACTCTTCAAAAACCGTTGGAATGGGCCATTTAGAGCTATAAGTCAAGTTAATAAGGGACCTTATGAACTTGAAGAATTGGATGGTACTAAACTAACAAGGGAATTTGCAGCAAGTCATATCAAGAGATTTTACCCAAAGGGAAGATAGTTCACTTAGATTCAGAATCAGGAAATGAAAGCAGTGAAGAGATTGAAGTTGAAGATTTAATATTAGAAGCAAAAGAAATTGAAAACTATACATACTCTAATTAACATTGGCACGCTTTCAACTGGCATGCTGGGGACAGCATTAAATGGGGGGGATGTGGTATTCCATACCAATTATACCAGTCTCAAGCTTACCAAATAATTAAAAAGATAAAAATAGAAATAGAAACTTCAGAATAGCTCCGCAAATGAAAATAGAATTGTGGGAATGGCTCTGCAAATAGAAATAAAATTGCGGGAATGGCTCCACAAATGAAAATAAAATTGCGGGAACAGCTCCACAAATGGAAAGAGGAATTAAGGAATGGCTCCGCAAATAGAAATAAAATTGTGGGAATGGCTCTGCAAATAGAAATAAAATTGCAGGAATGGCTCCGCAAATGAAAATAAAATGGCGGGAATGGCTCCGCAAATGAAAATGAAATTGTGGGAATGGCTCCGCAAATGGAAATAGGAATTAGGGAATAACTTCAGAGGTGGAAATCAAATTTCAGAACTCTGGAACTAGGTAAGTCAAACAGTAAAGAAGTCCTAGGGCATAATCAAGAAGATGAGAGTTTCAACCAGAAGAAATTCAATTACAATTGAAAATACCAATTTCCCCACCTTTTTCAAATATAATGGCAGTGCATTCAATAGAAAACCCTTTATTTTCCCCACTTTCCCCACTTCCAAGAAAAACCTCACCAGCTAAATTATCTCAAAGACATCACATGATTTTGATAAGAAACAGAGAAAGCTCAATTATCAGGAGCTTTATTTTCTCCACTTTCTTGGCAAAAGGAAAATCTCACCAGCCAAATTATCTCAATTACATCACATGATTTTTATGAGAAAAAGTACCACCAGCATAATTCTCTCAGAACATACGTAACTAATAGAAACAAAAAATATTTTCCCCACCTTCAAGAAAACATCACCAGCCATATTAGCTCAATGACCTCACATGACTTTAAAAAAAAGAAAAAGAAAATCTCACCAGCTAAATTATCTCAATTACATCACATGATTTTAATAAGAAAAATCACCACCAGCATAATTCTCTCAGCAAACATATTTCTACATCAAGATTACACATCTCACCAGCTAAAACATCTCAACTGTAATTTTTTCTAAGTACCCTGTTTTGAGAAGCTCTATGGAGGCCCAAAAGCTATAAATAGAGGTCCTCTCTCCCTCATTTTTCCCATTATCATCATGGAACAAGTTCCCACTATCCAGGATCACCACCATTCCCTGAACTAGTAGGATATCTAGAATAGTAGTGTTTTAGTAGTGAAAATCTCAGTAGCCTTGCTCAGTAGCTTAGTATTAGTGAGGAATATTAGTATAACCATAGTAAAAAGCTCAGTAGCCTTGCTCAGTACCTTAGTATTAGTGAAGAATAGTAGTATAACCATAGTATAAATCTCAGAAGCTTATTATTGTTAAAGAAATAGTAGTATAACCATAGCTGAATCTAAGTAGCCTTGCTCAAAAGCTTAGTGTTATTAACAAAAAAGTAGTAGTGATATAAACTCAGTATCAAAAAGAATTCTAAAAGAATCAAATCCAGTAGTCTTATTATTAGGTCACATATAAAAAAACATTATAATCAACATAAAGCCATAAAGAAAATATATATTCTTATCATTATTATTGAAAAAAAATAAAAAAAAAAAAAAAACCCTCTTATTATTTTTATCAAAATAACAGAAAACCAAAACATATATATATATATATTATCATCACTTTCATTGAAATAAAATAAAAAAAATCTTAGTGTTTATTTTATGAGAAATCTTATATCAGAGTTTTCATTGTAGTGTTATTGATAGGTCTGAAATAGAGACTGCTGATATATCTTCTCTTTCTGTTAAGGCCACAAATCTTATTTTATTTTGTGATTCTCTTTAAGCTGACTATTCAGTATTATTTAGAACGGCAGCTAATACACCTTCGCACCCATGGTTATTGGACAATTCTGAAATTCCAAACAAGCTTACCAATAATTTACCCCTCAAGGTACTGCCTTATTTCATCCCACACCAAAAGGAGTTCCCACAATGCCCTTGTGAGGACTCCTTTGTGGTCAAAACAGGCAGAGGGGAACAATTCCGGAGAATTAGCCCTGTCCCCTCAAGTATTGATTTGTCCATCCCCCCTCCTAGGCCACCATCCAATGGTCACTTCACTCCTCAACCGGAGTGAAGTGATTATCCGGCTAATGAAGGATGGCAATGGTGAGAGAAAATTTGAGCTTGGGCCAATTGTCACCATGTCTTGTCACACATGGGATTCAAACGCCAAAGTAAGTTTTCTTTTTCCTCCTTAATTCATTTCTCTTCATGCAATCATACTGACTTTTTTCCATTACACATAGAACAAAACCCACCAAATCCCCCACAACAAGACTCTCCTGTTCCTTGTATGCCTTGTGAGCAAACTCCACAGCAAACCACTCCAAGCCCAAGTGGCACCCAATGGTCAGAGGTCTTATTCCACAGTAAGCAGCCACCTTTCCCTTTTCTCATTTTAAATTTTGCATCAAGTGAACTGACTTTGCCCCATTTTGTAGAACCTCCCAACACAATGAGCCACCTATTCCAGGCCCAAGTCAACCCTCCAAACCACATGAGGACCTTTCAACTTGTCATCCTGAAACTGAGGTGGCTCCAACACAATCCATGGAGGAACCTTTTGGTAAGTCCCCACTTCACTTTGTTCACTCTTCTCAACTTTTCCTCACCCCTCCTTTGGCCATCTCCAGCTTGTCCCACTTGTGAGCCTTAGAGGTAATTTCATATACCCAAAAGACCACAAATACAAAATTAACATATTAATATAAATGAAATAAATTTATTTATATTATTAAAATAAAAATCAAAATATGAATATAAAATTATATTCAAAATAAAAAAATTAATTACAATTTAAAAATAAAATTACATCAAATTTTGAAATTATAAAATTACATTTATACTTGAAAAAACTAAGTAAAAATGAAATTTTAACAAAATTGTGAAAAAATAAATAAATTTGGAAAAAAGTTAAATAAAATTTATTATAACTTTTTATCCAATAAATAAACATATAAGATTTATTTCACCATTGGATTCCTCATAAAAAATCAGGTGGGGTCACCTCTGAGTGAAATTCTTGTAACTCAACTCTAAATAAGCTTAAATTAAGGTTTTAGTATCTTCAATACAAAAGTTGAAAATCCTCAAAACCTTAATTTAATTCACACCACATGTGGTGTTAACCATCAATTTTTGTGTTAAAATTGAGGTGTTGTGTTTAGTTTAGAAGTTAGGAGGAATTGAAGTATTTTCAATTGAATTCAATTGAAATGTCAAAATGTGCGCGTGTATTACATAAGTGAACTTTGATTTACATATGAGGTGTCAATTATTACTGTATTGTACTGTACAATTGAATTGAATTACATATGTAAATTATAAGTATAATACATGATGAGGAATTAAAGGAAAAATAAATTGGAAAGATTAAATTTGTGGGGGAAAAGGAACTCCAGCTCCAAGGGGGAGCTAGACCCCCAAAATCCTTGCTGACAGGTGTGGGATGTCAAAATTCACGCAAAAGTTCATTACTTTTGGCCTGGAATTGAGTTACAGGGTCTGTGGACTCAATTGATGATGAGGTTTTGATACCAACTGGGGTAGTTTTAGCTGTTGCCAAGAGGGTAAAACTACCCTTAAGATAAAACAATCATAATAAAAACAGTTTTAACTGGTTTCTACGCCTCTGACACACATTCTGACATGTTTTGAAGGCTCTAGGCCTGGTATTGCTATAGTAATGGCTGATTTAAGGGTCTAAAATGGCTAAAAATGGCTTAAACCAGCCCTTTTTGGGCTAAACCAGGGTTCAATGATGCCATAATTGGCTTTTCTGTTGTCAGACTGTTTTTCACGACTTACGAGAGTAAATTTTACTTTTGGAGTAAGACAATTGATGGCTATAAAAGAATGTCTTCTTTGCCCCACTTTTCTCTTCATGTTAGAATCTTTTCCTTTTATCAATTAGTTTAAACACTGTTAAACCAATCAATCAAAGATTCCAAACACCATTTTCAAATCATTTTAATCCTTTTAACCACGTGAAAATATCACTATAATCATTGTTTGTAACTCTTATAATCATTTTTACCCCTGAACCACCCCAAAAGTGAATTAAAGCATCTTTCATCACTGTAAACTTTGTCACTTTGTTTCCAAATTCACTCTGGTCACTTTTGGGCGTTTTTTCTCTTTAATATTCTTTTTAAAGACTTTGTTCTTTAATTAATTTCTTGCAGTTCTTTGCTCAATTAATTCTAATTGAAATTGCTCTTGAAGAAATTTCTTTTGTAGCCTTAAAATATCTCTTGTAGAGTATTTTTTGGATAAATTTTTATTGTTGGTAAAACAATAAATTTTTATAATATTATTGTTTTATACTAATAAAGTTATAAACAATAAAATTGGCGTGTTTTCTCTTAAAAATAATATTTTATACTATTTTTAACTGAATTTTACCTTATACAAATTTTGAGGACAGGAAAAGTACTTGATTTTTAATCAAAGTTTCATATCCACACCTTACACCACTGCACCCGCCTCCGTAATCATCATTGACAATACGCCCGCTGGATCCTCCACTCCTACCCTGGAGATCCCGCCCATTGCCCCCAAGAACCCAACCGCCTCCTCCCCTCAATCCCAAAATGAGGCTCAGCAGGAATTTACGGCCTTGCAACTGACCCTCATGATTCCTTGAGCCATCATCCACGAATCAATAAACCAAATCTTGTTGGAGCATCACCGCTTTCTCCACATGATTCCCTTCGTGGATGCAACTCATCAAAATGAGATGCACCGGGAATTCCAGGAGGAGCTAAACTCCCTCCTTGGCCAGGAACTGGAGGCTTATCCAAAGGAGGACATCACTGGGATAGTCTCAAAATACTTAGAAAAATGAAAAAATACATTTTCTTTTCTTATTTGCTTTTGTAATACACTCTTTTAAGTTAGTTAGTTGTAGTCAATACATGCTTTTTTCCATTTTTGTTATATTATTTTCTACCATGAGATTTCCTTTTTGGCCATTTGGGCAAATCACCTATTGTGTGAGAATTGTTTTTGTAAATGCACCACCAAATGTGTCAGTCAATATTTCTTTGTGTGAACCTCTTTTGCAGAAAATGTGCAAATAGTCACCCTTACAGCCTCCTATATTTTCTTCTTCCATGGTTTACAACCATATTAGATCTTAAATGTAAAGATGCAGGGGCTCACCACATGTGAGCAATCCCCCTCAAATTCATGAGTCATTGCCTTTCCTATTGTCACACACTATCAATCTTAGTTGTGTAAGGAATTTCTAGAATTGTCCAGAGGCTTCCTGGCATAAGTAATTTTCTGAATTGTCAGGAGCCTGTACAAGCGTAAGGACTTGCATGTGAAGTGTCAAAAGCCTGCACCATCATAAGGAATTTTTGGAATTGTCAGGAGGCTGCCCTGGCACAAGTAGTTGTTTGAATTTTTGTGAACCTGTACAATTGTAAGTATTTGCGTGTGAAGAGTTGGGAACCTGGACAAGTGTAAGGAAGTGTTGGAATTGTTGGGAGGCTACCCTGGCATAAGGATTTACAGCGCAAGGTTTTGCAAGTGAAGTGTTGGCATCCTGGACAGGCATAAGGATTTGCATGTGAAGCATTGGGCTCCTGGACAAGTGGAAGGATTTGTGTGCAAAGAAGAGCAAGGAACCATGACAAGTGTATGATGGCATGCCACTGTACATGAGCCATTTTGCCCCTTTTTCATGTGAGCCACCATATAACCCCAATTCCAACCCATCAAAACCAGGCGTATACTGTCCTGCACATTATCACACCCTTATTCACCAATCACCCTCTAACTCCAAGATGCATCCAAACTCCCTCATTTTTCTAATTGAGATTAAATTTTATTACCATTCCTGATTTGATAGCCCACTCCCTTGCCAATCTCATAATAGCGATGGCTCTTCCGCCACATAGTTTTTCCTAACCTCCTTGAGCATTGTGCGGACATACCCACTAGTATCGTGATTTTGTTGTCCTGTTCTGGATCAGTATAATGAAAAAAATGTACTACTGGCCCACACTACCTGAATGAGCTCATGACATTTGGATTGATCAATCTAAAAATGCTCATTTGGGAAAATCAATTTTCCCCCTGTACACCGCTTTGACACATCTCTTTGAATTCGGCCGGTCCGCTTATCAGCTTGAAAACACCACCCCAAAGCATGCACCGATGCATCCTTATCATGATGTGGTGAGCGTTTTGAATCTTTTCATGGTGAAATTGAGTGTGGAAGCAAACTTGAATGCCCCCTTATTTTCAGAAATATCATCTTCATAGCTGATTTGATCAAAGGACAGAACCCCCAATGACTTGTTGCAAGCTCAAATCTTTTGAAATAATTTATCCCCAACATATTGTAAGGATTGACCTAGAATGCATCCCACCAAGCTAAGATTTGCACCTCGGTTCCACTATTCATCTTTTGCGTTTTCAATTTTCCCAAGACTTCCATAAAGACCAAGTTGTTATCTCTTTGTGCTGCATTTGCGCCACCCAATAGCAAACATACATATGTCCAGTAATGCTCCATTTGTTGCAATTGGGTCTGTGAATTTTCTTTTTCAAAATAAGAATTATGGTAATTCATCCCATTGATTGACCTCAACTTCACTCATTGTTGTGAATGGTCTGAATTCAACAAGGGCAATGAGTAATCCGGTTGAAGAGAAAATTGCCATGTGGCCAAAGTGAATGTGTTTGATCTGACTGACATCCACAACCCTCCAAATTTCACTTGGGGTCATATTTGCTGATACTGGCATTGATATTTGCGCTGTTGGTCAAGTGGAGTTAAAAAACTTATTCTTTCAGGTGGTTTTGGCCTCATTTTTTTTGGGATGTCCCACTATTCCCAAGTGGTTGAGGTATCACTTTGCATTGAAGCAGACAAGATATCAGATACTCCTTCCTTGCTTTAAAGCTTTAAGATGTGACTATGAAGCTGATGATAATATTAATATTAATCAACAGTACTATGTCTGTTCTTATGAAATATAATAATAAAATATTATTATAACCACAATTAAATAATTAAAGAATTATTTCTTTCATGTGTTAAGCACTACTAGTGATTTTAACAGTGAGCAAGTAAGTGTCTACAAGAATCAATTACAAGAAGAATTTAATAATAAAAACTTCTTTTATTAAAATGATAAAATTATTTTAATAGATAATTATCTTTTGCAAGAATAACTATAATGATAATTCTTGAAGAAAACTAATTTTAAGAAAAAACTTTAAGAATTAAAAGTAAATCACTCACTAATATTCCAAAGAGCTTATTGAGAGATAAGATAGAGAGATTTGACGTAGAATTGTGGATTTAGAGGATCAAAATGAATTTATAAATGTATTACAACAATATATAGTTGATTTCTATGATTTCACGTCTTTCTGATTGATTCTGAAAGAATAAAACACTTAAGAAAAGTTTTAACTCATACTTACTTGTTGGTAATATCGATATAAATGATTAATAAGATGATTCTTGGAAAAAACAGCAAGAAGAGGCTTCTTTTAAGTCAACAACAGCTCACAGAGGCGTTCCATGGAGCAAACTGAAAAACCAGTGAGTGAGAAAACAATAAACCTTTTTGAATTAATGATTGCATCATCTGTTGTCACGTAAGATTATCATAATTACTTAATTGATGCTTTTACGTGACTACCAACCCCAATATGGTTAAGAATAAAAGGAGTAAAATCAGTAAATCTCCTTTTATTCCAAAATAATCATTTATTTCTCAAAGTTATCAATGTTATTGCCAATTTCATCACAGGTTTTAATTACTGTGAATTTTTGAAGATTCAGTGTTTCACGTAGAATGGTCAAAAATGGACTGTAAGTAAAACTTTTAATTTTACTAGTAAAACTGTAATTCTTTTTGGTTTTACCATAGATAATACAGTTCTCAATTGGTCCTGAAATGTTCAGAAAGATTCTCTAAGATTTGTATTTTTAATGAATTTTTGAAGTTTTTACCTCATTTCTACGTAGAATTGCAAATATCAGTGTTTGACTGGTTGCTATGAGGTAAATCAATGGATACTAGTCCAAAAAGGGTTTGAATTACTCTTTTGGGGTTTATCCATGGAAAGTCATTAGTAATTGACATGGTTACAGGAGTGTAAGTAGCTTTTTACCTCCTTGGCACGTCAAAATAGCAGGTTATTTGCTATTTTCTGGTGTTTTACAGTAATTGTAACTTGGTAACCAAGTTCCCAAAGAGGTTTAGTTTACCAATTGGGTCAAGATCAGCCATGGAACCAAGCTTTGGAGCTATCCACGCCTCTGGGGCCTCAGAAGTTGGGTACCCTGGCTCTCTTTGATGTCTTTTGTCCCCCTTGCCTATTTTTTACGTCAAAATAGTAATTTAAGCTTAAAGTGAGATATCCACTATGGGTGTACCAAAAGTGCATGTAAGAATACCATGATATTAAGTGCTCAAAACATGTATAACACTATTCTTAGTGTATATGTAACATGGGATTTCTCACTTTCCCATTATTTTCGCGTAAAATCAAGAAAAACAAAAATTTTCATGGATCTTTTATGTGGTATTAATGATGTGGTGTTGAAGTATTTTCCATATTACCACCTCAAAGAGTTAATTTGAGCTTATTCACTCTATGGAGCTACCCTAGGTGAATTTTTATGTAGAATCCAAATCTGGCCTTAAATCCATGGATTTACTTACTCAATAAAAAGTTATTCATCTTTTCTGAAATCAAAAATGATGAATTTTGAATATATGCATGAGTTATGTATAATTCAAAATTTCTTCCTTAAGATAATTGTGGCCTATTTGGGTATGTAAAACATACCTCAAGTGTGAGCCTTAGAGGTAATTTCATATACCCAAAAGACCACAAATATAAAAAATAACATATTAATATAAATAAAATAAATTTATTTATATTATTAAAATAAAAATAAAAAATATAAATATAAAATTATATTAAAAATAAAAAATTAATTATAATTTAAAAATAAAATTACTTTAAATTTTGTAAATATAAAATTACATTTATACTTGAAAAATTTAAGTAAAAATGAAATTTTAACAAAATTGTGAAAAAATAAATAAATTTGGAAAAAAGTTAAATAAAATTTATCATAACTTTTTATCCAATAAATAAACATATAAATTTTATTTCACCATTGGATTCCTCATAAAAAATCAGGTGGGGTCACCTCTGAGTGAGATTCTTGTAACTCAACTCTAAATAAGCTTAAATTAAGTTTTTAGTATTTTCAATACAAAAGTTGAAAATCCTCAAAACCTTAATTTAATTCACACCACATGTGGTGTTAACCATCAATTTTTGTGTTAAAATTGAGGTGTTGTGTTTAGTTTAGAAGTTATGAGGAATTAAAGTATTTTCAATTGAATTCAATTGAAATGTCAAAATTTGCGCGTGTATTACATAAGTGAACTTTGATTTACATATGAGGTGTCAATTATTACTGTATTGTACTGTACAATTGAATTGAATTACATGTGTAAATTATAAGTATAATACATGATGAGGGATTAAAGGAAAAATAAATTGGAAAGATTAAATTTGGGGGGGAAAAGGAACTCCAGCTCTAAGGGGGAGCTAGACCCCCAAAATCCTTGCTGACAGGCGTGGGATGTCAAAATTCACGCAAAAGCTCATCACTTTTGGCCTGGACTTGAGTTACAGGGTCTGTGGACTCAATTGATGATGAGGTTTTGATACCAACTGGGGTAGTTTTAGCTGTTGCCAAGAAGGTAAAACTACCCTTAAGATAAAACAATCATAATAAAAACAGTTTTAACTGGTTTCTACGCCTCTGACACACATTCTGACGTGTTTTGAAGGCTCTAGGCCTGGTATTGCTATAGTAATGGCTGATTTAAGGGTCTAAAATGGCTAAAAATGGCTAAAAATGGCTAAAAATGGCTTAAACCAGCCCTTTTTGGTCTAAACCAGGGTTCAATGATGCCATAATTGGCTTTTCTGTTGTCAGACTGTTTTTCACGACTGACAAGAGTAAATTTTACTTTTGGAGTAAGAGAATTGATGGCTATAAAAGAATGTCTTCTTTGCCCCACTTTTCTCTTCATGTTAGAATCTTTTCCTTTTATTAATTAGTTTAAAACTGTTAAACCAATCAATCAAAGATTCCAACCACCACTTTTAAATCATTTTAATCCTTTTAACCACGTTAAAAAATCATTATAATCATTGTTTGTAACTCTTATAATCATTTTTACCCCTGAACCACCCCAAAAGTGAATTAAAGCATCTTTCATCACTGTTAACTTTGTCACTTTGTTTCCAAATTCACTCTGGTCACTTTTGGGCGTGTTTTTCTCTTTAATATTCTTTTTAAAGACTTTGTTCTTTAATTAATTGCTTGCAGTTCTTTGCTCAATTAATTCCAATTGAAATTGCTCTTGAAGAAATTTCTTTTGTAGCCTTAAAATATCTCTTGTAGAGTATTTTTTGGATAAATCTTTATTGTTGGTAAAACAATAAATTTTTATATTATTGTTTTATACTAATAAAGTTATAAACAATAAAATTGGCGTGTTTTCTCTTAAAAATAATATTTCATACTATTTTTAACTGAATTTTACCTTATACAAATTTTGAGGACAGGAAAAGTACTTGATTTTTAATCAAAGTTTCATATCCACACCTTACATCAAGGCTCACAAAAGCTAAGGCCTTTTGAGTCCAGAATGGTGCCCAATTCCCAATGAGCCTTATTTGGCACACATCTTTGACTTCCTTGTTGGATCCCACATGGCATTGGCTTGATCTAAACTTACTAAAGCCAATTTTCTTCCATGGGGCCCAATGAGGGTGCCACATGAATTCTGACCCATATATATATCTATATATATATGCTGAGAATAAGTGAGCCACTCACAATTTCCCATGAGCTCCCTTTTTTGTTAATGGCATTCTTGCACAGGAAAATGAAATGAAACCAAATGATTGGTCACTGTTGTGTGAATTATTAATTTCAACCAAATTTTATTTTGGTCACCATTGTTTTTTAATTGCCACTAAAAATGAAAGATTACATCTGACTCTTGTGAATTGGCGATCTCAAGTACCTTAACCTAAAAAAATGCAGGGGATACTAAATTATTCAATTTTTCATATTCATATTCCCATTCAATGAGGTTCAAATCTAACCATGTGCAAATTCAATATGCACTCTTCTGAAGATTCCTAATCATCCTAGTCCTCTTGAAAGAACCAGTGCCTTTTGGCCTATTATGAGCTGGGGGGAAGTGATAAAACCCACTTCCTGCAATGCCCCTGTGTGTGCTTATTGTGGGCACAACTACCCAACTCAGTTCGCATCTTGTTGGAGTATTTTCAATGGTTTATGGAGGCATGCCTCTGTACAAAGGTAGTTATTATTGGTATTCATTCTGAGGCATCCAGGCAGAAGCAGGATGGGTAGTCACAATTATTAAATTCATGAATCACTTTTCAAAATTAAATTACAATCTATCTCATACAAAGCTATTCTAAATTGGGTCAATCCTGGTTGTAAGTTTAGCTGACCTGGGTACAGTCAATGTGACCTCATCACTTGAGCCAAGACTGCACTTCTCCACCCAGGCATCACCAAAGTTTAATACCAAGCATCATGAAAATTCAAATCTAAGAGGTACAGTGGGGTTAAAAGACCCTGATGAGAAGAAACTCTTATTCATTAAATTACATATATGCTTATTAGTATGTAGCCACATGGGCTCTACTAGATTTTTACCCTCTGAATGTCTTTTGGAAATGTCAATGAGCTATAAAGCCCCTTTTACTGAGCTTTTTCTCCAGTCATCTGAGCATACCATCAAACCAAAAACCCCCACCGCACAGAATTCCACTAATATACCATAGCAAATTTGATTTATTCCAAGATTCTTGTGACACACCAAAAGATCTTTGATGGCCTCATTCTTTTTGAGCTTGTTAGTTTGCCTTTCATGCAATAGACTTTGAGCTTTATATGTGCACATACCATATTGTATGCAATCATGAAGTGGATAACTGTATCCATTAGATCCTCCAAGTTCTTGTGTGTCTTTGTCAATATCTCATTGTCAGCCCCGCCACCTTCAATGCTAAGTTGTGTTGCACATTTCTTTGATTTACTCAAGCAGGAGGCAAGATATTTAACTGCTGCCTGTTTGAGTCCAAGAATATCAGCGGCATTTGTTGTTAGTGCCACATATGGTTTGGGTGCAATCACATTGTATGAGACTAAACTAATGGATTCAAACATAACATTTGCCCAAAAATGCTTAAGTAGATTGGAGGGGTAAAGAAGACTGTGAACCATTTTTAAGAAGAAGTTTTCAGACTTTGGGAGGTTATCTGGAGGTCTTTCTGATTGCTTCATCAATTTGAGATTCCAAATTTTATTATTAAAAAACACTTCTGTTTCTGTTGCCTTAAAACAATCTAACCCTATATATTGCAATTTATATCACAAGTCAACAGCCAATAATCATGTATCATGTACAAAGGTAAAAATCACCTGCAATCTCAAGCTCCTCAAGCCAGGCTGACATTTTAAGCTCTTGGCTACTGATCACCTTAATACCAATGGGCAGAAATGTATCAGCATCATTTGTTGGTAAGTTGTCCCATTGATTTTTGTAAATACTATTGATATTATCAAGCCCCCTTTTCCATGATTCTTGAGTAATATTGGAATGATAATTCAAAATTTCTCCAAACTCTTCAATGTGGGATAAAATAAATACTTGAAAATTAGTGGAGGATGTCACTTTGGGCTCAGGGTCAGGCATTATATCAGTTATATCTTGACCCATTGTATCATGTTTAATTGTCTCCCTTTCTTGAAAAGCTTCAATATTTGTAGGAGGCAGGAGGGGTTTCATCATGGATTGTTTCCTTGAGTAGGGGGGTCTTTCAGTATGCAGAGATTCATTATCCATATGGTCCACTTCAACATTGATCATGTCATCACCTTAATCCCGTGAATCTTTTGGGGCTTCAAAGGTATGGTGTTTTTTGTTGGTTTTTTTGGTGTCATTTATATTATTTGGTCTTTTTCCTAATTCTTGGACTGGAACTCCAATTACCACTCAAGATCCTTCAGGTAGAGAGATTCGCCCACCTCCACACCTGCCCATATATTGTAAGCAGCCATTTTTAATGTTTTTGTATTGAATTGTTAATGGACTTATGGTTCAAATCCATTTTGAGGAGGCTCATTGCTTCAGAAATCTTTTGAAACACATAATAAGCAATTTTACTATCATTTTGAATTTTTTTGAGCCTTGGGATTGTTTGAGCAATGTTTGAGACAAATTGCTCCTTGGATATAATTTCAACCTCCCCACTCAAAATTATGTCATCTTGCCTATAATCTTCTGTTGGTGCACAAGGTTCAACAGTCTTTTTCTTCTCATAGCTTCTAAAATTGGGTTTCTGAGAGCTTGGAGGCTGAGCTAAAATAAAATCTATGACAAAAGTATCAGGTTTGGAGATATTACAAATATTCGAGATAAATCTATGCTCACATTCTGGAAGAACTGGTGGATCTGGATTACTTTCATGTTCCAGGCTTTCTACTTCAATGCATAACTCATTCCTACTGACCATATCAGAGATTTCACTTCCACTCTCTGGGGCTTAAATTTGTAGTTCATTGAATTCAGTTGAATTTCCCGGGGTTTGGGGCATAGCGGAGGTATTTTATTGAGTAAAGATGTAAGGTTTGTCTATGAAACTCTTGATAATAGTAGCAAAATCAAGAGTACTATGACTGTCCTCAATAGAAATATATAATATAATAAAATATTATAACCACAAATTTAAATATAATTATTAAAAATAATTATATATAAAAAAAATTTAATTACTATTATAAAAATATAATAATTATAATAAAATTATAATTATTCTATTATTGTTATAGTCACTGACAGCTATAACAATAAGAATTGTAAAGCTCTTAATGAGACAATTACACGTGGAAATATGAATATTGACCACTTATAAATAATATACATATTATTTATAAAAGAATTATAACACACACTGTGCAGAAATAATTCTTATAAAATAAAATTCTATATAAAAAAACTAATACTAGATAAAAAAATATAGAACTTTAGAGAAAAACTTACTTATAATATTTATTTAATACAACAAGTTAAACAACAACAGTTATTATATTAAATAATTATTATAAGTTAAAAACACGTCTGAAATCAATAATTTTAAGGATAAAACAACTTTTTATGATAAAATTTAAGATTAAAGAGTTTTTATAAGGAATTTGTGGATTTTAAAAGATATTTAAGATGAAAGTTTTATAATATAAAATATATTATTGATGATTACAATGATAATCTGAATTCTATGACTTCAATTCTTCAATTTCCAATTAATAAAGAATAAAATAACTTAAGAGTTACTTTAATAATAAGATTTTATGAATAATAAAACTTTACCTGTTTAAATTTCTAATATGATTGGATTGATAATGAATGATGGACAAAAACAGTGATGAAAAGACTCTTTTTATGTCTTCAGAGCAGCTCTCATGATTCATAATGAATATAGAGGGCGTGCTCAGGTCAAAACTGAAAAACCATACTTAAAAACAAAGTTCTTAGCTTAAGGCAACTTGTTTTTAATTCCAATTTAAAGTTACCAGTGTTATTCTTAACTCCATGTAGCTTTAATCCTCATTTAGACTAATTATTTTAAGTTTTTAATATAAATAAACTTATTTATATTAAAGTTCATCACATGAACAAATCAAAAATAGAGTTTCAAGCAGAAATCTCTTAAACTCAATTTTTAATTAATTTTTAAAGAAATCATAATTTTCTTTGAGCTTAATTAAAAGAGTAAATTTCCAGGCTAATTACCCAGGAATTTTATTTATAAAAGATACTTAAAATTTAATTTATATATAGATAATATTAATTTCTAAGCTGTGTGAAATATTCAAGCAAATCCATTAAGATTTGGATTTTTAATGAATTTTTGAAGTTATTACTATTTTTCCACGTAAAATAGCAATACACACCAAACCTTAGCTTTTGATAAGGTTTTGATGCTTGTAACTTTAAAGTTTTAATCTTATTTAAGGTTTTTAAGCCTGATTAAGCTTTTACAGTTCTTAAAACCTTGATTTTAAGCCTGCATATTGGGATTTACCCTTTGGAAGCTTGGAATTCCTGTCCAAATTGGGATAAAACCAGTTTAAACCTTAAGGTTGGATCAAAGTGTAATCTTAACGTTTAAATAAGGGTGAAAATCCTCCAATACAGGTGGACAACCTTAATTGAATCATTGAAGATCCAAAAAGTTGGGTACCCCAGCTCTATTTGGTCTTTTTCCTTTGTCCCACCTTTTTGTGTGGATTTTGCCCTTTTATTTATTTAAAGCCATACCATGGCTTTAAACCCTTTTAAATTGAGCTCACGCAGGATTTACATTCTGTATGGCAGATCCTTAGCCAATTCAGTAAATATACACCACACCTCAATTTTAACTAAAATTTTGGTAAGTTTGCATTAACCTTATGCAACTTTAAATTTAAGCTTAAATTTAACAATTTTAAAAAAATGTTAAAAAATTACATTAGTACTGTGAGATTCTTAAATCTTCTAATAACACAAGAAATAAGTGTTTTTGGGTATAACACCTTATGGATGTACCCTAGGTTATTTTGGTGTAGAATCCAAAAATGACATAATATTTATAACTTTGTTTATCCAAAATAAAGTTATACTTATTTTTTGTTATTTTTTATTTTAATTTCAACTAAAAAGTCTGTTTAAGACAAAATTAGCTGTTTATAAAATCATTTTTGGCCTTATGGGTATGTTATACATACCTCACAGGCTCACATTCCCTACCACCAAAAAACAATTGTACCACAATTTTTCTGTTGTAGTTTACCCCCAAATTATTTGGGGGGGTATAATCCACTGTCCAACCTCTCTACTTTTACTTTTAAGTATGTAAAGCACACAATTCAAACTTTTTATTGAGAAATTGGTCTTCTCTCATGTCTGAATATTCTGAGAAACTTTTGGGAATCAGTTATTTTGCTTTCTACAATCCACTCATCTTCATGTTGTGGATTTTTATACCTGACTAAGTATTCTCTTTCATTTTTTCCCCTAAGTCTTCTTTCTTTCAAGACTTTTAGTACCTTTTTTTCCTCACTTGGATCTAGTGGGGGTACTTCTAAGGGTGTTTCATTTCTTAAAGGAAATAATTCCTTGTCACTTGAAGTGTAATTCTTTACTAGACTGACAGGGAATGTTGGATGTTTATTTTCCAGTTCTCCTGACAGTTCTACTTGTACTGCATTTGTCCCATGAAGGGCTTTAATAATAAATGGTCCTGCAAAGGAATCTTTCAATTTCTTTGGGCCTTTAATATTATTAAAGTTCAAGGTTGAAACTAGTATTAAGTCCCCTACTTTGAATTCTGGGGTTTTATGACTTTTATCCCATTTCTGCTTAGCATATTCAAAGGCATCATTCATCCTTTGATTTGTATGATGTCTCACTTTATCAAGCAATAGCTTAAAGCTTGAAGCAGTTGGATGAATGTCAACCAGATCTTTCTTCAAAGTATCAATTGGAAGTTTGGGGTTCCATCCTTTTTCCAACATTGCAGGGGTCTTGCCTGTTGAAGCATGGATGGAGGTCTTGTAGGCTAATTCCAATGCTGGTATAAGAGTACACAAATCATGGGTAAAGCCATCAGAATCTTTAAACTCCAGGCCATAAGCACAAAATCTTCTGATCATGTCCTCAAGGGTTTGAATCATTCTTTCTGCTAACCCATCTGTTTGTGGATGGTATGCTGTTGAGAATGATAATTTTGTACCCAAAAGCTTATGTAAATTAGTCCATAATGCTGATGTAAATTTTGGGTCTCTGTCACTAATGATATTTTTAAAGAGACCAGTATGGGATATTACTCTATTCCAGATCAAAAGAGCTGTATCCATAGCTGTGTCATCTTTATGACATGGTAAAAAGATTGGTGTTTTGCTATATCTGTCTACAATAACAAGACATGCATTGTAACTTTTATCACCTCCAGGTGGTAATGTGGTTACCCAATCCATGTGAACCACTTCCCATGGGGTACTTGGTTCTTGGTTATGGATCATCAGACCAAATCTTTTACCAGTAGCTTTATTGGCTTTCTGGCATCTATCACAACTATGACAGTCCTCAATGACATTTTTTCTCCAAGATGGCCACCAGGCACATGTTTTAATTCTTTCCATTGTTCTGTCTTCAGACAGATGTCCAGAATACATGTTATAATGGCATTCTAGTATTTTTGTGTTAATCAACATTCTACTACATAGGACCATGACACATGTGTGTTTAGATCTATGATATAGTATACCATCAAACAAATGGAATCTTCCATCATTATAAGATGTTTCCCAAATATCATCCAGATAATTAGCCAATGCTGCATCTTTGCAATCTTTGTCAAGTAGAGCAGTAAGTATATGGCAATTTTTATCTTGCTTATAGCTTTCTCTAACTTCCTCAAAGAATTCTGTTCCCACATCTGTGATGTTAATTCCTTCAATTGGAATTTGAGGTTCTGCACTTGTAGGAACATAGGCAGGATTTTCACGTGTATTGGGTAATGCCCATCTACTTAAGTCATCAGCATTCCTGTGAGTATTTCCAGCTTTATGTACTATGGTAATATTGCCTCTATACTCCTGTATAGCAATCTGCCATCTTAACGTGTGTTTGTTTGGAGTTTTCATGTTAAGAAGTGACTTTACTGCGTTACAATCAGTAATTACTTCAAACACACTGCCATGAAGATAGTAATGAAGTTTTTCCAGAGCCCAAACAAGGCAAAGGCACTCCATTTGGCTAGCTCCATATCTGGCCTCAGTAGGTTTAATTTGTCTTGAAATAAAACAAATTGGACCTTCATAAGGCTTGTCATTGACAATTTGAACTTGATGAAGAGCAGCTCCTAGACCTTAACCACATGCATCAATATAAAGCTTGAAAGGAAGTTTCCAGTCTGGCATCAGTAATAATGGTGCATTGGTCAAGGTAGACTTGATTCTATCATATGCTTGAATTCTCTCCTGAGTCATTTCAAAAACAGTTTGTTGATCACAAATTCTGTATAATGATCTGGCATAGATTGCAAAATCTTTAAGGTGTTGCCTGTAATAACTGGCAAAATCTAAGAAAGACATCATTTCTTTTTTGTTCTGGGGCCTCTGTTTCAGTAAAACTGCAGCCACTTTGTTCTTATCAACACCAAGGCTTAGTCCTGAGACCACATGTCCTAGAGCTTTTAACTCATGAAACCCAAAATTACATTTTTTAAGAGAAATTTTCATGTTCACTTGTAGAATTTTCTTAAGTACTAATGAAAGTCTCTCTAAATGTAATTGCCAGGTTTCTGAACAAATGATAATGTCATCAATATAAATTATTAACCATCCCTCTGATAGTTCATGTGGGAAGATAGTATTCATCATTCTTTGGTAATGAGAGGGTGCATTTTCAATACCAAAAGGCATCCTCAAATATTCATAAATACCACAATGAGCAATTATTCTCAATAATTTCCTAGCATGAGGTGTCAAAACATTCTGGTGAAAGCCTTTTAGAGCATCCATAGAAGTGATGAATCTTGCTTTGGATAATTGAGTCAAAGTCTCATGAATTCTAGGGATTGGACACCTGTCTGGGATAGTGTAGGTATTCAGTGCTCTAAAATCACCAACCATCCTTGACTTATCATTATGCCAAGTAATGATTACTGGGGTTGTGACTTCCACCTCCTCATTGTGTCCAACTTTTCTAAGAACTCCCAGTTTCATCAGTTCATTAATATGATTTTCTAATGCTTCTCTAGCCCTAGGGCTAGCTGGGTAAGCTGTTCTTCTTAATAGTGGCGGATAAGGCCTCTCCACATTAAGCATAATTTCCACCTCATGGCCTTTTATAGCCCCAAGTGGTTCATTTTCTGAAGCAAAGGCTTCCCTGTATTGAAATAAAATTTCAATAAGCTCTTCCTTCATTTCCAGTGTTAACTCAGGACTAATTTGTGCTTCAATTAATTGATTTAATACAAATTTTTCCTTATTAATATTTTTTACTTGTTTAATGACAGTAATTTCTCTTTTTTCTATAGGAAAAGCAAATTTTTGTCTTTTATTTTCCCCTATAGTGAAATACCTGTCTTTATGATTATTAATATCAATACCATAAATATTGAGATAATCATTCCCAAGTATAAAGTGTTGTGAAGTACAATTATTCATAACAACAATTTCAACATTCAGTCTTATACTTCCTGCAGGATGAGGAAATATGATTGCTGCTTCAAATATACCCAATGGGTGCATATTTTGGCTAGCAATGCTGAATGTTATACCTTCAATTGGCATTAATTTGTCTTGCCAATTGGTATACATTTTGTCAAGATAATCCTTTCCAACACAAGTGCGAAAAGCACCTGACTCAAGAAGTATCTTGGCTTCTATGTTATTTATCACAATATTAGTGATACAAGATGACCCAGCTGTATAACCTTTACCTCTGGCAGGTTTGATTTTTTGCATCCTGGCATCTTGCACATGTATGAGATCCATACATTCATCACTATACTGTGGTAAGTGAGTATGTACCTCAGTGACCTCAAAAGAGACATTAATGTTCTCTATACCCAGTTCCTTTGATATTTCTTCTTCTTCTGAAGGCTCAGAATCACTGTCATGTAAAGATACATCAGTTTCTTTTGTGTCTTCCACTTTTTCAACATTTATCTCATTGACTCTTGTCTTTTTTGGACAAGTGTTTGCCAAATGAGATGTACTTCCACATTTATGACATTTCAAAGGAGGTCTGTCATGTGGTTTGTTTGGTCTTGAAATTGGTTTCCCACTAGTCTTATTGTCTATTGGGGTTTTGGACCAATTTCTTCCAATTTTTGTTCTAGTAGTGATGTCCTCCATAGCATTGAAATAATCTTCTGTAGAGCAAGGCTCAATACATCTGCGTCTTATAGCATGCTCAAGGTCACCACCACATTTTCTTAATATCCTTTTATGTACCATTGTTTCAGACATATCAGGATGAAGGGCAGTTAACCTGTCCTTCTTCTCAAGAAACCAAGTCATGGGCCTGTCCTTCTCAATCTTAAAAATGGCTTCTTCAAAAGAATTTTCCATTCTAAATCTCCAGGAATCATTTGCCCATTTAGAAATAACTTGTTCTTTCCACCACGGCCAAGAATGTTTACCATGGTCTTGTCTCATTTTATAATACCATTTCTTTGCTGATTTGGTAAATAATGAGTGTAATCTGGAACTTATGTATTCATCTGGTATGTTAAAGTCTTCTTTAAACATATCAATTGTTTTCATAAATTCCATATGATTATATTCTCCTTCACCACTGAAGGTTGGCCATTCCTCTAATCTTGGAATGTCCTTATAATTTCAAGCAGTTTCCACGTCATGACTTGAAATTGTATGATGTAATTCATTGTTCAAGTTAAGCACATTTCTGTCAAGAATTGGTGTGGATTGCCTTGGCAATTCATGTTTTAGTGATATATTGTTAATACTTGATTGAATATCTTCTTTCAATTCAAGTCTTGCTTTATCACTTTTTTCCAATTGTTCTTGAAAAAGAGCTCCATTGTGACCAGTTGAGTTTTCCAAGTTTTGCACTTGTATTTTCAATTCTTTTAACTGTCCAGTTATAAAAGAAAATGAATGTTCATCTGGTTGATTGAGTAAGGTAACTTTAAACTCAAGTCTTTCCCAAATTTGCGTCAAAGACAAAATATTTGCCTTATTAACATTTTCAAGGCCAATTATGGTCTTTTGTTGGTCTTTTACTTGTAATATTTCATTACCCAACTTATGTTGGACATGGTCAAATGCTTTAAATTTTGCCATAATTTCTTTATTACAAGATTCAAAGTAAGTTACAAGCTTTACAAGATCTACTTCTTTGGAAAGGATTGGTTCAATCTTTCCTCCTCCTTGTTTTTGAATTCCATCAAAGTTCTTGCCATATTGAACACATTGTCCATGGCTGTTTTTTCCTTCTTTGGAATTCTGTAATTCTGTGGGTAAGGCTTGTTCCACTTGGGCTTTGCCTTTCCCTTTGCCTTCTGCTTGCCCTTCTGGTTGGTTTTTGGGGCTTGCTTGGGCTTGTTTGGCATTGGTTGAGGCGGATTTTTTCTGGTGGGTGCTTGAGGAGCTTCCACTGGGCTGTTGTCCTTGCCTTGAGCCAATTTCTTCTTCTGGTCCTCTGATAACATGCTTTGGTTTTTCAACCAAGCTTTTATCTGTTGGACTTGTCCTTTGACAGACATGGGTGTCCAACCCAACAGAAGATCTTCTGTCTTTTCTGGCCCCATGAACTTCTTCACTTGAAGATAAGAGTTCATGGTGCCTATCCAAAGACTTGGAAGGAGTTCCCACTCTTGTTGTTTTGACACCAGGAACCAGTTTTTCCATTGGTATTGATAAATTTCCACAGCTGCCTGTTGGAAATGGTTCAGGTCTAACAGCAATAGCAGTTATGACAGCTTCTGGACTCTCAAGAAGAGGTTCAAAGGTGCTGGCTGACCTTTGGGAACTGGTGGAAGTTCTGGAATCCTCCATTTGTGCCTCTCCTCTGGGAGGACATTCTTGCCTTATGGATTTGTGGCTGGAATGTCCTGGTCCAGATCCATTTGATTGGATGGAGTAGTTACTTCCACTTCTAGTAGGAGTCATTTCACGTCAATTTTAATAAAAAATAGAGTAAAATTGAATTGAATTCACCTGCAGGACCTTTAAAGGGCTCTTTGGTTATCAAACCCCTTGGTGCTGGACTGGTTTGAATTTCAATACTGGACTCTGAGGTTTCAGAGTCTGAAGAATTTTCTCTGATGGAAGACACTAGAGAGAATTAAAAATATAAGTTATTTTATCAAATAATGAAAATAACTTATAAACTCAACTTATTAAATAAAGTTGTTTTAATGTAATTTTATGGCAAATTACGTCAAAAATAAAGAAAAATGTCTAAGATAAAAGAAAAAAATATTTTTAGTAAAGATTTGTATTTTTAAAGATTTTTTATTTGATTTATTATTTTCTTTAAAGAAATAATAATTATGCAATTAACAAGCTAATTAATCAAAATTGTATTATTATTCACTTTATACTAGAATAACTCAAAGAATAAATTTGAAGTCTGTGATGTGAAAAAGCCACTAGTTAGACAAAAGAAATTTATTCCAAATCACTCAATAGTATATTGTTTCAAACAATATTCTTAAGAAGAAATTAACTTTATTAATATTATAAAGATTATTTATAAGGGATAAGTCCCAAAAAAGCCAATATTAAGACAAATATGGCAATTTTACGTCAAAAATTAGTAAAATAAGGTCTAGGATATGATTTATGTCCCAAAGTTGGTTTAAAATCACGGCCAGGCCCCCAAATGTAAGTTTTGTCTATGAAACTCTTGATAATAGTAGCAAAATCAAGAGTACTATGACTGTCCTCAGTAGAAATATATAATATAATAAAATATTATAACCACAAATTTAAAAATAATTATATATAAAAAAATAAATTTAATTACTATTATAAAAATATAATAATTATAATAAAATTATAATTATTCTATTATTGTTATAGTCACTTACAGTTATAACAATAAGAATTGTAAAGCTCTTAATGAGAGAATTACACATGGAAATATAAATGTTATTTATAAAAGAATTATAACACACACTGTGCAGAAATAATTCTTATAGAATAAAATTCTATATAAAAAAACTAATACTAGATAAAAAATATAGAACTTTAGAGAAAAACTTACTTATAATATTTATTTAATACAAAAAGTTAAACAACAACAGTTATTATATTAAATAATGATTATAAGTTAAAAATACGTCTGAAATCAATAATTTTAAGGATAAAACAACTTTTTATGATAAAATTTCAGATTAAAGAGTTTTTAAGAGGAATTTGTGGATTTTAAAAGATATTTAAGATGAAAATTTTATAATATAAAATATATTATTGATGATTACAACAATAATCTGAATTCTATGACTTCAATTCTTTAATTTACAATTAATAAAGAATAAAATAACTTAAGAATTACCTTAATAATAAGATTTTATGAATAATAAAACTTTACCTGTTTAAATTTCTAATATGATTGGATTGATAATGAATTATGGACAAAAACAGTGATGAAAAGACTCTTTTTATGTCTTCAGAGCAGCTCTCATGATTCATAATGAATATAGAGGGCGTGCTCAGCTCAAAACTGAAAAACCATACTTAAAAACAAAGTTCTTAGCTTAAGGCAACTTGTTTTTAATTCCAATTTGAAGTTACCAGTGTTATTCTTAACTCCATTTAACTTTAATCCTCATTTAAACTAATTATATTAAGTTTTTAATATAAATAAACTTATTTATATTAAAGTTCATCACATGAACAACTTAAAAAATAGAGTTTCAAGCAGAAATCTCTTAAACTCAATTTTTAATTAATTTTTAAAGAAATCATAATTTTCTTTGAGCTTAATTAAAAGAGTAAATTTCCAGGCTAATTACCCAGGAATTCTATTTATAAAAGATACTTTAAGTTTAATTTATATATAGATAATATTAAATTCTAAGCTGTGTGAAATGTTCAAGCAAATCCATTAAGATTTGGATTTTTAATGAATTTTTGAAGTTATCACTATTTTTCCACGTAAAATAGCAATACACACCAAACCTTAGCTTTTGATAAGGTTTTGATGCTTGTAAATTTAAAGTTTTAAGCTTATTTAAGGTTTTTAAGCCTGATTAAGCTTTGACAGTTCTTAAAACCTTGATTTCAAGTCTGCATATTGGGATTTACCCTTTGGCAGCTTGAAATTCCTGTTCAAATTGGGATAAAACCAGTTTAAACCTTAAGGTTGGATCAAAGTGTAATCTTAAAGTTCAAATAAGGTTGAAAATCCTCCAATACAGGTGGACAACCTTAATTGAATCATTGCAGATCCAAAAAGTTGGGTACCCCAGCTCTATTTGATCTTTTTCCTCTGTCCCACCTTTTTGTGTGGATTTTGCCCTTTTATTTATTTAAAGCCATACCATGGCTTTAAACCCTTTTAAATTGAGCTCACGCAGGATTTACATTCTGTATGGCAGATCCTTAGCCAATTCAGTAAATATACACCACACCTCAATTTTAACTAAAATTTTGGTAAGTTTGCATTAACCTTATGCAACTTTAAATTTAAGCTTATTTAAGCTTAAATTTAACAATTTTAAAAAAATGTTAAAAAATTACATTAGTACTGTGAGATTCTTAAATCTTCTAATAACACAAGAAATAAGTGTTTTTGGGTATAACACCTTATGGATGTACCCTAGGTTATTTTTTGGTGTAGAATCCAAAAATGACATAATATTTATAACTTTGTTTATCCAAAATAAAGTTATACTTATTTTTTGTTATTTTTTATTTTAATTTCAACTAAAAAGTCTGTTTAAGACAAAATTAGCTGTTTATAAAATCATTTGTGGCCTTATGGGTATGCTATACATACCTCACAGACTCACAAAAGAAGAGATGGTGATGAGTTGATAGATAACTTGATTGAAATTTTTTGAATAAAAAGATCAAAATTGACAAAAAAAGGCAGGAGTTCTGAAAGTGGTGGAAGTAAAATAATTTTAAGATATTAATAATTGATTCTTTTTTAGGTAATATCAATATTGGAGAATTTTTGAAAGTTTTCAAGAAGTCAAATATCAATTTAAAACATTTCAATAGTTAGTGAATTTTCTATAAAAAATAAGTTTCAGAACCACAAGTTGACCAAAAGAAACCTGCCCATCAACAGCCTTGGAACCTTCCATCAATATCTATTGAACTTGTAATGGATTTGCAAAATATGATTTGGTGGGAGACTCAAGGAGGTGATGTGTTGCAAATTATTTCATATCATTCAAATGAAATCATTTCCCTTTGAGAAATTGAATAAAGTTGACTAGTGAGAAACCTACTAAAGTCAACTTTTGAACTATTCAACACTCATGAGGTAAGGACTAAGCAGAGTGTTCCATTTGAATGATATTAAGTAAATTTTTTTGGTTCCAAAAACAGAAGACACCATTCAGGTTTTGAATAGTACAGTTATTAGGTTTCAATTTGTGAGCCTCATGATTTAAACCCTAACCACAACATTGTGAATATCCCCACCAATTTCCCCCGAGAACCTTCTGGCAGAGAAGGCCACTCAGCATATTTCTGTGTTTGCGTTCATTGTGTATGCCAACAAGCCACCATACCCTATAGATCTAATATGGAAGTATAAGGATGGTAAGTGGCAGGGTGAGTGCAGAGATGAGGTGCCGCCATCGGAGGCTTATCTTGAGGGCGCTGCGGGAGCATAATAATTGTAAGTGGGGGTGCAGAAGCCTAAGGAGTGGTGAGGGTGGAGATGGGGGGGAGGAATTGTAGTCTCATCTTGAGGGCGCTGCAAGAGCATAAGGATGATAAGCGGCATTGAGGATTAGGCTGGTGTGAGGGCAGAGCTGAGGATTAGGCCGGTGTGAGGGCGGCATCAGAGGCTTTTTGGGAGGGCACGACACCAGCGTAAGGATGGTAAGCAGTGTTGGAGGCATGGAGGAAGGGCACTACGTGAGCGTAAAGGATTAGGCAGGGGGGTTGAGGGTGGTGTTGGAGGCATATCTTGAATGTCCTTCAGTGGTGAGGGCGGAGATGGGGGGCAGTGTTGGAGTCACATCTGGAGGGTGTTGTGGTTGCGTAAGCATGCTAAGGGCTGGAGAGGGTTAGTCGGGGATGCAGAAGCCAATTCATGCATGAATAGGCATGGTAAAGGGTTGAGATGATCAGGAAGTTGGGTTGAAGTCTTCTCATGCACAAATATGAGCATGCCAAGCTGCTGCCTTTCACCATGAGGTGTAATTACCCAAACCTTGCAAATAGTGTGGGAATGGGTTTGGGCTTTAAGTGAAATTCTCATGTGACACATGTGACAATTGACCTTGTCTTGACGCAGACGTGACGTTGTGGAACTCCTTTTAGTGTGGGATTGGTTAAGGAATTCCTTGAGGGGGAAATCACAGGCAAACAGTTTTGAATTTCTGAAATAATACTGTAACCAAAGGTGCTAATGGTGTTTTAGCTGCCCCTCTGAATATACTAAACAATCTCCCTACAGAGCTCACAAATCAACATTTAAGATTGTGGCTTTACAGCTAGAGAAGACTTTTCATCAGTCTCTATCAGATCTATTCAATGATCAGATAAGTAACGTATAAGTTAAAAAAGTATAAAATATAATTTTCAAATAATAATATAAGATGATTTTAAGGGTAAGACCTTAATAGTATAAGAGGTTGATTTAATATAATAGTACTAATATATATTTTAAGTGTTAAGCTCAATTTCATGTTATATATGTTATAATACTTAATGGTTTGAGAGGGTAATTTTTAATATAATATAGCAATAAGACCTTTAATAATTTATTGGTAAGATATTTTTCAATATAGAGTGGATGTTTGTTGAATATATGAGTGATATAATATGATATAAGGGTAGGTTTTTTATATAATAATATTTATTTGTAAAGTTGTTTTTTTAATATGAAGATATAATAAGAATATTTTTATTTTATAATGTAAAGGTTATGGGGGTAAACTCAATATTATGAGTACTATTGATAGTACTATAATTATAAGACTAATAATATAAACATAGTGTGGATTAATAATATAAAGTAGACCTTCTGTTAACTACTATTAATTAGAAATCACTATGAATTAAACTTATAATTCTATAATACTTTTAATAAAATAAATAGATTATCCTAATAGTAAGGAATGGATGAATTATTCTCCTTCTTGGCATATGATTTCCATTTAAATAATAATACTAGATTGACCTACTAGTGAGGGATGAATAATTATCTTCCTTCTTGGTATATAATTAATTGCATGAGGAAAAGAGGAAAAAATTAGGGAGAGAGGACCTCTATTTATATTCATTGGGTTCTCCATAGAGGCACTCAAAAACAAGGGACTTAAAATTTTTCCCTTCTTTTGGCTGGGATAATTCTTTATAGTGGTGATATACCATTCGTTTGGTTGATTGCACCATTTTTATGTATGATTATGGAATCTGAGATGTTTTTGCTGGTGCAGAATTGTTGAAATGGTGTCATTTCCTGAAGGTATTGCACCATTTTTTGGCTTATTGCACCATTGTTGGTGGTCTGAGATGATTTTGTACAGTTATTGCACCATAGGTTTGTGCATTGTTTGAACTGTAGGTGGATAATGCTGTGTATTGTGGGGATTCTATTTTTCCTGTACAAGATTTAATTTTCCTTCATTTAACTTAATTAAGTTTTTAATTTATATTTACTGGCTTATCAGGTGGCTGTGCTTGTATTTCCACAGATATGCTGTGTAATTTAAGGTTTTTGATGGATTTTCCTTGCATAAATTTCTTTATTTATTTTTCTTTCTGTCTTGTAACTGTTGTTTAATACAGTTTTAATTTATTCCTTATTGAAGTGGCCTCAGTTTAATAACTGCATTTCTGAGTAATCCAAAGGTTGAGCAGAGCTAGGGTAAATTGAGTGTTTCACTACCCCTCTCACTGGTAAATTTAACATTCTTGCTAGCTTGTCTTTTTCTTTTCCTTATTTTATTGTTATTCTTGTAATCAAATGAACCATTCTTCCAGGATTTTCTTATGGGATTATACATATTTATTAATTCAAATCCATTTTATTTCTGAATTTCTCTATTATAATTGATTAATTATTGATTTTTCTTTGTTATTTTTTCAATTTATAGCCCTATAAATGAAATTTCACTTGAAACTGGGCCAATAAGGTATAAAATACCACAATTTAACCCACTAAATCCAGTGACTATAATGTGACACTAATGCCACTGAAGCAAGATTTTATACTGACCATGGTGCGACGTGAAGTCAATCTCCAGTGATTGATGCAAAATTGGCCCTGGTGTATGCAACAGATAGCTACCTGCTTCTGTGAGATGTCTTCTTGATGTGAAATTCAGAATTTAAGCATAGCTATCCAGGGACGCAAATCTTAACTTTCACAGAAAGAGTTTCTTTTTCTAATTTAGTATGTATGGCTGAGTGATGGTTTGGTTTTTCCAAACACAAGTTTCACACCTATTTATGAGTGTTGCAGGAGCTAGAGGGTGGCCATAGCTGGGAATGAAAGGTCCTTTTTTAGCTATGGATATAAAGCAAATTTTCCTTTAGCAATAATTTTGGAGATGGATTTTGGACACTGGAGGGGCTAAAATTTGAAATCTCACTATTCAGAAATGCTGGTGGGATGCCTTTACTTAATTAAGTCATTTTAAATGCCTACCAACCTATTTATGGTTAAAAAATAAATTAGTAACAACTGTAAATATTCTTTTATTTCAAAATAAACATTGCTTCCCCAAATTAATCAATTTTATTTGTAAATTTCATAACAGGTTGTATTTTCTGTGAATTTTTGAAGATTCAGTTTTTCTCATGAAAGCATCAAAAATGGATAGCATTTAAAACTTTTAATTTGAACTGTGAGTCATGCATCATTCTGGATTTATTGTGGATCATATTTTTCTCTGTTAATTCTGAAAGTTTTAGAAAAATGAATTAAGCATTGTATTTTTGATGAATTTTTGAAATTTACCTCATTTTCTTTGTTGTATAGGAAAATAGAATAGAGATATCTGGTTTCCAAGGGGTAATTTTGTGAATAATAGTCCCAAAAGGGCTTTAATGACTCCTTTTGGGCTTATAAATGAAAAATAATAAAAAATTGGATTTGGTTACAGGAGTAATAGTTTCTCATTACCTCCTTGTCAAGTAAAAATAGAAGCTTATTTTCTATTTTCTCATGATTTAATGGGATATTAGCTTGGTAACAAGGTTCCCAAAAGGTTTTAATAGGCAAATTATGCCATTCAAAGCCATGGATTCAATTCTTAAATCTGGCCAGGCCTCAGAGCCCTCAGAAGTTGGGTACCCTTCCTATCTTTGATGTCTTTTGTCCCCCTTAGCTCTTTTCACATCAAAAATAGTAATTTAGGCTTCAAGACTGATATCCACTATGAGTGTACCAAAGTGGTATGTAATAATAAAGTAATTTTAGGTCCCACAAACATGCATCATACTATTATCAGTGTATATTTAACATGGGATTTCTCACATTCCCATTATTTTGGTGTGAAATTGACAAAAACAAAAGAAATTCACAGTTATTTCATGTGGTATTTATAATTTGGTGTTCAAATATTTTCCATAGTACCATCTCATAGAGTTAAATTGGGTTTATTCACCCTAGGAGGTTACCCTACATTATTTTTTGCATACAATCCAGATCTGTCCTTAAATTCATGGATTTACTTACAAACAAAAAATTTATTCATATTTTCTTAAGTAAAAAATGATGAATTTTAGGTATATGCATGACTTATGGTTTATAAATGGTCCAGAAGCTATTTGTATATTAGTTGTTGCCCATTTTGATATGTAAAATATACCTCAAGTCTTACACAAAAGCAATAAATAAGATGTCAATTCTTCATTTTTGGCTATAGCATCTTCTTATTGTATTTACTGTTAAAATATTCATAGTAATATTATCAATAGCTTTGTAGAAGATCTTAGAATACAAGCCAAATGAATTATAAAAGTATTAAAATTGAATAAAGATATCTTTATATTTACAATAATCTGGAATTTTAATAAGCTTTTTACAGGCAATCTGCATTTGATTTAGAATTTCAATAATTTATTGGGTTGAGATTTTGATGGGTAAAAATTTCTTTGATTAAGTTTTCATTATCTCTCAAAATTAAATTCTCAATTCAAATTTATAAATTGAAGTAATTCAAGATTAATATCTTCCTTATTTAATCTTTCCCTCTTGGTTTTTTGTGTTATTTTATTTCATATTTTATTCAAAAACTCTTCAGTATTTCAATAAAATATAAATTCTAAAATATGTCAATTTGTAAATTACTATTTCAAATAATCTGAAATTCATTTATGGAATTTGATGAAAAAGCTTCAATTAAAAAAAATTGAACCAATTTAATTCAAAATATTAAAAAAAGGTGGTATATACTTCAGAAGTCATGGGTAGTGGCGGATTAGAGTTTTTGATGAAGGATTTCCTTTTCAAAGAAAACAGAGTAATTATAGTTACATAAATGAGTTTTTATCTTTCTATAAACTGTTTAAGAAATACTTGAAAAAAAAAATATCAATTTTTTTTTGGAAAAGATTTACACAACAAAAAAAGAAGAGAAATCCAATATTTAATTACTTGAAAGTGATTAATTAAATTTCCAAAGAGACAATTATTGTTTTAATTTTTAAAATTATTAAACTTTTTTTTCCTTGAATTTCTTGTTATCATCATCCAAGAAAAAAGTTTAATATCTTTTTTTATTAATTCAAAAATTCTCTTAAATAAAATGAAATTAATCAACCCATTCAGCAATTTTTTTTTTTGGATAAACTTATATTTAATAATTCCATTTCAATCAAACAAACCATCTATTAGCCCCCCCCCTTAAGTTTAAAAAATATGACATCAATTAAATGTGGGGTTATAATCAGAAAAATGAATTAAATAATATTTCTTTTTTCAAATTTCAATTACATTCCCAAGGGATCTTCAAAGGAAGTAATTTAGATAGAAATACAATGAAGACATATGTTAGCATCATTACAATAGGTTTAGAAACAAAATTTATATTCAAGTGATACAGTAAAAAACTTCATATTCTCAGTATTTCATACATTATAAATTATAAATATTACTTTTATTAATTTTCTTTAGAGCTGATATCATCATATATCTCCTTTAGCTTTATATTCAATTCTACCCAAATGCATATTCATTGAAACAAATGTATCTGAAAAAAGACATATCATAAGCTCTGATGATTTTTTGATTATAAGCTGTCTTAAGGTGAAGAATAATTTTGAAACATGTTTTTGTTAACATCAAATAACTTCTCTTGGTTTCTTACGATCATCAAAGAGAATTATTTTACAATTGATAGTCATTTAATTCAATGAGAAATACAAAAAAAATATAAAGACCAAGCAAAACAGCCTGTGTTATTGATGGACAAATTATGAAAAGCAATATCTAACTTGAATAATGTTTTAAAATGAAATGGGGCTGAAGCTACTGAGGAAGATATTAAAATAATTGCTCAAATTATTACTCAGAGAATGAAAAATCTCTAAAAAATCTATCTACAAATGGAGGATAGTTTTGGTAATACGCAAACTATCTTAGTAATGGAAAACTTCAAAATTCCTGCTATTTATTTAGATAAGCTTATTGAACCAGAAGGTTATTTAGAGAATAATGAGGTACACGATATATTCTTATTCAGAACTCAATAAACTGAATTTTATATTTCCTATTAAGCTTATAGTAAATTGCAAAACCGATATATATTATGGTCATATTATTAAAATGGAAATGGATTTGAATGAAAAGTTTGACTCCCATCCTGATGGTATAATAGTTATTCATATGAATAATTCAATTTACTTTCAGCCATCACTGGATTGTTTTTTCTCAAAAGGAAAAGGTGATTAGATTTCTAATTCAATATCCTCCCATATTAATTAAATTTTCATTATTCATTATAATATTTCTGTGTTTATTTATGAATAGAAACTAGTAAAAATCTGGAAAGGTATCAATTCTACTCCTTTTGAAATATTTATGGCATGAGATTCTTTCAAGAATATTAATAAGGAATTGGAGGGAATAAAAAGAAAAAAAATGATCTAATTCCCTCATATGTAGTTATAGTGAAGAAAAATTCATAATTTTATCTATATATACTTATAATTTTAAATTCAAAATTCATGGTGGATTAATCTAAATTAATAGTAAAGTTTTACAGCTGCACAGTAATATTAGATTGGGATAAAATGGAATTTAATGAGAAAAGCATGTTTAATTTAAGCATCTCAAAAAGGAATAAGCTTAAAAGAGAATGAAAATGAAATTTCAACAGGAAAGAAAGGAAAATGAATTGAGATTTTAAGATGATAATCTGATATCCCAAATCTCTTTAAATATAGGAAGATCTAAATTTATTCTCCCTCACAGAAAAAGAAAAAGTAGTCAAACCTAGCGATTGATATGTTGAAATAGAATTGGTCAGAAACCGTGTTTGAATTCATTTTAAAAACTACCAAGAATGAATTTCTTTTTAAGCTCATTGATTCATATATGATTTATCACTTAAGTGAATTTGAACTTACTCATATTCAAGCTGATCAAAGATATTTATAGCTATAAGACCTTGAGAGTTAGAAAAAGATACTTATAATTGAGCTCATTTAGTAGTGATATCTATGAGATTAATATTAAGAACCAAATTAAATAGAAAGCTATGATTCAATTTTGTATCAATTTTAGTACATGATTCATTCATAAATTCAAGTGTTTATAGTAATCTGATTCCATCATTTTAGTAGATAGTACTTTTATAAAGAATGACTGGGGATATCAGATAATTTGAAAATTAATATTAATCATAGAAGATATCTAATTAATATGAAAAAAAACTATCAGTTCAATATTGATAGAGATGAAGAATTGGCCAATATTTTAGAATATTTTGTATAATTTGAAAAATGAATTTCGGGGAAAATCAGATTTTAATTTAACACCTTTGTATTTGGCTCAGTATTTAATTCACAATTTTATGTATTCACTTTCATACACCATAAAACAAAAATGTTTTATTTTTAAGATTATCTATGAGATTTTCTTAAAAATTAATTCTTTTTGAGAGATAGATAGGAGGAAAAATCTCTGGTTTGTATAATATAATATTCAGTTGAAGAAAACAATAGGATTTGTTCTCTTCAAAAATTTTACTTCCTGTATTTAGAAAATCAAGAAGCCATTGATTAAAATTGACTTTAGAGTTAAATTCCAATTCTTAAAAATTTTCTTCATCATTCATTCCAATAATCTATATTTTTATTGATTTTATTGGGGGGTCATAAAGTCTAGTACTTGAATATTTAGTAATGAACTTTTGCCATCAAAAGGCCAAGTTTATCCAGAAAGGGTATTTTTACAAAATAATGTCACATTAAGAGACTTCCATTTAATCATCTCATATTTCAATAGGTTTGAAAAAAATAAAAATAAACAATTGAAATCAAGTTTCTGTTTGGTGCAGAAACAAAGGGTGGTTTTTAATCCTTGATATGGACATTATCCTTTTTATTCACAAGAAGAAATTTTTGAGCAAGTGTAGGGTTCCTATAATGTTAAATTAATTCATTGATGTTTTTGTGATTTTTCTTGGAACCTTTCTCAATTAGAGATCGGATAGATTAGCTGCATCATTTTCCTCTTCTGTATTACTTTTAATATTATTTGATCTACTTTTTTTTTACTTTTCATATTATTGGAGGTACATGGAATAAGAATTTACAACATAAATCACTAGTATGTATTATTGAAATGAAATTGAATTTTAATTATGATTATTTCATTTTTAAATGGGAAAGAATTATTATATGAACCTGTTAAGTGTGAGCCTTTGAGATATGACCACATACCCAATAAGGTCACAAAAAAGACTCAGAATAATTATACCTTTAATATAATTATATTAAAATTACTTAGAATAATTATACATTAAAAATAATTACTTAAAAATACAAAAAATACCATAAATTGGTACAAAAATTGGTTTAACTGAAAACCAATGAATCAACATGTAAAATAAATTATACCATTGGATTCCCCATGGAAAAATACACATATACCATTTTTATGGCATATCTGTAAAGTCAATATTTAATGAATTATAAGGTATAATACCTTATAAAACCATAAAACCTTATTTATCTCAAGAACTAATGAAACAACATGTAAGATAAATTGTACCAGTGGATTCCCCACGAAAATCCACACATAAAACAATTAATAAGCTAATTTCCAAAGTTAATACTTAAGGAATTAACCTGAATATATGCACTTTTTTGGTCAACGCATATATTCAAGGATCATAGCTAATATCTCCTAAACTATACATGATAGAATGATGAACCAAAAATAAAGTTACCACGTAATTACTGTAAGAACACAGATACGAACTTTATTTTACAAATTATAAACAAGGTTAAAACCTATGATGAAATATTGATAAAAATCAACAGAGCTGTTGACCACTTTGTTGTGAAAGTGTTCCAAACTCAAAAAAAAGTATACAGTTGGATTCTACTAGTTCATTCGTGAAGAATGATGTAATTTTTATTATTAAATTCAGGGTATAACCCCCTGAAATCAAGGTTTGAAGTTTAAAATATTGAATTTCGACAGAAAAAATGAGTTACAAGAAAAATCATCAAAATTAGAGTTTTGATGATGTAATAAAAAGCTCTTGGCAGAATAATAAGGTTATGCCAGGCTATCAGAATTCACTCTCTGAATTGCTGTAGCGTGTAAATCTTAAAAGTTATTGAGGATCAAAGTTTGAGCTTAATTTGAGCAGTTATGATCACTCACAGTAACCTTAATTTAAGTTTAACAGTCTTAAGAGTGATAAAATTGGTGAATACTATTAGTTTATGATTAAAACTAATAAAATCCGCAAAATTTGGGGTTCTGCCAAGCCTCTGATGTCATCAACTTTAGAGTTATAGTGATAACTCTAAATAATGGTGTAATAATGATGTAAGATGGTTTGATAATGATGTAATCATCTCCAAACCTTAAAATATTGATCAATTCCAGTGGATATGATCAGTACACGTCTACTAGAAGCCTGTTGGACTCTAGGAGGGAGGTATTTACTATAAATAGAGCTCTTTTTACTCTATTTTCCCCTCAGACGCATCAAAAACATTAAATCAATTAAATCAAAGGTAATTTCTTTATTCTTTATATATAAAACTATTATATTATTAAAGACCAAAGACCACCTTTCTGTAATCATCTATTTTGACGTGATTAAATCATTTTTTTAATTGTTTTTGTTCAAAATCTCTCTAAAAACTCATTTCCACATAAAAATCCAGAATAATTTGTAATTTTCTTTATTTATATTGTAAATACAATTTGAAAAAGTTTTATTGATATTTTTTGGCGTAAAATATTACAAAATTATTATATTAAGTGTTAAAAGTAGGTTATTTTCTCTTATTATAATAATTTCTCTATTGTTACTCTCTTAATAATTCTTCTATTAATATAAATAGTATTTATATTAATTCATAACTTTAATATTAGTAATATTATTGTTATTAATTGTTTTTTATTAATAAAAAGCAATTTTTTATGCCTTTATTATTTGTTGGTAACAATAATAAAGAGCTTTTTGAATATATTACTTATTTTATATTAATATATTTACTTATTATATTATATTTTCATAATATAAATTATATTATTATATTTATTAATAATATAATTATTTTACGCCATAATAATAATAATTATTTATTATTATTATATTTTTAATCTTATTTATTCAATTCATAAGGACATTCAGAGTACAATAAGTAATAAATTAGTAATTTTTACTTATTGTTTCATAGTCAAACCTTACATTTGGGGGCCTGGCCGTGTTATTTACTTAAAAGACCTTTAAAAATATTCTAATTGGGTTTATCCAAAAATAAATTATATTTATAATCATAAAATTATATAATGATTTTATATTTTATTGATTTTAAAAGCTATTTAGGCATTTGGAAAGCAATTGTACTGTCTTACACGTGGTTTTTCACATCCTTAGACTTGCAAGAACTTTCTTTGAGTGACTCTAGTGATTAAAAAAGATAATTTATAAATTAAAAATAATTTTTATTATAATTTAATTTTATAAAGAATCATATTAATTTTTATTTTATTCCTTAAAAATAAAAAATATAAAAAATAGTAAAAAATATTAAAAACCAATAAAAAAAAGTTATTTTTATTCATTTTTATTCATTTCTTTATTCATTTCAGGTTTTTAAAGATATAAAAGCAATTTCTACGTGGAAAATTGCCATATCTTGCCAAAAAAAATAACACTTCTTATAAAAAGACTTATATTTATTTGTCTTTTTAGTGTTTGAAGATAACCCAGCAGAAGACAACCAAGCTACTGTTGAGAGATTGGTGGAAGAAACTTGTCAAAGCTCTCCAACACCAGTTATCACCAAAAGAAAGAAAGCTAAGAAATTAGACTTTCCAGGACCCACCATTCAAGACTCTGAAGGTGAGCACCTCTTTTATAATTGCCATAAAAAGAATTTTTATCCTAAAATACTTTTATTTTTATTATGACTACTAGAAGAGGTTCCCAATACTCCATCCAATCAGATGGAGCTGTACTCAGAGGTAGAACTGATCCCTCAAAAGGGAAAAGAAAGGGCAATATCCCCAGTGGAACAGAATCCACACAAGGAAGTGCCTTATCCCAAAGGCAAGTCCCAGAAATGCCCATGATATCTGAACCTGAATTGGAACTAAGTATGAGTAGCTCAAATAGGTACAAATCACATTCAGAGGGCTCAAATAGACATCTACATGAGCCAGTACAAGCAGTATTACACAGTGTACAAGGACAAAGATTGGGAAATTCTGCCTCAAATACACCAAGGAGTGATGAACTCCTGGCACATCCTGAAAACTTTCCTCAAAGAGGAGGAGATAGTGAAATACTCCAATGGATGGAATCCACTGTCATCCAAACCTCAAATCAAAAAAATCAAGGATTACCACGCCAAAAAGAGGGAGGCAACCAAGGAAGAAGCCCCAGTAGCTTCTACCAGCAAGCCCCAAGCCAACCCACTTCCCCAAGAAGGGAAGAAGAACAAGAAAAAGCATTGGAGGAAACCATATTCCCCAAGCTACAGGATGCCATGGACAATGTTTTCAACATGGCCAGAACCTTGATGGAATTCAAGGACAAGGAAGAGCAAAGAATGAGACAACCTCATTTCCCAAAGAAATAACCTTGTCCAAAGATGTTGTAAATACTTTATCAGAAATTAAAAATAGTATATTACCTCTAAAAGAAATTAAAGATAGTTTATTATCACTACAAGAAATAAATAACAATTTATCTTCTTTAACAAAAATAGTTGTGCAAAACAAGAAAGAAATTGACAACATTAAGTTTATTGTTGAAAATAATAAACCAAAGAATTCAATTGACAATACTCAAATATTAATACAAGGACAACAAGAATTGTATAAATACATAAAAGATATCAAAGACAAGACTTTGACAATCAATTATGATGTGAGTATTGACAATCTTACAGAAAAATTAAATAAATTAAGTATTTCTGTAGAAAAATTTGAAGAAAAGACTTCATCACACCAAAAACTACTTTTGGACCATGTGGAAAAAAGTGATGAAGCAAGAATGCATCTGAAAGATGATATTCAGAGTGAAATAAGGCTTATTACTGAAAAAATGGATAAAATTAATGAGGCTAATTTAAATATGCCAAAGTTATCAACACCATTTTCTCATATAAGAAGCCCTGTTAAAACAAAAGAGGAATTGTAAAATCCTTTCATAACAGACTTGAGTCACCAAGATAATAACCAAGTCTTAATGAAGGAAGCACCTCAATTGAAAGAATGGCCAACATTCACAGGAGAAGGTGAATATGACCACATGTCATTTATTAAAACAATTGACATGTTACAAGAAGACTATGCCATACCAGATGAATTAATCACCGCAAGATTACATTCATTGTTTGAGAAATCTGCAAAAAGATTGTATTATGGCATAAGACAAACAAATGGTCAAAATACCTGGTCTTGGTGGAAACAAGAAATAATCACCAAGTGGGCAAATGATGCCTGGAGGTATAAGATAGAAAATGCATTTGAAAACTCTTTCTTTGACCCAGAGAAAGACAAACCTTTAACTTGGTTCTTGAAACAAGTTGAAAGGCTTAATGCACTGTACCCAGAAATGTCACAAAAAATGGTGCACATGAAAATACTTAAAAAATGTGGAGGGGAACTAGAACATGCCCTAAGAAGCAGGTGTATAGAACCATGCTCCAAAGAAGAGTATATAAATGCACTAGAAGATATAGTGACAAGAACAAAAATTGGCAGAACTTGGAAAAAATTGGACATTAAAAGCCCAAACAAACCATTTATCAAAAAAGATAAATCAAAAGAAGCCTTTAAGCCCAATACATCCAACAATAATGAGCAAAGAAAATGCCATAAATGTAGAGGTATTGGACACTTAGCCAATAATTGCCTTAAAAAAGCAAAGATTAATGAAATTGTCGAAACAGAAAACCACAATGACAAAGAAGAGGAATCTGACTCTGAAAAAGAGACAGAGGAGTCAGAAAGCTCTGAAAGTGATGGAATCAATATAATTAATGCACAAATTAATCATATTGATATAATTTATGAAGTACTGGATGTTAATTCAAACTTACCACAAGTTGGAACATCTGACACAAACCTGACAGACATACAAGATGCCAAAATGTATAGAACCAAACCAGCAAGAGGAATGGGATATACAGCTGGAAAATCAAGTATAAGTATTGTTATGGTTGATAACCAAGAAGGAAAAGTTAACTTGGATACAGGAGCATATTGCACTTGTGTTGGCAAAAGTTATTTAAAAACCATTTTCCCAGACTGGCAAGAAAAACTTATGCCAATACAAGGTGTCAAATTTAGTAGTGCAAGTGAGAGCATGAAGCCCCTTGGAATAATTGATTTAACACTAGTTTTTCCTCATCCCTCACAATGTGTCAGAATTAAAGGAGAGTTTGTAGTAATGGACAACTGTACCAGTAATCATTTCATACTTGGGAATGACTACTTATCAATCTATGGTATAGATATCTCCAACCAAAAAGATAGAAATTTTACCATAGGAGATAACAAAAGACAAAAGTTTGGCTTCTTAAATAACAAAAAACAAATCACAGTTATTAAGAAGGAAGAAAAGATGCCAGAAAACAATCTTTTTATATCTGAACAACTTAAAGAGGCAGAATTCAATCAAGAATTAACAGAAAAAATGAAAGAAAAATTGATTGACCTCTTATTTAAGTATAAAAATGCCTTTGCAACTGACAAAGAGCTACTAGGTGCCATAATTGGACATGAAGTGGATATAATTCTTAATGTAGAAAAGCCTTACCCACCTTTATTAAGAAGACCTGCTTATCCAGCCAGTCCAAGGGCTAGAGAAGCCTTAGAGGTGCACATTAAAGAATTAATGGACCTAGGAGTATCAAGAAAGGTTGGACATAATGAACAAGTAGAAGTTACTACACCTGTCATTATAACTTGGCATAATGGAAAATCAAGGATGGTAGGAGACTTCAGAGCCCTGAACACCTATACCATTCCAGACAGATATCCAATACCTAGAATCCATGAGACATTGACCCAATTGTCACCAGCTAAGTTCATCACAGCTATGGATGCTCTTAAGGGTTTTCATCAAAATGTCTTAACAGACAATGCCAAGAAGCTACTAAGAATAATAGTCCATTGTGGAATTTTTGAATACTTAAGAATGCCATTTGGAATGTAAAATGCACCTTCCCACTATCAAAGAATGATGAATACCATATTCCCTGAAGAATTATCAGAAGGATGGTTAATTATCTATATTGATGATATCATAGTTTGCTCAGAAACTTGGGAAAATCACCTTACAAGACTAGAAAGGGTACTACAGAAAATAGTCCAAGTACATATGAAAATTTCCTTGAAAAAGTGTCATTTTGCATATAGTGAATTAAAAGCACTAGGACATGTTGTATCTGGACTTAGTCTAGGCATAGACAAAAATAAAGTAGCAGCAGTACTACTCAAACCAATGCCTCAAACCAAAAAAGAAATGCAATCATTTTTAGGATTTGCTGGTTACTATAGACAGCATATAAAGGACTTTGCAAAAACTGCCAAATCCTTATATAAATTATGTGACCAACAAACAGTTTATGAAATGACTGAAGAAAGGGTCAAGGCATATGAAGAATTGAAAAATTCACTAACAAATTCCCCATTTCTTCTAATGCCAGATTGGAAACTACCCTTCAAACTATACATTGATGCTTGTGGAGAAGGACTAGGTGCTGCACTTCACCAAACACAAATTATTGATGATAAACCAGTGGAAGGACCAATATGTTTCATTTCAAGGCAGATAAAGCCAACAGAAGCAAGGTATGGAGCAAGCCAAATGGAATGCTTATGCCTAGTGTGGGCTTTAGAAAAACTGCATTATTATTTGGATGGCACAGTATTTGATGTAATCACAGACTGTAATGCTGTGAAATCACTATTAAATATGAAGACTCCAAATAGACATATGCTGAGATGGCAAATTGCTATCCAAGAATATAGAGGAAATATGACTATTGTTCATAAATCTGGAAATATTAATAAAAATGGAGATGGGCTTTAGCAAATACCCCTGACAATCCAGCATGGGTACCACAAGAAGAACACCATATAGAAGGAATATGTGTTACAGATATTGGCACAGAATTCTTTAACCAAGTTAAAGAAAGCTATAAAACAGACAAAAATTGCCATATCTTAAGCCAACTTCTAATGAAAGACTGCAAAGACCCATCACTCTCATCAAAACTAGATGAAATATGGAAAAAGGCATATGATGAAGGAAGATTCCACCTCCTTGATGGAATCCTCTACCATAGAACAAAACACACATGTGTTATGACCTTAACAGATAGAACACTAATAAACACTATTCTACATGAGTGTCATGATAGTGTTGCATCTGGACATCTCTCAGAATACAGGACACTAGAGAGGGTAAAAACCTGCTCTTGGTGGCCAAATTGGAAGAAAGATGTTGCAGAGTACTGCCAAACCTGTGACAGATGCCAAAAAGCCAACAGAGCCACAGGAAAGAAATTTGGAATGATGATCCAAATCCAAGAACCAAAATCCCCATGGGAAATAGTTCATATGGATTGGGTGACAGCATTACCTCCAGGAGGAGACAGGAGTTATAATGCATGCCTAGTGTTAGTGGACAGGTACAGTAAAACTACAATGTTCTTACCATGTCATAAAGATGACACAGCTATGGATACAGCCATAATGATATGGAATAAAGTCATTAGCCACACAGGCTTATTCCAAAATATTATAAGTGACAGAGACCCAAAGTTCACTTCAGCATTATGGACAAATCTCCATAACTTGTTTGGGACAAAGTTATCATTCTCAACAGCTTATCATCCTCAAACTGATGGTTTAGCAGAAAGAATGATACAGACCCTAGAAGATATGATCAGAATATTCTGTGCTTATGGACTAGAATTCAAAGATTCTGATGGTTTTACCCATGATTGGTGTACACTAATACCAGCACTTGAACTGGCATATAAGACATCAATCCATTCTTCTACTGGCAAAACACCAGCAATGCTAGAGAAAGGTTGGAATCCAAGACTTCCTTATGATACCCTCAAAAAGGACTTAGTGGACATACATCCAACAGCAAGCAGTTTTAAGATAATGCTTGACAAAGCAAGACACCATGCAAACAGATGCATGCAAGACTCTTTCAAATATGCAAAAGAAAGATGGGACAAAAGTCATAAACCACCTGACTTCAAAATAGGAGATTTGGTATTAGTATCAACTCTTAACTTTAATAACATAAAAGGACCAAAGAAATTGAAAGATTCCTTTGCAGGACCATTTATGGTAAAAGCACTTCATGGACCCAATGCTGTACAATTGAAACTTACAGGTGATTTAATGAATAAACACCCAACTTTCCCTGTAAGTCTTATAAAACCTTACAGCTCAAGTGACAAGGAATTATTTCCACTAAGAAATAAACCCCCACTTGAAATTCCCCCTTTGGAAGAAGGAGAAGAAAAAATTATTGTAAAAGTCCTTAAAGAAAGAAGGACAAGGAACAAAAAAAATGAGAATACCTTGTAAGGTATAGAAATCCAACTCAAGAAGATGAATGGCTACTTGAGAAAGATATAAAAAATGCTGATAAACTACTGAGGAGGTTTAGACATGAAAGAAAACCTAAATATTAACAAAATCAAGCATTATTGAGCTTCAGGACTGATAAATTCTAATGAAGAGGTAGGACAGTGGATGATACCCTAATCACACATATCAGATTGTGGTACAATCTTTTTTGGTGGTAGGGAATGTGAGCCTTTGAGATATGACCACCTACCCAATAAGGTCACAAAAAAGACTCAGAATAATTATACCTTTAATATAATTATATTAAAATTACTTAGAATAATTATACATTAAAAATAATTACTTAAAAATACAAAAAATACCATAAATTGGTACAAAAATTGGTTTAACTGAAAACCAATGAATCAACATGTAAAATAAATTATACCATTGGATTCCCCATGGAAAAATACACATATACCATTTTTATGGCATATCTGTAAAGTCAATATTTAATGAATTATAAGGTATAATACCTTATAAAACCATAAAACCTTATTTATCTCAAGAACTAATGAAACAACATGTAAGATAAATTGTACCAGTGGATTCCCCACGAAAATCCACACATAAAACAATTAATAAGCTAATTTCCAAAGTTAATACTTAAGGAATTAACCTGAATATATGCACTTTTTTGGTCAACGCATATATTCAAGGATCATAGCTAATATCTCCTAAACTATACATGATAGAATGATGAACCAAAAATAAAGTTACCACGTAATTACTGTAAGAACACAGATACGAACTTTATTTTACAAATTATAAACAAGGTTAAAACCTATGATGAAATATTGATAAAAATCAACAGAGCTGTTGACCACTTTGTTGTGAAAGTGTTCCAAACTCAAAAAAAAGTATACAGTTGGATTCTAATAGTTCATTCGTGAAGAATGATGTAATTTTTATTATTAAATTCAGGGTATAACCCCCTGAAATCAAGGTTTGAAGTTTAAAATATTGAATTTCGACAGAAAAAATGAGTTACAAGAAAAATCATCAAAATTAGAGTTTTGATGATGTAATGAAAAGCTCTTGGCAGAATAATAAGGTTATGCCAGGCTATCAGAATTCACTCTCTGAATTGCTGTAGCGTGTAAATCTTAAAAGTTATTGAGGATCAAAGTTTGAGCTTAATTTGAGCAGTTATGATCACTCACAGTAACCTTAATTTAAGTTTAACAGTCTTAAGAGTGATAAAATTGGTGAATACTATTAGTTTATGATTAAAACTAATAAAATCCACAAAATTTGGGGTTCTGCCAAGCCTCTGATGTCATCAACTTTAGAGTTATAGTGATAACTCTAAATAATGGTGTAATAATGATGTAATATGGTTTGATAATGATGTAATCATCTCCAAACCTTAAAATATTGATCAATTCCAGTGGATATTATCAGTACACGTCTACTAGAGGCCTGTTGGACTCTAGGAGGGAGGTATTTACTATAAATAGAGCTCTTTTTACTCTATTTTCCCCTCAGACGCATCAAAAACATTAAATCAATTAAATCAAAGGTAATTTCTTTATTCTTTATATATAAAACTATTATATTATTAAAGACCAAAGACCACCTTGTTGTAATCATCTATTTTGACGTGATTAAATCATTTATTTAATTGTTTTTGTTAAAAATCTCTCTAAAAACTCATTTCCACGTAAAAATCCAGAATAATTTGTAATTTTCTTTATTTATATTGTAAATACAATTTGAAAAAGTTGTATTTATATTTTTTGGCGTAAAATATTACAAAATTATTATATTAAGTGTTAAAAGTAGGTTATTTTCTCTTATTATAATAATTTCTCTATCATTACTCTCTTAATAATTCTTCTATTAATATAAATAGTATTTATATTAATTCATAACTTTATCATTAGTAATATTATTGTTATTAATTGTTTTTTATTAATAAAAAGCAATTTTTTACGCCTTTATTATTTGTTGGTAACAATAATAAAGATCTTTTTAAATATATTTATTTATTATATTATATTTTCATAATATAAATTATATTATTATATTTATTAATAATATAATTATTTTACGCCATAATAATAATAATTATTTATTATTATTATATTTTTAATCTTATTTATTCAATTCATAAGGACATTCAGAGTACAATAAGTAATAAATTAGTAATTTTTACTTATTGTTTCATAGTCAAACCTTACATTAAGAATATGACATGGTCACCAATTAGTATGAAAGTTATAAATAACTTCAGTTTAAATCTATTTATTATATGATTCAAAAATAATAATCCCACTTGATACTTGCTACTTTCTTTTTATTTTGTATTAAATGTTTTGTTTATTCTTTTTAATATGATAAAAAATAATTAATGATTTATTTATTTTAATATTCAATTGCTTCATATTCAAAATCCAACTACAAGGATGAAATAGAGCTAAAAATATAATCAAAAGGGCTAGCAAGACAGCCAATATAGTTACTACAATTAATAAGTACTTAGTTAACTTTTAATAAATAATTTAATGAAAAAAAATCTGAAAAACAGTCAGACTCATTCCTAAAATCTGGAATATAAGGCAAAAATAAAATCTAAAAAAAAGTTGAAGTGACTCCAAGAGACTAGGACACCAAAAGAAGATAAAAAAATCTTGCTTGTTTTTTTTTAAATATTTAAATGAAAACTCAATTCAAAAAAATACAAAAAAGACAATTAAAATGACTTCTAGAGGCTTGTAAAACAAGATTGAATGAAACATGTAATTTTTGTTTGGTTTTTTTAATCAGAAAAAATATTTAAAAAAAATCAGATGTACTAGAGGCTTGGAGACCAAAAGTTTTTTTTTTCAAAAAATATAATAATAATCATGATTAAGTAGTTCTAAAAAAGTAGAAACAACTACTGCTTGAGGCTAGGGGGGCTGGGAGATAGAAATCAATCTATAAAACTGACTTTTTTTTATTTTTTCAATAAAGAAATTAAAAAAAAATTGAAATAACTCCCTAAGGCTAGAAGACTCAAATGAAACAAAAAACTAACTTTTTTCTAGCTTTCTTTGAAAATAAAAATCAAGGAGATCTCAAAAAAATAGTTGTTATAACTGCTAGAGGGTTGAAGACCAAAACAAAACCAAAGAACCTACTTTTTTCAATAAAACAATAAAAATGAATAAGATATATCAAAAAATTCAGAATGGCTTCTAGGGGCTAGAAGACCAAAATAACAAGAAGCCTTACTTATTTTATCCTGTTAAATAAAAGAGAGACAAGAGGGTATCAAAATTAATTAAAAAATAAATTGAGAAAAATGAATCTTTTGATATTTATTTTTTTGTTGTTTTTCAAATCTTTACAAATTAAGAAAAAATTTCATTAAATATTTTTAATTTCAATTCCTTTTTTGCTATTGAATTTATAAGAATTAATAACTGAAATAAATAAATAAGTCCATTTTTTCTTAATTTTTCCAATAAGATAGCTCTCTGTAAGCTTCATAGGAATAAAACATGTTAAAAAAAGCGTTTATAATTTATCTTAAATATCAGAAAATATGAAACACCAACCTGTGGATTTCACAAGCCTCTCTTGATACTTAATTTTAAAATTGAATCCTTTTTAATACACCTTAAAGTATATTCGAATTCATATATTTTTCCATTATATAAGACAAAAATTAAGCATATATAGCTATATACAAGTTAATATGATATAAGTATATGTCAAAATATCATATTTTATTTAGAGATTCGACTAACACAATTAATCACATAATACAGCTAAGCTTTATCCTTATGCAAAGCTAATTTCAACTCTTTGGTCTTTTAATGGGTTATTTGGGCTATCTCAATATGTGGTTATTAATGCATAATTTTCTTCTTAGGTGGATCTTAATCATCATCAAGTCTTAGCCACTGGTCTCCAATTTTAAACAAAACATTATTCAATATGAAAAAGTTCCTAACACAATTCAAGAAAAATTGAACTTCTTAGGTATCTTTCATTTTAAATCACATCTGCCATAATTTAGGCCCATGTTCTTTTAATATCCTAATTGAATATTAAATATGGGCCTATAATTTAGAAAATTAATATTTGATCTTTTTCTGATTATTCATGTGGTTCAAATTCTCTCTGGAAGCTGGAATATGCTTGATTAGCCAATAAATATTTATCTTAAGAGAAGTAGCATTCAGAATTTTTTGTAAGTATTCATTTTATGGAATACTCTTAAGTCATGTACTGAAACTGGATAACCAAGATTTAGTTCCCAAAAATATTAATTCCCATAAAGAGCAAGGTAGATCAACAGTTGATCAGGTATTGCAAAAATTGAGTTAATAACTATTATATATCAATTTCTGTAGAATTTTGAATTACCTACTTGTTCTTATGAGAAATATAGACAGTTTAATTATTTGGTGGTCTTTAAAACTGGTATTAAGCTTCAATCAAGAAACCCAAGTAAACTAGGAGATTAGTATTCTTGAATTACCTGAGATAGCTCCTTGAATTAACTATGCTCTTGCCATGTAAGATAAGATAAATTTGGCTTCAAAATTTCCTCAACGATATTTTTTTTATATAGTACTAAATCTTCCTGATTAATAACAAATAGTGATCTTATTCTCCAAGCTTAAGAGCTACTACCCTTACTACCATAAAATCAAAGTGCTACAGCTAATTGCATACCAATGTTCTTTTTATTCATATTTTCAATTTTGTTCAAGGCTTTTTCTTTTTTGATATTTTTAATTGAAACATGAGATCTTTTATATTATGTTGAAGATACTTTCAAATTTTCCAATATCATAAGCTTACCAAATCACTGCTTCTATAGATAGAATTTAGATTAAGAAACTGCGATTGGGTCAGACTTTGTTCTTAATAGAATTAATTGAGTAATAGAATTTCTTCTCTAAATCTTACTAAGTCTCATTTCTCATTATGAAAGCATTTTAATTTACTTTCTTGTTTAAAAGAGATAATTTTGTATTTTATATCTTCATAGTAATGTACAACAAATGGAATCTGAAGGTAAAAGATTGAATTCATTTAATTTAAAAAGCCACATACTTCGAGGTGTGATACTTCCAAATCAACCAGTATTCAATTTTCTATTTTATTTTCTAAACAATAGAAATAATTAAAAAAATAAAATCAAATAATGAAAGAATGATAATTTAGTAAAAAATGAAAGTGTTTAAATAAATCAAAAGAAAAATAATTTTATCTTAGTCATTTAGTCAATGATATCGATTCCTTATAAATTTTCTATATATTCTAAAGATTTAAATTTGAATCTTCTAATTGAATATCTTTTTACAATCTCTTCATGTCTTTTCATAATTATTTAGAGAAAGAGATATCACAGGAACAATTGAAGGTGATTATGGTTTGAATGAATGAATAATTTTTTATAATTAATTATTAATTATTGAATGAAGAATTTTTTTTGAATTGTTATTAGATACATAGATATTATAGCTATAGGTATTAAATAATTAGTTGAACTAGTTTAAGCTTTAAAAGTATACTTCCTATGACTTATTTTTAATCATTTCTCAAGATAAATTACCCATTGGAAATTCTTTTCTTAAGTAATAACTATAGTGTAGAGCATTTTAATTAAGCTGAAATGTAAGAGCTTATTATATAAGATTCTTCCTAATCATCCAATACATATATTTTATTAAATAATTTGATTTTAAGCCAGATTTTTACAAACACAGTTCCCTTTCAAGGATCTCAGGAAAGTAAATGGATAATTTAAGTCATAAAGTCATAAATTTGAGTGTTTGATATAAATACTTGCAAAAAACAGGTTAATTTCAAAATTTAATATGCTCAATTCAAAATAAGGAGATGGTGCGTGTAAATTAAAATAAAATTTACAATTCAAATTAGAAATGGTAAATTATTTATCCTATTTATAAACTTTCAAGCTGAAAAAGATTCTTCAGATGGTAAAAAATAATCAATATAAATGTAATCAAAATGTTTCAGTGTATCCAAAATTTTTGATCTCAATAGATATTTGTATTATTATTTTCAGCTTCCAAATAAGGAAGCTTAAAATTATATATATATTATTAATACTTAGCTTTTATAATAACTCAAAACTCAATTATATTTCAAAGAACCTTGAAATCAAGCTTAACTCATTTTTTCCCAAAAAACATGTTTCATTTTGACTTCCATTGACTATAAGTATATCTATATATATATATATTATAGCCATTAAAATATATCTTTCTTTTACCATAATATATTCCTTCTTTCATCACATATCTTTTTTGATAATTCCCTTTATTTAAATTTTTACTTTTGAAAATTTTGATATATCTCCTTTGACCTTAATTCAAACTCATTTTTAGGAAATTTTCAACTTGACTTTAAATTATCATATTTTACTAACAAGGGCCATTTTCATGTGAATTTTTAGCCATTGAAATAATCTGTATTTTATGTTACTTTAGAATATCTATAAATAGAGAATCAAAAAGAAAAAGATTTAACAATAACATACCCTCTGAAAAACTCAAATATTACCTGCATGAACTTCAGTAATAAATTTAGCTTTTTTGAGCCTTTGGGATATGAACAAATATCAAAAAAGGTCACAAACAAATTATAAATCTTATTTTAATAATACTAACTAAAACTAAATTACTAACAACTCATTAAAATAAGTAGAAATACCATAAAAAGGCATAAATTCTTTATCATATCAGAAACAAATCAATAAGGTGGAAAATAAGTTAAGGAAATAGATTTCCCAACCAAAATTACATATATGACTCTTTGATTCCCTATTTGTGAACCCAATACTTTCTGAGATACCTGGATATATGGACTTTTATGATCAGTGCATATATTGATGGTTTTCATCTCATATCTTTTGAGATAAAAATATTAAATAAATGATCCAAAATTGAAATTTTCACAAAATAACTGTAATAGTACAGTCATAAACATTATTTTACAAGCTATAAATAAAGCTATGAAAAATGAAGAGAAATTGACCAATAATAGTAATAACAGTTGACCACTCAAATCCAAAAGTCTTCTTCAATTAAAATATAGTGTGTACTAATATGTTATCAGATCAAATGTGAAGAATTATGTATTTTTTGTCATTATATTCAAGGTATAACCTTGTGAGATCATGGTTGAAATTTTGAATCATTAAACTTCAACAGAAAAGATGACTCACAAGGAAAATAATCAGAAATAAACTTTTAATGATTCAATAAGATCCTCTTAGAACCTTATTAAAGGAATTAAATTTTATTACTATATCTCACTCCCTGATTTTAATCTTAATGAAAAACTTACAAGTTCTCAATGATTAAAATTAAATCATAAAATGGATCATTTTAAATCTTGAACTGTAATCTTAACTCAAATTGAACAATTGGACATGGCTTAAAGCTGTTATATATTGGTATTTTATGATGAACTCTACCTTAATCAATGAAATTTGATAAATTTTAAATCTTCTTATGTCAAAAAACCAAATTTATAGTGATAAATTGAAAATATGGCATGATAATGAGATGATAGTGTTTAAGAATAATTTAATCATCCCTAAACCTTGAAATAATAATCTTTTCCAGTGGATAGAATCATTTAAAAAGTACTATGAGGTATCTTGTCACTAGAATGAAGGCTCTTTACCATATGAAGACCCCTTCTTCCTCTGTTTCTCCCTCAGATGTATATTATCCAATACAATATTATATATAAAGGTAAAAAACTTTGTTCTTTCAAATACACCTTCTAAATTGTAAAAGGAAGAAGTCATAACTTGTATTAATCACTCCACCTTTAGTTATTATACTAATATTTTGTTAAAATTTGTTAAATTATCTTAAAATCTCCAAGTCCATGTAAAAATTGTATTTCTCTCTATTTTACATTTTAATTACATCCTAAATAAGCTTTAATTACTTCTTTAGGCATAAAATGATTATATTAAGTGTTAAAAGTAGGTTATTTTTATCTTAGCATAATATTTATCTCTAAAATCATTTTCATCAATATAAATATTACTACTATTGATTTATAAATTTAATATTAGCAATATTTCAGTTACAAATTGTTATTTTATATTAAATGACAGTTTTTGAAACAATTATTATGTGTTGTTAAAAATAATAATTAGCCATAATATATTCATTTAATTATATTATCTTTTTAAAATTATTTATATAACTTATTCTTCATAAATAATTTGATATATTTTATGCCATAATTAAAATAATTTCTCATTATTGTAATTATTTTAACTATTATTATTCGTTATTATTTGGAAATTCAGAGTACAATATATGAAATATTAGTAATTTTTATTTATTTTTTCATAGTCAAACATTACATTTTTCATGACCTGAATAGTTCAAGATAGGATGCAAAATCCCTTTGATAATTTACCAATAATATTTTAAAAGAAAATTACATTAAGAAGAAGTGAGTTTTTTTAGTATTTTGAGCACCATCCTCATCTTATCAAACAGGTATTTTGTAGAATTCCGCACCCTTGACAATTATTGAAATATAAATATACATAATATAATTTGGGTTTATAAAATTGAGAATTACGAAAGCTTTCAATTACCCTTTTAATGTGAATATTAATTTCGATTAACTATTCCATTACTTAATGGCCTTCCAAGTTAGGCTATTTATTACTCAGTGATTAAGTAAGAATTATGCAATATGAGAAAAATTTATCTCAATTAAGCAATTAAAAGAATGAAAAATTGATAAATTCAGAATTGATATTCATTTTCCAAGAGCATCATTAATTTCAGAAAAAAGTTCCTGTTATCTCAATTTCATCCTTTAACCTTTGATTTAGTTCACAAAAAAATTGATTACCATTCAAATATCAGAAAGTATGAAATGGTTTTGGTAATCAATATCAAGAAGTCTGAGCTGTCACAAAATATTTTAAATTCAAGTATTATTATCAGTTTAATTTTATATAATTTTTTTTAATGGAAACACACCATCAACACATTTTGTAAAAATCTCTTGGGACAAGCATGCATAGGTTTATGACAGCAAAACAATGAGGATCCTTGAATTTTTCAAATAATATTTTATGAAATGAATATTTAAGCTGAAAATAATAATCATATTTAGAAAAATTTTCCTTCATTTTATCTTTCAGGTATAGAGAAGCTTCTTTATTTTATTTAAATGTTAAATAATGGACAAAATATGTTTAGTATTTTAAATACAAAATAATTTGTGTCCCAAGTAAATTTTTTTTCTGGCTGTTTTTTGAAAAAAAGGTATTTCTTTTTTTTTGATTTAATTATATATAATTTATCTTAAAATTAAGTTATGTTCAAATAATATCATAAGTATCGTATTAATGCAAGAATTTTCCACCAAAAAATGTAAATGTAAATTCAAAGACAAAGACAAATAATTTGGCCATTTTTTTGATGAGGAATTCTTCTTCAGGAGTCCCTTGAGTGCTTGAAGCTATGAAGAAGCTTAAATGTATAATTATAAAATTATTTTCATCTTTTGTAAAATTTTAGATTATATTTGAAGTATGCTACAGTGACTTCAAATTTGGCATTCTAGCTACCAATAAAAATGAAATCATGAGTTTTATTCCCTCTTGTAAGGTTTATACTGAACCCCACTATAGATTTGTGTGTCCAGGTATTATATTATGTACTTTAAAGTAAATCTTTCATTAGAATATCTGTTGTACCACTCCCTAAATTCTACTACTAATGATAAAGTTCAATCATTGAACCAATCAAAAATTGAAAAATTTGAGCTTTTTTGAATAGTTAATATTCCACAAAAATAAAATGACAGCTGAGGTCCTCCAGCAGTTTCTTTCATTTCTTCTTTTCAAAAACCCCCTGAATTTTTATAAAGCTCTCTCCAAATATGATTAAAAGTATTCTACATAAAATCATTCAGCTTTCTCCCATTTTTTTCATATCTGGATCATAAAAATAATATCTTCCAATGTTACAAAGGCTGGGGATTGGTTTATATCAGCTGGTGCAGACAGCCCACACAGGCTAGCTCTACAATCCAGAGGCTATTCATATTAATTTGGGTAAAAAAAACTTATAATAAGCTTTATAATTCTGAGGGTGGTTTCCTCCCACTGGTGTGAGAAGCCCCATGACACCATCTCAAAAATTATGGGGTCGGTTCCAAAAATATGGCGTGAGAAACCCCCTAAAATTAAATCAAAAATGCAGGTGTTCTGTTTCCAACAACCCCCTCAAACCAGCTGTGAAGGGTTAGGGACATGAAAGACACCAAAAAGCTGACTTTAAAAGGACAGGTTTTTTTGCACTATATGGTGAAAAAAAACAACCAAAAATCGAATAAAAAAGGCAGGGGCACTGTTTCCAACAACCCTTCAAAACTGGCTGTAAAAGGCCAGGGGTTGTGCACAGCAGCCTCTGCAGTTTTATGATATTTTGAGTGGGTCCTGGTTGTGCCAATCAAGAAAAACACAGAGGAATAAGGGGGGTGTTCTCTCAACAGGAAGGAGAGCAGAGGGACTTGCCCATGCAGCTACGCCATGCTTATTGGAGGCTAGCAAGGAAAACCTAATTGCTTGCCACAGGAGTGATTTGAGCACATGAAACAGGGAGAAACTAATTCATATGAAATGTTTACCAACTAATAGAGGATCGGTTGGATGTTGGAAGCTCATCCACAAACACTTCCTTTAGCCAAACAAAATTCAAAAAAAAACTATTTTTTCACAAGTTTTTTTCAAGAAAAATATTTTTTTATTAATTTTTTGTCAAAAAAACTATTTTCTTACTAGTTTTTTTCACAGAAGAGAAATTTCATAGTTTCTTTTGAAAAAAACTATTTTTTTACTAGTATTTTCAAAACCAAGCTATTTTAACTAGTTTTCAAAAAAAAAAAATAACTGGTTTTTCAAAAAATGATTGTTTTTAATAAAGGTAGTTTTATAAAGAAAGAACAATTTTTTTCAATTGAAGTTTTTTCTTTGAAAAAAATTCCATTTTTTCTCAAAGAAACTAGGTTTTTGAAAAAAAAAAAAAAACACAATTTTTTAGTATTTGACAAGATAAATTAAGTTTTACAGGAAAACTAGACTTTTTCAGAAAAACTATTTTCTTCCAGTGAGGATATTTTTTTTCATATAATTATTATTCCAAAATAAAACATTTTTTTGAAAAAAGTATATATTATGGTCCAAGAAGTTTGTTTTACAAAAACTATTTTCTCAGAGAAACTAGCTTTCCCAAATAACTTTGTCTTTTGAAAATGCTGATTTTTTTTCAAAAAAATATAGATTTCTTTTGAAAGAAACTTTTTTTTTCAAAATAAACTATGTTATTAAAAAAATCAGTTTTGCAACCAGAAAATATTTTGTTTTCACAAATATTGATTCTTTTTCATGAGAACTATATTTTTTCAGTAATTTTTTTTTTCCAAAAATACTGAAACCTCCCAAAAGGCTTTTTGAAAAATTCATCTTTTCCAAAAAACCAAGTGTCTCTAAAAAGCTTTAATTTTATTCAAACCAAAAAATTTGATTTGAAAATCTAACTTTCCAATGAGAACCCATTTTTTTAAAAAATAACTAATGGCTTTCAAATTAACAAAATAAGATTTTTTTTCCAACTCAAGTTTTTTCACAAAAAAATATGATTCCTCTTGAGAAAGAAAATATTATTTCTGTATCAAAAATGCTTTTTAAAAATGATTTTGAATATTACCCAAAGCTAATGAATTCTCCTTTCCAAAAATAATTTTAAGATCAACTTTTTTTAGTTCAACCAAAATATTAAAATATATAAGAAATCTTAGAGTATCACAGACTCTCTAAAATTTAAAAATTACAATGGAGTGGTTCAAAAATAAAATTTGTAGTTATTATAGAAAAACTAATATTTACTTTCATTTAATAACACTTCAATGCAAAAAACTACTAATAATCAATGAGATATATGCATTAATTCAGATCTGTTGAGAAAATTATTTTTTGGATCAGGAAATTCCTAATTTAAAACTTCTTTTATTTATACAATTAACCAAAAATCAGAAAATAAATATGAGATTTATAGTATCTATTGAATTATTTATCTCTTGAAACTATTTTTTACATTGAAAATTATTTTATTTTCCTCAATTCTTTGATAGTATCACTGAATTTACTTTCAGTGATCTTAATCAGTACTCTTGTCTTATATGGGATTTAAATTGGTTCTCTTAAAGATTTGGAGAATTTTCTTTGTGTAATCTTCCTTAACAAAATATGAATCTTAAATTCAGCATATTTTCAGAACATAAAATACATCAACAGCTATTATCTAATGGAGAATCTCTTCATTTAGGTCAAAGACTTTTTGTAAATTATTCTCAAGTAAAATTCTTGACCATTCTTATTTACAGTATTAATGAAAGAGTTTAATATTGCATAAATAGTATTATCATAATAAATATTAGTAGTAGTCATAGAGTACTGCTCAAAGAAGCTATTGTTATTAGAGTTAATATTAATAGCTATCTTATCCTTGTCATTATTAAATCCTGAATCCATTAAGGGATATATATTCTTATCAAATAAGTATTATTAGCATAAACTGGAGCTGAAAACCAGTAGGTTTTCAGCTCCGGTTGATGATTGAGTTTTGAACTCAATTTGAGATTTATTTTGAAATTATTTTGAGTTTAAATTGAATTAATTTTTAAGTTGTTTTAATTTCAATTTTTTCTCAAAATTCTTTCAAAATCTACCACCTTGTTTTGAGTTTTGTTAAATTTTCTATATGACATAACTCACTTTGCTTTTTAAAATGATTTCTTTTTCCAAATTTGAAAGGTTTTGAGTAATAATTAATGAAATTTGATAATCATAAATGTTGAATTGAAACTTGAAATTAATTTAAAACCTACTTAAATGGTTAATAACTTGTGAATGCATAAAATGTTTGAAATTATTTTGAAAAAAAATCAAAATTAAAACAAATCATAAATTAATTAAATTTTAATTTCAAAATAATTTAAAAACAATTTTCAAAACCCAATCATGAACCAGGCCTTAGACTTCTAGGATAAATTTTAGTAAAGTTTGGCTTTTATGTAATGCTTACTGTGGAATGAATTTATTATTATCATCAAGTGCTTCTCTTGAGACCAATCAAAACACTGGGTTGCCACCTAATAAGAATAATACAGGAATATGGAAGTGCTATCACGGGAAAAAGAAAATTTCATATTAGGAACAACAAGAGTATGTCAAAGAATTCTCCTGGTCAGCAAGTTACACCAAAAATGCCCTGATGACTCATTTTAAAATATATATTTGGAAATACTAAATAATTAAAAAGCAGTAAAATTTCCTTGTTTATTCATGAGATTCTGCAAGAATCCTTTTGATTACTCAATAGCCATAGTTTCAATAGTTTTATGTATCCTTTTTCAAATAGAAATATAACTCAAGATCATAGGAAATGTTTGCCTTTGAGGAGGAATATTTCATGTTTTGGTTTTATTATTTGAGGCCAATGAATCTCCAAATAAAGCTGAGTCCTGCCGCAAACCAAAAAGACGCACTCTGCTAAAAAAGGGTTATTGAGCTTGAGAAAGTGATTGGATCGGATGACGTCATGATTGGGTGGTCATTGGGAATGAATGTGGGTGGGACTGCTACCTTCAAATTTTAGGATATCTTGATATCTTACCAGATCAACATCGTCCATCGATCGTCGTTACTGCTATTTATTGAAAATCGTTCAAGGCCGAAAAGTCAAATGGGCCCCCGCTGCTTCGCCATCACCTTATCATCCGTTAGATCAATTTCGAAGTCGCTTCGAAGCCATCGATCGTCTCATGCTTTCGACACTAGACTATTAGTTTTGCCAAAACATTGGGCTTCACTTTCAGCCATGTCATTTGCAACAAAGACTTCATGGCCATCCAGTATTCAACCTAGTATTCAAACTGCTCTTGGACAGCTTGACTTAGTTGCAGCTGATAATGTGCCACTCCCAGGCGTGTTTGATGGAAAGTGGCACCCAGGTTCTGGTGAAATCTTAACACCAATAGATCCAGCCACAGGTACTCCCATCGGTCCTCAGGTCTCTTCAGCCGATCAGACTCAAACTTTAGAGTCAATTAAATCTAGTCGTGAGGCATTCAAAATTTGGAAAAACGTTCCTGCTCCAAAGCGTGGCGAAATTTTGAAAGAAATTAACCATCAGTTCATTAAACTCAAGGTTCCTTTGGGCACTTTGATTACACTTGAGATGGGAAAAATTTTCAGTGAAAGCTTAGGTGAAGTCGAAGAGGTCATTCAAATTTGTGATTATGCAGTTGGTCTTAGCAGAATGTTAGGTGGAAAAGTAATATCTAGTGAACGCTCAGATCATATTATCCAAGAAATTCCTAATCCACTTGGATTAGTTGGGGTCATAACCGCGTTCAACTTTCCATGTCAGAAACCATTCAAGCCATCTTATTGTACGAATCTTTTACTGATCTAATTGCCTCGGTTCATCGGATTTGAGCTCAGGCGCTGTCTATGGATGGAATTTCGCCCTTTCTTTCATCACTGGAAACTCGTCAATTTGGAAGCCTTCCCCAACAACCCCCTTAATTGCTATAGCTATGACCAAGATCATTAGCCGGGTGTTAGAGTCTTACAATCTTCCAGGTGCAATTTCAAGCTTAGTTTGTGGTGGCGCATCGGTCGGAGACAGATTAGTTAATGACAAACAAGTAGATCTGCTGAGCTTTACTGGTAGCGAAGCTGTTGGAAAGAGAGTAGGTGAGGCAGTTCAAGGCCGTTTTGGCAAGGTTCTTCTTGAGTTGGGTGGTAACAATGTAAGTTCTTGCAAGTTATAAAACTGCAACAAAGATTCCAATGAAATTCGACAGACTGAACCAATTGGGTACTCGTAAATGGTTTAGGCGTTGGTGGTGATGCCTAGTGCGTCACCTGATCTGGCACTGAGGGCCACCGTATTTGGAGCCGTTGGAACAGCAGGTCAACGTTGCACTACTACCCGGCGCCTATTTCTTCACGAGTCAATTTACGAAAACTTTTTGGCATCGCTCAAAAATTCCTATGACCAAGTCAGGGGCCGAGCTGGTCATGGCCTTGAATCTTCAACCCTGTTATGTGCCTTACATTCTCCGCAAGCAGTCGATCTATACACTCAATGTGTGAATGAATGTCGCTCAGTCGGCGCAAGGATTCTATATGGCGGTCAACTTACTCCTGATAGTCAATTTGTTGAACCTACTATTGTTGATTGGAATAATAAATTAAGAGACCCAAGTAAAATGCCCGAAATTGTGCGCAGGGAAGTTTTTGCACCAATTTTGCATGTGGGAAAGTTTAAGGAGTTAGACGAAGCAATAGAAATGACAAACTGTGTTGATCAAGCTCTCAGTAGTTCGTTGTTCACTAGGTAAAATTTGTTTTTATTGTTTAGCAAATTTCCGAGCTTGATGAGGATATTCTTCAATTTCAAAATTTCACAATAAGGGATATTGGCGATGTATATCGCTGGACAGGACCAAACGGATCGAGATGTGGAATCGTCAACGTCAATGCCGGCACAAGTGGTAAGAGAGACAAGATCTCGTTTTTTTTTTCTCTCTCTCTCTAGATACATATATATATATATGTATTGATTGCATTGAATTTGTAATTTTTTTCACTCGACTTTCATCAACTGTGTGAGTAGGGGCTGAAATTGGAGCAGGTTTTGGGGGCAATTTTCATACCGGGTGGGGCAGAGAATCAGGCGGAGATGCCTGGAAACAAGTTGAGTATCTTGTTCCTTAGAAATCAATACATTGGATGTTTTTAACTCAGTTTTAAGTATCATTTGATCATCTTTTAGTATTGTCGATGGTCAAGTTGTACCATAAATTTTTCAAACGAAATGCCATTAGCTCAAGGAATAAATTTTGAATAAGCACAACAGTTTTTTGGGATAGGAAATCCAATCAAAGGCATGAAGTCTACTTTCAGCCGCAAAGTGTTGTTTTGTTTTATTTTTTACTAAAAGTTGTTTTTTAATAATGTATTGTTTATAGATACATGAATAGCCATGCTCAATGGAATACGCGTAAGATTGGTGAATAGTTTTAATACCAAAAAGATCGAAAAACTGCCTTGTATGATAAACATGAGGCGTGTTTTCTATTTATTTTATTTAAGGTTATGTATGACTTTCCCACTTTTTAGCCTCAGCTAAGCCATTGAGGTTGTTTTTAAGCTTCTTGTGAACTTTCTTTCTTGCAAAAGTAAGGATTTCTTTCTTTCTTCATATTCCAAACCAAGAGTCTTGTTGATAGATTTTTTATTTAGGCTCAATGATTTCAAAAGCGTTCTTCGTCTTTTGTCGGATCGTCCGTTTTTATCTGAGACAAACCTCTTGATTAGTTTGACGAATTTTCCCTAGTTGCTTAAAATGTCCTCTTTCTCTTGAATAAAAGATACCATAACCTGTTTGTAAGCTGGATCTGAATCCCCGTCAGGCTTTGGGTGAGTTTGAGGGATTCTGAGAATCAAGCTATCAAAGCAATGTGTTTTATTTAGTTTGGATTGAAGATGGATTTCTGATTCAAGCAGGAGATTTCTATCACTGGATAAGTAAATTTCTGATGAAAAGATAACGGTCACTTAGAAATTTATCATTAGAGATTCTCAGACATGCTTTACTTTGACATCAACCAATTTTTCTGTTAAAATTACTTTTGAACTCATCGATTTGCACTTTTTAAGATTTTTAAGCATGGCGCAGTTTTACTTTGGATATCTTGAATTTCCCAATAATTTATTTCCCGGAAAACTTCGTCTGAGCTGAAGACTTCAATTCTTTTTTATTTTGACTCAAATCCAAAATCTTTTTATCAGTCCTCACACCCCTTATCTCAAAGATCGAACCTCAAACAATTCCTTCGATTAAATCATTGGGTAGTCGCCATTTTCAGACTTGGTAAGCTAGCAAATTCAACGATCCCCTTTTTGTAATGCTCATTTACTGATCCAATTAATTTATTCTCGAAAAATATATAGGTTTTTTACAGTTTTTAAAAAAGATGTTGAAATTTGAAAATTTAAATTCAATCACAGGTTTAAATCAAGAGATCATTTTAATCTTATCAGGTCATCACTCAAGTTTATCTTCCTTGCTTTTACCATCTGGCGAATCGTCTTCATCAAAACTAGATTTAAATTATCAAGATCCTAACAATCAAAATCAAAGTGAACCAAATCAGAAGAAAGAAGAATTCTTGAAACAATTCATTGATCCGATTAATTTAAATCGTTTGAAAAAAATCATTACAATCGCAAATTATTATAAAGAAATTTCAAATTATATAGATTCAATCAAAACTTCAAATTCAAATTCATCAATTTTAATTTCAATCTTAATTCAAAATTTACAAAATCAATTAAATAATTATCAAACTCATTTAATCGATATAGAATTTAAAATTTTAAATCATCATTCAAGTTTCATATTTCAAAATAAATTAAAATCACCCTCTACTTCAATCTCATCTATCTTGGCTGAAATTCAAATCTGGGAATTCAAATTTTTACACTTAATCCAATTCTTAAAAAGTTTTGACCAACTACAAAATCAAAATCATCAGTCTTTATCAAATTCAAATTTAATTCAATTCATTTATAACCATTCATTAACAGGTTCCCCTTTATTATTCCAATTCTTTGAAAATCTTCAAAATGCTCTAGAAAAAAATTGGCTAGATCAATTTCGCTCAATCATCATCTTTGGCCATCCTCCAGATCATTTTGAAGGCGATTTATTCTTTTTCATTCAATCAAATCAATCTCAAACTCATCTTTCAATCAATTTCATCTTGAAATCTAATCCTTTACCTAATTTACCTTGCCTAAATCCAATCAATCAAATCGAAAACAATTTAAAAAAAATCTTTAAATCGATTTCAATCTTGCATCATCTCATTCAATTCAATAATCATTCTTCTACTTCAAATCCCAATCATCAGAAAATTTTAATTCCTCCAACTCTTCAATCTCAACTTTCTCCTCAATTATCTAATATAGACAATTTATCTCATCCTGCTTTTAGATTAGCTATAGAAAAGATTCAAGGTATCATCTTCAGCTCTTTTTTCTCTTTCAGTCATATTGTCATCGATCTTCTAATCATTTTTTGCCCTTTTTTATTAGAAATCCTATCAAATTATTTATTCACAAATTATCTGACCCCACAAATCGTCATTAGCACCTTGAAAAATCTTATCAACATCTTCTTATTCGCCCACTCTACTTTTTCAAATAATCTAGTCCAAGGTTTCGTCAATTTGAAAACTAAGCATTTTCATTTTAATAATAATCTTCTGGCTCTTAACCTCAACAATTCATCCAATCTTTCAAAATCTTTCAATTTAAACGATCGCCAACTTGATATCATCTTATTAAAAGCTAGTATTAATGCAGATTCAGGTCTTCATATCGATCAACAATTAAAACTCGATGGATTCAAATTTTCATTTATTTCTACTCACCAGCAACAAATTTCTGCAAGTTTCAGCGATATGATCTTATCTAAATCTCATCCAATCTTATTATCCTTTAATCCTCCACCCGGTTTATCAATCTTTTTAACTTCGGAAACTTGTGTGAATTATAGTGCTATTCATTCTTATCTTTTTACTTTTTTAATCGCTAGGTATCAATTACAAGATTCTTGGAGATATTTAACTCATCGTCAACGTTTCAAGTCGAATTCTTTCTCAACTCAGTCTTCTTCACAATTTATTCAAACGTGCTTTGAAGCTTTACGCAGATTCACTTGGTGGACCAACCTCATGATCAATCACTCATGGCAAGATGTAATCAATCCTTCACTTTGCATATTAAATAATCTTAATCAATCTTCTTCAAGTCAAGCTCTCTTTAAAATCCATGATAAATTTTTGTTTTTTATTATCATCGGACTAGGCTTAAACTCAAATCAATCTATCAATTCAATCAAAAAATTAATTGAAATAGTCTTTGAATTATTGAATCAATTCGAATCTTGGGCTTTTGATTTACTACCCAATCTTTTAGAAACTGATCTGATCGATAATCAAGCTCATCTCCTTGATCATCGTCATCAAATTATAAAAAATCTCATTCATCAATTTGACACTAATCTATCGGATTTTCTAATCAGCTTAAGAGATGGCTTTGGTGATGAAAATTTTCAATCTGAAGATAGTAGAACCAAATTTGTTGAATTAAAAGAATTCTGGCTGGAAGGTTTTATTTTTAGAAAAAAATCTGTTGATGCCTTGACCCTCAGACTTAATTTCAATCAATGGTTTCCGCTTAATCATCATCATCAACCTTGACCACAAAAAAAACTTTATTCCATAGTACATGTAAATTTTTCGGCTTTCATTAAAAATAACGATTCTATGAAAATATTCATCTTTGTTGATCCAAAAATTACTGTCAAAACTGAATTCTCTAATGAACACTTATCTTTTAGCTCTTTAAAATGTTGATAATCATATTCAAACAATATAATCCCAAACTGCAAACCCCATATTTGTTTATCTTTTAAAAACGCGGTTATAAAAACCTTGCCAAAAAAATTATTACCTGTATTAGTTATAAATCTGTAACCTTAGCAAAAAATTGTGGGCTCAACCACCTATCAAAACTTGTAATTCAATACATTTAGTACAAATCAATTTATTAAAAACAGTAGAAGCTCACATGCCATAATGATAATTTGTGATTCAAATACAAACAATATAAAAGAGTATATTTCTTTGGAGCTGTCAACAAAAAAAATAATCAAGAAATGCTTTTTCATTCAAAACTGAGTGAATTTCAAGATTACAAAAGTTTTTTACAAAGAAATAAAAAAACAATGAAGGTCCACACCTTCATAGATTTTTCCTTATCATTATTTTTGTATGGATCTTGTAAAGTCAGCCTAGCTTGTACAGAACTTTTAGGAGGTGAATTTGGTTTACCTCATAGATGGGAGGCAGCATTTCAACTGCTTCCTATTGGTTCTGCTTTAGCGGGTCACCCACCACATGGGATTTCACCCAGAAAACACCTTACATTTCCCTTCTCTTGTGGGGGGATTGGGATATTATTGGTCCTTGCCCTATTTCAGATCAAAGAGGCATTCATCTCATGGATTGAGTGAGCCTGAGTACCTCTAGGAGACACATTATTCTGAAAATCCTCCTTATTTTCCCTGGCCAGAAGGGCAGCCTTGGTACATTCTCCCTCAGTATCCCTATGTAAGTGCCTTTTATACTTGGGGATTATATTCTGGATAAATCCATCTATTGGAGCATAGCTATGTATACCAATATCTGGGGGGTATAAAGGGGCAATATAGACAGACTAATCACACCATGTCATTCATTCAGACTGATAGCCTTTCAATATATAGTGTAAAGTACATCCAGGGTGGCAAGCAAGTTAGTTTGAGGAGTATGGAAATACTCATTCCTCAAAAATATATCTGGAAACCCAAAATTTATTAAATAAAACAATCTAAATCCATCAATTATTTAACTGAAAAGGAGATACTGAATAATTTGTAAAACCAAGGCAGTATAATGTTACCAATCAGGTACTTTATCAAAACTTAAATGTTTTTTGCTTCTACTAGATATAATTAATTAATTTAATTTAGAGATAATTTAGTTTTCTTTAATTTAAAAAAAAGTTAACAATTTTCAAATTTAGGAAATATTTCCAAAATATGAACCTCTTATCATAATTGGTTAATTCAATGATCAAAATAACTTCAATTGATCTTACCTTAATAATTAAATTGAAATAATTTTATTAAAATAATTATTAAAATTTTTATTAAACTATCTACATTAGGAGATAATTATTTATGAAGGTTGAGTTAATTAAGAAAAAATGAAAAATTTATAATTTTCTTTCATATTATTGGATTGCTTCTATAAGTTAGTTAAAATTTTCTTTTTTTCATTCAACCACTAATTTGGATTGAATAATATATTATAAATTGATATTGGCTTAAGATCAGTTTTCTATTAATTAATTTAAATCTAATAATATTATAAATGTACTTTACTTAATAATTTTTTTTATGTGATTATTAAATACAATGTAGCAATATGTCTGATAAAAATAAAGATACTTATAATCAAAACACTTCCAATGTTCATTTAGCCCATGAATTTAATTAATAAAAATCTTACAAACAACAAAAACTCCTTACCTAATGGGACAAGATATTTGAAAGGGAAAGTTTGATTTTATGTATATAATTACTTTGAGGTAAGTTGGGCCCTGTTTCATGGGATTTTAATAACTAATTAAAGCTTATTTGATTTTTAAAACCTAATAAATATAATTTAACCAAAGGGCATATGGTATCCAGAAGGTTTACTGTTTTGATTTCATTTCAAATTCTTTCATTGTATGTAAGTAAGGTATTGAATAATCTCAATAATATGAATGATGTTTAATTATGTTAATATAATTAGAAAAAGTATTGATTAATCAATATTAGTTATAAACTTTTCAAACTTAACTAAAAATTGGATTTAATTTTAAGTATTACTTCAATAATGGGAAAATCAAGCCCCTGGAGCCATCAATGAAAATGGAAAGGCTCAAATTCAAGCAATAAAAAATCCCACTTGGTTTTTCATCTTATAAAAGACTTAGAGTTTATTAAAGTAAGCTTAATAATTTTTAAATATGAAAGAAATTGTGATGTAGTTGTAAAAATTTCCCCTTCTTTCCCTTGTCTGACTATTTAATATGTAGATATGCAAATTTGATTGAAAATTAAGGATTTTTTTTTTCCTCAAAATTGGTATCAGGTGAAATTATGTAAATAAAATTGGTAATTTTAAGAGTTTTAAAACAAAAAAACAAACCAAAATTATTATTTTTAACCTTTTTTAGGATAAAATATAATATTATAAAGATCCATTGTTTTGACAACAATAAAATTTTATCCAAAAATAATTTAAAAGAGATATTTATTACTAGAAAAAAAATTTCTTCAAGAAAAATTTAATTTGAAATTAATTTAGAAAATAAATTCACACAATTTTGGAGTTAAAATATTCTCCAAAATAAAGATAAAAGAGAAAATGTTCTTAAAATTGAGCATAGTTGACTTGGAAATAAAGCAACAAAGTTTACTGTGATGAAAGATGATTTAGTTCATCTTTGAAGTGGTTAAAGTGTAAGATTATTATGATTATTTTTTTAAGTTTTAAAAAGGTTTCAAAGGAGTTGAAATTGGTGTTTTCAATATTTAATTTATTGTTTTAACAGTGTTTAAGCATATTATAAAATTAAAAGATTTTAAAATGAAGAGAAAAAGGGGAAAAGCAGAAATAATTTTATGAAAAGCATTTTTTATTCCTCCAACCAGCTATGAGAAACATATTGGAAACAGGAAAGTAAATTATTGTATCATTTTCCCCAGGTTTAGATCAAAAAAGAGCTGTTTTTAGCCATTTTAGTCATACAAACCAGCCATTACTATAATAATAGTTGTTTGGAGGCTTCCAAAACACATCACAATGTGTTTAAGGACCTTTCAAGACAGTTGAATTCTTTTTGAGGAGGTTTGGTTTAACTTAAGGGCTGTTTTACCCTTTTGGAAACAGTTAAAGATTCCCTGGTTTGTATCAAAACCTCACCATCAATTGAATAATGGACCCTGTGATTTGATACCAGGCCAAAATAATGAAATTTTGCATTTATTTTGAAATCCAATTCTTTTCAGGAAGGACTTTAGGGGAGTCTTTCACTCTTGGAGCCAAGATTCCTTCCCCCCAAAATTTGATATTTTCAAGTTTTCTTTGTTTAATTCGTCATCATGTATTATACTTAAAAGCTTCAAAAATAGAATTAAATTGAAAAATTACAGTACACAATTGTAATTATCAATTTTTCATATTTAATTTTGAGTTCACTTATGTAATACACCTTCAAATTTTGACATTTAAATTGAAAATGCTTCAATTTCTCATAAACCTTAAGCTACAGACCACACCTAAATTTTAACACAAAAATTGTTGGCTAAAGCCTCATGTGATATGAATTAAGTTTAAGTTCTGAGAAATTTGGGATTTTAATACAGAAAATACTGAAAATGTAATTTAAGATTATGTAAACTTGAGTTTCAGATATTTAATTCAATGATGACTCAAAGTAAAATTTCATTGGTAATATGTAAGGTTTGACTATGAAACAATAAGTATATATTACTAATATTTCACTTATTTTACTCTGAATGACCTTATCAAAATAATGAATAAGGTTAAGGATAATTATAATAATGAAGGAATATTATAATCATGGCATAAAAATATCTATATTATTTAAATAAAAGAAATCAATATACCAATATATTTATGGAAGCTTATCATTGTTACAAAAAGATAATAAATGTGTAAGAAATTGTTATTTATTGATAAAAAACAATTTATAACAATAACATTCCCAATATTAAAGCTATATATTAATTCAAATACTATTTATATTATTGAAAAATTATCAAAAATAATAATAAAGAGAAAATAACCTACTTGCAAAGCTTAATATAAGAATTCTGAATAATTATACACCAAATAATGTAAACACAACTTATTCAAATTGTATTTAAAAAATGAAATAAAAGAAATTAAAAATATTCTCAATTTTAAATGGAATAGAAGACTTTGAAGAGAAATTAGTAAGAAAAATTACATATTGGATTAATCACATTAAACTTGATTATTATAATAAAGATTAACTTTAGTCTTTATTAATATAATAGAATTATATAAAAAGAATAAAGTTATTACCTTTGGATTTAATATTTTAATATATTGATGCATCTGAGGGGGAAATAGAGCTAAAAAGAGCTCTATATATAGTAAAATCCTTCCTCCTAGAGTCCAAAAGGCTTCTAGTAGACGTTTTCTGATAGTATTCACCGGAATTGATCAATATTTTAAGGCTTACTGACCATTAAATCATAATTAAGCCGTCTTATCTAATTATCACACCATTATTTGGACAGAAGGCTAAGCTTTGTGGATTTCATTATTATTAATCATAATATACTAGTAATCACATGTTTTATCACTTATACAAATGTTAAAATTGAAATAATATTACAGTAAGTGATCATATATGATCATTTTTAAGCTTTAAATTTGATCATTAATAACTTATGATTTATTCACACTGAAAAAATTCAGAGAGTGAATTCTGATAGCTTAGCATGTCCTTAATAAGCTTCCAAGAGAATTTTATTAAATAATCAAAAATATATTTTTGATGAGTTTTCTTGTAACTCATCTTTTCTGTTGAAATTTACTATTTGAAACTTCAAACCATGATTTTAAGGGGTTATACCTTAAATATAATGTTGAAAATTACATGATTATTCACATATGAGCTAGCAGAATCTGAATATCTACTTATGTTTGAGCTTGTACCACTTTCAAAACAAAGTGGTCAACAGCTATTGATATTTTGCTCAATAAACCCTTTTAGGTTATTAACTTGTATATTAATTTTCAAATAAAGCTTATATCTGTATTCTTACTGTGAGCCTTAGAGGTATTTTTATATACCCAAAAGACCAAAAATAATAAAAAATTATACAATTATAAATAAAATAAATTTATTCATATTATTGATAATAAAATCAAGATATAAATATAAAATTCACATAAAAAATTAAAATTTTAATTATAATTTAAAATAAAAATTACTTGAGAATTTAAAATAAAAATTACTTGGGAATTTAAAATTGTGTAAACACATTTTTAATTGAAAAAATTGGGTAAAAATAAATTTACAACAAAAATACTAAAATTGAAATATTTTTGGAAAAACATTGTATAGAATTTATTATAACTTTTTACTCAACAAATAAACATATGAAAATTATCTCACCATTGGACTCCTCATAAAAAATAAGGTGGGGTCACCTCTGGGTAAAATTTCTGTAAATCAACCCTCAATAAGCTTAAATTAAGCTTTTAGTATCTTCTGTACAAAAGTTGAAAATCCTCAAAACCTTAATTTAATTCACATAACATGGGGTGTTAACCATCAATTTTTGTGTTAAAATTGAGGTTTTGTGTGTAGCTTAGAAGTTATGAGGAATTAAAGTATTTTCAATTGAAATGTCAAAATGTGTGCATGTATTACATGAGTGAACTTTAAATTAAATATGAGGTATCAATTATTACAGTTGTGTGCTCTAAAAACTCAATTGAATTACATATGTAAACTATAAGTATACTACATGATGAGGAATTAAAGAAAAAATAAATTGGAAAGATTAATTCTGGGGGGGGAGGAATCTTGGCTCCAAGGGTGCCAGACACCCACAAATTCATTTCTGAAAGGCGTGAGATGTCAAAATTCATACAAAAGTTCATCACAGGGTCTGTGACTCAATTGATGATGAGGTTTTGATACCAACAAGGGAAGTTTTGACTGTTGCCAAGAGGGTAAAAATACCCTTAAGATAAGAAAATCATAGTAAAAACAGTTTTAAATGGTCTTGACATCTCCTACACACATTCTGATGTGTTTTGCAGGCTTAAAATCAGGTATTACTATAGCAATGGCTGATTTAAGGGTCCAAAATGGCTAAAACCAGCCCTTTTTTGGTCTAAACCAGGGTTCAATGATTCCATAATTGGCTTTCATGTTGTAAGAGTGTTTTTTAACACCTGAAAAGAGTAAATTTCACTTTTTGAGTAAGAAAATTGGTGGCTATAAAAGAATGTGTTCTTTGCCCCACTTGTCTCTTCAGGTTAGATTCTTTCCTTTTCATAATTAGTTTAAACACTGTTAAACCAATCAATAAAATATTTCAACCAACCTTTTCTTATCATTTTAAACCTTATAAAAACGTGAAAAAATCATTAAAATAATTGTTTGTAACTCTTATAATCATCTTTACCCTTGAACCACCCAATAAGTGAATTAAAGACTTGAATATTTGTTTTAAAGAATATTTTCTTATATTAATTTCTTGCAGTCCTTTGCTCAATTGATTCCAATTGAAATAGCTCTTGAAGAAATTTCTTTTGTATCCTTAAAAATCTCTTTTAGAGTATTTTTGGATAAATTTTTATTGTTGGTAAAACAATAAATCTTTATAACATTATTTCTTTACACTTATAAAGTTAAGAGAATAAATTTGGCTTGTTTTCTTTTAAAAATCTTGATTCTTAACATTTCAATCATATTTTTACCTTATACAAATTTTGAGGACAGGAAAAATACTTCATTTTTAATCAAAGTTTCATATCCACACCTTACACTTACCCTCATTAAGTGGTAAATTACTTTTTTTCAACTATTTATGATGCATATTTCAAAAGATATTAGTTAAGATCCATGAATATATGTGCTGATTATAAAAGTTCATATATTCAGGTTATCTCAGCAAGGATTTACTTTTAAGATATGACATAAAAATGTTATATGTGTAGTTTTTCATGTGGAATGAAATGGTGTAATTTATTACACATTTCTATTAATTGGTTTCTGAGATAATCAAGGTTTCATTCCTTTTTATGGTATTTTTACTTTTTTTAAGATAATAATTTCAATTCTTATTATTAAAATAAGTATTTTGAAGTTGTTTTGTGAAATTTTTGGATATGTGGTCATATCTCAAAGGCTTCCATAATCCATGGTCAAATAATTTTCATATTCTCACTTATTCAAAAAAATGTATAATAATTGATATTAACCTTTTTTCAAGTAAAAGTGCTTTCTTGCATTATTTTGTTGGATTTTATATAAGAATTGATTTATAATAGAATTTTTCTTGAAAATTCATTCTTTAAATTGAAAATAGTAATTTTATTTTGACTTTGATTTTTTTTTTGTCTTTTGGGTATAAGAAAACACATCTAAGGCTCATATTACCTACCCCTAAAAAATATTACTTTGTAATATTTATATTTCTAGTTTTTATGAACCTTCTGCAGTTTTTTTTAGCATAAGGTATGTTTTTTTATTTTGAAAATTCATAATAAAAATATGGATCACTATATCTTACAAGTTACTCTCTTACTTTCTTGGTATTTGACTTTTTTTTCTTTGAGAACTTTGATAAGCTTTTCAATATCAGATGTTTCAATGGGAGGTATATTATGGGGAACCTTATTTCTTCAGGGGAATTTTCTCAGAATTACCAGATTTTTAAAGTTTTATTGAGCTCACTGGAAATGTAAGATTGGTCTATTGAGCTCTTGATGATATTATTATTAATCAAGATTACTAAGAATTTCATTATTAAATTTAATAAATAAATTTATGATAATGAAAAATAAATACTTAACTGCTTACTTATTTCTTTTACTTCTCATACACTACTAGTAATTATAACAGTAAGAAGTAATTGTCTAATAGGGTCAATTACAAGAAGTATTATTCATAAAACTTCTCATTAAAATAAAAATAAATTATTTTAACTAATAATAATCTTTTAAAAGGGGAATTATATTTAATTCTTGAAGAAAACTACAAATTTAGAGAAAAATCTTTAATAATTTAATCAAACACTCACCAATATTCCAAAAATACCTTGAAAAGATTTGAAAGAGTGATTTGATGGATTTGAAGCATTAAAGTTTATTTATAACAGTTAAACACTCTTGAAAAGAGCTTATTATTTGATTTCATGTCCTCCCTATTTATTTGCAAAGATAAAAATACTTGAGAAAAGATTTTAGCTCAGACTTACTTTTTTATACTAATAATAAGATGATGATTTCAAAAAACAGAAATAGTAGGCCTCTTTTAAGTCTAAAACAGCTCACAGAGGAATTCCAAGGAGAAGGATGAAAACCAAGTAAGTGAGAAACCTTTTAACTTAATTGTTTTAATGATTACATCAATTGTAGTCATGTTGAATTATCATAATTACTCAACTAAGTCAGTTTATGTGTCTACCAACAAATTTATGATTAAGATATGAAGGAGTAACAAATTTGAATATATTTCTTTTCTAAAATTTATCAATATTATTGGAAATTTCATCACAAGTTGTATTTCATGTGAATTTTTGGAGATTCAGAGTTTCATGTGAAATAATTGTAAATGGACTGTAAGTAAATTTTTTTGTTTGAATTATGAAGTCATGATTCCTTGTGGCTTTAGTGTTTATTAACCCTTTCTAAGTTGTTCCTGAATTTTTTAGAAGGATAAATTAAGAATATAATTTTTGATGAGTTTTTGATGTTTTTAGCTGATTTCTACATAGAAAATTCAATAGCATAGTCAGAGCTAGTTTCCATGAGGCAAACTCATAGATACTAGTACCCAAAAGTTTTTAATTAATCCTTTTTGGATTATCAATGTAAAAAGATTAATAATGGATTTGGTTACAGGAGTCAGAGTTTCTCATTACCTCCTTCTCATGTCAAGATAGAAGCTTCTTTCTATTTTCTCATGATTCAACAAGATTTTATAGCCAGGTTCCCAAAAAGGTTTAAATATACTTTTTGGGAAATTATATTTCATTGATCCAAGCTTTAGAGCTGGCCATGCCTCGGAGGTCTCAGAAGATGGGTACCCTGGCTCTATTTGATTTCTTTTGTCCCCTTTAGCTATTTTCACCTCAAAGATAGTAATTCAAAGACCAATATCCACTTTGGGTGTATCAGATATTTTTGTAAGAATACAGTAATTTTAAGTGGAAAAAACATGCATAACACTATTATAAGTGTATATGTAACATGGGATTTCTCACATTCCCATTATCTTAGCATTAAATTGAAAAAAACATTTTATAATTCTTTTATGTGGTATTCACCATGAGCAAAATGGCTACACCTGAAAGCAGGTGTTGAATTTGAAAATTAGCTTGGACCTTTCCTGTTAATTAGGTTAGAGCCAGGATTTAAATGTTTATTATTGTTCCAAGTTATTCTGATCCACTGAAAAATTACAGAATTCCCAAGATTTCATTCCCTTTCTTTAATTGGATACAGTAAAAATATAGTATATTTTATGAAAAGCCTTGCAATTTATATTTTCATCTTCAAAAGAATTCCATTTATGATAGAAAATTCAATTCGAAAATTCATTTTAAATATAAACAACTTTATACTTTTGATGGCCACAAAAATTCAAATACATATTCAAAAAGAAATTGAGCTTTTGTCTTTCTGAATAATTGACTTATAGCTTCCTTACAACTTTTTTTCCTTTTTATTTTTCAACAATGGTTTAAAAATATCAAAAAAAGCTTCTTTTCACTGAAGCCCCCTCTGAATAAACTGGATTGTTGAATATTTTTTCATATTACATGGTTAGAATCCTGTAACCTCAGAAGGAACATATAAGGGTTTTCAAAATCCTTTTGATAAACCCATTCCCCAAAAAATACAGTTTATTTCCTTCTTTATTTTATAAAATTAATTAAATTTGAGTATTTTTCTTATTTTTTTAGTTTTATGATCACTTTGTTTAATCAATAAATTTCATCAATTTTCATTCTTAAGGCTATAAAATTCCTTTTCTTTTAAGAGAAAACTCCTTACACTTTCTTGTTTTGAATTATTATTCTTCAGTTTCAAAGAGGGGTGCTGGGCTTAATACAATACAGCCCTTGCTATTGGAAGAAATTGAAAATTTACAATGTAAATTACAGTACAGGCCTTGTAATAGCTGCTACTGTGAAATTTTTCAATAATTGTCAACAAATTTACAATAGTGGCCATTACAGGTCCTGTACTGTAAGACATTTGACACTTGTGAATTAGTGTAAATTAGCATTACTGAAAGTTCCTCCTACTGTGTAGCTCCAATTGAAAACAAACACAAAAAATTAAGTTAAAACCAATTAATCAAATTAAAAATTAACTTAGGAGAGCTTGAAAATGAAAGGTAAAAAAACAAAAATTTATAAAATAATAAAATAATAAAAATAATATTTAACCACGGAGACTTGAGAATAAAACTAAAAAAAATGAATTCAAAACATTAAAAAGAGGTTCTTTTGAGTAGAAGAAAGAACAGTTTTTCTACTAATTTTATTTGAAAAATGTAAAACACTTTTGATTTTAATAATAAAAAGAAGTGCACCATAAATTTGATAAATATTTTCAGGGCCTATTTTTTTCAGGGATTTAAATAATTTTATTGAAATCATTTGTTGAAAAAAATATTTCAACATACGTTTTGTAGTTTTTGGATTTCTGTTTGCAAATCCAAAATTCAAATTAAAGGATATTTCTGTTACAAAAAGATCAGGGAAAGACCAATAAGAATATATTATCTCACTATGACTCCCAAAAAACTACTCATAGATTGAAAAAAAAAATTATCTCAAGAAAGAAGCCCCAGTCAGCTTATGATTTAGTAGCTATCTTCCCATATAGCATAGAAGTATTGCAAAAAAAACTCAAAAAGCTTTATTTACCTGTAATATTTCTCAAATATTCTCAACATAAATATTAATAATAATTCTTTATATTTTCAAATATTCAACAGAATCTTCTTTGATTTTGAAACTATATTGTTGAAACTTTTTATCATATTTCCATGGATAAAATAACATGATCAATGATTAATTTTAATAATAAAGACATTTTTTGTAAAACAAATTTCTTCATGGGCTTAAATATTTCTGAGAAGACTATTTTTTATATTCCCATGAAAAATATGACAAACTGGGAAGATTACTTGGGAAACCTTTGATAATGAAAATTCAATACTTGTAATGTTGTTCAGACCAAGTTTTTATTTCAATTGGACATGGCTTTGAAGTGATATTTGTTCCACTTTAAGCTTAGTTCTAAATATTTTCAAGCTTATTTCTGTGGCTTCTCCCTTTGAAATATTACTTAAATCCATACTTTAAACCTTTCATTAAAAAGAAATACCAAATAAAAACAAGAAATATTCTCATATCAGCTTGCAAAAGCACTTGAAAGAACTGAATATATAAAGTGTTCAGCTAGAATTCATAAGAAAACTATTATTATGAATTTATCACTACTTTAGGATTTATAAGCTTATAAAACTACTTTCAAGCTCTCAAAACTCTCAAAATCCTCATAAATAAATTTTGCAAAATGAAATTTGCAAACTAGCCTATTCATACCAGTTGTTTTGCCTTTATATCTTCTAAGGCCTCCATTAATTCAAAAAAACTCAATTAACTGTTTCATTGCCTCATAAATATGCATTTATTAATTATTATGAATTAATATTGAAATTTAAATTGAGCTAAAGCTAAATTATTAATAAGAGTGTATAGAAATATACCCTATAGCTTTGAAAACATTTTAATGTAGAAGAATTGAAACATTTTATTTTGAATAGTTTTGATAATGAGTTTTCTATTGTATAGTAATGATAAAAAGAACATATTCTGAGATACTTAAGGTTATCAACCCATTGATTTCAGATAAAAGTTTTAATTTTTCAGTGAAATAGGAGCTCTCCATATATCTTAATAATTAAAAATTACAACAAGAAAATTAACATTAAAATGCAAAACTACTATGTAATACAAATATAAGTAATAAAAAATATTAATTAACTAGAAATTTATCTTAATAAAAAGTTTCAATAGAAGTAAAATAATTTTTTGAAATAATGGATAGCCGTATTGATAGATGAATATTCCCTTTCCAGAATTCCACACAAATCTATTCTTTATTTAAGCTTTACTTTTTATCTCAATACAGCTCCTAACTTGATTTATTATGGCTCTTTATATATTCAAGAAATCTACTAGATCAAAATGATAAAATCAGAATTAATATTTTCTCCACCATAATATACAAAGTGAACCTCAATTGGTATCAAGAAAGGGAAACATATAATATTCCAAAAATACAACAAAATCTTAGGTTTTTAAGGGTTATTGATATTGAAAACTATATTATTTATACATGATTTTATATGAAGAGAGGAATTTTTTTTGAATTACAACATAAAATTTTATAATGAAAAAGTTCCCCATTTTAAGACTAAATCCCAATATTTCAGTTGCAATCTTTATATCAGGGGGTGCCAAAGTCACCAAATCCTGCCTTAAAATAACACGGGATTTGGACCCCAAATCCCAACACTAAATCCTGGGTTTTTTATGTGTAAATCCCATGGCATTTTAACTGAGTCCCCTGGTATTTTAACCAAATCCCATGCATCTGGGATTTCAGCTTGAAACCTAACCCAAAATAGTAGTCACAATTCATACCTCCACAACATATTCTTCTACACTCCATTTTGGACAATCTGACCGAACAGCTTACAGTCCATTTATACTTCTTCATCCATATAATAATGCCTCGATCCAAAGCAAGACAAATCAAGACAGATATGAAGATCACCTCTAGCCTGCCTCATCCATCAGGTCACTTAATACGTACAGATTATTTAACCATAATTAATTGGCTTTCAGTCAAAGCCAATTTCAAGTCATGTTTTGGTACTAGTGGTTCAACAACTATTGGAAGACCTCCCTCATCAAAGCAGCATGGATTTCAGCTTATGGCCATTGAGGTCAACAAAAAATCACATAATCGACTAAACCTTATTTCAAGCAGCATTCAAGATTGATGGCAAACATATAAAAAGAAATATATGGCAGCAAAAAAATTCGAGAATTTAACTGGGGCTGGAATCACGGAAGAAGATGAGAGTAAAGGAATAAAGTCAATGAGTGAAAAGCTTGAAAGTATGTGTCCTTGCTATGCTGAAATGGATGCGCTCTTTGGCCACAAGCCCAATGTCACTCCGGTTGCAAGCTATGATTCACAAGCAAAAGACAGCTTAAATGGTGATGATGATGATGTTTTTCCCAATAAGGTAAGTTATTGTCTCTTCCTTTTTTACCTGTGATAATTAAAGTTCATGTGCTTTTTAATGGAGAATAATGGATTGGAATCACCTCTCAATCTTGTTCCTTTGGTTCATAAAGAAGATGACTTGATTCAAGCAGAAAACCTTCAAGATGAATCAGTAAGTATGTTTAAGCCTGATACTTATGAAATCCATTGTTGATTTCATATCCTTTGAACAGCAAATTAGATCCATAACGCATTCAACACAAAAGCGTAATCAAGCATTGACACCCAACTTGAATGACAAGAGTGGCTCTAGGAAAAGGCCAATGGATATGTTTGCACCGACATATGCCAGTTTGCTTGAATCACGGCAAAAGGGTATGTTTTGGAATTATGGCTACTCTGATCAATCCCACTGACTAAATTCATGATTTGTAGCCCATGAAACCAGTGACAATGCTTGTTTGGAGTGGGACAGGGAGAGGTGGAATGAAGAGAAAGCAAGCAACATGGAAAAGCAATGGTTTGAAGAAGTCAAGTTGCAAAAGCAAATGGAGTTTGAGGAGAAGCAACATGCAAAGAAATATGAATTTGAAAAAGAAAAGAGGAATCGTGAATTGGAATTGAAGGAAAAGCAATGCCAGATGGATCTCACTATAGCGGCATTGTCATCAAGCAGGCCAATTGGGGAGCTGGAACGCATTCTGGCATTAATCAATAAAAAATAACTTATTACATATATGTAATGTGATCAATTTATATGTGGTGCTTGTTCAATAAATCTTATGTTTATTTTTAATGATTGATCTTATGTCATGAAATCTAACTCCACTTTATTACCAAATGGAAATTTCAATGTTTACGCATAATTGGGGCACCAACTTGCAATCTCAATTTCATATGACATTTATTTGCAATTTCAGACAGATTGGAAAATTTGGGCAAGTTTTGCATTGAGAATTTATATGAAGTCTGTTCAAAAATCAAATTTGATGATGGCTTTTTTCCTTTTTTATGAAAATGTCATTTTATGGTTTTTTTTTTTAATTTTTTCATCTTTTTCTATATGTTTTTTTTTAATTTAATGGTTATTTTGTTTTTTTTAGTTTGAAGGGTTTCAACTTTTAATTGGGCAATGTCCCTTGTTTTGTTGATTTTTGATTTTTAATTTTTTTTTTAAAGTTGATTTTTTTTTTTAATTTCTTTTAATTTATTCTTTTTTATTTTGACTTTTCACCTCTCCAATTTAAAAAAAAAACACCTTTTTTTTTAATTTCAAATCTTAAATTTCATTTTTTTTTATCATTTTGACTTTTTACCCCTCCCTCTTAAAAAAAATTCACCAATTTTTTTTAAGTTTTTATTTCTAATTCTCAATTAATTTCTTTCTAATTTTACTCTTCACCCTTCCCTCTAAACAAAAACCCACTTTTTTTAAAATTCAGGTAAGTCAATTTCTCTTCTTTTTGTTTAATTATAACCATCTTTTGCTAATTTTTTTTATTTTTATATAGGTGATTTTTTTTGTCTTTTAAATTTTTTTTATTCAATTTTTTGCACCTCCTAAACTCACCCACCCATCACCATCATCATCCACAACTCACCCACCCAACACCATCATCAATCACCATCCACCTCCCAAAACCCCCCACCTAACTCCTAACCCTGGAACCTCCCAAATAGGCTCCTGGGAGGTTCCAGGGCCTGAGACCTTAAAATTGATCCGAATTGATTCCAAATCGATTTGGCATCGTTTTACTTCTTCATCATTCTAATGGCCCCTAGAGGCCATTAGAATGATTATTTTATTTATTTTTTTCATTTTTTTTAATTATATCATTTAAATAAAAAAAGATACTGATGATCTTTTTTTTTCTATAATTCTCACTACTTTTTTTTTCTTTTTCAATTCTGGAATTTGCAAACTGATCTCAATTTTTTTTCTTATTATTCATTTATTGACTTTGAATAATATCTTACTAATTTTTTTTTATTCATTTATTTTATTTCAAAAATCTTTGACTGATAATGATTTCTTTAACACTAATGATTTTTTTTTTTGATTTTTTTTAATCATTTATTTTATTTCAAAAATCATTTACTGATAATGATCTTTTTTTTACTGATGATATTTTTTTTTCCTTTTTTTAATTTTTTGGGATAATAATCATTACTGACCCTTGATTTATTTTTTATTTTAATTTTTGTTTCTCTTTTTTATTTATTTGTTCATATAGGGGAGGATTAATTATAAGAATTTATTTTGCAATGTCATTTCATTTCCCATCCCTTCCATCATCCTTAAAATTCAAAAAAAAATCTCCTCCTCCCTCTCATTCTTCCAATCATTTTGATGATGTCATGGTTAGGACTAAACCAGACTCAGCACATCATCAGAATGATTTGAAAGATGATGAAGCTCATATTACTCCTCTTGATGTCATGGTTAGGACTAAACCAAATATAGAACATCATGAGGATAATAATACCAAATTAAATAATAAAAGAAAGCTCACCCAAAGCCAAAGACAACACATCCATGATTCAAAACAAATAATGTCTCACCTTGGCCATTCCAAAAATGAATTTAAAAACTTTTCAACAATTTTGATTGACAAGAAATCTGCCAATGCCTCATGGTTAAAACTTCCATCACTTAACACTCTCCCCCATCCTTATATCCTCATTAATAAAACATCCAAGCTGTTTTTGCCTGTCATCATATATGAAATAACCCCATTTGATAATTCTTCTGGCCACTCTCAAATTCTGCAAAACATCATCATGACATTAATGTCCTTATCTCAAAATTGACAAGAAATTAAAACCAATAAGCAACTCCAAGGTGGCATTATGAAAGGTATTTGGTTTGGATCTGGTTCTGATGCTGGAAAATCTGCAGGTGTGTGATATTTTTGGCATATTACCTTAATAATTACTGACTAATTACAAAATTATTAGGTGTTTACTCCAGAAAACCCGGTTTAACTCCTCATCAAATTGAAACATATAACAATCAATGGATCAAGCTTCATCAATATGACGAATTCGTTTACTCAAGAATCTCCCATTTTTCAAAATTAGCAGCAAATGAAAATCAATCATTAATGGAAACAGCCCAATTACCCAACTTCAGTCAACTTGAATGGACTTCTGCCAATCCCAAGGAAGAATTCAAATTGTTTACCAATTTCATTGTCACCCAAGATGGATTTTTCAATAAGCCACACAAAGATTTAAACAATCTCAATGCCTGGACTTATGGTATATTTTCTTTTGTATCAAAAAAAGATTTCCTTCCACTTCCTACTATCTTCACCCCCTCTGGACATGGCTTACACTTCCCCGAATTAAAAATGGAGATCGATTTTTCAAAAAAACCTGGCATCATGGAAATTCTTTGGAAGACATCAACAATGGTTCATCATACAACAAAACCACCTCCAGAAATTAACAATCATGACGAAATTACTCATTTTGGATGTTCTTTTCAAATAAACCATAAATTATTTAATGTAGGTGACAAATTCTTGAAAATGACACCCACCGAAATTAATTCAAGAGTCAATGGGTACTTTGAAAGAAATATGCAGGATCAAAAAAGAACTAAAAAATCTTAATTGTAAATACTTTTATTTTATGAATAACATCTCCACTCCGTTGTATGCCAATAAATTAAGTTTATAAAACATTGGTCCTGATGAAATCTACAATTGACTATTTCTCCATGCCAAAGTGATTGGTTTAATTTTTTCACGCATATTTACCACATCTTCCCCAATGTCATTGTTGGCCAGATTTTCCGCATGTGGTGGATCATCATCTTCATATAAATCAAACCACTCACCACCAATTTTAGCTAACATATTATGTAATATCGTGCAAGACACAACCCAACTAACAAAAGATTCAATTTCATGATTATCCCTCATTTGATTTCGCATTTCCCTTAGAGAAAACCACCTCCCCTTCAAAATTCCAATTGCATGCTTGATTCTGACCCTTGATTTTGCTAGACAGTAATTGAAAGAACGGTTGTCTTCATTATGTGCTACAACTCCCTTATATGCTGGAACAACCCAAGGAGAGCTTGCATATGCTGAATCTGCAAGTAAGTATTGATCCTTTTCATAAAACTCTTGAGGTGTTTGTGCTATTTTCATATGTTGATAGACATTCGAATCATGAAGTGACCCAGTGCAACCAACATGCAGAGCAGTGAACTTTTTGTTGATATCGCAAACCAGTTGTATTGACATAGAATACCTTATATGTAAACCATCAGTAATATTGAAATAAAGAATAAAGATTCAACAGCTTACCTTTTTTTGCGATCAAAATACGCTTCACCATCATTGGGAGGACATTGTGATAATGGTATGAGACTCCCATCAATAAACCCAATGCACCCAGGGAAGCCTTCTGCTTGCATTACTTGAGACATCTCTCTGAGTTGTTCTATTGTTGGCCACACAATCACTTTGCGCTTCAACTTCAGTAATATCTGGATGACTCTTTGAGTGCACAACACAATAGCCCCATGGCTAATTCCAAACAACATTCCAATCTTTCCCAAAGCGGCCCCATTTCCATTTGATCCTAGCCTTGATAATGCCACAGCCATTTGGATTGCAGGATTGCATTGTTTGTTTTGTGATGAGTTTTGAAAGGTTTTATCAGCTTGAATTTGTGCAACCAATTTTTCAAATGATTCATGTGTGGTCCTACATAGCTGTCGAAACTTTTAAGATGATAATGTCTGTAAATCATTCATTGTATACATGTAATGAGATGGATATCTTCTACGAGGATTGATGTATCTTTGTGATGTTATCATATCTAATAAGATTATATCTTCCTGGATATCAGAATCACTATCAGAGCTGAGAGCATCGATGAACTGAAGTGAGCTCAAGGTCTGAAGTAAAGGTAGCCTTTGTGATGCCTTGGGCATGGTAAATGAAGAAAAGGCTGGTAGTAAATGCAATTTGAAATCAAATAACTTAATAAATGATGAGTGTATTTAGATTTTATGCCAAAGAAGGAAATTTTTATGCAATTCAACATGCCCTTACTGAGTTGTGTGTTTGAAAAATGTGCCTTTATGGGAAGCTAAAGGTGGGATTTTGGTATTTAAACACGGGATTTGGTACCAAAAAACCTGTGTTTTTGTACCTCAAAATACGTCACCTCTTGAGGTGTGGGATTTCCCAAATCCCAAAAAATTAATGCGGGATTTTGGCAAAAACAAACTTGGGATTTTGAGTGTGGGATTTGGTAACTTTGACACCCCCTATTATCTAGCTATAAATGTAAAAACTTCCTTAAAAGAGGATCATATTCTCAAGCAAGGTTAAATGCTTCAATATATACTAAAGCTGTGTGGGAATATCAATAAAATCAATTTATAACCTAAATCTTTACATATTATCTCAATTTTTATCAGAACCTCAATTAAAAATAGAGAAAAAATAAGGAATATAATTTCTCACAAAGTACAGTTTTTAGAAGAAAAGGAATTTCAATTATAGGATATATTTACGTATATTTTCAGAAAGTTCCCAAGCAATTTTCTCGTTAATGAGAAGTTTCATTCAAAATAAAAGGGTTCCAATTTCACTATTAGTTATCTATGGGTTCCCATAAGAGATCTTGATAGAGAATTCATATTACATCTGTAAGTTATATGTAAAACTACATAAGAAAGACTCCAAAGGCTTAAATTTCTTTAAGTTCAATTATAAAAAGCAATAAATAAGATTATAAAAAGGGAAAATTAAAATCAGTATGCTCATTATGTATTATGGAATTATTGAGCTTTGAAAAGCCTGACAAAACACTGATATTGATCAAACTTAATGGCGGCTTTTTGGCTTGCATATGTGGCATAAATTTCTTCCAAAACTTCTATTTATTAATTGAGCATCCATCCTATATCTGATTTCAGATTCCAAATGTGATATCTGCTGTAAGGTGTAGCCAATTTGCTCATGGTGATTGATGATGTGGTGTTAAAGTATTTCCCATATTACCACCTCATAGAGTTAATTTAAGCTTATTCACCCTATAGAGCTACCATAGGTGAATCTTTGGGTAGAATCCAAAGCTGGCCTTAAATCCATAGATTCTCTTATAAATAAAGTCATTCATCTTTTCTTAAATGAAAAATGATGAATTTTGGATATATTCATGACTTATTGGTTATTGATAGTTATCTTTATATTTATTTTGGCCTATCTGGATATGTAAAATATACCTCAAGGCTCACATATTATAACAATTTCCCTTGTTCATTTGAGGTTACAAAAATAAAAAAAAGACAATTTTTGAGAAGACAACAGATCCTAAATTATTACCCATATCCAATAATACTACTTTTTGGAATTCTTTCCTACAGGAAAGTATACAGGCAAAAATACTTAAAACATTTATTAAGATAGAAACTCAAAGCCCAAAGGAAAATAGATATGATCCTTTGTGAAGAAATTTTATTTTATTTAACTTCATAAGAGTATCATTATATTTATGAAATATTAGCCTAATAATTTTAAAGCTAAAGAATATATCTCAGAATATGGCAGTTATATTTCATCATTGTATAATTCAAAAACTCTTCAATAATGAAAAAAATGAAGTATGGAAAGTTTTGTCAGTGACTTTTTTAGATGAAAATGAGAAAGAGAAAATATATTAAAATATCTAGAAGAATGATCAAGATGGTATTATAACTGCAGTTTTTTACCCACAATTCAGGACTTTGTGTGTTAAAAACTTGGGAATCCACAAGTAAAAGGTTAATGCTTCTGTTTAGGAATTAAGCCAAAAATATTATGCTCTTATTTCTCAATATAGTAAAGATTCCCAATTAAAAGGAAGAGAAGATTTTATTAATAGGAATATCACATGTAATTTTGATGATCCTTCTATAGCCAATATTTCTGAGTCTGCTACTTTAAACAACCCTTAAGTACACAAATAGAGGAGAAAAATACAAATAATTACTTTAATACTTAGCTCAAAATCATTTTCTATGTGAAAAGGAAACACTAAAATATTGGAAATTAAGATTAATTAACTAAATCATTTTTATTATTTGTGATTTAATTATTATATCTAATAACATAATGAATGGTATATTTCTGAATTTGGAAATATTCCCTTGCATTGCTTGTTCATATATTTCTCATAAGCTTCATCCAGTTTTCTGTATCAAAGTGGTAAGATTTATTTCTCATGAAAAGGCTCTCTAAGCTCAAACACCATCACTCATCTCACCTGATTTAAATAATGGCTTGATTATGAGGCCACCACATCAGTTGTAATGAATCAGCTATATTGAATCAAATTTACAATCAGTGCTTACTATAAGTCCTTCTCAGAAGTTTTCCTACAAATAGGACCATATTGATATTAATTTTGTACAATCTTGAACTATTTTTAAATCCTAATTCCTTGTTTTCTCCTTATTTTCCATTTGTCTTCCTAATTTACTTTATTTATGTTTTATTGATAAGAAGAATGATAATAATTTACCAATTCCATATACAATTATGGGTACTATTGGTGTAATTTTAGTGTTATTTAATATTTATTCCTGCCTAATTTGACTCATCACCCTCTGATTGTGAGGCACATGTGGGTATGTTTTGTATTTTACAAAATTATATCATGGCTGATGGCTGAGATTCTAATTTTGAGTATTTCAAAAGTATAGCTATATATTGAAGTAACACGTTTTTTATAATCTTCAAGTACATACTTTTGCTGTATTCCTTTCACTACATTGTCACTGATATTGATATTCTCAAAAGAAGTATGTAATGGACCTAAGTATATACCAAAAGTTTCATTTTTAGCTTGATTAAAGGATTGGAGCATCACTTGGTACACAATTGTGACTTATTTCATACCCTTGGTGTACCATTCCCTGTGTAAATTATGCAAAAGATACATGCATATTTCCTATATTTATTTGCTGCATATTCCAAAATCTTATACTCAAAGGGGCTAAATCTCTCTAATATTTAAAATAAAATACCATTTTTTATGCAAAGAAAACAAAATATTGGAACAAACATTTAATAAAAATATTATAAAACAACTAAAGATAGCCAAAATTATTCATTATAAGTATAAAAATTATGAAAAAAGGTTACTAATAAGAAAGGAGCTAAGGCTTGCAATCTGTAGAGGTATAAGGTTAAAGTAGCAAAATAGACTCACTATTCAAGAATTATGGTCCTAGTAAGATTTAGGACCATCATTATGAGAAATTATTATGATTATTCAATGGTTCATTCAGAGTAGAAGATAATCAAATATATTTCAAGGGACATTTTCCATAATTCTTAGATTACTAGCCATAATTAATCAATTCTTTGGGGTTGATAAAGTTTTTGAATAATTCTCTTAATAATATTTCAGATTTTTATAACTTGTGTTAATTTATGGAAAGCTAGGTGGCCTGTTAATATTCACAATCCCATGAAATTGTTTCAATTTGTTTCCAAGGTTTTCCATATTAATTGGTACATTGTCTTCCATTACAATGAGCTGGTTAAATCCCATTATCCAATGGGCTTTCTCTATTTTTTTATCAAGAGAATCCCCACCAGCATTGCCAAATAGCAATATTTCACAGTTTAGCCCCACCAGAATTGCTAAAGGCAAATTTCATTTAGCTCCATAGCTAGAAATGGACCTTGGGTTTCCAGATATGGCTTTACTCTAACTCCTGTGACACTCATAATTATGTGTGAAGCTTGTTTTTGGAACATCCAAACCATGACTAAACCACCGTTACTCAATTAGAAAAAAAACTCTTTCTGTGAAATTAATGATTTACCTCCCGAGATTCCTATGCTGAAATTCTGAATTACAAATAAAGAAGCCATCTCACAGAAGCAGGGATCTATCTGTGAACTATAGCTCTCCATGTTCAGAAACACTGGTGAAGATTCTTTAAGGGATGAAGTTCTGGATGATACTATTTAGATATAATATTTACCAAGGGCTTTGAATAATTAAGAGATGAGATCCTGGATTGTGTGGCAGAGAAAAATGCTTCCAAACCAATTGATAATTGACAGAAAGATTCTCAAGTAACTAATTTTCTGATGTGGTTCTCCAGACTTGGACCCTATCAGACTTCTTAAATAGCTCAAAGAATAATTGTTTTTGTCAATATTACTCTTCCCCAGTTATCAATTTTCCAGTGGGAAAATATTTTCATTAAGATAAATCATTCTTGGAAGTCCCAGGGTAAAATTTATGGTTTTTTTGTGGATATCCTAGTGAAAACCTACTTTGTCATTAAGTTTTAAACCTGAGAAATGGTGAGGAAATGAAAGTAGGTGATAGCCTGAGCTATCTGGAATTGGTTTCAAACCTTCAAGAGACTTGATTGGGTACTTAAAGCTCCAATAAAATAATACTTGGTGACTATATTTAAACAGTTGTAAGGGTTATCTCAATAAAATTATCTATTTCTTTTTGAAAATGCCAGATTTATTCATTCCAAATATTTTACTGAAAACTTCCACATTAAGGCAGGGAATCTATTCAATATATAATTCAATGATAACTTTAAAAAGGAATTTATTGAGACAAATTAAAAAAACTAAAAAAAGAAACTCACCTTTTCTGAGTGATAAAATATATTTTTATTTAGTAATAAGATAATGTTTTATTATTTGAATACTAATTGAAAAAGAGTTTCTTGAGAAATATATTTTGAGGATGGCTTCAAAAGAGAACTTAGAAAAAATGCAAAGCTGAGTGTTGGTTGGGAGATGGATGTGACAAATAGTAAGGAAAGGTGACTTAATGTGAGTAATTTACAGCTTTCAGACTTTCATTTTAATACTTTGGTAAAGTCACTGTACATCAACACAGTCATATTTTGTATTTTACGAGACACCTGTGTCAAAAAAGAAACCTTTTATTCTTCCTAGAAGGTTTATGGACATTTCCCTCCAACACAACTTCAAAGATTATTTAGTAAATAGCTGAAAGAATATAATGAATTTTTTTTATTATTTTAATAAATATTCTTAACATGAATATTTATTAATATTAATAGCTTAAAAATGTATAAATAGCAGTAAAAAAATAAGAAAAGAAACATTTAAAGCTGCTAAAATTGGGTAGGAGCTCCACTTTTATCCACCACCATTCACATCCTTCCAGAAATTGATAAAAAACATCACTTCAATTAATTGAAAGGCATAGTATCTCAAAAAATTCTGATTTTTTTTCTCAACTTTTCCATTCTTTTTTTGGGCTAAAAAGGTTGGTGATGAGAAGATTAATTTTAAACCACATGTTTTCAATTAATCAGGGAAGACAAGTGACCCTATGGATGTAATGGTCGTTGTGAGCCTTGAGGTATATTTTACATACCCAAATAGGCCACAATTATCTTAAAAAGAAATTTTGAATTATACATAACTCATAAATCATGCATATATTCAAAATTCATCATTTTTGATTTCATAAAAGATGAATAACTTTTTATTGAGTAAGTAAATCCATGGATTGAAGGCCAGATTTGGATTCTACACAAAAATTCACCTGGGGTAGCTCCATAGAGTGAATAAGCTCAAATTAACTCTTTGAGGTGGTAATATGGAAAATACTTCAACACCACATCATTAATACCACATAAAAGATCCGTGAAAATTTTTGTTTTTCTTGATTTTACGCCAAAATAATGGGAAAGTGAGAAATCCCATGTTACATATACATGTTTTGAGCACTTAATATTATGTTATTCTTACATGCACTTTTGGTACACCCATAGTGGATATCTCACTTGAAGCTTAAATTTCTATTTTGACGTGAAAAATAAGTAAGGGGGACAAAAGGCATCAAAGAGAGCCAGGGTACCCAACTTCTGAAGCCCCAGAGGCGTGGATAGCTCCAAAGCTTGGTTCCATGGCTGATCTTGACCCAATTGGTAAACTAAACCTCTTTGGGAACTTGGTTACCAAGTTACAACTACTGTAAAACACCAGAAAATAGCAAATAACCTGCTATTTTGACGTGCCAAGGAGGTAAAGAGCTACTTACACTCCTGTAACCATGTCAATTACTAATTACTTTCCATGGATAAACCCCAAAAGAGTAATTAAAACCCTTCTTGGACTTGTATCCATTGATTTACCTCATAGAAACCAGTCAAACACTGATATTTGCAATTCTACGTAGAAATGAGGTAAAAACTTCAAAAATTCATTAAAAATACAATTATTAATGAATCTTTCTGAAACTTTCAGGACCAATTGAGAACTGTATTATCTATGGTACAACCAAAAAGAATTACAGTTTTACTAGTAAAATTAAAGGTTTTACTTACAGTCCATTTTTGGTTATTCTACGTGAAACACTGAATCCTCAAAAATTCACAGTAAATACAACCTGTGATGAAATTGTCAATAACATTGATAACTTTGGAATAAAAGAAGATTTACAAATGTTACTCCTTTTATTCTTAACCATATTGGGGTTGGTAGTCATGTAAAAGCATCAATTAAGCAATTATGACAATTTTATGTGACAACAGATGATGGAAGTACTAATCCAAAAGGGTTTAATGCTTTCTCACTCACTGGTTTTTCATTTTTCTCCATGGCACGCCTCTGTGAGCTGTTGTTGACTTAAAAGAGGCCTTCTCTTGCTGTTTTTTCTGCAGCATCATCATCATCTTATTATCATTTTATATCATTGTTACCAACAAGTAAGTATTAGTTAAACTATTCTTAAGTGTTTTAAATCTTTCAGAATCAATCAGAAAGACGTGAAATCATAGAATCCAACTATATATTGTTGTAATCCTGCTATAAATCATTTTGATCTCTTAAAACCCACAATTCTACGTCAAATTTCTCTACTTTTATCTATTAATAAGTTCTTTGGAGTATTAGTGAGTCATTTATCTTTAATTCTTAAAGTTTTCTTCAAGGATTAGCTTTATAATTATTCTTGCAAAAGATAATTATATATTAAAATAATTTATTATTTTAATAAAAGAAGTTTTTATCATTAAATTCTTCTTGTAATTGATTCTTGTAGACAATTACTTGCTCACTGTTGAAATCACTAGTAGTTCTTAACACGTGAAAGAAATAATTCTTTAATTATTTAATTGTGGTTATAATAATATTTTATCATTATATTTCATAAGAACAGACATAGTACTGTTGATTAATAGTAATATTATCATCAGTTTCATAGTCACATCTTACAGTCTTCATGCCATTTTTGGCTTGCAATTTCACTATTAATGGGATAACTATCCTTCATTAAGGTAAGTTCTTTGTGATTTGAAAGGACTCTGATCTCATAAGGCTTGCTAATAAAAGGAAATAGTCCAGGTTGATAAGCATTATTGATAAAACTTAATGCTTGTCATCGCTCTGGTGCCATTATAATGAGCTCAGATTGAATTGGTCCACAGATGACCCCCCACACCGTCATAAATTTACCTCCATATATTTGAGGTTGTTGTTTTGTTAAGGAGAATTCCAAAAATACCTTTGAATTAACATTTCACCTAGCTCAAAAGAATATTAATACATCAAAATTACTTGGTACCAATTTTAAATGGTCCAATAGAGGTCGGCACATGAAAATTCCATGTTCCAATTACTGAGACAGGTCTTCTTGATGGAAATAAAAGAAATTTCAAAAGATTAAAATATTGATTGAAAAATTGATAGTTATAGAGTGGTTTTTTGAGACAAGTGTCTCACAAATTTTTTCTACACTACTTGGTCAAGTTCTTTTAAGGGATTTTGATTCAATATTAAAGACTTTCCTGGTATTTCTGGGCTTTATAGATGGTCTTTCTCTTGAAATTTTTGTATTTTATCATAAATGATCATTTTATTAACACTCAAAAATCTTTCATCTTTTTTGGATTTAAGACCTTTCATCATACATGCCAATGATTTTCCTTTAATCTAATTGAGTGTGGTAGCATACTAAATATATTGAATTATTTAGTATTAATCTATTACAATTGAATGGATGTGATTTTAATACTGATATAAGAATACCCTACCACTTGATTTCATACTCAATATAAATAGGAATAACTTCTAAGGTAATATGAAACAGAAGAAAGATCACAAAACAGAGAAAGAATCCCAATTGACAAGGCTGATTGGTTAAAAGAATTAAAAGCATTTTTCAAAGAAAACATTAATAAAATGAATAGAAATAGATTAAGTTAGTGGAATGAAGTTTTCATTTGTACAATATTATGGTGGAATTGATGAAAAAATCAAAAAAGAAAACTCAAACTCCCTGTTTGGTGGAAAATTGGAGGGTACTGTAGATGTATTCAATAAAATAGGAGGCTCCTAGCTATATCTAATTGGATAATATACTTGTTGTTTCTGAAATATTGAGCTTCCTTTATTGAGTAAACCTCTTGAATCATTGTAAGATGTGTCTCTCTTACTCTGAATCTCCCTCAGATGGAATACCCCTTCAAAAAGAGAGGTGGGGATACTATTTTGGTGTAGAGTTTTTCTCTTTACTTTACACTTGGTAAGGTATTCATTAGTAAGATACTTAGTCACCCTACCTCTTAATTAAGAGTAGGAATGAAAGTAGAAGTGGTTATTATGTCTCTATACTTAATGAACCTTTTTTATTTCCATATTCTCAACTTAAGCTTCTTTATTACGATGTATGTAGCTACCTATCCAATTTAATCAAATGTTCTGTTTTTCTTCAAAAATTGGAGTTCATCAAGTGGGTTATTAATGTATTTTGGGTTAATATTTTGTGATAAATTATGCTTGTCTTTAATCAATTTTAACAACCCATTTTTTTCATAATCCAAATCTTGTTTCAGTTTGGTTATTAGATAGCTATGTCCCATGGTAAACTGATTGTGTCCCTGTGAAAGGTCTTTGAGTGGGATTCTCAACTCATCATATTTTTATTATAGCTGTAGTATTTTGTTAATACAGTTTTCATGTAAGAGGTCCATATCCAGCTAAATATTTATAGGGTATCCATGGAGATGTTTGTCCATAATTTTTTCTCCATATGCTAGGTGGAGGGGCTTGTCTAAAGCGGATTGGGGAAAAATGTAAATTTTTTTTCTCAGGAATATGTATTACACACCATAAGAGCCCAAAAAGTGAATATAATTCTCTCATATTTGCTCTTTACAGCTAAGATATACATTTTGGTCATGTAGAAGTGCATGGTATAATGAAAGCCTCTCCTAGCTCTTTTCACCTATTTTTTTAATAAAGCTTTTATGGTGAATACTTTCTCATAAATATTGTAATCCCACAAAATAATTACTTGTAGAAGCCACAACTGTTTCTGTAAATTCTCACTTTAGAGGTTTCTTACAGTTTTTTTTTTCACATGAGTCTCTCACACATCTTATGTGGGATGGTGTTTAATAAAAAAAACATGGAGCTCTGTATCTCATACATAGACCTATTTTTTGATCACAGAATTCCTTATCTCATCATTTATCAACTCCACTTTTCTTAATAATACCAATTTTTCACTCCAAAACACCAAAATTGTGGCTTCACATTGGTCAGAACATCAAGACATGTTCCAATCAATCTGGTGAGCTTTTCTATTCAAATATTTCTGAGTATTTTGATAGTTTTAGAAAATATCACAATCAAGACTCAGATAAGTTCCATATTTGGTATGTGACATAGTTTCATTTTATTCTTTTGAAGTCTATAAAATTTTTGTACAATCTGGATTGCATTGAATATTAAATCACTGAAGGTTTAAGAAAAATAAAATGAATTTTCTGGAAATCCATCAAGTGGTTCATATCCAGCTTATGGGATTAAAATGGAAAAAGTATTTTATTAAGAAAATCACAGGAGAGCACGGTTCAATCTTGAAATTTCATATGAGGTGTTTTGGGATTCACCACAATGCTCCATTTAAGGTATCAAGTCATATCAGGAATAATTTCTCCAATTACAAGAAATTAGTACACCAAGCGCACCAGCTGAGATAAAAGAAAAACAAAAAGCATTCCAATCCTCTGACCCACAAACACAAAATCATTTCTCCTCACCTATCATTAATCACCCTATGGGGAAAAAAATATAATATACTGAGGCTTGGGAAATCTTCATTAGGAGAGAGGAAGGATAATAAGGCATATGCTCTTGAAATTTCTGAGAGGAATTTTAAATAAATGCAGAGTAGTTACAAATCTACAAAAGATATTCTTGAGATAAAAACTTTCCAAAAATTCAAAGAAAAGTTAGGAATATTTCAGTGCGACCCCAACAGAATTCGTGATGAATATATTCAAGGGAATTTTCCATGTGACTTTATGGCAAGTCATACCTTATTACCCCCCAAAAATGGAAATTTTACTAATTAACACCATATGAGTGGAAGATAAAGATACATTATGTTAATTTAATATAACTATAATTTGACATGAGAATCACCCTATTAATACATTTTAGTAAGCTAAACACGCATTTTTATTGCATTATATGAACCATCATTGAACTTCTGGAAATGAAATTATGGTCAAATATAAATATTGTCATGTGGAAATTTATATTAAAGAGGAAATTCTTTTTTCCTCTAATTTCTTACAATATTTTCAGTTTCTTTGGAAATTATTTAATTATTTGGAAGATTTTTGGAGCTTCATAATAGACTTCTTATACAGAGTGTCCAAATGAAACCAAGTAATTAGATATATAGAAAGTGATCCTATGATAGAACTATATTGAGAATTTCTTGTGAAACAAAAATTAATCATCAGTAGGAAATATATATAAAGAAAAAAACAATGAAATTTATGAAATTTGGCTTTTAAAAGCTGAGTAATAATTTGAAAACTCCTTGATATTTTGTCTCCAATCCCATAGAATTTCATTCTTTGTGTATCGAATTCATTTTCAACTTTAAAATTCACGTAAAAAACCTTTGATAATCCAATTCATTTACTAAAAAAGGCCTATCATTGACCAATTTATTGAGCCCCAAAGTTTATTTCAAATGAAATGAAAAATTGGCCAAGCTGTATTAAATTCAAAAGATAAATCAAGCGTATGCTATAATTTAATTCAGGATCTATTCAGGAAAATAGAACTATTCAATTTATTTATGTAAATAAAAAAATCTTGCTTAAACTTCAGAAGTAATTTTCTGGAATTATCACAAAATCAGATATAGAAATTCAATTGAAAGGTTCAAATTTTCTGAGAGATATCTTAGAGGAATACTATTGAAAAGAAGAGCTATTGGATTTTCAAGTGCATTTTACCAACAAAACTTGACAGATTAAAGTCCCCAAACACAGTGAAAACAGCTAAGAGCAATATCTCAAAAGAAAGGCTGCATAAATATCTTTCCACAGCATGGAAGCCCATTTGGATAAAATGAAATGCGAAATTTTTAAGACGAGGATACCATTAGACACACTAAGACCCCCGAAGGAAATAGAGATATTATGGGAAGAAATAGTAGCCAATTTCATTTCATTCTTCTTATTTTTCCATACTAAAGTCCTCAAAGAGGTAGATACATTTTTACCCAATTAACCATAAGTAAAGTGGCTACATCTGACAGCAGGAGTTGAATTTGGAAAATTAAATGGGAGATATATTGGATACAGTTTGGAAGACAGAAAATAAATGCAATTAGAAATTAGAAGGTTTGGAAAAAGCTCAAGCCACATATGCAAGTCACACACTTTCAATTAATTTTCCTTATTATTAGTCTTTGGTAAAAGTTCTCAAAGATTCATTCCTAAGGAGGGAAAGAGATTTTGCATTTAGGATGTATGTTACTTTGTATCTTAATGAACATTATTTAATGAAAAATCACAGCATTTCATTGTTCTCAAAACCTATAGATATTACATTCATTTAATTTATGATGAAATAATCCATAAGATATATTTATATTAGTGCTTTGTTATTTAAAAGTAAATTGACTTAAGAGCAAATATTTCAAAACTCCAAGCCTTTCTCAAAGCTTTCAAAAAGTCAAACATCAATTGTTAATTGATCCTGTTCCTCTTAAAAGTATTTATTAAACCTTAAGCTATATCTCTCACTTTCTCCCTCTCATTAGGGAAATATCATTCGTTTGGAAATGAAACATGAATTCCTCATAGGTTACTTAATAAACAGTACCTTCATAGAGAGCTTATTGAAAGCTAATATATTTTGAATAGATATAACCAAGAATTTCATCTGAGAAGTTCTTAGGAGTATCTCTGGTATATTATTGAAAAAAAAATTGAAATAACAAAAAAAATCATTTTTTTCATTTCTAACTGCAGGAATTTTATTGTCTTATAGTCTGAAGCTATAGACTTAAAATATTCCTGATTTTGAAATTTTGAATATTTGTAAATATTATCATATCTCTGAATAATGAAAATAGAGAAGATCTTCATCTGTAGATTTTCACTTATGTAGAGGATTCCTTTCCAATTAGATATTCATATGCCTCTTTTCTATTTTTTTTAGCCTGTAAAAATGATCTACCAGATTGATTTTTTGTATTTTTTTAGGAAATTGTTTAATTATAAGGCAGGACAAAATAGCTTTGATTTTATTACAATCATTCTTTGTTGATAAAATTTAATGAAGAGGGGGGAAATTTAATAACCAGGAATTGTTTAGCCCTTTTAGCTTAAACTTGGTATTATCCTTTAAACCAACTCAATTCTACATGTGAAATTTGAGGAAAGCCAATTTGGTTTTCTCAATAGGCTCAATATCATACTTTCCCAAACTATCTTGTAAGCTAAATATTATTTATTAAAGCTCTGGGATAAATATTTGTTGTCTAAATCTTATTATTTAATATTCCATAATTAATTCTCTGATTTTTGGATTAAATACTCTAGCTAGATATTAGGAGGAACTGAAATTAACCTAAATTCTTAAGCTAAAAGACTGGATAAACTTGTGATGACTTTTGAAATTCAATTTGAAAAATAATAATATAACTTTAGAAATATGGCCGAATGAAGAAGATAAATGAAATACTATGAATAAGGAAAATAGTATGAAGATATCTCTCTCTCAGTAGCCTTTCTGAAAAAGGAGATCAAATCCATATATCTGCATAAGTTGAATTAAGAAGTGTGAAACTTGATTAGAAATTAGCAAAAAATACAAATCTCTAATTATTCAATGGATTATAGAATTCACCTTGTTGATTCTGAAATGATTTAATTTTAGACTTTCCTTCAGAAATATAGATGGAACAAGTATTCATATTTTTTATGTTAAAATTTATCTATCATACCAATTTCCAGTTTTGTTAGTATGAAAGGTAATTTCATCTATAGATACTAAGAAAAGGGTAATGGAATTTATATCATAAACGTTTTATGATATTTAGGTGATTAAAATGTTCCTGAATACTATCAATATATGTTCAGATAATAGTGGAGGTAAATTCTTTTGCAGTATTTTTTTGTATGAATTCTTTAAAAAGGGCTTAGAGTACCAGTTTTAGGCATATTATCTAAGGAGAAGAAGGAGAGATGATGTAGAAGTAATATTTGAGTTATTTACATCCAACTCCTCAGCGATATCCAGCCATTTTTGAAAAATAATCTAAATTATTTTCTAAAGCCTTCACTCTACCCATTAAAAATAACCCAGAGTATATAGCCAATTTGGCTTTCTACTTAAATTCATGTTTATAAATATTTCCTTTTGAACAATATCTTAATTTCCCATCAAGACACCTTCCAATACAATTAATTTTCTGGTATTTAAGAAAAATCTTTGTGTGCTAGCTTCAATAAAAGAGAATTAGTTTTTTAAAGGATATTCTGTTGATAGTTTTTGTTCTTTTTTAAACCTTTGGAGAGTAATTTCTTTTTTATCAACATTCTTTTATCTCCCCTTTACAATAGCTAAAAAAATGAATTTTTGGGTAAGCCCATGTAGGATTAGTTAATGATCTTCCATAATCTGAATTATTTTACCTTCACATCTTGAGTTAAAGTATATAATTGAAGATCATAGACTTAATAATGAGGGAGATATAAAGCTTCATTGTACCATAGCCCTCCTAACAGCTTTGAGGCTTTTATCCTAATAGTTTTTCCATCTTTTTGAAATAAAATCAAAGTAAAAAAGCTCAAAAAGAAGAATGTAATAAAGATAAAAAAGTATTTTTGTACTCAAACTACTAACAAAAGTTGCAATGCATTCTCAAATACGTGATATGAGATTAAGCCAAATAATTATAAAAAGAAGGTCTTAATATGATTATAATTACATTTATCCTGTATTCAAATTTTTCTTTGAAATAATTCTTTTTGTGAATTTTTCATTTTTATTCAATATTTATTTTTTCTTTTCAAAAATACAGTAGCAGTAACTCTGTATATCCTTCTACTGTAAATTTTTCTATTATTTTCAACAAATTTACAGTACCTGATACTATGCTTTCATAAAACAAATTATATGAAAATAATTCAGATTTAAAAAAAATTCAACAAGAAAAAATAATGATAATAATTATTTAAATAAAATAAAAAATGAAAAGAAGAAATGAATAAAGACATGAAAGAATAAGAATAATACCACTTTTAATTCCTAATGACAAATTTTATAACAAATTGAAATCATTTTGATTTGAAAGCTATTTTATTTTTTAATTTATAAATGAATTGTTGAAAGAAAGAAGATCTTTTGCATTTGTTTTTTTTTCAATATAAAAATTTCCAAATAAAAAAAGAGAAATACTGAAATTATATAGGAAGAAAACTAAGAGGGTCACCCATGATAGTTCTATTTTTATGGGAGCTTCATTCGATATAAACATCTTAAGAGAGCATTTTATTTATCATTTATTATTGGAATTTAATAAAGATCTTGGATGATATAAGTCTTGGCTTTTTTGTATGGAGGGTTTTTAAATAATGAGTAATTCTCTCAATTAAAAATATAGCTCTGATATCCTAAACTGAATTTAATTGTGATTTTTATTAATATTCTCAAACAATTTGGAGAAAAATTTCATACATCTCAAATTCCTAGTAGAATAAGAATAAAGTTAAATGTATCTAATTTGATGGAATAAGAGAAGAAGAAAGGAACTTAAAATTGCTGTAATATTTCAGTGGCTGAGAATTTCTTGGAATCTCTCACCAAAAAATCAAACTCTGGTGTTAACTCAGTTAATAGTAAAACTCCAATCTCACACTAAGCTGGTAACAAGCTATTTTACAAATGGAACACCTGCTGTCATGTGTAGCCACTTTGCTCATGGTAATTTTTAAGAATTATACTTTGAAAGCAGGGCTGTATCTTACAGCCATGAAGACTCTCACATACCATCTTCCAGCACACATGTAGCCATATCACACCGCTTTCCTTAAATCTTGGGTAGGAAATCCCCCTGCGCACAGCCTCCAAATGGTCAGCTCACAGTAGCTACAGCAAAGGAATCCTGTAAAACCATGGGAGATTAGAATAGGGGGAGGCCCCAGGGCCCAAAAACAGCCATTTATGGTCATTTTTGTGGCTTTTACTTATTTGAAAAAAGTCAATCCTCCTATAAAATTAAGCCATTTTTTGGAATAAATATTTTAATTTATAAATTAAACTAAATGCTTTGTTTTAAATCCATTCAGACCTTCAAAACCCATTATATCACATAAATATGGATATCTTTGGAAATCTTGGGGGCTTTCACTCATTTGGTAATAGTAAATATCCCCACAAACTGTCCTGACTCTTTGAATCAATACTCCGAAGTATCATTTAGAAACAGCTCTGTGTATTATATCCATACTGACCCTCAAAACACATTTTATGGCACAAATTTGTTCATTTTTTGGAATTTTTGGGAGTTTTCACTAATTCGGTGAAGCCAAAGCACCCAAGAAATTGGCACATTCTTTGGGATATATATTCAAAGTATACTTCAGAATAAAGGCTATACATGGAAGCCATAATTATCCCAAAAAATAAGGAAGAAATTTGGCCATTTTTTGGGATCTTGGGGGGGCTCACTCATTTGTAAAAAATTCAGCCCCGCGAATCATTGGCGCATTTTTTAATTAATATTTCAAAGTATAATTTTGAAAAATCTTTGTGCTTGAAATACATAAAGACCCTAAAATCCCATATAACTGCACAAATTTTTCAATATTTGGGAATAACCAGGCATACCCCCCATATAGTTTGGTTTTTGTTTCATTCTCCATATTTTCCTATAAAAAATCAGTTATTAGTATCCAAAATTTCATTTTTTATACACTTCATTGGATTTTCAAGTTTATATTTCGGCCCTTTGAACCCCCCAAATTCACTTTAGAAGCAATTTTTACATATTTTACAGTTGTGTAAATATTTGGATAAGGCTGTATTGGCACCAACATTTAAAAATAGAATTCTCCGGATCCACCAATAATTTGAAAGTGAATTTCCTTTCTTAGTGAGCTTCACAGACAGTTTTTATGGTTTTTATTTCAAATAGAAAACTTGTGATTCCATTATAAAAAAGACTTTCAATAATAAAAAATGAAGATATTATGCCTTTGTTTCAATCACATAATTATTTAATGTAGATTATGGTTTCATATATTTATTTCTTCAGACTATCATATTTTTTGAATGATTCTTGTATAAAATAGTTTCATAGTTCACATTTTATAATGAAGAGCTAATTGGTAATACTGAAGGAAAATATTCAAAAATAAAAATTTCAGGCTTAATTCATGGCCTGAACATGTTGCTTCAAATCTTATACATTTCTTTAATCAAGGACTTGAATATCTATTATCTGAAGCAGAATATAGCTTCATACTGTAAAGCCACATGCACTTTATATTTACTAGTGAGCTATAGAAAATACCTAGAATTAAATGTAAAAAGTCAAAAAATGAAGCTATATCAGGATTAGCTGGAAATAATAATATCAAAATTTTATGAGAAAGCCTATAAAGCTACAAAGTTCTTCTATAAATCTAATTCAATAAAAAAGATATTGATTCCTCGCCATTCGCACAAAAATGTCAAAATTTATGAAGAAACTCATCATGACAAAGCTTGTGATAACTCTATTTAAAATAAGCACAATTACTTTTTCCATTTACCATGTCGAATCCAGTTATTCATCTTAAGCTCCTGGATCAGTTTTTTTGTCTCTTTTGACCTTTTTGGGCTTCATAGTTTCCTCGCATATTGTAAAAATCTGTGAAAAATTGCGGGATCACAATGGACTTCAGTAATTGTACCTTAGTTTCTTGCATAGCTTTCCATCAGGATAGTGTGATAGGTTCTTGCATTTTCTACTATTATATATTGAAGAATAATCCAAAAGTTAATTTAATTTTCGAATTCTTAAAATGTCTACAAGTGACATGGTTTGAAAAACCCCAGAGACGCACTCAACATCTTTCCGAGAACTCTCTTTCTTTTATGAAAAAAATTGGGCTTCTTTATCTTTAGAATGAGCCAGGCTTCTAATCAGAGCATTCCATTTGAAATAAATACCATCAAAAATATAATAACCAAGAGTGTTTCAATCATTATTTATTTTATAGCTCAACTTAGATTAAATTCCTGCATTTTAAGTAACAATTACTAAAATGGAACAAGAAACCGATCAAACTAATAATCCAAAGCTTTGAAATTTCTTTCAAAATACTTCTATCATTTAAGAAATAGATATTAATTCAGGTCCCAGGGATTCCAAAATCATTGATACCATATCCAAAGGCTTTTAGAAGATAATTCCTCAAGAATATTTTTGGTTCCACCTTCTTTCCTCTAAAACTGGAAATCCCATTCCTGAGAGTAGCTTTTCTACATCCAATACATACCATCAAGGCTACCAAAACATCCTGGAAGTCAACATCTCTCATACTCAGAAATAATCAACTTTATCTTGGCCAGAAGCTGGGTTTTTTACAAATTTAGTACCAAATATTTAGATTATATCAACTGCGAATTCTTTCAAGCAAAGAAGTAAAGTGGCTTCTCCTAGATTAAAGTACTCATCCAGTACATTGGCTTCTACTACATATGCAAGTTTATAGAGTTCTGAAGAGGCATTTCGATATGTTGACAAATGTAGTTGATTAAAAAATCCCTGAAAAAAAATCAGAAAAGTATTTAAATAAAAACAAAAAGCTCTTGCTCTTTGTTTCTTAAAAAAATATTATTCTGAGTAAAAGCCTCACAAATCTACACAAAGAGATATTTTGTAATCTGATATTCTCTTTTGAAAGAAATACTTCATTCATGTAATGCCTTCCTTAAATTAATACTTAACTAATGACTTATCTGCTAATTGTTCATAGTCAATAAATATGGCTATTCTGTGGTGATTCATTTGGCTATTTTAATAAATCTATTTCTTCATAATCATCAAAAATTATCACTTTTTGATTGAGAATGATATTTTGTGATATTCCCATTTGTAAGTTTCTTTAGATGTGTGGTGACTGTGGTCAGGGTATGGTAAGTTTTTAAAAGCTTAAATTGGATACAGCGTATCTGTTCCAGTTTTTTGATATTGTGTTTATTTAGAAAAAAATCTTGAAACTTTCAGTAAAGAAGGTAAAATACAGGATTGTTTACAGAAATTTCTGTAGCTACTCTTATAGGTTGTTTTTTCATTAATAGTACCCCTATCCAGTGAGAAGAACATATGAAAGTGTTTTTATAATTCATCTAATTCTTCTAGACCATACAATAATAAATCACACTTGGAGTAGCCAATTTCAAAACTCTATATCAAAAAGGATTCAGATAGCCTATCACAAGTCTCTTGGAAAGCCTGTGACAATTATAGAAGGATAAAAGTATCATTCAAAAGAAGTTCCTCCAATATAATCCTTGTAGAACTGTAGCCTTTATTCTGAATAGTTTCCCTCAGGACATCTTTGGAGTTTGAAGTGAAGAGGAGGGGCGAAATGGGAAACTCAGGTGGGCTTATATAAGTGATGGGAATGAGTGAGAGGTGAACCATACAGAAATTCATTGAATTATGAGAGTTTTAGAGATTCTTTATAGGTGATAAATAATTTTTGGGTGGGTATTACCCTTTTTCAGTTTGGAAAATATGAATTCATGGGGAAACCTATCATAAGCCTTCTTGAATTAAATATATAATCCATAACCTTGTTGACCAATTTTTTTTGGAATTGGGATATTTCACTCAGAACAATGAGATGTGTTGTCTCTACCTTCCTAGTTGATCATCAAGCCTGTGAAGTCTCAAAGAAGCCATGTGCTTCTAGTTGATATGATATAAGGTGTGATAAAATCGTTTTTAAAATACTATTTTCAGTATAGGATAGAGTAATACCTGCGATTTTTCAGGGATAACTGAGATTCAGAAAAGGATTCTCAATATATATTAGAAGTTCTCCCCTCCAGTTTGTGGATTTCAGCCAGTATGAGGCAGGGATTCATGATACCCTGTATCTATTCAGAGATGAAGTGGATATATGGGATAGTATCCCACAGTAACGCTGTATTGGTCTAAATGTGGGATTTTGACCTTAAAGCTGCTATAACTGTGTCATTTCTTAAGATATTGAGCTAAACATTGGTTCATTGTGTATCCCTGGATACTGTCTACAAAATGATACCTCATTTTGTATGGTTAACATTAAATATGGCAAAGTTATGCCATGTTCAATTTTAGTTATCCAGATATATGATTATCTCAAAATCTGTATGGAACTTCTTTGCCCCATACCTTTTGTTCTAGATGAGATATGGGGAAATGGATCACAACATCAAATTTGCATCATACTTCTTGATGATTTATATATTTTGAATTATCTCCACATTTTGGTTTGCTTCCTTAGTTGTTTGGCAATTGTATGGGTGTTTTTTCTCCTTTAATATTGACTTCTTATTTCAAAGTTTGTGTTTCTATTCTTTTGAAGCTTCATTTTATTAAAATTTTTCTTTTTAGATTCCCTGAACTGATTCACTGACTTGTTTGAGGATTATCAAATTTCTTTGAAAATCTCAAACATTCTAGGTTGATTGCAAGATTAATCAAGTAATTTCTTTAATATTCATCATCTCCTCCATAATATTTCACACATTATTGGGCTATTTATCTCAATATTTATTGATAATAGCTCACATTCAAAAAAGAGTTTTTTCCTTTTGTTTCTGATATTTGATATTTTCAATTTCAATCCAATTTTTTGAGTAATTTTTTGATATATTGGGCTCAAATTTCAAAATAACATTGTGGTAGTGGGAATAATGGGTATTTCAGAAGATCTTTTTGGAAAATAATTAATTTAAGGGTATCTGGAAGCCTCTTTTGAGTAATTATACAGTGATTTACTGAGATATTTAAGTAGAAAGGCTGGAAATCCAGAAATCTTGATGGGTTTTCTTCTTATGGTAACCAAATTCTGTATGGCTTATGAGTTTTCTATCCATCTTTAGCTCCCATTAATATGGTGTACCACCTTTTCTATGTCTTTAAAAGTTTTTGAATATATCTAATTCAATCCTACTCCTATTTTACATATATCTTGAGCTAACAGAGTCGGATTTCATAAAAACCTATTAGCGATCTCAAAGCCCTTTGAATAGATACTCTCTTCATTTAGTGAATCACAAAAACTTACAAATTAAATGTTTTCAGGGACTTATTTTTATTATCTCGAATTTGATGAGATATTGAAATAATACAAGTCTTTGCTTAATGGCCTTATAATATATTATCACATTATCAAAAACATTGATTTTGAAAATTTAAAAGATGGCAGATATCACTTCTATCTGAGGCTTCCACCTGTTAGAATAATGACCATTTTTGGGCCATCTGATACCTGGAATAGAGCAAAAAGAATTATAATTTCTAAGTTATTTTCCCCCTGGAAAGTACCTGTTGAATAATATTTGAGCTGGGAGAGGTAAAAGGGTACTTTAAAACATTTAATTCCCACATTTCATTTTTGATTTTTTTGTAGACTCCTCCCTTACTTTCAAATTGAAGTTTTTTTTGAAATATTTCATTATTAATGCCCACCTTTAAGTTACTTTAATGATGTTTTTTCATATATTTTCAATTTAAATCTCCTTTTATTGACTCATCTTGATTTTCTCCCAAATCTAAACTTTCTTTTTTTTTTAACTTTTAAGAAATGATTAATTATTAAATTTATCTACGAGAACTTCATCAGTTACACAATCACAACAAATAACCCAAACATCTTTCATTGAAATCTTAAACACTTTGACAAATCTCAAATGGTTGTGTTTGTTAATATACCTTAACCAAACTGAAGCTATTTTATTGAGTGTTGATGACTAGACCTATTCAGAAATCAGATGAAATATGATTTTACTGAGAGAACAAAGGCCTTGATTTAAGTACTAACTGGCTTTTCTCATCGATGAAATCCCCAAAAAAACCAGTTAATCTTGGATTATAGAATACTGACAAACATTGTTACAGCTCCCAGCTCAAAAAAGAACTTCGTTTGTATCACCTTTTCTCTTATATTAATTAGTACTTAGATCACTTATTAAAGAATTTTGACTTCCAAAATATTGTATCAATGGAAGATTTGATAGCTTCACTTATGTATTTTATTTTAGAATCGGAATCTACTATCTAAATAACGCAATTGAAATGGTATAATGCTCTGTGAGAGATTATAAATCCAGAACTTATCAATATGATCTTCCAGAATACCACACTAACCGCTCACCTATGAAATATTCATTTCTATCATTAATATCACCTTTTAAAAATCCTGAACAAAAATAAATACCACATTTCCTCAACAGCTTATACTTGTACCAGTTCCAATGTGACAGCCTATATGTGTGTCACCGGTAGCTTCCTGAATAACAAATTCAAGCTTTCATCAGTAATCTTGAGCCTTTCTTAAGTCAAATATTCCTCATTGGAGTTCCCAATTTCTCAATAAGGAAAAAATTCTGGAGTGTCACTGGAAAAGTGATTTTCAAAATAGAACTATTCATTTAAATTTTTTAAAAAAATGGTCTGTGTCACAAAATACAAATAGATATTAACTCACCAAATTTCCCAAGAAATAAAAAAATCCTATTTTTCTTGGCCAAGTATAAATCAGTTTGTTTGGCAGAAAACATAGCTCATCTCGCAGAAATAGTTGGACTCGAGGTGATTTCCAATGGATTGGCTTCATCTGTGTACTTACCAGTAAGTGAAACATACCCAATGGCCATCACTCTAACATAGCTGACCTATCCAATGGTTGAAACATAAATAATAATTCAATTATTCTTTTATATTTCTTTCCTCACCCTTAAGTCACAGTCCCCAATTCCAGGAGACATTTCTTACAATTTTCAAGCTCATATATAATTAAAATAAGCCAAAAAATGCAGGAAATGCTTTACTGAATGTCTGTGAAAGGTGAAATTCCACTTACAATATTCTGGTCCAACCTTTACCCCTAAAAGACGCCTGTGATCAGCTTCTCAGTACTCAAAACATACCATAATACCAGCCTGATCATCTTTAATGGAATAATTTGAAGGTATTTATTTACTTCCTCAAACAATTATATAAAGCCGCCCAAATATTCTGTGGTCTAAATTACCCCACAATAAACCATGTTCCACCACTCTGTATCCGTCTATTCAAATTTATTGATTTGGTAGGTTATTTTTATCCTTTTATCTCATTTACTCAGAGTCCTAGGAGTTTCTTTAGATAATAATAGTAGTTTGAGAAGTCTCATTTATCTCCAATTGAGCCAGAAGCATATGCTATGTCAAACTAACTGCACATGAAGATATCAATAATGAATACCCTAGTGATATCTACACCATTTTGCATCCATGAGTCAAAATAAAGTTTTTTTATATTAATGAAGAAATATTGGCTTTTTTTTTGTCTCAGGAATGAATTTTAAAACATCTTCAAAGAAAAATTTAAGTGACATTTCAAAGAATCAATTAAAAATAACATTCTGGACCTTACCAACAAAAAAGGTGCTAGCTTATTTGGTTAAATTTTTTCATCAATTTCTCTAGAGGTTAATACTTTGTATACTGAACTGGATCAATTTTGCATTAAAGCATTGGAGCCAACAGGAACAGATATCTTACTATTTTTGAATATGAAATTTTCAGTATTTCCTACTCTAATCTCAATGGGATACAAATACCTTTTGATTCCTGAAATTATTTCACCTTTAAAGAAAGTTTTTTTCTTGTGATAGAAAGGTTTTTAATTATAAATGTGCTTCTCTCATATACGCATGTAGAACAACTGTCTTGCATTGAAAAATGAGCATGTAATTTTGGCCAATTGTACTCTCAATATTACATGCTTTTCTTTGAGTCTTTATTCTGTAATTTGTTTCTTAATTTTGATGTTTTGAGAAGTTTTTTCTTTGTTTTTAATTTTTGAAAGAAAAATTATTTCAAAACTTTGGTTCCGTGTTGGGTGGGTATAGCCCTACCAGATTGTAAGGTGTGGATATGAAACTTTGATTAAAAATCAAGTACTTTTCCTGTCCTCAAAATTTGTATAAGGTAAAAATCAATTAAAAATAGTAAAGGATATTATTTTTAAGAGAAAACACACCAAATTTATTGTTTATAGCTTTATTAGTATAAAAAAATAATATTATAAAGATTTATTGTTTTACCAACAATAAAAATTTATCCAAAAATACTCTACAAGAGATATTTAAGGCTACAAAAGAAATTTCTTCAAGCGCAATTTCAATTGGAATTAATTGAGCAAAGAACTGAAAGCAATTAGTTAAAGAACAAAGTCTTCAAAAAGAATATTAAAGAGAAAACACACCCAAAAGTGACCAGAGTGAATTTGGAAACAAAGTGACAAAGTTAACAGTGATGAAAGATGCTTTAATTCACTTTTGGGGTGGTTCAGGGGTAAAAATGATTATAAGAGTCACAAACAATGATTATAATGATTTTTTCACGTGGTTAAAAGGATTAAAATGATTTAAAAATGGTGGTTGGAATCTTTGATTGATTGGTTTAACAGTGTTTAAACTAATTAATAAAAGGAAAAGATTCTAACATGAAGAGAAAAGTGGGGCAAAGAAGACATTCTTTTATAGCCATCAATTTTCTTACTCCAAAAGTAAAATTTACTCTTGTCAGTTGTGAAAAACAGTCTGACAACAGAAAAGCCAATTATGGCATCATTGGACCCTGGTTTTAGCCATTTTTAGCCATTTTAGACCCTTGAATCAGCCATTACTATAGCAATACCAGGCCTAGAGCCTTCAAAACACGTCAGAATGTGTGTCAGAGGCGTAGAAACCAGTTAAAACTGTTTTTATTATGATTGTTTTATCTTAAGGGTAGTTTTACCCTCTCGGCAACAGCTAAAACTACCCCAGTTGGTATCAAAACCTCATCATCAATTGAGTCCACAGACCCTGTAACTCAATTCCAGGCCAAAAGTTATGAACTTTTGTGTGAATTTTGACATCCCACGCCTGTCAGCAAGGATTTTGGGGGTCTAGCTCCCCCTTAGAGCTGGAGTTCCTTTTCCCCCCCAAATTTAATCTTTCCAATTTATTTTTCCTTTAATTCCTCATCATGTATTATACTTATAATTTACATATGTAATTCAATTCAATCGTACAGTACAATACAGTAATAATTGACACCTCATATGTAAATCAAAGTTCACTTATGTAATACACGCGCACATTTTGACATTTCAATTGAATTCAATTGAAAATACTTCAAGTCCTCATAACTTCTAAACTAAACACAACACCTCAATTTTAACACAAAAATTGATGGTTAACACCACATGTGGTGTGAATTAAATTAAATTTTTGAGGATTTTCAACTTTTGTATTGAAAATACTAAAAACTTAATTTAAGCTTATTTAGAGTTGAGTTACAAGAATTTCACTCAGAGGTGACCCCACCTGATTTTTTATGTGGAATCCAATGGTGAAATAATTTTTATGTGTTTATTTATTGGATAAAAAGTTATAATAATTTTTATTTAACTTTTTTCCAAAGTTATTTATTTTTTCACAATTTTGTTAAAATTTCATTTTTACTTAATTTTTTCAAGTATAAATGTAATTTTATACTTACAAAATTTAATGTATTTTTATTTTTAAATTGTAATTAATTTTTTATTTTTAATATAATTTTATATTTATATTTTTATTTTTATTTTAATAATATAAATAAATTTATTTTATTTATATTAATATGTTATTTTTGTATTTGTGGTCTTTTGGGTATATGAAATTACCTCTAAGGCTCACACAGATGGTGAGCTAAAAATCCCCTTTAAAGTTCCCTTTTCCCACCCATGACAGGGAAGGGAAAAAGGGATTTCAGGAGGTTCATTTTATGGGAATCAGCCTTAATTCTATTATTTGTTGAATTTTACTTTATCCTCCTTGAAATTAATGTTCCTCCAAGGATATATATATCATTTTTCAAACCATGGATTATTTTATGAAGAGGGTATATTCATCATTTATTATTTCTAGTGTTCTTCAGCTATAAATACAAACAGATTCCTCAAAAAAGGGTTTGTATATGAGGATTTGTTTAAGGCTTGATTCTCTTTTTTATGTTTCTAATTATATCAATATAATCTCATTCAAGTGATTTTTTAATTGATACCTTAATGATGATTCATTTTTGTGGAGAAATTGTTTACCAATTGATTTTTGTGACCATTTTTGGAGTTAGAAAAGAGAAAATAGCTACAATGTTTTGTATTTTTCAAATTTTGAAAAGCTTTGAGAACTATTTAATTGATGAGTTGATTTCTGATTGGCAGATTCATTTGAGGTGATTGTTAAGGAGTATATTAAAACAATGATATAATTAAGATGTTTGACTAATGAGGAAAATTGATTTCGTAAAATATTGAAAAATATCTGAATGTTTAATAGATAGTGTATATAATAGGGGTAGTAATCTAGAATCTTCACTTAGGAATGAGGGAATTAACATAAATAAAAAGCGTAATTTTTGTTTGATAAAATTTGTTCAAAATCTTATAGGGATTCAAATTCAAATAACAGCATATTTTCTTTTTTGCAAGATATTTTATAGGTATATTTTAAAAAAAGATACTATTCAAATGTTCCTTATGCCTTGTAAGATAACACTATTTAAAGCTCTTTTTAGGCTTCTTAGGGAGTTCAATAGTAGCGCGAGATTCTTGACATTCCAATTCGAACTCTAACAATGAAGGCCTAATGCTTAAGGCCAATTTTGGCAACCACACTCTTAAAAACAAATTCTTTGCCACCCCCTTACAAACGCTGGTAACAGTTATCGCGTCCACTCCGATTGTATTTTTGGTTCCATTTCTTCAAGCATCATCAAGAGAGAGGGCCAGGCCTTGTGGATAGCAGCATTTACAAGCTGCAATACTTAAAAAAGCTTTAAAACTTTTCTTGAATGCAAAAAAATTCTTACAGATTTCGTTGAACACCTGATTAGTTAATAACCAATTGGTTATAAAAAGTTATTGTTAACAAAACGAAATCAAAATCGTATACAGTTATAAAAGCAGACGTGGCCACAACTTGCGCGATGTGAGCGAGAGAAAGACAGCTAAAGCCATACTACGCCTCAAAGCGCATTTAGATTACACACTAATCAATAAAAATGTTTTTGGTTTGATGAGCAGAATCAGAAACACTTTAAAACGGACATTTCTGGGAAGCAAACGGCGCGAAAATGCGGGGTGAGTATTAAAAATTAAAAGGTATGCAGGATCCACACACAAGAGCCGGGAGCCATGATTACTTGGGTGTAAACTTTACCTTTAAAGGAGTATGTCAAAAAAGGCTGGTGTCAAGCACAGATTGATTGAATAGAAGGTGTCTCGCTAAAATCAATGTAGCCAAATTAAAATCAGACAAGTTGTTTTTGAAGGCAATAGGCACTATTCGTAATGTTTTGGTTAATTCTCCAGAGGGCCATCCCAGAGCGTTGAAATCCAGCATTCCAAATTTCATCAAGCCTATCAAGATCCAAATGAGGAATTGAAGAGCTCCAAGCCAGCACCAGCCAATTTTCATCATCTAAATCTATCGCCCATCTTGGGGACAAGAGGCAAGCTTCATCGATTTTTAAATCACATAGGCGAGCCATCAAATGTTTCTTCGAGCTACCCCTCAAGTTTTCAACATTGTCTAATTGAGCAGTCGTGATAAGGGTCGATGGAACATCAAAGGTCTTGTAGCTTATTAAGGTTCTAGCTTCGGGTGGCAGGGCCTGTAGAGCTGTCTCCAGGCCTGCTTGGTGTAAATACCCGAACAAGGCAACGATCACGATTGAATGTATTAAATGAACTGTCTACAGACATAATTGGCTTAGGAATGACGTTTCGCTCATAAGCCCAATCATTCAAAGCGTGATGCTTACCCAAAAACCATTACGAAATGGCCAAGTATTTTTGCGTAGAACTTGTGAGCCAAGTACTGCCAATGGGAGACCAAGTGGTAGGAGAAAACGGGGTTCTTGATGTGGTTGAAGAGATAGTACCAATACTCCAGAACAAAGCGATAGAGCTGATACTATAAAAGAACTATCTAGTCAATCACAGGTAAGAGCCTCAAGAGGTAAGAAACGGAGGGATTGGGAATATACATTTCACAAGTATTGTAGAGGACATTTTGATTCGAATTCCGTACCAGCCCGCTAGCCAAAGGGCTGGCCCAAATGCAATGGGGCCGTTGATAAGCAGGTGAAGCCAATACGGGTGAGTACCATGAAGCGCGAGATTTCGACGATCAAGGTTATAGATTAGAAATTCCAACGGGGTAATGCATGGCCAACGGTGAAAGTAGAAAGAATCGACTAAGGTCAACGCTACCACGGAAAAAAGAGCGCTGAGGACGGCAGTGGTCAAGAGGGAGGGTGACCGAATCAGACGTGTATAGCCAAACCACAAAACCACCGGCAAGGCGAAGGCGAGATAAGTGACGCGAACCCAGAGCGTCAAGACATTTAAGAAAGTCAAGAGGGCAACCGAGGACTTGCTGAGTCTATGTGGGTGAATAGATAAGGAAAGAGTAAGGATTAAGGTGAATAATATTGATTCAAGCGAGTTTGAAAACGTTCGACAAAGGAAAAGAAGTGAAAATGGCGACGAGGCAAGCAAGAGCCTAATTGATTGGGATTTGGTGAGGCGAAAGGCGCAATAGTCGACTAGGCAAGATAATGGAAACAAGGCCAATCGAGGAGCAATGACCAAGGACCTGGTAGAAAGCTCTTTGAGTGATTGGATCGACAGATAATTATTGCAGTCCAGAAGCAGAAAAAGTTAGATTTGAAAGATGTTCGGATGAAGAGAGGATGTGAATAAGATGACCTGGAAGGGAAAACGAACGATGAATGCTTAACTGATGAGATTCCAACGATTTAAGAATTTTAGTAAGTTCAGTGCGACATGACTTGTCAACCAAACGGGGACGATACTCCTAATTGGGCCGTTGCCGACGGCAAAGATCTGATGAGGCTTGGTTGGATTCCACTCCCATGCTCTGGCAAGGTGAGATTGCTTGGATGGATTGAAGACATCATCGATGGCGATCTCGATATTCTGGAAGAACTCGTCTGGATGGATATAAGAAGTCGACGTCAAGATGATCACCAGTCGCAAGAATACGAAAATATAGTAAAGATGACGTGATGCTTTCCACATTCTTCCTTCTTGGGAAATTTCCGAATCCTCAAAGCATCTTCTTCCTTTGTTTGTTGATACTTGATAATCTTCGGGAACGTTCGGGGTGATCACTAAAAATTAGTGTCTGTTTCTTTGGAGAACGAATCTGGAGACAATCAAGGAGTGATTGATGGATCGGATTTAAGCGTTTGACGAGGTTCCAACCAATCAATCTCCAGAATTCCCGCCAGCGAAAATCAAATTCATCGCCATCATGTCTTCTAGCTTAATCCCATTTCAAAAGAATATATTGGAAGAAATCTCAACCGAAGATGGCCTGTTGGTCTTAGCTCGTGGTCTAGGACTTCGATTGGTCATCTCCAACTTCTTGCGTTCGTATTGTCGGCCATCGAAACAACATGGCATCGTTTTCGTCGTCAACGCTTCAGCCGAAGACGAAGCCGGCATAAACGACGAACTAGGAATGAGGATGACCTGTATCGGATTTGAGATGGGCTCTCGAGAGAGGTAAAATAGCACCTTTGCTCTTGCCCTTGGGTAGTACTAAACTGAGCCCTTTGATTCGCTTTGAACACCAACGATAAATAGAGAAAACATCTTCAAACAAGGCGGCGTCTTGTCCATAACTTCAAGGATCTTAATTGTGGATATGTTAAACTCCAAATTGGATTTCTCGCAAATCGATGGTATTATCATCTTACATGCTGAAGAGTAAGTTTTGCTTCATGATGCGTTTATCATAGTTGCTCAGCTGCTTGGTATTATCTTTGTTTTGAACAGAGTTACACCTACTTCAATCGAAGCGTTTATCATTCGTGTCTTTCGGAAATCAAACCAAGTCAGTGCTCCTTTCCTAATTCACATTTTAAGAGATCGATTGACTCAAGATCAAATTGAAAACTAATAATTTGTTTCGATCTTTTCAAAAGAAAGGATTCATCAAAGCCTTTTCTGAAGAACCCGAACATTTTACCTACGGCTTCTCGCCATTACAGACCGTCTTGGGTCAATTGAAGATTAGAGCCGTCTTTCTTTGGCCAAGGTCAGATATACGTTCGTCACATTCTCTGCATTTGATTGGCAACAGCTCAAATGTATCAGCCGATCAATTCACTAATGAGTTTGTTGGTTCTAAAACCTCAGATTTCGTCTCGAAGTCAAGCGCGATCTTGAGGCTAAAAAGCCAAAAGTGATTGAGCTACATCAACCACTTTCAGCCGCCATGGCCGAAATTCAAACTGCTATCATCGAATCCATGGATGCCACCCTGGCTGAGATTCGCAGAAGTAACACAAACGTATCTTTAGTTCTGCTTTGCCTTGCCCTTAAAATTGGCTTAATTGACCCGAAAAGTTCTTTTATTGGGTCTCACAGCTAGAGGTCGACGATCTTACAATTGACAATGCTTTGCATCGTTCGTTTGACAACATTATTCGTACTCACCTAAATCCAATCTGGCATCGAGTCAGCCCTAAAACCCGGCAGTTGGTCTCGGATTTGACAACATTAAGAAAGTTATTATCGTTAGTTTCTCACTCACCTCACTCTTTAAAACAAATTCACCTCTAGTCATACCGTCTTTATGAGGTGCTCAGACGCATTAAGAGATCACCTTTTTAGGTACAACTTGCTCATAAGCAATCCATCTTTCTTTATTTTTAGCTACCTCCTCAGTTTTGATTGTGTAATGTTTTACAGATTTTTGGAAACCATTCTTTTCGCCAATTCTTCTAATCAAACTTCAACAAGCGTCAAGCAAAACGAAAGTCCATGGCTCTTTACATCTGCAGCAGATACGATTTTCTCAGTTGCAAAAAACAGAGTGTATATAAAAACTCTAGACGATAAAAAATCCAAAGTGCAGGTTGCGTCCAATGGGATTTCGTCTTGGCTAGAAGGACCAAACCAAGAAGAAGAAGAAGCCATGCGAGAGGCCGAAGAGGCTGCTTTAATGGCTGCTGAGGTGGCCGGCTATGACGTGTCTGGCTTTAACCGCTCTGCTAACAGTTGGAGTTGGTTACCTAAAGGTACAACACCTGTGCTTGAAGATCAACCTAAATGGCAACTGCTTCAAGAGGTTCTTAAAGAAATTGAAGAAAGCATCTGGCAAGATGAAGGTGAGATAGGTAATTTTGTGTGTATTTTCAATGTACAATCATCCTTATCTCACAATAAAAATTTACTATCAAACCGGTTTTCGCAATTTTCCACCCCTAGAAGCAATAGATTCGAATTCTATTTTAATCATGTGTTCCTCAACTTCAACCTGTTCAGTACTCAAGGAATATCTTGCCACTCAGCACGAATCTCTAGATCCTAAATTTGGAATTCGCTTCATGATGAAACGGCGCTTACGAAATTATTTTTTTTGGAAAGGTACCATTGGAAAAATGTCAAACAATCTCTCTTCCAAGCCATGTGTTCCTGAAATCAGCAAATCAACAAGAGAAGGATTCGGTCAGAGTGCACTTTCAAAGCGCACGTCAGATTATCAAAAAAAGGCAAGCTTTTTGAACAAGAGGAGGAGAATGAGAGGCGGTATTAGTGGAGAAATTTCAGGTACTTCAAGAGGAGATCAACAAATCGTTAATAAACCAAATGATCCCAATGCAATGAAGAAAGAAGCAACTGAAGTGGCCGATCTGTATGTCATTCCAAATTTGTTGTTACAATGAACCGAGATTGATTAAGGAGTTTCACATGGTTTTTGGCGGAGCTGCAGCTTAGACTCGATGACTAGCGCTTCTACGTTTGAAGTCAAAACTTTAGCAAAGGAATCATCTAATCAAGACCTTGTAGTAGACGAATTTAACGAGGATGAGTTTGCCGCACAATTTGAAATGTTGTCTATGGACGATTTGGTAGTTATTCGTCCTTATTTGGGAGATGAAGATGATCGAGTGTTGGAGGAGTTAAGACCTCGTCACATAGTAATGTATGAGCCTGATGTGGGGTTCGTGCGGAGAGTAGAAGTAAGTGTAGTATTTATTTATTTATCAAAAAACACATCAGCACTTGCGATCACAACACGAGTAAATGGGAAGAGAATGTTGAAGACTTTATTAACATGCTTTAGTGCTACCGAATGAGAAATCCACAGTTACACGTCAAGCCATATTTTCTGATGTATAGCGATTCAGTTGAAGAACAGAAATACTTGTCAAGTATTAGAAAGGAAAAAGAATCATTTGAAAGATTGATTCGCCAAAACTCGGTTGGTTGATTTGAGTGCTTATAAATGTTAATACTTGCGACATATTACTGAAGCACCATAAGTGTCTACATTTTGCTTGCTAGTCTATGGTCATTGCGCTAGAAGCTGAGGTAAGACCTGGTGAAAAGAACGAGGGAGAATTGGCCAGTACAATCTCAACTCGCCTCGCAGGAGGCCAATCACTCCAAACAGCTATGCCCAAGGTGAGTTTGCCTTACCACAAATTAGCACTGCTTCAAAAAACAGAGCGTAGCCTTTTAAATTGATGTCGTACTCTACTAGGTTGTCGTTGATGTGCGCGAGTTTCGATCTTCACTTCCTTCTCTACTTCATGCTGCCAATTTTATGGTAGAACCCACAACCTTGATGGTTGGAGATTATATTTTGTCACCCGAAATGTGCGTGGAACGCAAAAGCATTTCGGATTTGATCCAAAGTTTTAATTCCGGAAGGCTGTGAGTTTAAAAACACTAATTCGTCTGGTGTTGAAGCTTTATTTTAACCTCTATTGAATTTTTAATCAGTTACCAACAATGTGAAATGATGTCTACTCATTACAAACAGCCAATTCTGTTGATTGAGTTTGATGAAAAAAAGTCATTTACGCTTGAGGTCTGTTGCTTTTACTTTTAACTATCACCAATTAATCAATTAAGCATTTGCGATGGTTTGTTTATGCCTTGTCAGACCTACAAAGATTCGAGGGGATTGAGCACAAATATTTATAATACCCTCTCCGATTCGGACCTACAAGCTAAACTAGTATTGCTCACCTTGAGCTTTCGTAAGCTAAGACTTATCTGGTCATCCTCACCATACTCGACGGCCGAAATCTTCAGAGAATTGAAATTGACACATGCCGAGCCAGAAGCAGAAGCAGCTAGTTTGGTTGGATGGGATGATGATTCGAAGGGGGAAAAGGGTCGATTGGACTTATTGACTGGTGGAAATGGGGTATGCTTGCCAGCCCAAGAAATGCTGAAAAGTCTACCCGGAATGGATGAGTTAAAGGCTCGAAAAATGATTCACGGTGGGCGGCGTGCAGAAAAAAATCAACCACAGGTGAAAAACTTGTCTGAGCTTTGTCAGTTGAGCGAAAGGGATTTAAAAAACATGATTGGACCTGAAGCTGGCTCAAGATTGTATCGGTTCATTCATGAAGAAGTTGATCAGAAGCAATAAAAGATTGATAGAAAACCCCAAGCACCGACTGGATTAATTTTTTGCCAATGTACAAACAATCAGAGTATCTTGTATAAACCAAGCGGCCAGCACAAAGGCTTTGGCATGAAACTATGTAATACGGGAATTGTTTTCAAGTCGTCTTAGAATAGTTCCAGTTTTCACAAATTCAGATCCTTCAAAATTGACATTGATAGAGATAGAAAGAATCATCGCAGGCATAATCAAAGTAAAATACACTATGTAAATGAAAATATTTGAAGTTTCAAGTTCCACCGAATAAAGGCAGTGTCCTGTTTCATTTTTTCTCATCAACTCTGGCTGTAACTGGGGACAAATATCATAAACATCATAAAAATGTTAAAGCAAGTTGCTTCCCCAAGGTAATCCAAATAAATGCTTTGCTTGCATTCTATAAGCAGGAAACGCCATAGACTCTTTTATGAGGGTACAGTAGAACAATTTGGGCTCATTGACCCATCTATTCTATTTTTTCACCTAATTTGATCAGAAGGACAAGTGACATGTTTCTTGACCATTTTCAATGTCTCCTGCTGCCCCAATCAATGACTGGTAGTGATAATTACTTCCAAAGCAGAAAGCAATTTCTGAAAAACTCAAAAAACTCATTGGAAGAGGCAAAGAGGTCATGAAAACCTATACTTAATTCATCCCAAGTGGCCAAAACATTTGTTATGCTTAACTATTTTGGAGAAAACTTGATCTGGGTTCAAATCAAAAAAAACCTTTCAATTTCCACAGTTGAAGTGTTTACCTAATTTTCTACATACATCAGATTCCTACTTGTTTCTTGCAATAATTGAAGTTAAAATAGCAATATACATTCTTGGACACAACTGACCTGTTAAATTTGCATAAAAGTGCACTTTTTACAGGGATCTTTCAGTTATTAATAATGGGAAGGAAAAGGTAATGAAATCTTATTTTATTCAATTTCTATGACCCTTTTTTAAAGATTTTGTTTTCACATTTTCTGTTTTAAAATATTATATCTCTTTAAAATTGATTTAGATATTCATACTTAGTATTATTATTATTACATTAAAGATTTTAATTTTAGTATAGTAAATGTTTTATCACTCAAAAAAAAGCCTAATCAAATATCTTTTTTAAAGAAAAAACCAAAATTTTGAATTTAAATTTGTTTATTTATTGATTTCATACAAAATTAATTATTGGAAGTTTCCATTACCTTCCTTTTTTAATGAAAAAGATCAAAATATATAAACAAAAAACTTGAAAAAAATATTATTGATTTATTTGAGTTTTTTAATTTTCAAAGATCATTATTTAAATGTTTTGATTGAAAAAAAACAACTTCCAACTTAAAATCAATGTTAAAACATTGAACTAAATATACATATTCTTAAGAAATGTAAAAATTATATTTTTAATAATATTTTTTGCTTGGACTTGAATAGCTTTGTGGTAAATTTAAGTAATTAATTTAAAGTAATTTACTAAAAAGCATCAAAATTTACTTAAAAAAACAATAAATTCCCCACTTCACTCTCCTCTCAAAAGAAAATATCTTCCAAGATTTGTTTCCCTTTTTTTCTAATATTGTTGTAAGAAATCATAAATCTGATTAATAAATATTATTTTAAACTTTTTTGAATTAAAAAATTGTTCAATTTAGTTATCTTTGGAAAAAATAACCAATTTTGCTTAAACAAAAAATACACAAAAAAAATTTACTTATATAACTCTGATATTGTTTGTTTTTTAAATTAAATGAAATAATAAGTATTATTTTTTTAAAAAAAAGACATTAACTTTGTGGTTTTTTTATCCCACAAAAATAAAAACATACTATTCTTAGGATATATTTCAAAAGAACTATGTGATATTCTTTTTGGTTTTTAATTGAGCCTGATAAAAAATAACAAAACATTTCATTCTAATTATATTTAATATTATATGCTTTTATTTGGTGTTTAATTAGGTTTGGCTTTGTAGTTAAATTACCCAGCTTATAAAAAAAAAAATTTCTATTAATATTAGTCAATTTTTTCTTGAAAAAATATAAATTATTAAAAGAGAAATGAAATTTGGGCTTTTATTGTGGGAGAATTTATTTTATTGGTTGGAATTATAGATACCAAGATCAAAAAATCAAAAATTAATCAATATTGAATAAGATTTTGGTCACATAGTAATGTGTTTATCTTTATAGGTTGAAGAAAATTTTTAAAAGTAAATAATTTATGTTTTCTTTTGTTTTTTCATTTAAAACCAAATCCTTGTATTTTAAATTAAGTTTCTAATAAGAATTCTTAGGGGAAAATGGGAAAGGCTGAGAAAATATGACATCTAAGTGGAGGTGAGAGCCTATGAGGTATGGATGACATACCCATAAGGCCACAAATAGTGTTTTAAACATTTTATCTAGTCAAAATTGACCTTTCAAATGGTTTTAAAATAAAAAATAATGAAAAATGACAATAACTTAATTCTGGACAAATAAAGTTATAATTATTTTGTCATTTTTGTATTATGCACCAAAAACAACCTAGAGTAGTCCCTTAAGGTGTTATAAGCAAAAGTGATTATTTTGACTGTTATTGGAAGAATTAATAATCTCACAGTGCACTTACACAATTCAGAAAGAATGATTAATTTTAAATTCAAGCTACATAAGGTTTATGTAAACTTAAAAAAATTATGTTAAAATTAAGATGTTGTATTTATTTACTTAATTGGCTAAGAAGTTTTCAAACAGGCTGTAAAGCATGAGCTCAATACAAATTGGTTTAAAGACATGGTATGACTTTAAATAGATAAATAGGCAAAATCCACACAAAAGGTGGGACAAAGGGAAAAATTGAGAAAGGTGCTAGGGTACCCAGCTTTTGGGATCTGAAAGAGCCAAAATAAGGTTTTACTCCTGTATTAAAGGGTTTTAAGAGTTATTTAAGATTTAAGATTAGAATTCCATTGAACATTAAAGTTTGAAGAGGTTTACCTCCAATTTTGACAAGAATTGCAAGCTGTCACAGGGTAAATCCCAATATGAAAGCTTGTAATAAAGGTTTTAAAAAATTTCAAAGATTAATTGAGCTTAAAGAAGAGTTAATATGCTTCAAATCAAATTTGAAATATTTAAAAACTTAGCAAAAGTTAATGTTTGGTGTATATTTCTATTTTTACCTGAAAAATATCAATAACTTCAAAAATCAATACAAAATCTATTTCTCGCTGGATTTTGTTGAACACTTTACAAAGATTACAGATTAATGTTATCTGTGTATAAATGAAATTTGAGGTATGTTTTATAGTTCAAACTCTTTGGTATTTAGCCTTGAAAATACCTCTTTTAATCATTCTTAAATAAAATTAAGATTTACTTGTAAACTAATTAAAAATACTATTTGAGAGCTTTTTTCTCAAAACTTCATTTTAGTATTATTCGTTTGAAGAATTTTAGTTGAAAAAATACCTTATGAATAATAAAGCTATAATTAATATTCATAAATTATAATAAAAGTTTCTTGGAGTCAAGAATAAGATTGGTAACTTTAAAATAAGATTTAAAATAACTGACCTAATGTTAAGAATCTTATTTTTGATAATTGTCTTTGACTTTTGATCTTAGAGAACCCTATATATCCATTATTGATCATTAGACCTTCTATGAAGGCATAAAGGAAGCCTTTTATCAATATTTTTTTCATCAGTATCACAATCAATCAATTAGACTTTTTAAATAATTAATATTATATTAAATATAAAATCTTATATTATCAAATAATTCTTAAGTCATTTCATTTTTTATAAATTGTGAGTAAATAATTGATATAATGGAATTCAGATTATATTGTTTTAATCATCAATAATTGATTTTATTATATAAATTGTTGTCTTAATATTTCTTCAAAATTCACAAATTTCCTCTAAAAATTCTTGGATCATATTTTATCATAAAAAGCTATTTTATTTTTTTAAAGTATTTCTTTTTAGGTGTGAATTTAAGCTATAAACATTATTTAATACTATAGCTGTTGTTGTTTTAATTATTTTATTGAATAGATATTATAAGTAAGTTTTTCTCTTAATTTCTATATGTTTTTAAATAGAATTTCTCTATAAGATTTATCTCTTCAAAATATGTATTATGAATTATTCAATAAATAGTATATACATTATTTATAAGTGGTTCAATATTATTGTTTTACACATATAATTTTCTCATTAATAGGTTTAATATTTCTTCTTATTATAGCTTTCAGTGACTATAATAATAATTTTATTATGATTATTAAGAATATCATCATTATTAAATTATTTGATGATAATAAATTCTTCTTTTTTTATAAAATTATTTCTTTGATAAGTACATTAATTTGTGGTTATAATAATTAACTTTATTATATTTTTTACTGAGGAAAGTCATAGTGCTATTGATTTCTTATTAATATTATCAAGAGTTTCATAGACAAACCTTACCGTAGGGAGCTTATAAATTTGCTAAAGAGAGAAATAAATATTTTCTTATTGTTGTCTTAGTGAGAAAACCTGAATTGTAAAGTTAAAAATTCTATATTTCAAAATGAATAAAATTGGTCTTTTATATATATTCAAAATTCAATCACCCAGTTACAAGATGTAATTAATTCTTTTCATTTGAGAATCAAACACCTCTTCATAACATTAAATTATTTCTAATATTTTCCAAAGTTACGGTACACAGTTGATCATGAAATCCTAAATGGCTTTATTTCATTCAGCTTACTCATATAGATATACCTTGATATATTACAAGATTAATTATGTGTTTTAAGCTTATTGAGTCTCATTCCTTCAACCGAAGTATTAATCGCCTTCAAAATCAGATTTTCAATAGTGTCTTTGAGAATTATTTATGATATATAAACCTGTAAATTCATCATAAATATAATTCCTTTAAGGGTTAAAAAACCTAAATTACTAACCCCTTGAAACCCCTTTATGAAACAAATATAAGATTAAGAATTTAATAATTTTGAAAAATAATGCATCACATCCAGTGATATTTTGTAATTTATTTTATGTTTCCAAAAACCAGTCTTCAAAAATACTGGTTCCTGGATTATAAATGGCCGTTTAAATAGAAATGACCTTTGATCTCTTATTGAAAAAGATCTTTCTTTCTTAAAGTCACAAAGACAATCTCAATTTCATTCAATTTAATTCAAACAGAATTATATATATATAGTGATTAAACAAATTGATTTTCTCTCACTCAACATTATTATTCAAGCCTTTAGGATCCAATTTTGTTTTTAAAGGCTCTGAATGAGTAGAAATATCTTATTTTGAATCAATGAATAAACCAGTTTTCAGCTAGTTAGAAAACTTATCTCCCTTTAATTGATAATTTTCTTTGTAAACAATAACTTTGCAAAATTATGGAATAATTCCCACACTTTTCAAGTATGATTCAGGATATCCCAATTTTCTAAAAAAATAGCTTATTCACAAATACTTTTTACCTTATGAGTTGAAGCAGGATCCATATTTATTGTCTATAAAACTTGAATGGATAAAAGATCTTTTTGAAATTATCCGATGGAGGAGCTTTTGTGTATACTTTATGTTTTATTAATGAAATTTTTGGATTAAGAAATGAATTTATAGCTTTTCCAAGTTATTAAGAGTGTTGTGAAAACTCTTGAATAATAAAAATGGATTAACTTAATATAATTATTGCTTTCTTTATGTGAAAAAAATAAATGAAATTTGATGGTAATCACTATTTAGTTTGTAAAAAGAGGGAAGTGTTTTTCTCATTGTTCTGTTAAAGCATAGCTTTCTTTGAATTTTCCGGTTATTCTATTTCTATGGAAGAAATTCTTTAATAGAATAAATTATCCTATTTATTTCAATTCAGGTTTTGCTGTTTCATTTCATGACACTCGCTGTTAAACTACATACATTTTCTGGAAAGTCTCAAATACACCATAGTAAAACTAAAATTCAATTACTCAAAATTAACTAAAAATATCACATTTATAGAAAATACCTGAGAAAAATCTTTTATGAGTTTCAAACCACTAAAGAAACTCCAATAAAAAACACCATCATTAGATCCTTCATCATATTCAACCCATAGGTTAAAATTGGCTCAGATACCTAAAAAAAACTTTCCCAGAAAAGAATCTTAAAAAGAAAATGGAATGGAGTACAGAATATCTATATATTGTGATATGAAGCATAGATATATATTGGAATAAGTACCTATATAATATGATATTAAATACACAGATATATGTTGGAGGGATTCAAATAGATAATTTAGCTACAAAAGTTTAGCTTATATTCAAACTACCCAAATTCCATTTAAGATGATGGAATAAAAAGAAAATTTTAATTATAAATAATAATAATTATCAGATATATGGTGAAATTAAACAAAAAGAATCTAAAATAATCTTAGCTTATAGCATCATTTGATGATCATTGTAATATTTTATGATTAAACTAATAATTAAATTAATATTAATTTAATTATTGTACTATGTCTGTTATTAATTTTAAGAAAAGCCACTCTAATAATATCAAGAAATTAATCTTATATCAAAAATGGATAAATAATTTTATAGAAATAAAATTCTAAATAATAGTTATATAAGAATTTCATCATAATAATATTGAAAATATTTATTGTGACTAATTATAATTATTCTTTATTACCAATATAGCAATAATAATAGTTAACTTATTCTACCAGAAGTAATTTTATGTTGAAGTAAGTTGATTGTAACTAAATAACTATAATATTATATAATAAAAGAAAAATACCTACCGGTAAATAAAAAACTATTATTTTTATAAAAATGTGTCAGAAATAGTATTTGAAAGTTAATTCATAAGTGAAACCTTCAGGAAAATGGATAAAAGTGTATTTAACTGGGAGAAAGACAAATTCAATAATATGAACAAATTTATAAATTTATAATAAAATATTTTTATTTTAGGAAATAAAAATCACAACACTCTTTTTATTTGATTATGATAAAATTAATATATCAAAGTTTATTATTATAAATATATATTTAATTTATCATATTGTACCTAAGCTTGGCTTAATTATGAGGTTTTGTGATAGTTTTTAGGGGTATTTACATACTAAATAAAGCCTCCATTTTTTATAAAGAGTACCATTATTGATTTACACATCCATAATGCTTTCAATATGCTCAATATACAGTTTTAAACACTAATTATAATCATTAAACAAGGTTTAAGTGGTATTTTTAGGGGCTAAAATTCCAAGAAAAGTTTCTGTAATAAAATAAATTGATAAATAATGTTTAATATACATTATTTTAACCTATTTTATCTTTTAAGCTCACTTATTTTGGATGTATAACACTATTTCTTAAGAGTTGGTTCTATTTTGGAATTTTAACCCATTTTTAACAATGACAAAGATGTTTACAGTTCAACTTCAAACAACCCCCCATTTTTTCTTATTTGAATTTTTATTCTAACGATAAGGATTAAAAATCTGGGAGACTTCAATTCGTAAACAAAGACGTTGTACTTATGAAGTAATTTGGATTTAATTTTCACAATCTCAAGAGTTAAGGTTATTTCACTATTAGTGAAACTTCTTGCATTTAAAGTATGAGAACTTAAAGAATATTTTTATTAAGTTTTGGAAGGTACATCTTATTATAATCATTTTCAATTAAAATCTGTTAGTAAACATAAAATTTTGACTTATGGGGAAAATTTGAGTTTTTACTCCAAATTTTCACTTTACTATGTTTTTTAAGTTAAAATCTTAATTTAAACTTAAATAAGCTTTAAGTTTGGCTTATTTATGAGTTTTTAACTTCCAATCTAAGTTAAAACCCCATATGCAACTTAATTTGGCTTCAGAATCTTAATTAAGGTTGGCCAAATACATAAACCACTCTATGCAGATCCAAAAATTTGGGTACCCTGGTACCTTTTTTCCAGAATCCCCCTTTAACACATTTTTTTGTGGGGTTTTTAACTTTTTATTTATCAAAAGCCATACTATTTCATTTTTAGCTTAGTTTTGACAAGGGCCCACAACATTTACCACCTGTAAGGGAAATCCCAGGTTAATTTTAAAACTACACACCACACCTTAATTTTACCACGTTTTTGGTGAGTTAGCTTATAAATGGTGTATATTTACTTAATTTTAGATTAAATAACACTTAAGAAACATAAAAATTATCAAAAAAAAATTACACTAAAATTCTGTTTTGGTGTTTGTAGGCCAAAATATTAAATTTATGGTATAACCCTAGGTGAAATTGGATGGCGAATCCAATGGTGTTATAAGATATATAAATAAATTTATTCTTGAAAAGGTTAATTAAATATTTATATATTTAAATAAATTTTTGAATTAGTCACTCTTGATTTTAAGTAAGAATAGCTTTTAGTGAGGAATTTTGGGAATCCTTTGGGAAGGTAAAATATTCCTCAGGGCTCACATTCACTACCTCTTAACAAGATTGTACACAATATTTGATTAAATTAAAAAAAAGGGCTGATTGCCTTAACATCCACTTCTCTACCTCTTTGGATTACTACTAGTCACAAAGCTCTTTTTACCAAAATAATGAATTATTTCAGTTTTATTTCTTGCTAAAATCTTCACAAAAATTTATCAGAATATATAAAATATTTTTAAAGTAACAATTCATTCTTATGGGCTGTATTTATGTATCTGACAAGATATTTTATTTCCTTCTTTGATCTTGATTTCCTTTCTTTAATAAATTTCATTAATATTTTGTCCTCAATTAGATCAAGTGGTAGAAAATCTTGAGGTGGGTTTTCCCTCAGGGGAAATAATTCTTCATCATTGTAATTATGAGGTTTCAGAAGTATTACAGGAAATATGGGGTTTTTATTCTCCAATTCTCCTGTCAGTCCTATCTGAACAGAATTTCTGCCATGCAATGCTTTAACTAAGAAAAGCACTTTAAAGGATTCTTTCAGTTTTTTGGGACCTCTGATCTTATCGGAATTCAAGGCAGAGACAAGCACCAAGTCACCAATTTTGAATTAAGGTGGCTTATGAACTTTATCCCATATATTATTGGCATATTCAAAGTAGTTTTGCATTTTCTCTAGTGCATATTTTCTAGTTTTGTCAAGAATCACTTAAAAACTGGCTGGTGCTTTATGGATATCACTGAGATCTTTTTTCAGGGAATATGAGGGGACTATAGTATTCCAAACTTTTTCCAACATTTAAGGAGTTTCTTCTTTAATGACATTTACTGAGGTCTTGTAGGCTAATTCAAGATAAGGACTTAGTGTACACCAATCATGTGTAAAAAAATCAATTTTTTTAAATTTAATTCCATAGGCACATAATATTCTTATCATATCTCCAAGTGTTTGTATCATTCTTTCTGCAAAACCATTAGCTTGCAGGTGATAAGCATTTGAAAAAGATAATTTTGTACCCCTGGTATCATGTAAGTTAGTCTAAAGAGCTGAAGTAAACTTAGGATCTCCATCAGAAATATTTTTCTTGAATAGCCCAGTGTGAGATGTTAAATTATTCCATAATAGTAATGTGGTGTACATGGAAGTATTATCTTTATAGCATGGTAAAAATAAGGGGATCTTACTATACCTGTAAACTAATACTAGACATGAATTATAGCTTTTATCACCTGCTAGGGGTATTGAAGCAACCCAATCCATGTGCATTATTTCCCAAGGTTCTTTTGGCTCTTGTATTTGGATCATATGTCCAAATCTTTTTCCTGCAGCTCTGTTGTATTTATGGAATCTGTTACAGTTCTGACAGTATTCAGCCACATCATTTCTTCAATTAGGCGACCAGGCTACATATTTTACCCTCTAAATAGTCATGTCTTCTGAAAAATGTGAAGAAAATGCATTTCCATGAAATTCATGCAAAATAGTCATGATAAAGGATCTATCAACTAGATTCATGAAACAAGTGTGCTCAGTCCTGTGGTACAGAATTTCATCCAGGAGGTGGAATCTTTCTCAATAATAAGAAATCTTCCAGGGTTCGTCGAAGGAATTAGATAAGATACTATTTGTACATTATTTTTGGAGTATTTGAGTAAAAAAGAAGGAGGTTCTTGCATTTCTTATAGCCTTTTCTAAATTATTCAAAGACTTTTGAACCCATTTTGGTAACAAAAGCTCCTTCAATAGGTATTTGAGGTTCTGCCTCTCAGGGTACATACGCTGGGTTGTCAGGTATATTTTGAAAGGGCAATCTACTAAGGAATTAAGAATTCTTTTAGACAATACTAATGTTACCTCTGTACTCTTGTATAGCAATTTGCCACCTAAAAATATGCTTATTTGGTTTTTTCATATTTAAAAATGATTTGACTGTATTACAATCAGTGATTATGTCAAAAAAACTTCCATAAAGATAATAATGGAGTTTTTCCAATTACCATACCAAAAAATAGGTATTAAATTTTACTGGCCTCATATCTTGCTTCAGTAGGCTTAATTTGTCTTTGAATAAAACAAATTGGTCCTTCAAATTGTTTGTAATAAATAATTTGAACTTGATGCAAAGATTCTCAAAGGCCTACACCACTGGCATAAATATACACTTTGAAAGGTAATTTGAAGTTTTGAATCAGTAAAAAAGTTGCAGTTCTCAAGAAGTTCTTAATTTTCTAATAAGATTCTATGCTTTAACTACTCATTTCAAAGTTAAATTTATGTTCACATAAGATGTATATAGGTTTAGCCCATTTGGAAAAGTCTTTCAAATTCTGTCTGTAGTAACTAGAAAACCCAAAGAGGATTGTATTTCTTTTCTTTTCTGAGTGATGGGATTCAGAAGTACTTCTGAAATTTTATTTTGTCTAGCAAAAGACTCAAACCTGAGACTACATGTCCCAATTCTTTAAGTTCATGTAATGAAAAGCTACATTTTTTTAGGGATATCTTCATATTGACTTGGGAAACTTTCTCTAGAACACAACCCAGTCTTTGTATATTATCAGAAAATTTTTAGAGAAGATAGTTATTTCATCAATATAAAAGACAAGCCATCCTTAAGAAAATAATGGAGGAAAAATGTCATTCATAATTGTCTGGAAATGAGATTGTGCATTTTTAGTGCCAAAGGGAATAATCAAAAATTAAAAGTTGCCACAATGAGTTATTATTCTCAGAAGTTTTTTTTAATGGAATCCTTTAATAGAATACATGGAAGTTATGAACTTTTCTTGAGCTAAATGTGTCAAAGTTTCATATTTTCTTGGGATAGGATATCTCTCAGGGATGGAATAGGTGTTCAGAGATCTAAAATAACCAAAAATTCTTTAACTCTCATTATTACAAGATATGTTAGCTGGAGTGGCTATCTCCACTTCCTCATTATGACCCACTTTCCTCAAAACACCCAATTTGATTAACTCAGAGATATGGCTTTCCAAGGCTTCTCTGGATCTTGGACGTGCAGGATAAGCTGGTATTCTTAATAATGGAGGGTAAGGTCTCTAAATATTAAGAGTAATTTTTACTTCATGACCTTTGATAGCTCCAAGAGGCTCTTTATAAGAAGCAAAGGCATCTTCATACCTCTAAAGTAAGTTCATAAGATATTTTTTTGGAATTTTGAATCAAATTTGGACCTATGTTAGCCTTAATTAATTGATTATCAAAAAAATCTCTTTTCATTATTATTATTTTCAATTGATTCTGTGGTTATATTTGTTTTTGCTAAAATGAAAATTGTTTTTTTTTCTATCTTCAATTGTAAAATTCCTATTGTTGTGGTTAATGATATTAATACCATAAATTGTCAAATAATAATTACCTAGGATAAAAGGTTGACTTTTACATTTGGAAATAAGTAAAATGACTAATTGAAGCCTAATTTTCATTTTTGGGTGTGTGAAAATGAATTTGGAAGAAATTATTGCCAGTGGGTGCATGGTTTGGCTTGCACTACTGAATTTTATATTTTTGATTGGGAGAAGTAAATATTCAAAATTAGGAAAAATTTCTTTTAAGTAATTCTTTCCTATGCAAGTGCAAAATGCTCCTAAGTTTAGATTAATTATTCCTTATTTGTCATTGACTAAAATCTTAGTAATAAAAGTCTTCCCTGCTGTGTAAAATTTACTAGTTTCTGGTTTGTTTTTAAGAAGTTTAGCATATTGCACATGAGTCAAGCTATCATTCTCATCAATTTCAAGAGGTGGATATTGGTTTAAATCTAGAGCTTTAAAGGATTAATAAATATTGTTAAAATCTCCCTTGATGATGTCAATTTCTTCACCTTAATCAAAATTAGACTCTTCTTCTTTGTATGCTTGATAATAAGTGTCTTATTTAGTCTCATTATTAAACTCATTTATGTTAGCCTTTTTGGGACAGTTATTGGCTAAATTATTTGTTCTACTGAATATATGACACTTTTTAACACTTTCACTTGCTGTTTTAAAATTTTTAGCATTAGAAAAGGTGGTATTAATTGGTTTTAGGGGAATATTGGATGCTGGTGATTTCCAATATTTCCCAATTTTGGTCTTTGATAATTTGTCTTCAAGTACATTGACATAGTCTTAAATTTCCCATGGTTCTGTAGCTCTACACCTAATGTCATTTTACTATTTGCCACCAAATTTTCTTAGTACTTTTTGGTGTATTAAGAATCCGGGCATGTCTGGATATAAAGAAGTAAGTATTTTTTGCTTTGAGAAACATTCCAATGGAATATCTCTTTCAGGTCTAAATGTTGAATACTTAAAGGAAGTTTCAAATTTGTACCTCCAAGCCTCATTTACCCACTTTTACATAATCTCTTCCACAATGACCAATATCGTCTTCCATGTTGTTGTCTTACTTTAAGATACAACCTCTTAGCAGTTTTATCAAAAAGTGAATAAAGCTTTGAAACTACTGATTAATTAGGAAATTGAAAATATTCTTGCATCATTCCAATTTTTCTGATGAATTCCATGAAGTAATATTATACTTGTCACATGGTGGAATGCTATCTACAACTTGCCAGTATTAGCTGGTATTTCAAACGGTTTAATAGCCTTTCACCCACAGCAAACATCCGATGCAGGGGATATGACATTGCACTGTCCTTTTTTGATAAAATTGAGCTAACAGCTCAATTCCATTCAATTTTTGGATTGCACATCAAATAATCTACAGTCAGTCCCCCTTTTTCACACAATCCTTTGATTTAATTTCCTCTTCACTTATATTTTTTCTCCACAGCTAAACACAATTCTCATTTAAATCTTTTAAGCTTCCTCATTGCCCTTTCATTTTTCTCTGAGCCCTCAACACATTGAGAATAGACAATCAATGTTTCAGCTCAATCTAAACATTTATCTCAAAGATCACCTTTTCATCCTTGCTTATGCATTGTTGAATATTATCATAGCATTACAAAACATTTCGAGTAGTCTCCCTAATCACAAAATCTTACTGCTGTGTTATTTTGACAAAACTGATGAAAGCTATTTATATTGTTTTATTTTTATTTTTGGAAAACCACAATGAGTTTCAATAGATTTGCAGCTTTTGATTATGTTGATCCAGATGACCCTCTAACAGAACCTGATCCTGATTGTATAATCAACCAGAAAAATCAACAAATCTCTATCTTACAGAAACAACTTGAACAATCACAGAATGCTTACCAAGCCATTTTGGTGAAAGTCGACTTCCTTAAAATACAGAACACTTCTAAAGAAAAAAACAAGAAGAATCAAAAGTAAACAACAAAAATTACTGAACAATTTAATAATCCAAAATTAACCAAAAAAAAAGAATCAAGTTTCCACAAAAGGATAATTGTTCACACAAGTCAAACCCATATCCTCTTATTATGAGCAATACACCTGCAGACTTTCAGCACATGAAGGTGAGCCGTATTATTTCTTTTATCAAAACAAAAGGCCTGCCAAATAAGCACTACTCATGTAGCCATATTTGTTTAGGATTCATTCTATATAAATATAAAAGCTCTTTGGGGGATGGTGCATCCACATGCAGTTCCCACTCCTCCCAACACCTCTTCACTTAAAGAATTCAGAAATTGGTTCAAAAGAGAAGAAGAAATTAAATAGATGGCTGAAAGTGAGACAAGTGTACCAGTCATTCCTCAAGACCAGGTCATGACCCTGAAAGGAGTTCAACCAGGAAGAAAGAAAGTTGGGTGAGGTATAGTATACATGAAAGAGTTTTTTTATATTATACATAAAAGCATTGCTTTCCAAGCTAGGAATTTGCCAATGGTCTCCAAATCTGCAAGAGGAAAGTTAAAATTTATACAATGAATCCTGCCAAATCAGCGCTATTCAAAGCTTTTGTCAACTTGCTATTGGGGGTGCTTATGAGCACATGAACATTAATCGCCACTACCTAAATGAAATGAAATTGCTTCATGAAACCTATAATCATTATGTTCACTACTAAATGACTCAATGATTTAACAAGGAGATGAAAGAGGCTGGAAAGAACCAAAAGGACCAAGAAAAAGCAGCAGTTCAACTTTAAAAGAAACATGTAAGATCTTATAATGAATCTTATTTTTGTTTACTTACTGATAGCCTTTCTTGATAGCTTTGTGATACTCCTGTAAGTTTGGGGTTTCCAATAACTTTCCAAAACAATACTTGAAGATATTATCCAACACTGATGCTCATAGCAATGATGAGTACATATCAAAGAGCAACTACAAAATTAATATACTACCCTTCCTATCAGAGAATGCAAACAAGTTCATGAGAAGAGTCAATGAGGAAATTGAGAAGGCAGAGAGGATTGAAAAAAAAGATCATGGGGACAAAACCAAATTGTAGTTGATTCACCAAGAATTTCAATTAACTCTCATCCTCCCAAAGGCTTTCCTATTTACTTTGACTTTTATGATCCGAGCTGGTTCAATAATTGCCCTCCTGGTAAAAAGACAACCATAGCAGATTCATTCAGTGTTTCTTTCTTTCCAGATGAGTCACAGTCAATTTGTGGTATACAGCATCCAGATGAAAGACTTAGCAACCAAAACTTTAATGAGAAGTATTGGGAAAAATGTGAAGAAGCCTATGACCTCTCCCATGAGATAGCCAGGGAGGATGAGGATTTGGAAAGTGATGACAGTGAAATAATCTACAACAATTATGAAAGTGATGACAACACAAGGGAGGAAAGTTTGGAACCAGGTAAAAATGAAGGTCAGGTATTTGATCTGCTTTCAGATCAAGACACAGAGATGGCAAATGCACAAGATCTGAATCAATTTATGGTGGGGGGCTGCAGAGTCCCTTTTGGAGCTGAGTGGAAATAAAATTGTGAATATAATTGGTTCCTTAGAGTATTTTTTACTCCTTTTTCTTGGGGTTTGGAATTTTATCACATGAGCTTGTACTTAGTATTTTTTTCTTCACATCCGTCTGTAGGCCATTATTAAAACAATTTTCAAGTAAGAACTCTTGTTAAATAGAAAGTGTTGACACTTTTAAAACTCCAAAACATGAAGTTCCATTTCTTATATTCAGATTTCGAAGCTACTAATCAGAATTGTATTTATAAGAATATGCTAATCTAGACAGAAAATTAGGTTAACAATTAAAAAGATTGAACAAAATAAGATCTTTACATCAGTAAAAGGGAATTAAATGGGGTATGTTTCTGCCTCAATTGAAAGAAAAGAAAATTGAAAAAACTATTTGTTAACAATTCAAATTTGATATAAAGGTATGTGATATACAAGGGCTCACAAGCTCAAAGGGTGTATTAACTCTCAGAAAATGTGCTTGAATGAGGCAAGAAAGAGAAGACAAAAAACCCTTTCATCAACTCATCAGAAGAAGAAATTATTGAAAACAGCCAAATCAATTGATTCAAAAACCTTCCACCTTTAAAAGACTGCTTTATCCAACATTTAGACTATGTCACCTCTTACATTGTTTGTGAACCTTTCAGAAAACACCATATTCCTCACCAAGATTGTTCTCTGCAATTGAAAGGAGACAACCTTTGCTGTAATGAGTATAAACCACAAGGACCAAATTTATTTTCATTGCCCTTGAAAATCTCCAGACAGTGGCTGTAACTTTTTTGGTAAGCTTTTTTGTAACTGACAAGTCCGATTTTATGTCAATATTACATTAGTGCTTCCTCAGTGTGGATAGATGACTACGCTTGGGAAAATAACTTGTTCAAGACCCCAATTTTGGTCACAGTAAACCCAAGACTTTAGGAAGTCACTCAATGGTGTAAACCAGTAGATGGCTGCTATGCCATGAGTACATCTTCAGGAAACAGAGCTAGAGTATGTGACTTCTTTTTAAATTAGTCAAGTTTCATTGAAAATGATTATTCTGAGTAAAAACGTTTGGTCCTTTAGGAAGCAATTCAGTGATTAATTGGGAGACAAAGAAAAATCAAATACATGACATTTGTGGATTGATTGAATTGATCTATAGTACTGTGAATCAAAGCAATAATGCACTGGATTCTTTAATGCTAATAAGAAGGTTGTGTGTTATTTGAAGGTTCTTATGCATTTTAATGGAAGATTCTGACTTGTTTGTTTGATCAAATAATACTTTGATAAATATTTTCAATACTCTGGAAATTGAAGAGTGCTTTTTGATACACTCAAAGTATATATCATTTTGCTGATTAGTTTTTTTTGAAGAATTAGGGCAGCTTCTGCACAGTAAATTGAAATTGAAAATAACTACAACTTGCCTCATGAACAAATAAATCTGAAAGAAAAAATTGATCTTATCATTTTATTTGAAATGAGCTTGGTTATTACTTTCATGTCTACGTCTTCCCTGAAACATTGTTTTGGATAGAATCATTGGAGAATCTATACAGAACTTTGAAAGAAGTATATTTGACAAAACCATTTATAGAATATCAAAGTGAATAAATCACACTAAGCATGAGAAGTAAACATGGTATTCCTTTCCAGCCCATCAAACTTATTAATAACTCATGCAAGTGAGCTAATTTTTTGGCTATATAGAGACCAATCTGGGAGACAAAGATAAGCTGCTAATCCTAAGATATTACTTAAAGAAAAAAAGCACAGACATTGAGTTGGTACAAGATGTGCAAGCTCCATGCTGTCCAAAAATGCATCAACTTCTTCAAACCCATCTTCTCAATCCTTCACCAGCTCATACTCTTGTAAAACTAACAAAGGTCCAGCATGTGCTTCCGGTTTTTCCAGATCTATAATGCTCTTGATGTTCCCAAATTTTTCATTTGATCCCATTTTAAGCTTTATGAAGTCATTAGGTGGCTCAGTTGATAATATCAATCCTGTTAGCCATGCAACCAACTTCATGTTGGTCTCAAAGCTCTAAAGTACTGATGAATTGGCTGGATGAGGGATCATAGTGAAGCTACATAAATCTGGATTCTCTTTTTGTTAGTATTTCAAAAGTGCTTCATAAATTTGGCTGTTCATTTCTTCTTTTTTGCTGAGTGGATTGTTGCAAGAATCAGATTTTTTGTTCTGGAATACCCCAAACCATTGCATTTGACAGAACTTTCCCATTAATTTTTCCTCCATCCCACCTATTCTTGAATGAAACATAAGTAAGAATTCCAAACAAAATTCATTTAAAAAATAAAAACCTTTTAGAAAGTTGCTTTTGAGGTTTTGAATTTTGCCAATCAGTCACTCCCCAGAGAACTCTGAAATTCCCATCAGTGGGCCCCAAAACTTCAACTTCTGTGGGATGTGCATTGGGTAGTGATGATTGGGTACAATTAGGCATTCAGTGAATATATTTCACAAAGTTTGCTCATATGTGTTGTAGTGTTGAGAAAATTTTGAGGAGTCTTCCTTTTGAATTACTTTTGAACTAACAATTTTTGTAAATTGCACAAGGAAGCAAAAATTTAAAAGTAAGTTATGATTATCAAGTCTCATTTAGTTATAACTGGAATTAGCTTTTAAAATACCCTCAACCAAAACCATTGGAAGATAAACTGAGAACAAAGATTTCCATTCACTTTCTTTGAGTTTTCCACTCTGATATTTACCAACCAAAGAAGAAACATGTGTGACTAATTTTGGAACAACAACATCACCAATGCGCTTGCAAATGATATCCTTGATATCTTCTGAAAGATATCCAGAGTTTGTGTCATTTTCTTCCAAGTTATTGTCTTGTTCTTCATTATTATACATCATGATATTTTATTATAGCAAATCAAAAAGCTCTATGTCTTCAGGCTTGGAATAATGCTTTTGAAGTTTCAAATAGAATCCCCAATGTGTCAGGAAATGATGTGGTAAACTCCCTCAAACCAATTATGCATTACACCCAGGGTGGTGTTCAGAACAGGATCCCAAAAGGGAAAGTGGTTGAGTTCTGACCAGAATATTCCTTTTCTGGTGGAAATCCTTTCCCTTGCAAATTTTGAATCAGTATCTTTGAAATTCCATGCCAATTGCAATACACTTTCTCCTCTGAAAGGGTGTCCTAGCTCTAGATTATCCCTATCTGATGCGGCTCGTTCACACCATGAGCAAAATTTTGTAGCAGAATTTGATTTGAATCCAGCAGCTTTGTGAGCTGCCACAATGTCTCCAATTAGTGAGACAAGCTTTAAAATGACCTTTCTTCCATGAGGATAAGTTGGTTTTGATATGGTGACTCCTTTATTTAGTTCCTTGAGCTCATCAACCAATGGTATTAATACATTGTTGGCTGATTTGGTGATGGAATAATGCCAGATAGACAGGTTTAGTGGGTTTTATATTAGAGGAGTGGTGGAAGGTTGAGGCAGTTAAGGGAAATGAGGCCCATGGATGATTGAAAACCAGAAAGCTTATTTTTGAGTGGATTGAACCAATAAACAAACAATGAGAATCCAAGTCAAGTTCAGAGCCTCAACAATAGGATGAGAACATCTTCTTCCAAAACTGTCCTTGAGCAACATCATATGTACAATTGGAAATTTCAGATTATAAATCCTTTGCTCATTTATCAATAGATTCTTCAAGAGTAGGTGAGTTGAGGAACCATTTCAACAATTGTTGCATACTTAGTGTTACAAAATTTGAATGTGGAACTCTCAATTGACACTTCCTACAAAGTGGAATCAAACCTCTATGTTGGTGTTTCTGTTTTTTAGGCTCGCTGAATAGTTGTGCTTTATTCAGTCCTCATAGTGAAACTCCTTGGAAAAGATTTGTACTGCATGGTTGACTTCTTGCTGATGCTTGATAGCCACATTGATCTGGTGCTTTTTCAATGTTGTATCACTCAAAAAAACTTCTCACAGCAAACATATTGCTCAAGAGATGCTTCCAAGTCTAAACGTTTGATGATTTTTCAAATGTCACAGGGTGTTGAGGAAACAAACTTGCAATCAAAACCCAATCTTTGTGAAACCAATTTTATGATTTGCACCAGATCATCCCTTGCCGTTTAGCAATTGATCTTGCTGAGTCACCAAAAAAGGTAGGGCCACATTATAAGGCCTATTTTTAGACAACAATTGCAAATTAGTACAAACTCCTAAACATGACTTGAGATTTCTGGAATGCACAAATAATTTCAAATTTGGTTTTTCTGTCAGGTAAGCTCATTCTTTTGTCTTCTAAGTCAGAAATATCATTTTGAAATTTTCCAGCAGAGGGGATGCTTGCTAGAGAAATTGGTTTTGGTGAAAGTTTTGGAAGCATTTGATTAATTTTATTATCTTCCTGCTTTGAACAATCCAATCAATGATGGGCTTGTTTAGTTCTATGAACGAAGAGCCCTTGATGGATATGGCCCTCAGAATTTGTAATTGTATGCTGACGACATTTCAAACAAGTAAAAATTTCCATCACATGGATTGAATATTGTTCTTGTCTTGAAAAGTATCAATTTTAGTCAACAATGGTAAGTCCTTATTTGAGTCAGTGATGAAAAGTCTTGATTTGAGTCAATGATGAAAAGTATTTATTTGATTTAAAAAAAGTTTTTTGATTTTATTCAGTGAAAAAATTGTGTTTTTGATTGAAGTTAAAGAAGAAATATGCTTTATTAATATCAAAAAAGTACAAAGAAATTTGATTTAATTTTAATGAAAAATACATAAAACATAAGTCAATCAAATCTTTTCATGAATTCGAAAAAAAGGGTTGCTAGGCTATGCATTGTGAAATATATGCATGCTGATTATTTAATGAATATGTGCTCTGTATAAGCATTGCGCGCTGACCGTGCAGTGTGGGGGGGGTTTAAATCACCTGTTTGGCAGGTGTGCTTTTTGGCAAGAGTTCCCTTTTCTGAGGTCTGGAAGTGTAAGGTTTGTCTATGAAACTCTTGATAATAGTAGCAATATTAAGAGTACTATGACTGTCCTCAGTAGAAATATATAGTATAACAAAATATTATAACCACAAATTTAAATATAATTATTAAAAATAAATTTAATTATTATTATAAAAATATAATAATATAAAAAAAATTATAATAAACTATAATTATTCTATTATTGTTATAGTCACTGACAGTTATAACAATAAGAAGTGTAAAGCTCTTAATGAGACAGTTACACGTGGAGAATATGAATATTAACCACTTATAAGTAATATAAATATTATTTATAAAAAAATTAAAACACACACTGTGCAGAAATAATTCTTGTGGAATAAAATACTATATAAAAAAAATATAGAACTTTAGAGAAAACTTACTTATAATATTTACTTAATAAAACAAGTCAAACAACAACAGTTATTATACTAAAAAATAATTATAAGTTAAAAACACGCCAAAAATCAAAATTTTTAAAGATAAAACAACTTCTTATAATAAAAATTATGATTAAAGAGTTTTTAAGAGGAATTTGTGGATTTTTAAAAGATATTTAAGATGATTAATTTTATATAATAAAATATATTATTGGTGATTACAACAATAATCTAAATTCTATTATTTCAATTCTTTAATTTTAATTAATAAAGAATAAAATAACTTAATAATTACTTTAATAATAAGATTTTATATTTAATAAAACTTTACCTGTTTAAATTTCTAATATGATTGGATTAATAATGAATGATGGACAAAAACAGTGATGAAAAGACTCTTTTTATGTCTTCAGAGCAGCTCTCATGATTCATAATGAATATAGAGGGCGTGCTCAGGTCAAAACTGAAAGACCATGCTTAAAAATAAAGTTCTTAACTTAAGGTAGCTTATTTTTAATTCCAATTTAAAGTTATCAGTGTTATTCGTAACTCCATGTAACTTTAATCCTCATTTAAACTAATTATTTTAAGTTTTTAATATAAAAAAACTTATTTATATTGAATTTCATCACATTAAAAACTTAAAAATAGAGTTTCAAGCAAAATCTCTTAAGCTCAAGTTTTAATTAATTTTTAAAGAAATTATAATTTTCTTTGGGCTTTAATTAAAAGAGTAAATTTCCAGGCTAATTACCCAGAAAACCTATTTATAAAAGATACTTAAAATTTAATTTATATGTAGATAATATTAAATTGTAAGCTGTGTGAAATTTTCAAGCAAATCCATTAAGAAATGGATTTTGAATGAATTTTTGAAGTTATTACTATTTTTTCACGTAAAATAGCAATGCACACCAAACCTTAAGTTTTGATAAGGTTTCAATGCTTGTAACCTTGAATTTTTAAGCTTATTTAAGCTTTGACAGTTTCTAAAACCTTAAATTTGACCCTGCATATTGGGATTTACCCTTTGGCAGCTTGAAATTCCTGTCCAAATTGGGATAAAACCAGTTTAAACCTTAAGGTTGGATCAAAGTCTAATCTTAAAGTGTAAATAAGGTTGAAAATCCGTGAATACAGGTGGACAACCTTAATTTAATCCTTGCAGATCCAAAAAGTTGGGTATCCCAGCTCTATATGGTCTTTTTCCTTCGTCCCACCTTTTTGTGTGGATTTTGCCCTTTTATTTATTTAAAGCCATACTATGGCCTTAAACCCTTTTAAATTGAGCTCACACAGGATTCACATTCTGTATGGCAAATCCTTAGCCAATTCAGTAAATATACACCACACCTCAATTTTAACTAAAATTTTGGTAAGTTTGCATAAACCTTATGCAACTTTAAATTTAAACTTAAATTTAACAATTTTAAAAAATGTTAAAAAAAGTTAAATTAGTACTGTGAGATTCTTAAATCTCCTAATAACATAAGAAATAAGTGTTTTTGGGTATAACACCTTATGGATGTACCCTAGGTTATTTTTGGTTTAGAATCCAAAAATGACATAATATTTATAACTTTGTTTGTCCAAGAAAAAGTTATAATTATTTTTTGTTATTTTTTATTTTAAATTCAATTAAAAAGTCTATTGAAGACAAATTTAAATGTGTATAGAGCTATTTGTGGCCTTATGGGTATGTTATACATATCTCACAGGCTCACAGGCAGACAGCATTGTGAAAATAAACTGGTTACCAATGTCATGGGTGTGATTCCAGTTGGAGACAAGAGGAGATCTCAATCAAAAAACCAGAAATTTCTGGGTTTTCTGCTCCATTGACATACAAGGGTTTTGCCCCTTGGGGCCTCCTTGTAGGCTCCTGTTGTGACTAATGTAGATCCATGAGGATGGAATGGGTAATACCATCAGTTACATTCACTTTGGGATGCAGTGCTCTAAACCCAGGGGTACAGTCACATGGTGGAATGTGATCTACAAATTGCCAGTATTAGCTTGTCTTTCAACTGGTTTAATAGCCTTTTCAGCAAGAGTTCCCTTTGCTGAGGTCTGGCAGACAGCATTGTGACAATAATTTGCTTTCAAATTTAGGCCAATATTTTAGTTTTTATACTTCTTTGGCTAATATACTAGTGTAATTTTATATGATTTCTTCAGAATTTAAAGTACAAATGAAAAGATTGGTGAATCAATTTTTAGGCTTATCAAATGGTTGGGATGTTTTAGGAAATAAGGGAGTTGGTTTTTTGAATGTTTTACTTAAGCATCCTTGGAAATCTTCCTTAATTTCTCTTCTCATTTGATCACCTCTTCAACTTATTTTTGAGGGTAGTCAAGCTTTTGCACAGTCGATGCTTCAATATTATTAAAATACACTTTTAGACCCTTAAATCATTTTGTTAAGTTATTGATTGAATCATTTTGCTCATTGTACTTCTTTATTAGAGTTATTTCAATATTATTGATCTTTGAATTTAAATCTCCCAATAATTCTATGTCAATATGATGATTATTAACTAACATTCTTTGTTCATTATTAATTGACTCAATTTTAAATGAACATAATTTAAGAGAATTTTTAATAATTTTGACTCTATCACTATTTTCTTTAATTTGACTATTGGAAGAATGATGACAATTCTGTATAAATTTAATATTTTCCTTATTGAGTCTAGTAATTTCTTTATACAAATGATCAATTTTCTGGGTAAATATGGTCTTGAAATCCTCTCCTCTTCCACTTGTTGTAATTCCATAAGAGTCTTGGCCATATTGAACACTTTATCCAGGGATATTCTTTTCCTCTTTGGAATTACATATCCTTTTGAGTTGGGTTTCTTGAAGAACTTCTTCTTTTTTTGAAATTACTTCCTGTTTCACTTGTTCTGAGGAGAATTTGAGTTGGCAAGAACCTTTCTGTTATTTTACAATGGTTTTTATGAGGTATGAGGTGCTTTGAGCTTATCTTTTTGGGCTTGGGATAGCTCTTTTTGTTTCTTGAGCCACTCCTTCACTTGTTTGACTTGCTCTTTCATTGCTATAGGGTACCATCCTACCAAGAGGTCTCTGATTTTCTCTTCTCCCAGAAATTTGCTCACTAAAAAATAATATTTCTTGCTCACCTGATAGAGGATTGGAGTTATCTCCCAGTTATCTTCTTGGGCTTCTCTGAACCATTATTTTTACTGGTTATGATATATATCTATAGAGGATACTTTCCACACTTGAAGACCTATCAGAGAAAGGGATAGAAGATTCCAAGGTAGCTTCAGCCTCTCATTCAAAAAAGTATATGGCTTAAAGGGACTTACCTTAGGGCATTTTGCGCCAGTGATTCATTTAAATCTTGTGCTTTTCCACTTGTTGTGGCCAATTATTTGCTTTTACCTTTCCTGGAATATCCTGTTTTGTATCCAGCTCCATTTGATTCAATGGATTAGTTACTCTCTTTCCTGGTAGGAGTCATAATTGTGTCAAAATTTTATTGAAACTTCAAAGCTCACCATGTTATTTCTCCAGAGTGGAAAGAATCTCAATGGGTTCTTCTTTCTTATTAATAGAAGTAACACCAAAATTACTTTTGGAATAAGGTAAAGTTCTGAATACTGGAGGTGTTGGAGCAGTACCTTCAGGTGCCACTGATGGCATAGTTGTTTTTTCAGAAGGAAATAAGAATAAAATAAAACAGAAACCTATAAAAGATATAAGAGAAAATTCTATGTTATATTATTTATTTTTAATTAATTTTTGATGTTAAAAATATAATGAAAATATAAATACTTATGTTAAAGATTATTTTTTCAATTAAGACTGGAATATCTCAAAGATAATGATAAGTCTAATGATGTGAAAAGCCACATTTAAGACAGTATAATATGCAGGAAAGTAAAAAGTAACAACTTCTTAATAATTATTAAATATAAATTTATTAAATTGTTTTGATATTTCCAAAAGATAAAGTAACAATAAATAGACTGTAATTTTCCTTTTAAGGGATAAAGAACACAGCCAGACCCCCAAATGTAATATTTTACTATGAAACTGATAATTAAATTAATATTCATCTGATTATTTTACTATTCCTGTCCTTATTTTCAACAAAAACCACTCTAATAATATCAAGAAATCAATATTTTATGTAAAATAAATGAATGATTTCATAACAATAAAATTAAAAATAATAAATATGTAATAATGCAATAATAATAATATTAAAAATGGTTATTATTTTTAATTATAGTTATTGTTTATTACCAATATAGAAGTAATAATAGTCAAGTTATTCTATCAGAAGTAATTTTATGTTGGACTGAGTTATTTGCAAACAAGTAATTATGATATTATAATATTATTATGATAAAATAAAGAAAAATATAATAAAAGATGTAGAATAATGGAAAAGTACCTACTGGTAAAGAAAAAAACCTAATGTTCTTATAAAAATGTGGCAATTATAATATTTGAAAATTGATTTATAAGTGAAACCTTCAAAAAAGTAAATAAGAATGGATTTAATTGAGAGAAGAATTGGTTGAATTTGGGGGATTTTCGACAGTGTTGAGGGGTATTTTAATACTAAATAATATACTAATTCTTGATAAAGAGTACTATTATTGATTCAAATTTCCAGAATTATTTCAATTTGCTCAATATAGAGTTTTAAACACTAATTCTAATCTTCCAACAAGTATTTAGTGGTATTTTCAAGGGTTAAAACTTCAAGAAAAGCTTCTGTAATGAAGTAAATTGATAAATAATGTTCAAGATAAATTACTTTAACCTATTTAATATCTATTTGATTGTGTGAGCTCACTTACTTTTCAGTTATAACACTATGTCTCAAGAGTTGGTTCTATTTTGGAATTTCACCCCATTTTTTGCAATGAGAAAGGTTTTTACAGTTTAAGGTAAAACAGCCCCAATTTTCCTTCCTTGTACATGCTTATTCTAAATATAAATGTTAAAAATTTGGGAGACTTTCATAGTTAAAAAAGGAAATTCTACTTATGAGGTAGTTTGGATTTAATTTTCAAAATATAAAGAATTCAGTTTATTTTCACTATAATTGAAGCTTCTGCTATTTGAGGTATGTGCACTTATAAAATTGTTTATTATGCTTTGGAAGGTAAACCTTCTTATAATTAATTTTCATGAAAAGATGTAAGTAAACAATGAAGCTTTACTTATGAGGAAAACTTGAGTTTTTACTCAAGCTTTTTCACATTGGTATATTTTTTAAGTTGAAATCTCCAATTCAGCTTAAATAAGCTTTCATTTCTGCTTATTTAGGAGTTTTTAAGCTTTAATACAAGTTAAAACCTTATATGAAACTTAATTTGGCTTCAGAACCTTAATTAATGGTGTGAAAATTCAAAAACCCCACTATCCAGATCCAAAAACTTGGGTATCCTGGCACCTTTTCCCATAATCCCTTTGTCTTGCCTTTTTTCATAATATTTTGCCGTTTTTATTTATTCAAAGCCATACCATGGAATTTTTAGCTTAGTTTGGAAAAAGGGTCCACAATATTCACCACCTGTATGGTAAATCCAAGGCTAACTTTAAAACAACACACCACACTTGACTTGACCACTTTTTTTGGTAAGTGTCACAACCACGAATAATCACCCCCCCCAATGGGTGTTGTGGAAATTCTAGCCTGAACCTAGTTTTATGGTAAATTGGGGATATAATATGTTTATGGCCAATTTTACCCTCTTGGTGCTCTATGGCCCCTTTGGAATATCACCCTTCCACTGGCCATTCATGGCCTCAGGGCATATCCTGCTTTCATTGGCCTTATTGGCCAATTCTCCACCTCACCAACCCACAGGCCATAATCCTTGTTTTTGGGCCGGGGGGTTCTTTTTAGTCTTCCAGGGGCCTATGGCCCCTGGCCCAACCCCTTATATCAGGGGTGTTTTTAGGCGCCCTACGGCCTCTACGGCCCGTGGGACCATTAGGCCCCTTTTGGCCCAAATCCAATGAGGCCAAAAGGGGCCAAGGGGGAAGTTCATCAGAACCCAAAGCCAGGTGGGTCCCAAACCACAATTGGGACCACCTGAGCCAGTTTTTGGCCCCAAATACCAATGAACCCAGAAATGGACCAAGGACCACAGGTGGGTCATTGTTCAGTCCATGGCCTCTGGAAACCACCAGAGGCCACCAGCGCAGCTCCAAGCATGGATTCCCCTCAATTTCAGGGGAATACCTTTCCTTCCTCAATGCACCCCATACTCAAGGATCCAGGAGTGGTGCATATATGGTATGATATACCATTATGAACAATTTCTGCTCAGAAATCCAATGGTGAAATTTTCAGGACCAAATTAAGTGATTCCAAATCAATTCCCCAATCCATCACCAATTTTGAAGGAGGATGTTTCAGCTATTCAGTCTGGCAATTCCCTGGTGGCTACCAGAAGACCATTTGAGGACCCCAACCACCTGGCCCTGCAGGAGTTGGGCTGTCAATTATCATCAGGACCATTCTGAGGGCAATTCTCAGAGGTTATCAATCATTTCAATCATTGTCAAGGCATCAAGTACTCAGAATTCCTTGGACAACTCAATTGGTCCATACAGGTAGTAATCAAGCATCCTGTATGGCCTTGGCCCATTTGGGCCAATTCATATTCCACTGTAGGAATTCAGTCACACAGTTGAACTCTCAAGATGGCCAGAACTGTATTGGCCTAATTCAGAAAATACAGTCAGCTGACTCACCTTTCAGGATCAGCCTTTCAGCTTTTCACATATACTGGCCACCTTTCATCACCTGGGGGACTTTTTCCCCAGTTAATTAATATATTGGATTTATTTTTATCCTTATTTCCTTTTTATTTATTAAAGTGAATACTGATAATCGTAAGTCAGTCATTTGCACCTTTTCTTCTTTTCCTGTCAGTAGATATTGGTGGTCATATCCTTTACTAATTCCATTGTTCTTTCTGGCAGGTTGAAACAGTTAATTTGGGATTCATTTGGTCGTCTCTTTGGTTTTTGGCTTTCTTATCATCTTGGCCATTGGCTTCCTTTTCTCTTTATCTGTTGGCATACTTGTCTTTACTCCTATTCTTCTCTAAAGAAAATTATTCCTTCTTATTTCTTTATCCTTTTGGAGCCTTCCAAGTGAGTTCTTGATTCCTGAGTTCCAGGCCACTCTTGCTTCCATAACAGCCCCTGTGACATTATATTAATTAACTCATAATTTCTTTTAATTTGGTTCATTAATTCTTTTTATAATTCTTATTCACTCATTTCATCAAAATTATTACTCTTCAATGTTTTATGAACTTTATGATCTTTTGTCACCTCCAAGTTTACTCTCATTCATTCTTCATTTGGAAAATTGAAAGCTGTCACAGGGGCTCTTCTAAAATGAAGAGGGCCTGGCACTCAGTGAACAGACTTACTTATGGAGGGCTCAGAAGAAAATACTCAAATGATAAGAGTAATGGAGTAAGAGGATAAATTCCTAGTCATAAAATAATAAGCATAAAAGATAAGAGAGACAAAACAAAAGCAATAATAAAGAGCCAACCACAAATAATCCTGAGTCACTGTTTCAACCTGTTCAGAAAAGAGAAAAGGGATTAATAAGGATATGGCCACCAGGACTCTACTGAACAGGTGAGGGAAGGCTAAGACTAACTTAATAAGTAATAAAATAATATTCCAAAGTGAGAATAAAATAATATTAAATAATAAATCAACTATTTTAATTAACTGGGGGAAAAACCCCCAGGTGGGTGAAGAGGGGCTGGTATATGTGAGAAATACCAGCCTTGGAGTTTGAGTGTTGAGATACTGGCCTGTATGCTGGAAGAAGTTGGATGTGGGATTGAATCCTGTATTGGTGAATCCAATACAGGTGATACAGTCAATACAGGTATTTGCGCCTGTATTGATGACAGGCCTGTATTTGGTGAATCCTGTATTTGAGTCTTGCCTGTATGGAACTGTATTGAGGTATGAAAACTGTATTGGGTGAATTATTGAATGAAACCCCCTTGCTGATTGGGTTCTGAAGGGTATCCATGATATAATGATTTGCTGATGATGATTGGAAATGCCCCTGCCTCCTTGGCTGTGACATTATCCCCCTCTTGAAAGTGGTGAGCTCTGAGCACCATAAGTATAGTGAGTCTTGATGAGCTTGCAATCAATTCAAACAGTTCTTTCCCCCAATTCCTTAAGATTTCCCCTTAAAACTTCTTCTTCAATCAATACTCAAACCAAATCTTCATTTGACTATTTGTAGGTATTTTCCCCTTGATTTTGATTGTGAATTTCCTCTGTTCATTCAAAACTGCCTTCAATCTTCATAAAATTTTCTTTAATCTTGTCTTGAGTGTCTTCATCAACTTTCTTGAGTCCTCATGGCTTTTGAAAGGTGGTTGATTTGGGTTTTTGTCCCAAGACCACTTGAAATCATCATAATTTTGAATTTTAGAGTGTTGGCATAAGGTGGCCAACAATTGAAATTTTGGACCAAATGAGTAGTCCTGGCCAAAATCCCTAAAAAGTGTGAATAAATGGGGTTTTGGCCAATTTGCGCAAAAATGCGCAAAATGCGCAAATGCGCAAATATGCCATATGTGGCATAAATTGGTGAAAATACTGAAAAACTGAAATATTGTGAAAAAATGGCCTAAAGGTGGGTTTTGGCCATTTTGCGCATTTTTGCACAAAATGCACAAATATGCGCAAAGTGCGCAAAAGTGCGCAAAATGCGCAAATGCGCAAATATGCCATATTTGGCATAAATTGGTGAAAATGATGAAAAAACTGATTTATTGTGAGAAAATGGCCTAAAAGTGGGTTTTGGCCATTTTGCGCATTTTTGCGCAAAATGCGCAAATTTTGCGCAAAGTGCGCAAATGCGCAATTATAATGATTATGGCCAAAAAGGCCTTTTGAAGGCTTTTGACAAGAAAAAAGGCCCTTTTGCACAAAAGTGCGCAAATGCGCAAAATTGCGCAAAATGCGCAAATTTGCCAATATGCCTAACTAAGCATATTATGATGAGAATTGATGAAAAATGGCTTTTTTTGATGTTTTGAGGTCTGATGTGGCCCATTGTGCCAAAGTGCATATCTTGATGAAATTGGCCAATTGGGCCATTTGAACAAATTTCTTCTATGAACTTGATTTTTATTTTTCTTGAACATCTTCTTCTTATCCCCTCCTTGATTGGTCAATTGCCATAAACACCTTGCTGATTGGGTTTTGGCTTTCAATTTTGATCTTAAGGAATGAGTTTAAGGCTGACTTGAAGAAGTTTTGATGAGGATTATCTGTAGGTGGTCTTTACCATTACTAGTGTTTTGCTCTTTGATTATTGAATGAATTGACTCCCCAAACGTGATATGGGAGTGATGACTACTGCTTTTTTTGAAATAAGAAATAAAAATGAAAATAAAAATAAAAATAAAAGATACAAGTAAAAGGAATAAAAATAAAAAATAAAAATGAAGAGAATTGAGAGAAAAAGAGAGTAAAGAAAGAAATAAGAAATTCCTGAGGGTTGTCCTTCTTGTGGTGAGATTCTTGATTTTGGCCAAAATGTTCTGAAAGATAAAACCAAGCATTTGATGCTCACAGCGTGGCCAAGGTAATGTTTTACAAGAATTAGACCCCTCAGGGATGCATACCAGGAGATGGAACTTACTTTCATAACTTCCACTCTCCACCAAGCACCATAAATGAAAATTGAAATATGCCATAAGATGAATTTGATAATGAATGTCTTGAAATATAATTTATGGCATGATTTAAGAAAGAAGAGAAAATAAAAGAAAAGATTGGGCCAAATCTTGGTGAAAGGTCCAAATCTTGAGGGTATTATGTTGTAAGGCCTTCTGAACCTGTCCAAAGAATTGACAAGTGCTCACAAAGTGGCCAAGGTGATGCTTACAACAAATTTGGGTATAATACCCCCTTAAAGGTGCATGCCAGGAGAGGAACTTACTTTCATAAACTCCAATCCCCACCAAGCACCATAATCAAACTCTTGAGGCATTTGGGCCAGGCTTGTCTGGATACAAAGTGTGAAAATCCTTGACAAGGTCTGGGGAGTTGGTAAGGTTGGAAGCTGGTTCCCAAGTTGTTCTTTCTGGGTCTTCATTGAATCCTTTCCACTCCACTAAATACCATAATGAACCTCTCTTGAGTTTTGAGTCCAGAACCTGAGCCACTTCCCATTCTTCTTGCTCTTCCACTATTACTGGAGGTGGTGGCAATTGGTGTCGATTTGGGATAGTTGATTGCTTCACTGGTTCTAACAAGGACACATGGAAAACAGGGTGAACTGACTTCCATTGTTGAGGCAACTTGAGGTGATATGCATGGCTGCCAATCTTCTTCAGAACTTCAAAAGGTCCCAACCATCTTTCTGAGAGCTTCTTGGTGGGTCTTGTTGTCTTGATGTTCTTGGAGGCTAGCCATACTTTGTCCCCAGGTTGGAAATCAGGTGGAATTGCTCTATTTCTATCTGCATACTTCTTGAATCTTCTTATTGCTGACTCTAATTCTTCTTTGACAACTTGCTGTACTGATTGGAGTTTTGTTGATAACTTTCCAGCAGGTGAATCTTGAGAAACATGGATTGAGTCAAAGCTGGGATTTCTTCCATAAATGGTGAAAAAAGGTGATTGCTTTGTGGATGAATGTTCTGCATTATTATAGGCAAATTCAGCCAGAGGGAGCCAGGTGTGCCAGTCATCTTGATGGTAACTGACATACATCCGAAGATACTGTTCTAGAATCTGATTTACCCTCTCTGTCTGTCCATCTATTTCAGGGTGAAATGCAGTTGAAAGATCTCTTGATATCTTGAGCTGCTGACATAATTGGGTCCAGAATGATGAAACAAATAATGAACCTCTATCACTAACAATACTGATTGGAAGACCATGTTTGGAAAAGACATGATTAATGAATATTTGAGCTAAGTCCAGTGCAGTGATTGTTGAATAAGTTGGAATAAATATTGCCATTTTTGAAAATCTGTCTACAACTACTAAAATTGAATCAAAGTTGCTTGACAAGGGTAATTGAGTGATAAAGTCCATTGATAAAGAATTCCAAGGACCAGATGGAATTTGAAGAGGCTTGAGTAATCCAAACTTCTTATGGTGGATGTTCTTGTTTCTTGAACATTGCTGACATGAGGACACATAGTCCTTGATGATTTGATTCATGCCAGCCCAATAAAAATCCCTCTTGATGAGCTTGAGGGTCTTCTCTTGGCCAGGATGGCCAGCCAATGGTGAATCATGACGCCTTTGAAGAATGTCCAATTGAACTTCATGATTGCTTGGGATAACTACTCTATCTTTGAACAATAATAATTTTGCTTGAGGTTCAAGAGAATAGTCTGAGACTGATTCTCCTCTTGCTAATTTCTTGAGGATCTCCTTATAGTCTTTGTCTTGCCATACTTGTCTTTGGATCTGATCAACTAAATCTGAAAACATTTCAACTTTTATGGAAAAGAATCTTGACTCTTGAATTTCATTTTGCTTGAGAACTTGATGAAAGTTTTGAGGATTCTTGCTGATGAAATCCACCCCCCTCTCTGGGTACACGTCGTCCCGACGTGACAAGGCATCTGGTAAAGTGGCCAGCCTGCCTGGGCGGTAAGTGATAACAAAGTGAAATTCAGACAAAAATTCAGCCCAACGGGCTTGACGACGAGTAAGGACTTTAGAGGACATAAAATATTGGAGAGAACAATGGTCTGTCAAGACCTCAAAAGAATCAGAAAGAGAAAGGAGAAAGGCTCTCCAGCGCTTGAGAGCCCAAACTATGCCAAGGAGTTCCTTGTCATGAATTTCATAGTTGAGTTCAGCTGGTAAGAGCTTGCGACTATCAAATGCAATAGGATGCTTTCCTGAGTCATTCACCTGACTCAGTACAGCACCCAAGGCATAATCAGAGGCATCAGTCTCTACAATAGTTGGGAGAGAAGGATTAAAGTGAGAGAGGATAGGAGCAGTGGTGAAAGCTTCTTTGAGTATCTGAAACTGGCTAAGAGCTTCCTCATTGAAGATGAAGGGAGAATCTTTTTTGAGAAGGGAAGTGAGAGCAGAGATTTTTTTGGAATAATTTTTAATGAAACGACGATAAAAGTTGGCAAAGCCAAGGAAAGATTGGAGGGCCTTGATGTTCTTGGGCTGAGGCCAATTGAGGATTTGTTGAACTTTTGAAGAATCCATCTTGAGGCCATCACTTGAAACAACATAGCCCAAGTATTCCACACTTGAGGCATGGAATACACACTTGGAGGCTTTAGCAAACAAATTATTGTCTCTCAGTCTTTGGAGAACAGAGGCCACATGTTTAACATGTTCATCCAAAGAGCTAGAGAAGACCATAATATCATCTAAGTACACTACAACAAAAATATCCAAATAATCTGCAAAGATATCATTCACAAGATTTTGGAATGAAGCTGGAGCATTGGTTAAGCCAAATGGCATAACCAAATACTCATAACTGCCATATTTGGTTCTAAAGGCAGTTAAATGCTCATCCCCCTCTTTAATTCTCAGGAGATTATAAGCACCACGCAGATCTATCTTGGAGAAGATAGTAGCACCGTTAAAGACGGTAAGAAGCTGATTCATTGGAGGAACAGGATACCTGTTCTTCCTAGTGACAGCATTAAGTTTGCGGTAGTCAACACACAAACGAAGACCACCATCCTTTTTCTTAACAAAAAGGACAGGTGCTCCTGTTGAGGAGGAGCTTGGTCTGATGAAACCCTTCTCTACATTCTCTGAAATGTAGGCCCGCAGTGTTTCTGACTCATTCTTTGATAGAGAGTAGATAACACCAACTGGAGGTAGAAGACCCTCCAGTTCGATATGATGATCACAGGCACGGTGTGGAGGAAGTTTCTCTGCTTTCAATTTGGAGAATACATCCAAATATTTGTGATAAACAGGAGGGACTACCTTCAGCACAGTTTCAATCTCTTCTGGCTCTTCCTCCTCATTCCACTGCTCCTCCAGGGAGGCATGAAAAGATAAAGGAGGAAGGTCCATATCCCCTTGAAAGAGATTAAGTGAAGATATAGCAACATCTTCTCCAACATCTTTTATCTCTTTGAAGACTTCATCTCTTAATGGAAGTAATGACTGAGAGGGAAAAGTGGAGGGGTTATGGACAGAAGGAGGAAAGGAAGGTGTCTTAAGTTCACCAACCAGAGCAACACTGCTGACAGCAGTGGATAAGTCATTACTAGTAGAAGAAATAATACCACTAGAATCCTTATGACTAGAATCATAGGTGATCAATCCATTTTTCCAATCAATAATGGGATTAAAATGGTAAAGAAAATCATAGCCCAATATTAGGTCTTCTCCCTTGGGTGAATCTATGATAAAGAAATCCCATTCAAAGCTTGGGAAGGAAGGTAAATCAACAACCCACTTGGTATAATGGGTGATGAACAGGGAAGTGGATTCACTGGAATCCAGAATGAAAAGAGGAATCTTTTCAGGGAGCTCTGACATGGTCAATGAGTACTTGAGAACAAAATTCTTTGCAATAAAGGAGTTTGTAGCACCAGAATCAATGAGAATACTATAAAAAATATCAGAGATTGAAGAAAAAATAAGAAATTTTAAAGATTTCTTGACACTAGTATTCAGAGTGCACAATTGTGCTCTTGAAGGAAATAAGTGAGAACCATTGAACACATCATGATTCCCACTCAGGCTTTTCCCTGCTTGCTAGGGAAGCCTTTTGATGACCCTTGCCTATTTTCAGGCCTCTTGAAGCATTTTTCAAATGGGTGTTTACCACCACAATAATTGCACAAGCCTTCTTTAATCCTCCTCTCCTTTTCAGAACCAATTAATTTGTTGTCCTTATTGAGGAGAGAAGCATGAGGCTTGTCTTTGGACACTTGAAAATTCTTCCCCTTCTTATTCTTATTGTGATAAGGCTTCTTGGATGATGAACTTTGAGGAGGCTTGGAGAAATTGGATCCAATGATTGGAGGCTTCTTCTCTTGATGACTGCCCTTTTCCTTTTGCCTCTCATGATATCTTGTGTCTAATTCTAAAGTGACATCCATAAGTTCTTGAAGAGTGTCAAAAGTTCCAGGGTGAGAAGCCAATTGGTCCAACAATCTTGATGCCAAGCCTCTTCTATACACATGAATGTAAGCTCTTTCCCCCCAATCTCCAATTCTTGACATTAAGCTTCTGAAATCTGCTATGTACAAGGAAACATGACCACTTTCCTTCATCCTCAAATTGTCCAACTCTTGTTCAGCTTTCCTGACTTCATTGGGGTCACCAAACAGAGTGAATAATTGAGATTCAAATAATGGCCAATTATTGAGGAGGTAGGAAGGGTCTTCATTGGAAATATTTGAGAGGTAAGGTTCAATCCATTTGCCAGCTCTACCAGTAAGAAAAGAAGTTGAGTACAAAACCTTCTTCCTGTCAGAGAAGAAGTTTGCTGGATCATTATGGAAAATCAGTTGACAGGATTGGATAAATCCTCTCAACTTATGAGCTTGAGTACCATCAAAAGAATCAGGTGCCTTCATTGATGGAGTCTTGAATGCAGGGACTTTTGAAGTGTCCCTTGGGGCAACTGCTTGAGTGAGTTGTCCCATGAACTGAGTCATTTGCTCCATCATCTTGAGGAGACTTGGTTCAGTTTGAGAGACAGGAGGTTGACTAGAAAGGGCTAGATTAGAACCCTGAGGCACCTCTGGAGCATTTGCCAAGGCATCTGCCACTTCAGTCTCCCCAGAGTCATCCTCTTCCACAGACTCTTCCCCCTCCTCATCTTCAACTTCCCCTAATCTTGCTCTTGCACCTTCAGACATGCCAGGGTAGCCACCCAAAAGTCCAGAGAAGGATCTTGATCTTCTAGATTTCATTCCACCTCTTCTTGAGGGTGCTGCTCCTTCCATTGGTGGTCCTCTGTCCAAATTTGCACTCAGTTGATGAACTGATGGTGTGCGGTCAAGAGGAGCCCTTGCTGTAGGAGTGAGAACAGCTGGAATCTTCTGGGATCTAGTATGCTTGGCTGGGGGACTATGCTGAACTGGCATTATGAAAGAAGAATGAATAAAAACTTGATGATACTTTGAATAAAATAAGGCTTGACCAAAACAATCAAATGAGAATCTTGATGAACTTGAGAAATCAATCAATAGTCTTGAAGTGAATCAATATGAATAAATCTTGAAGAGTGAAGATGACAAAGTCAAATTCTTATGAATAATCAATTTCAATCAATAAGTCAAATCAAGTCAATCAAAATCAAATCAATTAATTCTTGAGGAATTCAATCAATATCTTCAAAAATCAATTCAATTTTCTTGAGGAATCAAATTCAAATCAATCAATTAAATCAAATCTTGAGGATAAATCAGGTATCTTGAAGAATCAAATCAAGTCAATCAAATCAAATCAAATCAATCAGGTCAATTCAAAATCTTGAGGTGAAATCAATGTCTTGAACAATCAATCAATCAATCAATCAATAATCTTGAGAAAATTCAATCAAAACCACTGAATACCCCAAATCAAATAACCCTGAATGATGAATCAATTAACCCAACTAATTCCAAGCAATAAAACCTGAATAAACCTGAATTCAAACAAAAGAGAAATGAAGATGATAGAGAATAAAGTGAATTGGTCAGCAGAATAGAGAAATTAGAAAGAATAAATTTTCATGAGAATGAAATGAGAGAGATGAAAATTGATGAAAATCATAAAATCATTAAAGTTCATAATCATTAAAAGATCATAATAGAAGAATGAGAGAAATGAATAAAATGAATGAAAAGAAAGAAGCAATTATGAGTTAATTAAAATAATGTCACAGGGGCTCTTCTAAAATGAAGAGGGCCTGGCACTCAGTGAACAGACTTACTTATGGAGGGCTCAGAAGAAAATACTCAACTGATAAGAGTAATGGAGTAAGAGGATAAATTCCTAGTCATAAAATAATAAGCATAAAAGATAAGAGAGACAAAACAAAAGCAATAATAAAGAGCCAACCACAAATAATCCTGAGTCACTGTTTCAACCTGTTCAGAAAAGAGAAAAGGGATTAATAAGGATATGGCCACCAGGACTCTACTGAACAGGTGAGGGAAGGCTAAGACTAACTTAATAAGTAATAAAATAATATTCCAAAGTGAGAATAAAATAATATTAAATAATAAATCAACTATTTTAATTAACTGGGGGAAAACCCCCAGGTGGGTGAAGAGGGGCTGGTATATGTGAGAAATACCAGCCTTGGAGTTTGAGTGTTGAGATACTGGCCTGTATGCTGGAAGAAGTTGGATGTGGGATTGAATCCTGTATTGGTGAATCCAATACAGGTGATACAGTCAATACAGGTATTTGCGCCTGTATTGATGACAGGCCTGTATTTGGTGAATCCTGTATTTGAGTCTTGCCTGTATGGAACTGTATTGAGGTATGAAAACTGTATTGGGTGAATTATTGAATGAAACCCCCTTGCTGATTGGGTTCTGAAGGGTATCCATGATATAATGATTTGCTGATGATGATTGGAAATGCCCCTGCCTCCTTGGGTGTGACAAAAGCTGACCCAATTTTATCTTTGTTTCTTTTTTTAAAAAAATCTTATCTCAAATAATCAATTTCTAACTCATTCATAATTCAGGCATAATCTCATTTTTCATTTGATTTTTCAAATAGGTTGTCAAGATTGCTCAGACACACTCTTCATATGAAGATTAACTTTGAATTATTCTTCAAGAATTTTTTCTTTTGATAAAGATTTCACTCGAATTGATTTGACATATAATTGATATTGACTTCAAGAAAATTGATTGACCTGAAGATTTTCATTATCTTGCTGATTGTTCACATCAAGAATTTTGACATAAGTTGATTTTGCCTCAAGAATTCATTGATTGATTGATTTTCTGAAAGATTTTGACCTTGATTGATTTGACATATTGATTTATTGACTTGAAGATTTTCATTTGACATTTGAATGATTGATTTACCTCAAGTTTTCATTTTTGATTTATTGATTTTCCTCAAGATTTGATTGTTGATTTGACTTCAAGAAAACTCTGATTGTATTCATTTATTTTAAATTTTATTCCTGAAACCATGCCCATTCAAAATTCACCTCCTACAAGACAGACTAGATCTCAGGCCAGAGCTCAAGCTGTTCTTACTCAAACTCCAAGAGCTCCTCTTTATGGCACCCCAGCAGTTCCTCAACTGAGGGCCAAATTGGATAGAGGATTCATTTTGGAAGGAGCAGCACCATCCATCCAGGAAGGAAGAGGGCCAAGAAGATTAAGTTCATTCTCAGGAGTAGTTGGCCAATTTCCAGGAACTTCAAGGACCATTTTCAGAGGTCCTGGGGAAGATGGTGAAGAGGAGGAGGAGAATTCTGTGGAAGAGGAAGAGTCTGATGGTACTGAAGGTGTTCCTGCTCTGGTGGGGGCATCCCAAGGTACTGGAGGACCAACTCTAGCCCAGCCTTATCAGCCTGTCTCTCATCAGTCTGAACCATCTTTATTGGCCACTATGCAGCAGATGACTCAAATTATGTCCAATTTTCAAGCAGCTTCAGCTTCTGAGTCATCAAGACCACCAGCCTTAAAGACTCAATCTATGAAGGCACCAGAATGCTTGGATGGGACTCAGCCCTTCAAAGTCAGAATCTTCATTCAGTCTTGTCAGTTCATCTTTCATAATGATCTAGCAAATTTCTCTCAAGACAGAAAGAAAGTTCCCTATGCTACTTCATTTCTCATTGGCAGGGCTGCAAAATGGATCAAGCCTTATCTTTCCAATCTCACCAATCAAGACTCAAATTAACTTCTCAATTCTTAGAACTTATTTAAATCTCAACTCTTCTGCTGATTTGGGGACCCAAATGAAGTCAGAAAAGCTGAAGCAAAATTGGATTTTCTAAGAATGAAAGAAGGTGCCCATGTTTCTTCATACATAGCCAATTTCAGGAGTTTGGTTTCAAGAATTGGAGATTTGGGTGAAAGGGATCTTATTCATAATTTCAGGAAGGGATTTCCATCCAGGATTTTGGATCAGTTGGCCTCCCATCCTTTGCAAATTGACTCTCTTCAAGACTTAATGGATGTTACCCTGGAACTTGATACCAGGTACCATTAGAGGAAAAAAGAGAAGAGTCATCATCAAAAGAAGCCTGAAGCCTCAAAGTCAAATTTTTCTCATCCTCAAAATTCTTCAAGCTCAAGTCAAAAGAAGAAGAAAAATTTTCAGAAGAGGGACAAGACCCATTCTTCTTTGTTGAATAAAGACTTCAAGTTAATGAATTCTGAAAAAGAAAGAAGAATCAAGGAGGGTCTATGTACCTATTGTGGTGGGAAGCATAGTCTTGAGTCCTGTTTCAAAAGACCTCAGAACAAGCTTGCCCAACTGTCAGGAATTTTTTCCAGCCAGTAAGAATCCTGAGTGAAGATCATGTTGTGTTCAATGGTCTTCACTGTTTTCCATCCAGAGCACAAATGTGCATTCTGAATACTGGTGTTAAGAATTCTCTTAAATTCTTTGTTTTTTCTTCTCCTTCCAATGTTTTTTACAGTATTCTCATTGATTCTGGTGCTACCAACTCATCTATTTCAAAGAAGTTTGTTCACAAGTATTCATTGACTAAGTCATAAATCCCAGAGATGTAAGGTGTGGATATGAAACTTTGATAAAATATCAAGTACTTTTCCTGTCCTCAAAATTTGTATAAGATAAAATTATTTAAAAATAGTAAGAAATAGTATTTTTAAAGAGAAAACTCACAAATTTTATTTTTTTAACTTTGTAAGTATAAACCGATAACATAATGAAAATTTATTGTTCTACCAACAATAAAGATTTATCCAAAAATACTCTACAAGAGATATTTAAGGCTACAAACGAAATTTCTTCAAGGGCAATTTCAATTGGAATTAATTGAGAAAATAACTGCAAGCAATTAATTGAAGAACAAGGTCTTTAAAAAGATATTTAAAGAGAAAACACACCCAAAAGTGACCAGAGTGAATTTGGAAACAAAGTGACAAAGTTAGCAGTGATGAAATATGCTTTAATTCACTTTTGGGGTGGTTCAAGGGGTAAAAATTCTTATAAGAGTTACAAAAAATGATTATAATGATTCTTTCACGTGGTTAAAAGGTTTAAAATGATATGAAAAGGTTGGTTGGAATCTTTTATTGATTGGTTTAACAGTGTTTAAACTAATTAGAAAAGGAAAGGATTCTGACATGAAGAGAAAAGTGGGGCAAAGAAGACATTCTTTTATAGCCATCAATTTTCTTACTCCAAAAAAGTAAAATTTACTCTTTTCAGTTGTGGGAAAAAATCTGACAACAGAAAAGCCAATTATGGCATCATTGAACCCTGGTTTAGACCAAACAAGGGCTGGTTTTAGCCATTTTAGACCCTTAAATCAGCCATTACTATAGTAATCCCAGTCCTAGAGCCTTCAAAACATGTCAGAATGAGTGTAAGAGACGTGGAAACCAGTTAAAACTGTTTTTCCTAAGACTTTTTTATATTAAGGGTAGTTTTACCCTCTTGGAAACAGTTAAAACTGCCCTGGTTGGTATCAAAACCTCACCATCAATTGAGTCACAGACCCTGTGACTCAATTCCAGGCCAAAAGTGATGAACCTTTGCATGTATTTTGACATCTCACGCCTTTCAAGAAGGATTTTGGGGGTCTGGCTCCCCCTTAGAGATAGAGTTCCTTTTCCCCCCCAAATTTAATCTTTCCAATTTATTTTTTCCTTCAATTCCTCATCATGTATTATACTTACAATTTAAATATGTAATTAAATTAAGTTTTACAGTAAACTACTGTAATAATTGACACCTCATATGTAAATCAAAGTTCACTTATTTAATGCATGTGCACATTTTGACAATTCAATTGAATTCAATTGAAAATACTTCAATTCCTCATAACTTCTAAGCTATACACAACACCTCAATTTTAACACAAAAATTTATGATTAACACTACATTTGATATGAATTAAATTAAGGTTTTGAGGATTTTCAGCTCTTAAACAGAAAATACAAAAAACTTAATTTACGCTTATTTAGAGTTGAGTTACAAAAATTTCACTCAGAGGTGACCCAGCCTAATTTTTGATAAGGAATCCAATGGTAAAATAAATTTTATATGTTTATTTGTTAGAAAAAAAGTTATGATAAATTTTATTTAACTGTTTTCCAAAATTATTTTATTTTGGTAAATTTTGTTGAAAATTCATTTTTACTTAATTTTTTGAAGTAAAAATGTGTTTTTACAATTTTCAAATGTAATGTATTTTTATTTTTAAATTATGATTAAATTTTTGATTTTTTATATAAATTCATATTTATATTTATATTTTTATTTTAATAATGTAAATAAATTTATTTTATTTACATTTGTATATTAATTTTTTGTTTGTGGTCTGTTGGGTATATGAAAATACCTCTAAGGCTCACAGGAGAAGATTCCTCTTATCATTTTGGACTCCTCTAATTCCCCTTCCTTCTTTGTGACTCACCATACCAAATATATGGTTGAGCTTCTTTTATTCCCAAGCTTTGAATGGGACTTTTTAGTCATTGATACTCCCAAGGTAGAAGACCTCATATCGGGCTTTGAATTTCTCAATCATTTTAATCCATCTATTGATTGGAGGCAAGGGATGATCACCTTTAATTCTAATCATAAGGACTATTATAATCCTTTAAAATCTTTCAGTAATGACTTTTCTTCTGCCAAATCATGTGAAGCTCTGGTTGGTGATTCTAGCACACCATCTTTTCCATATTCTGTCCATATTCCTTCCCTTAATTCCCATCAGTCATTACTATCATCTAGAGATGAAGTCTTCAAAGAGATTCATGATGTTGGAGAAGATGATTGTGTATCTTCACTTCATCTCTTCTTTGGGAATATGGGCCTTCCTCCTTCATCTTATCATGACTCCCTGGAGGAGTTTTGGGATAAAGAAGAAGAGCTAGAAGAAGTAGAAGCTGTGTTTAAGGTTTTTCCTTCTGCTTATCACCAATATTTGTATGTATTCTCCAAGGTGAAAGCAGAGAAACTTCCTCCTAACCACGCCTGTGATCATCATATCGAGATGGAGGGGTCTCTACCTCCAGCTGTAGTGATCTACTCTTTATCAAACCAGGAGTCAGATACACTCAGGGAATAAATTTCAGATAATGTAGAGAAATCTTTCATCTGGCCAAGCTCCTCTTCAACAGTAGCACCTGTCCTCTTTGTTAAAAAGAAAGATGATGGCCTCCATTTTTGTGTTGATTACTGCAAACTCAATGCTGTTACTAGGAAGAACAAGTATCCTGTTCCTCCTATGAATCAGCTCCTTAATGTCTTTAATGGTTCTTCTATCTTCTCCAAGATTGATCTGTGTGGTGCTTATAACCTGCTCATAATCAAGGAGGGTGATGAAAATTTGACAGCTTTTGGAACTAAATATGGCATTTATGAGTACTTGGTTATGCCATTTGGGCTCACCAATGCTCCTGTGTCTTTTCAAAATCTTGTCAATGAGGTTTTCCAATATCTTCTTGATGTTTTTGTTGTGGTTTATTTGGATGAAATTATGGTCTTTTCCAAATCTGAGGAAGAAAATGTCACTCATGTGTCCACTGTTTTTACCAGACTCAGAGCCAATAACCTCTTTGCTAAGGCTTCTAAGTGCCTATTTCATGTTACTAGTGTGGAGTATCTAGGCTATGTTGTTTCTTCTGAAGGCCTCAAGATGGACCAAGCAAAAGTCCAGCAAATTCTTAATTGGCCACCTCCAAGAAACCTCAAGGCTCTGCAATCATTCCTTGGCTTTGCCAACTTTTGCTGCTATTTCATCGAGAATTATTCAAAGAAAATCAGTTTGCTCACTAGTTTGCTCAAGAAAGATTCCTTTTTCCCTCTCAATGAGAAATCTCTTAGTCATTTTCACCAACTCAAAGAGGCTTTTACCACTGCTCCAATCCTTCTCTACCCACCATTGTAGAGACCAACGCATCCAATTATGCCTTGGGTGCTGTACTGAGTCAGGTCTCTGACTAAAGAAAACATCCCATTGCATTTGACAGCTGCAAGCTTATTCCAGCAGAGCTCAACTATGAGATTCATGACAAGGAACTCCTTGGCATAGTCTGGGCTCTCAAGCACTGCAGGGCTTTCCTTCTTTCCCTTTCTTCATCTTTTGAAGTTCTCATTGATCATTCTTCCCTTCAATACTTCATGTCCTCAAAAGTCCTTACTTGCCGTCAAGCCCACTTGGCTGACATCCACTTCTCAATCACTTACTGCCCTGGGCGCCTTGCTACTCTTCCAGATGCTTTATCACATTGGGATGATGTTTATCCGGAGAGGGGGGAGGATTTCATCAGCAAGAATCCAATTAAATTTCAACAGCTCATCAAGCAGGATGAACTCCAACCTTCAAGATATTGTGCAGTAAAGGTGTAATCTTTTTCAAATTTGATTGACTCAATTCAGAAGGCTCTATGGCAAGACTCTTGGTACAGAAGTATTCTTCAAGCATTGGGTAAAGGTAAATCTGTCCAAGATTATCCTCTTGATTCCTCTTCCCAACTTCTCTTATTCAAAGATTGGGTGGTGGTCCCAAATGACGCCAAAATTCAACTCCACATCCTTTAAAAGCATCATTATTCTCCTCTTTCTGGACACCCTGGCCAAGAGAAGACTCTCAAGCTTGTCAAGCAGGATTGCCACTGGTCCGGCATGACTCAATTCATCAAGGATTATGTCTCATCCTGTCAACAGTGTTCAAGAAACAAGAATATTCATCACATGAAGTCTGGATTCCTAGAGCCTCTTCCAATTCCAAATTTTCCTTGGATTTTTCTTTCAATGGACTTTATCACGCAACTTTGACTGTCTAATTCTTTTGACTCAATTCTGTTAATAGTGGACAGGTTCTCAAAAATGGTGGTTTTTATTCCCACAATGTCTTCAATCACTTCACTGGATTTGGCCCACTTATTCATCAAGAATATCTTTTCAAAGAATTGTCAGTGATAGAGGTTCTCTTTTTGTTTCTTCCTTTTGGACCAATCTTTGTCAGCAGCTCAAAATTTCAAGAGATCTATCAACTGCTTACCATCCAGAAACTGATGGAGAGACAGAGAGGGTAAATCAGATACTAGAACAGTACCTTTGGATGTATGTCAGTTATCATCAAGATGATTGGAAGACCTGGCTCCCTCTGGCTGAATTTGCCTAAAATAGCTCTGATCACTCTTCAACAAAACAATAACCATTTTTCACTTTTTATGGAATAGATTCACAATTTTACTCAGCTCACATTACTCAAGATACTCCTGCTGTAAATTTATCAACACAAATCCAATCAGTACAGAAATATGTCAAGAGACAACTTGAAGTTGCAATAAACAGGTTTAAGATAAAATCAAATCAACCAGACCCACCAAAAAACTGTCTGAAACATGGTTGGGCCCTTTTCCAATCTTGAAGAAAATCAGTACTCATATTTACCACCTCAAGCTTCCATCTCAATGGAAATCCATAAATCCAGTCTTCCATATTTCCCTTCTTGAACCAGTCAAGACATCAACAATCCCAAATCGGCATCAGGATCCTCCTCCTCTAATCATCATTGAAGAAGAAGAGGAATGGGAAGTCTCTCAAATACTGGATTCAAAGTTCAAGAGAAGAAAATTATAGTATCTGCTGGAATGGAAAGGTTTCAGTAAAGACCCAGAAAGATCCACTTGGAAACCAGCCAAAAACCTCAAGAATTTCCTTAAACTTGTCAAGGATTTCCATTCTTTATATCCTGACAAGCCAGGCCCCAATTCTTCAAGAGCTTGAATTTTCATGGCGCTGGGTGGGGAGAGGAATTACCAAAAGTAAGCCCCACTCCTGATATGCAACTTTAGGGGTATTCTACTTTTTTCTGTTGTAAGCATCACCTTGGCCACTCTGTGAGCACTTTGCAATTTTGAACACAGATTTTTGGCCTGGCTTTCAACATCAAATTCCCATCTATGGCCATTTCCACTTGGGGCAATGGAACACTCTTCTTCTTAATCCTTTTTCCAAGTCATCTTTTCAATACATTATTTCATCAATTTTGTTTAATTTATGGCACTGGTGGGAGTGGTAACTACCAAAAGTAAGTTCCTCTCCTGGTGTGCACTTCTCTGAGGGCTCTACAATCTTTCAAAACATCACCTTGGCCACTCTGTGAGCACCTGGCATTAAATCTTGTTTTCCAGGTCCCTGGCCATTTCAGATCAACTGTCAATATCCGTGGTGAAGATTGGAATCCCCCTCAAGATTCTTTTTTCTTATTTTCAGTTTTCTTTGTTATCTTCTCTCTTTAAAATTCTCAAAATTTCTTTCTTATAACTTTAATGCCAATCTTTATTTCAACTCATTCTTTGAAATTCAAAGCCACATTTCAAAAGAAGACCAAATTAACCTCATCTCATATTCCAACCTCTTTACCAGTCTGAAAATTCCTTTCAAGATTCAATACCTCTGGAATCCTCACGTCCAATCCATCTCAAAATCCTCAACTGGCTTGTACCCTATCTTGGTGCTCAGGAGCTCACCATTCAAGGAAGGGGGTACTGTCACAACCACAAATAATCACCCCCCCAATGGGTGTTGCAGCAATTCTAGCCTGAACCCAGTTTTATGGTCAATTGGCCATATAATATGTTTATGGCCAATTGTACCCTCTTGGTTCTCTATGGCCCCTTGGCCCAACCCCTTATATTAGGGGGGTTTTGGCCTTTTTGGGCCTTTAGGCCCCCTATGGCCTCTACAGCCCGTGGGTCGTAATCCACATCCCACAGTCTGCAGTCCATGGGACCATTAGGCCCCTTTTGGCCCAAATCCAATGAGGCCAAAAGGGGTCAAGGGGGAAGTTCATAAGCCCCCAAACCACAAGTGGGCCCACCTGAGCCAGTTTTGGCCCCAAATACCAATCAACCCAGAAATTGCCAAAAGACCCTCAGGACCACAGGTGGGCCATTGTTCAGCTGATGGCCACTGGAAACCACCAGAGGCCACTGGAAACCACCAGAGGCCACCAGCTCAGCTCTAAGCAAGGATTCTCCTCAATTTCAGGGGAATACTTTTCCTTCCTCAATGCACCCCATACTCAAGGCTCCAGGAGTGGTGCATATATGGTATAATATACCATTATGCACCATTTTTGCTCAGCAATCCAATGCTGACATTTTCAGGACCAAATTAAGTGATTCCAAATAAAGTCCCCAATCCATCACCAATTTTTAAGGAGGATGTTTCAGCTATTCAGTCTGGCAATTCCCTGGTGGCTACCAGAAGACCATTCAAGGACCCCAACCACCTGGCCCTGCAGGAGCTTGGTTGTCAATTCTCATCAGGACTATTCTAAGGGAAATTCTCAGAGGTTCTCAATCATTTCAATAATTGTCAAGGAATCAAGTACTCAGAATTCCTTGGACAACTCAATTGGTCCATACAGGTAGTAATCAAGCATCCTGTATGTCCTTGGCCCATTTGGGACAATTCATATTCCACTGTGGGAATTCAGTCACATAGCTCAATTCTCAAGATGGCCAGAACTGTATTGGCCCAATTCAGAAAATACAGCCAGGTGGCTCACCTTCCAGGATCAGCCTTTCAGCTTTTCACATATACTGGCCACCTTTCATCACCTGGGGGACTTTTTCCCCAGTTAATTAATATATTGGATTTATTTTTATCCCTATTTCCTTTCTATTTATTAAAGTGAATACTGATAATCTTAAGTCAGCCATTTTCACCTTTTCTTCTTTCCCTTTCAGTGTATATTGGTGGTCATATTCTTTACTAATTCCATTGTTCTTTCTGGCAGGTTGAAACAGTTAATTGGGGATTCATTTGGTTGGCTCTTTGGCTTTTGGCTTTCTTATCATCTTGGCCATTGGCTTCCTTTTCTCTTTATCTTTTGGCATACTTGTCTTTACTCCTCTTCTTCTCTAAAGAAAATTATTCCTTCTTATTTCTTTATCCTTTTGGAGCCTTCCAAGTGAGCTCTTGATTCCTGAGTGCCAGGCCACTCTTGCTTCCATAAGAGCCCCTTTGAAATTAAGTTAATTTAAACAGGGTTTAACTTTAATGAATTTTGATTGAAATAACAATTCTTGAAAATACTCAAATTTACACTAAAATTTTATTTTGGTTTTTGTAGGCCAAAATATTGAATTTGTGGTATTATACCCTATGGTATGACCCTAGGTGAAATTTTCTGGAGAATCCAATGTTGTTCTAAAATACATATATCAATTTTATATTCTAAAAAGTTAATTAAATATTTTTAACTTAATTGTTCTTCATTTTAATTCAAAATAACTTTTAGTAAGGAATTTTGAGAGTCCTTTGGGAACTTATAATATTCTACAGGGCTCAAAATAATTCACCATGAAAATTACTTCAACAATGGGGATCTTCAATGATAAATACTCAGGATAATTATAAGAATTTTCCAATGAGTATAAAGAATTATATTCTTAAAAAATGACTTACCAGAAAGAAATATTCAAATATGGGCATAAAAGAAACACATAAGAATTATTAATCAAATTATGGTATAAGTCTCCAGAAATTTGGTTAAATAACCACATCAAATCAAAACACATAAAAAATACCATGAGGCTGTGTATCAATAATAATACATGTAATAATACTTTAATAAGCCTAAAATATGCCTTTATTTTTGTATTAAATGACATAATATCAAAAGTATTCAGCCACTAAAATATCTGAAGGCAGATTTTTTTGAAATTACTTCTTTTATAAGGACCAATTGGGTATGAAAAGGTATAAATATATTTCTTATCTCTCTCCTTTCCCCCCATGATTGTTATTTGGGAATAGCTTTTAAGAATTAATCTATCCCTTCACTGGTAGGATGATTTGATATTTTATTTAAAATACAACTAGCAAGAAATAATATCTTGGATTATTAATTACAATATATTAAGTGAGAGATGTTTATAAAATAAATGAAATAATTTTATATTAGTGGAATATTGGAATATTATTACCATTATAAATTGTTGAATTGATGATTACTTTGTTTCAATATATTATAATAAGTTATTTTATCAAGGTTTATTTGATAAAATATATTTTAACTTTATCCTATTTCCTTTATATTATATAATTTAATCCATATAAATATTGCATATTATTCTTAGATCCATCCTATCTATGATAGAATAATTATTTCCTTTATATCCTATCCTTAGATCATATATAAATAACCTTATTAAATTATTTAAGCTTTAGCTTATCATCATTAACCTTAGATTAGTGTTATCTTGAGCCTTTATCATAAAAAAACAAGATAAAATATTGTTAATATTATTCTTCTTATCAATAGTGATGATGGAATATACTCCCAATGAACACCAGAGAAACTTTAATGTGACTGTTAAGCCACTAATTTCATGTTTCCAAGATTAATTCTTCAATTTACAATTTGTTTTTACAAAGTTTTATCTTAAAGTAGTCATTTTTTTCCTTTTTACTGTTTATTATATGTCTTCTTTGTGAAAATATGGCTAAATTATTCAAATATTTTCATTCATCTCAACAGGAATATTAAAATATGAATTGAAACAGAATAGAAGGTTTATCGACTCTTTGGTTGGTATATGGTGAACATATCAATAAAAACACAGTGAGATTAAGCTATACATACTTTATTCCTTTACTTATTTTATATGAAATAAATTATCACTAGTAGTTCACAAACTGAAGAAAATCCAGAAAAATAAAAACAAGTCTTTACAGAGAATTCCACATTGATAACCCTAATGTTTTCAATGAAAATTCTGGATATATTTAAATTTTAATTCTCTTTTTAGAAGAAAAATTTAATTAGTTTTAGGTTTTTAATTTTCTTTCCATAAAAGGAGACAATCATTCAGTTAGGGTTCTATCTCAATCTATATTAAAAAATACATTCCATCATATTTTTTAGCAATTTGACTTTAAAAAATCTTGTTTGATACATAATGGGACACAAACAGTCATCCAATTCATACAAAGAAACCACACATGAAACAAAACCCTCAGGCCACCTAACAAGAGAAGATTACTTAGAGATAATCCATTAGCTAAAATTGAGGAAGAATTTTGAATTTTTATTTGGAGTATCTGTAAAAACCTCAGTAGAGTAACTACCATCATTAAAAAATAAATATTTTCACCTTCTTTCAGCTGAGGTGAATAAAAAGTAGAAATATCATTTGAACTGCACAGCCAATAACTTGTGTGACATATCAAGAACATATAAGCAAAAGTATACTGTTGCCAAACAATATAAACAATCAACGGGCTCAGGAGTAAATGAAAATTATTTGGTGGAAGGTGAAAAAGGGAGAAAAATATGTCAATGTGTCTGGCAAATGGATGAATTATCTGGAAGAAAGTCCAATATTACACCAATTTCCAGTTTTGATTTTAAAGAACCATCAAGTAAAAGTGATAGACAGGGGCAAATGTAGAAATTTCATATTTTAAAAACAAGATTCTAATTTTGAATATTTACATAGCATATTGATTCAGATTCTACCCTAATGTAATTGGAGGGCATACTTAAGGTGTGGATATGTAACTTTGATTAAAAACCGAGTGCTTTTCCTGGCCTCAAAATTTGTTTAAAATAAAATTCTGTAAAAATAGTCATTTTAAGATTTTTAAAAGGGAAACATTCCAAAATTATTTTTTTTCACTTTTTTAGTATAAAAAAATAATTTTTTAAAAATTTATTGTTTTACCAACAATAAAAATTTATCCAAAAATACTCTACAAAAGAAATTTCTTCAAGAGAAACTTAAATTGTAATTAATTGAGAAAAAAAATCAAGAAATTAATATGACAAAAGAGCCTCTAAAAATACATTAAATTTGAAACACAGCCAAAAGTGACCAGAGTGAATTTGAAAACAAAGTGACAAAGTTAACAATGATTAAAGAGGCTTAAATTCACTTTTGGGGTGGTTCAAGGGTTAAAAACAATGATTATAGTTTTTTTTTCACATGTTTATAAGGTTTGAAATAATTTTAAAGTGGTGGTTTTGATCTTTTATCAATTTTTTAAACGTTTTTGAGCCAATTATTAAAGGAAAAGATCTTAAAATTAAAAGAAAAGTGGGGGAAAGAAGACATTACTTTATAGCCTCCAATTCTCTTGCTCCAAAAGTGAGATTTACTCTAGTCAGTCATGATAAATACAGTGAAAGAACAAAATAAAATTATCAAATCATTTAATCCTGGTTTGGACCAAGATAGGGCTGGTTTCAGCCATTTTTAGTCCCTCAAACCAACCATTGCTCTGGTAGTAGTTGGTTGATAGTCTTCAAAACACATCAGAATGTGTGTAGAAGACACAAAAAGAAGTTGAAACTGTTTTTTAAGTTTTTTTAGCTTAAGGGTAGCTTTAAACTCTTGAAAAAATTTGAAACTGCCCTTGCTTGTATCAAAACCACATCATTAATTGAGTCATAGACCCTGTGACTCAATTCCAGGCCAAAAAAACATTTGTGTGAACTTTGACATTTAAATTCCTCAGAACTTCTAAACAACACCCCAAGCCTCAATGTTAACACAAATATTCATGGTGAACACCATATTTGATGTTAATTAAATTGATTTTGTCAGGATTTTCATATTTTCATACATAAAATACTGGAAACTGAATTTAAGCCTTTCTAGAGTTGAGTGACAGAGATTTCACACAGAGGTGACCCCACCTAATTATTTTATGAGTAATCTGATGTTCATTTTATATTCATATGATTTCTTATGGGAAAAGAAGTTCCAATTACTTTTATTAGCTTGTTCAAGGCATATTTCATTTTTAATATTTTTACTTCATTATTTCAAGTAAAAATATGTTTTTAAATTTTTGGAGGTTTAATTTAAATTTATTATAAAACTTTAATTTTAAACTTTTTTTTATATTTAAGAGTAAAATTCTTATTTTCAATTCTAAATTATGTTAATTTTTTAGGTATATTAAGATACCTCTAAGGCTCACATCATAGATGAGGATTATGATACGTTTCATGATACTAATACCAATGAATCATTATTCTTTGATCATTTGTTTCATTTTTAAATGTGGAGATACTGAGCAAACCACAGCTTACAGAGAAATTGGTTACTTTCAATGAGCTCATAAAATGATTAATCTCATAAAGAAATAAGAGAAATAGAGGAAATTTTATTCTACATTGAGGATTATGATAAATTTTCTACAAATACACCTCATATCAGCTCATCAATCTCATGATCCAAAGGTAAAAAGTATGATCAAACTGGGAACCTTAACACCAAAGCTTGGGCTTATAGAAAATCTGAAAAGTTTTCATTATCACCCTTTTCCTCATTTATGAATTAATGAAAAGAGAGTATGTTTAAATTCAATTTCAAAAACCTGGGAAATTAGATGAGTAATTTTCTTTTAGACCATGAAGAAAGTGGAAAGTCAAAATTAGAGTGGGGAAGAAAAAATGGGGTGAAGAAAAGGAAGTGCAAATGAGCATAATGAAAAATAGTGAGGTAATAAAAGAGATGAAAATTTCATTAAAAGGGATAAAAGGCTGAATGATAAGGATTAAATCACAGAATAACTTTTAAGAGAAAAAAATCTAATGAAGAGATGGATTTACAAAAGAAACATAAGGAGCTCAATTAAACAATTGCCATGTTACAATCAAATAGACCAATAGATGAGTTGGAAAATATAATAAATCTTCAAAATAGAACATAAAAGGATTTTTCCAATGAATTTCAAATTACTTTTTTTCAAATTTTTCTCTTTTTTTGGAATAGTAATTGATTCTTTATTAACATAATTGTTTTTTATAAAAATCTCATTGGGTTTTTAGATTTTGAAACACAATGAATTTTTTTCTAAAACTTTACAAAATGATATTCAAATCTCCATGTTATCATTTTCAAAGCTTAGTCATAAGGAAAATTTAATCACAAACACTTAAATTAATAGCTGAATAATTGAGTATGATGGAGGTAATTGCATAAATATATTTGTAAAAGAATCAATTTAAAGTAATAAAAAAATAATTTTTTATGTTTTTGACAAGACCCTTTCAGAAAAAATATTATGATGAAAATATTTTCATTTTGAAAGCTTAGTTAAAAGGGAATTTTCATTATTAATGTAACTATCAGGAAACATTTTCCAATATGGATGAAACTTGATCAGATATTCCAAGATAAGTATTAGCATTTTTATCAATAGAGGCTTCAGTAAAGTGAGTAACATCCTTTTCCCTCCATATTATTTGGAAGACACCATTACAGTGGCTAAAATCAATGGAAAAGTTACATTATAAGAAAATGAACTTTCCATCTTCAGCTTTGTCATGTGGTTCTCTATTGAGTTTCATATTTTCCCTATCAACTTGCATCCATCAGCCAATTTATAATTTTGAATCATCTAATTCTCTGGCAGTATTTTTGGAGACTAAACCTTTGGTAAGGCTTAGTGAGTGATAAAAATCCTTTGGTTTAGAATTTTCATTATGGCTAACAGTAAAACTACTTTGAGGAAGGTCTGGTTGAACATATTTTTTAGTTAGGTGGTAGCAATTTTTACACTTATTCTGACAAGATCTTGTAATTGGAGCTTAAATCTATAAAGAAAAACCTATTAATGAAGTTTTCGATTAGCTAAAAAACAAAACCACATACCATCTGACAAATCAGAAGAACAATAATTTGAATTTTCATCAACAGTTTTTTGTTTTTTTGGTACTGATGGACTTGAGTGATTTCTCTCACAACTTGAAATAAAAATATTATTTGGAAACAGAAGGCTTTAATTTTATATTATTGGTATAAAAGTAGAAATAAAAAAACATAAATTCATGTTGGGAAACACATATTAAAACAGCTTTATCTTATTGAAAATGCAAATTTTTCCTATTGCCAATCATTAATGTTATATTTTTCTAGAATTTTTTTTCAATTTCTAATATCTAAATAAATGAATCAAATAAAAACACACCAGTTTTTCTCCTTTTTATTTATTCCTAAACACATCTCCTATGACCCTTCTTGGGAAATGGAATTACTATAAATTTTATCAAGAGAATGAAGCACTAGCAGTTTTTCTTAAAAAATTGAAATTAATAAATTAAAAACATCAAGAATAAAGCCGCTGAGAGGTTAGAAGAATGAGTTGAGGTCAAAAAAACTCACTTTAGATTTTGCCTTTTAACAAAATTTGAAACTAAATATTTACAGTGAAAGAAATTTAAAATAAGAAGTTGGGAAGCCTTTCGGATTCTAGGAAAGTGAGTTAGTTTTTGTTATCTTTTTTATTTTTTTTCATCAGAATAAAATTAAAAACTTAATAAAAAATAGGTTGAAGGGCTTCTCAGATTGCAGGAGAATGATTTAAAAAAGACTTACATTAGTTTATTCCCTTTTTCATAAGATTAAAATTAAAAATTAAAAAAGTTTGCCAGAGATCTTCTATGATCCCAGGAGGATGATTTGAATGGAAAAAGAACTCACATCTTTTTTTTTCTTTTTTATAAAATTAAAATCAAAAACTAAAAAATAAGTCAGAGGGCTTCTCAGAGCCAAGGAGGATGATTTAAAAAGGGAAGGAATTAACATGATGTTCTTGTTCTTTTCTTATACAATCAAAAAAAACATAAGTCAGAAGGCCTTTTATAGCCTATAATATTTATATAAACAAAAAACCTCACTATAAGAGTTTGGTTTTATCAATTCAGAAACTAAAGAATAAAATAAAGAAAATAGCTGGAAGGCCTCTCAGATTCTAGAAGAGTACGTTAAATGAAAAAGACTCACTTTTTTGATAGAATCAAAATTGAAAAAAAAGTCAATTGGAAGGCCTCATAGAGGCTAGGAAAATGAGGTAAAGAACAAAACTCAATTTTTAACTAGGGTTAAGGTTTGTTTTTTGTAATATTTGTAAGGTTTTAATAGGAAAAATTAAGTAAATATTACCAATATTTTACTTATTTTACTCTGAATGTCCTTATTAAAGTGATCAATAAAATGAATAATTATTATAATTATGGCATAAAATATTTATATTATTAAATAAATATATTAATTAATATTTAATAGCTAACATATTGATGAAAATTTATTATTGTCACAAACAAATGATAAATTTGTGAAAAAAAAATATTTTTTAATAAAAGCCAATTTGTAACAATAATATTACTAATATTAAGGCTATATATTAATATAAATACTATCTATATTAGTTAAGAGTTATTAAGAATAATAATAAGGAGAAATATAACCTACTTTTAACAATTAATAAAATAATTTTGAAATATTTTATGCCAAAAAACTTAAATACAACATATTCAAATTGTATTTACCAATTAAAAAAATGAAGAAATTAAAAAGTTTCTTGATTTTACATGGAATTAGAGATTAAGAGAGAAATTTAACAAAACCAAATTAAATAATGTTTTAATCACATCAGAATTAGCTATTAATATAAAAATGAACTTGATTATTTTATAATATAATAGAATTATATAAAAGGAATAAAGTTATTACCTTTGGATTGAATATATTTAGTGTTTTTGTTGCATCTGAGGGGGAAGTAGAGGAAAAAGAGCTTTATTTACATTCAAATCCTCCCTCCTAGATTCCAGAAGGTCTCTAGTAGACATTTACTGATAGTATACACTGTAATTTATCAGTATGTTGAGGTTTAGTCATTATTACATCATAATTAAACCATCTTATCTCATTATTACACCATTATTTAGAGTTATCACTGTAATTTTAACTTTTCTGACATAATAGACTTAAAAGAACTCTAAGATTTGTTTAATTTATTAGTTGGAATCATAGTTAGCTGTTATTCACCAATTTTAACACTTATATAATTGTTAAACTTAAAATAATATTACAGTGAGTGATCATAAATGATCAATTTTAAGCTTAAACTTTTATCATTAATAACCTTTGATTTATGGATTCTAAATCCATTAAGAGAGTGAATTATGATAGCTTTTAATGGTATTGATAGAATTCCAACAGAATTCTATCACATCAACAAAACTCCATTTTTGATGATTTGTCTTGTAGCTCATCGTTTCGGTCAAAATTTGCTATTTTAAACTTCAAACCATGATTTCAAGGGGTTATACCTTGAAACTAATTATAAAAAATATGCCATTCTTCACTTATGTACTATTATAATCTGAATATCCAATTTTTTTCTAGTTTGGACCACTTTTACAACAAAGTTGTCAACAGCTTATCTTATTTTTCTCAATAAACCATTGTAAGCTATAACCTTGTTTATAGATTTCCAAATAAAGCTTATATCTGTATTCTTACAGTAATTAAGCTGTGACTTTCTTTTTGGCTCAACTCTTTATCATGCATATTTCAAGAAATGAGGGTTAAAAACCATGAATATATGCGCTGATCATAAAAGTGCATATATTCAGGTTATCTCAGTAAGTATTGGGTTTTCAGATATGACATAAAAATTTCATATGTGTAGTCTTTCATGGGTAATCCAATTGTATAATTTATTTCACATTTTTAATCATTGTTTTCTGATATAATCAAGGTTTTATTCCTCTCTATGGCATTTTTACTTATTTTAAGATAATAATTACAATTCTTATTATTAAAATAAGTATTTTCAAGTTTTTTGTGACCTTTTTGAATATGTAGTCATATTTAAAATGCTCACAAAATTACACCAAAAAACTAAAGAAATAAAATCAAATAAAACAATCAGAAGGCCACATAGAGGGTAGGAGAATGAGTTAAATGAATAGACTCACTCTGAAGTTTGCTTTTAATTTTTCCTATGAAATGCAAATTAAGATATAAATAGCTAAAATTAACCTATTCATAATTTCTTTGAGAGGCTATTAGACTTGGCTTGAAGAAAAATATACCTTAATTTTTTTATAAATTGAAAACAGAAAGTAAAAAAATAAGAAAAATTCATCCAAATACTTTTCAGAGGCTAGTCTATTGATTTATATAACAAAGAATACTTTTAATTTTATTTTTAATAAAATCATAGTTAAGTACAAAAAGGGATTTTCTTTTGAATGATATTTAATATTTTATGATTTTATTTCTTAAATTCCTTTCAAATTAATGAAGTATAAGTAATAAACCCATGAGAACTCTTCATAGTAAAAAGAAACATACTAAAGATAAATAAGGAAAATCATAATCCTTTAAAAATAATATAAAGAAGCTTTTCAAACACATTTTTTCTTATTGAAAAACATTCCTTCCCCTTCAAAAACGTCTTGTAGCTCTTGTGGATCCTTTTAATCAAATGATTTTAACCATTAAGCACCAATTTGATTCAATAAAGTCTTAAAAATGATACATTCCAAAACCCAATTAAGAAATAATTCAACATCTTAAATATCCCCAATCAGGTTGTGTATTTCTTTCAAAGATGCCCAGTATCCCTTCAGCATACCAATTGCATGTTCAATCCATACTTGTTACTGACTTAAAAATTCATTAAATATTCTCTTTGGGTGATAGACTGCCATAATTTCTGTTCCTTTAGAATCTTGAGCAACTTTTTGAAAGCTGGAATAATTTGAATCAGCTATTAAATATTGATTAATAGAGAAATATTTTTGGGGGAACCTATATGAACCCATCCAGGCATCTGAATCATGAACTGACCCAGGTAACCCCACATTAATAGATCAAAAGAATTCATTTACATTTCAAACCAACTGAATAGTAATTGGATCCCTAAAAAATGAACAAAATTTCATCAAGTACTGTATGAAAATTTATTGCAAGATTCAAATCACATACTTTTCTTTGAAATATAAATAGACCTCACAACCATTTGATGTAATTTGAAATAATTTTATTAAGCTACAATAAATTAATTCAATACATCCTGGGAAACCTTCCACCTGCATTACTTGTGATAGCTCTAGTCGCTAATCTTCATTTGGCCATGTATGGTAGGTAGTCTTATTTACTGTTCCCTGCCTAAAATATGCAAATAAACAAAAAAATACAGGTTTCATTCTGTATTTTTATTTTTATGTAACCTGTATTCTCAAACTCACTGGGGCACTTGAATTTAGTATAAAAAATTGATTTCATGTATTTTTTCAAGAAAAATCCAAATTGACAAAGAATTGAAAGAAGACATATGTTAAAGCTCAAAGAAATAGAAATTTCAAGAAAAGAATAGCACAAGTGGGATACAAAACATAAAATGTAAAAAGAAAATAATTTGAAAATTTTTTGGAGATAACATTTAATAAATGATTGAAATTTTTGATTATTAGTTGTAATGAATAAGATAAAAAAGCTCACCAATGAAAAAAGTTGATGCTAGTATTAATTAGGACTACCATTATGGGATATGAAAATATCCTTTCATTGTTTTTTGAGAGTAGTAAATCATAAAAAGTTTTTCAAGAGACATTTCCTCATGCAGCTTGAGTCATACCCTGCAATTCATCAATGGCTTGAGGTTGATGGAGCTTTGAGATTTTGCTCTTCATGATATTCCATATATTTTCAATGGGGTTGAGGTCTGGATAGTGTGGAAGCCTGTCCAATTTATGGATTTTCTTTTGTTCTCAACACTTCTTTCTGATCCTTTTCCTCCATCAATGTGTGATGGTGTTTACCCATTATCCATTTGATTGACAAAAAGGGTTGAGGAAGGTACAATAAAGCTGGTTAATTATTCAACCTGAGGATATTTTACCATTAATAAATTTGATCCTAGACTTCTTTTCCACACAGAAACCACCCCATATAATTATCAATTTATGGAAAGTTTTTTTATAATCCACTTCCCAGATGCCATCTTCAATAAATTTACTTTATCGGCCTTTTTGCTGAGTTCAAACTCTGATGCATTAATCCAAATAAACCTTTACCAGTAATTCATTTTACAGTTTCAATGGACTTGGTAAAAGAGAAATTTAGTTCTGAATTCTTGTGGGTGAAGGTTTGGTTTCTTTGGGGAAATCCTTGAATAATTTCCTAATTTATGGATTTAGTTCTGTATCATCCTGGTTAATACTGGCTCAGTAATAAAGTTGGTGACTAAAGAAAAATTGAGGAAACGGAAGCAGGTGATGATCCAATTGAGCTTCTGTTGGTTGCAATCTTTCAAAAGAGTTGGATTGCCTGGTTTTTTTTGTCTTGATGGTTCCAATACAAAAAATATTTTTACACCAGATAATAAAAAGTAGTGTAGGGGAATTCCAAAATATCAAAAATTGCTCAAAACAAAAGTCCAGCTTGAAACATTACAAGAATGAAGCCACAAATTTTGATTTCAAGGTAAGGAATATATTTTAATTCCAAAAAATTTAGCAAAAGGAATAACTCGTTCTGATTGAACTCAAAAAAAACTCTCCTCATCAAAGCCTGGTGGTTGGTGAGTGAGAACCATTGTTGGATGTTGAATTGATTGGACTAAAAATGGAAAACAAGATGACCTGGAAGGATATAGAAAAAATAGAGGAGCACATGTGGGAAGGGGTATCCGACAAATAGAACGAGGCACCTGGTAATGTCTGCTGCATTCAGCCGCAAGATTCATCATAAATTACACAAGCCTGTGTTCGCACACTTTTGGCAGGGCACTGTACCAATAGTGATTTTATCACCCTTTGTGTATATAGTATAACTAGCCCCCGACTAATTCCAAAGATTATTCCAATTTTTCCAGCTGATGCACCAGTTCCATTAATAACCAGTCTTGAAATTCCCACTGAGATCTGTATTGAAACATCTCTTTGCTTGAATTTTGAATAATCTTAAGGAGCCCTTTGAAAGAATCATATGTTGTATGACATAGTTTTCTTAAATTTGATTCTGGTATATTAAACAAATCACTTTATTGATAAATATATGGTGGAATAATTACTGTTAAAGCTTTTGAGATCTTTTTTCTGATGAAAATAATTAAGTATTGAAATATATTATTCAACTTACTAATCTTTTATGGGTTCCAATTAGTATTTATATTGTGCTGAAAGGAAGTCATATTCTAATTTTCTGAATTAAACTTTCCTGGGAATTCTCTTTCTAAGGTTTTGAAACAGATATTAATTGAAATTTGATTGATAAGTATTAAGAATTCAATAATTTGGTAAATGAAATAAGTGTATTAAATTCTGTTTTTTTTTTTTCAAAAGGATATTTTATGAGATATAAAAATTATATAATTTTTATACCAATTTTAGTGTGTTTCAAGTTTTTTCATTTTATTCTCAAAATTTGTAATTTAAATTAAAAAATATGGGTTTCTGGTACTTTAAAAACCATATCTCAAGATGTGTGAAATTTTTAAAATACCAAAAAATAAATTTGGTATTTTTCAAAGAAAAAAAAAAGAGGATTTCAAATTCAAAATTTGGCATTTTTTTTTTGTGCTACTATTTAAAATTTATCCATAATATTAATATATCTACCTAGGTATTCATAATAATTATAATATATAAGAATTATCCAGTATATTATTGAAAGAATGTAACAAAATGAAACATTTATAGCTTATAGATAACCAAATTATCATCAATAAGGGGTGTTAAACCTGAAAAATCCCACATTAAAGAAATTTGTGATTTTAGACCCAAATCCCACTTTATAAAATAGGTGATTTTATCCCACAAAAACTGAATTATTTAATGCAGTCCCCCAGTTATTTTTCAAAATAACACATTTTTTATTATACTTAGTTAAACCTAACCTAAATTATTAGAAATCAAAGTGTCCAATTTAAAACTAACCCCTACTCTCCTCCAAGACAAAATTTTTACCCAAGCCCTAATTTTTTCAATCAATTTATAATTTCTTTCAATTTTCACTTTTCCTTAGTAATTAAATTACTAATTCATAAAAAACAATCAAAATCTTTTCAATTCCATGTCACATAATGAAACCAAATAAATATACTCCAAAAATTTCCTCTTTCCTGTCCCATCCTTCAAGTAATTTAGCTTGACCAGATTATTTATGTATTATCAATTGGTTGACCAATTCAATTTTTGGGACCAGTGGCTCAACATTCATGGGAAGATTAGCTTCAAGTAAAAAAAATTGATTTCACCTTATGGACATTTAGTTTAATAAAAAATCAAATCACAGATTAAATCTTACTTTAAAAAAGCATTTATGACAAATGGAATACATATAAAAAATACAAAACAGAAAAGAAGTTCAAGAATTTAAGTTGGAAAGTTATAATATCAGAGGATGAAAAAAAAAGGGGTGAATGGTATTTCTGATAATTTAGAAATTATTTTTCTATTATTTTCAGAAATGGATTTACTATTTGTTCATAAGTCAAATAAGAATCCAATAAAAAGTTATGATTTTCAATAGGTTTTAATGAATAAGAAGAACAAATTAAAAAATTAAATAAGATAAGATAAAATATTTAATTATTTTTAATAAAATCTTATTTTTTTTTATTTAATTTAAGAATTCTACCATAATAGATTAGTGAAAAATAACTATTTAATCAAAAATGGACATTTCTGAAGTTAATTTGATTTATTATATGGAAAATCCTGAAATAATTCTGATTTTAAAAAACAAATATATTATAATCATCTCAGATTTATTTTTTCTTCAGATAAAGAATAAGATGAATTTTTCATCCTAAAATAAAAGCATAGTTCTAGATTTAATATCAATTAAACCAGTCACTAATAGAAGGAATCATCTGATATTTTATCTACAAGTTACTCAAAAATCATGATGAATTGGCAAAAAGATTGGTATGTGATGTATTTATTCTAAGGTTAATGAAGACCATTTTTTAGGGTGAGAGGCTCATGATGAGGCCTTCTTAGAATGGGATAAGCAGAAGTGGAATGAAGAAAGGAGTTCTAATATTTTACAAACTGAACAAAAAAAAAATATTGAATGTGATGGAAATCACATTTTAATTAAAAGAAAATATTTAAGGTAGAAATCTTTAACAATCAAAAATTCAATTTAAATTGGATTTTGATAAGGCCAAAGAAAAAAAAAACAATATGATTTCAAAAAAAAAAAAAAAAAAAGATAAATGAAAAAAAGAGGTAGAGAGATATATTTAAAAAAAAAACTGAAAATGGAATTGAAAATAGTTTAATTGAATTATTTACATCTGATTTCAGATTTTTAAAGAATTTTGAATTAAGGTAAGTTCATTTTATAAATTATTGTGTCTTAAATATTAATTATGAAATTCTATTAAATAATTTTTTTTCATTCATATAATATAAAAACATTGAGCCTTTTTTAAGGTAAATTAATGATTATATATTACATTTTTTTTGGAGGTTTAATTCAAAAAAATGAGTTGTACTCTTTCAGAAGACCAGAATGTGAGTTTCAAATATGAAAAAAAAAATATGCAAATCTTAAATTTTAAAAAAAGTTTTGGTTTATTTTTTCATTTTTATTCTTTAAAGATTTTTTTTTTTTTTTTTGCAATGAATGAAATTTAAAATATCTTCTGTTTAATTTGTTGCAATGGTTAGTTAGTTAGCATTTTTCATAAACATGGAAGGGGTTTGAAAAGGCTGAAGAGTTAATCCCATTAAGAGTCAATTTTTTCTATATATTAAAAGTTAAAATTATTTCATTTAAACCCCCTTTTTCATATCACTTCTTCAAAAAAAATTAAAATAAATAAATTAATAAATTTCATTATTAATTTTGATGAAAATTCATTTTGGTTCATTTCAGCATTTTAAAAGGCATTGCAATTGTAAGTCCCTGAAATTACCATTCTCAAGTGCTATTATTTTTTTATAACCAGTTTTACATTTCGCTTATTGGCTGATAAATCACAGTGATTGTTGATTTTAATGCTTGGATTATCATTTGTAAGTCAGCATTTTTTATTTTTTAATCATCTCACCATACAAATTTATCTGAGATATGCCATTTTGAAACAACTCATATTTCAAAGTATATGGTCTGTGAAGCAATTTCATCTATTGCAAGTTTTAATAGGAGTCTGCAACATATCTTTTGTGAGGGAGAGTGAACTGGTCCAAACTGCGTATTCAAAAATGAGTTTGGATACTACTGGCAACTAGTTTCGTGAGTGCGACTTCCCAACCATTGGAGACTGATTTGCTAGCCTTGGTATGCAAGCGCCATCACACTGGACCACAGTTTCACTGGGTCTATAAAGGCATGGGTGCAGTCAATTTCTCTGTTCTCAATGCTTTTTCATGTCCTATTTTTGCTTTTGAATTTCTATCATTTTAGTTTGTTTTTTTGGAACCTAAAAAAGCCAAACACTCTTCTTATTTGGGTTATTTCCCTTTTGTTCATTTCCATTTAGCAAGTTGCGTGGTCGATTTATAATGTATGTTGAAGAAAAAGTTTGTTACTGTATTTCCAATGTGCATAATGAAGGTAGGCGTCCTCAATACAAAATTATGAATCCAAGTTTCACATTTAAAGATAGTAATCAAACAGAATTTGCGTTATCGTGAAAAACAATGTAAAAGAGGAAAATATCCAAGCCTCTTTAGTTCAAAACAATTCAGTAAGATTTTCTAATAACACGCAGTTTTTTTTCACACCACAAATGCTTAAAATTTCAACACTTACATTGGAACATTATAAAGAAGATAATTCTTTTCTGCAACTGTATTTTACAATTATGTGTACATGATGTTATATTTTTCTTGACCTGCTGCTACTTACATCTTTTAATTTCCTTTTAAAGAATGATGATAATATTTTTCAGAAAAGCACAACTAACGACGATTTTTCCTTGAGTGGAACCCTTTATTTTAATTTTCCAACCCTAGTTCCAACCCTAACTAATGTTTCAATTGAGCGACCTACCAAAACAAAAACAAAGGCTTAAATTAAATATATGTCTGTTTCTTTTTTTTTAAAAAAAGCGTAATCTTAACTTGAATTTGTTTTCAAGTCTTCGTCCCACTCTATCTTTTCACTTTGAATCACCGTCAAAATAGTTGAACCACCTTAATAAATCAAAGCCAATTAATTATAAATCTATACCTTTCAAAAGAAGGGTCTGAAAGACATACCAAATGCAAAATAACCAATGTCTTGACCTTTTGTGACCCGGTCTCCTACTTTTATAGTCATTTTGATACTTCCCACCATCCTAAACAGCCCGGTTTACCCATTCAAAAATCAAGCCACATTAGCAACAATCTTATTGGCTAACATAAGAGTGGTCGAGTTAAAACTGACATTGCACCGACAAATATACAGTAAATTTTACCAAAACTTTTAGTTGAAAGACTCATTACTACTCTCACATTCTCCCCGTAAACATCAATTGTTGATCTAATTGCCATCGGATTAACACTGTAATGATGTAATCACACAATGAGATAATGATAATGGTAATAGGAAGTCAATTTATAAATGAGAGTTTAGAACAAGGATGAAAAAAGTAAAAGCAACTAACGTGTAATATTGGCCTTCAATAAACTGCATTTCCTCGACGATTCCATCAATTGGAGCATGAAACCGATGGTAATCCTGTGGTGCCAATCTAAAGATTGCCAAGGACCACTTGGACTCTTGATCAAAATCTTCCCTTTGCTCCATCTCCCTAGTCTCAAGACGATCAAGTGTGATTTTATCTGTATTTTTCTTTCCAAGAGGTCCTAAAAGTTTTCCAAGACTAAAGACCCTGGCTTTGATCCAAATCTTTCTAGAATTATCAATACCATCAAAAACCATCATTCGACAATCAGCACATGAGGTTAAGATTGATGAATCTTGAGCTGATTCTATTGGCCTTGAATTAGGATTTAATTCTCGATAAAAAAACTCATTGAAAGTCTTAAATTCTTCCAAAGGTAACTTGACTTCTGCTAAATCTAATCTATGAAAGGCAATAAATGGTCCAATCTCTTTTATTGATTCAGGTGAATTATATTTAATCCCCTGCTTGATTGTTAAAGATCTTAATAATCTTTTCATTCTTTGATTTTCCATACGATCTTTACTTCCAGCTACCTTGTACATCAACCTAATTCCCAATCTTACATAAGCTTGCATTTTTTCTTCAATCAATTTTCCCGTTTGACGGTCTTGAACTATAATATTTGCAGAGTCAGCACCTAATGAATAACGTCCATTTTGAACTTTTGCAACAACTTTTGTAAACCATTTTCGGTGAGCTTGTGAGGAAGTAACAAAATTCCCAGGAGAAAGAATTGTGTCAAGTGATGACCAATCCTGCGATGCGCAAACAGCGATGTGAGTTACCACATCTATCTCCGATAGGGATCCAATAAATTGCTTGTGACAAATAGGGCATTGAGATATGTTGACAACTTTTTCTAATTTAAAATGTTGGTTTTTAGCTGAGTTGCTGTCAGCAATCGATATATCCTCCAATGTTATTTCCTCAGTAGGTGACTCAGCTGGGCTTGCTGAAGGTGTTGATAGAGGTAGAGTAGTATCAAGAGAGTTGTGACCAATAAAACCAAGTGGAATTGCAAGCGGAGTTTGAGCTTCAACAGATGAGTTGTCATAATCTTCATCTTCATTATCAACTTGATTGTCTTGATCATCCTGATCGATGTTTGTTGATAGTATAGTTTCAGGTTGATTGACAATAGTAGATTGTTTTGCCAAATCTATTTGAAATTTGTTTTGAAGTGGTTTGACAAGTTGAGATTCTAGACAAGTGATGACTTGTTCGAATGATAATGTATTAAGATCCGATTGAGATGATTTTCCAAAACGAGAAAAGAAGCTAGCGATTGTTTCATGAGTTAAGGTTGAACCGAGTGAGTCTAACATTGAACTCAATTCAGTATTAGAGATTGTATGAGAGTCATCTGTATCGAAATGTTGAAGATATTTCCTCCAAAAGACTTGACGCATGGCAGAATAAGGAATGAATTTAGCTTTTACAAATAGCGAGCCGTTACAGATTACTTCAGTTTGGGGATTAATGATAGATTTGGTATGATCTTTTGATGGAGATGAAGTTTTTGAGATTGAAGATTGAACTTGAACAATGGGTAATTCATAATTGATTAATTGATCACCCATGAGTTTACCGACATCATCAACCTTATAGAGACCAGTCTCTGGATCGATTGTCAAATTTTCTTCTGTTTTGGTGATCAGATCTGTCATAGTGATTGAGTTTTCACCAATGTAATCGTTTGAGGACATTTTATCCCAATCAAATACATGAAACAAAATGCTATAGCTCATTTCATGTTTTCTAACATGAAAAAACATTTTTTCATCCCAAACGGGATCTAATGAATGACTGATGACTCGAGTTCTAAAAATCTGTGGGTGTATGGTTGGTTTTTTTAAAGAAAAATAAAAACAATAAAGGAAATGATTATGATTAATATAGATTGCGACTAAAGTTGGTGAGAAGAGATTGAAGAACCTTATGACCAAAGCTGATGATAGTGAACGGGTCCATATCAAAGCTAATTCTAGTGACGGCTTTCCAATAGGGTAAACCAGCAGCCCGATTGACTTCAATATAGCAAAGTCCTATGATATCATCTGCAGGCTTGATGATGATGGAAGATGTTGGGTTTGACTTTGATTTTCTGTTAAGTTTAAGAGGATTTAGATGACAATTAGGTTTGAATTTTGATGAGGGGAATAAACTAGATTGATTATCTTGGGGGTTATCGAGATTGATTGAATTTGATAATGGTGGATCGAGTAAGATTTGAGGTTTTGAATGAAGAATTTGATTTGAAGATGAAGAAGGATGATTTGTAGGACTATGACTTCTTAAACCGTTTGGAATTTTTTTGACTACCTTTAAAGCACCTTTAAGATTTGAGATTTGAAGATTTAAAGATTTATTTGGAGAATTTGATTGATGGATTGGGTTGTTTGGATTAGGTTTATTTGAAAAGTTTTGATTTAGCAGAGCTGAAACAAATAAAAGGAAGCAAGATGAATTGATTAATTAATTAAACTTTTTTCAAATGAATGAAATGGAATTTTCTAAACATTACCATTTAGATTGGAGTCTGAGCATGGACTTGAGCTGTTAGGATCTTGATTGATTTGAGAATGATTTGAAGTTTCTAAGCCGATTTCTTTACTTAGTTCTGATCCTATTGATTTGAATTTGATAGGTTTTGTACCGATCGATAAATTTGGGTTAGTTTCGATTAAGATGTTATTTTGATGATTAGATTTTGACAAAGAGTGATGATCTGAGTTAGATTTAGCTGATTTGATTTTGCTTAAAAGCGAACTTTTGAAGCTTTTTTGATGATTTTGATGATGATGATCTGAATGAATGATGATTTGATCGCTTGAGTTAGTATTTGACAAGATGATATCAATATCAATCTTGCTGGTGTTATCGTTAGCTGAGCTTGCTTCTTGGGAAGTTGAAGTCATGATTTCTTGAAAAAAATACAAAATAAAAATAAAAAGTTGGAGAAGTTGAGATTCCAAAATTCCAAAAACCGAAACCAAAAAAGACTGAATCGGATTGAATAAAGTTTAAGATGACGTCATAGCAGTGCAACAAGGTCAACATGGTCAGGAAGGTTTCAACGCGACGAGTGAAAACTTCTCAGCAGCGCTTCGCCTGAGCCAAGACGACTTTGCCTGTGGCAGCCGGAGCCTGGCAGCCACACAGAATCAGTCACAGGCTGATCATGGCTGCTAAGGATAAGGCTCAACTGGGCAAATTCACTGGAGCTGGAGCAGCTAGAAATGATCAATTGAAAGAATTTGGGGTCCAAAAATCTAAAATTTAAGCAGGCATAAATTGATTAACTTGGCCAACAAAAAAGTAAAGACTTGCCAAAAACTTTCAAAAAAGTGGGCCAATCATCAGTAAAAAACTGGTGAGAAAATAATTGGGAAATCATACAAAGGATAAAGCCAAAAGGGAAATACCTCAGACTATTTCCCTTTCAATTCACCAACTCCTCAAAGGGAGCTTCTAAAATTCCCCATTAGGGGGCTCAGTCTTTGCCAGAAATGGTGGGGTCATATACCCCGTGAGAACTCGCCATATCAGATGCCTACATCAACCCAAAGCTAACACCCCCGTTCTTTTGGGGGTTTTTTCTTGGGTGAATCAGATTTTTTGAAATATAAATTTCCACTCTGTTGTTTTGTTTTTCATAATTTTTAACATCCATCCCACTCTAACCCAGCTGTTGCTTTGTTTCTCTTATGCAAGCCTTTTGTTGATACAGGTATGTCTGTTACTAACATGGCTCTGCATATCAAATACTTATGTGAAATTTGTAGACAATTTGGATAATGCAACAGGATCAAATTGTACTTTCCCCAATATCAACAATTCAGCCAAGGATTCCTCAAATATCAAATGGTTTGAATCAAATTAGGAAGTCTTCTTTTCAAGATTCAGGGCCACCTTTGTTGATGGAAAGAAATGTAGGGTATCATCATGATGGCTTGGCATTTGGTTGGCCAACAGATCGACATTACTCCTATGGTCAAAACAGGGACTCTAATATTCACCATCCTGGTCATTTGGATATGCATGTTGGTATGGCTCCAGAGCAGGTTTGAGAGTCACCAGGATATTATGTTTCAGCGCCTCAATTTAACCCCTTCACAATCACTGAGTTGTGCAAGTTAAATGGGCACCAAGGTCAGTAGTTCAGACTTGGGTCCTTTTGGACAAATGAGCATCAAGGAGTCAAGGAAGCACCAAAAATATTGATCAAAACATGATAGTAATCCAAAATTTACATTTAAAAATTATGAAAAAATTTGTTCATATATCAAGGAAGAAAATAATCATAATCAGTTGTTGGGAAAACATCCAAAACTAGCAACAGGCATTTGATTACTAGGGGTGGGGCATATGAGCTCTTTGCAGAATATCTTAACTCTCTCAATCCAGGCTGAAGCTTAAATGGAGGTCAATGCACACAAATATTCAGCACATACAAGAAAAAATACTTGTATGCATGCTCTTGGTCTCAACAAACAGGTGCTTGCTTGACCAATGAAGATTTGGGAATGACATTGGATCAAAAATCAAAAGCAATGTGCCCATGTTTTGAAAAGATTTAGGGGATATTTGGAATTAAGGCTCATATTGAAGTGATGGATGAACTTAATTTAACAAGCAGCTCAATGGGAATTGATGTTTCAGAATCAGATGATAATGTGATGTAAACCAAGTTCAGTGATAGTGAGTCAGTTTTATCGGAATATGAGGTGAAGCACAAAAGACAACAGAAGGACAAGGAACATAAAAATGAAGAAAGAATCAAAGAATTCAGCACAAAATAAAGACAATACAAAATACTATTGAAAAAGGTGCATGAAAAGGAGACGCACCAGAATAAAGATTTGCAATTGAAGATATTAGATAATTTTGTTTTAATTAAAAATCACAAAAGCACAGAGGATAAAGGCAATGCAGATCAGAAATACAAATTGTAAAAAGACAAAATTTAGTGGGAAATGCACAAAGATTCAGACAAAAAGGAGCTTATGAAGGAGAAGAGCAAGCATCAATAAAGCTTAGAAAGGGAGAGGATTCTATTTGGGAGGTAAAAATTGCAACAGGAAGTGGCACTTAAGGAGAAGTAGAAAAAAACTGCAACTGAAAGAGAGTTATTAATTTTGGGTAAGACACATGAGGAAATTGAAGCATTTTTGGAATTATTTTAAAGGTCTAAAATTTTCCAATGTTTAAATTTTTTATTTGATTTTTTGTCTTGGAAAACAATTCAAATTATGATGTTTTCTTTATGCCCAAAATCTCCAATTCTTACCTTGTAATAGAGCCAGAGAGTTTTCCTGAGACAAAATTAGACACCCTTCCATCTGAATTAGGTGTCTTCATAAAAGCCGCTTTGAGATTTCCAGGGTACTTGCCATAATTTGGGGGTGGGAATTAGTATGACCAATGTGGGGGTCTATTTCAGTTAAACCTTGAAGAATATTTATGAATTTTTGAATATAAAAGTAAGACCATTTGTTTTCATGCTTTATTATTGGTGAATGAAGTTGTAGATAGCTCACTCAATTAAATTCTTCCTTAATCAATGATAGAAGTTGGTCTTTTTTTTATGATCTTATAAATTATTCCTAACAAACATGGCCTGCCATGTGTATTAGTCTATCAAGGTGTGACATTCATTAAGCATTAAGCCAGAATTTGAAGGAGAAAGATGAGAAGGGGGGATTTCAAATGGGGAAATTCTAACTAAGCTGAAAGTGCCTCCATCACAGATGACTTCAATTACAGAAAAATTCCAAAGAGGACTTTTTAATAATAAATTCCCTCACAAAATCACTCAAGAGTATTAAAATTCAAGATTAAACCAATGGGGTAATAATAGTAAGAATATAATTTTGAAATTTATTGCAGGTGAAAATGACAATGTTAGAGAATCAGAAATAACTACATATGAAAATAGCCTGGGGCTTAAAAAAATCCATTAAATCACAAAAACTCTTTTTGAACCCTTGATTGATGTATTTGTGCTGGATTAACATTACCCACAAGCTCATTTAAAAATATCCCACAGGTTGTTATTAATGCCTACTTGATTCCAATTGTCACCTATATCAAGAAGCTTATTTTGAAGCACAACACAAGGAAAAACAGAGTTATTGATATGCTTCACATCAGATTTTTCATTGCAAAATAACCACAAGTTTTGAAGAGATTCTCATAGAGTCTTTAGCACTCCTATACAATGTTCAATGTGCATGTGTGATGGTGCAATTTAGTAATTAAAAGCTTGATTATGGGTGTTTTTGGAAGCAGACCCTTTAAAACATGGTATAAGCTTAATCTGTGAGTATATATTCACCTTAATGAGCCATCACAAATGAAGCATAAAATTTAGTAGTCATAATTATGTAACTGGAGATTCCTACTTACTTACCTTGGCTGAAAAATTTTTCTGGTCAATTAAATATCCCCCTTTGTTTATAAATCGTTGTGCTTTCCCCACATGATCCTGGCCATACACTCAAAATTGCAGTTATCTTCTTGTTATAATCACATGTCAACTTAAAATTCAAAGCTTAATGTTGCTTATTGTTGTAAAACACCTCCCCATCCACCCCAGTTCGCTGACATATATTTATAGTAGTCCCATCCAGGAATCCCACTTGAGCCATTGACCGTGAAATTCTTTTTCTACTTCACATGATCCAACCTCAAATGACCTGGTGTGAAATCATTAAAAAATTACCCCTACTGAGTCTGTATTTTCTGGAAAAACACCTCAATGATGAACCATTCCCATTTCTACCAAGTATCTCCAATGTCAGGGCTAATTTAATGCAGGTTTCCACTTATGGAAAGGGACTTTAGCTCCAAAACACCAGGTCATCTTTGATCCAGTTTTAGAGGATAAAAAAGCCGTGTTGTGTAGTTTGGACCAATTTCTTGAAATCAACCTCCCTCAAGCCAAGAAATTTATCCAAATTGTATTTCTCCCATATATTCTGTGGTCAATGATATGATAAGTATCCGAAAAATAGGAACCTAATATTAATACTCAAATATTCAGAATGAAAATTCTTTACCAACCAATTAAATAAGACCATTTATATCATGTAATCCATCACATCCTCATCACTTAGGATACATTCAAGAAAGAGGGCCTGTTGAGGGGAATATTCACATAATATTGATATGATTCCTGAGAATTCAGGAATAATGACCATTTCAATGAATTCTGTTTCTGTTTTGAATTGAACTTTATGTTTTTTTTTGATAAGTTGGTATATAAAGTCTTGGCATGCAGAGATATGAAGATGATAGATTTTATTGAAGATTTATATATTTTAAAAAAGATGAAGGTATTATTTTTTTTGAAACTGATAGAAGTAAACTGGTGGGAAATTTTATTTTGGCCGATTTTGAAGGGGAAATCACCTAGCCTTTATTGTGGAGAGATATTTGAATATCCACCATTCCTGATTTTGAAATCTGGCAGGCGGATTTAGTGATGTCCCAGGGCCAAATCCTGCAAATACTGAGCCCCCTATTAGTTTTGATAGCTTGTTTCTGTTGAAATTTTCTTCATAATTTGGTACTGTTTTTATATTAATCATTCAATTTAGGAAATAACCACTTAATTTTGACTTTTTTCTGATCAAATGTAAATTTATGTACAAATTAAGGAATTTTTTCAAAAGAATAAATGTTAAATTATATCTTTACTGTACAGTGACCTCCAAAACAGATTTGAAAACTTTTTTTTTCAAAATCACAATTTATTTATTTTTCCTATTTTTGATCACTTTTTTTTCTCAAATATTGCATATTTTTTTACAAATTTTTTCTAATGTCTTAATTAATTAGGAAGAAAAAATGATTTCTTGTATTTAATGCATGAATAAATAGTTAGAAATAAAAAAACCAAAATTATAATTTCAATTTTTTTTTTATTCTGAGCACATGTATAAGTTGTAGCAGTTAAAAATAACAAAAGTAATAGTAATAAATTTAAGCTCCTACCTGTCACAGCCATGTACAATTACCCTTTCAATTTATTTTATGGAATATCAATTCCATATCCATGATTATTTGACCAAATTGGAAGCTTTCACTTTTTTTGGTGTTTTATGGAAATTCCATTATCTGGGGCAAACCTGGTCCCTTGGTAATTTTCTTCCCTTGGGAACTTTGGGATATTTCCCAGTCAAAAGGGTATAGACAGACCAAAAAGCTGTATATAAAGTCTTTCACATCTGGTCATATTAAGCCATTTTCCCATTAAATATGGGAAATATGCCCAAATGGTCATATTAGGCCATTTGGAGCTTAAATAAAATATTTATGCATTTTTCACAGATACAGTTTTAAGCCTGGACAGGCTTGTTTTCAACAGAAACCCAAAACTTTCCACAAAGATGCAGAAAGCCTATGAATCCCTCAAAAGAACCTTTTCCAATTTCTTTCAAGGCCATCCTCTGGAAGTCTTTTGGCCACATTTTCTCTTAAAGAACCAAAAGTGCCATAAATGGTTTTATACACCATTATCCACAATTTTTCATCAGAAATCCAATGGTGACCAATTAAAGGGGCCATCCTTCAATCTAAACAATACCTTTCAGCACTCATGGCTCAATATTTTCAGGAAGATTAATAAAGTCTAAAGATCAGCACTTCCTTCAATACCAATCACTTCAATCATCAGGTATTTTTCACTTTTAAGAATAAAGTATTCCTCCAAGATAATACTTTCAGTTAATTTCAAGGGATATTCAAGAGAAAGTTACATACCAGTTGTAAAGTGTCAATGCTCTATAAATCCACCTTGGAAACTAAATTGATTCAATACAGTATTTTTCCATAGAAGCCTGTATTTCAGCAATGGACCCTAGGAAGATCATTCTACCCAGTTAATTTTCCGATTTGGCCAGATTTACATTTCCTCAAGCAATAAATACAGCTTGTAGGATTCAATACAGACCAGTTGTCAGCCTGAAGGGGTCAAGCTCTCAGATCTTCCTATATACCAGCCTCTCTTTCAGCCCAAGGATCTTTATTCTGCAGTTAATTAATATATTATTATTTAATTTTATCTTCATTTCCTTCCATTTGTTAAGTAAATACTGATATTATAAAGTAAGTCATTTAGAACCTTTTCTTTCTGTGCCTGTCAGTGGATATTTGTTGTGATATCCCTCACTGATTCCAATATTATTTAAGGATGGATTAAAAAGTGATTAAGGACTTACTTGGTTGGCTTGTTGGCAATTTGGATTCTTTTCTCTTATTGAATCTCATTTTTTACTTGCATATCTTATTAGAGAAAGCTATATTTTATTTTATTTCTCTAATTCTTTGTAGTCTTCCAGTTTAGTTTCCTTAACTATTAGTTCCAGGACACTATTTTTATTCCCAAGAGACCCTGTGAAATTATATTAATCAGCTTATAATTCATTCTTTCATTCTTTATTATTATTTTTTTATATTAAAAATCATTCCTTAATCAATTATGACACTTTTATGACCTTAATTACTTTCTCTTCAAAATTATCAATTTAAAATCACTTTTTAATCCTTCAAATTTTATTTTTATTTATAATTTTCTTTCAATATTTATCAAAAATTTTCCCTTCTCTTAAAATTGTGTGACTTAACATTCTTAGTAGTTTCTTATTCCATTCAATTTTGATTCAAGTGACAGGTTAATTTTAATTTTCAGATTGGTTACAAAATTAATTTAATAAACAATATCCTTTAATCAGGATCCATTTTTGTTAATTCTTAAAGAATTTTGATTAATAGAAAATTTTTGTTTTGATATCTAATTTTTATTAATTCATTTGCCATGAGTTTGATTTTTACTTCAAGAAATCAATTGACCTGAAGATTCCATTTAGGTAATTTGATTATTGATTGATTCCATTAAATAATTGATTTTATTTATTGATTTATTTTCCACAAGAATTCATTTATTTTATTGATTTTTTCCTCAAGAATTATTTATTTCATTCCTGGAGATTAACTGATTGATTGATTGACCTCAAGAAATTGTTGAGTTTTATTTTTCCTCAAGATATTGATTTTGATTTTTACTTAAAGCTTTCATTTTCATTTACCTCAAGCTTTAATATTCATATTTTATCTCTTTTTTTTTCCTGAAAATAATTCCTGTCCAACATTCACCTCCTGAAAGACAGACAAGATCTCAGGCCAGAACTCAAGCTGTTCTCACTCCAACACCAAGAAAGCCTCTTGATGGGAACCCAGCAGTTTTTCAGCTGAGGGAGAACTTAGACAGAGGACAAATAATGGAAGGAGTGGCACCATCCTTCCAGGAAGGAAGGGGGACAAGAAGATCAAGATATTTTTCACAAGTTGTTTGCACTTTTATTGGAATGTTAAAGACTGCTTTTAAAGGTCTTGGTGAAGATGGTGATGAGGAGGAGGATAGTTCTGTGGAAGAGGAAGAGTCTGAAGATACTGAGGCTGTCCCTTTTCTTTTGGCTGCTTCTAAAGGTATTGGAGGGCCAAATATAGCCTAGTATAATAATCATTTATCTCATAAGCCTGAAAAATTGATATTGGACATCATGCAGCAGATGACACAAATTATGGCCAATCTTCAAGAAGATTCAAGACCACTGGCCTTAAATACTCTATCTATGAAGGAACAAGAATGGTTTTATGGTACTCAAGCCTTTAAAGTGAGGATTTTTATTCAGTACTTCCAGCTCATTTCATAATTATCAGGAACATTCCTCTGAAGAGAAGAGGAAAGTTCTCTATTCCACTTCATTTCTCATTGGCCAGGCTGCAAAATGGATTGAGCCTTATCTTTCTAATCTCACCAATCAAGAGCCAGCTTACCTCCCCAATAGCTGGGAATTATTAGAATCACAATTATTTACTTTATTTGGGTACCACCATGAATTCAGAAAAGCTGAAGCTGAGCTAGTTGGCCTAAGAATGAAGGAAGAAGGCCATGTTTTTCTATAAATTGCTAATTTCAGAAGCTTTCTGTCAGCAATTGGAGATTGGGGTTAAAGGGCTTTTATTAACCATTATAAGAAGGGATTGGCCTCCAGGATTCTGGATAAATTAGCCTCCCATGCTTCAATAATTTATTCACTTCAAGACTTAATGGATGTTACCCTGGAGCTTGATACCAGGTACCCTGAGAGGCAGGAGGAGAAGAATCATTGTCAAGAAAAGAAGAATTGAGCCTCAAATTCAATCTCTTATCATACTAAAAATTCTTTGAGCTCAATTAATAAGAAGAAGAATTATTGTCAAGAAAAGAAGAATTGAGCCTCAAATTCAATCTCTTATCATAATAAAAATTCTTCAAGCTCAATCAATAAGAAGAAGAATTTCAGAGTTCATAAAAGGGACAAGCCTAATCCTTACCTATTGAATAAGGATCACAAGCGGATGGGTTCTGAAAAAGAAAGAAGATTGAAGGAGGGCTTGTGTGTCTGTTGTGGTGGGAAGTATAGTATTGAGGCTTGTGTAAAAAGGTATAAAAAACATCCTACCTAAGCAGAAGGCCAATTTAACAGCTAGGGAAAAGCCTGAGCAAATACCATGTTGTGGCAAATGGTCTTCACTTTTTTCCACCCCAAGAAAAATTGTGCATTCTAAATACTGGTGTCAAAAAATATCTCAAATGTTTTGTTTTTTCTTCTGTTTCTGATATTTTTTACATTATTCTCATTGATTATGGTGCTACCAACTCATTTATTGCAAATAAGCTTGCTCAAAAGTATTCTTTGACCATGTCAAAGCTCTTAAAATAGACTCCTATTATAATTTTGGACTTCTAAGAGTCCCCCACTTTATTTGTGACTCACTATATTAAATATATGGTTGAGATCCCTTATTTCCCAATCTTTGAATGGGACTTTTTAGTCATTGATACTCCCAAGGGAGAATACCTCATATCAGGTTTTGAATTTATGAATAACTTCAAGACCTCCATTTATTTGAGGCAAGGAATGATCACATTTAATCCTTATTATACAGACTCTAGTGATTTTTCTATCCTTCTCAATGATTACGTTTCCACTTCCACTACTTGTGAAGCTCTGGTTGGTGATTATAAAGCACCATGATTACCATCTTCTTTCCATATTCATTACTTAAATTCACCTCAGTCATTACCACACTCTATAGATGAATTTTTCAAGGAGATGGAAGATTTTGGAGAAGATAATTCTATATCCTCACTTCATCTCTTCCATGGGAATGTGGACCTTCCTCCTTCATCTTATCATGACTCCCTGGAGGAGTTTTGGGATGAAGAGGAAGAGCCAGAAGAAATTGAGACTGTGACAAAGGTTGTTCCTTCTGCTTAAAACCACTATTGGGATGTATTATCCAAGGTGAAAGCAGAAAAACTTCCTCCTCACAATGCCTGCAATAAAAATATTGACTTTGAGTGGTCTCTATCTCCAGTTGGGGTCATATACTATTTATAAAACCAAGAGTCAGGGGAGCTCAGGGCCTACATTTTGGAGAATTTAGAGAAATTTTTCATCCTTCCAAGCTCCTCTTCAGAAGGAGCACCTGTCCTTTTTGTCAAAAAAAAGGATGGTGGCCTCCATTTGTGTGTTGATTACTTCAAATTCAATTCTGTTACTAGGAAGAACAATTATCCTGTTCCTCCTATGAATAGAATTTTCAATTCTTTTAATTGTTCTTCTATCTTCTACAAGATTGATCTACATGGTTCAAATAATGTTCTCAGAATCAAGGAAGGTGATGAAAATTTGAAAGCTTATAGAACTAAATATGGAACTTATGAGTACCTTATTATGCCATTTGGGCTCACCAATGATCCTTCCTCTTTTCAAAATCTTTTTAATGATATTATATCTGATCTTTTTCATGTTTACATTGTAGTTTATTTGGCTGGAATTATTGTCCTTTACAAGTCTGAGGAATAACATGTCACTAATGTGTTCACTGTTCTTGATAGAATCAGAGCTAATAGCCTTTTTGAAAAGGCATCCAAGTGCCCTTTTCATTCCTCTAGTTTTGAATATTTGGGCTGTGGTTTTTCTTCTGAAAACCTCAAGATGAACCAAGAAAAAGTCCAGAAATTTCTCAATTGGCCTCCTCCAAGAAACCTCAAGGCTCTTCAATCATTTATTTTATTTTCCAACTTCTATCACTTCTTCATCAAGAATTATTAAAAGACAATTAGTTCAATAACCATGTTCCTCAATGAATATTCAGTTTTCCCCCTCAATGAGAAAGCTCCCAGACAGTTTCAACAACTCAAAGAGGCTTTCATCACAGCTACAGTTTCCTCTCACTTCAACCCTTCTCCAATGACCATTGTAGCTATAAATTCCTCTGATTATTCCTTTGGTGCTGTACTGAGTCAGGTGACTGACTCAGAAAAACATCTCATTGAATTTGATAGTCACAATTCACTTCCAAAAGAGATAAATTATGAGATTTATTACAAGAAACTCCTTGAAATAGTCTAGGATCTCAAGAGCTCGAGGTCTTTTCTTCTTTATCTCTCTTTCTCTTTTGAAGTTCTCACCAATGATTCACCTCTTCAATACTGAATGTCCTCCAAGATTCTCAATTTCCATCAAGCACACTGGGCTTAATTCCTTTCAAAATTTCACTTTTAAATAACCTACTTCTCTGGCCCCCTGAAAACCCTCCAATATGCCTTATCATCTTGGGAAAATGTTCATCCAGAGAGGAAGGAGGATTTCATCAGAAATAATATAACAATTATAAACAAATAATTAAGAAAGATGAAATTAAAGCCTCAAAATTCTTTTCATTCAAGGTGGTGTTGTTTTCAAATTTGGTTTAATCAATTTATAAGGCATTATGACAATATTCTCAATACAAAATTATTCTTCATAATTTGGGTAAAAATAAGTCTTTGAAGTATTATGCTCTTGATTAATCTTCCCAACTTCTTCCTTTCAAAGATCATGTGGTGGTTTCAAATGACCCCACAATTCAACTAAACATGACTCTCCTCTAGCTGGCCATAATGGCCAAGAGAAGACTCTCAAACCTGTAAAGCGGGATTTCCACTGGTCTGGCATGACACAATTTATCAAGGATTATTTTTCATCCTTTCAAAATTGCTCAAGAAAAAAAAACATTTATCATAAGAATGTTGTCTTACTAAATCCTATTCCAATTCCAAATGGTACTTGGACTTTTATCCCAATGTAATTCATAACTCAATTGTTAGTGTACAGCTCTTTTGACTTAATTATGTTCATAGTGGACAGATTCTCAAATATGGAAATATTTATTCCAACAATTTCTTCAATTACTTCACCAGATTGGCCCATTTATTCAACAAGGATATTCTCTCAAAGCATGGCCCTCCTTCAATAATTGTCAGTGATAGAGGTTCAATTTCTATTTCTCCATTTTGGACCAGTATTTTTAAGTAGCTCAATTTTTAAAGAGATCTGTAAGCTACTTGCCATCCTGAAAGTAATTTACAGACAGAGAGGGTAAATCAAATATCAGAACAGTACCTTTGGATGTATGTCAGTTATCATCAAGACACCACCTGGCTCCCTCTGGCTGAATTCAATAACAATAACTTTGACCACCATTAAACAAAACAATCAATTTTTTTCTCTTTTTATGAAATAAATTCTAAATTTGGTTCAGTTCAATTTACTTAATACACTACTGCTGGAAATTTATCCAGAAATATCCAATAAGTAAAGCAAGATGTCAAGATAGAACTTGAAGCTTCCATAAACAGGTCTAAGAGGTATGTAGATAAAAGTAATAAAAGTCCAGCTGATTTTAATCCTGGTGAAATGGTATGGATTTCCTCAAAGAACATAAAATCAACTATACCCACCAAAAAACTTTCAGAAAGCTGTTTGGGTCCTTTTCCAATCTTGAATAAACTAAGCACTCATGCTGACCACCTCAATCTCCCATCTCAATGGAAGTCCATCCACCCAGCCTTCCATATTTACCTCTTAGAGCCAGTAAGGACATCAAGAGCCTCCTCCTTTAATGATTATTTAGGAGGAAGATAAATAGGAAGTTTCTCAAATACTGGCTTCCACAATCAATAGAAGGAAATTATGGTATCTGGTGGAATGGAAAGGCTTCAGTCAAGACCCAGAAAGATTCACTTGGGAACCATCTGTAAACCTCAATAATTTCCCTGAAGTTGTCAAATATTTCAATAAGTTGTATTCTGACAAGCCAGGAAAAGATTCTTCACAATCCTGATTTTTATGGTGCTTGGGGGGGAGGGTATTTTATGAAAGTAAGTTCCCACTCCTGGTATGCACCTTTAGAGGTATTCTACCCTTTTTTTTGTAAGAGTCACCTTGAACACTCTGTGAGAACTTGTTGAATTTTGGATACAGAGATTTGGACAAGCTTTCAACATTAATTCTAATCCTAATGGCTATTTTCACTTGGTAAAATAGATCATTAATTGTCAATTTAATTTTCAAGTCTTTTATAATTCCAAGTAATTACTTCAGAAAGTTATTCTTATATTTATGGAACTTGCTGTAGTGGTAATTACCAAAAATCAAGTTCCTCTCCTGGAATGCACTTCCCTGAGGTTTCTACAATATGTCAAAGAATCACCTTGTACACTCTGTGAGTACCTGGAATAAATATTATTTTCCAGGTCCTTGGCCAATCCCAAAAAATTATCAACATCTGTGATCGAGATTGGAACATCCTCAAAATTCTTTTTCTTTCTTTATTTATTTCTTTCATTTTTTTTCATTCTTTTTCTTTAAAGCTTTGGTTCATTTTGTAACATTAAACTCATTCATGATTATCAATAATTCAAACATTCTATCAAGTATAAAAGCCAATGTAAAAAGAAGACCAAGAAATCCCATGTCATATGCCAACCTCAATATCATTTTTGATTTTTTCTCTTCAAATACTCCTCTTTGTATCCTTTTATCAAAAATATTTCCAATTAGCCTCAACAGGTGCTAACTTGTATTGGATCTCAGGATCTCACCATTAAAGGTGGGGGTACTTTCACAACCATGGATAATTAGCTTTTCAGATTATCTTATTTTATATGAATGCCATATCCAAATTATGGAAATTTGGATAAATTGCCCACTTTCACTTTATTTGGCCATTTATGGCCAACCTGGCGCCTGAGAAATTTCAGGAATTTCCCAGTAAACAGGGTAAATACAGCCCAAAAAGTTGTATTATGCTTTTCATACTGTAAATAAAATTTTGCAAATTTTTCACATTTTTCCATATTATGCCATTTTCCCATGAAATATGGGAAATATTCCCAAATGGCCATATCATTACATTTGGGGCTTAAATGAAATATTTGCACAATTTTTGTGAACTTTGCACAAATACAGTCTTATTTTTACCAGAAAACCAAAAATGGCCAAAACACCAAAACTGTCAACAAACACCCAGAAAGCCTATGTAGCCCTCAAAAACACCTTTTACAATGTTTGTCAAGGCCATCCTTCAGTTTGAAAATTATCTTTCAGTGCCTATGGCTCAATATTATAAGGAAGATTAATCAAGGCTCAAGCTCAGTGTTTACTTCAATACCAATCACCTGAATCATCAGGTATTGGTTCTGGTAAATGATACAGTATTCCTACAGGTTGATATTTGCAGTTTATTTCAAGGGATATTCAAGAGGAATTTTCATACAAGTTTTCAAGTTTTAATGCTACATCAATCCACGTTGGAAACCACATTTATTAAATACAGTTTTGCTCCATAGAAGCCTGAATCTCAGAAATAAACCCTGGGAAGATCATTCTACCCAGTTCATTTCCCAATTTTTCCAGGCTTTCATTTCCTCAAGAAATAAATACAGCTTCAAGGATTTAATACAGACTAGTTTTCATACTGAATATCAGCCTACCTTTTAACCCTGGGGGCTTTTTCCCCCAGTCAATCACTATATCACTATTAAATTTTATCTTTATTTTCTTTCATTTTTTAAGTGAATACTGATATTATCAGGTCAGTAATATAGCACCTTTTCTTTATTTGTCTTTTAGTGTATATTGGTGGTCATATCCTTCACTAATTCCATGATTCTTTCTGGAAGGTTGAAACAGTGATTAAGGGATTTCTTGATTGGCTCTTTGGAAATTTGGCTTATTTTCTGTTATTTAATCTCATTTTACACTTGCATATCTTATTAGAGAAATTTATCTTTTATTTTATTCCTCTAATTCTTTGGATTATTCCAAGTGAGTTCCCTAATTGATGAGTTTCAGGCCATTCTTGTTATCCCCAAGAGCCCCTATGAAACTACCATCATGTAGGAGATCCATTTTTTTCAACAACCATTCACATCTGCACAGGAATGAATATCAGTAGAAAATCTCAGTGGTTATAGGGTATCATGTCCCAAACAAGATTAATTTTTTCAGTTAGCTCTTCCATGGTCTTGGGGATGAAAATTGGTGACAACCAATTTCATTTTGAACCAAAGATTTTTGATTGGATTGAATCCTGGTTAATTGGAAGGCCAGGCCAGTTCTTGGATATGATGAGTGTTGAGCCATTAATGGCTGATAATGGCTATATGGATTGGGGCACCATCCTCCATTAAAGTGATCTGTTTGTGATTTTTTGCAACCCTAGATTTGACCAACTCATCCAAAATCTGTAACAAACCAGGCTTGTAAATCTCTTCAAGCAATTCAGAAGCTTTTTGTTTACCAGGGGGAGTAATAATAAATCTTAATTGTATTGGCACACACAGGCTCCCCTAATAATCATGGATTAAAGGTTTTATTTTTCATTTTTTGAGTTTTAAGCTTTTCCTTGAGTGACTGGCTTACCAAGCTCAAAAGAGGACTCATAGGTCCACATTGATTGGAACCAGTCAGCCACAGTCCAGTACAGGTGAGCTTCAGATAAATACAACCAAAATTGAATGCGCTGAGGACTGAGTTAGGTCTTCTTAACTGAAATAAATGATTTCCTTGAAGATAGTGCTGATTGAAACATCCACAGTTATTGAGCTTTTTATTAATACTGGGATTTCATGACAGTTATTGTGGATTACTCAAGCTAATTTATGGAGATCTTTCTAATTAAGCTTGGGAGGTTGGCCAGGGATGGGAGGATTATTGAAGTGCCCACACTCCTGATATTCACAAATTGTATCATGAACTGTAATAACTGTTACACCAAATATCAGAAATCATTCAAATGGAGGCCCCAGCATCTTGCATTCTGATTATATGGCCTCAATCAGCTGGAGCGCAGTTTAGTGGAATGCTATAGTATGGTTAAGCTGTGAGCAACTTATTAGAAAAATATAGTAATGAAATTGAACTTACTTGAACCCCATGTTTATATTGATAACCATCATTTTGGCTGAAAGAGATAATAGTAATAATTGAATTGGAACACTTTTGGCTGGTTGATAAATAATACATAATTGATTTGTTCAAAAATTACCATTGATTGGTTAAAATTGAATGTGGAAAATATTTGAAATGAAAAAATACAAAAAAATATTGGGTTAAATATGATGATGGTATAAGCAAGAAAAAAAAATCAAGCTTTAGAAAAAAGTTTTCAAAACTTTGATGGAGGGCACTTTACAGTACATGAGTTATTAGCCCACTATATAGCATATGTATGTGGCTGTAATTAATCAGTACAAGCTAAGATGGTTTCCCAATCTTGCGAGTTGAGGGATCTCTTGTGGGTACCTCAATTGAGATTGGGAAGAAGGATAATATTTGTCAAATAAATTATTCTTCCATCCTGTGAGAAATTGGGAATGGGAAGGAAATTTAATCCTGGCAGGTATTCAGAAAGAAATCTCATCATTTATTCTGAAATGTGAGGTATCAAAAACAAAAGAACCAAGAAATAAGAAAAGATGAAAAAAATAAACAACAGAGAAAGACTAATACTCATAAAAGAGTAAGGAAAATGTGTGATCCCAGTCCTTCACACATGCCAACTTCTTGAAATGAATGGGGGTGAGGGAAGCTCATTGATAAGTTAATATTTTTCTACCACATGTGAAATCATACTCTTACATAGCATATGTGGCAAATATTGCTAGATGATTTTGTGCCATCAGAGCTGAGGTGGGAAAAAACTTTCCTTGAGACTTGCAGAAGAGTAGAATTTTAGTATCTTTTGGATAAAGGGGTTCTGAAAAATACTTTTTCATCCTTCACATGATTTTTATGGGTAAATCTAATTGAGAAACCCTATCGTCCCCTTGAGATTAACATCAGGTAGAAAATCTTGATTTTTAACATACTTCTTGGCTTAATCTTAAAATATTTTGCAAAGTTTACTTGCTTGTGTGTTAAACTACTCTAGGGTTGAGTTGTTTTTTTGTAAAAAATACCTACTTTACTGTTGGATAAATTATTCATCCACAGATGACTGGACCCGTTTTAAGAACAATGGATATATATCTTGGGACTTTTTGAATCATTTCCTGGGCTTTTGGCTCAATGGTCCCAACATCATACTTCTATGAAGACTAAAATTCATATTATTAGTTTCTCATATTTGAAAATTTTCACAACAGTTCACATGCCTTCCTAATTCCTTAAATCGACACAATGTAGATAGTTAATTCCTGATTGATCATTGGGAAAGTAGGCCCACATATAAGAAGCATTTCTTCTTAGAGGGGTTTCAAAAAATGAACCATAAATTGGTCCTTCTTCCATTGAAGAGGAAAGAACCAATATGATTCCAACACTATGGTGTGAAAAAGTGGTTATACACATATTTGAGTCTTAATGCACAATTCAAAATTTCATAGGCTTAGTTAAGTTTTATTTTTACTTGAGAAAGGAGGGTGTTTAAATTTCTGTTCTTGTTGTTCTAATATATAAGGCTCACTGTTTTGATGAATTTCCCCTTTCTTTTTGGGCTGTGGAATAATGTTTATGAAAGGTGGCATATTTTCCTAATAATTGAGCTATATTGTAAGTTGAGGCCATCTGGGGGGTTTAAAAGGCTCAAAATCAACATCTGGTTAAGGTTATCCTCATCCATAGAAGGGAGAAAATAAATTGAGCTAGTTCCAAGGGCCTTAATGCAAGGTGAAGTGTATGGGCCATGAACCAAACCACATGAGCCTTTGAGAAAAAGCAGGGACAAATGTCTCTGGTTTCCTGTTCAATTCGCTTTTTGACTGAGGCCTTATCACTTGTGATGCATATAATTTTATTTTTGAGATTATATTGATGGAGAATGTTAAATATCAGTGTTGAAAGTGATGAACCTGAGTTATTTCTTGAAAGGGGGTGGATGTGAGTCTTTTTATAGGTTTAACATTCAAAAAAGAAACAACTTACCTTAAACATTTGAGAGAACTATAAGAAGTGATGTTGGGACTTGTCTGGGAATTTTCTAAAAAAGATAAACTGATCCTTGATGATGGAAAAAAAATATTTTTCAAGTGTGCTGTCAGGCTATCTTGGTTCACTAATATATTGGTCACAGCTTGATTTGAAAGCTTCAAGAGAGCTCAAAAGGTTATTGATTCTGTAATTTAGAGGTGAAATTTGTCATCACAGATAGAATACACCAGCTCGATTTTAAGATATTTTTGAAATAAATGCTGGATAAAAATTAAAGGTCAGTGTTCTTGATGAGATAAATAAAAGAAAAATATTTTTTTTGAATTAATATGGTTTAAATACTGATAAATTGTGTTACACTTGAAAAGAGGGGATGATATTGATTTGGGATTAGCCACCTTATGAAATAGATGCAAGTTCTGGCCCATCCATTGTGTGCTTCAAATATTCTCTCATCTCAGTAATTTGTTATAGGTCTTTCCTAATAATTATATGTATAGGCATTGAAGATATTGATCATCAACATTAGAGGATACAACCAGACCCAAGATAATCTCAGGTGTTGGATAGGGGCATGGGTAGTTGGCTCTGTATTGCTTGGGGTGGAGTGAAGTGAATATGAATCTGAGGAAATTGCAAAATGGAATTATTTAAAAATGAAATAAATGGAAAGTGAGTTGAAGGTAGTGAAAAATAATTAGAGCTAATGATTTACATAAGGAATACATAAAGTAAAGAGGAAATGGTTGGATGGGAAAGAACATAAAGATGGAAATTAAGCTTGAGGGAAAATAAGGAAATATTGGGACAAAAGAGTTGGGAATAAAGGGGAAAGAAACTTCTGCATCACAGAAAATCTCAGGAGGTCCTGCAAGGCACCAAATGGGTTAGGTTTGGGTTTGGGATTAAGACTGGGATAGGGTTTGTAATTGATTATTACCAGGAGAAATCCATGGGGATTGGGATCAGTTCAAGCACAATCTTCTTTAATATGGATAAACTTTATTCAATATTATGGATAATGCCTTTAAATTTTATCTATGAAACTCTTGATAATATTAATCAAACCAATGGTACTATCACTGTCCTCAGTGAAATATATAGTATAACTAAATATTATAGCCAAAAATATAAATATAATTACTATTGATATTAAAAAAATCATGAAATAAAATTCATATTGTTAGAAAATTTTGAATAATTATTACGTTCTTATGATGAGTCACTGACAGTTATAATAATATAAATTGTATAGCTATTAATGAGACAATTACACATTGAAAATATTAATATTAACAACTTATAAATAATAAAAATATTATTTATGAAAGAAATATCACACACGCTTTGCAGAGAGAAATATTACAGAATAATTCTATATAAAAAAAGATATAGGAATTCAGAGGAAAACTTACTTATAATATTTATTTAATACAATAAGTCAAATACAACAGCTATAGTATTGAATAATTTTTATAAGTCAAAAAGTTCCAAAAATTGGAATTTTTAAGAAATGAAACAGCTTTAATTTTAATAATGAGACTCTTAGTATTTTTCAGAGGTATTTGTGAATTTGAAAAGATACTTTAAATAAACATTTTATGAGATAAAACCAATTATAGGTGATTGGTTCTTACAAAAATATAATTTAAATTCTATTATTTCAATTATTCAGTTAAAATTATGTAATGAATAAAGTAATTTCACAATTACTTTGATAATATAATATTTTATAATAGAATAAAATATTTCCTGTTTCAAAATGTCTTATTGATTGAATGATGATGATGGACAAAAGCCAAAATTAAAAGACTTTATTCATGCCTTCAGAACAGCTCTAATTATAAATAATGAATATAGATTGAGTTCTAAGATCAAAAACAAGTTTTTTATTTAAGGCAGCTTCTTTTTCATGTCAATTTTAAGTTACCAGTGTTATTCTTAACTCCAAGTAACTTTAATCTTCATTTAAGCTTATCATTTTAAGTTTTGGTATAAAATTAATTCCTTAATAGAAAATTTCATTATATGAAAATCTTGTAAATATAACCAAAAGAATAAATATTCAAAATAAAACTTTTCATTAATTTTTAAATAAATCTTAATTTTCTTCGAAAATTATTGAAAGAGGTATTTTTAAGGCTAAATACAAAACACTTCTATTTAGAAATGATATTTAGAATTTAATGTATATGCAGATAACATTAAATTTTAACCTGTGTGATAATTTCAATTAAATTCATTCAGTATTGGATTTTATACAAATTTTTGAAGTTATTGCTATTTTTCAATGTAAAAATAGTAATACACACTAAACCTTAACATGAAATAAGATTTGAATTCTTTCAACTTGAATTTAAGCTTATAAAAGCTTATTTAAGCTAAAATAAGATTTGAAAGTTCCTAAAACCTTTATTAAAAGCCTGAAAAGAAGTATTTACCCTTTGGAAGCTTGTAATTCCTGGCCAAAAGAGGGATAAACCATTTTAAACTTCAATTTTAAAATTGAATTCTAATATTAAATTTTAAATAAGGTTTATAATCCTTCAATAAAGGAGGAAAATCTTATTTGGGATTCTGGAGATCCCAAAAGCTGGGTACCCTGGCTCTTTTTCCCTTCTTTTGTGTGAATTTTCCCTGTTATTTATTTGAAGCCATTTTATGGCTTTAAATAAATTTAAATTGAGCTCAAACAGGATTTAAAGCCTGTATGGAAAATCATTAGACAATTCAGTAAACATACACAACATCTCAATTCAACTGAATATTTGTAATTTTTCATAATCCTTATGCAACTTTAAAATTAAGCTTAAATTTAAGAATTTGAAAATTTCAGTAAAAATTGTCAAATTGTGTAATTGTAATTTTCAATTTCCAAACCTTCCAAAATCACTAGATATAGAAATTTTTGGATATAACACCCTATTTGTTTACCCTAGGTTATTTTTGGTGTAGAATCCAAAAATTAAATTATATATATTATTTTTTTATTACAAATAATATCAAAATTTATTCATTTATTTTCTGTTTTAAGCTCATTTTAAAAGTCTGTGTATGACTAAATAAAATTTTTAAAAAGTTATTTGTGAAATTATTAGTATATCCTACATACCTCACAGGCTCACAATTCCTGTGGTTTTTTGTTAAGACAAATTAGAAATATCAGTATACTATACCTATAGTGATGCTGAACAAACATGATCAATTATTAAATTCATGTGAGACCTTGCTTATTCTTATAATTTTTATTTTATCTTACTAATTTTTGAACTAGTTGAAGAGATTAATAAACTAATTTGAAGACATAAAAAAACAGTCAAAGCAACAAAAAACATAAGAAAAAGATTCCCTTTTATCTGAATTTGGGAAAATATCTTATGTTTAATGAAAAAGGGATGGTCTTCTTATTTATTCAATTTTGAAATATAAATATATATCTATATATATGTAAATATTAAAATCTTTGGAAGTTTCACTTAGAGTCATTTTATTGTTAATAATAGGGGCATAAACACTGCCTGGAGCTTCAGTACAGGCATAAATTCTTGAATAAAATAGGAGAACTTATGAAAAAGGAGATAATTTTTTACATTCTATAAGCTGATATATATTATCAAATATTAATTTGAATCTTATTTAAAAAAAGGATAAGAATCATCATCTCTTGGCCCAATAACTGTACTTTTATCACAATAAAATAGCTGCTTATATTGATTTGTAACTTCTTTTTTCAAAAAAATGGAGAAAATTTTTCAAAATATCATTTTTGATTCTTAGAATTTGATAAGATATCTTTTAAATTATGCTTATGTTATACTATAATCTAATTCAATGATTAATATTCATATGAGAAGAGCTTTTGAATTTGAAATATTCTCTTAATTAATTCATTTAACTCTCTGGAGCCAAAAAACCTCTTATAAGAAATTCCTTAAGAGAAAATAAGTAAATTTCTTTGGAAAAAAACTACCTGTAAATTTAGCCTAACTAATGAATATTTTTTTTATTTTGAGATGTTTGGATGTAAAATCTATGATAGAGATCCCGTTTTGAGACAAAATTTGTGAATTATATGTTTTTAATTGATTTTATAAAAAAGAAGTATCAATTTGGTCAAATATTCCTTTAATTTGGAAATATACAAGTCATTGTATGTGAAATTATTAACATTGATAACATCTAGAAAAGCGTTCAAAGAATTTCTCAAATTTAATATGCAAAGTACCACTCAGATTTCAAACTCTATTTAGATATAAGAGAAGATTTTTTTGATAAATATATTATAATTTTCATCTTTACATAGTTTTCGCAGAAAAAAATAACTAAAAATATTCACAATTTAACATAATTCAATGTTAAAACTTTCTTTAAATTTAAATATTCTTGAATTCCAAAATTCGGGGAACCTTTTTTTGATTAATTTTTCTTTGAGAATTTCCCTTCTTGTGTTTTAAATTTAAACAAAAGGATCTCTTCAATGGGATAGATTTTCAGATATATCAAACCCTTTTTCAAAGAGTTTTAAAGGAAAACACATAAGAATCTTTACTTATCACAATCAATCATGTATCATAGTTATTGATGATCATTTATTTCTTCAATTTTAAATATTCTTCACAATTAATTTACTCCTATATATTTTTTGAAATTTTGAATAAGAAACTCAATATTAACAAAACATTTTTTAGGTTAGATTTGTGACTTAAATAGCGAAACAATTAAGATAATTATGGTTAAATTAAGTGAGTTTCTTTTTATGAAAAAAAACTTTTACTACAGTTATCTCTTATAAAAATTAATCCAAATTTTAATTTTTTGAAAATGAAACTTGTTTCTTTTTGAAACCCCTTATTTGAATTTTTGTTTGTATTTTACCATTAACCCTTTTTTAGTATTTACCTTGACTTCTTGAGAGTGAAATATAAACCTGGTGATTTGAAAACACATCATATTCAATATGAACCCTTATTTTGCCTAATTTTTGACCTTCTGACCCATTTTTAGTCAATAGAAATACAATTTGAACAGGAAATTGCTTTTTAATTAATTTTAAAATAAGCTTGAAATACTTCCTATAAAATATAAATGTTATTCTTGGTAGAGTTAAAGTATGGTCTTTTTTAACTCCCACTGATATTATAGCCTAAATAATATTTCTATATATATCTTCACAGAGAGATATTGTACCATCACTGATTCCTTCCCACTTACAAGAATTTACAAGAAAATTTATTTGTGAACCTCTATTAAGCTCTGAACAATGAGTTTGAAATTATTAGAGATAAATGAAATTTTATGATTCCTCCTTATATAGTTCATTCTAATAATTAACCAAGAAAACAATAAGATGTGTATGAACCTGACCTATAATTTTTCTCAATATTTCTTTATTTATTATTCCTACTTCTTCATTTTATAGTGCTAATATAGCTCTTTCAGTAAGTTAATGATATTAAATCTATGTTTTCTTTATTTATCAAAATTAAAATTGAATCAAATCTTCCATAGGTTTTCAATATCAATATTTTACAATAAAAATTTATTAATTGAAATAAATCAAATTATTTTTTGTTGCTTAAAGATCACCCTTTTTTTGAGCAAATTTCTTAATTTTGAATATCCTCAGAATATCTCATATTCCAGCTTACTGTTGAAATCTTAAAACTATCCCGTAAGTAAGGGCTTATAACAAAATACCTCGAAATTTGGGGTCTTGTGACTTTATTAGATAATCCTATAGTATCTATTAATTAATAATCTAATAGTATATATACACCATATTTTCAATTTAAATCCATTTTATACTTGAGAACATCATTATAAAATTTCATGAAATTGATTTGGTCCATTGGTTATCCATCCCAAATAATTATTAATTTATAAATTGAAAATATTCTTTAATTATCATAAATCTTAATCATTGATGAAATTCAATTTTATTCCATATTTATTCAAATTAAAAAGGCTGAATGTACAGCTCTACAATTTAGAAAATTCATTTATAACAGATTATATTGATAAGCTTATAATTTCAAATAGGATTAGATTACAGAATTGATTAGATCTTGAGGAGAATCAAAATTTATTTAACCTAAGATATCTAACCCTAGCTAACAAAGATATATATAGAAATATTTTAACAGTAACTTTATTTCTATCTACAAAGAAAATACACCACTATTTTTCACAAAAGGGCTTAATTACTGTGACATAAAATATTTTTTTTCATATTTTTCGAACTATTTCTGTTATTAATCTCTTACCAACTTAATTTGATTTCTATTTCCAAATAAATTATTCAATTGAGGATTGTTCCTTCTGAAACATGGATTTATTGTGGAATATAAGGAAAAACAAATTTATTAAAATTTAAATTCTGAATGAGAATAGTATCTATGAGCTTTTATATCCTTATTTATCTTAATTTTTCAATTCTAAACTCTATTAAAAGACAGATTTTCATTAATTTACAAGAGAAAAAAAACATCTAATAAATTAAGTATGAACAGATTCATTAAGATTTAATTATTCAACAGATAATATTTCATTATCAGAAGGATAATATTTATTGAATTTTCTCATAAGCTCTCTATGAGATCACCTTTTACAGGAATTCTCTTCTCTGATTTCATTTTAAATATTTAATATATTAACAATATTGTACTTTATTAGATTCTGGATCAAAAATATTTTCAACGGCTGTCTTTGCTTGCTTTATTGTTATAAAAATTTCATTTGAATTAAATAGTTTATTTAAATTAGATATTCAATAATTTGCAAGGTGAAAATAAAGAATTATTTCTGAAGGATAAATCAATATTAATATAGAATAAATTATCCTATACCATAGTTTAGTAGCTAACACTCTATTTGAACTTATAAGCTCATTCATCTCATGGCTTTATCACTCAGTATTAATAACCACTAAATAATGAAATTTTTGGACATATTCATAGGAGTGTTTCACTTATTTTATTACAAAAAATAACTTAGAATTTATATTACAGTAATTCTTATCAGGGAAAAGTTAATATAAGTAAATGATCATTAGATACAAATTTTCTTATTCAATTTATTTAATTTGATTCCATTCTTTCTTATTTTATATACTGGATAAGAAATTTCTGTAAGAGGTTTTTATTATGTAACTGATTTCAGGAGATTTTCTGAGCATATTGCGATTACCATAAATGGAGCACTTTCTTTGAAAAACTACGTCTATCTTAGCTAATTTTTGTTATTAAGGATTTTAAAAGACTTAGTTGGCTATTTTTTTTTGGTAGTTTTTATTTTGAAAGTGTTTTATCATTTTAATTACAAATAATCAAGACATAAGCATGTGGTTGTCCCCTTTTTGGAATTCTATCATTTGCAATATGAAAATTACTCTGCCAAAAATAAATTTCTTGAATATATAATGAGCTGAGACTTTTGAAATATTCATGAAATATTGTTATAAATATTTCTGGAAATTTTTTTGTGTGTGTTTTTTTCTTGGAGTGATTTCTCTTGAATATATGGCGAATATGGATTGAACTTAATGGTTAGAAGGCAAATTAAGTTTGAATTTTTTTCCCTAGCTTCTATAATAATTAATTATTTATTTAATACTCCTTTGAGATCTAATAATTCCTTATAAAAATATCTCCTCTCAAATGTATACACCTATGATTTATCCCTATTGAAGCTCCTGAACTTGAAAATTATGTGTCATTATTTATTTATAATGAGCTTAAATATATCTAAATATTATTAATTGAACATCTATTAACTAAGCGGCTAAATAGTTATAAAATATATTTTACCATAATTGAATAATAAATAATTATTTTCTTGAAATTTTAATTTATATTAGTAATAATTATATGGTGAAGCCTTTTGGTTCTCATTTTTCAAACTTAATGGAAATCCTAGATCAAACCTTGGGTGTGGTATTACACAATATGATGGCTCATATTAATACTTCAGATATGAAATAGATATAATTAAATTAAATTTTTTATTTATTTAATAAATTAATATTAATTATTTTCTGATTATTTTGTCATTTTTATATAATTGATAGCTAACCTCTTATTTATATTTCTGATACTTGATCTGCAACTGACTTGCTGTGAGCCCTCTGATCAACATTTAATGCACTTGAGTTTATAAACAATTCCCCTAAAGTTGATGATACAAACTGATATTTTATGATTAATTATTAATGTATTTAGTCAATTTGAAATGGTCTTAATATATCCCATTGATGAAAGACTAGGATTTTTACCTCAATTATTCATCCTTTGGAATTAATCTTGAGTATAATAAACCTATATCTTTAACTTTTTTGGCCTTATATCCACTGATAAAAGGAAAACCACTTGTTTATGAAAAAACACATTATATTTAGGTGTATAAATTTCTCTTTCAGAACTTTACAAATATTGGTACAAGATCAAAATTTATATTTCGAAAAAAAAATTCTTTACAAAAATTTAATAACTAATATATTGCCAATACTAAAGCTAGCTATATAATTGAAATACTATTTATATTAAAAATTATAATTTGGAGATAATTAAAATAGCAAACCTACTCTTAACACTTAATGAAAATTTTCTCATTAATTTTATTCCTAATAACTCAGTTAAAAGTTTACTAAGCTGTAATTACAGAAATCTTTAATAGTAAAATACTATTTTCATGATTCTGATGTAATTTTGAGATTTGAAGGAAATTTTCAAAAAATTAGAAAAGATTTTAATAAATTGAATAAAGTATTGAAGAATTTTGAAATTTCTATCTTTATTATTCAACTTATAATAGACTTTATCAAATTGTGGAGCTTTTATATCTGATTTATTTGATATTTCAATAATTAGTTGGTGCCTGGGTGAAAAACAGAGGATTAATGAGTCCTTTCATATTTAAGAGCCTCATAAATGATGCTAAATGTATCAATAGTGATTTTGGGGGCTTTTTCGAATGGAATTAACCAATTTATGAAGGCTTAGAGGTGATTACATCATGATTACACAATATTGTTTAGTTACTACATCATTATTTAGATTTATTACCATAAACTTGACTTATTGACATATTTGGCTTGTAATATAACTCAATTTGGTATATTTTGGTATTAAAAACAGTAAAATACTAGCTTTGATAAATATTTTCTCTTTGTGATCTTCTAAGATTCATTCGTGATCATTCAAGAAATCAAGAATGCTCATTTTGTGCCTTGGCTTTGACCCTGGTTTATGTTTAAGCTATTATTTCCATCAGAAATATAAAATTTTATATAGATGGCTTGAAATTCCCTCAATAACTTTTCAAGAGTATTTTATTACATCATCAAAACACTATTTTTGATGTTTTTTGTAACTATTCTTTTCTGTCAAAATTTACTATTTTAAGCTTCAAACCACAATTACTCAAGGTTATTCTCTGATACAAATGGAAAAATTTGTGTACATCTTGAATAAAAGATTAGCAAAATCAAAAATTGGTCTCCAACTCAGGTTTAAACCACTTTTTGGTATGAGTTTTCAGCTGTTATGATCATTTTTATGAATATTTTTCTGTTCTTCATAACTCTATTGATAAATTTGAGAATGAATTCTATAGGCATATTATCAAATATATTCTTCCATAATTTTTTTTTGATAACACATTCATCTTGTATAATTAAGATATATAAGCTAAAAAGGGTCACTATATGAACTGATCATTAAAAGTGCATATATTCAGGTATCTCAGTAGGTATTGGGCTTACAGATATGTCATCAAAGAATAAATAGATTCAAATCCAATTAAGAATCAAATTTTTACTTGACAAATTTTGAGATAAACAGGATTTTATGCTTCTGTGGGTATTTTTCATATATAAAACTTGCATTTCCATAATTAAAAGTAGCTTTAAATTACTTGAGAGTTAATATACAATAACAGTTTTAATTAAATCAATTATAAAACAGTAATAATTGATTATTACTCAGGTATTCATCATTACATGAATAATTTCTTTTTACTTCTTTACTTGTAATTATATAACAAAATTTTGTGACCTTTTTTTGGGTATGTGGTCATATCTCAAAGGTTCACAAGTTGAAATAAAAATTAATATTTAATAATTTCATTCACCATGAGAAAACTGGCTACACCTGACAACAGGTGTTGCATTGGTAAAATAGCTTGAGCCGAGCTTAGTCTGAGCTTGGACCTGTACTCTTAAGTAAGTTGAGACCATAACTTCATTTTTTGGTGATATTCCAAGCCCTTCTCAGCCACTGGATGTTATCAGAACTTTTGAGTTTCTTTCTTCTTTTTTTATTCCATGAGTTTTGATACCTTTTATTTGATTATTATTTTACTTTCAACCTGAGATATATAAGAGAGTATTTCAGTTTTTTTTCAATATTCGTCACAATAACAGCTACATTAAATTATCAATTTTAGAGCTATATTGTCATTCTAGAAAATAAGCTGGTTTTTGAATCCCTGCATAAAGAAAAACCATGTTTCTATCTCATCCAAGCTTTTTATCACCATACTGCTATATTAACCTGAAAAGACTCTTCCAATAATTTATAAACTTGAAAAATCTCTCATCAGAATAGTGCTGTTGTGGGTGAGCCTCTTTACTTGTGTGATTTATAATTTTACTTCTCATGTTTTTACTTGCGATTTTTCATTTTGAAAAAAACAAAATTTACAAAATTTTCTTTTTTCCAGAAATTCCTTTGTAAAGTAAATAACGAAATTTCTTATCCCTTTGTCTTATTGAATTTATTTTTTTCAAACAAAATTTATTTTAATTTTTTTTGAAATTGAGAATTAGGAATTATCAGTAGTAACATGGCTTTTATTATTACTGTTATTATAATTTTCATGTTTTTTTTCTTCATTTCCTAATTTCTGATTTTATTTTTACCATTCTTTTATTTTAATCATTATTATACTTTTTGAAATTGTGTAGTTTTTTCTTAATTTTTCCTTTTTTCGTATAATTTATTTCGTAATCTTACAGTAGCATGTACTTTATAGTGTGGTTCTGTAATTTGTCGATGATTGTTGACAAATTTACAATAGCAGGATCTACACAAATCCTGCTACTGTAATATTGAAAAAACAAATTAACAAATTTAACTTGTATTAACTAAAAAAATGGTAGGAATAATAATAATTAAAACAATTTTTCTCATAATAAGAAATAAGTAAAATCAATATTAATCATAAGAAGTATTATATTTTTCAGGGGAACAAAATTTTGAAAATATTTTGATTTTCTACAGTAGAAAGATATAAAATACTTCTACTATGATTAAGACAAGGAAAATACGAGATAAAAACAAATTCTTTTAAAGAAATGTGGAAACACAGGGGAAATCCATAGAAGAAGATATTCAGCCAATTGTTTTATAATTGCTTGGTTTAACCTAATATCTTTTATTAAAAGATTAATTTTAATTTTCTCTTTTTGTACATTGAGTAAAATTTTTTTTTTCTCAATTAATTACTTTTATCTTTGGATTTTTTTCACTCAAACTTCCTTCAGATAAAAATTTCGAAACCACTGGGGTGTAAACCTCAATGGTATTTGAAGGTCTATTGGAAAATAATACTCTATATATTAATAATTATAAATTCTTTGAGCTTTAATTTTATAATTCAACTGAATAGTTGAAGGTAAAAGCAATTTGATTATACACAAGGTTGCCCAAAATCTGAATGGGCTGGACAAAAAAATAAGCTAAAAACTGATTTTCCTGTCATTATTATAAAGAGGAAATCAAAAAATACTTATTAGAAATAAATGAATCTCTAAATAAATCAAGAAAATATGCAAACCTCTCCAAATATATAATTCAGAAATCTAATTATCTTTCATTGACTCTAGCACACAAATACTTCTTAAATACAAGAAATATTTGTTTTATAAGGGGGAGTTTCAATGGTATCTTGAGAGATTTTGAAAATGAAAATTACATTAAATATAACTTCAAGTAGAACACAAACTTAATTTTATATTTTTTTTGGATAAGTGGAGTTAAGTATTTGGAAAGTAACTTAGATTGTATTTGGAAACCAGATGGATATTTCTCTGAAGTGATATGTAAGTGACTGCAAATTTCCTTCTAAATCATCTCCATGTCTTTTACTGGAAGAGCATGAATCAATTTTTTCCTTTGAGGCCTTTATTAAGAATTAATGAAACATAATTCTGTAAATTTATTTCCCCATACTATAGTTTAAGGTATTTAAATAGTCTTCAGACATATTGTAAACACCTCAAGCCCATAATAAGCCTATTATAGCAATCCCATACCTCTTTTCTCAGTATAGATAGCTAAAATTACCTTCCATTTTTACAAAAAAAAACGATAAGTAAGAAAAATAAATTCCAAGAAAAAAAATAGAATGAAGCTACATACTTGTACCACTCCCATTTTTTAAGGCAAATTCATTATTAAATTATTTTAAAACAAATAATATGAAGCCTACTTTTTATTGGAGAATTATTTATCTCATGGTTTTTTCTTATGTCTAGCCAAAATTTTTCCTAATTTAATTCTTTTATCTAGATACATAGCTTACCCAGTCTTTTAAGAAAGATTAATTAGAGAGAAATTATAATGTTATTTTCCTAATTCCTTTGAGCTTAATTAATTTCTTAATATTTCCATATGTTTAAAGGAAGATTATTGTTTCCTCAATTTAATCTCCAAATGAATCATGAAGCTTTGCAGTTTCTTAGCTAAATCACATATGTGAATTTCAATTCATCCAAAGATTTAACTCTAAGTTTTGATAAAAAAAATTGAAAATATTTTGTAAAATCTGAAAGAAAATAATTGAATGAAAAATTCTTTATTCTACAGCTTTTATAAATAAGTTTTGTCTGATAAGATAGTTTTAAAAGGTAATATATTGTGCCTATGGAGAAATTTGAATCAGTGTTTCTCAAGTTTCACATGAAAAATTGAACTGGTTTGACAGATAATATCCAAGCTTTTAGCTAGAAAAGCTAAGAAATACCCATTTATTTTATTTGTTACCCTCATCTTATTCAAATATTATTCCTAAAAGATTAATTATGATCAAATAGACTCTATTTTGGCTTATCCTATCATCCAATATTTTTTTACAAAAATATAGTTAAATGAGCTGGTAAATGATTTTCACTGACAAAATTACCAAAAACAGTCATATAAATATCTGATTGGAAGGAAAAACTCTGTCAACGTATAAAAGACAAGATAAAATTCTCCTCTATTTAAAAGTTAGACCTATTCTAAGAGCCAGAAATATACAAACTCTCAAAATTATGAATTTTTTAGCTTTATAGCCTGATATTAAAAGAAAAGCAAATTCCTGAACTGAGAAATGAAAACATAATTTATGTTTTTTATTCTTCAGTATATTTTCTATAAGCTACAAAAGCTGTTCATAATTCTTCTCAGATTAAATTCCTGGTAATATATATACACAATATAGTATATCTAAATAAGCTATTTATGAGGGTGGTATTTCTCTAGTAATATATCAATAGTTTAATTTTCATTTCCAGATTATTTATATTTTTCTAATGAGGGAAGAATGGAGATATATAGCTTAAGTCTAAATAAATATTTTAGAGAGATTTAATTTCAATTAAACATTTATTTTGAATTTTTTGTAACTCTTGGGGAAGGCTTGGATAATTTAAATATTTCTTTTTTTAGTAAAGCTAATTCGAAGAAAAAAATGTATAATATAAATATGATTCACCAGTATTTTACCAACAAGGGAGATTAATAAGCTATCTATAAGCTTTAACTGAATTTCAAAACTGTGTTTTTTCAGTCAATAATCTTTAATAATATGAAAATTAGCATACATCACCTATGGTAATTTCTTTTTCCTGTTTAGGTATGAAGATTTGAGAATTTTGCTTAACACTGATATTCACAAAATTGAATTTAAAATGTGTGGCTTGCATCTTTAGATTGAATTTCTTGTAAAGATTCTATTTTCTAATTTAATTTATGTTCCGTATTGAATGTCTTATCCAACCTATCTTCAATGCAATTGTCCAAATGCAACACCTGCTATCAGGAATATCCACTTTGCGCATGGTGATTATATCCTTTAAATTTTCTCCCTTTGTATTTTTAGATGAAGTGAAACCTTTGAGAATTTCTAATAAATATTGAGGTTTATTCTCAAACTTTAACTAGAAATTGTAAGAATAGAAATGGAGAAAATATTTTTGACCATCAAACATAAAATATTAAGTTTTTTGACAATTTTTGGATTTGGTAAGTGTATAAGGGTGAAACAAATATAATTTAAATACAGTTTAGACCTTTCAGATAATTTTAAATGGTGATTTTTTGTTTTTCTACTTCTTTATAATTTTCAATTTACCCTAAATTCATTTCATTATTAATAGTTATATTTTGATTGGGGCTTTAAATTAAATATAATTATTTTCATATTATAGATTATTTTGGTAATTCCTCCATTTATTAGGCTTATTATAGAAAATAATATCATGTTATGGTCTAATTGAATAGGATTTCTGGGGAACTATCTCAAATAAGGATAAAAATTCATTTGATAAATATAATAGTATTTCTTATAGTCGTTGAATACTCATTTTTTTTACATTATGTCCAGGAGTATGACTTAATACATAATTATGGTGATTCGAAATGTGAATTTGATATTTTTGGTCCTTTGTTAATAGCTATTTTTTTATGAAGTTAAAATCTAATACTCATTATCATTTATTTTGCAATTCTATTGCTTGATAGGGAAATATCCTCTTCCTTTCAACTTCATTATTAGATTTGTTCTTATTTAATATAATTTATTTTCTATTCAGAGATGACAGAATCATTTCTTGATTTCTCTGCTTAACGCGTGAGCTCTATCAATAGGAGTTTTATTCAAATTTCAACAGATTTACTAGCCATTTTCAAAAAAATTAGAACAAAAAATAAGAAACTGATTAAATATTTTGGATTATAATTATTAAATATTGCAGATGAAGAAAGAAAAGCTGTGCAAATTGAATTTCCCCAAAAAAATTAGAGAGTAGAAAATATAGAATTATTGCAAGTTTGATTCTGATACAAAAATAAAGTACTTCCTATGGATTAATTTCTCAACTTGTCATAATTAATTTCATAAGTAATACAAATAAATTAAGTGTAAGAAACTGGATTTTGTTTCTAATTATTTTGATTAGAAATTTCTCTTGATAAATTAAAGTCCGATTAATTATTCAATTTTTCAGATGAATTTTCTGCTGTAATTTTTCTTAAAAGAAATATGATTTTGAATAGTTAAGAAGATTTTTGAAGATGAAACACTATCTCTTATAGCTTATTTTATTTTTTAAAAGGATGCTTCCAGAGAATAATTTTTTCAAATAATTACCAAATTTCCCTATTTTTGAAAGCTTTTTGAAAAATTATTGGTTTTTCTAAACATAATTTTTGAGGTTTAAATTGAAATTCTTTTTTCTTAAAAATTGAAAAATGAATACTTTTTTCATTATCAGTTTTTCAATAATTGGATTTCTTATGGTAATCATCAGATATTCAAAAATCCCATGGTTTATTTTTAGAAAATGAAATTTGAACAACTCTTTTATGTTTTTCAGAATTTTTATAAAAATGTTTCTCATAATATATGTAATTAAATTAACCAAAAAAAATCAAGAGATTTGTTTTTGATAGAGCTTTCAGGATAAAGTCACATGATTCTACAAATAAGTGAGGTGAATCCTTCATCTCTTAAAAATTAAAAAATTAAAAAACTCAAAAAAACATTACCGTGCACATATTAGTATTTTATTGAAATAGCTCTATCACAAGCAAATATAGACATATAAAGTATTGGAAGCTATAAGTTAAAGCTTCAAATAGCTAGTTATAAGGCTTCCATTAATTGGAATAATAGAAAATTTCAGGAAATACGGCACCTGGATATAATTCACAACTGGGAATATTTCCAGAAAATTTCCACCTGAAAAAACCTTCCAGCTGGTATTTCAATAAGAAGGGGTAAAAGGGGTCTTTGAATCTTTTAATGTCCACTTTTTCTCCTATATTTTAGTTTCTTTTTCCTCCATTATTCCTCCCAAATCTTTGAAAAATTGTCTTTTTTTATATTCTATTTCATTTTCCTCTCTCTGAAATCTTCAGGTTTTTATTTTTTTACTGTTCCTTTTATTCTTAAAAAATTACTCTTGAGATCAATTTATCTTCCTCTTCCTTTTTAAATTTTCCTTCTCATAATTTCATTCCCTTTTAATTCAATTTCTCAAAATATCAATATTCAAATACATATACAAAAATTCAATTAGTAAAACCATCATAAGAAGCCACCCAAGCCTCATTAAGTCGGATCTGAAACATCTAAATAAGGCTCAATTATTTATGGGTATAAATATACTTACATCAAGCTGATTTTTTCTTTCAATTTTCAAGTACTCAAATGATTCTAAAAACCTAAAACAATGCTCCAACATGATCATAATTAGAGTACAAAATCCAGGAAAGGGGCCATAGCTCAAATCCTAAATAATTTGGCAATGTTTTCCGTAATTTTCTGAATTACCAATTAATACGTAATATTACTAAATTATGAAATTGATTTGATTTTTGCAATATCTTATCATTGAGAGCTTTGAAAACTGTACTTGTGAGTTTTATTTTTGAGAACTATCAGCTTATCTTAATAAAAAAATTAAAATGAGCTCAAGCTCTGTTTGATATTTTGAATACAAACATAATCAATGGAGAAGTCTGATACACAGAGATATAATATAATGTTTAGAATATTTATTTCTACCATAAAGAACAAATTTTAAAAATCATCACCAAAAATCAACAACACCTTACTTAGGAACTGATACATGGACCAGTATTAATGTAAAATCCTATATGACTGTCTTTGGTTACTTCCTTGATGAAAATTCAACCTTACAGTGTTCAAATTTAACCTTGGTAAAATAAAATGCAATTACTAATTTAAGAAATTTTATTTATTCATAGATTTCTGAATTTTCCCAACAGGTGATCATTATGGAGAATTCCTGGGCAAAAAATTCTTTCTTATAGCTCAGTTCTACAAAATTAGTGGAAAAAAATTGGCATTCATGAAAATATAAAGTTATAAAGTAAACATAATTTTTTTCAAGAAATAAAAACATTGTACCCATAATTCATGGTTTAATATCAATAAATTGTTTTCATGGAGCAAAAAATTAATCTTACAGAAAGAGCTGGTCTCAATGAAACTTCCAAATAATAAAATTTATCTGAGGAATTACCAGTAATCAGGAAAAATGTTCATTTCTAACTTGGTTGACTCACCTAATGTTAAAAACATCAAGTTAAATAAAACTATCTCACATATCACTCAAATTTTCTGATACCTATATCACAGTACCCATAAGTGCAAAAATTTTATTACAGCCATTAAACCTATATAAAAGGAAAATAAGCTAACAAATAAAAAATGTTTTTTATTTCATGTATGTACTGTAAAGGTTTTAATTACACCCAAAATATTCAGTTTGCATTTTTATACATGAAATAGGAATACAGGTAGTTTTCCGGTCCTAAAAACATGCAATAATACCATCTTTACAAATATTTAATTTCAGAAGGTCAATATGACGATTAATTTTTTTCAGCCATAATACGAATTCACTGGAATGATCTGTCTCTAAAAGTACCCAAAAATAAACAGTTTTCTTAGACTCTATATCATTCTTATCAAAAACATTTATCAGTTATTCTGTTATTTTTATCTTTGTATCACATTTACTCAAATTAAATTGAAATTTATCTTGCCTCATTATAGGAATGTGAGAAATATGAAATAGCTCCAATTGAGCCAGAAGCATATTTTATGTATTCAAAACTAACAGAATATTTGAAGATATTGATAATTAAGAACCCAGTAATACTTGCAATGGTTCTGAATCTGAAATTCAAACTAATCCTTTATACTTTCATTATTCAATATTGAACTTTTTTGTAGTTCAGAAATTAATTTTTATTTTACCTAAAAATGATAAGCCAAGTAAAATTTCAAACACTCCATTCAATATAACCAAGTGTACCTTACCAATCATTAGCTCATTGGTTTGTATAATGAGATTTTTCATAATAATCATTATGAGAGGTAATTAATTTAGATAATTCACTAGAGTGATCTGTTTGTGAACAAACAGAGCCAAATACAACGGATATACTGCTCTTTTGGAAGATTATAAGCTCATTATTTAACATTCTGGTACCAATTATATACATAAAACTTCTTATTAATGAAACAATGTAACCTTAAGGCTGATTATTCTTTTTTTTATGAATATTTTGACTTTTCGATGTGCTTCTCTCTCATATATGCATGTAGAAAATTATCTCACCAGGGAATTTTTGGTGTAACTTTCTTTCCAGTCACACATTATGATCAGGATAATTCTTTGACATACTCTCCTTTTTCATAATATGTCACATATTCTTTCCAATTATATCACTAGAACTTTCCTTTCTTAATCTTATTGGGTGGAAAGCCAGAGTTTTAATTTCTCTCAAGATGATACTTAACGACCATGAGCAAAATGGCTACACCTGACAGCAGGTATTTCATTTGGAATTTGACATTGGAGATAGATTGGATTCAAGTTGGAGATAGGAAATAAATGAAATTCAGAAATAGAGGTTTTGGAAGAAATTAAATCCATATATGCAAGCCACAAATTATCAACTTAGTTGAATAAATACCAGTGCTTGGTAGGGCTTTTCAGAGATCAGTAATTCAAAAATACTCAATTCACAAACTTATTTTGATTACCCCTTTGTTTCAATATTTTTCATTAATTTCTATTATTTCATTTACAAATAATTTAACTCTTGGTCTCTTTCTTATAGATTTTTACATGTATAGTTCAGTATCAACAACAATTCTCTTTCAAGACCACTTATGGGAGCCCATAGATGAATGATATTTCAATTTAAACCCTTCAAGTTTCAAAGGAATATTTCATAAATGATAAAATTTCTTTCAAAATGTGGGACTTCCATTGCATATAGATATTATAAAGAAAATACTTGTGAACCTTTGAGATATGACCACATACCCAAAAAGGTCACAAGAAATATTTAAAATAATTACCTTAAAACTACAACAATGCCATAAATTGGCATAAAACTTGGTTTGAATTGAAAACAAATGAATAAACATGTTAAATAAATTATACCATCAGACTCCTCATGGTAAAATACACATATACCATTTTTATGGCATATCTGTAAAGTCAATATTTAATGAGTTATAAGTAATAATACCTTATAAAAGACATAAATCCTTAATTATTTCAAATACCAATGAAACAACATGTAAGATAAATGGTACCATTGGTTTCTCCATAAAGCTCCACACATAAAACAATTAAGAAGATAATCTCCAAAGTCAATACTTAAGGAGTTAAGCTGAATATATGCACTTTTTTGGTCAACGCATATATTCAAGGATTTTAGCTAATATCTTTTGAAATATGCATGATAGAGTGATTAATCAAGAATAAAGTCCTCATGTAGTTACTGTAGGAATACAGAAATGCAGTTTATTTCACAAGCTATTTACAAGGTTAAAACTTGTAAGGGATTATTGATTAAAATCAATACAGCTGTTGACCACTTTGTTGTGAAGGTGGTCCAAAATTAACAAAAAGGTAGACAGTTGGATTCTACTAGTTTATTCATGAAGAATGATGTATTTTTTATTACAATATTCAAGGTATAACCCCTTGAAATCATGGTTTGAAGTTTAAAATATTAAATCTCAACAGAAAAGATGAGTTACAAGAAAAATTGTCAAAAATAGAGTTTTGATTATGTAATGAAATTCTTTTGGCAGAATGATAAGGTTATTCCAAGCTATTAGAATTCACTCTCTTAATTGCTGTAGCATGTAAAACTTAAAAGGTATTAAGGATTAAAGTTTGAGCTTAATTTGATCATTTATGATCACTCACAATAACCTTAAATTAAGTTTAACAGTCATATGAGTGATGAAATTGGTGAATACTGTTAGTTTATGATTAAAACTAATAAAATACATGAATTTTTGGGGTTCTGCCAAGCCTTGATGTCATTAAAATTAGAGTTGTAGTGATAACTCTAAGTAATGGTGTAATAATGAGATAAGATGGTTTTATCATGATGTAATCATCACCAAACCTTAAAATATTGATCAATTCCAGTGGATATGATCAGTGCACGTCTAATAGAAGCCTGTTGGACTCTAGGAGGGAGGTATTTACTATAAATAGAGCTCTTTTTACTCTGTTTTCCCCTCAGACGCTTACAAAACATTAAATCATTGAATAAAAGGTAATTTCTTTATTCTTTATATATAAAACTTTTATATCATTAAAGACCAAAGATCATTTTATAATAATCTTCATCTTTGACGTGATTATTGCAATTATTTAATTGTTTTGTTTAAATTTCTCTCAAAAACCTTAATTCCACGTAAAATCAAGAAAATTTGTAATTTCTCTTAAAATTTATTGTAACTACAATTTAAATAAGTTGTATTTACATTTACTCAAAATTATTATATTAAGCATTAAAAGTAGGTTATTCCTCTTATTATAATAATTATTCTCTATTATTACTTTTTGATAATTCCATAATTGATATAAATAGTATTTATATTAATTTATAACTTTAATATTGGTAATATTATTGTTATTAACTGTTTTTTATTAATAAAAAACAATTTTTTACGCCTTTATTATCTGTTGGTAACAATAATAAAGTGCTTTTAAATATATTAATTATTTTATATCTATTATTTTCTTATAATATAAATTCTATTATTATATTTATTTAATAATATGATTATTTTACGCCTTAATTATAATAATTATTTTTTATCTTATTGAATTTATGTATAAGGACATTCATAGTACAATAAGTAAAATATTAGGAATTTTTACTTATTGTTTCATAGTCAAACCTTACATTTGGGGGCCGGGCCGTGATATTTACTCTAAAAGACCTTTAAAAAGATTCTAATTGGGTTTATCCAATAATAAATTATAATTATAATCATAAAATTATATAATAATTTTATATTTATTGATTTTAAAAGCTATTGAGGCATTTGGAAAGCAATTGTACTGTCTTAAACATGGTTTTTCACATCCTTAGACTTGCAAAAACTTTCTTTGAGTGACTCTAGTGATTAAAAAAGATATTTTATAAATTAAAAATAATTTTATAAAAGAATCATATTCATTTTTATTTTATTCTTCAAAAATAAAAAATATTAAAAAATATTAAAAACCAATAAAAAAGTTATTTTATTCATTTTGATTTCATTTCTTTAATTATTTTCACTTTTTAAAAGATATAAAAGCAGTTTTTAAGTGGAAAATTGCCATATCTTACCAAAAATAACACTTTTATATAAAAGACTTATAATTATTTGTCTTTTTTTTAGTGTTTGAAGACAATCCAACAGAGAAAAACCAAACCACTGTTGAAAGATTGGTGGAAGAAACTTGTCAAAGTTCTCCAACACCAATAATCACTAAGAAAAAGAAAGCCAAGAAATTGGACTTTCCAGGACCTACTATTCAGGACTTTGAAGGTGAGTACCTCATTTATAAATTGCCATAAGAAGAATTTTTGTTCTGAAATCCTCTTATTTATTAATTTTTATTAAAATATAACTACCAGAAGAGGCTCCCAATACTCCATCCAATCAGATGGAGCTGGACTCAGAGGTAGAATTGATTCCTCAAAAGGGAAAAGGAAGGGCAATATCCCCAGTGGAACAGAATCCGCACAAGGAAGTGCCTTATCCCAAAGGCAAGTCCCAGAAATGCCCATGATATCTGAACCAGAATTGGAATTAAGTATGAGTGACTCAAAAAGGTACAAATCAAATTCAGAGGGCTCAAATAGAAATTTACATGAGCCAGTACAACCAGTACTACACGGTGTACAAGGACAAAGATTGGGAAATGTTGCCCCAAATACACCAAGGAGTGATGAAATCCTGGCACATCCTGAAAAAGTTCCTCAAAGAGGAGGAAATAGTGAGATACTCCAATGGATGGAATACACTATCATCCAAACCTCAAATCAAAAAGATCAGGGAGTATCATGCCAAAAAGAAGAAGGCAACCAAGGAAGAAGCCCCAGTAGCTTCTACCCGCAAGCCCCAAGCCAGCCCACTTCCCCAAGAAGGGAAAAAGAACAAGAAAAAGAATTGGAGAAAACCATATTCCCCAAGCTACAGGATCCCCAAAATCCAAAAATATGCCATGGACAATGTATTCAACATGGCCAGAACCTTGATGGAATTCAAAGACAAAGAGGAGCAAAGAATGAGACAACCCCATTTCCCAAAGAAATAACCTTGTCTCCTGATGTTGTAAATACTTTAACAGAGCTTAAAAATAGTATTTTACCTCTTAAAGACATTAAAAATAGTTTATTATCTTTCCAAGAAATAAATAATAGCTTATCATATTCAACAAAACTTGTTATACAAAATAAAAAAGAAACTGATAACATAAAATACATGATTGAAAATAATAAACCAAAAGTATTAATTGATAATACTCAGAAATTAATACAAGGACAACAAGAGTTTTACAAATGCATAAGTGATATCAAAGAAAAAACTTTGACAATCAATTATGATGTGAGTATTGATAATCTTATAGAAAAATTAAACAAATTAAGCATTTCTGTAGAAAAATTTGAAGAAAAGACTTCATCACACCAAAAATTGCTTTTGGATCATGTGGAAAAGAGTGATGAAGCAAGAATGCATCTGAAAGATGAAATTCAATGTGAAATAAGGCTTATCACTGAAAAAATGGATAAAATTAATGAGGCTAACTCAAATATGCCAAAGTTATCAACACCATTTTCTCACATAAGAAGCCCTGTTAAACCAAAAGAGGAATTAACAAATCCATTCATAACAGACTTAAGTCGCCAAGACAATAACCAAGTCTTAATGAAGGAAGCACCTCAATTAAAAGAATGGCCAACATTCACAGGAGAAGGTGAAGATGACCACATGTCATTTATCAAAACAATTGATATGCTACAAGAAGATTATTCCATACCAGATGAATTAATCACTGCAAGATTACATTCATTGTTTGAAAAATCTGCAAAAAGATGGTATTATGGCACAAGGAAAACAAATGGCAAAAATACCTGGTCTTGGTGGAAACAAGAAATAATCACCAAGTGGGCTAATGATGCCTGGAGGTACAAGATAGAAAATGCATTTTAAAATTTTTTCTTTGACACAGACAAAGACAAACCTTTAACTTGGTTCTTAAAACAAGTTGAAAGACTCAATTCATTGTATTCAGAAATGTCACAAAAATGGTGCACATGAGAATACTTAAGAAATGTGGAGGAGAGCTAGAACATGCCCTAAGAAGCAGGTGTATAGAACCATGCTCCACAGAAGAGTATATAAATGCACTAGAAGACATAGTGACAAGAAAAAAATTGGCATAACTTGGAAGAAATTGGACATTAAAAGTCCAAATAAACCATTTATCAAAAAGGATAAATCAAAAGAAGCTTTCAAACCCAATACATCCAACAATAATGAGCAAAGAAAATGCCATAAATGTGGAGGTATTGGACACTTAGCCAATAACTGCCTCAAAAAGGCAAAGATTAATGAAATTGTGGAAACAGAAAACCACAATGAAAAAGAGGAGGAATCTGACTCTGAAAAAGAAACAGAAGAATCAGAAAGTTCTGAAAGTGATGAAATTAATATAATTAATGCACAAATTAATAATATTGATATAATTTATGAAGTACTGGATGTTAACTCAAACTTACCACAAGCTGGGACATCTGGTACAAACCTGACAAATATACAAGATGCCAAAATGTACAGAACCAAACCTGCAAAAGGAATGGGATATACAGCTGGAAAATCAAGTATAAGTATTGTTATGGTTGATAACCAAGAAGGAAAAGTGAACTTGGATACAGGAGCATGTTGCACCTGTGTTGGTAAAAGTTATTCAAAAACCATTGTCCAAGACTGGAAAAAAAAACTTATGCCAATACAAGGTGTCAAATTTAGTAGTTCAAGTGAGAGCATGAAGCCCCTTGGAATAATTGATTTAACACTAATTTTTCCTCACCCCTCACAATGTGTCAGAATTAAAGTAGATTTTGTAGTAATGGACCACTGTACTAGTAATCACTTCATACTTGGAAGTGACTACTTATCAATTTATGGTATAGACATATCTAACCAAAAATACAGATATTTTACCATAGAAGATAACAAAAGACAAAATTTTGGCTTCTTGAATAACAAAAAACAAATCACAGTTATCAAGAATGAAGGGAAAAGTCCAGAAAAGGACCTTTTTATCTCTGAACAACTTAAAGAGGTAGAATTCAATCAAGAATTAACAGAAAAAATTAAAGAAAAATTGATTGACCTCTTATTTAAGTACAAAAATGCCTTTGCAACTGACAAGGAGCCACTAGGTGCAATAATTGGGCATGAAGTGGATATAATTCTTAATGTGGAAAAGCCTTACCCACCTTTACTAAGGAGACCTGCTTACCCAGCTAGTCCAAGGGCTAGAGAAGCCTTGGAGGTACACATTAAAGAATTAATGGACCTTGGAGTATTAAGAAAGGTAGGACATAATGAACAGGTAGAGGTCACTACACCTGTCATTATAGCTTTACATAATGGAAAATCAAGGATGGTAGGAGACTTCAGAGCCCTGAACACCTATACCATTCCAGACAGATATCCAATACCCAGAATCCATGAGAGATTTACACAATTGTCACAAGCTGAGTTCATTACAGCCATGGATGCCTTAAAGGGTTTTCATCAAAATGTCTTAACAGACAATGCCAAGAAACTACTGAGGATAATAGTCCACTGTGGGATTTTTGAATACTTAAGAATGCCATTTGGCATAAAAAATGCACCTTCCCATTATCAAAGGATGATGAACACCATATTTCCTGAAGAATTATCAGAAGGATGGTTAATCATCTATATTGATGATATCATAGTTTGCTCAGAAACTTGGAAAAATCACCTTACAAGACTAGAAAGGGTACTACAAAAAATAGTCCAAGTGAATATGAAAATTTCCTTGAAAAAGTGTCATTTTGCATATAGTGAACTAAACGCACTAGGACATGTTGTATAAGGACTTAGTCTAGGCATAGACAAGAATAAAGTAGCAGCAGTACTACTTAAGCCAATGCCTTAAACCAAAAAAGAAATGCAATCATTTCTAGGATTTTCTGGTTACTATAGACAGCATATAAAGGACTTTGCAAAAATTGCTAAATCCTTGTATAGGCTATGTGACCAACAAACAGTCTCTGAAATGACAGAAGAAAGATTCAAGGCATATTAAGAATTGAAAAATTCCTTAACAAATTCCCCACTTATTCTAATGCGAGATTGGAAACTACCCTTCAAACTTTACATTGATGCTTGTGGAGAAGGACTAGGTGCTGTACTACACCAGACACAAATTATCAATGATAAACCAGTGGAAGGACCAATTTGTTTTATTTCAAGACAGATAAAGCCAACAGAAGCAAGATATGGAGCAAGCCAGATGGAATGCCTCTGCTTAGTGTGGGCTCTAGAAAAATTAAATTATTACTTGGATGGAACAGTATTTGATGTGATTACAGACTGTAATGCTGTAAAATCTCTATTAAATATGAAAACTCCAAATAGACATATGCTGAGATGGCAAATTTCTATCCAAGAATACAGAGAAGATATGACTATTGTTCATAAATCTGGCAATATACATAAAAATGCAGATGGTCTTAGCAGATGGGCTCTAGCAAATACCCCTGACAATCCAGCATGGGTACCACAGGAAGAGCACCACATAGAAGGAATATGTGTTACAGACATTGGCACAGAATTCTTTAGCCAAGTTAAGGAAAGCTATAAGATAGACAAAAATTTCCATATCTTAAGCCAACTTCCAATGAAAGACTGCAAAGACCCATCAATTTTATCAAAATTAGATGAAACATGGAAAAAGGCATATGATGAAGGAAGATTCCACCTCCTTGATGGAATCTTTTACCATAGACCAAAACACACATGTCTTATGGCCTTAACAGATAAAACCCTGATAAACACTATTTTACATGAGTGTCATGATAGTGTTGCAGCTGGACATCTTTCAGAAGACAGAACACTAGAAAGAGTGAAAACCTGCTCTTGGTGGCCAAATTGGAAGAAAGATGTTGCAGAATACTGCAAAAACTGTGACAGATGTCAAAAAGCTAACAGAGCCACAGTAAAGAAATTTGGAATGATGATCCAAATCCAAGAACCAAAATCCCCTTGGGAAATAGTTCATATTGATTGGGTAACAGCATTACCTCCAGGAGGATACAGAAGCTATAATGCATGCCTAGTATTAGTTGACAGGTATAGCAAAACTCCCATGCTCCTACCATGTCACAAAGATGAAACAGCTATGGACACAGCCATAATGATATGGAATAAATTCATTAGCCATACAGGCTTATTCCAGAATATTATAAGTGACAGAGACCCAAAATTAACTTCAGCATTATGGACAAATCTCCATAACTTCTTTGGGACAAAATTATCATTCTCAACAGCTTACCATCCTCAAACTGATGGTTTAGCAGAAAGAATGATACAAACCTTGGAGGACATGATCAGAAGATTCTGTGCTTATGGACTAGAATTCAAAGATTCTGATGGCTTTACCCATGATTGGTGTACACTGATACTAGCTCTTGAACTGGCATATAAAACATCAATCCATTCTTCTACTGGAAAAACACCAGAAATGCTAGAAAAAGGTTGGAATCCAAGACTTCCTTATGATACCCTCAAAAAGGACTTAGTGGATATACATCCAACAGCAAGCAGTTTTAAGATAATGCTTGACAAAGCAAGACACCATGAAAACAGATTTATGCAAGATTCTTTCAAATATGTAAAAGAAAGATGGGATAAAAGTCATAAACCACCTGACTTCAAAATAGGAGACTTGGTTCTTAGTATCAACCCTTAATTTCAATAACATGAAAGGTCCAAAGAAATTGAAAGATTCCTTTGCAAGACTATTTATGATAAAATCACTTCATGGACCCAATGCTGTGCAATTGAAACTCACAGGTGAATTAATGAACAAACACCCAGCTTTCCCTGTAAGTCTGATAAAGCCTTACAGCTCAAGTGACAAGGAGTTATTTTCACTAAGAAATAAACCCCCACTTGAAATTCCCCCCTTGGAAGAAGGAGAAGAAAATAAAATTTTAAAAGTCCTTAAAGAAAGAAGGACAAGAAACAAAAAAGAAAGAGAATACCTCGTAAGGTATAGAAATTCAACTCAAGAAGATGAATGGCTACTTGAGAAAGATATAAAGAATTCTGATAAACTACTAAGAAGGTTCAGACATGAAAGAAAACCTGAAAAATAGAAAAGTTAAGCATTATTGAGCTTCAAGACTAACAACATCTATTGAAGAGGTACGACAGTGGATGATACCCTAATTACACATATCAGATTGGGGTACAATATTCTTTGGTGGTAGGGAATGTGAACCTTTGAGATATGGCCACATACCCAAAAAGGTCACAAGGATATTCAAAATAATTATACATTAAAAATAATTACCTTAAAGCTACAAAAATGCCATAAATTGGCATAAAACTTGGTTTAACTTAAAGGCCAATGAATAAACATGTGAAATAAACTATACCATTGGATTCCCCATGGTAAAATACACATATACCATTTTTATGGCATATCTGTAAAGTCAATATTTAATGAGTTATAAGTAATGATACCTTATAAAAGACATAAATCCTTCATTATTTCAAATACCAATGAAACAACATGTAAAATAATAGGTACCATTGGATTATTCATAAACATACACACATAAAACAATTAAGAAGCTAATCTCCAAAGTCAATACTTAAGGAGTTAAGCTGAATATATGCACTTTTTTGGTCAATGCATATATTCAGGGATTTTAGCTAATATCTCTTGAAATATGCATGATAGAGTGATTAACCAAAAATGAATTCATAACGTAATTACTGTAGAAATACAGAAATTAAGTTTATTTCACAAGCTATAAACAAGTTTAAAACCTGTAAGGGATTATTGATTAAAATCAATAGAGCTGTTGACCACTTTGTTGTGAAAGTGGTCCAAACTTAAAAAAAAGTAGACAGTTGGATTCTACTAGTTCATTCGTGAATAATGATGTATTTTTTACTATAATATTCAATGTATAACCCCTTGAAATCATGGTTTGAAGTTTAAGATATTTAATCTCAACAGAAAAGATGAGTTACAAGAAAAATCATCAAAAATAGAGTTTTGATGATGTAATGAAATGCTCTTGGAAGAAAAATAAGATTATTCCAAGCTATTATAATTCACTCTCTGAATTGCTTTAGCATGTAAAACTTCAAAGGTATTAAGGATCAAAGCTTGAGCTTAATTTGATCATTTATGATCACTCACTGTAACCTTAAATTGAGTTTAACAGTCATATGAGTCATACAATTGGTGAATACTGTTAGCTTATGATTAAAACTAATAAAATCCACAAATTTTTGGGGTTCTTCAAAGCCTTGACATGATCAAAATTAGAGTTGTAGTGATAACTCTAAATAATGGTGTAATAATGAGATAAGATGGTTTGATCATGATGTAATCATCACCAAACCTTAAAATATTGATCAATTCCAGTGGATATGATCAGTGTACGTCTACTAGAAGTCTTTTGGACTCTAGGAGGGAGGTATTTACTACAAATAGAGCTCTTTTTACTCTTTTTTCCCCTCAGACACTTACAAAAAATTAAATCATTAAATAAAAAGGTAATTTCTTTATTCTTTATATATAAAACTTTTATATTATTAAGAACCAAAGATAATCTTATAATAATCTTTATCTTTGATGTGATTATTGCTATTATTTAATTGTTTTGTTTAAATTTCTCTTTAAAACCTCAATTCCATGTAAAACCAAGAAAATTTGTAATTTCTCTTAAATTTTATTCTAACTACAGTTTAAATAAGCTGTATTTACATTTCTAGGCATAAATTTATTCAAAATTATTATATTAAGCATTAAAAGTAGGTTATTTCTCTTATTATAATAATTTTTCTCTATTATTACTTTTAATAATTCTATAATTGATATAAATAGTATTTATATTAATTTATAACTTTAATATTGGTAATATTATTGTTATTAATTGGTTTTTATTAATAAAAAATAATTTTTTACGCCTTTATTATTTGTTGGTAACAATAATAAAGTGCTTTTAAATATATTAATTATCTTATATTAATATATTTATTTTATATATATTATTTTTTATAATATAAATCATATTATTATATTTATTTAATAATATAATTACTTTACGCCATAATTATAATAATTCTTTATTATTATAATATTTGTTATCTTATTTATTTCATTTATAAGGACATTAATAGTACAATAAGTAAGATATTAGTAATTTTTACTTATTGTTTCATAGTCAAACCTTACAATACCCTACCATTGAACTGTTTATTCTCAATTAAAAGATGTATTTTTTGAGACATTGAAACCCCTTTTTTCCCTCTGTTTGTAGTAAGATTTTAGCCAAAATTGAAACAAGCTGTCAATATTTATGGTAAAAAGTCATTTCAAGGAGGGGGCCACAGAAATGTACTATATTTTGAGAAAACATACCCCCTATTTAATCACATCAGCTTCTTTAGAGGAGGGTGTTACACCTATAAATAGATAATATAATAATTTAAATTGGAATATTTGATTTTAGTTCTAAAATTGGCTACCATTTTATTATCAAATTTCATGTTTTCAACTAACAAACATTCCAATCTTCATATAAAAAACATTTTTAATGAAAGAATTTTCAATATTCATAAAAATCAAGAAGATGCACTTCTTCAATTTTTTGGTGGATTGAATGTTTTTTCATTGATACCAACTGAGCCTCACTTTTCATATTCTTCTTGAGGAATTCCCAATTCTTATTCAACCATATTTATCTGGTCAATCCATTTGAGATGTGAAAATTAAAGATCATTTGTGTTGTTCTTTCAATGAAATCAGGGTAGTGCTTTTATAAAGAAATGGAACAAAGCTTAAATAATGAAATTATTTTTGTGAAATTTGAGTAAATTCAATTTTAATGTATCAATTTGACCAAAAATAAATCTTATAAATCATTTGATAACTTATAGCGGATCTATTGATATAACTTTTTGTGTAATGTATCTTTTGATCATTTTGGCTATATTTCATATTTTATCCACATTTATAATTCAATCTACTTTATATTGTGCCCATTTTGTAGTTATTGAGATTTATTGAGAGCTCTTCATGCACTGGAACACTCCAAATTATATATTAACTTGGTGGCTTAATAGCTTTGAGTATCTAAATATGGATTTTTGACTTTCTAAATACTAAAAAATGAAAAATAAAATTATCAAAACCTTTTTTTTCAATCTCTCTATGATAATTTTACTCAAATGTATGGGGAAACCTTTATAGAATCATATTAATAATGTAATTTAAGGTAATAAAAATCTCTAGAAGCCACTGAAAGTAATTAAAAACTTCAGATAATTGAAGCAATAAGATAATAAAATTTGTTATTTTGACTTGATGGGAATGCTATATTATATGAAGTTAATACAACTGGTAGAAGCTGGCTCCTTTGGAAAATTTCTTTCTCAATGAATATCTATAAATATCTTGGTAGTTTTTTGAATTTGGGGATAATTTGATATATTTATAAAGCCTAAAATAAGGCTAAATTGAGAATAAGAAGCTGTTTTTAAAATGCAGTTAAGAAAAGAATATATAGAGCTCTGCCAAGTGTTTTTGAGAGATAATACAGGAATATTTCTTGTTTTTGTTGGTTATTCATTCTCAATGAAAGGCTTAAAGAATCAATCAAAGTTGAATTTAATAAGGAGGGGCCACATAAGTAGGCTATACACTTTTGGGAATTAATATTCAAGTGAAACAGATATCACTTCAGAGCAATGTTTAATCTTAATAAAAACATGGTCTGAATAATGTTTCAATCATTAAATTGTCATTATAAAGAATCTAACAATTAGTTTATCCTGTTAATTTTATCTTTTGATTGGAATAAGTGAAGATTTTATATTTGGAAATTCTTGAATTCATGAGAAAATTTTCTTTACAAAGAATGGATTTATTATTCAAATTAATCATGAATTATATGCTTTTATCAATGAGACGGTGATACAAAGCTGTAAATATATATATTTGAGAATTAAATGAAATTCTGTAAAGCCTTTCAAAATGAGAATAATACAATCAATCTTAATCTTAAAAATATTTGAACAAGATTAAAGGAAAATCTATTTTTTTGATATTTCTTTGACATAATACTAGGCTTTATGGGAAGAGAGCTCTCGGAGATTAATTGGACTGGTCCTAATTTATTAGAATAAAATAGAATCAATTTTTGATTAATATTATTGGAATAATGTTGAATTAAATATATACTCTTATTTTTATTTCTGAATTTTTTGAAACATGAATATTATTTAATTTTCTTGTTGAGAATATTTCATTAAAAATGCTTGAGTTACCCAAAAAAAATGAAGTATAAGAAAATGTGTTACAGGTTCATTGAATTTACTATCATTATTGAAATGAAACTCTTTTCATAATTGTTGGAGAAAGGCATTACCAAAATCTACCTTTCTGCTACTTGAAAACAGTTTTTTTATGCTTTCATTTCGTTCTTTGGAGTTTTGTTATCCATATTATATGCTGATTTTTTACTTTGAGTTTTTGATGAAATTTAGCTTTTTTATGTCATCCTTGAGTTGTACTGAATTTCTCTTAAATATTTTTAAATAGTTTTTGATCCTCTTTTTTATTTTGTTTTTAAATTGGAATTACAGTAGTAGGCCTTTACAAAGCCTGCTACTGTATTTTTTTACATGTGTCTAGTTTCTTACAGTACAGGAACAGTAAATACTGCTTATGTAACATTATCGACAATCGTCGACAAATTTACAGTAGCTTCCATTTTGAGCCTTTTACTGTAATTTTTGTAGAAAATTACTGATTCCATCCACTTGCAGGGGCTTTATTTCATAGAGCCAACTACTTCTATTTTGAGCTGATAAATAAAACCTTCAAACAAGCCAAAGTGAAGGGCTATCTCTCTCAAAAAGATGAATTTTGGTGATGATAGTAAAAATTAATGAAACTTATTAATAATAAAAAGGAATCAGAAAATGAAAAAAATGAAAACAATACTTAATATCTAGGAATTTTCATAAATGAACTAAACAATATACAAAGGTGTTTTGTATATTTGGGGAAATAATTGTATTCAAAAATAATATGAAAGCCTTTATATTTTCTCTGATTTTTTGAGCAATTTAAAATATAAGAAACAAAAATTCTCACTAATCCAATTACTTCAGAAGAAACTTTGATTTGAAAAAGCTAATTTTTATTTTTATGAGCCAGTTTTTGAACAAGAAATAAGAATTAATATTACTTAAAAGTAAAAATAAGTCATAAAAAAGGACAGATGAAGGCTCTTCTCATATTTAATGGTGTTTTTGAATTTTTTTGGCCTTCAAAAATCTGTAATTGTCTAAATGTAAAATTAATAATGAGATTAAATTTTTATCTTGAAAGATATTTATTTGATGATTAAAATATAAATGAAAATAATTTTCATATAATATATTATCTAATCACTCTAAAAAGTTTAAAAATAGAAGAAAATCTTGGAAAATATGTAATATTCCAGTGTCTTGGAAGCATTTGGAATACTAAAAAACATTTAAATCCTGGGTATGACCTAGTTCACAGGAAGGGTCCAAGCTGATTTCCAAATGCAACACCTGCTGTCAGGTGTAACCATTTTTCTCATGGTTAATGATGATAGTAAGTTCATTCCGCGGTAAAAAGAACATAAAAGCCAAATTTCGCGGGACTTCACTCTAGGGTTCTAAGATTCTAACCAGTAGGTTTTAATTTCCTTTAATTTACAGAATGGTCCGAAATTGTACTTGAGAATAACTTACAAAATCAATTAAAATAAATGAAGTGATTTTCCATTAGATTATAAATTTTAATTCATTTGGTTCGATGAAAAGATACTTAATTTAAGGTTTATATTTTGTTCAGGAATATTAAACAAAAGAAATTCTCCAAATATTCAATAGAACCAAATTAAAGCCCATAGAATACAAGAGTAGTTATTAATATCACTGAAAGTATATTCAGTGATACCAATAATTATTTGAGGAGAATAGAATAATTGAACCAATAAATAATTTTCTTAACAATATAAATCTCGTATATCTTTTCTAACTTTTGGTTAATTTTATAAAACAAGGAGTTTTAAATTAGGCAGTTCCTGGCCCAAAATATAATGTCCTCCACAGGGATTAATTAATGCATATTTCTCACATTAATAAATAGTAATTTTCTGCTTCAAAGTGTGATTTCAAGGAATTGAATTTTACAGTTTTCCTTTTGGTGGAACTGAATTTTTTTTATAAAATTGAATTCTGGAAAGTAGAATTCATTATCTTTGGGTAATATCCAAAAGAATTCTTCGAAGGAGTTTTTTATACAGAAATAGGTTTTCATTTCTCAAGAAGAAATAGATTATTATGAAAGAATTCTTCACTTATCAAAAAAAGTTAGTTTTGTCAAGTTGAAAGCCTTTGGTTATTTTTTCAAAGAAAATATTATTTTTGGAAATTTGGATGTCCAAACCAAATCATTCAAATTAAATGAAATTAAACCTTTTGAGAGAAACTAGGTTTTTTGAAATGAAATTACCCTTTCAAAAATTCTTTTGGGTGGTTTCAGTTTATTTGGAAAAGAAATGAATTTACGGAAAAAATATAGTTTTATTCAAAAATAAATGATGTTTTTGAAAACAAAATATTTTCTTGTTGATAAAATCTACTTTTTTCTGATAGCACAGTCTTTTTTAGACATAAATGGTCTCTTTTAAAGTGGATTAATTTTTGTTGAGAAAACATGAGTTTTTTCAAAATAAATAGTTATTTGGAAGAACTAATTTTTTGAGAAAATAGCTTTTGTAAGAAAATATGTCTTTGACAATGATATTATTTTTCTTTGGAGGAATATTTTGTTTTAAATAATATTTATTTTAAGAAAAATAGCCTTTCTGGAATAAAATAGTTTTTTTAACACTCACTAGTTTTTCTCACAAAAATGATTTTGTCAGAAAAAAACTGGTTTTTCTGCAAAAGTAAAGTTTTCTTGTAAAATACTGGAAAAGCAATTTGTTCAAAAATATAAATATGTCTTAAAAAGAATTATTTTCCTTCAAAATCCTACTTCCTTTGAGAAAAAATAGTCTTTTTTAAAAAAAAGCACTTCCTCTTAATTTTTTCTTCAAAAAACTGTTTTCTTTGAAAAGAAAATTGTTTCATGTAAATACTAGTTTTCTCAAAAAAACCCTTTTTCTGGAAAGCTAGTCAAAACATCTTTTTAAAAAAACTAGTACAAATTATTTTTTTGAAAGAAAAAAAACCAGTAAAAAAATATTAAAAAAGATATTAAAAAATGTTCATTTTGCAGTTTTTTATTGGTTAGAGAGAGTCTATGTGGATTATTTAACATCCAAATGTTTCTCACAGCGGAAAAAACAGCTGACACTTCAGCCATGAGGTCCTATCAAGCCCACAAATGGGCTGAATCGTCAGATTACACTTCTGTGCTTTGAGATTTTTGTCCTTTTCTTTTGAAAAGACTACTTTTTAATAATTCTTTTTTAAAAAAATTGAGAAAAGATATTTCATTAGAAAATAGTAAAATAAATAAATCATAAATCAGAGGATAAAAATGAATAAAATTGTTAAAATTATTCAAATGAAAATCTTCAGCATATAAAAAATGTTGGTATGAAAGAATTCAAAAATAATTTGAAAATAATCAAGAAAATAATCATAATAATCATACAAATTGAAGAAATTGAAAATTAAAAATAAATAATTAATAATCAAAAATAACACAAAAGAAAAATGATTATTCTTGTTCATTTCTCTTATTATTATTTTTTATTTTCATTATTTTTTATTATTTGTTTTTTTTTAAAAATAATTCAAGAAAAAATAGCAACAAATAGAAAATAAAAAATATAAATAATAGATAAATAAAAAAGAAATAAAACATCCAGAAAATGAAAAAATAAACATGCTTATTTTTATTCATTGTTTTCATTGTTATCTCCATTATTCCCATGGATTTTTATGTATTAATTTTCATATATTACTTATTCATTTTAATTTTCCTTTCGATTATATTTCTTTTTTTTTATTATTTAGAAATTTATGGTTAATTTCATTGAAATATAATCACTATTCATTATTTTTTCTTAGCTTTAAATATTTACCTCCTACTTATTGATCAATCTTTATTCATATTTATTAATGTTTGGTCATATTTCTTTAAGCATATTTTTTTATATTTATATATACTTATTCATCTCTACATACATAAATATATATATATACATATATATTGTTATTTGTTTATGAAAAATGGGACAAAGAATAATGGGAAAAAATAAATAATAATTCTCATTCAATTTGAGTATATTATTTATTTGTTTTATTCATTTTTTTAATTGAGTTTTTTTCAAAAAAAAACAGTTATTCTTTCAACCAATAGAATCTCTCGTCTTTTGGAAGAATTGACAAGATAAACTTTATTGTTTTCTGGAAGAATAGACATAAAAATTTTCCTGATTAAAAAAACAACTTAATTGTTTGTTTTTTCTTGATAAAAAACTCATAATTTTTCTAAAAAAAAAACCCTTTACATTTTTTTAAGCGAAAATTTCAATTGCAATGGGTTTTAAAAAACCAAACTACTTTTTAACTGTTAAATTTTTAAATATAAAGGGCTCTTCTTCTGCATCAGTTGACGCTGGAAGAATAAGCATGACAGGATGAGACATCAGCGTGATTCCACAGCCACAGCATAATCTTATTTCCCCCGGTGCCTTCTTTTTCACATGCTCAAATCACCCCTGTGGCAGGATATGAGGTTTTCCTCTCTAACTCAAAATATCCATGGGAAAAAATCTCTGCTCTCCTATATGTTGAGATAAACCACCCATTATGCCTCTGTTAATTTTATTTATTTGTTCCTCCAGGGCCCACCTGAAATATCATAACACTGTAATAGCTGGTGTGCAAAACACAGGCGTTTTAGAGCTGATTTTGGGGGATTGTTTGCACAAGCTAGGGCAAAATCCCCAAGCTTTTTTACAGCTAGTAATAGTTCTTCGTGGATTTTAAAAGCAAAACCCCTTCCTTTTTCATTTGGCTTTAGGGCTTTCTCACCAGATTTTTGTAACCAAACTTAGAGTTTTGAAGATAGGTTCTTGGGCTTTTTCACACTGGTGAGGGCAAGACCCCCAGCCTTTTGGAATTGGTTTTTGGGTAGTTTCATACACCACCTAATATGAATAACCTATTTCTTGTAGATCTAGCTTTGGGGGGCTGTCTGCACCAGCTAATAACAACGAAATCCTAACCTTCGTAGAATTTTCTGATATTCTTTTGATGATCCAGCATTCAAAACAAAGGGAAGTAAATTGAAGTATTAAATGTGCTTGAACATAAATTTGGAATAATTTAGATCATTTTTGGCGGGAGGTTTATCAAAATTCTGGGTTTTTTTCAAAATAGTAAATGAAAGAATCTTCTGGAGAACCTTATCTGTAATTTGAGTATTTGGGAATATTAACTATTAAAAAACTTTCCCCTTTTAAATTTTGTAGTTTTTGAAGCATTCAAGTTTATCATTTTAAGTAGTGTTTGGTTACTGGAGAAACTTAATTCATAATGATAGCTGTACTCTCAAGAATATAATATAAGTCCTGTGCACATGACTCTATAGACTAGCAGTAACCTTTCAAATTTTCCTGCCTAAAATAATCTCAAAGTACAAATATTCTTATTGAGAAAAGTGGGGTTCAATCTAAAACTTAAAAGAAAAAATGAACCTATTATTTAATCTTTTTCCTGCCAAATAGAATTCAAATTTTGAAGTCCCAGTAGATTATTTTATATATAATCTAAGCTTTGTCAAAAGATGAAAATGATATAATGATAAGCTTGAGCCTCTCCATATCTTCTAATACCCAAGGGAATCCTGTAGAAGAACTCCTAATAAAGAAAATACCCAAATTAATGTCCTTTGAGCTCAATTTTTCATTATTATGTTGAAAAACCCTGGCTTACTACTACATTTATGACATTATTTTTACAGAATCAAATTTTAAGCTAAATTACTTATAATTCAAACCAAAAACCAAAGAAATACCTTTTATTAACCAAAAGTAATAAAATCAACTCACTGGGGACGCATATTGTTGTGAATAACAAATAACAATGAAGAAAAAAAGAATCCCATGCATATTCTGGTCATTTCTTAATATTTGGATAAAATAAGGAAGCTTCTCTATACCTGAAAGATAAAACCAAAGAGTATTTTTCTATATATAATGAGTATCTGAAGCTTAAAGGTTTCCTTCATCACATCTTATTTCAAAACTCCAAGTATTCTTATTGTGTATCTGTCATAAACATATGACTTCTTTTCCACAGGGTTTCTTTCAAAAAGCTTGATAGTGTTTTAATTAAGAAGAAATGGTATATCAAATTAAACTGACAAAATTTTTAAACTTGAAATATCTTGTGAAATCTGAGACTCCTTGATATCAGTTCCTCAAACCATTTTTTCCTTTTTTATATTTGAATATCGATTAATTTTTCATTTTGTTATCTCAATAAAAATTTCACAGCTCAAATTGTGACATTATCACATTTTTTCTGGAACACATGGTCTTATTAACCAATGGGTATTAATTAATTTCATTTTTTAATGGAGATTTTTCTAGGATGCTACATAACTCCTAGTTAATTACTTAGTAATTTATGGCCTAATTTGGAAAACCATCAAGAAATAAAATATCTAATTAATATCAATATGCAAATTCAAAGGGTTATTAAAATATTTCTTTCTTATTCAATCCAAATCACAGATTATATATTATACATTTATCTCTTAATAATTTTCAAGGGTGGTTAATTATTCATAATACCTTTTTGATAAGATGAATATGGTGCTCAAAATAATTCAAAAACTCACTTATTTTCTATGGAATTTGCTTTCCAAGGATACTTAGTTAGTTATGAAAAAATGTTTGTATCATATTCTAAACTATTCCAGTTTTGAAAAATGAATTGAATATTGAAGTTAATGCAGTTTCTATTTTAGTTTTCAGAGGGTAAATTATTGTCATATCTTTTTCATTTTATCCCACACTAATAGCCATCATCGAGTCACACAAAGGAAATACTATATGACTGGCCAACAAGTCACATAAAAGTGGCCCTGGTGTCTGTATTTAATGAAAACTTGTCACATTTACTCTCATACTTCAATTCTTTCTTTTTAGGCTTAATTTTGTATTTTTTTTTCTTCAAGCCTTTTTGTCTTTGTTTTTCCTATTATCATTTTTTAATCTTTAAAGGAGAATATTCCTTCTAAATCTTGATGTCCCCTGTTGGGCGGACATATCCCTTCTAAATACTACCTTTTCTGTGAGGAAAGTAAACAGAACCCATCGAAATTCTGCTTTCCAGACCCTGATGAGGAAAGGGAGCATGTGAGGTTTTCACTTTTTAATGCGTACTTTATGTACTTTAAGGCTCAGTAACTTTTCATTGAAGAGGATTCAAAAAAGATGGAATCTACCCCTGAATTAAATTCAGTTGTTAATTTTGTTTTGCACCAACTTATTTTTCTCATTGCAAAATTTTTTAGCATTGAATCGTTACTTTTACATTTTTTTGGAATCAATATCTATATTGTCAAAAGAAAAATTGCTCCTAACATCAGAAAAAATATTTATTCCAAGTTAGTTGGAATATGTTAATATTCCAAATACTTCTAAGCTATATCATTATATTCATACAGGATGGGTATTTCTCCTTGGACTCAATTCTACTGAATTATATTTACACATATATCAGTCTGTAATAAAATTAGTACAAGGCTTAATGAAGCATTGATTAATGTAAGAAGATTAAATATAGGAACTTATTGGGTTCATTTCCAAATAGGATTCAAAAACCCAAAAACTCAAAGCCTTTTTATGTAGTGTCACTTTAAATACAGCCAATTTTTACATTGGCTGTATTAAAAACCGACTTTAACTTCAATAATACAATATAAATTACTATCTCTTTATGTAATTTACCATATTTAAGATTGAGTCATTCTAGAACAATATCATTTCATAATGAACCAAATAAAGGGCTACACTTTCCCTAGATTTGACTAAATGTGCATCCTTTAACTACAGTGATTCCCATGACCAACATTAATGATATTGTGTGAAATTTTAATATCAAAGGCACTTTAAACATCCTTCCAAATCTTGTGTGATTATATAAATTCCATATTTCTAACAAAAGAGCTGTGGTATTCCATAAAAATTATGCCATTATCAATATTAAAGACATATATAATGAAATTTCAAAAATAAAAGAAGAAGAAAGACAATATACATAGGTCTGGAAACAAAAATTATGGAATTCCAGAAGAAACACTGGAAAACCTCCTGAGATAAACTCAAAAATGTGGATTTTATGAGGTATGGAATCAAAATTGGAGGACTTTGGAGATATGGAAATCAAAATTTCAGAGAATAAGGGGTCAAAAATATTTGAAGTGCATAGGGAATATTTCCAAAGCTCCAGATTTATGGGAATTAAGAGGACAGAGTGGAAATCCTCTGGAGATTAAATAAAAACTGTGGAGCTCTGTAGGTATCAAATCAAAATTTTGGGACTTCAGAGGTATTCAAATTGAAATTTCAGAGACACAAAGCTCAAAAATCTTTAAGTCCAAAGGAAATTGTGGCAAACATTCAGAGGTATGAAAACAAAACTGTATAATTCCAGACAAATAAATCAAATTTAAATTAGTCTATAAAATACATGAATGAACGTGATTTAGAGACATGACTCCCAATGAATCTTGGAACATCAATTGAAGCGCGATTAAATGAGTATAAATATGGAATAATTTTTATTTTTCTGGTAGTTTTCTGGGATATTATTAATTTTTTTTATCTGAAGATTTTTTGAATAGATCATTACATTTTGTTCAATAATTAAGATAGTTCAATAAATGGTAGGAATAAAAAAATCAGGATTATCAAATCCATTGGTTTGAGGTACAGTGATTTTCAATTGATGTGATTAATTTGTATTTATTAGTTACTTTGAATAAAAGATAAACATATTTAGATCAAATATAATCCATACAATTTCTATTTGTCTTTTTTGTGGGTATATTGAAATAATTCATATTACAACATGAAGTTGAGAAAGTCAAAAATCATAATAATGATAAGCCCAAAATTCAAATTTTAAAGCTCAAAAGGTTTAAAATAGAAATTTAATTCATATTATAATTATTATTAATCAAATTTCATTAATAATCCAAAAGAATTAAATCAAAAATAAAGTATAACATTAAATTATTCTTTGAAATTTCACTTATATAAATATATTAAAAAATATTTACCTAATAAATAGTATATGATTAAGTGATAGTGGACCAAATCCTACTTCTTAAAAGAAAAAATAATCATCTCAGTGATTTAAATATTCATCCTTCATTAAATATCATCGTAATATTATCAAGAAAGCAGTTGAATGTTATAATCAATCCATCCGTAATTAATGTAATTAATTATAGTCCCCGTTGCATACATAAATTTACAAACCAAAATACTCAAAAAGATAATTCCATAGAAATTTTTTAATAATACTAGAATAAATTCAAAGCGAATAATATTTCAAAGTCAGAATATCACCTCTACAACAATCTTTGAAAAATAATACTCTGTTTTTCCCCAAAACACCTTCTAGCCTTCATAAAGGAAAAATATATTATTTAAAATCACTAAAAAAAATTGAACCATTAAAATTAAATCTCAAATAAGAGACTTTATTAGAAAGACAATCCATTGATATGTGGTACAAGTATAGTATGAAGATAATGTGAAGATCAATTTTTGAAGAAGTCTAATATTCATTTTTTTGTGAATTAAATGTAGAATTTTTTCACAGAGGGATTCAAATTATCATGATGGCTATTTTGAAATCAATAGATTTTATTTTTAGTTTTGGTATTTTTCTCTGTACTTGAATATCACACAGAATTTTTTCAGAATTTTTTGTCTTTCTAGCATTTGTAATCATTTAATATCCATATCTATTTAATAATTACTAATATTTTTCAATAAAATTAAATTTGAAACTGATTTTTGTTTTTCAAAGTCAAAAATATTTTTAAATAATTATATGCCATACAATTAATAAATTTCCCCTTTTCCCTTTTTATTAAGCTTTGAAAAAAATTGTATATCAAGGAGATGTACTTTTGTGAAATCTCTTTTCCTCTTTTAAAACAAAGTGAAATAGTTCTATCTTATATATTTATGTGTAAAGGTTAATTAGAAATTGATTTCACTCAAATTTTACCCTTAAAAATGCTTAAAATACACATATTCCATAATACTTAATCTAATAATCATGTGTTCTATCCTATTAACACTCTTCATAGTCTTTCAGATTTTGTGGAGCCTTCTTTATTTATCTTTTAAAAGAATATTTTTTGGATATATGATTTATAAAGTATCATAAATCAAAGTATAATAATTTTTTAATATTATTGATTTTCACTTCTAATATTATGCTTATGTATACTTCATTTTATTACTAGAATGCTATATTTATTTATTTATATTGTTTTTTTAAAAAAGCTGTAATTTTATTAGCACAAAATTTTCTGAACCATACCCTCTATTAATTTATTATTTAGAAATTATGACTCAAATAATTTAGATAAATGTACTATATAAAGGCAATTTAATTACCTCACCACTTATCAACACTTGATGTATACTGAATACTGAATGAGTTTTCCATACTAAGATGAAGTTTGTTTGTCTTTTTTCCTCCTAAATGTATAATTCTATTAGCTAGTTTTTAAAATATATATTAGCAAGAAAATATTTTATTTATTAGTTCCCCAAAAGTTTCTTCAACCCAATCCAACTAGATCCTTCATAGACTGATATTAATACCATAAAATAATTAGGAACAAAAGCCCAAAAACATTTAATTATCTACAGATATATTATGTCATTTGAGAAAAATATTTTTGTTTAGTATTATCCCAATTAATCACTTAATTAAAGCTGAAATATAATCTTAATATCTTATTCAAATGATCCTTAAACATGGATATAAATGATTGGATGAAGTTACTATAAGAATGTTACTGATGTATTGAAAGTAAAAATATTCAGAAATTGAAATTTCCACATGAAATATCCTTGTATTCAATGTAGATATATTTTAAGCTAATTAATATAGCTTTATTATTATTTTCTCATGAGCTTTGTAGCTCAATTATATCTTTTTAATTGGAAAAGTAGATATTGGTACAAAAATAACAAAATATACCAAAATTATTCATAATCTTCATTTTCTATGGGAAAAATAAGTGATTTACAGAATAATTAAGCCAATCTGTAAAGTAATTTCTAAGATCCTAGAAAAACTTCATTATGCATAGTCTTTATGAGTAAATTTCTTTGATGAATCTCATTAAAGAAATAGATTTTTTTTTACATAACTCCTGAATCTATTTTGAAAAAAAATATTTTCATGGGTTAAATTAAAGAGAAAATTAAATATGGAATCTTGGCTAACCCCATTTTAAAAGGTTAACTTGAAAAAAAAAAAATCCAAAAATTCAAATGCATCAGCTAAAGTAAGCACCCAATATTTCTAGAAACATAAATTTAAGCTTATACATAATATTGATAGTTTTTCTTGAAAAATTAACTCAGGTAGTAATCATAGATGTGTGATAGCTTTATATATCACAAGGAAGTTAATCAATTTTAAATGGAAATAGTTATTAAATTAGTTCAACTTAAGTTATTTATTTTTAATATCATATTTCAAAACAATTAATTTCTCTATTTTTTCATACTTTTAAATTTCTTTATCAACTATTAATGGGTAAAAATAAAAAGAGGAATATATTTTAAATTGATTATATTATATGAAGATAAATACCTTTTATAGAAACAATTTTATTCTCACATTCCTCTTAACAAAAAAAAAGGGATTAATGGTTCACATGGCCCAAAAACTAATCAATTAATTAATGTTATTTTAATTATCTTTTCCTATTTTCAAATTTTTTTATTTCTTATATTTATTATTTTAATTATTTTAATTACCATCTTTTCTTAACAATTATAGCTTAATGGTTCAAAAAATTTTATTTTAATAATATGACGTGAATAAAAATGAATATCAGGAAGGCTAACAGTGTTAGGTCATATTTTCTAGATATATCAGTTAATTTTTTCAAAGTATCCCTTGTTTTGGAAATATATTGATATTTATTGATATATTTCAACATCAATCTCGTTTCTGTATGTGGTCTTTGTTTAGAAATGAATAAGCCACCAATAAAGAGGGAATTCAAATTTATTATATTCAATTTTAACTACCAAGTCAAACAATAACTTGGTTTCCAGTGATCAAAAGTACAACCATTTTTTCATATTTTGGGATATTTATGTACAGACTAATAGTTTACCTGAACAAAAACTGTTTTGAAATTTGATCAAAGATACAAATTCTTTATGCCTTAGTATATCAGCCACAAGCTATATCTAATTTTAAATATAGTATCAAGAATGATAATTAACTTGAATAATTTTACATATTTAAACAGATGAAGAAATTTCATAGACCCTATCTGATGAGAAATGAAGTAACAGAGGAAGTTTGAATTTGGACAGAGTCTTCAATTCAATTTTTAAAAAACTAACCAAATTTATCAATTTTTCAATATAAATAGGAAAAAATATTCTTTCCTAAATACTTTAAAAAAACAATTTTCTCATATTTGAATTCCCTTAGCTTTATTTCAATATTGAATTGATAACCTCATAGTCAATTATTTCTACTTAATTAATCAACTCAGTAAGGAAAAATACCCAGATATCAAATAAATAAAAGTCACTTTAAAAAATACTTATAAAAATCAACATAAAACTGATAAATTTATTTTGAATAGATTTTTCAAATTTTACATGGATAAACCTCAATTATGACTTTTTTTTCTGGAAATTTAAAAACAGAGAAAAATCTTGAGCCTATTTTGTGAACCAAAAAATTTTACACCTAATCAAGATATAATGGTGGTAAATTGAAGCTTAAGAAGAGAGTTTATTTTATTTGAGATTTGATTTTGAACATAAAATTTTAAATTAGTAAAAAAAAATCATTATTTTTTTTACCCATTCTTGAAAATATTTCATTGATTTATTTATCAATATTGGCCTTTTCTTCATAAGTTGAAAAAAACTTCTCTCACAAGATGAATAGTGACCCCAACTAAGGTCTCTTTAAATCATAAAATTAAGTCTCCCTTAAACTTATTCAAAGAGCTGAGAGCTAAGATCTCTGTAAAATCAATTTTTTGCTCATGGTATCTCATAGCAATTTGTTTAGTTTAAAATATAGTAAAAAAAACATTTTGTTCTCAACCTCCCAGCTACAAATTTATACTTGTAGATAGAGCTGTTATAGTTTATTAAAAAGTTTAATGTTCATCATCCTTGGCCCCTCTTTGACCTCCAAAAACAAGAAATTGTATTTTAATATCAGGTGATTAAGTTGGTAACTTCTTGGAGTCAAAATTAGTATGCAATATTAGTGATTTTCAGTTGGTTTTCAATGCAGTAAAAGCCACCCAGTTTTAAAAAGTATTAACATTTGAAAAAACTCTGGAAATGCAGTCATTAAACTGCAGAAGAAAATATCCATCATCTATATTCACAAGCATTAGTTATTTCTGTTAGCATTCACTGAAAGCTTCTCTGTGTTGTCAATTTTAATACTGAAATTCCATGATTTATGTTAGGATCATTTGAAGCAAATACTGAATTTTCCATTCAAGGAATCAATCCAAAAACACTAGCTTCAAAAAAAAAAATTCTTAACATTTTGAAACTTCCCATAGTTTTTATGAAATTTAGTTGTATCACTTTCAAAATTAAAAATATATTATTTTTGAAAATCAATTAAAAGGTTGTTGGTATGACTCTACCATGGAAATACCACAATACTGCCTTGTGTTGATTTTACTGATTCGGAGTGAATAAATTTGGCTGCATGAGCATGTCATTAATATGCTCGTTGGTTTCATACTGAGTATAGTATTGACTGGGTTTTGACATCATGAGACTTACCTCAATAGAAACACGGGCCAGTCATACTGCACATAGAAAAATGACTAGAAATCCATGATCTACATTGCATTGCCTAATTGGTGCAGTAGCCTACTTAAAGTTGTTGTCTTGTTTTGTTCTTATTTTTTTTATTTTTTTTGACAGTAAAGATCCTTGCATTTAGTAATGTTAATTGATTTTTCCGATTCCTTCAATTTTTTAGTTGAGGCTTTACTTCTACTTGTTTCTTTTCGCTTCGCATTGGTTGGCAGTGGCACAATAATTAAATGGCTTGACTTATAACTTACAATTATTATTGAGTCCCTCTAAGAGAGACCATGTAGAGTTCTGGATGGTATTTATAAGGTCATAGAATTGGTGAACACAAAAAATAAGTAAGCCAAGCACTGCGTCTCCCAACCAGTTTTGTTTTCATGATTTTAAAAGTCAGAGAAGCAATAGGTCCTCAATACCCCTCTGTGCTTCGTAAAAATGTAGGATTAGTTCCACTAGACTCCAACTTCATCTTTCTAAATAATCTATCACATACAAATACTCAACACACATACATAAAACATTTTATTCAGTCACGCTGCACATATGAATAGAGCACTCAGCAATCCTGTGAGTAAACCAGATCGCGCTTTGAAATCCGGCTTAATGTAAACGTTGGATTGCAAGTTTCGACAATGGAAGCGATGTTGATTATTCATTGCGATGGATATGGTCCTGGCCATTTGATTAATGTCTCGAAGTGTTAATTTTAGCAGCGAAAACATGCATATTTTTATCTTTTTTTTTCAAGAAAACAGACATAGCATTGATTGATAAATATTAAGTGGGCTGCTGGACTCGGTCGTTTTATAACCTGCCCTACAACAAATAGTATTGTTAATAGTAATGATGTTAGAACTAATGAAGATGAAAAATAAAATGAATAAATGTGGATATTCTATAAGGCCACTGGGGCATATTGCCTCTTGGAAATGCGGCAGGTATGCTATTTGAAGATATTACCTAAATCTACCCTACGACGCAAGAAACAAGCCTGTCTATTCTCGAGTTTTACACTGTTAGCCCAATTTGTCTTGTAATCTCGCGCATATCCTCATTTGATTCTTTTATAAATTTTGCCTAAAAAGGTCTTGAAAACGTCTTTTTTAAGTCCTTGAGACTCATCAATTTTTTCAATCAATGCGTTGATTGATTTGTAACTTTCGTCCTCATATTCCTCAAACCGTTTTTTCAAGTCAACCTCAGGTGAGTTAAAGACGTCTTTAACCTTAGCTTCACTCTCTGGGTTTTTTTGACCATAATGGGCCTGTAAACATAATTTTCTTATTTCAGTAAAAGGGGTGTATGATGAGCAGATGAGGTGGTTCAACATTTTAAACTCTGCTGTAAAAACAAGCAGAAACGTATTGGACTGACATCTAAAACCTTACGCTGTTCCGGGGTGCAAAACTTTAAGGCTATGTTCACATTCCAGGAACATTTGTTGTCCACGATATCCGTTCCAACCTTTCCAATCACCTCTGGGTCCCCAAAACAATCTAAATAATCGTCCTGAACTTGAAAGTATTCCCCTAAAGGTAGCAGAATATCCATTGCTTGCTTATAAAGATCTAATGTTGGACCTTCTTTCGAGCCTGGATCGGAAGGAGAGTGAATGCCGTGTAATCTCATGGCAAGGGCAACTGGCAAATAAAACGAATAATAGGCTGTCTTAAAGACCACAATCAACCGATGTCTAACACGGTACATGATTTTTTGAGACAAGAATGGAAATCAGTTTTGAACCAAGTCCAATAGACGCTAAAAATATTTTTCAAGTTGCAGCGACAGATATCAAAGATCAAATTTAACTAAACTTGTCCAACGAGAACTTGTCCAAATCGACTACATCTTCGGGAGCAGTAAGCAAGTCGATTAGTTGGCCCAGTTCAGTTTGATAGGTCGTCTGGCGTAAAGAATGACGCAAAGAATTGTAAGCACCCCGTCCAAGGCTTAAATCTTGATGTGATTAAGGAGTAAGTGAATCTCGATGATTGTAGACGAAGCAGACAAGCAACGTCAACGGTTTAGCGACGCAACTTTCTAAAAGCCAAATTTGGCAAGTTGAGCCTGCGAGCCGACTAAGCAAATTGGAATACTGGGAGCGAATGAAAATCATAGAGCTCGTAGCTTCCAAGTCCTTTAAAGGTCGGTTATTTACTTGGACCTTTTCTGATTTCATTAATAGAAGCACCAAAAAAGCACAGTCGGATGGATATCAACCTAGGGAAGACGACCTTGCCAGACTTGCCAAACGTGCAGTTGGTACAAACTTCAACCGAGCCGTGACCCAGTCTTGTGACTTGTCGGATTTTAGTGACAGGGTTGGAGCACTACTGGGCTACTGTCGGCGAAAAAAGACGATTAAAGCGCGAAAACACTGACATCGTGAAATAGTTCAAGCAAACAAGCATAGGCGGGATGATCACGAAAGTGTTTTTTAAGTAAAACATAGGTTGAAGCCTCCAGCATGAAAGAATCATTGATAGCAATATTGCCGACTTTTGGCTATGGAGCAAGCCGAAAGAAATCAATCAGCTGAGGAGAAGCCAATAGAATAAGAGCAAGATTTATCAACGACCGCTCACCACCCGATACCAACAAGGCTGATTTCGACGAGTAATACTTTGATCCATCATGTCATCGGCCACCAAGAAATACGCTTGAAGCTAACGCCGATTCCAATAATACCGTCCAGCCAAACTGAAGATGATTAACAAAGCCAGAGCGGGTGATAGAATAACAACGACCAACCAGTTCTATGCACCATCCTAGGACGGCAGCCCGATGAAATTCTTCCGAACTAAGTGAATGGCCTTTCAAAATCTCGAGGCTGTCGATGACGGAAGTTCCTCTGTTGAGTTTACCAAGGGGAGCATTATAATCCAAATTCTATTGCATCATAGGTCCAGGTGAGCAGGAGAACGACGAGGGAAATCCGATGGAGTGAGAATCATTAAATCATGAGCGAGACCCACTTTTTTAAACCAATGCAGCGCATCTGGTGGAAGATTTTGCACCTTGGCGGAATCCAAGACGTCCTGTCTGATCGATGGCCAAGTGCCCAAAAATCTATCACGACAAGATATCGGATGGCCGTTCATGATGGACCAAAGATGCTTGAGATGAGCTAAAATGATCAAAAGGATCGATGGATGGTAGCTACTAGCTGAGGATGGTCTCCTCGAGCAATCTCGGATCCGCTGAGGTTTAAATCGCCATCCGAGCCGAGGCGGATCTTCTGCCTCGGACCGCGGAGTTGAATGGTCGAGCTCGGAAACTCCGCCAAGGATCGTCCATTGGGCCAAGTCAGTCAGTCAGCTGGCCATCAAGAATGGCTCCCTCCCCAACGTCGATCCATGATCAAATTTTGACATAAACTTAGGCAAGTTTTGATTACAGCTAGCCATACTGACTGCACCTCAAGAATTCCATAGAACTCTAGAGTTAAGTGCGCCTGACTCACTTGATTTGTTTTGAAAATAAGAATTTATTATATCATCTTGAAATTAGATTCTTGTTTCAAGTTTAATTTATGTAATGATATTTATTAGCTGATAGCTGATATTCTGAGAAGTTGTCTTTTTAGAGTACAGATATAAGTTTCATTTTCCATTTATTGAAAAAAAAATGCTTTTGTTTATTTTTGCCCTTAGGATAAGAAAGAGTGATTTTTTTTCCCTATCTTTATTTTCTTTTAAAAAAGGAACAAGACAAAAAAGAAAACATGAATTTCACAAAAAAACTTAATTTTCATTTATTCCATTTTTTTTAAATGAAAAATATTCAAATTGTTATAGAGATACATTCCAAATTATATATTTTGTTCTAAAACAAATAAACAATTTGGAAATCTAAAACAAAAAGGCCATTTTTTATTGTATTTAATTTGAATTTGCAATGATATTTTCTGAATTAATCATTTATAACTCTAAGTATTATATGATAAAGCTTGGAATATTTGATGAATCAAGATTCATATTTTTTCTAATAAGCTGATGAAATGAATTAATTTGAAGATTTATTCAATCAATTTCTTGCTGATGTCAAGATGAATATACTTAGCTTTAGGAAATAAAATTGTTATGAATTCATTATTATTTTTTACTTTTTTAAAATGTATTTTTATAAACATATATAAGTTTTATATTATTTCAAATCTTAAAATTTAGTTTTATAAGGAAATTGTTAGGTCCCTCAGATACAAATATTTAAGCGCATGTGAGTTTAATTTTTCTTTTTTTTCTTTTTCTGAAATTATATATATCTTTATATATGTACTTAATTTTTATTTCATTTTTTTTATTTTTGTGAGTAATAAGAACCACTCTTCTGAACTTCTAAGTACTCAATATATTAGTTTGATTATATTCATTTTTAAAAAAAAAAAGAAAATAGGGGACAATAACATCAAAGTTCTTTTTACAATAAAATGAAATTCATAACTGTATTATTATATTGATTAATTATGATTTTTTGAAAATAATAACAAAAAACCTTAATTCTTATCATGGAAAATTTACTTAATTTTAGTTAAATCTAATCAGACATTTAAAATATTAATTATATGTATCTTTTCTGAAAAATTAAACTAAGTGGAACTTAATTAATAAAATCTGTTAGTTTTTTCAATTTTTAATCCATCATTAGGGGGTGTCAAAGTTACCAAATCCCACACACAAAATCCCAATTTTTTTTGCCAAAATCCTGCATTAATTTTTTGGGATTTCAGAAATCCCACACCTCAAGAGGTGTCGTATTTGAGGTACCAAATCCCATGTTTAAATACTAAAATACCACCTTTAGCTTCCCATAAAGTCACATGTTTAAAACACACAACTCAGTAAGGGAATGTTAAATTGAATAAAACTTTCCTTCTCTTTCATAAAATCTGAATACACTCATCATTTATTAAAGTCTTTGATTTCAAATTGCATTTACTATAGGCCTTTTCTTCATTTACCATGCCCAAGGCATTGCAAAGGCTACCTTTACTTCAGACCTTAAACTCACTGCAGTTCATTGATGCTCTAAACTCTGATAGTGATTCTGATATCCAGGAAGATATAATATTATTAGATATGATAACATCACAAAGATACATTAATCCTCATAGAAGATATCCATCACATTACATGTATACAATGAATGATTTACAAACATTATCATCTGAAAAGTTTTGACAGCTATGTAGGACCACACATGAATCATTTGAAAAATTGGTTGCGAAAATTCAAGCTGATAAAACATTTCAAAACTCATCACAAAACAAACAACACAATCCTGCCATACAATTGGCTTTGGCATTATCAAGGATAGGATCAAACGGCAATGGGGCCACTTTGGGAAAGATTGGAATGTTATTTGGAATTAGCCATGGGGCTATTGTGTTGTACACTCAAAGAGTCATCCAGATATTAATGAAGTTGAAGTGAAAAGTGATTGTGTGTCCAACAATATTACAACAAAGAGAGATGTCTCAATTAATGCAAGCAGAAGGCTTCCCTGGGTGCATTGGGTTTATTGATGGGAGTCTAATACCATTATCACAACATCCCCCCAATAATGGTGAAGGCTATTTTGATTGCAAAAAGAGGTAAGCTGTTGAATCTTTATTATTTATTTCATTTTTACTGATTGTTTACAATTAAGGTATCCTATGTCAATACAACTGATTTGCAATATCAACAAACAGTTCACTGCTCTACATGTTGGTTGTACTGGGTCAATTCATGATTCAAATGTCTATCAACATATGAAAATAGCACAAACACCTCAAGAGTTTTATGAAAGGGATCAGTACTTACTTTCTGATTCAGCATATGCAAGATCTCCTTGGGTTGTTCTGGCATATAAGGGAGTTGTAGCACAGAATGAAGACAACCGTTCTTTCAATTACTGTCTAGCAAAATCAAGGGTCATAATCGAGCATGTAGTTGGAATTTTTAAGGGGCAGTGGTTTTCTCTAAGGGAAATGCAAAACCAAATGAGGGATAATCATCAAATTGAATATTTTGTTAGTTGGGTTGTTTCTTGCATGATTTTACATAGTATGTTAGCACAAATTGGTGATTAATGGTTTGATTTATATGTAGATGATGATCCACCAAATGTGAAGAATCTGGCCAATAACAACATTGGGGAAGATGTGGTAAATATGCATGAAAAAATTAAACCAATTATTTTGGCACGGAAAAATAGTCAATTGTAAATTTCATCAGGAACATTTATTTATGTACTTAATTTAATGGCATACAAAAGAGTGGAGATGTTATTGGTAAAATAAAACTATTGACAATTAATATTTTTTAGTTCTTTTTTGATCCTGAATATTTCTTTCAAAGTACCCACTGACTTTTGAATTAATTTCAGTGGTTGCCATTTTCAAGAATTTCTCACCTACATTAAATAACTTATGGTTTATTTGTAAAGAACATCCAAAATGAGCTATTTTTTCATGATTGATAATTTCTGGAGGAGGTTTTGTTGTATGATGAACCATTGTTGATGTCTTCCAAAGAATTTCCATGATGTCAGGTTTTTTTGAAAAATTTATCTCAATTTTCAATTTGGGGAAGTGCAAGCCATGTCCAGAGGGGTTGAAGACAGTTGGAAGGGGATGGAAATCCTTTTTTAATACAAAAGTAAATATACCATAAGTCCAGGCATTGAGATCATTCAAATCTTGATGTGGCTTATTGAAAAATCCATCTCCAGTGACAATGAAATTGGTAAATGATTTGAATTCTTCCTTTGGATTCGTAGAAGACCATTTGAGTTGACTTAAATTTGGTAATTTGGCTGCTTCCATTAATGATTGATTTTCATTTGCTGCTAATTTTGAAAAATGGGAGATTCTTGAGTAAACAAATTTGTCATATTGATGAAGGTTGGTCCATTGATTATTATCTGTTTCAATTTAATGAGGAATTAAACCTGGTTTTGTGGAGTAAACACCTAAAAATCCTTTAATTACTTAGCAATTATTAAAATAATAAGCAAAAAATATAACACACCTGCAGATTTGCCAGAATCTGAACCAGAACAAAGCCCAATAGTACCTTTCATAATGCCACCTTGGAGTTGCTTATTGGTTTTAATTTCTTGTCTATTTTGAGATAAGGAAATTAATGTCATGATGAGGTTTTGGAGCAATTGAGAGTGGACAGAAGAATTATCAAAAGGGGTCATTTCATATATGATGACAGATAAAAAGGGATTTTTGGTTTTATCAATGAGTACATAAGGATGGGGTAGAGTGTTGAGTGATTGAAGTTTTAACCATGATGCATTGGCTTATTTCTTGTCAATTGAAATGTTTGAAAATTTCTTATATTCTGGGTTTGAATGGCCAAGGTGAGACATGATTTGCTTTTAATCATGAATGTGTTGTCTTTGGCTTTGGGTGAGTTTTCTTTTATGATTTGATTTGGTATTATTATCCTCATGATGTTCTATATTTGGTTTAGTCCTAACCATGAAATCAAGAGGAGGAAGAGTACATTAAACATCATTCAAATCATTCTGATGATGTGCTGAATCTGGTTTAGTCCTAACCATGACATCATCAGAAAGATTTGAAGAGTGAGATGGAGGAGGAGGTTTTTTTTGAATTTCAAAGAAGATGGAAGGGGGCTGAAATGGAATGACATTGCACAATAAGCCCTTATGAATAATCCACCCCTATATCAAAAAATAAATAAAAAGATGAAACAAAAATTAAAATAAAAAAACAATCATGGGTCAGTAATGATAATAATTAAAAAAAATAATCATAAGTTCAACATGATTATGATTCAAAAAAAGGTAAAAATAATCATCAGTGATTCATGATGATGATTATAAAAAAATGAACAGGTCAGCAATCATAATGATCAAAAAAAAAGAAAAAAAGAATCATAAGTTAAAAATGATTATGATTTAAAAAAAATAATCATCAGTGATTCATGATGATGATTGTAAAAAAAAATAAAACAGGTCAGAATTCATAATGATCAAAAATAAAATAAAATAAAATCATAAAGATGATTATGATTTAAAAAAAACATTCATCAGTTATTAATGATGATATGATTTAAAGAAAATAAAATAATCAGTGATTCATGAACAATCCTCAATTAAAAAAAACAATTAATCATAAATAAGATTATTATTTTAAAAAAAAATCAAAAAAAAACATCAGTATTATATTATTCCAAAAAAATAAAAAGAAAAAAAAAATTGATGTTCATGGTTGGGAGGTTCCAGGGTGACTGGGGTGGATTGTGATGGGTGGGGGGTTTTTGGAGGTGGATGGTGATGGGTGGGGGTATATTGGAGGTGGATAGAAGAAATAAAATAAATTAAAAAAAAATTAGAGTTGTGAAAAAAAACAAAAAAAATTACTTACCTGAATTAAAAAAAAAAGTGTTTTTTTTTTGGATAATCTAAAAAAAAAAAATGAAGAGTGAGGGGTGAAAATAAAAAATAAGAAATTAAGAATTCAAAATTAAAATTAAAAAAATAAAAAGTTCAAACTAAAAAAATAAAAATTAAAAATTGAATATTTAAAATCAAAAATCAAAATTAAAAGTTGAAACAATTAAAAATAAAAATAAGAAACATATAGAAAAAAAAGAAAAAAATAAAAAAATAAAATGACATTAAATACCATTTCAAAAAAAGGAAAAAAGTGGTCATCAACTTTTATTTGGAAAAAAATCCAAAAAAAGGAAATATGGAGGGAGCTATCAATTTCAATTGGAACAGACTTTGCATGAAATCTTAATGCAAAAATTGCCTAAATTTCCAATTTTGTAATAAATTGCAATTAAATTTCATGACATAAGATCAATTGCAAGTTGGTGCCCCAATTACACATAAACATTGAATTTTCAATTTGGTAATAAAGTGCAGTTAGATTTCACAACATAAGATCAATAATTACACATAAACATCAGTTTTATTTAACAAATCACCACATATAAAATGATCACATGATGTATACCTAATATGTTATTCTTTATTGATTAATGTCAGAATTTGTTCCAGCTCTGTAATTGGCCTGCTTGATGACAATGCCGCTATAGTGAGATCCATCTGGCGTTGCTTTTCCTTAAATTCCAATTCACAATTCCACTTTTATTTTTAAAATTCATATTTCTTTGTATGTTTCTTCTCCTCAAACTCCATTTGCTTTTGCAACTTTACTTCTTCAAACCTTTTCTTTTCCACATTGCTTGCTTTCTCTTCATTCCACCTCTCCCTGTCCCAACCAAAATGAGAATTTTCACTGGTTTCATGGGCTAAGAATGATGCATTTTGTCAGTAGGATTTATCATAGTAGCCATAAATCCAAAACATACCCTTTTGCTGTGATTAAAGCAAGCATATCCATCAGCCTTTTCCTAGAACCACTCTTGTCATTCAAGTTGGGCATAAATGCTTGATTACGCTTTTGTGTTGAATGCGTTATGGATTTAATTTTCTGGTCAAAGGAGAAATAATCAACAATGGATTTCATAAGTATCAGGCTTAAGCATACTTAATGATTCATCTTGAAGGTTTTCCACTTGAGCCAAGTCATCTTCATTATAAAGAAAAGGAACCAGATTGAGTGGTGATTCCAAATGATTATTCTCCTTTAAAAAGCAAATGAGATTTAATTATTTCAGGTAAAAAAAGGAAGAGACAATAACTTACCTTATCAAGCAAAACATCAACATCATCATCACCATTTAAGCTGTCTTTTTTTTTGCAAATCATAGCTTGCAATGGGAGTGACATTGGGCTTGTGGACAAAGAGCACATCCATTTCAGCATAGCAAGGGCACATAATTTCAAGCTTTTCACTCATTGATTTGATTACTTTACTCTCATCTTCTTCTGTTATTCCAGCCCAAGTTAAATTTTTTAATTTTTTTGCTGCCATATAATTCTTTTTATATGTTTGCCATTGATCTTGGATGCTGCTTGAGCTAAGGTTTAGGAAATTTTGTGATTTTTTGCTGACCTCAATGGCCATAAACTGAAATCCATGCTGCTTTGATGAAGGAGGTCTTCCAATAGATGTTGAACCACTAGTACCAAAACATGACTCAAAATTGGATTTGACTGAAAGCCAATTAATTATGGTTAAATAATCTGTACATATTAAGTGACCTGATGGATGTGGCAGGCCAGAGATGATCTTTATATCTTACTTGATGTGTCTTGCTTTGGAACAAGGCATTATTATATGGGTGAAGCAGTATAAATGGACTGTAAGCTGTTTGGTCAGATTGTCCAAAATGGAGTGTAGAAGAATATGTTGTACAGGTATGAATTGTGAATACTCATTTGGGTTAGGTTTCAATCTGAAATCCCAGATGCATGGGATTTGGTCAAAATACAAGGGGACTCAGTTAAAATGCCATGTGATTTACACATAAAAAATCTGGGATTTAGTGTTGGGATTTGGGTTCCAAATCCCATGTTATTTTAAGGTGGGATTTGGTGACCTTGACACCCCCTATTAGATATGATCAAATTTGTTTTTCAAGAAGGGAAATGGTATTGAAAAAAGGAATAAACTCACTTTTATTAGTAAAAAAGGTATAATTAAAATTTTTTGAGTGATAATTAAGAAAAAGATGAAATAAATTTAACTTTCAAGAATTGAAAATTTGAAAAATGATATATGGAAAAATATATCAAAATATAGGAAAATTGGAATTACAGTTTCTACTTTTTAGGAAAAAAATAAAATTTGTAAGCATCTTAGGAAAAATTGATGATTGTGTTAATTAAGTTCAAAATTAAAACTATAAATATAAACAAATAAAAAGTAATAATAGAAGTTAGAAATAAAACTATATTAATTAAATAAAACCAGCCCCTTAGAGATTATAATTTAATATATTCTTATTTCATTCAAAACCATATATGGAAAATAATACTGAATTACTAATTCCAAATATGGTAATAAACTTCTGAAAATTTTCTATTACATAAATTCCAGGTTTTTATCTCAACTAATTGGAGAAAAAGGTACTTTGAAATAAGAAAAGGATTATTTAATTTCAAAAACTTGACTAGTATTATTGAATAAATACACTTCAATTTGAATTATGAAATAAATTTTAATATGTGAAGCTATTATTAAGATGATCCTTAATTACTTGAGAGGTAGAAGGTTTAAGGTTATCTAAATATTCTTAAATAAGAAACATGGAATTTTCTCTACATGAGAACAAATTTTTTAATAAGCTAAAATTATCCAAAATTATTCATTACTGAAAAAAACATTTAATGAGTTTTGTGAAATATTTCTCAATGATCACCATGAAAAAAAAGCTATCCCTGCTGGTGGGGGCAGCAGGTCCAACCCAGCTCCAACCTTCTTTCAACCTGGGTCTTAGCCTTGGTTCTAACCTTGAAATATTTTTTCAGATACTTTCAACCACATGTTTGGTCATTTAGAGTTCAACTCAATTGAAACAGAATATGATGGATCTCCCATGAATTTTTTTCTTTTACTCATAAATGAAGTATACAATATTCACCAAAACAGTTCATTATGAAATAAAAGTTAGCCTTAATAGGGGAAGACCCCTCTTTCACAGAAATATATGTATTAACTTCAGGGAGATTAAATTGTATTTTCTAATGGAAGTAATTTTTCCCTTTCATAAGTGCCTATTGTTCCAAAATATTTATCCATTAATTTTTTTTGAACAAAAAGGTTAATTTCATGCAAAAAGTTTTTAAAAAAATAAATAATTTGATTTCTTAATAATCCAAAATATGATTTTTTTTCTGTTAAAATACTTTGCCTGCCTTTGAAGAAGGATATAAACAGGTTTGAACATTCTTCTGATACATATATAATTTCTTTTGATTCCCCACTTATACACCATATTTGTTTTGAAAAAAGTATCTTCACAATATTAAAAATCTTGAATATTTGCTATATGTTTACATAAATAAGGTTTAGTATTGTTTTCCTAAAATATATAGATATATTATTTATCATTCAATATAATCACCAGAAAGTGATAGACTTTTATCTCACAAATTAATTCTTGAACATTTATCAGATTATTTGAACACAATGAAAAGCACGTATTTTGAAGGGGATTTGTCAGTTTAAACTCCAATTAATATTGAGTTCTGTGACTTTTAAAATAGAGGAATCCAGGCCTACAAACTATTTGCCTAATTTTCCTTGTTTCATTGTTGAATTACATTAAGAAAAACTTCTCATTGTGCACAATTTTTGTTATTTTTCTTCAATAATATCTACATATAATATTTACAAAAACTGAAACATTCAATATCTTGAGTTCTTATATCTTTATTTTTCCACCTTCATCTTTCAGGTGAAATATTTATTTCCCAAAATTTGAGCTTATTATCTTGATCATTTTTTATTATTTGATAAAATTTTAAGCTTAAAAAGAAATTGAAAGAAAAAACATGATGGTGCAAAATTAACTTTGATTAAAAAAACCATGATGTCAATTTTTTAAATTTTTTAGTTTTTTGGTGAATTTTCTTTATTTTTTTAGAATTTTCACAAAATTTTTCTACATATTTCAATTGTGGGTTGAAGTGCAGAACTGGAACAGAATTTGTATTTTATTTTGATTTTTTTTTCTATATTTCTTTTTAAAAAAAAGGACTTTTCTTTTTATTATTTATTTCTTTATTTTCTTTTTTTCTTTTTATTTTTTTTATTTAATTTTTTTTTGTTTTGCTTGTTTTTCTCTTTCTTTTTTTTTTGATGTGTTCAATTTTTTTTTTATTCTTAATTTTTTAATTTTTTGAATTAAAAGCTCCCATCCAGTGTTTCTACACTGGATTTGGAGTTTTTGCACCCCTAATAACAAAAAAAAAGAATTAAAAAAAGGGTGTTGGTAAACACACATAATCCCTTACGTGTTTTTACCAATTTATGGTAAAAACATGTAAGTTTATGGTGAAAACACGTAAGTGACCTTATTTTTCAAAAAAAATTCCTCAGGCTCAGTTGTGAGGATTTTTTTCAATTTTTTTGCCATATTTTTCCCTACTTGGCATGTCAATATGCACAAATTTTTTCAATTTTTTTTTTGCCAAATTTCACAAATTTGGCCAATATGCCAAAAGTGGCATTTTTTTCTCAAATTCACTTAAAATCTTCCCACTTATGAATTTCCTGTTTTTTTTAAAAAATAAAAAGTTCAATTTGAATAATAAAGCACCAGAAGCCCATAATTTTGGGAATTTTTTTGGTGGGACAAGTAAAGGCACAAAAAGGTTTTTTTTTAAATGTTTTTTCCCATCATTGTAATATGCCTATTTTTGAAAAGTGAATTTAATAACTTCCCACTTATGAATTTCCTTAATTTCTTTTTTAAATTGAAGGGTTCAATCTGGAAAATAAAGAACCAGAAGCCCATGAATTTGGGGAATTGTTTTGGTGGGACAACAAGTGCCGGGGCAATAAGTGTATTTTTTCAGATTTTTTTTCCTTGGTTGTACCATGACTATTTACAAGTACAAAAGCTCCACATGTTTGATAAAAAAGGATACTGAGGTGGGATTTAAGCAATAATTATGACTGAGGAGGGGGATAATTGGCATAAATTGTATATACAAAAATCAATAAATTGGAATAAACCTCCAAAATAGTGGGTTTTTTTCTGAGAGGGGGGGGAAGATTGGGCAAATACAACATTCTGTGCTTCTTAAATTTATCAGCACACCCCAGGGCTTGTGGTTGGGCATGAATCTCCCAATTCACAGTAATGGGGGGGACTGGATAAATTTTAGAAATGATTATGTCTAAAGGAACAAAATGAGCACAGATATCCAAAAAGCAGATGAAAATGGGGGGATTATCATTTGGAGGACAGAAATTGTAAGGTTTGACTATGAAACAATAAGTAAAAATTACTAATTTATTACTTATTGTACTCTGAATGTCCTTATAATTGAAATAAATAAGATTAAAATAATAATAATAATAATAAAGAAATATTATTATTATGGCGTAAAAATATTATATTATTAAATAAATATAATAATATAATTAATATTATATGAAATTATAATATTATAAATAATATATTAATATAAAATAATTAATATATTATAAAGCTCTTTATTATTGTTACCAACAAATAATAAAGGCGTAAAAAACTGTTTTTTATAAATAAAAAACAATTAATAACAATAATATTACTAATATTAAAGTTATATATTAATATAAATACTATTTATATTAAATAAGAATTATTAAGAGTAATAATAAGAGAGAAATTATTATAATAAGATGAAATAACCTACTTTTAACACTTAAAATAATAATTTTGAGATATTTTACGCCAAAAGAATATAATACAACCTTTTCAAATTGTATTTACAATAAAAAATAAAGAAAATTACTAAAATTCTTGATTTTACGTGGAAATGAGTTTATAGAGAGATTTATGACAAAAACAATTAAAGAATTGATTTAATCACGTAAAAATAGTGATTAATATTAAGATGGTCTTTGGTCTTTAATAATATAAGAGTTTTATATATAAAGAATAAAGAAATTACCTTTTATTTAATTGATTTAATGTTTTTGATGCGTCTGAGGGGAAAATAGAGTAAAAAGAGCTCTATTTATAGTAAATACCTCCCTCCTAGAGTCCAACAGGCTTCTAGTAGACGTGTACTGATCATATCCACTGGAATTGATCAATATTTTAAGGTTTGAGGGTGATTACATCATGATCAAACCATATTACATCATTATTACACCATTATTTAGAGTTATCACTATAACTCTAAGTTTGATGACATCAGAGGCTTGGCAGAACCCCAAAATTCGTGTATTTTATTAGTTTTAATCATAAACTAATAGTATTCACCAATTTTATCACTCTTAAGACTGTTAAACTTAAATTAAGGTTACAGTATGTGATCATAACTGCTCAAATTAAGCTCAAACTTTGATCCTCAATAACTTTTAAGATTTACACGCTACAGCAATTCAGAGAGTGAATTATGATAGCCTGACATAACCTTATTATTCTGCCAAGAGCTTTTCATTACATCATCAAAACTCTAATTTTGATGATTTTTCTTGTAACCCATCTTTTCTGTCGAAATTCAACATTTTAAACTTCAAACCTTGATTTCAGGGGGTTATACCCTGAATTTAATAATAAAAATTACATCATTCTTCACGAATGAACTAGTAGAATCCAACTGTATACTTTTTTTTAAGTTTGGAGCACTTTCACAACAAAGTGGTCAACAGCTCTGTTGATTTTTATCAATATTTCATCATAGGTTTTAACCTTGTTTATAACTTGTAAAATAAAGTTCATATCTGTGTTCTTACAGTAATTACGTGGTAACTTTATTTTTGGTTCATCATTCTATCATGTATATTTTAGGAGATATTAGCTATGATCCTTGAATATATGCGTTGACCAAAAAAGTGCATATATTCAGGATAATTCTTTAAGTATTAACTTTGGGAATTAGCTTATTAATTGTTTTATGTGTGGATTTCCATGGGGAATCCACTGGTACAATTTATTTCACATGTTGTTTCATTAGTTCTTGAGATAAATAAGGTTTTATGGTTTTTATAAGGTATTTTACCTTATAATTCCTTAAATATTGACTTTACAGATATGCCATAAAAATGGTATATGTGTATTTTTCCATGGGGAATCCAATGGTATAATTTCTTTTACATGTTGATTCATTGGTTTTTGAGTTAAACCAATTTTTGTACCAATTTATGGTATTTTTTGTATATTTAAGTAATTATTTTCAAGGTATAATTATTCTAAGTAATTTTAATATAATTATATTAAAGGTATAATTATTATTAATCTTTTTTGTGACCTTATTGGGTATGTGGTCATATCTCAAAGGCTCACAGAAATAAGAGAAAAAAGAAAAATATTGGACTGTGGAATCAAAGAAAACTGGTCTTTTATACTTATTTGCAATTGGATCCCCCATGTCAGGAATGGACATCCACTTGCTTTTTAGAGCCTGGCCAACATCTTCATACCATTCAATTCTGTCTGAATAAGAGGATACTGAGGGAATTAAGGTGTTCATGGCTTCATAAAAGTCTTGATTTTGTTGAATTTCTTCAGAAAAGTCAACTCTGACATCAGCCCATTGATCTTGAGTCTGGTAAATGTAGTGGGACACTGTTCTGTAGCCACAGTTTCCATCACCCTGGACATTGATGGCCTTGAAGGTGTATTTCAATATAAACTTGGGCAAGTCTTCTGAGCCAGTTATCTGATAAAATAAGGTTAAAAAATGAATAAATATCAAAATAAACAAGAGAAATATACATTAAAAAGAATCAGAAACTCACAAAAAGCTTGGATAATTCATCACTTGTGTGATAATTGCTTTGACAATGCTCACAGGTCAAGTCAATTGCATCATATATATTTAAACTGGTTTCAGGCTTGTGTGATTTTCTTTGTGAGGTTTTGCTTCCAATTGCCAATCTTCTGGACATTCTAAGGGTGACTTCTGATTTATTTAATTCAGTTTCTGAGGGTGGTGAATCTGATGAACTAATTGATTTAGATAATGGATCCTCAGAATCTTCAGAATATTCAGATGAGTGCACTTCCATAATTGGAGAGGGGAAATTTGACTGCGATCTTGATTTTGTTGTGCTGGTCACTTTTGATTGGGGTCTTCCTCTTCTCTTGGATTGACTTTCAATTATTTCAAATCTTGAAGGTTCTCTTTTGTTTGAATTTTTGTTTTTATTCTTGGCTCCTTGAGGTCTTCCACAGATATTCTTGCATTCTAGAGGGTCTTCATAATATTTATCATCCTCTTGACTCTTGGGAATTTGATCAAATGGGACTTTTCCAGTCAAAACATCTTGAAAATGTTGAAGAATTGGGGTGATTTCTGCCATTAGTCTTTGAAAAAGGTCTTCCCCAATAGCTTCAAATATTTTCTGGCCTTCATTCTTTCTTTCTTTTCCAACACTTTGATCATCACCTTGAAAACCAGCCTGAGAAGAATATGACAAATAAAATCAGTTAATAAGAAATTAAAAAACCCTCACAGGCAAATTCAAATGCCATTGAGGATGGAAGTCTGATATTTAAGGCCTTTGGCGCTTGGCAAACACCTTTTGGGTCTTATGTTTGCAAGGAATGCCTTGATAATTGTTGTATTTGTTGGTGCATTTTTCATTGGGAGGAAATTTGGTTTTGAAATTGTCAAAGGCCATCTGAAGAGCATAATGAGACACCTTTCCATTGAGGGCACAGATGTGTGGATGAAAATTCTTGACATGGACAATCATTTCTTTGGAGATTCTGTTGATAATTTCAATAAATTGATTTCTGAATGCCATGTGGAGAGCCCTAACTACCTCCAGGAGAGCACCAGTGGACTTTTGGAGCCAAAGTTTCACCATGGCATGGGCACCTTCAACTCTGGAGGTGGAGCCCACACCCAGGTGGAAATGGTGGTTGGTCCAAGCTGGCACATAATACTCCTTTAGAGGAAGCCAGGTATCTTCCAAGTACTTCAAGACTTCAGGATTTTTGACTTGCTTTTGAAGCTTTTTCCAGTTGTCTTTGTAAGACTTTTCAGTGGGTGAATACATAACCTGAGAAATGAATCCCAAAGTCATTAATAAAAACAAAAATAAGAAAAAAAGTGAAATAAAGTGAACTAAAGTGAAAGATAAAAGTATGTTACTTGATTCCAAAGGCCCATAAAATTTTCAAAATCAGTTCCATGACCAATTTTCTTCATGCAATGAGCAGATACATCTTTATTGATGTGCCAAATGCATAGAATGACTTTGGAGTCTGGGAAGAGCTTCTTAAGAGAGTTTTTCAAGGCCAGATCCCTGTCAATAACAATAACTGGAGGGGTAACAAGATTGGTGTTGTTGAGGACCTTTTCTATGTATTGATTTAATTCCCAAGTATATGAGGGTTCAGTTTCATTCTTCATCAAACAAAAAGCACCATAAAAGGTCTTATTGGTTTAGCAGAACCCAACAATATTAAAAAGGGGCATTTTGTACTTATTGGTTTTATAAGTACAATCCATAAGAATGACATGAGGAAAGCCATGAAAGAGTTTTATGGCCAGGGGGTGAGTGAAAAACAAGGAGGTAATGTGTCCCTCAGAATCCCTTGCAGAGGACCAAACAAAATTTTCTGGTTTGAGAGTGTCAATAAGAGCATTAATGGGCCTTCTGCCTTGCAGTTTGTCTTTCTTGATTTTCTTGACTTGGTTGTAAATGTCTTGAAGGATTACACGCCTGTCAGACTGCCTCTGGCTGCATAATTGGGCCTGAATTTGCCTTGGCATGAGCAGTGATTCAGACATTTGAGCCATTTGGGATGTTTCTTGCTCATTGAAGTTGCTGAAAGCAGGATCTGCCATGATATTTTCAGTGGCATCATGGCTATGTTCAGGATTTTTGACTTTAAGAGTCCAAGTGGTACTCTTGGCATATTTTCTGGCATAAAGTCTAAAAGGACAGTCAAGCTTTCTTGAGGTGACTTTTTTGGAGGGGCTATCATTGGCATTTGGGGTTCCAGACCTGTCACAACCTATTTCAATTTGGTTGTGGGTCATATTGGACCTCAAGGTGGACACAGCATACCCCTGAGCCCTGGAAACATTATGCACATGTTGCCAAAGAAGCTCAAGGGTCTGAAATTCACCTTCAATGGGGTTTTGAAGCATTTTTGAAGGAATAATATGTTTAAAAGTGAAAAAAGTGGGAATTTGGGGATTTGGAATGGGGTAAGAACCTTTCGAAATGTGAAAAAAGGTGTGAAAAATGAACAGAATTGGTTTAAATGTGGGATTAATGGATGAGGGAAGGTAAAAAATTGAAAATTGAGAGGCTTGAAATCAGGTTGTTGTGGTGGAAAATGCAGTCTTTGGGGTAAAAAAAGAAAAAAAAAGTGTGAAAAGCTTTGCAAAATGGCTTTGGTAATGCTGTTTTTCCAAAAAAAAATTGGTTTGGGGTGGGGATAATGTGGATTATTTGGGTGTTTGGTCTTTTTTTTGGGGGGGCTGGGCAAAAAAATCTGAAACAATTGGGAGTTAGAGAGGTTTTGTGGGGAAAAAAGCTCTTTTGGGAATGTTTTGGCCCAATACAGGCGCAGTTGTGTTTCATTTTTAATTAAAAATGGGCCCAGGGCACCCCTTATGTGTTTTTACCAACACCCTAAAAAAAACTTCCAAAAAAAATTACACAAAGAAAATATAAAAAACATGAAACATCAAAAAAAGAAAAAATAATAAATATGAAAAACCAAAAAACCAAAAATAAAATAAAATAAAACTGAATTAAATTGGCTATTAAGATCATTGATCAATAAAAATTATCAAAACCAAAAGAAAATATAGAAATAAGAAGGGAAGGAACTCCATTTTAAACAAAGAAAGAAGCAAAAAAAGCAGCTAAAAGAAATGAAACAAAAAAAAGAAACAACAAATATTATCCTAAAAACATTCACAGCCAAAATAACAAAAAAGTGAAAAGACAAGAAAAATAAAAAACAAAAAAATGAATAGAAAAGGGGAAAAAAACAATATTATTTGGGAGTCATATTGATCATATATTGAAAAGGAATAAAATAAAAAAATACAGTTCATATGGGATAAAAAATCCAATGGCACAAAATTACCACAGAAGCATAAGAAGCATATTGGTTTAGTAATTTATACATATACTAAAATATGTTAATTTGAGCTTAATAAGTCCTTTTATATCAAAGGATATTTAATTTAAAATTCATTTAACATTTGATAGAGTTTTCTTAAAAAAATTTGGAAACGTTATGAGTAAATGGATGAGGGAGCATACTATTATTTGTATTATTATTGATAGAATGATAAATTATATTTCTATCAAATAATTCAATTAATGTTTTATGAAAGTCATTTGAAGCTATTAACCCAAAGATACTCAAGGTTTTTATAATATTAAGGGAGTATTAAATCTTCCCCAATCCAATTTTCTCCCAACTTTAGTGAAACAAGGCTTCAACCCGGCAAGTGGATGTGCGTTGGAAAAAGGTTTGAAAAGAATCTCAAAGATGCTAAACATAAGCTTCATACAAAGCTCCAAATAAACCCCAAAACCCCACAAAAATATCCATAAAAGTTGATTTGTGAAATGACATCTTCTGAATGAATCATATTTTCTTAAATGGAGAACATTGCAGAGCATTTGGTGCTGTATCTAACATAAATTGCTTAATAAGCTTCGTAAACTCTGATTCATATTGGCCAATATTACTGAATAATTTATAATGAGTATTTTTATCAACATTGAAAAGTTCTATCACATTATTTATCATTAAATTAAGATTATAATGGAAATATTTCTTGCTCCCATTGCAACAAATGATCCACTTTCAAGTTAATTTGTACAAAATTTATCCAAAAATTTGAGACTAGTGAGTATAATGATGATAATATTGAAATGAATTTGATGAGAACAAGGAAAAAAAGAAAAGTTTGAAAATTGACACACATGACTTTCAGAATTCTTTGCCTTAATCAAAAAGTATAACAAATTGCACTAAACACTTATCATGAGACATATTTTTGGAATTTTTGGACTTTATAAATAAATATTTTGAATTGGAGAATTGCTTTAATTAAAAAATTAGTCTTTTTAATTCATTAAAACATAATTTATTGTGAAATAATTGAAGTAATTGAAAGCCGTATTTTCAGCTTCAGCTATTCCATTTTTAAAGTAAATAGAAATTTTAACAAATAAAAGAATTGAATAATCTCTCATTCTGCAATCTTTATGTATTTCATTAATAGGGGCCAAATCCATAGCTCTTAATAAAAATTTGGAATTGAAGGTTAGTACCAAATTTTATTGTGGGCAAATTCATATGCAAATTTACTTTGAAAATATTCCATCCAATTCCCAAATTTCATGAATCATTCCAAAACTCCAAAAAAGAGCTACCTGAATGAAACATTTTATTCAAATTACCTTCTGGAAGACTTAAAAATGCAAGTAGTAAAGTCTCAAGAGACCACACATTCTATTCAATTGTCAAAATGTTTCAGTCAGTTCCTTGGGCTAGATTATCACTTTTACATAGTCCAAGGAACACAAATATATGGTATCTCTGACTTTTAACAAAATTATTAAGGGTATGATACTTCTGAAGATCTTGGAGGTAAATTCTTGGAAATACAGTAATTTCAAGATTTAAGTCTGAAGTAAGACATATTATTCCCAAGATATTTCAAATTTATCAATTAAATGTGATTTTTAAAGACATATAATGTTGACTATTGATTTTGGCTCAATGTATAGAGATAAAAATAATCTAAGATTGTTTCTGAGAAAAAGAATAGATATTTAACATTTCATAAAGTTTAAATTCATTGAAGGGGTAAATTTCAAATTTATCAGAGAATAATTAAATAAAGATGAGGTTTATGTCTTTAAATAGCACTATAATGGTATTGATAATTTGCCAAAAATTTAGAATATTGATACCATTGATGTAATGGTAAATACTCCTTTTTGAAAGGATTAATTCTGGTTTTTTAATTTTACACTACATTAGCCACATAAATTTACATTTATGATTCCAAAGAATTATTTAACCAAACAAGATATTAGTAATAAACTTAAAATTATTATTATCAATCATTAACTAACATAGTGGCAGATAAGCTACAATAAGCAAAACTGAAAATAAAAAAGGCTTTCAAATTTAGTTCAGATATTTATTTCACCTGTATAATTCTTGTTGAGAAAATAATGATGTGATGATTCTATATTAATATCATGAAACCTGATTATCATCAAAATTATGACTTTTGTCAATAGAGATTTTTCATAATCCAAAACTTGAGATTCAATTCATACCTTTTTAAGCTATTTGGAACTCAGTAAATATGCACATTTCAAATAAAATCATATTATATAAAATAAGTGAAATATACTAAATTAGATATGATTTGAAAAATTAATATTTTGACAAAGGAATAGTCGTTCAATCTTCCTTTTCTCATTTAGAAATATTAATGAAAAATATTTCTCAGTTTTCTGTGTAAAATAAGAAAAAATATTCAAAAATACAGCCAATGCTGAATCTTCTACAAGAGTAGGATATAATAAAGATTTTTCAAAATATTACCTTTATTATTGAGGAGATCAGATTTCAGCATATATTCATATCAAGTATTTCTCATTGAGACTTTGGGGTCTGTTGTGTGTCTTGGAATATTGTGAGAGATCATTTCTGAGAAATAATAGGTCTAAGGATATTTCCATCATGGGGAAAAGGCATTACAGGTAAAAAATCCTGAATTTTGTAAAATGTAAAATAATATTTCTTTTCATTAGTGAAAGCAGAAAGAATTAAATTTTCAGATAGGATGAATAGAAAGCTCTAGTCAGAAAATGTTTCTTCAGGGAAAATTCATTTTAAAAATGAGGTTCACAAGTAAGTTTAAATTCACATTCAAATTATTAAACAAGTGAGTAATATATGTGAATTTGTGTGATGAGTACTTCCTAAAAGAAAAAATATTTTGATTTCAAACCTTTTGGGTTGGGAATATCAAAATATCCTAAGCCAATTTAAAGAGAGGACCCATAATATGACTGATGTGATATGAGGGGAAAAAAATGATATTCTGATATTGAGCTACATTCAAAGAGTTTTTTAATGGTTATTGGCTTCATCATGATTTGAAAGGTCTCTTTTGGGCTTCAAAGAAGCTTTGGGAATGAAAGAGCTCCCTAGAATTCCAGAAGCTACATTATTCGATTCAGTTTGTGGGAAGTATTTCTTAATATTGAATATCTGGCTTGGAAGATAGCCAAACAAAAATAGCAAGTTAGAGACCAATATGAAGCTGGGTTAGACCTGCTACCCCCACCGGAAGCGATAGATTTTTTTTAATGGTGAATCTGTCTCTAATAATTTAATCAGAAGTAAGTGAGATAAAAAATGATTCATCGAAAGTAAAATACTTATTAACCTCTTATTATTTATTATATCTCTTCTATGGCTAGTAATTGGGTGGTTTATCAATACCTAATAATTTCATCATTTTTCTAACTGATTGATATGTGTATGTAATCATTTAATATTTCTCAAAATGAATTATCTCATTTTATTTTATTATTCCATAGCTTCATTTTGAGAGGAATCTCTTTTTTAATATTTCTATTAATCATTAAATAAATAGATTTTCAGCTGGTAGCCTGAATAAAATTTAAGTGTTTGGTTTATATTTTTTTTATTTTTTGACTATGTTATCAAGCTAATTTGTCTTGGATTATTATTTAATGAATGTATTTTTTTCAGATTGAGAAAGAATTACCAATTAAATAATTGATTTCTTGCTAATATGTTAAATTAGTCAGCTTTAGTTTTCTGATAGGAAACCTTTATATTTTACATCGGCTCACTGAATTGAGAGAATCTATAGTAGTATTTAAGTATTAAGAGGATTTTTTCTATAAAATGAATATTACTACAGATTCATTAAATCATATGGAGCTTGACTCAATAAAAAAATACCATTTATATTTTGTCCTGAAATCTTAAGCTACTTCTCACTCAAAATTTAATAAAAGAAATTATATTACTGGAAAATACATATATTGATTAAAATTACTCTAAATTATTTATTTTTATTTTTATGTTTGATAAATTCTCATTTTTGCTTACCCAGAACTAAAATTGATAACATAATCTTTACAGGATTAAAATTGGTATTTTTTGGACATGTGGCTTATATATATTAGAAATTGAATTGGTAATTTTCTACCAGGTGGTCAATGTATATATATTTGAATGATACGCTTTTAAATATAAGTTTCCTCAAAATATTGATCTTATAAATACAAAAGAAAATAATGAAATTCAAAAAGCTCTTTAATTAAAATACTTATTGAATAATTCTTCTAGATCATTTCCCATGAAAATATTCATTTTTTACAAAACCTCAAGATGATTATTTTATATAAGTAACCAATATATTATTATGAAATAGGAAAATATACTCAAGAAAGTGGTTTTAATTGAATTTATATTTATTATTTTTTCCTTATAGATTTTGTTACTCTATTGGGTAGTTAAATATTGTAAATATTCAAGAATAAATATTTATCATACAATCTTCGATTTATATATTAAGATAACTCTTGGGTACAAATATAATCAAATGAAAGTACATTCATCAATATTTTCTTATTTTTAAAAGGTGTCAGTTTTACAGATTTTTTGAAAATAAACTGGAATGAACACCAGATCTATAATATTAAGAACTTGATTTTATCCACATATTACTAGATCTACTATCTATATGAGCTTAACATTTGATGCAAAATAAATTGAAAAAGATAAAGTTATGAAAGCCCATACCTCTTGATACCGGTAGCCTTCCATAACTCATTAAAGGCCGTTTACCTGCTTAAAATGAGCTCAAAGCCATGAACATTTCAAACTCTATATCTCATGAACTCAAAATTCAATAAAAAATATATTTTCCTCATTAAACCCATGAATTTTACCTCCAAATTGTCCATGCTTTCACCTGTTCATAAAAGGTTATCAATGCGCATGGGCTATTTATATGGTTTTGGGAAGGTGATACAGATTTCCCGGGTTCTCTAATTGAATGGCTGAAGCTATTTTTCCAGAAAGGTAATCCTGTTTAATTTAATAACCTTCTCAAAACCATGGCAAGATCCACCTACAAAAAGGTATTTGTATAAATAGGTCTGTCTGTATTACTCATTGATAATCAAGGAATAAATTATTATCCTTGAAAAGCCATACACTAGCTATATAGCCTTTCTTATTGATATGATAAAGATGCTAATATTTCTATAATAATTATAAGGAATTCAGAAATAATAAATGAATAATTATATGAAAATAACTCACTTTTGGCTAGATTTAATCTTCAAATATTCTCCTTATACTGCATACATACTTGTTATTTTTCACATTAAATTTCAACCTTCTATTCATCTTTGATTGTGGAAAACCAGGGTCTGTCAGTGCTAAATACAATTACTGTCTGAAAAATTCTCTATAAGCACTTGATGCAATGTAATCTTCCCCAACCACCACTCTCATGAGAAGAACAATACCAAAAAAGGATAGATTTCATTATGGAACCTCTTGCATACATTATTATGAGCTATGAACTGAATAACTTTTAACACATTTTTATTCAACCTCTTTCTAGTTAAGTTTTCTTCTTGACAAATCAATTTTTACTTTTTTTAATATTTCTCATTAAAAGACAAAAATATGGAAATCTGAACCTTTTTATCTTGTGTAACCTACATCTCTGATAAGAGCAAAACCCTAATTAAAAACTGATCTATTTTACAACACAACAAAAGCAAGAACTAAAATGCCAATTCTTAGGAATTTTCCAGGAAAATTTAACTCAATTTTCAACCATAAATGTATTTTTCTCCCAGGTTTAATTAAGACAGTAAATAACTTTGAAAATATGATACTAATACTAGAGTCCTGTATGAAAAGTAAAGTCTACCCATTTCAAAGAGGAAGCTTAGTCCAACAGGTTAGTAATATTGATATTTATTACAATAAATAAACCTACAAAAACTGAACTATGGATATGATTCAGTCATATCATACCTTTTCATCTTTTTGTTTAACTTATTATTTCATTTAATCTGAAAAGTTTGAAATAAAATATCAAATTTCGATTAATTAATCATCTGAGATGTTCAAAAAACGCGGAAACAAGGCTAAAGCCATCACAGGAACCTTTTACAATTATGAAATCCCTCAAGATAAACCCCAATGTCAATTTTTTTGCATTATTTCACAAATTCTATTTGATTAATGAAGGACTTGATGTCTCTATTACTGGCACACACAGAACCCTTGGAAAACCAACATTCAGTATTCCTCTTTTTTAATAAATTAAAAATTTCAGTTCATTGGATGACAAGAGCATAGGTCCTTGCCTTTTTTAAATTATTGGACCAAATTAATTGAGCCTCATCAACACTCCAAGATAAAAAAACCAAAAAACTACAATTTTGAAATGGGTGGGGGGGCTTTTGGGTCCCAAATTTGTGCATGGAAAATGATGGTTTTAAAAAAGATTTTATCAGCTATTTTATATAATTTCACGTTTAAAAAATCCCAGTGAAGAAGGCTTTTAAGTGGACAACAGAGCCCTTGAGATTTTATTTTAACTCTTTATTGGCTCAATCTACATGGAATAAAATTTTTCAGAAAGCAAGAGGGCTTAGGTTTCTTTATTCTTACATGTCTCAATTTTCCACCAAGCTTATGTGCCAAGCCCACATTTCTATTGTTGTATAAAATAACTCCAGGGCCCAGATCAACTTATTTAATTACAATTTCAATTTTTTTTACCTTATTCTTTATGAACTACTGAAAATCAGATAGGTAATTAAAATATGTATAGCCAAACATCCAGAAGGATGAAAGTTTTATTTAAAACTCCTCTCAGTGTGTAGAAACCTTTTATCCGTATACAAACCAGCTGTTTTTGGCTTTAACTCATAATAAAAAAATATCTGGTGAAAAGTGAGCTTACATGAGCTAAAATTGATGAAACTATGAATTCAAATGGTATCTTTTGACTTTATGAAGGCTAAAAAATCCTGGAATGAGTCAAAGAGACTTTTGGAACAATAGAATTTACATAAAAAGAGCGGAATCAGATTGTCAGACTTGAACCTACTCCCTTATTGAATATCAAATATGCACATTGCACTTGGAGCTATTAACAACTGGATAAAAGGAGTACTTCCTAATCATTTCTGATATTTTATAGGCTTTCAATAAGATTTGAGATAAAAGAAACAATTGTAACTCCAAATGATTAGAGAACAGAATAAGAAAAAATGGTGAAGGGAGTTTACAAAACCAACCAATAACGGAAGAAAGTGATTAAAATTAAGATACAGAGGGTGGGGAATTTTATTATGAATTTATTTATTGGAATATTAAATTGGAACAAGGAGTTGGTGGAGGATTGATTATTCTTAAAGAAATTTTCATGTTTCTGAAGCTAATTCAAACAGCTTTCAGAAAAGGGGATCATCAAGAGTTTCAAGAAACTTAGGCTCAGATATTCACGGGAATCTTAAGGCTGCACAATGTCTGTCATTGATTATTCTTCTAAAACCTCTTATAGCTACTTAAACATACAATCAAAAACCGATATTAATCGATATTAAGACAATGAAAGGCAGGTTTTTGAAAAACATGGGGGATCTGGTACAGTGCACGAGGATTCCTGTACCCCAATTGTAAATTTTGGGAATGTAGGAAAATTTTTACATTCTCACAGCCAATTAACATAATAGTCACTATTTTTATTCAGAAACCAAGTATTAAAATCCAGTAATAAACTAGCTCTTCATATACCTGTGCAGCTTAAGCTATTTGTGGCTGAGTTTTCAGGTGGTAGAATTATAGTGGGATTGAAACAGGCATCTACTGTTAGAAAAATAAATTAGTGAAAGGGTGTATAAATGAGTACTAAAATTGGAAATTGACTGGTAGTTTTTTTCAGATGAGATTCATGGGAAATAAATAAAGAAATTTTTGGAAACTAAAGTGCTTTTGGGGGGTATGGGTTGGTCAAAGAGCTGATAAAATAAACAGATATTAAAGAGAAACTCAGAGGTAATGAGATTGAGGTTTCTGAAATTGTTTATAAATAAATTTTGAAAATTCTGAAAAGTAAGGGGGTAGTAGTATATGTGATGTTCCTGATTATCTCAGCCCACTGGGCACTTTTCACTAGGAAAATTTTCCTGAAACTGTCACTCAATAAATTTCACCAAAGAAAATTGGGACATAGAATCAATTCCCCCACAATGTGGTACTCTATAAGAAAAATGAGAAGTGTGCCAATGGTATTGTAAAGTAATTTCACTCATTTTATGGTACTAATTGTAGAATTCTTTCAGGAATGTATATCTCACACATTAAGGATTCCTATAACTGTCAAAGCTACCCTCCAGACCATTGAGCCTATTACTTACAGATACTAAGGGCCACTGTAGGTTGATTTAAACTAAATAAATGTATTATGATTAATCTTCATAATACATTTTCTCCTGTAGAATACTTCCTTTTCTATTTACATTAAATCAAATTTCACACCATGGCATAGTAATTTCTAGATACAATCATTGTCCCCCTTTTTATAGGTCTGTAAACTGCAAATTACTGTACATAACCTTTATTATTTTGTTATTTAATTCACCATGAAAAGGAATAATTTTTCCCAATTAAATAACTTCTGCAATACCTGAAATTAAATCACTAAAGTATGCTTAGTCCTTGAAAATTAAAGTACCATAAAATGTGCAAAAAATTGAAAACCAACTATACTAATTAATGAAAAAAATTTGAGTAATTAAAATTATAAAAAGTAAAAAAGAATAAATTTAAGAATTCAAAAAGTTTCCATTCAAATTCACACTTCATTTATTCTAAAAAGATAAGAATTTTTTGATGATACAAATGTGAGATGCATAGGCTTGTATGATTATATTTTCTAAACCAACCCCTCCATATCAGCCTCCTCAAACACACATTCAATCAATATAACTTCTGCATCTTTTCAGAATTCCTAAATTTTTCAACCCTCACTAAAGTAATAAAGTTCATAATAGTACTCACCCAATTCATATAATCCATTGTCTTACCCCTCAGCTTGACAGGCTCTTGGTGCCTCAAAGTAAATAACTTGATGTCCAGAGTAAGTATGAGAATAATATTCAGAACTTTCATTTTCACCTTGGTCAAACTAATACGTCTGGAGAATATTATAATATTATCTTTTATTGAAGTTTTTGTCAGATATTTTTTCATCTGGGTGTTTATTTTCCTGTAATAATTCCCCCAGGTGAGAGAGAAATAACAAAATTTATAAATAAACAAATGTTTGAGCTTTGAAAAAGCTGATGCTGTAGCGATTAATTGGAAACTGAATTTTTTGTATTTTACTTATTGAATAAATAGGTATCTTTTGAAAAATTCAGGTGCACATTCAGCTAGTGTTCTCCATTTTTCTGCGGTTTCCCACCATTTCCCACTCTACATTCCAAAAAAATGGAATTTTCAGATGGTAATGCATCTTTCTTTTTATTAATATTTCCTTGCTATATGAGCCTAATAATTTCTGTGAACCCTAATTCCATCAATGAATTTGGAATACCATTGTATAAGATTTTGAAATTTGGCAAAGTATCTTCTTGTATCACAAAGATGTAATGGGTTATCATCAATTGTTAATGTAATAATAAAAAATTATGACTCACTGTTGAGAAATATGATTTTTCTTTTAGAGAAAAGATTCTTTGTAGGTGCCTTGAAATTTAACTTTTGTATTCCAGTGGGCCTTAATCTAGTAGTTAACAAATTGATCATATTCCTTTCTCAATAAATCAGTTTGAAATATGAATTATAGACTAATTTTTTAATGGTCGAAGAGACCTGCATCCAGAATTTTCTAAAAGATTTTTGATTTTGAAATTTTAAAAGTTACATTTGATAGGTACTAAAGGTTCTGTGAAAGGTTTGGCTACCACACATAAATGGCTAAGTGTAAAAGTGAGCCCTTAATATTAGAGCAATATTATGCACCTATCTTTGACATTCAATTTGAAAGTTTCCATGTAGAAATATGTCTTTCGTCTAATTCTTGTACACCATTGTTTATTTCAAGTAGTTGTGTACGATTTCAGTATTTTAGGACCTTATCAAGTCTTTTTCAGCTTAAAGTTTTCTGAGAAAATTATTTCAAATCTTCTTGAAACTGTGGTTATGCGATTTCATCATTCTCCGATATTTCCCAAAGAGCTTTGATATGTTTTAAGAAAGCATCCTAAGAAAGAATTCAGAAACCAAAATGTAATTAAATTTTGACTCCCTTGAAGTAATCAAAGAAATAAAATGACTGCATCTGAAAAGGATTACATTTAGGTGGTAATAGAGTTCCCTTATTTGAGGTAGATTTTGGCCCAGAAGTAAACAGGTATGGTGACTTCCTGGATTTGATCTTTGAAGCTGGTGGCTCTGATTGTGCACATTGGATAATTTCCTCTGATATTGAGTTATTCTGGGAGCTTGAAAGCTTTTGTAATTTTTCTTTTTTCAAGTTCTGAAACAATAATGAGCTTATTGAAATAATCTTTCATAATTAATATGATTTATGATACAAATTCTTGGCATTTAAGCGTTAAAATTGAATAATTCTGGATATCAGAACCAGAAAGAACATGTGTTTTATCAGAGATAGCTGGGCTTACAGAGTCCATTTTTTCGGTAAAAGAATTGAATTATTTATAAAAATAAAAAAAGTTAAATTCTTTATTGAAGAGAAAGAACACTAAATTGAAAATAAGGATAGGAGAAGTTGAATTATAAAAAGGGTTAATCAAAATTTTCTTAAAAATATTTGAGGTAATATCTGAAAAGGATGGTTCCAAGAGGGTCTTTCAAAGTGGATTTCCTTTTTTTGGGGATAATTTATCGGGATGGTGTTCTTTTTAAGAGTGGTTGTTGGGGTAAAATTTGTTTCATATGGTGGTTTTTTGTAAAACTGGAAGACTCTGGTTTCCCTAAGTAAAAGGTAAAAATCAAGTTGATATTTCATTTTAAAAATCACCAGTATATTTTCAGTGCTACCGACTAGGAGAGAGGCCATTATTTTCGAGATTCATACTTGATTATACATGCAGACAACTTTCATTTTCACTAATTATTTGCATAATCTCCCAAGCTACTGGTCCTTCAGAGCTATCTGAAATGGTTAATTGAGCTTATTTTACATATATATTCTATTTCTGGAGAGGAAATTACTGGCTTCCACACAGTATTTATTGATAATATGATATTTTATTCTAAATACCTGTTTCTCTTTCCTTTTCTGCATGATATGCATGCCTATGCCAATATATAATTTGAGAATAATTGAGGTGTAAAATTTATTGTTCATTATTGAATCCTTTTCTGATATATGTATTTGTTCCTGATTTTTAAAATTGGGGTAATATATGGGCTCGATTATGGCCAAAAATGGTATTTAATTCCACAGTGCGTAACTATTACTTTCAAATTTTACTGAAACACAATCAGCTATACTATGTTTCTCAAAAAATTAATTTTAATTTGTTTTTTATTATAATATTTTCATTTTTTAAGTTTCTAGTAAAAAGAAAACTTTCATTTCCTTTATAATTATACTGATATGAAATACAGCCACAATGAAACCAAAGTTTCCTTTAAAGTAAGTTTTGGAAGTTAAATAAAAAGGACTCATGGAATTATATAAGATAGATTTTTATTCAATGTATAATAAGACTCCATAATCAACCAGTATAATTTGAAAGCAAATATATGAATATTTGAAGACAGTTATTTTGAATTTTGATGATGATTTCTATTGATATTTTCCCAATTAAATGCAATAAAATATAATTATTCATACTATTTAAATAAATATACAAGGGAAGACAATTAATCTCAATATTTACCCAAAGAGGGATTGATATTGACCTCGCTAGGAAGATCGAATTAATGTGAATTCTCTAATAATAAACAAATGTATATAAATAAAAATAGCTTCCAATAAACCATCTCATCACTCACATAGTCAGAAAATTACTTCTCATAAGCAATCTAGTTTATAACCTATTTCTTCTAATGGAACAAGAATTAATATTCAGTTTACATATGTCTCACAAAGCTTATCAATCCTCAAAAAATATAGACTGAAAGTGAATTACAATAGTGGAGATAGTTATTCTTTGACCAAAAATTTTAGTGCTTATTTCTAGCTTATCCTTATGAGTGTTCTAGGTAGAAGCTATACAGCTACTTAAGGATATTTCAAATAAGATCATTATGTGGTGAAATAAATATCTTAAATTAATACTAACTAATTAAATTATGTAATATAAAACTTCCAAAATTTTACACAGGAGAATGAAATAAAATGGGAAAATTGTAATAATAAACTTAATAATTGTAATTCTCAAATTTAAATATCCAGATAGAATTTCTTAAGCCTAAATAAACCTAGAAGCTCTAGATAAGGAGGTTAAACAAATGGACCCTGTGAGACCCTGGAGCTATTTATACACATATTATAAAATATTTTTTTATTCAAATTTGAATGGGCTTGAAAATAAGTTGGTTTTACATCTTAATCATAAAATCTTAATTTCAATCACCTTTGAGGATATTATATTAAGGTATAATTTTCTGGAAACATCATCAATGCCTCAATGGCCCCATTCAATAAATTTTTAGATTTTTTCTAATAATATTCATTACAGCTCCAAATAATGTCTGATATAGAGGCTGAAATTCTTGGCTTTTGGAAGTATTCTATGCACAGAAATTGACTTCTGGACTCAACATAAATTCAATTAATTTTAATTGGATATCATAATGCAGTGTATTTACCCACATATATTTACTTTTTGGAAATTAATATCATAATTTGGGAGATATTTCAATAAAATTGTACATTAAAATGATTTTATTTTATTAATGGAAATTATTAATAAAAAAGGGTGTTGGTAAACACATGTAAGCCCTTACGTGTTTTTACCATAAACTTACGTGTTTTTACCAAATTATGGCCAAAACACGTAATTTTATGGTAAAAACACGTAAGTAACCTAATTTTATTATAAAAATTCCTCAGGCTCATTTTTGAGAATTTTTAACATTTTTTTTGCCATATTTTTTCCGACATGGGATGTGAAGGTCCCCAAATTTTTTCAAATTTTTTTTTTTGCCCAATTTTTCTATTTTGGGCAATTTGGTAAAATGGCCCATTTTTTTAAAAAAATTCATTAAAAATGTTCCCACTTATGAATTTCAATAATTTTTTTTTTTAAAATGAAGGTGAGAATGTTGAGAATAATCAACCAGAAGCCCAACATTTTGGTATTTTTTTTGCAAGAACATTTGTAGGCCCAAAAAGTCCATGTTTTTTTATGTTTTTTTGTTCATGTTTGTAGTTGAATTGAAAATGCCATTTATGACATAAATTGAATTCAAAATTTAATTTATGATGAGTGGAAGTTAAAATTTGATTTTTGGCATTAACAGTGCCATTTATCACATCAAAAGTGCCATAAATGGCATCACTAATGACATAATAATGCCATAAATGGCATCAAGAATGACATACAGATGCCATTTATGGCCAGAAAATTGGCATAAATAGCATTACAGCAATGCCATAAATTGAATTTAATGGCCTTGACAATGCCATTTATGCATTTAAAAATGCCATAAATGGCCTTAACATTGGCCTTAAAAATGGAATTAATGGCCTTAACTATAACATAAATGGCATCAAAAATGCCATTTATGGAATCAAAAATTCCATTTGTGGCATTACATAAATGGAATTAACAATTCCATTTATGGTGTTACATAAATGGCATTATGCCATTTATTGCATTGATAATGCCATTCATGGTATTAGTAATGCCATTAATGGCATTGTTAATGTGGCATTATTAATGCCATTTATGGCATTAATGGCATCAGAAATGTTGCATTTTTGATGCGACAAATGGCATTGTTGATTCCATAAATGGCATTAATGGAATCAATAATATTTCATTGATAATGCCATTAATGGCACTGTTAATGCCATTTGTTATGGAATTTTTAATGCCATTAATGGCACTGTTAATGCCATTTATGGCATTAATGGCATCAGAAATATTTCATTTATAATTCCATTAATGGCACTGTTAATGCCATAAATGGAATTTTTAATGGCATCATACATGCCATAAATAGCCATATTTCATTTAAAAACCATCCCTTACGTGTTTTTACCATAAAATTACGTGTTTTTACCAATACCCATAAAAAACAATACAATTTACACAACCATTAAGAAAAATCCTCATTATTCTGAGATCCACTTGGATAAAAAAGCAACAGTATTATAGCCGTGAATTGAATTTTCTTTTATGAGTTGATGAATAATTCCTAGTAGATAGTTATTCCTTTACTTGCGAGAATCTTCTGTTTGAATGTTACATTAAAACATATAAGTTTCCCTTTTCCAATCAATGTTATTCATATGTAAATTAGAATGAACCATTTGATCATAAATTCAATTACTTAAGCCTGACCAAATAATATACACTTAATATAAATTTAGTTAATTCCTTTTATAATAAACATAATCTCACCTCCAGGTGATATATAAATTTGAATAAACCTATTCTGGAGATTAAAAAATATACCATAATTTAAGTGGATGTAAATAAACATGAAATAGTATAAGCTAAATCTTATTCGGAAATTACAACTGAGATTTCAAATAAAGCTATTCAGACAGTTGTCAAAATTAAAAAGAAACTTTTTACACAAATATCATCCTCACCATAGCAACATGAAGCAAAAAAAACTTTTTCTATCCTAGCAAAGATACAAAAGTTATGCAGTTCAGTATTACAAAAATTCCATTTAAATATGTTTCTATCAAAAAGTTGAATACCATCATCCCAAAGATTCCATTAAATTGTGTATCCACTTGAAGTTTTTGAAATATAACCATTGATATATAATACATCATCCAATATTGAGTATTTTGAGCCAATTATTCATCTCTTGTTAAATTATTTCAGAAAATTTTAATCCAATAAGCCCACAAAAATATTACTTTTTTAACATTGTATAATTCAATAAGTAAAAGCTCAAAATAATGGGATTCCAAAATAATCCTCAATCCATAAATTATATTCAAAGCTTTAATGAAGGTTCAGATGCATATATATATCATTATATTGGAATTTAATACTAATTAGTTTCTATCTTGGTAAGGCCTGCATATTGTAAATTTATTCCTCAAAAAATGGGGATTTCATCTTATCAAATTGAAAAGGGAATAGATAGCCTCTTAGATGAATAATATCACCATTTGAACCAATTTCAACAGCAAAAATATATTTATACTTTTATGATTTAAATACTTCCCCTCTAAAAAATATATTCAAGGGTAAACCTAAAAAAAACCTTGAAAATAATTCAAAATTACCTATAGATATGATGAAATTATTACTACTTACCAATCAAAGAACATGGGTACCTTTCCAAAAGAACCAATTTGAAATCTTATTAGAATATATTTTCTTACTGTAATTCAAATTTTCTATTTTGATCCAATACCTCATTCATATTTACTTACTGGAACATTAATTGGAAACAAACGAGCTCTGTTCATTATCTTGTCCTTAAAATAATCACTCTGAGATACTTACTTATCCCAGCCTCTTTTTCTTACATGGGAAAATTTTTCTTTAATTATGGATCAATTATGACACCTACCAGGTCTTGAATAAATTAAATAAACAATATCACTTTAATTTCTCAAAGAAATTTCCTAATCTACCACATGGGATACATACTACTCTATAATTCAAATTTTAAAATAAAAATTATCAAAAATATCATTCCTAATAAAAACTTATTTTTTTATTTTCCAATTGGTAAGAAATTGAACCAACTATATTTACTCTTACTGACTAGTAAAAAAAGGGTTACTTGATAATTTCAAGGTAAATTAATTATTTTCTCTATGCTCCCATAAGAAATGCACATTTTAAAACACTTGAAGACATTTATTCAAAGAAGTATGGTATGAGCTGATTCATGTATCTTCCTATATTTTGAAGTTAAATTCTGTTACACTAATTAAGCTTAAAGCTTCCAGTCTACTTTCCAACCAATGCACTCAGCTTCACCCCAAAAGAAATCAGCTTCTTCATGTTCTTTTTTAAAACTATATCAAATTCTCCAAAAATAAATCTTTCACTTGTTGATTTTTTTGTAATTATTATTATTTTAAAGTGTTAGGGATTTATTTGAACTCAAATAAGGTTGTTTTTTCAATTGTGATGAACAAAAATCAATCACTTTATTTTTGATTAAAAAATAGATCTCTTCTCTTAAAAACAAATTGAAGCAGTATGCCACTCAGAAAATATAACAGAACAAAACCCAATATTGTTGTAAGCTAATAGTACTTTGGATGTTCCAAAGAAATCTTCTCAAGATATAATGATAAATGGTCCTTTGTGGTTTATATAGGATTAAAAGAAAGGTAGTAATGGATTAATGAAGCATCTGACAACCTAAAATGGCTACTTGAGCAGATTCTAAATGAAAATTGATACAAATAGCTAATTCTGTTTCAAAAGAAGTGTCCTCAATTAAAATCAAAAGTGTCCTTAATAAGTAATATTCTCTCACAAATCCCTGTTGTCAAACCTCACTTAGGCCTTCCTCATTTTTATGGGAGTTTTTCCTTTTCTTTTTATGGCTTAATGTTGTAATTATGAACTAAGTTTATACTGATTAATGAATTTTTGAGTTAGAGAAAATTATAAATTCTATACAAATTCAAAGGATTTAGGTTGAGTAATACTTGATTGAATTTGAATATTCTAAACACTATAGTTTATTTCAGTAAATTATGGTATGGAGAGTTTGTTTGGATGTTTAAAATTTTCAAAAAGCTAAAGGATTTATCAAAAAAAACCTATTATTATTTCTGAATATCCTTTTAAAATAATCCAAAATCTCATTTTGGCCTTTAAAGTAAAAATCAAATTACTTTTTGTAAGGATAGCATCCCTGTGTATTCCCCACTTACCTTTTGAATAGGATAAAACTGAAGTTATAATCAAATTTTAAGAGAAATTTATATCTCTTAACCTCAATCCAATAAGTAATTCATGGTAGAAGATTGAGGTCCTTTTGGGAAAACATTTTAATAAAAGGGACCTCTGTGACTTATTAATAGCTGTTATTTATTCCTGGAGTAGTATTCCAAGAAATTACTTCACCAAATTAGTGCACTCTTTTCTCAATAATATTCAATAGGAAATATATAAACATTGTACTTCTACCATATGGAAGAAAATTGATTTTCTTGGAAATATTTGTTTTGAGTTTTTTCATAAAATCATCTTAAAAAAATAAAAAAGCTTTAGTAAAGTTTTAGATTAATTTTTTTTTGTAATTGAATGAGTTTTAAAAGGATGATGATTAATTATATGTTTGGATTTTTGGTATTTAATCATTCAATTTGTCCATCTTGATATTGAGTGACTAGCCAGACAAATCAATTTTTTTGAGAATTCATTTTTTTAAAATTGTTTATAGACAGATCTTTTAAAACACTTCAAATGGTGAAGCTATTTATCACTGTAAATTACACATGCCACATACAGTATCAAGTACAAAATATGAAAAATTAGTTTCAATCCTACTTTTTACAGTAAGATTACTACAGCACTTTGATTACAAGGATTACCCTTCACTGAAACTTGTTCCTTTAGATATTAAAGCCTTATTTGTCTAATTAAGGGTTATAAATCTGAGTGTTACATGTAGAAATAGTTGAGAATAAAGTATTGTTCTTCATCTAATGAAATCAGATATGGTTAGCACTTTTAAAAAGACTATGGTGCAGTATTTATTCATTAGCTATAATAAAGACTAAAATTATTACATTTATATTTAAACCACATATTTCTAAGGGTACTATGATTAAAAATAGTGATACCACATAATAACAGCTAGTTCCAGGATGATGAATCTCTTCAGTAAGTAAAAGGTCCCTTTTATACTTTCTGGAGGAATGGTGGATTATTTGAAATCTTCAAATCTCTAGTAAGGAAAATTTTCACTCAAAAAGGACTAATTGTGGTCCTGAAACCTATTAAAGGCCATTTCTGGAACCACAAAAACATCAATTTGGACAATAAAGAGTGAAAAACTCTGCAAATTCACAAATTTTCATTCTTGGGACCATTGATAAATCTCATAATATATACAGAAGATGTATTTAAGGTCTTTAATGAGCACAATTTGTTTATTTTAGTCCATATGGACCTCTACTAGAGTAAAAAAAGCATGTATAAGTTTTTACAGATCTTTTACACCTATTTTTGGCTTAGAAATCCCTTAACCCAAATAAAGCTGAAATAAGAATAAAGATTTAAAGGTCTTAATTAGCTATATAAGAATTTATTCTGTATTCTTTCTGTTATACTCTGGAACAGAAGATATGGGGTCTGGAAGATTTCCTTCCTTTCAGTAACTCTTTATTGGAGCTTAACAAACTTCTGACCAAGATATCTTTCTCAATTTTGAATATATAGGAGTTTCAATAATAAGCTTTTTAAGGCCTCAAAGAGATATTCAGCTTGGTATTAATAAATATATGGAAAGGCTAAATATGTTTTTAATTTATAAATAGTCTGTAATTCTAGGTTGGAAATTCCAATTAAGATATTTAACTCAGGTTTTGAGATCAAAATATGCAAGGATAATATCCTTATCATAGTCTTTTAATTTGATATGCATAAGCTAGATGAGAAGTGAGCTTAATGGCTTTTATTTGTGGTTATTTGGCTAAAGCTTGAAATGGTTTTAGCTTTGTAAGTTCCTATTCTTTTTAGATAAGAATAGTGTAGTTTTAAATGGGATTCTTCTCTCTTTAAGCTTGGAAAAGTATGGGATCAATTTTCCCTGGAATGTGTCTCAAGGTTAATTCCATTAATTATGGTTCTTATTTTATCATTCTTTTACTCTGTCTGGAGTCACAGGCTGACAAAGCCTTAGACAACAGTGTTTTGAGTCAACCTGAAGGTAGAAAATATCCAAATCAACCCAATATAATCACTTAATGTTACATAAATATCCACTTTGTATTGTAATTTTGTCTTTTTTTATTCTATATTATTTCTTCCAAGGAAGAAATTTGTATATATTACTGACCTCAAACTGGCACTATTATCTCTAACCTTACCACATTCATAGTGAAATTATTTGTGGTCTTTACCAATTTCAATATACATACTCTAAGTCCATGTCATTTCTCCCAGTATTTTTTCGTTCCTTCCAGCCCCCATATACTATATTTTTTTACCATTAACAACATTTAAAATCTTCAACACAAAGAGATCTGACATATAGTATGTTTCCTACTTTTTATAACACTGAATTATAACTTACACATTAACAAAATGTGTTTTTAGGGGCTGGAACTGACCATGAGGTTGATCAAATTGATTACTAATAAAATAAAATAGAATAAAAAAGGTAATCTGTATATAAATTAAATCATTTAATTCCTTTTCTTAATAACCATTTTTGGACTTTCTGCTCTAGGTTAATTAGTTAAAGGATAAATGAGATCCAGTCAAATTGGAAATTTAGTTCACTTTTTTTTGCATTAAATTTACCTCAAGAATAACCATTTTTGGAAAAAGAAGAACTAACCTTAACAAGAGTAACACAAAATAAAAAATGGAACACACTATACTGAAAAAAAAAATATTTTCTTATTTATTCTCTTTTCTCTGTAGAAATGCAACACATTTTGAGAATTTTAGTTTAATTTATGACCTCAATTTGAATGGATCAGATTCTCACAATCTTAATTCCCTCTTATGCTCAAGGCTCTACTTAAATCAACTCATACAATTATATAAATTAAAATAATACTTTCCAGCAGTTATTAATTTCATTTTCCAATACATCTTTTCCATGAATTCCAGCTTATAGAGCTTCAGTCAATTGATAGATATACTTCAGGAAAGGTGTTTAAATCATTCCTTGGAGATGAGATGAAATATTTAGGCCTTCTGAATCAATTATATTAAACAAAAGGGTATCAAACTGTAAATAATTTCACCATGGTGACCCACCCTCAATAAAAATTACATTGATTTCAAAAAACTGGCCAGAGAAGAACCAGTTCAACTTCTGTTAATTCAATTTAACATTCCTGGTGGTAAATGTCTTTGAAAATTAAATGGGTAATATGATTACTGATATATTTTGACCAATAAATGAATAATAATAAATTTTCCATTTATTAAAGTGAAATCATCATCATTTCAGTCAAATTTCAGTTCTCTTTTGTTCTTATTCCTTTTCTACATCATTGAAATTTTTCTCTTTACTTATAACACTCAAAATGCTCCCAAGACACAAAGAACTTTTTGCTCATATTCCTTAAATAATGAATCCCTGTAAAAACAACAAAAATTCAAGTACAATATTCTGTCTTATCCTGAATATATGAATGTTTTAAATGTTTTCTCTTTCAAGGAAATATTGTGAATGCTGATGGTGGTTCAAAAAAGCATCTGTGGTGTGGAAATTGAAGGAACTCTTTTCTCACATTTTTGGATCAACAAAATAACAGCAATCATTCAGGACTATCAAAAATCAAAAACTATACCCAAATTTTCTACCACTTTCATTACCAACAACATGTTAATATTACATTTTAAAGAATACCCAAGCCTACAAACTGAAAGATAGAATCCAAATCCATACTCAGACCACCAATACAAATGCCTTTTCTCTAAATTGTAAGCTATGAGATTTTCTGGAGTGTATGAAGCCAATACTTGGCATATTTGAAACACAGACTTGGCCTCAGACACATCATGCAGTAATGAAGAAACTCTTTAAGTAAAAGGACATTGGAATGTGTAAAACTGACACCCTTCTTGTTACCTTTCTCAATCCTGGTTATAGGAAGGGGATTTCTCAATTATTTGGAGTTTCCTCTTGTAATATCAATGAGTTATTGAATTTCTATTTAAAGAATACTTTTTGCTAAAAGTGGTACCTCAAAGTGAAGAAATTGATTTGCAAAAATCTTCATCTCAAGGAAGAATTTTGTATTTACCTTTTCAGAAGCTACTTGAAATGTATGATAGTACCATCCAATTCACTCCTGGAAAGGGGGAAAATTCAGGCCATATGGGTAAAACATTACAATTTTTTGAAAATTATCATCCAATATTGAAGGAAAATGACCTTTGCAATTACTATAAAGTGAGCCTCTTTCTTCTCAATATCTTATGAAACCAACATGTTTCTCTCATTAGCACCAAATAATAATAGGAAACTACCTCAATTTGGGAAGAATGCCCTAAAATACCTTACCATCCATTCTTCATTGGAAACAGTAGATTCTTGCCTCAAAAAGGATTTCTGAGCACTCCTTTTTAATCACACCTTGGAAGCAGAAATGTTTCAATCATCAATTTATCAATACTTCAAGGTTAGTTGCACTTGTACACACTTCTATATCTTGATATGTCTCATTGATAATAAATTCTTTGATAGTTTTGAAATCCACAGAATCTGTGTGATTATAAGAAATCCCCTTATGTTTATCTTAATCACTTTCATTACTGTACTGCTATAATCTAAATGAGTGATTGTAATACATCTGATTTGAAAAAGCACCATAACATTTTCAAGGGGAACTTCAAGGCATGGGAACCAAAATCACCTGGTGCCAGACCAAGATCAAATGCAGAAGAGAATTCTATTAGGCATCATTGAAAAGACCCTAACACTTGCAATATTTGATTCATGTATATTATGAAAAGCCATGGAAGATTTAGCTCCACACTTCAAATAGCCTAGGCAGAAGACATCCTCAAATTATTGTGACTACTTGACTTCAACAAATCCTGCTAATAGACCTACACCATGATGCATATGCAAAGTGCGCAGGATCAAAAAAGCACTACAAAATAAAATCAAATATTGCGGTTAAAGTGAGTAGTCAGTTTTGAGCGGTCGGCCACCGCTGATTGAGGCAGCATCGGCAACAATGGAGCTCAAGGTTGAACGCAATTAGCAAACTGGGATATTTCCTTACTGGGCATCAAGTAGCAAGGCCCGCCTGAGATTTGGCGAGAACTCCATTTGGTCCTACAACATAAAACACAAGGAGATAGGCTTGCACAATCACTCCTCAGCTCAAAGGGCGCATCAAAAATGATGATTGGTCACCACGAACGCTGCATTTTTATCAAGGGAAACTCCAGCAGCAGCAAAAATTTAGTAAAAGCTCAAAGGGGACTTTTGAAATCTTCAGTCGCACTTGCAAATGCACAACAAACGGTTACCTAAAAGCATACCACCACACCGTAATAACACAATCAAATGCAACAAACACCGAGCCGCCCGAAGCAGCTGCACTCAGGACGCTGAATGGTCAAGCAACAGAAAAAGTGCAAGAAATGGGTGACATTTCATTCAAAATGGACTAATACATCAAAACAAATTACAGAACACAAATTAAATTTCTTGAGATGGTTTTCCTGATTTCTCCTTCGTTTTGGCAGGTAAAAGCTCCGAGTGAACTGAAAAATTAAAATTATCAGGTTAATAACTATTGTCTTTCAACCAATAGTATTACTATAATGAGGCTATCAACTTACTTTGGGGCAAGACACCTCCCTGTGAGATAACCACCGAGCCTAAGAGTGTGTTGAGCTCTTCATCGTTCTAAAGGGCACACTGTCAGAAACAGCCCACAGGCAGAGAACCACATCCAATGACTCACTCGAATAGCCAACTGCAGGTGACGAGGAATGATACGGGATTTCTTGTTGTCACGGGCCGCATTTCCAGCTAATTCAAGAATTTCAGCAGCGAGGTATTCAAGCACGGCGGCGAGATAGACTACGATCAACGCATGATTAGTGCTAGTGTGGCCAACTCGTGGAAAATGATTGAGCTTACCAGGAGCACCCGCACCGACTCGGTGGGCATAGTTTCCTCTTCGTAGCAGACGGTGGATTCTGCCGACTGGAAATTGAAGTCCAGCCTTGGCAGAACGAGATTGAGACGAGGCTTTGTCGCCACCAGCTTTGCCACCGGATTTACCACCTGAAGACATTTTAGCAAGATTACTTGGGGTTGAATAGAAGCGTTGTTGAAGAACGGATTAAAATGTTTTGAGCTTGACGAGTTTGCGGAATCGGAAGCGGATAGATGGGGTGAGGGCCATCCTGGAGCCAGCGGACGACTCTTATACTCTTTTGGGTTGGTCAACAAGCGATACTCTGGCCGGTGGACGGTGGCTTGGCGCTGGCCGCGTTCGCATTAAAAATCCAATCCAGTTCGCACCGACGCGTATCGAGTGAATCGCGCGCTCTGATTGGTCAGGATCGATCGGGTGGATTTCACGCCGGTGCGTGTTTCTGCAGCGCCAGCAAACTTGATCTCTCACTCAAGATTATATCCCTGGAAGCCTGGACAGAAAAGGCCAGAAAGCTTGGATTGGCTAGAAGACTTGAACAAAGTTATCTTATAGATGGAAGACTAGCCAATCTCAACCCATCCAGAAGAAACATCGAACACCGCGAGTGAGGACAAAAAGTACTTGCAGTGCACAGTCTCCTTTGAGATCATAAGAGTGCATTCTTACCTTGAGCGATAGAATGGATTGAATATCTCTCAAAATTACCTTTGAACATCAAATAAACTCAAAGTGTTTGATTGCATTTGCTATACATAAAATACTCAAAAGAAAAAGAAAAAGAATATAAAGCAAATAAGGATTGGATTTAAAGACTTGAAAAAGACATAAACATAGAGTATTCTACAAGTTCCGTTATAGGCTTAATGGAAAAATATACATAAAAAAGACTATGGTATGTTTTAACCTAGATGGTTATAATATATATATATTACTAGAATATTTCCAGTTGAAAATTATTAATTATAGTTATTATATAAAGCTTTGACTCTTTCAGCTAAAAGTAATTTTAACTTCTAAAATATATTTTCCTTTTCATGAGCTGTAGATGAGGGGAAGTGAGGGGTGAAATCTTGAAAATGAATACAGAAACACTTGTTGAGACCCATAGGCAAACCCATCCACCAAGTTGGTGGCCTGCTTAAATAGGCACAAAACCCATAAACCTGCCCAATTCCATAACCAATACACCATAGTTACCCTAACTGGGATTTTTTTTCCATGAAACCCATACAGTACACTACAGTTTGAGTTCCTCATTCAATTTTTTTCCCCAACACATCTCACCATCATGGCTGAAAACTCAATTCAGCCAGTGTCTGCCACCTGCTGTGGGAACACAATTTTTTTATGTACTTGTCCTCTTTTAATCCTTCTATGACTACATCTTTTAGCAACATGATTAAGAAGTACAAACTTGATGCTTTTGAAGAAAGCCTATGTCAATTAGACCTCTTGGTTGAAGAAAAAAAGAAAAAAAAACTACTTAAAAAGGCCAAAAAAACATCACTTACCAAAGCTGAAGAAGATTGGCTTGAGTGAAAATCTAACTTCATCAATGAGCATGTGGAAGTGGAGCTACTCCTCAATTCTAACAATGAAGATAATGAAAAAATAACTCTCATGAAAATGCAGTTCAAAGAATTGATGAGTTTGATGGAAAAAAACAACTCCAAATGAACCATTGTAAAAATAAATTGGATCAAAAAGACACTGATATTAAGAACAAGAAAAAAAAAATCAAAATCAAAAGGCATCTGAAATTGGAACCAGAATCCCTCTAGAAACACTTGCACAGAATATCAAAGTGTTAGACTGGTATCATAAAACTGGAAAGAATCAAGTGGCTACTGCAGTGAATTTTGACAATATTTATCCTCAGCTATTGCTCAAGCAGCCCCAAATTTCTGCCTGGCTTAAGGACAAAACAAAAATACAAAAATAAAGTATTTCTTCTGGGTCACTTCAAATAAAACATGTTGGAAATTTTAAGAATGGTCAATTTGAAGAAATGCTTAAATTTTGCTTTCAGAAAGCAAAGTAAAATAGTGTTTTAATAACAGGCAATATTATCCATGCAAAGTGCAAAAAAATTTTAGGGCTTTGCCTTATTCCAAGTAATAATTGGCCCCATCTTTCAAATGTATGGCTTGATTATTTTAAGCATTGCAACAATATCAAGAATTACTAATTAACTGGTGAATCTGCCTCATGAAACCTGACCAATTCAGAACAAGCAATAAAAACAATTATCACCAATCCTATTGGCTTAGGCCCTCAAAGACATATTCAATATGGACAAGACTGGACTCTTTTATGTGTGAGTCCTTCTGTTTAAAATTTTTTATATTTAATAACACACCTAATTAATGTAGGTTCAATTCAGAATTCCACCATATAAAGGATTGGTGACATCTTGTCATCATGGGTTTAGAATGAATAGAACATGGATTACAATTGCCTTTACATGGAATGCCACTGTTAAAGAATTCTTTCCAATACTATTCATTGGAATGTATCAGAATCTCCAATGTTTAAATAAAAATTATGGCTTTCAACTTGGTTATCAATACTAATTCAACTCAAAGGAATGGATTGACCTCCAAATATTCCAAAAATGGCTTATAAGATGGAACAATGAGCTGCAAAAGAAGAAACACAAAATTTTGCTTCTACTTGATAATTTCAAATGTAATAAGATTATTCAAAAGGTTGTTTCAAATATTAATTTGATGTAGTTTTCGTTTCACCAAAACTAATCCCTTATGTCCATTAAATACTGGTATAATTAGAACATTCAAGGCCAAATATTGCCAAATGTTCATTTTCCTAGAAATCCGTCATCACAATGATAACAAAAAAGTTAGCTGTATATAAAATGTTTATAAGCTCATTGACATGCATATGTCTCACTTGGCTTTGAATGAAAGTAAAACAACAGAAATCAGTAACTACTGGGACCATACTAAGATAATTCCAAAGTCAAACCACTTACCTGGTGATTTTGGGTCCGTAAAAGCTGAATATTCACTTGAAGAAATTACAGCTCAACTTAAAGACATTGTCCTGATTACTCCATGCAATAAAATTTCTATTTCAAAGTTATTAAACATGTGAAAGGAAGATGTGTTTAAAAATTAAATGACCACCAAGGATATTTTCAATGCTCAAGAAGCCAATAGCCACAGTGAATGTCTTTATTTATACAGCTAGGGAATGTATGGGTTTTGGAATATGATTCTGGGGGGTAATCATATGAAAACCCACGGCAAAACATGTCCAGCAACAAGTATGGATCTTAAAAACATCTTTTCTGGATATGATTCAATATCAAAGTTAATTAAAAAATAATATGAAATTTTTTTTTAAAACAAATTACTTGAAAAATTCTTCTTTAAATTTAAATTCTTTTTACTTTTTTTCTTTTAAAAAAATAATGAAATTAGTTTAAAGTATAATTAGTTTGTTTTTTTAATATATGAATTACATTTGATTCAAATATTTAATAAATTAAACGAAAGAGAAATCTAAAATGAAGAATAATTATTATTATAAAATTGAACATAATTTAAATTTTGAAAAAAAAATTGGTAACTTGATATATTTATTAACTGAATAGTTTCTTCTTTTTTTTCTCAAAAAGAAACAACAGATATTTGAAAATTAAAGTTAATTATATTATTCAGAATGACATATATTTATATAGAGAATATATAGTACTTAGAAAGGTTTATATACATATATATATATTTAATTTATTATTTATTGATTTCATGGATTTTTTTAAGAACTAAAATTATTAATTTTTATTAATATTTTTTTTTTAAAAGTAAAATCTGATTAAATTTGAATTTATTTATTTTTCCTTTTAGATTATTCATTTATTTTTACTTGATCAATTTATTAAAAGAAAACTCTATTTTAAATGATTTAAGGGTAAAAATAATAATAATAATAATTGATTTTATTTTCTCTTTCTGAGATTAGTTTAGGTATAAATTCATGATATGCATTTTAAATCAAAAAATAGACAAAAAAACACAAAAATTTTTGAGAAATGTGATTCAATTTGAAGATATAAATAGAATAAGTTCTAATATAAGTTAGATAAATATATATTTTGATACTACCTGAAAATTATTTAGTAAATCAAATGAAATAGATTTAAATTATTTCACATTAATAGGAGAGGAATTTGTATTTTTAAATGAAATATCAATAATAAATAAATAAAAAATTAATTCACTGTGTCAAAAACACCTCAGATTACTTATAAACTTCTTTATATAACAATATTTTTTTTCAAAAATCATCCCAAGAAGGGTTGAATTTATATTTAAATATGAGAAAATTGATTTAAACAATCAAGATAAAGAAATATGAAATTTCTAAATAATTGGGAATGAATTAAATTATTTAATTTTATAATAAAATACATATCATTCTCAATATCTAAAAGGTATTTTAAGTAATTTAATACAATAATAAGGTAATTGATTTTATTCATATAATAAGATATTCAAGATTATCAATTAGAAATGTATTATAATCTGGTAATCTTCATATAATATAATTAATAATATCATCAATTAAAACAGGGGTAAATATGTATATCTAGATAGCCTCAATTGAAAATGAATACAATAAAGAGCTCTTATTCTCTTAAATTATGTTCAGAGTAAGTAGGTTTGAAGTTAAAAAAAATCCCTTTTTTCCTAAATATTTAGATATTTGTTGTATCTTAAGAATATATATATATATATTTGATATGGATTTTTTAATACACAACTATCTTTTTTTAAAGAATTTAATCAATAATTTTATCATTTATATACTATTAGAATACTAGTCAGTATAAAATAGTTAATAGCAAGATCTTTCTTCTATTTCATTTAATTGAAAGTTCTTTTTATTATAATTTGGGAATATTTTTATAATATTATTAAAGTTAAATCAGGGATTATTCAAAGAAAATAAATTAAATTTTATTTAGTTAAGATACTTGGTGTCAAAAAGCTATAGCTTAATAAATAAAGAATGATATATATATATATGAAAATAAGAACTAATTAATATTACTAATAATATAAAATTGGAAATGAATTGGAATTGAATATATTTATTTTACAAAATTTTATTTAGTTATAAACAGAAATATCTATATAAAAAATAATAATGAATTAATTCATTTCTTTAAAAAAACAATATGGAAATTCCTAAAATTGAAACCTAATGAATTTAGGCTTTGTGAGCCTTGAGATATATTTTAAATACCAAAATAGGCCAAAAATAATATTAAAATAGATTATGAACTATGAATAACTCATAAGTAATTGATATATTCAAAATTTATCATTTTTCATTTAAGAAAAGATGAATAGCTTTTTTGTGAGTAAGTAAATCCATGTGTTTAAATCAAGATTTGGATTCTAAAAAAAATCAACTTAGGGTAGCTCCATATAGTGAATAAGCTTCAATTAACTCTATCAGGTGGTAATATGGAAAATAATTCAACACCACATCATCAATACCACATGAAAGAATTGTGAAATTTTTTGTTTTTCTCAATTTCACACCAAAATAATGGGAATGTGATGAATCCAATGTTACATATACACTAAGAATAGTGTTATTAATGTTTTTGGCACTTAATTTTACTTTATTCTTACATACAGATTTGATACACCCATATTGCATATTACTCTTAAGCCTAAATTACAATTTTTGATGTGAAAATAGCTAGGGGGGACAAAAGACATCAAAGAGAGCCAGGGTACCCAAATTCTGGGACCATTGAGGCATGGGAAGCTCTAAATATTGATTCCATGGCTTTTCATGGTCAAATTAGAATACTAAAGCCTTTTGGGAACTTGGTTACCAAGTTAAAGTGCCATTAAATCATAAGGAAATAGCAGATAAGCTGCTATTTTGATGTGAAAAGGAGGTAATGAGCAGCTCTGACTCCTGTAACAATGTCAATTACCATTCATTTCAAATGGATAAACCTTAAAAGATTCATTAAAAACCTTTTTGGACTAGCATACATGCATTTACCTCATGGCTACCAGCTACTATTGTGCTACTTGCCCTTCTAGACAGAAATATGGTAAAAACTTCAAAAATGAATTGAAATTACAATTTTTAATTAATTATTTTTAAAATTTTAGGAAGAATGGAGAATGGGATAATAAATATAAAAACCAAAAAAAAATACTAATTAATAATTAAAACTAAAAGTTTTACTCACAGTCCACTTTTGATGATTTCACATGCAAAACTGAATCTTCAAAAATTCATAGAAAATACAATGTGTGATTAAATCTTCAATAGAATTGATAAATTTGAGAAATTAGCTTTCATTTTTAAATAATAAAATATTTAAAGTTGTTACTCCTTTATTTCTTAACCATAAATGGGTTGGTAGTCATGTAAAATGACTTAATTAAGTAATTATGATAATCTTACATGACAGCAGGTGATTTAACCAGTAATATAAGGTGTATTAAGGGTCTATCACTCATTGGCTTTTAATTCTTCTCAATGGAAAGCCTCTGTGAGGTGTTTTTGACCTAAAAGAGGCCTCCTCTTTCTGTTTTTTCCAAATCATCTTATTATTCAATCATATCATTAGTACCAACAAGTAAGTATTAGCTAATTATTTTCTTAAGTGTTTTAAATCCTTCAAAATAGATAATGAAGCTGTGAAGTCTTAGAAATATACTTCTTAAAATATTTTTTAACTGTTATAACTCAATTTTGATCCTTTAAATCCACAATCAATCTGTCAAATCACTCTACCAATTCTAACCAAGGTATTATTGGTGTATTAGTGAGTTTTTTCAATTAATTATTGAAGCTTTTCCCTTGTAATAGTTTTATTCAAGAATTATCTTTATAATTATTCTTGCACAAAGTTTTTTTACATTAAAATAATTTTATATTTTTTTAATAAGAAGTTTTATTATTGATACTTCTTGTAATTGATTCTAGTAGACAATTACTTCTTACTTTTATAATCACCAGTAGTGTATATAGAAAAAGTAAAAAAAAATAATTAAGCAATTAATAATTTATTTGTGGCTATAGTAAGTTTATTTGTTATATTTCCTAAGAAAAATCAGATTACCCTTCATTAATAGTAATATTATCAAGAGTTTTATAGACAAATATTACATATGGGGGACTGACCATGTTTTTTGAACCTTGAACCCTTAATTAACATATTTTTCAGCTCTAAAATTTATTAATTATATAATATTTTCTTTAATTTTAAAGCTGAATTGTTTTTATCTTTTAAAACTGGCTTAAAATTCCTTTTAATAGAGGAACTTGGATTGATTTTATAATGTTTTACATATGGTTTTTTCACATCCAAAAGCTTGAAAATTATTCTTTCAGCTACTATGAATTACATTTTTATTCAAAATATTATTTTTTTTTCCTTTAAAAAGAATCATTCTTTGATATAAAAAATCTCAAAAAAAATTTCAAAACGTATAAAAAATAATTTTTCTCTAGTGTCTTTAATCAAATATATTGCAGCTTATAACAAGCTCAGTAAGAGATGTATCACCAGAACAGAATCTGAAGAAAGAATTGAAGTGGAAATTTCTAAAAGAGGGAATTTATTTAAAGCATATTTATCCAAAAATCCACCAAAAGGTGTGTGTTATTTGACTTTATTCTTGATTTTCTCTTAAATTGACATGAAAATGGTGCATACAAGAAATGGAAGCAACTATTCAGTCCAACCAGATTGATCTGAACAAGGAAGAGGCAAGACCAGGGCCAGACCTGCAAGACATTCCTCAATAAAGACAAATTTAGAGGATTACAGAGTTTCCCCCCATTCTCCAAGATTTATACCAAAATCTTTTGAAATTCACTATGAAGCTGAACTGATTCAATTTAATGTCTTAAAGGTGGAACAACTCTTAAGTGGAAGCCATATAAATATATCAGTCCCAGTACAAAAAATGGTACAGAGCAGCCAAGGAGGAAGAATGGAAAATATGTCCAAGCCTTTTGAAGGGGGCCATGAACTATTCCTTACACATCAAGAGATTTCTGGCTCAGGAGAAGAGCATAGAAATAATAGAGGTTTGGAGTCTATTGTCTTGAAAAGACAAGGTCAAAAGGATAAAGAATTTGTTGAAGATCCAAAGTCTTTTATCCATAGATAAAAAGAAAGAACCGGGAATGACCCCATATTTGGAGAAAGAAGGGCCAGTAGAATCAACCAGCTCCAGAATACTCCAAAGGACCTAAAAAGTAATATAGAGGTCCCAATATAAATAAAGGCTGGGGAAAAGGCAAAGCCAATTGGCACAGACCTTACCCACAAGGGTACAGGTTTCCGAAATGGAAACCTTCAGCTGTGAACAGTGTTTTCAATATGGCCAGAACCCTTATGGATCTCACAGCCAATGAACAGGAAAGGATGAAAAAAACCTTTCAGCCCAAATACTAGAGTAATTTAGATATATTAAGTCCATTATTTCTGCAAAATTTGATGATTTTGATAAAGAATTAAAGAAAATAACATCAAGTATGAATGAATTAAGAAACAATGAAATTACTTTCACTGAATGGTGCAAGGTGAAAAATGAAATACTTGAGTCAATTTCCAACACATGTGACAGAATTGAGAGTAAATGCCAGGTGAAAAATAATGAGTTGGAAAATATTTCCATTAATCACATTAATGACCAAGTTACAACTATGAAAGATCATGTTTCAGAAATAGTTGATGAAACCATTTTTTTCCACACATCTGGAAAGAAGTGAAAGTGATATGCAGAAATCAAACAATGAAATAATTACAAATGTGGACCAAATTCATAGGAATTATGAACCTAACTCACATATTCCCAGAAATTCCAAACCTTTACCTGAAGGGAAACTCTCTGTAAAAAAAATTTTGACCCCTTTTCTAGCATAAAATGGAATTTCTGCAACAGATATTCCCAAACTAAAATAATTTCCAACATTCTATGGTGAAGGCAAACATAAATATATTGAATTTATTAGAAAAAATCATATATTTCAGGAATATTTTCATATACCTGATGGAATGATAGTGGGAAAATTGCACTATTTGTTTAACAAAACTTCAAAGAAATGGCATTACAAGACAAGAAAATAAAATGGAAAACATAATTGGCTTTGGTGGAAATATGAGATACTCACGAAGTGGGAAAAATATTCCTGGAGATTTAAAATGGAATATTCTTTTTAGAGTTCCATTGTTGTGAGCCTGTGAGATATGTATGACATAACCATAAGGCCACTGTGAGCCTTGAGGTATATTTTACATACCCAAATAGGCCAAAATTATCTTAAAAAGAAATTTTGAATTATGCATAACTCATAAGTCATGCATATATCCAAAATTCATCATTTTCGATTTCAGAAAAGATGAATAACTTTTTATTGGGTAAGTAAATCCATAAATTTAAGGCCAGATTTGGATTCTACACAAAAATTCACTTAGGGTAGCTCCATAGAGTGAATAAGATAAAATTAACTCTTTTAGGTGGTAAAATGGAAAATACTTCAATACCACATAAAAGATCCGTGAAAAGTTTTGTTTTTCTTAATTTCACGCCAAAATAATGGGAATGTGAGAAATCCCATGTTACATATACACTAAAAATAGTGTTATGCATGTTTTGAGAACTCAATATCATGGTATTCTTATATGGACTTTTGGTACACCCATAGTGGATATCTCACTTGAAGCTTAAATTTCTATTTTGACGTAAAAAATAAGCAAGGGGGACAAAAGACATCAAAGAGAGCCAGGGTACCCAACTTCTGAGGCCTCAGAGGCGTGGACAGCTCCAAAGCTTGGATCCATGGCTGATCTTGTCCTAATTGGTAAACTAAAACCTTTTGGGAACTTGGTTACCATGTTACAACTACTGTAAATCTTAAGAAAATAGCAAATAACCTGCTATTTTGACGTGCCAAGGAGGTAAAAAGCTACTTAGACTCCTGTAACCATGTCAATTCTTAATCATTTTCCATGGATAAACCCCAAAAGATTAATTAAAACCCTTTTTGGACTTCTATCCATTGATTTACCTCATAGCAACCAGTGAAACACTGATATTTGCAATTCCACATAGAAATGAGGTAAAAACTTCAAAAATTCATTAAAAATACAATTCTTAATTAATCTTTCTGAAACTTTCAGGACCAATGGAGAACTGTATTATCTATGGTACAACCAAAAAGAATTACAGTTTTACTAGTAAAATAAAAAGTTTTACTTACAGTCCAGTTTTGACTATTCTACATGAAACACTGAATCTTCAAAAATTTACAGTAATTACAACCTGTGATGAAATTGGAAATAACATTTATAACTTTGAGAAATAAATGATTTTTTTGGAATAAAAGAAGATTTACAGATGTTACTCCTTTTATTCTTAACCATATTGGGGTTGGTAGTCACGTAAAAGCATCAATTAAGTAATTATGATAATCTTACATGACAACAGATGATGCAATCAATAATCCAACAAGGTTTATTGTTTTCTCACTCACTGGTTTTTTCAGTTTGCTCCATGGAACGCCTCTGTGAGCTGTTGTTGACTTAAAAGAGGCCTCTTCTTGCTGTTTTTTCCACATCATCATCATCTTATTATCATTTTAACCATTATTACCAACAAGTAAGTATTAGCTATAGCCATTCTTAAGTGTTTTAAATCTTTCATAATCAATCAGAAATACGTGAAATCATAGAATCCAACTATATATTGTTGTAATACTGTTATAAATTCATTTTGATCCTTAAAATCCACAATTCTACAACAAATCTCTCTATCTTATCTTTCAATAAGTTTTTTGGAATATTAGTGAGTGATTTATTTTTAATTCTCAAAGTTTTTCTCTCAAATTAGTTTTCTTCAAGAATTATCATTATAATTATTCTTGAAAAAGATAATTATTTATTAAAATAATTTTATTATTTTAATAAAAGAAGTTTTATTATTAAAATCTTCTTGTAATTGATTCTTGTAGACAATTACTTGCTCACTGTTAGAATCACTAGTAGTGTTTAACACGTGAAAGAAATAATTCTTTAATTATTTAATTGTGGTTATAATAACATTTTGTTATTATATCTCATAAGAACAGTGATAGTACTGTTGATTAAGAGTAATATTATCATCAGTTTCATAGACACATCTTACAGCCAAAAATATATTTTTTGGAAGCTGAGCTAGTCTTGTGAACACTTATCAATTGGATTTTAAATAAAAAATAACAAAAAATAAGTATAACTTTTCTTTGGATAAACAAAGCTATAACTATTAGGTCATTTTTGCATTCTACACCCAAAATAACCTAGGGTATATCCATAGGGCTTTATACACAGAAATGGTTATGTTTTATTTTATTACAAAATTTAAGAATCTCAAACTACAATTGCAACTTTTTTAACATTTTTTTGAGATTGTTGAATTTCAAGTTGCATAAGGTTCATGCAAACTTACCAAAATTTTAGTCAAAATTGAGGTGTTGTGTATATTTCCTGAATTAGCTAAGAAGTTTCAATACAGAATTTAAATCCTGTGTGAGCTCTATTTGAAAGGGTTTAGCGCCATATTATGACTTTAAATAAATAAAAGGGCAAAATCCACACAGAAAGGTGGGACAAACAAAATAGACCAAACAGAGCTGAGCTACCCACTTATTTGGATCTGGAAGGATTCAATGAAGGTTTTCCACCTGTATTGGAGGATTTTCAACATTATTCAAACTCTAATAGTAGACTTTAATACAACCTTGAAGTTTAAACTGATTTTAACCCAATTTGGACAGGAATGTCAAGCTGGCAAAGGGTAAATTCCAATATGCAAGCTTGAATTCAAGGTTTTGAAAACTGTAAATGCTTAATTAAGTTCAAAAAATATTAAAAATTTAAAGTTACAAGTATCAAAACCTTATCAAAAGTTAAGGTTTGGTGTGTATTTCTATTTTATGTGGAAAAATAGAAGTAACTTCAAAAAATTATCAAGAATCCAATTCTTAATGGATTTTCTTGAAAATTTAACACAGCTTACAAATTAATGTTAACTGTGTATAAATCAAATTTTAGGTATCATTTTTAAACAGGTTCAATTGATAATTAGCCTTGAAATTGAAAAATTTAATTCTTCTTGAAGAAAATATATATTTCTTCAAAAATTAATTAAAAAATTCAGCCTAAGAGATTTTTGCTTTAGAATTTATTTTTAAGTTTTCATGTGATTAAATTTGATATAAATAAACTTCTTTTGTATTTAAGCTTAAAATAATTAATTAAAAAGAGAATTAAAGCTACTTGAATTTAAGAATAACACTTGTCAATTTAGATTGTAATTGAAAAGAAGTAATAGCAAGTTAAGAAACTTATTTTTAAGCATGGTTTTTCAGTTTTGACCTGAGAGTTCCTTTTATATCAATTATTAATAATGAGAGCTTCCATGCAGGCATAAAAAGAGTCTACAGATCACTGTTTTTGCCAATAATCAAGAATCATTCCAATCAATTAGAAATTTTAAACAAGGAATATTTTATTAATTGTAAAATCTTATTATTGAAGTAATTTCTTAAGTATTTTATCCTTTATTAATCTTAATTTAAAGAATTGAAATAATGGAAATCAGATTATTGTTATAACCACCAATAATATATTTCATTATATAAAGTTATTATCTTAAATATCCTTTTAAATCCACAAATTCCTCCTAAAAACTCTAAAATATTATTTTATCATGAAAAACCTGTTTTCCTCTTCTAAAATATTGATTTTTGGTGTGTTTTTAACTTAGAAAAATTATTTAATATAATAGCTTTTTTTGTTTGAATTTTTGTATTAAATAAATATTATAAGTAATTTTTCTTCTAATTTCTATATCTTTTTTTATATATTATTTGTTTTTTTATATAGAGTTTCTCTATAAGATATATCTCTGCACAGTGTGTGTGTGATAATTTCTTCCATAAATAATATTTATATATTATTTCTAAGTGGATAAATATTATTATTTTCCACATGTAATTGTCTCATTAAGAGCTTTACACTTCTTATTGTTATAATTGTCAGTAACTATGAAAATGATAGAATAATTATAGATTATTATAATTATTAAGTTTTTATTATTATGAAATTATTTAATAATACTAAAATTCTTTTTTTTGTTATAATTAATTTAATAATTATATTAAATTTTTGGTCATAATATTTCATTATATCATATTTTCTACTGAGGAAAGTAATATTACTCTTGATATTTGTTACTATTATCAATAGTTTAATAGAAAAACTTAAATTTTTTAACTCAGACAAAGTTGAACCACTTACTTTCTTCCTCAAAAAAAGACAGATTATCTGCTTTACACCCAGATATGTCTGACTCAATGATTAATATAAAAATATTAAGAAAATGGAGAGGAGAACTAAAAAATGATATAAAGTGCATATTTTCTGAGTCCTGTTCAACAGAGGACTATATTAATGCAATTGAAGATATCATTACTAGGACAAGAATGGGTAAAACCTAGACTAGAAACCCTCTAGAGTCCAAAATAGTCCAAAAGACTTCTAGAAAAGATAGAATACCTGAAAGACCTGTCTTAGAGTGCCATAAATGTGGGAGAACCTTAAATTTAGCCAAAAATTGTACCAAAATTACCAAAATCAATGAATTTCAAGTCATTGAAGAGTCTCAGTGTACTGAAGAGAAGGAATGATCTGACCAAGATTCTGATGTCTCTCAGGACACACCAGAAGAAGAATATCCTATTGAGAACATCACAGATTTTTTTGTATTTACTGAATTCAATACTCACTTTCCACAATATAGTGAATATTTATTTAACCTTACTAACATCCAAGAGGCCATAATGTGTAAGACTAAACCTGCTAGATGCAACAGCTACACTTCTGGAGAATCTTGTATCACATAAATCTTGATTAATGATTTTGGAGCCAAAGTAAATTGGGACACAGGAGCATTTTGCACTTGTGTAGGCAAAGAATACATTCAAGCTATACTTCCCTAATGGAAAGATCATATATTAGAAATAGAAGGTGTTCAATTAAGTGGTTCCAGTAATGATAGGTACCTTTGGGGAATATTAGACACCAACCTGATATTCACACACCCTGCAGAAAGTGTGATAATGAAAACAGAGATAGTAGTAATCAAAAATTGTACTTTTCAACACATCATTCTTGGAAACTACTACCTAAATATTCATGGTATTTAAATAAATAACCATAAAAAAAATATTTTAAAATGGGAGAAAGCAAGAGAAAAAAGTTTGATTTTTTCAATATTCCCAAAAAATGTCAGTAGTATCTTCAAATAAAGATATGTATAAGGAGGAATTTGTGTCAAATAAACTTGGTGAAGCACAAATTAATCCAGAAGTATCATACAAAATGAGGAAAGAGATTATTAATATTCTCTAAACATATAATAATTCTTTTGATTCAGATAATGAACCATTAGGCCCTATTAGAGGATGTGAGGTTGCTATTACTTTTAATATTGACATACCATAACCTGAAGTACTTAGAAGACCAGCTTGCCAAGAAATCCCAAAAGCTAGATAAGCCTTTAAAAAAATATCCAAGAGTTAATACAGCTTGGTGTACTTAGGAAAGTGGGCCATAATGAAGAAGTTTAAGCTACAACTACTGTCATTATTTCTTGGAATAATGATGAATCAAGGATGGTTGGATATTTTAGAGCATTAAATACCTACACAGCTCCAGATAGGTATCCAATTAATAGCATCCAAGAAACCTTGACCAAATTATCTAAATACAAGTACAGAGATTCAATGGATGCATTTAAAATATTTAATTAGAATTTCTTGATTCCCAAAGCCAAGAAACTACTTTCAGCTATCACTCACTGTGGTATTCAGTAGTATCTGAGAATGCACTTTGGGATTAAGAATGATCCATCTTCTTATCAAAGAATGATTAATACCATCTTCCTCACAGAATTTTCTGAATAAGGGACCATTACTTATATTTATGATATAGTTAAATGTTCAGAATCATGGTCTTTTCACCTTTAAATACTTGAAAGAGTACTGAACAAAGTTTCAGAAGTGAATATTATAATTAAAATTAAGAAATGAAATTATGGATTTGAAGAACTCAAGGCACTTGGACATGTAGCTTCAGGATTAAGCTTTTGCATCAACAAAAATGAAGTAGAAGAAGTTTTACTTAATATTATACCCCAGAATAAAAAAGAAATGATGTCTTTTTTTGGATTTTCAAGCTACTATAGCCAACATCTGAAAGATTTTGGAATTCTAGCCAAGTCAATCTACAGAATATATGATAAACAGACAGTATTTGAGCCAAAAGAAGAAAGAATTAGATCATATGAGAAGATAAAGAAAGCCTTTACAGAAGCACCTTTACTTCTCATGCCTGACTGGAATATACATTTAATGTTGTAAATTGATGCATGTGGAGATGGATTAGGGACAGCCCTAAATCAAGTCCAAATTATTGATTAAAAACAAACAGAAATAGAAGTTTGTTATATCTTAAGACAAACAAAACCAGCAGAAGCCAGATATGGTGAAATCAAGATGGAATGCTCATGTTTGGTATTGGCACTTGAGAAATTCCACTACTATCTTTATGGAAGTGTTTTTGAAGTGATAACTTACTTTAATGAAGTAAAAATACTTCTGAACATGAAAAAACCCAACAGGAACATGTTGAGATGAAAAATAGTCATTCAATAATATAGAATGAATATGACTGTAGCTCATAATGCATGAAATAAAAATAAAAATGATGATGGACTTAGGAGGTCATTAGCCAATACCCCTGATAACCCAGCTTATGTACCTTTAGAAACAGAACCACAGCTCCCAATTAAAGGAATTAACATAAGGGGTATTTTTACTTAATTCTTTTAATAATTCAGATAGCTATATAGACAAGACAAGAATTTCCATATTTTAAAATTCTTTCTGGATAAATACCGTAAAGACATAGCTTTAGTTAATTCAATGGATTAAATATGGAAAAATTCCTATCCTGAAGGAATATTTCAATTTTTTGATGGCATAATATACCACAGAAATAAATATTATTGTGTAATGAAATTAGGCAGTAGATTTCCTATCAATACCATTCTTCATCAATTTCATTATAGCATCTATTATGAGCACCTATCAGAGGACAGGAAAATTGAGAAAGTCAATAACTGGGAATGGTTGCCATCTTGTACAAAAGAGACCATTGAGTATTTCCATACTTGTGATAGATGCCAAAAAAATAACAGGAGAACAGGAAAGAAATTTGAGATTATTATCCATATTAAAGAACCAAAATTTCCTTTGGAAGTTTTTCACATGTCACATGGGCTCTTGGGGAAAACAAGAGTGGACTGGCACTCAGGAATCAAGAACTCACTTGGAGGGCTCCAAAAGGATAAAGAAGTAAAAGAAGAATATATTTCTTTAAAAGAAAATAAGAACAAGTACAAGATGTGCAAAAGATGAGAATGAAGCCAAAAGTCAAGAGACAATAAGAAAAGCCAAAGGCTAAAGAGCCAAAGAAATGAATCCTAAATTCACTGTTTCAACCTGCCAGAGAGAACAATGAAATTGGTAAAGGATATGACCACCAATATCCACTGACAGGAAAAGGAAAAGGTGAAAATGACTGAATTAAGATTATCAGTATTTACTTTTAATAATGAAAAAGAAAATAAGAATAAAAATAAATTCAATATATCAATTAACTGGGGAAAAAATACCCAGGGAAGAAAAGGTGGCCAGTATATGTGAAAAGCTGAAGACTGATTCTGGAAGGTTGGTAACCAAGCTGTATTGACTGTTTTGGGTCAATACAGAAATGGTAATCTTGCAAAATGAACTGTGTGTCTTGAATTCCCACAGTGGAATATGAATTGGCCCAAATTGGCAAAGTCCATACAGGCTGTCTGAATATTGCCTGTATGGACCAATTGAGTTTTCCAAGAAGTGCTGGAGCTCTTGATGCATTAAAAACTGATTTGAATGATTGACAACCTCTTTAAATTGCCCTTGAAGAATCCTGGGACAGTATTCCGTTGGGGGAATACAGTTGAAATTAAATAACCAACACCTGAAGGACCAGGTGATTGGTGTCCTCAAAAAGCCTTCTGATGGCCACTTTGTATTGCAAGACTGGCTGACTGAAACCTTCCTTTGAAGTGGAGTAATGGATTTGGGGAATTTATTTGAAATGAAGTAATGGAGTCATGAAACCATCACCATTGGATTGCTGAGGGAAAATGGTGCATAATGGTATAGAATACCATATATGCCACATTCCTGGCTCCTGCAGTGCGGGATCCGTAACTTAGGCAAAGGTCTCCCTTTGAATTGAAAAGAAGACTTTCTGGACCTGAGCTTATGGCCTCTGATGGTTGCCAGAGGCCACGGGATTTTATGTCCAATCTGTGGTTCTTGGGTCCTTGGGCCAAACTTGCAGCTCAGGTGGGCCCAACTGGAATGCCCCCTTGGCCCCTTTTTGCCTCATTGTAATTAGGAAAAAAGGGGCCTAATTGGTCCCATGGTATGTGTCATACAGACTGCAGGCTGTAGAGTCCATAGGGGGCCTAAATGGCCCAGAACCCCCTAATCAAAGGGGGTGGGCCAGGGGACAAAGACCCCTGGCCTGAAAGAAAGGAAATTTCCTGGGGTTTTGAGGGGGAAGAATTGGGAAAACATATCAATTGAACAGAATATGGCCTGAGGGCCATGAATGATTTTTGGGGTCATTCATGGCCAGAAAATATTGGTGTGGCCCAAAGGCCAATTGGCCTGTAAATTATAATATGGCCAGTTGGCCATATATTGGTGGAGGCTTTAATTTCCATAAAACACCAATTCAGAGGGGTATTTCCCATTTTTGTGAGATCACATGGATTGGGTCACAGAAATTCCTCCAAATGGTGGCAAATGCTATAATGCTTGCTTAGTAATTGTAGACATATATAGCAAAAATCCCATATTCTTACCATATCATGAAGATGAAATAGCTATGGATACATCTCCTCCTCTATGTAATGGATTTATTTCTCATACAGGTTTAATTAAGAATATAATAGGTGACAGAGAGCCTAAGCTCACATCTTCACTTTGGACCAATCTTCATGGATTTTTTGGGACCAAATTACCATTCTATATCCTCAAACTGATGGGCTGGAAGAGAGAATTATTTAAATTTTGGTAGACGTGATAAAGAGATTCTGTTCCCATGGTTTAGAATTTGAGGAATAAGATCGATTTTCCCATTACTGGTTCACTTTAATACCTAAATTAGAGATGGAATATAAGAAATATACTCAATATTCCAAAGGTTAGACTCCTTCTATGTTAGAGAAAGGGTGGAGTCCAGGAATTCCAGAAGATAAAATGAGAGAAGATTTGATTCAAATTCATAATAAAGCTTCCTGCTTCAAGATTATTCTTGATAAAGTGACAAATAATTTAAAACAAGCATGAATGACACTTTTGAATATGCAAAAAAGAAGTGGGAAAAGATTCATAAAGTACCAGACTTCAAAGTAGGGGACTTATTTCTAAGTTCAACCTTGAACTTTATTGATATTAAAGGCCCAAATAAACTAAAAGATTCTTATGTAGGACCTTTTTTCATTGTTGCCTTACATGGAACCAATGCAGTCAAAGTGAAATTGAGTGGTGAATTGGAAAATAAACACCCCACCTTCCCAGTTAGCTTGATAAAATCTCATCAAACATCTGATAAATAATTGTTTCCATCAAGGAACCCAACTCCTTTAGCTGTACCACCAGTGGAAACGAATAAAGACAAAGAGATAAAGGAAGGAGACTTAAGGGTAAAAATAAAGGGGAATATCTTGTAAGATATAGAAATGCAGTACATGAAGATAAATGGCTGGCAGAATCAGAAATACCTGACTCAGATAAACCTTTGAGCAGATTTAGGAATCAAAGAAGGCCAAAATCCTGAATATGCCTATAACTGTGCTTTTGTTAATTGATATGAGTAATATAAAGAGGTTAGAAAATGAACATTAACCCCCTTTGGGGCCTTTTTGTTCTTAAATTGATTGATAAAATTGTATTACAGTCTTTTTTATGGTGGAAGGGGATGTGAGCCTTCAGACATATTTTACATACCCAAATAGGCCACAACTGATATTAAATTGAATTTTGAACTATGAATAACCCATAATTCATGAATATATACAAAATTTATCATTTTTCATTTAAGAAAAGATGAATAACTTTTTTATGAGTAAGTAAATCCATGGATTCAAGGCAAGATTTGGACTCTACACAAATAATTACTGGGGGTAGCCACATAGAGTGAATAAACTTAAGTAAACTCTATGTGGTGGTAATCTGGAAAATACTTCAACACCACATGAAAGCATTGTAAAAAAAATTGTTTTTCCCAATTTCACACAAAAATAAGCAGAATGTGAGGAATCCCATGTTACATATACACTAATACTAGTGTTCTTCATGTTTGTGGAACTTTACATTACTGTATTTTTACATACAGTTTTAATACAACCATTGTGGATATCACTCTTGAAACCTGAATTACTATTTTTGTTGTAAAAATAGCTAAGTGGGACAAAAGACAACAAAGATAGCCAGGGTACCCAGCTTCTGAGGCCTCTGAGGCATGGATAGCGCCAAAGCTTGGATCCATGGATGATAATGTCTCAATTAGTATACTAGAGCCTTTTTGGGAACTTTGCTATAAAGTTTAAGTCCCCTTAAATCATAAGAAAATGGAAAATAAACTGTGATTTTAATGTGACAAAGAGGTAATAAGCAGCTCTGACTCCTGTGACCATTTCAATTATTAATTATTTTCCATGGATAAGCAATAAAATAGTAATTGATGACTTTTTTGGACTAGTATCCATTAATTAACCTCATGGAAACCAGCTATTCTTAGGCTATTTGCATTTCTACATAGCAATAAGGTATAGACTTCAAAAATTCATTCAAAATATAATTCTTGATTAATCCTTTTCAAAATTTAAAGGAAAATGAAGAAAGGGATAATGAATATAAAAATAATAATAATTATGACTTCATAATTCAAATAAGAAGTTTTTCTCACAGTCCATTTTTGATGATTCCACATGAAACACTGAATCTTCAAAAATTTACAGAAAATAAAATCTATGATGAAATTTCTAACAACATTGATAAATTTTAGTAATTAATTTTGATTTGGAAATAAAATAATCTTGAAAGTTTCTAATCCTTTATCTCTTAACCATAAAGGGGTTGGTATTCACATAAAAGGACTTAATTAAGTAATTATGATAATCTTATGTGACAACAGGTGATTTAACCAATAATCCAAAGAGGATTAACGGTTTTTTATTTTTCTGCATGGAAAACTTCTGTGAGCTTATTTTGAATTAAAAGTGGCTTCCTCTTTCTGGGTTTTCCAAATAATCTTATTATCCAATCATATCATTACTACCAACATGTAATTATCAGTTAATTCTTCTCTTAAGTGTTTTAGATATTTCTAAATCAATCAGAAAGATTTTAAGTCATATAAATATAATATTTCCAATAGTTCTTAACAGTTCTATTTTTGTATTACTGCTATAAAGGAATTTTTATCCTTTAAATCCACAAATAATCCAGCAAATCACTCTACCCATTATTTTAAAAGTATTATTGGAGTATTGGTTAGTGTTTTTCACTTAATTATTAACATTTTTCTCTGGGATGTTTACTTAAAGAATTATCCTTATAATTATTCTTTTAAAAGGTAATTATACATTAAAATAATTTTATATTATTTTAATAAGAATTGCCATTATCAATAATTCTTGTAATTTATTCTAGTAGATAGTTACTTATTAATGCTATGGTCACTAGTAGTGTATACCAAGTAAAAGAAATAATTGATAAATTAATTATTACTTTGTGGTTATAATAAATTTATTTATTATATTTCATAAGAAAATTCATAGTACTCTTGGTTGATAGTGATATTATAAAGATTTTCATAGAAAAAGATTACAGGTTTAAAAGCCAAGATTCTATCATTTCTATTTTTTGAGAATTATTTATAAATAGCATCAAAAAATATAAATTAGCTTCAATATGTATATATCTGACAAAATATACATAATATTATCAATTTATTGAGTAAAAAAAGATGAATTGACTGAGATTAATTATTAATATTTCTTCAAAACTATTCAGAATATAAAAGAATAATTAAAAAAATATATTTATTTGAAATATATATATATATATATATGTAGTATTTTTATCATTATGAAGAAAATATGATATAATAAAGAGAAAAAAGAAAAATTTCAAGTAAGATTATTTCATTGGAATTTAGAAATAATTTTATGAAAATTTATTTTGTAGTTTTTTATCCCAATAAATCATGTAGTCTTTAAAATATCTCAATTAAAATTGAAGTTAATTGAAAAGCTTCATAAAAAATTGATTTTTAATTTTTATAAATTGGAAAAGAATATCTTATTTTCTTTCAAATGAATTGCTCAATAAATTAATCAAAAAGATTTAGCCTTAACATAGTTATATAATTACAAAATGTAAAAATATAATCAAAGAGTATATTTAAAAATTAGAAAAACAAATAGTTGAAATATATTTAATATATTACATAATATAAATTTCATATTGAACAAAATTTTGAGCTATATATAATCAAATTTTGTTATATTTCAAATTAAAAAAAACTTCAAAAAGGATTAAATAATCAGATAAGATCTTACTTTGAATAAAATATTTTTATTACATATATTTTCCAATAAACAAAATAAGAGAATTCTTTCAATTTTAAAATTTCCAATCAATTTTAATATTGGTAGAAATTTTGGATTGTGTAATTCAATATGGAGATAAAAATAATAATTATATGGGGGATAAAAAAACAACTACAAAATTAAATTAATATAAAATTTCATATATATCAAAAATCAAGAAATTAACATTCCTCAAATTGAAATATTATATATTCAACATATTCACTTCAAGTTCAATTAAACTTCAGGATTTTATTTCAGGAGTATTTTTAAATAATAAAACACGGCTTGATTATTTAATTGAATTTTCCTTTCAAGCCAAAAATTAAATAAATCAAATTCTTCGATTTTTTTCCCATTTAAATTTATTCTTTTTATAATTTTTTTAATTGTATATATTAAATTAAAAAGTTATTTTTTTCTTCCAATATGATATAAAAGAGTTAAATACTGTAAGAAAAAATTTCAATATCTATATTAATCTTTCTCTTGATTTATTCATAAAGCCATGAATTCTTTTTGATATTCATTTATGAGGTATTTTATTACTTTATTAAGTATAAATAGAATAATAAGATATCTTATAAGATTTATAGCTTAATTAATTATACAAATTATAAGAAGAAAGGCTGAAAATCAATAATTTGGTAAAATATTTTCGCATAAAATCAATATAAAACCAAGCTTTTCAGCCGTTATCTATCTCACATAGCTTATATCTAAATATTTTATATTTATCTTTTTGAATATAGTCCTCTTATTTTTTTATCCAAAAATAAAACAGGTTAAGCTTTTGTATTTAAATAGGAGAGATTAAATATGTAAGAAAAGAGCTTGTCTTATTTTGTACCAAGGATCCCACACCGCAGGAGAAATACAATTTTTAAAACTAAATAAGTGATTTTTCACTATTAAGAGGAAATATTATTATTAATAGTTTTAAGTTTATTTTGTAATTAATATTCTATTATATTTCTCTTATATTTTCTTCATTCCCAAATATTGAATTTTCCAGTATAATAATCATTTCCATTAAATAAGACAAAATTATCAATGGTCCATAAGTAGAAGAGATTATATAGCAGCTCATCCATTTGAATATAATTCTTTTGATTAACCTATAAATATTATAGATTTAATATTCTCACACAATTTAAAATAAATATATAGGAAAAATCAAAAATGTATCCTTGGTACATTTTGGGATTTTCATTTTTTCCATGAGATCACTATTATATTTGTCTTAAGTTATTAAAAAGGGTTAAGGTTTAAGTAAATAAATATATTAATAACTATAAGGAACTAGTATTGAAATGTGGATGATCAAAGATGGATATAATTCTTCAAATTAATTCAAAGCAAAGACTTTTCAAATATGTAAATGTTCAAAAAAAGAATAAATTTAATTCTCATATGGGGTATATAATTGATTTAACTTTAAGTGAATTCATATTTAACTCATCTCATTTTTTTTCTTTTTATCTAAATATATACTCCTCTTTTCTATTTTCAAATTTAATAAAATCAGGAACATCCTAAGAGCATTCACATGAGAAAGTGTAAAGTTGGGGTGCTAAAATAATGAGATTCATCCCCATTGTGCTGCGCTGAATTCTAGCGTAGGTAGCTGGAGAGGTAGAAGAAAAATTTCACAGATTGCCAATCAAAACCTTTCAATTTTATTCCATTTTTTCGTTTTTAAATATGTATTTGAATAAATTGATTGGTATTGTGTCAAAAAAACAACATCATTTATAAAAAAAATTGCACAATCATTTTTGGAGCAGCTCAAGATGAATTGGATTCCAATATTCAAGCTCAACGGAATAAGATAGGAAATCTGGCTTGAAACCATCATTAAGAATTACTTCAGCAATAATCCATTCTACACTTGTCAGCTGTTTTGACACCAATTTTTTATGTGCAGGCCTTTGTTGCTCAAGATAGCTTCTGATATTGAACAAAAATATCCTTACTTCCAGAAAGCCACAAATGCAGCCGGAAAGCTTGGCTTGAAAAGCCTTCAGAAGATTTTGGCAGAAATGCAGCAGCTATGTTATGATGTTGCAACAGGTGAAGTAGATGAATATCTTTGAAAAGATGAAACAAAATAAATTAAATTATTGAAGGAATTTTGAAAAGCTATTTTTGAGATTTTTGGAGCTACCTACCTTTGGTACCCAAATATTCAAATTAAATCAAGCAACTACCTGAAATGGGAGAGAGGCGCGGATTTCCTGGTATTTCGGAATCACTATACTGCATGGATTGGAAGTGGAAAAACTTCCCACATGGGTGGGCTTCTCAATATACTGGAAAAGAGAATGGAAATTATTTAAAGAATTGTGAATATTTATACCTTATATTTTCTATTTTTTCTTTTTCTAGGACCCTACTCTGATTCTTGAGGCAGTTGTCTCACAAGACTTGTGGTTTTTACACAAATTATTTTGAACTTCAGGGTCAAAGATTTATTCTAATTTGCTTGAAAAATAACCCTTATTTAATAAAAGTGTTTCCGGGAAATCTCCAGAATGTGAGTTTTTAGTTAATGGCCCACAGTAAAATTTGTGATACTATCTAGCAGATGTAATTTATCCAGATTTTTCCACATTGGTAAACACAGTCCCACACCCTCAAGTTCAAAAACGACGGGTATAAATTTCCCTTTTGTATCAATAACCAGCTCTGACATGCTAATGCTAATTTTTGTGCCAAAAATTTTGCAAAATGCGGGAGGAGGCAAAAAAAGATGTTAAGAGGGGATTTGGAGTTCTTCAAGCTAGGCTTCCAATAATCAAACAGCCTGAACAAGCATGGGATGAACATAATCTAAATGAGATAATGAAGAATTGTATCATCCTACACAACATGATTATGAAAGATGACGCGAGATTGAGTCTTGAGGGATAGATTTATTCTGAAAATTATTCTTGTGAGAACAATGCACAAAATTCTTTCTATCTCGAATACATAGATACTTTAGCTAGAAAAAGAATTATAAGAAATTAAGAAGATCAGAACAGTCTACAAATTGATTTAATTGAGCACTTGTGGGAACTCAAGCGATATCAGATTTTGCAATGATTTTTATTGAAAATTCTGATTATTCCTCATTTAATTTGTTGTAATGAAATCAATCATCATTGCTCTTCAAATCATACCCAATTGACTTATATGGGTATGGTAAATATTCAAAAATGAATTTCTATTGGAATAAAAAGTGAATTTCAATTTAAGAGCTGAGGAAAAAGGACTGATTGCTGAAGAAAAAAGTTGAAATAAAAAAATAAACACAAAATAATGTGTAAATAAGCTTGACTAGTAAATTGGAAAAAAATTCGATCAAAGAAATAAATTTCTAAAAAAAGAAACTTCAAAGAGTAACTTGTGAGTTAAACGTTTAATTTTAAGAGATTTTGGTAGTTTAAATGTACTTTTCCTTAGCCTTTCTTAGTATTCCTTTCTTTTTAATCCAATAATACTCCTTGATCACGTTATCCACGGCAGAAACGTATTTTCTCATAATTGCTTCTTCAGAAAGAATATTCAGTTCCCCATTCTGTTCAACAAACGCTTTACCTTGAGCATGGGTGTTGTCAGAAATCTGTAAGTGGGCATCAGGAATCTTGATTTCATGATTTTATTTTTCTTCTTTTAATTAAGATAAAGTATTCATGTTCTTTTTACCAAGAGGGCATTCACAAGGAGATCCAATAGGTGTGGTTGGTGTTGTGGTGATACTATATTAAATTTAATTTTCTTTGTGTTTTGATGTTTTCTTGTTTGAAGAATATTTCATATGAGCACTCCATTTTGGGGCTTTTGAAAGAATCTCATATGATGAAATATTGATAAAACGTTTCTTGTAAATCTCGCAGTAAATTTCTGAGGCTTTTGTGATTTGATCTTGAGATGTGGTTCCACTATGATTCAGCGTTTGTACCTGGACTACAAAAGGGATGAAACAATTAAATGAATGCTGGAGGGTTCTCCACTGGCTTTTGAGGCTTGTTTAAGCTCAAGGGGGATTTGAGAGAAATTGATAATCATTAAAAAAATGTGTATTGAGGTTGCATTGGTCTGATTAATTCCAGTCAGTGGGTCTTCAGAAACCTCCATCGATGAGCGGCACAATTGAGTGTCTTCTTTGTAATTGTAGTTGGGAGCTTGGCTTGGATTTTTTCAATATTCGATGCTGTTCATGAAAAGAAAAAAAGTTCATAAAAGGATATCAAAAATTAGAAAAAGAAGAATATTAAAAGTTATTGTCTCAAAGTAATAATATGTGTTAGCTGAGCTACGAGATGAGGGAGGTTCATCACCGGATAAAAGGGTAGGTTAAAAGTCTTCATCCATTGATTATTGAATTAAAACAGAATTTGATGAAAATTGCTGATTAAACTCTTTGATTTTGTGTGTGTTGTGTTTCAAAGAAATGTTTAGAATTTTGAAAAAGGTTGAAGGTTTCCAAATGTAGAAACCCAATTACCTTGGATGCATCTTGAGGCTAGGTTGATTGAAGATTAGCTACACTCATAAAAAGATATTTCCATATGCTGGAGGTGAAAATTTCAAAATAAAGCTATTTAACTCCTCTCATGCAGATGCTCTAATGGAAGAAATGGCATAACTTTAGAAAAATGAAAAATATGGATTAATGGAACTACAGGAAAAATTATGTTTTATTGTTAAATTTTTTTCTGAAATTTTTTCTCAGTACTATAGTTGAATGACATAAATTAATAAAAGCAAAAAATAAGAACATCAATAGTTAGAAATAGAATATTATTTATCGACCACAATAGTTCATCTACTCAGGCTACCAATAAGGATATTAGAATTTCATCATCCTTTGACCTCAATATTCACTTCTGGCTAGGGTGAAAGGTTGTTTTATAAGCTCAAAAAACCAAAAGAATGAATATAAAATTTAATGGGTTAGAAAAAATTAGGATCAAAACATAGAATAAGCTTCACTAATTGAAGATTTAAATTTTCCATGACTTTTTGGAACTTTGAATTCACCAAAAGAAGCCATTACAGAAATTCATCTTTTGAAGACTGTGCTTAACAAGGATTACACAAGAATTTTAATTAAAAAAATATCAAACAAAAAAATTAAGGATTTAATGGTTGAACCCCATTATACAGAGTCTCTCTTCACCACAGTTTAGCCTGTATATATTTTTCCAGTTTTATAAACCATAAATAATTCAAAAAGTATGAAATTATATAAAATAATATTTTCCGACACAATGGGTGTAATATTTTAGCCTTAGAATTACTTTAAAATACTAAAAAACTTAAAAATCTGAACATGACATGATGTTTAAGAAAAGTATACATATTTTATTTCAGTTTTTTTACCATAAATGTGAATATATGAATTTATATAAAAAATTAAAGCTTCATTTATCAATAAATTTAAATATTAAAACAGTATTAAAATTAGATTCATCAGAAAAATATAAATTTGAGTCAGTTTTCTAAATATAAACTATAGATAATCTTAAGTTAAATTTCCAAAATATAAATTATTAAGAGTTTACACTTAAAAAATCTTGAATTTGTTTTCACTAAATATGGTTTTAAACATGATTTTTTGTGTTAAAAATGTGGTGTGGTGTGTATATTGGAAAATTTGAGGAATTCAATATATGAGGCTTTTTAACTATCTCTTTATCATAAATTTGATACTGGAAGAGAATGGATTAAATAAAATTACTTTTGAATATCAATTTTCGTTAGTAATATATATCTCAATCCAAAGGGTGCCAGACCCTTCAAAAATAATTCAAGGTAGGAATTAATTCTAAGAATTAACAATAGTTTTCTTCTTTTGGAATTCCTTTAATAAAAAGTGTTTTTGAATCAATTAAGTTATGGGGATTTAATATCATTCAGGTTGAGTTGATTGGCTTTCTAGGGAAAAATATCAAAATTTAATTGGAAAAACTATTTTTAAATAGATTCGACCTACTTTAGAGAGATTTTTAACACATTATTTCATGTTTTAAGCAGCTAAACCCAGATATTGCTATATTTAAGACTGTTGAGAGACTTTAAAAGACATAGAACTAGCTAATAACAAAATAAGACCAGTTATTTTTAGACCAAATTAATGATAAATAATGCCATTATTGGATTTTCTGTTTCCATTATTTTTTTAATTAATTTTGACATTATCTTTCATATTTTTGTAAGTATTTTTCAAGCTATATAGTAATTATCCTTTAACCCATATTTTCTTTTAATTCTAGAATATTTCAGCTTTTAGTATTAGTTTAATTAAGGGGACTCCTAAATCCAAAAAATTAACCAAGGTCTAGTCCCATACCAGGTGATGTTAATTACAAAGAGAAAATAATTTCTTCCATGCGTATTTCAGCCTAAATTCGCTTTCCTTACCCCTTTTTAAACCCAAAACCACAAGGAATGTAGTTGAGCTTTATTATTATAGTGAATTATTGAAAAAGAGAAAGAGGATGCTAAAAAACCCAATGGAAGAGGATTATTAAAAGATAAAAATAGATAAAAGTTGATACTTTGATATTTCACCCCCTTAGCTCTTGATAATTGAATCATATGAAATATTCATTTCTTTAATTAAATCTGGGAATATTATGTGATTAATTTGAAGCTTTCATACCCCGTTTATTAAAATTGAACATGATATCATTTTATCCTGGCTATAAGGATATAATGGTTATCTTGACCTACACGGCCAAGATAAATTTCATTTCTTGGACCTAGTATTATACAAAAGAAATGAATATCTCATTCAAATCCAACAAAATGACAGAAAAATACTCTCATAATATTTATCTCCAGGGTATAAGGTTTGATAGAAGGGTATTGTTCTCATGAATTATTTTTCCTCATTATTTGAATCACTCCAATATCCTGAGCCTCAGAAGATAGATTATGTTGAGATTACTAACAATCTTTTGGGTTTAATTATCAATTGATATTTTTTTCAATTACCATAGAGTTAAAGACTCACTATAAATAAAGTATTTCCAAAGGTTATTTCTATTCTCACTCTTTATTTTCTAATAAAAGCCAAAATTAGTTCAATATATCGCTCTCTATTTAAAGATTGAAGGAAAAGATCCTGTCAAAATTAATTCAATTTACCATCGATTCATGTGAGAATTAAAATGTAATAATAAAAATAATGAAAAATTCTTTTTTTAAAAAAATATGTATCCATATTCAAAAGTGGTTCTTCATAGAGGCATCATCCCCAAGTCATGGAATTCTGTGCTTTTTAATAAGGGAATTAATTTAAATTATCTCTTGAGAGTTTTTGTCATTATAAGAGAAATTTAAGAAGATTTTGAATCTTTTAACGCTACGAAAATATCTTAATATGGAATTCGATGATTCTATATTGTGATTTTTAATTATTATTTGTCTGATGAGCTTAATTTTGATCAATATTGCCCTCTTCTGGTGGTGAATTTATCAATAAAGGGTGGTTTGTGCACATTCAAATTCTTTTGATTTCTTTTTCAAGGTTTTGTGTCAAATGAAATCTTTGAGATACTGATTTATTGTGTGAATACTTCTTTTTTTGTACTTGATATATTTAAAAAGGCTTATTAATGGATTTATGAATTATTGGAGGTAGGTTATGTAAGATTTTTTCTTTTTTAAATTTGATGAGTACAAATGAAGAGTGTCATCATTTACATGAGAAATGTAATTGAATGTCCTAAATAAAGCTCTCTCCAATATAGTTATGGTTAATTAAGATAATATCTAGGAGGCTGGAGAGATTATTTATTTCTTTATTTTATTAGGGCTTCATTGAGACTGAAGTTTACTGGTTTATTTAAGCTCATAATGACTTATCAATGCAGTTTCTCTTCACTAAACATATATCTATAAAACTCAGTTTAATTAGTTATAACATGAAATATCACATTATATGTTATGAATAGGACCTAGAATAATTGTGCGTGCTCCACAGAAGAAGGATAAAACTAATTTTTTGAAATACAGAATTATTTTGCGTTGCTATGAGCCTTAATTTAATTTAATAATATTAAATAAATTGTTATACAAATTTATTAATTGTGGTTATAATCTACTTGGAGTAATTTTTGATTTCATTAATGATATGAAATGGTGTTAGGGCTAGAAGAAGACTCAAGGGTAAACATATTTCTCCCAATTAGTGATAAGCTATTAGAATAATATGATCAAACTTTGATGATTGTAAAGAGTATGATTATCCAATTCAATAATTAAGCTTTGATTAAAAAAGCGTTTGGAAAATGAGGGAAAAAGTGGCTTTTATATATTTCCTGAGGCCCATGTAATCACCAAGGATTTATCCAAGAGGATATGAGAAAAACCGTTACCAAAGTGGGATTCCAATTCCGGTCCAATAATGTTCTTCAATTTATTTCTTGTTTATGAATATATATTCATGGCTGATCTTTCATTTGGATTTTCTATATTCGGGGGTAATTCAAAATCTTTCCTTTGATGCTTGTTCAAGTATAAACTAATATGTAGATTGAATTCATGAAATTGTGGAATATAAGCTTCACTTGGTATATGTTACATGCTCTGATGAATGGAAATTATGAGAATATTTCCAGATATCTATATTCAGAATTTATTTCATTTTATATGAATAGGCTTTTGATTGATGTGGGCTCTTATAATGGATTCAGGTTATCTATTTTAAGACTTAATTTTATTTCAAAAAATTAGGTGAGAGACTACATTACTTAGAGGACCATAGTGCTCAGGTAAAAGAGGAATTAATTATTTTTGGAATGGGAAGCGATTTATTAATTTTATCTGAGGTTGATATAAAAAGGGAAAAATGGAAATACTTGATGAACTATTTTCTTAAAATGCAATTAAATACGAAGAGCTTTGACAAAATCTTTCTATTTAGCACTCTTTGGTTTGTTTTCACCCAAATTCTTCCAGAAAATGAGATTATAAATATATTAGGAGATCCTAACAAGGTACACTAAAAGGTGATTGAGTTTCATAGCAATATTTCCCAATTATTTCTTATTTTAATGGGTATGAATGCAAATTTGGTTATTATTATGAATCATAAGAATAAATCAATTTGGTTGGATGGGGTAATAAATGGCTGGATGTAGAATAACTGGTAAAGAATGGGTGTGCAATACACCTAACAAATTATTTATTTGTGAATGAGTATTTTGATAATAGCAGATATGATTTATGAGGGATATATTAAATAAGATATTTCATTTTTTCATTTTAAATATGTAATAAAATAAATTAATAATGTGTATTATTGAATATGGGCTCTTGATGAAAAATTAATGATATATCAATAAAAATCAAATTGAATTTTGAATTTTTCGCCAAGTATTTCTAGTATTAAATACAGTGAGTTGAATCCTCTAGCATATCTTAATCAAAATCTATGGAATATGGTATCATAAATTAACTTCTTTGGCTAAATATTTGTCTTATTTTGAATATTTTTGTGTTAAGAAATACACTTATTTTCTCATTGGAATTTTAAAGTTCATTTTCCCATTTTGGTATCTAACAGAAATAATCGATTATTTACTATGATATCCCCATCTTTTATTAATGAAAAACATTCATATTTTACCTTAAGATATTATTTAAAGTTTCAAATTGAATGAAGTAGAGTCTGATAAGAATTTAATATAAATAAAATAGCTAGAAAACACAAGGGATCTATCTCCTCGAGTTAATTTTCTCTCATTTAGAAAATATTCTTACCCCTTCAGAGCCATATTTCTCATATTATTTTGTTTTATTAATGAGATATTTAGAATTTCTCTGTAATATTTTTGAATTATTTTAATTTAATGTAGGAATGATAAAATTATTTAATAAGAAATAGAAATAATAAAAGTGAGGAAAGATAAAAAACCTTTCATTATGTGTATATAAAAGGAGTTTATGTTGAGTCAAAGTTTGAAAACTTTGGGGTAAATAATGAGAAAAAGAATTTTTTTTTCTTCATTAATTATGTCATCTCTCCAAAAGATGATTCTGAATAAGAGGGAAGTTTTTGTGAAACTCCCAAACTAGTGTGAATACAATCATTGGTTGATTTTAAAGCCTTAATAAAGTAGCCATTTTATCTTCAAATTATTTTCAAGGAGCCATGGAAGCTGGAAAGTTTGAATAAAATATTTTAAAAATAAAGTGTTAATTAACAATTCTTTTATGAAATAATTTTTTGAAATGAATCACCTAAAGCTCTTTTGATTGGAATTGATACAGAAAATTGATATTGAAGTTCTCCTGAATATTTATGTGGTTTTTTAGAGAAGATTGGAAAGTTTCAGATTGAATTAATAGTTATTATTTTTTACCAAATATTGGATATTACAATTGAATTTTAAGAGCTTGAGCTTTCAGATGATCAATTTTCCTCCTTAGCTCTTTGACGGAGCTCTTGGATATTTTATAAACATATTCACCACGTAATTCCTCCCGAGTTTATTAATTGCCTTTGATCTTCATCAATATGGCGAGGCGAAATATAATACAATAGTTTTTTCCTTTGTTAATCATTTTTACCAGCCTAGGGAATACATAAGTTTTTAAAGAAATTCTGGATTGGTAGTGATTTTTGAGTAGTTTTTGACTGTAAAAAATAAGAGTATTAGAAATAATATGAAAGGAGTTTCTCATATAATAGAGGACTTTATTAAAAGGTGTGATTAATTCCATAATACCTATATATTTTTCCCTTATAATTAGTAATTACTACTTTGGTTATGAAAAAAGAGTTTTATTTTTTGGGTTAGTAAGATCACAGAATTTCTTACGGTTTTCACAAAATCTTACATGTTTTAGCCACAATTTTGTAAACACACACAATATTATTAAAAACCACTGTATTCAACTCCCAAAAAACCTTTTTGGTAAATAATTTTAGCTTACTGTTACAATGATAGCCATCATGGGATTAGGCTGTGAGAATTTTTATTATTACAGCGATGAGAATATGGCTGAAAAATCCATAGAAGGCTTTCCAAATGAACAATGAACATATTCTTATGGAAAAAATAGAAAATGAAAATCTTGTTTTTGAAAAAATTTCACTCTTGTATTCTTGAAAATGAAAATATTTTAACTTCAATGATAAAAATAATTTCATAGCAAAACTGAATATTTTATTTATGAGGAGATAAAATAAATTTTATTCAGAAAATAACATTATTTTTATTTCTGAAAGAAGGTTATTTTTCTTTTTAAACAACATTATGGCTATTTTTTCAATGAAATAACGCTTTTTATATAACATTTTGCCATTTTTTGGTCCCACAGGTTGTAGCCCCTCACTGAAAATTTTCAAAAAAAATTACTCCCCCAAAAATGTTTTTCTTCAAGAAGGATTTTTTTTAATTTTTATAAATTCATATCAAATAATTGAAAAAATGCATTTCTCATAAATATTTTGGTGTTTTGCTATCAAGACCGCCTTTTTGAGCATGGATATTTCCATTAGAAAAAAAAATATTTTTGTTCAAGAAAAGTTAAGGATATTAATAATTTGGGGCCTTCTCAATAAATTATTTTGAAAAATTTCCAAACAAAAAAATGTTTAAAGATTTGGTGTGCTTAACAAGACATCAATAAAAATAATATCATATTTATGTCAATAATAAAATGAGTTCATTTGGAACAATTGTTTTGTAAATAATGATAAAAAAATTGTTTCAATAAATTTCTTTTTCTTATATTTTCATTAATTTGAGGTTGGTATTGTAAAAATGGAGATTATATTCTAATTTATGGATAAGAAATTGAGACCTATTTTTTTGGCCTAAAATTTTCAAATAAAGTAAATTCCCCAGAATATAAAAATTTCTCTTTGGGTTCTGAAGATTCTCCCCTTTCTTTTAAAAAAAGAATTAAAAAAATGCATCAGTTATATTAATTTTGATAATTTTTAGAAGTAGCTTTCCCATTTTTCTAGCTTTGTGATTGAAAAAGAAATGTTAAAGAAAGTATTGAAAAACTTTAATGTTATTTATAACCTAGAGAAAAAAAAGGCAAAATATTTAAATATTATGTGAAAAAAAAGTTTTTTGAGAAATTTCTTATATAAAAAGCATCCTATTTCTGTGTTTTTAGCAGAAAATCACATGTTTTGGCCATAAAATGGTAAAAAATGCAAGGGCTTACATTATTTTACCAGAGCCCTATATTTATTGATAGATTTCTTCAACTGAGTGATCCTTAAGCTATAGGATTTGGAAAAAATGGAGTAAATTGAGTGAAATTCTTTCCGATATAACAGAATATGCTCCTTCCAGTATTGGCTACTCCTATGAGTAATAATGGCATAATTTTTGTCTTTTATTTAGGAAAAATATTAATTAAGATTAGTTGATAAGTGAATAATTATACAAATTGAGCTCAAAGATTATCATTGAGAGCTGAAGAATAGTAGAAACTTCCTAGAAAAAAAATGTTTTAGAAGCCCTTTTGAAATAAATATTAATCTTTGGAAATATGTCCATTAAATGAAATCTGTAAGTGGGAAGGATTACCAAGGAAAATATTGGCTTAATTTGTGTATGATTGTAGAAAATAGATCTGACAAAAAGTCTAGAAAACCAAAAAATGTATTAAGATAGAGATATTACTATTGGGTTCTTCATTGATAATAGAGTAGAATTACAAAATACTTGTTTGAAGCCTTATAAATTGACCAAATAATTTCTAATATGAATGAATGAAATATTTTATTCAGCTCAAGAAGCTAAAAATTTCATACTAAATTACCAGAAATATAATGAATTTGAGCTACAGAAAGTAATAAAATACAATTTGAAACTATTTTTCTCAAATTCAAAGATCATCATTTGCAACCATTCTTCTAAGAAAATTTTATATCTACTTCAAGATTGAAAATTCCAAAAATACATAATTCAGAAAAACCTGGAACAAAAATGAATCTAAAAGAAATTCTTCTTGAAGAAAAAATATTTAATTTAAAAAGAATGTTTTTGGAGAGTCAAATTTCAAAAAATGGAAAAATTCTCAAATTTCAAAACTTTATCCTGAAATTTAATTAATAAAAATACAAATTTTAATCCAAAACTCAGAGAAAATTTTACAAAAATCTTAAATTGGAGTTATGAATCGAAATTAATTATTAATTTCATTTTGGATTAGCTATGTCACAGGGGATAGAGTTCCCAAAGAGCTTCATACTCTTTCTAAATTTAATTTAAATAATGCATTAATAATTCCAGATTTATAAGAGTAGCTCTAGTGATAAAAGTATCACATACTTATAGAGATAAATTTTGAAACACTTGATTCTATATAACTTCAAGAATACCACATTTAGAGCTATATTTCATGAACTACCTTGAAAATGGGTGAATTGAAAGGAATGTTTATTGTGTTTATAGTCCCTTTTTCTTATATAGCTTGAAATTACTTTCTGGAGTATAGATTCATACATGTGCCAGACCTATACCCAGTAGGACTTATTTTTGAGAAAGAATAATTAAAAAAATTAAAAAGTAAATTTCAAAACAAAAATTGTCTTCATGATAAGAAATTTCCTAATACTTTTCTTGCTCTGTTTCTGTGCTTAGAAATTTCATACAGTGTAGCTGAATTTTCTCATTTAATTAATTTGATATAAAATTCAGATTTTATAGTAGGATTAATATGTACCTTGATAGCATAAATTAAAAAATAAGATTATAGAATGTATTCAAGAGCCTGTTCTTTAACCAATTCTGAATAAAAGAAATTGAGAGGTTCACCAACTCTCTAGAGAAATTCTTTTACAAATTTTTGATTGTGTCAATTTTTAATATTTTTGCTGATATGTACAAATTTTCAGTAAATAAGTGTGTTTTAAAAGAATGTTGGATGGTTAGTATTTTAATCTTTTTGATAAATAGAAGGGAGTAAAAGTTTTTGTTGAAACTGAGACATGGGACTGCATAGCTAATTGTCCTTATTCCAAAAGCTAATGGGTCATTTTATTTATCTGTGGGGATGTTGAGGGGTACTGATATTCTTTTATCATCCTTATAAACTTTGAAAATATTTCAAATACTTGACCATATTGAAAAAATTCCATATATAAGCCTATTTAGAGGATTAAAATTCTTTATATGAGGAAAATTTCAATACTGGTGTATTTTTTAAGAAAAATCTAAAAATCATCCTTATTAGAATTATTGAAATATTATATTCCCAACTTTTTTGAAAACTTAAAAAAGCTATTTCTGTAATTTTGTATTGGATAAACTCTGAAATCAATAAATTCTTGAAATATTCATTGTCTATCCTTTATAGAGGATTCAAAATTTGATCAATATTGTTTTTTGTAAGGCTCTAGGTATGTAGCCAAATGGGTTTTCATCTTTGATAACCAAGTCCTCATGTGTATAATTATTATTTTTTTTTTTTTTGTGAAGCCATGTTGATCATAGGTTGAATTTCAGCTTATTGAGCTTATATCATTTTCTAAAAATATTTTCAGTCCATTATAATAGATATAACTTGACTAATTTTTTAGCCAATGGCGTTATCTGAAATTTTTGTCTTAATTGATATATTTTCTTTATTCAAATATAAATTGAGATCATATCTAAAGTACTGAGCTTCCTCTGAAGTGATCATACACTTGAGAATTTCATGTATCATTATTTGATAGGGGAAGATCTAAAATTTAATAATTGTCATCAATATTTATAGTTAAATCTAAATGAAACATTTGAGAATGGTCCTCTGTAAAGACCTAATAAGTGTTACCCTTTCAAGTTTTTCCTTATGAAATATGTATTGGACCCTTATACCTTAATTATTCCGATTTTCAAACGTTCATAAGCTCATAATGGGTTTGACAATTTAGCAACTGTAATGAAAAAATAAATGTTATTATAGTATTCAAAATGAAAGAACACTCATATTTTATTTTTTAACCATAGAAAAAACTAACTTCATCCTTCAAAATTCTCATCAAAATTTGAGGAAATCAGGAACTCTATTATTATATCTATCTTTGGAATAACTTAGGTCAAATTTGTAATTCATTCCTTGTGAAACTTGCGGTATATTTTACATACCCAAATAGGCCGCAATTATCTTAAAAAATAAAATTTGAATTGTGCATAACTAATAAGTCATTCATATATTCAAAATTCATCATTTTTGATTTCAGAAAAGATGAATAGCTTTTTATTGAGTAGGTAGATCCATGTATTTAAGGCCAGATTTGGATTCTACACAAAAATTCACCTAGGGTAGCTCCATAGAGTGAAAAAGCTCAAATTAACTCTTTGAGGTGGTAAAATGGAAAATACTTCAATACCACATCAGCAATACCACATAAAAGATCCGTGAAAATTTTTGTTTTTCTTAATTTCACACCAAAATAATGGGAATGTGAGAAATCCCATGTTACATATACACTAAGAATAGTGTTATGCATGTTTTGAGCACTTAATATCATGGTATTCTTACATGGACTTTTGGTACACCCACTGTGGATATCTCACTTTAAGCTTAATTTTTTATTTTGACGTGAAAAATAAGCAAGGGGGACAAAAGACATCAAAGAGAGCCAGGGTACCCAACTTCTGAGGCCTCAGAGGCGTGGACAGCTCCAAAGCTTGGATACATGGCTGATCTTGGCCCAATTAGTAAACTAAAACACTTTGGGAACTTGGTTACCATGTTACAACTACAGTAAATCTTAAGAAAATAGCAAATAACCTGCTATTTTGACTGGCCAAGGAGGTAAAAAGCTACTCAGACTCCTGTAACCATGTTGATTATTAATTATTTTCCATTGATAAACCCCAAAAGAGTAATTAAAACCCTTTTTGGACTTGTATCCATTGATTTACCTCATAGCAACCAGTTAAACACTGATATTTGCAATTCTACGTAGAAATGGGGTAAAAACTTCAAAAATTCATTAAAAATACAATTCTTAATGAATCTTTCTGAAACTTTAAGGACCAATGGAGAACTGTATTATCTATGGTACAACAAAAAAGAATTACAGCTTTACTTACAGTCCATTTTTGACTATTCTATGTGAAACACTGAATCTTCAAAAATTCACAGTAATTACAACCTGTGATGAAATTGCCAATAACATTGATAACTTTGAGAAATAAATGATTATTATGGAATAAAAGAAAATTTATAGATGTTACTCCTTTTATTCTTAACCATATTGGGGTTGGTAGTCATGTAAAAGCATCAATTAAGTAATCATGATAATCTTACGTGACAACAGATGATGCAATCAATAATCCAAAAGGGTTTATTGTTTTCTCACTCACTGGTTTTTCAGTTTTCTCCATGGAACACCTCTGTGAGCTGTTGTTTACTCCAAAGAGGCCTCCTCTTTCTGTTTTTTCCACATCATCATCATCTTATTATCATTTATAACATTGTTACCAACAAGTAAGTATTAGTTAAAGCTATTCTTAAGTGTTTTAATTCCTTCAGAATCAATCAGAAAGACGTGAGATCATAGAATCCAACTATAAACTGTTGTAATACTCTTATAAATTCATTTTGATCCTTTAAATCAGCAATTCTACGTCAAATCTCTCTATCTTATCTTTCAATAAGCTCTTTGGAATATTAGTGAGTGATTTATCTTTAATTCTTAAAGTTTTTTTTTCTAAAATTAGTTTTCTTCCAGAATTACCATTATAATTATTCTTGAAAAAGAGAATTATATATTAAAATAATTTTATTATTAAAATATTCTTGTAATTGATTCTTGTAGACAATTACTTTCTCACTGTTAAAATCACTAGTAGTGTTTAACATGTAAAAGAAATAATTCTTTAATTATTTAATTGTGGTTATAATAACACCTTGTTATTATATTTCATAAGAAAAGTCATAGTACTGTTGATTAATAGTAATATTATCATCAGTTTCATAGACACATCTTACATTCCTGCTTTTTGTAACCTCAATTTCACCAGAAAATATGACCTCCTCAGATTTCTCTGGTGTTTACTTTACCATATCTGGATGGAGTGTATAAATATTGTTCTGATTTATGTTAAGTATTAAATTCATATTATTAATAGCTGTTTATATGTAGAAAATTTATTTTATATGAGAAAGATTCCCAGTTACTAATAGGGGCCGTGAAGCTTATTTAATATTACCAAATGAAAATAGAGTTTTTTCTAAGGAGACTTTCATATCAGGGCTATCATTTGGAGTAACAAATATCTCTTCCATTTAGAGGGCTCTAGGCTTAATACAATTGATATTTAAGCTACTTTTAGAATAAATAATTATTGACATGAAAATAGGTTAGATATTGAAATTTAACTAAAAAATATTCTGATTATCTCAAATCAGAAACTTTTGATTCAAAAATCTCTGACTGCAACTTATGGTTTAAGGCCAAAAATATAATATTTAATTTTTCTTTACATTATTTTTATCGCTATCTAAAACAAGTAAAATACCTTTGTATATTTTTTACTCAAAAGCACTATACTCTTTATTATTTAAAGAGGACGAAGTCCTTTGTAACTTAAACGTGGAAAAAAATATATCAAGAAAATAAAATAATTATAATTATAAAATAATCATCGTACCTGCTACCTTAACAGGCTATCAGTACCAAATTCCTTGTATCTGGGATTATTTTTTATAGTATCAATAATTTAATATTAATTTTATTTTAATCATCCCAGCTATATGAACCCCAAAGGAATTCTCTACTGGATTTATCACAGAAATTAATCATCTTATTATTATTTTTCAATTTCATGGGAGGAAAATCCTACTAGTCATCTTAAACTTAAGAGGATGTAACCCAACTGGTTTTTTTATAATTCACATATTCAGGGGAGAGTATCCCACTGGCTTATGGGTCAATAAATCCTTTAGTTAATCACTTACTGTTAAATTTAGAAAAATAATTCACTAAGGTTACAATGATGGAGTCAGAGCTAAATAATATTGGTGCACTAGATATAAGTATAGGCACAGATAAGAAATCACAGAAATTACAAGAAAGACTTAATAAAAAGGCATACAATCTCATAATTTTATTTCTAAATGAAGATAATCTTTTATTTTTCTCCAGTATGCTCAACCAAATCCAAAAAAGATATGGAAAGGTTCTTTGGAAAATCTTAAAAATATACATGTTAAATGACATATCAAGCCAAACTTTGGCATTTACCAACTTCATTCAAGTAAAATTCTCACAAACGCCTGATTTTGTTCAAGGAATAGAAACTACAGTCAGAAAAATGCGGCTTTTAGGCTTTAAATAAGAATAGTTGTAAATTATATTCATGGTTTTAAGAAAGTTTAAACCCAAAATTGATTCCTTTGTTTGTGCGATGTCCCACAATTTTCAAAATCAAGGTTTATATTTAATACTAGATAAGTTAGAGAAAGTCCATTTAGAGTTTGGATCAAGTGAAGAAGGCCATTAAGACAGAGCTTCATTATACATCCAAATAAATAAGAGTTATTGCAGCTATTGCAAAAATAAAAGCCACTTACAAGAATACTGTTGGACAAAGTATTCTGAGAAAAATCTAATTAATTTTATTTTTCAAGCCAATGAGGATTAGAATTAAGTAGAATTATAATAACCGTCAATAGTGAAGGTTTATTCTGGAATATGCCACCATTGAGAAATTCTTCCCCTTCCAAATAAAATTCCTCATTGCTATTTATTTTACTTTATTTACATAACTTTTCTTGATATCTAATAAAAGTAAAACACTTTTGTATATTGTTTATTGTATATTTTTTGAATAAAGAGAGCTTTAGTTGTTGGTATTTTAAGATTTAGTAGTTTTTTGTAACATAGAAACGAGAAATATATCTATTAAGAAAATATAATAATACTACTTTCATCATCATCATTGTAGCTGCTACATTAACAGATGAAAACACATTTATGGGTAAGAAATAATGAAGTTACTAATTGAAATACTCCTTTGCTTCAGAATAAACATTTTTCTCCAAAATTAATAAGATTTATTGTAAATTCAACTGCAGATTGTGATTTATGTGAATTTTTAAAAATTAAGTGTTTCACATGGAATGTTCAAAAATGGACTGTACTTAAAGCTTTGAATGGAAATTATTCATTAATTATTATTTGAAGGAATAGGATTTAATACCAAATTTCTAGTATTTGATGAAATATTTGGATATTTTACTCCAGAATTCTATTTTTAATTATTTTTTGAAGTTTCACCTCCTTTTCTATGCTTTTCAGGTAAATAGCATAGTGAAAGCTGGTTTCCATGGGTTAATTACATAGATAATAGTCCACAAGGGCTCTTAATTAGTCATTTTAGATTTGAAAATAATAAAATATCAATGATAGAAATAGATAACCAAGTCAAAGGTGCTCATTACCTCCTTGGAACATCAAAATAGCAGCCTATTTTTTAGCTTCTCATGTTTCAGTGGGACTTGGATTTAGTAGAAAAGCTACCAAAAATATTTATAATACTTATTGGGTCATAATCGGCCATTGATCAAATCTCTTTAGCTGGATATTACTAAGAGGCCCCAGAATTCATGTACCCTGGCTCTGTTTGATGTCTTTTGTTTCCCTTAACAATTTTTTACATTGGAATAGTAATTCTGCCTTTAAGACTGATATTGAATATGGATTTAACAGTACTTTATTAACAAATAAGTTACTTCTAAGCTCTAAAAGGATGAATAACCCTGGATTTAGCTCATATTTAATATGGGAGCTGTTAGAATCCCATTATCTTGGAATAAAAATGCTAAAAAACAATTTACAAAAATATTTTATATGGTTTTGATTATGAGGTGTTGAGCTATTTTCAATATCAAAACCTCATAAATTCAATTTAAGGCTATCAATATTAAGGAGCTATTCTAGGCGAGTTCTTTGACTTAATAGATTTACTTTCAAAAGCTTCATGTACAGTTCTTTTTGTAAAAAATGATAGATTTCAAATACTCACATAATTTATTGGTTTTGTGCATTCCAAAAGTGATTCAAAGCTATCTGCGGCTTATTTGGGTCTGTGAAAAATACTTCAAGCCTCACAATAGTCCAATTTCTCTATATTTTACAGCTTCCATCCAGGTCATTACTAATATTAAAGAGCTTTGTTACAAATCTTACATTAGATTCCCCTCTCCACTGTATATCACAACATATCTTATTTAGTAGAAAAATAAATAAAGAAAATTATAGAATGAATATATGAGCCATTCCTATTCAGCTTTGATAATGTTAAACCACTTTAAGAATTTTTGAAAACTTCTGTCACAGAACATGGGTATGCAATACCACCAAGGAGCTATCAAAAATGAAAATTGTGTGCTTCATATGTGAGAGATATGGCTATTTTATGCCCCATGAAAAAGAAGCTTTCTAAAGTTGTGCATACAGAAATCAAATATTGTATGTAACAAATCATGAAATTTACAAATTTTATACAGATTCCTAGATTATAATATACTTTGTTTTTGCTACCTTGGATTAAAATTACAAGAAACTGGCTAATTTTCTTCTTTAATTTATCCTACCCCCAAAAATCTTCGAAAAATAAGAAAAAAAGAAAGTAGAGAAATAATTTAAAGGAGAAACATTTGAAAGTAATTTCCTAATTGATATTATAGATAATTTAATCAAAAAAGCTACAGACTATATCTTTCGTAGCTTAAAAGGAAGTACAACTCTTAGAAATAATTCTTTAAAAGATGAGATCAATTATTTATTACATATTTTTAAAGCGGGGAATCAGACCAATAATCAGTTATTTTTATAGAAATAGCTGGATTAATTATCTATATCCGAAATTTTACACTCTAATGAATCTAGCTAATATCAACAATCATTTTATTTTCATTCATTTCAAATGATATGCTTGCCATTATAAGCTCACTAATTTCCATATGGTTGAAGCTTCCAATGGAAAAATATTTGTCTTTGAACTTCTCATGTGCATAATGAAATTTATGGAACCTCAATTAAAGGGTTCTGAGAGCTTGTGAGAAAATTCTAGGAATAGTTATATATCAAGTTAATAATTATTAATAGAGATTAAGCGCTGAATTTGGACAATAAAGTAATATTTTCTGGGAAATTTTCTTTTTTAATTCAGCTTTTACATTAAAAGAACCTGAAATTATTTTTAAGGAATGGACTTTGAAGAAATATTTCAAATAATTTTTCAAATTCTTGGCTGTTTTGCCCAAATTCACCACACAAGAAGCTTCTGAATCAAATTCAGAAATATTGGAGGAAAATTGAGGCTTTCTTTGTATGATTGGGAATATATTAATTAAAAACTATCAACTCAAGGATAAAAATTTGTAACTTCATAGTAAAGTCATGCTATACAGCTTGTTAATAATAAAAGTTATTTATTTAATCAGCTAACTACTATAAAGAAGTATTTATTAAACATTTCAATGGTAAACTATCAACCTTGTTCAAGATTTTTCAGGTATAAACTAACCAGAAACCATTCTCATTGACTCATAATATTGGAAAAAGAAAAATAAGATATTGAAAAGATTTTTTACCCCACTAATGCTACTATGACAGACTATTTAAAACAAATAGAAGAAATTTATCTGTATATTGAAGCTCCTGAAATTAAATTTCAAAATAAAACAATACATAAATTCAAAAAGCTCCCAGAGCTCCAGTATATAACCATAAAGCTTTAGGATCCTAGAAGAGTTACAAATAATCTTCGAAGAAGCTATTCAAGGTCAGAGAATATCTTATAAAGTAGAAATTTAAACTTCAAATTAATAATTAATAAAATTATCCAAAGATAATTAAAAATATAACAAAGAGGACTTGGATAAATATAAAGCATAATGATAAAAAAACTAGGTGTAAGGTCAAATTCAAATTTAAGAGCCAAAGATCCAGCCTCAAGTCAATGATATTGAATGAAAAATATTTAATGATATTTTACCTTTCATTTAAGAAATATTAATCCATAATTCATGAATCCATTTGTTCAAAATATCTCTAAAAAACCCTATTATATATAATGTGGGTCCATGCTGTTTTCCAGGTGTTGAGTACCTGATTCATTGAGATATATTAAGGTAGTATCCACATTTTACTCAGTTCTTAAAAAGGTATTGGGGAATTGTATTAAGATTTACATGCATTCTCATGGAAGGTGTGGAAGAATGTGATATTACCAAAGGATATCCCTTTTCCTGTTCCTGGAGTTCACAGTTTCCCCAAGTGAACTCAAAGAAATAGATAAAGTCTTTAAAGAACCTAATTTAATTAAATTTTAATATTTTAGCCACATTAGAAGTCTATTATAGTCATTCTTTGTATCTCTTATCTATATTTTAACCATTGAATTACCCAAGAAGTCAATAGAAGGTTGTTTTTTCTAATATTCGGAAGTGATGTCTTGATTGAATAATAACATCACTATTATTATTTTTCAGAATGAATAATAAAATAAGCTGATATAATTACAATTCTGAAAAAACATAATAAAATCATAATATCTGAAGAAATCACCTAGTATTACTGCTATGAATTTTTACTGTTATTGAATTTTATACCTATAAATTATTCCAATTCTACAAACAAAAATAGCTATATTATATGTAATATTTTGTAATTATAATTATTCATCATTTTAACTTGAAATAAATTTCTTAAAGAGAAAAATATTATTCAAATTTCTTTTAGGGATAAAATTATATAAATTTGAATTGATTACAATATTAAGCTGAATTTTTAGTAGTAAGCTACCAGATTTATTAAGATGAATGATTCAATAAATAAGTCTTACAGAAATAGGATTGAGAAAAGCCTCTTTCATGTTTGAGAGATTCTTTCTAATTACCATAATGATATAATTAGAATTGAAGTTCTTTGTTCTACTGGAATCAATAATTAATTAAATCCGAATATTATTGAATAATTTGTCATATTCTTTCATCATTTCTTTAAATTTATGGCTATAGATTTAAATAAATTATATAATAAACTTGGAATATATGTAATATTTATTATATTTATGGTTGAAAGATGAAAGAATACAGATTAACTCACTTGATAAAGTTCAAATCATTAACAGAACATAAATGAGGACTTTAACACTTTCTTTTCAAGTCACTATTACTAATAAAGTTTCTGAGTTGATACCAATGCAAGAGTATATTTTAGAATCCTGTGAGCCTGTGACTCAAAAACAGAGAACAATAATGAAACCAAAGTACCATAAAACAGCCATAGACAAATACGTTCACTAAAATTTCATCTGAGAAAACATTTCTCACAATGGAATTGAAAAGAAAGAGGAAATTCACCTCTTTGCAAATTAAAAACTACCATAACCATATGAGAAGGAACAAAAAAGTTATTTCAGCTCAAATCCAGAGCTGATAATAATCCTCTCATCTAAAGTATAGAAAAAGAAGAACCCCATCAAATGTGTTTTAAAATTGAACATCTCAATTAGGGATATCAAATGGTACCAACTAAATGGGGGTAGCAGCAAAATTACAGAAGTTAGAGTAAGCCATAGGCCAAATAGTGGTGAATGAAATATTCACACTTCATCTAGCTTCTAAAGTTTTAGTGTGGGATACCTGGAGTGGAGTCTTTTTGGAAGGGGATGAAGCAAAGCTTGCTTATTGTACCCTCTAGAAAAAAAAGTATCAAAGAAATTATATTAATACAGTATTTATACAAAATACACATCCTTACAATCAAGCTTAAAGCTGGTACAGGTTTTCCATATTTAATACTAGGTATACAAAATGTGTGAGCCTTAGAGGTAATTTCATATACCCAAAAGACCACAAATATAAAAAATAACATATTAATATAAATAAAATAAATTTATTTATATTTTTAAAATAAAAATAAAAATATAAATATAAAATTATATTAAAAATGAAAAATTAATTATAATTTAAAAATAAAAAATACATTAAATTTTGTAAATGTAAAATTACATTTATACTTGAAAAAATTAAGTAAAAATGAAACTTTAACAAAATTGTGAGAAAATAAATAAATTTGGAAAAAAGTTAAATAAAATTTATTATAACTTTTTATCCAATAAATAAACATATAAAATTTATTTCACCATTGGATTCCTCATAAAAAATCAGGTGGGGTCACCTCTGAGTGAAATTCTTGTAACTCAACTCTAAATAAGCTTAAATTAAGTTTTTAGTATTTTCAATACAAAAGTTGAAAATCCTCAAAACTTTAATTTAATTCACACCACATGTGGTGTTAACCATCAATTTTTGTGTTAAAATTGAGGTGTTGTGTTTAGTTTAGAAGTTATGAGGAATTGAAGTATTTTCAATTGAATTCAATTGAAATGTCAAAATGTGCGCGTGTATTACATAAGTGAACTTTGATTTACATATGAGGTGTCAATTATTACTGTATTGTACTGTACAATTGAATTGAATTACATATGTAAATTATAAGTATAATACATGATGAGGAATTAAAGGAAAAATAAATTGGAAAGATTAAATTTGGGGGGGAAAAGGAACTCCAGCTCTAAGGGGGAGCTAGACCCCCAAAATCCTTGCTGACAGGCGTGGGATGTCAAAATTCATGCAAAAGTTCATCACTTTTGGCCTGGAATTGAGTTACAGGGTCTGTGGACTCAATTGATGATGAGGTTTTGACACCAACTGGGGTAGTTTTAGCTGTTGCCAAGAGGGTAAAACTACCCTTAAGATAAAACAATCATAATAAAAACAGTTTTAACTGGTTTCTACGCCTCTGACACACATTCTGACGTGTTTTGAAGGCTCTAGGCCTGGTATTGCTATAGTAATGGCTGATTTAAGGGTCTAAAATGGCTAAAAATGGCTTAAACCAGCCCTTTTTGGTCTAAACCAGGGTTCAATGATGCCATAATTGGCTTTTCTGTTGTCAGACTGTTTTTCACGACTGACAAGAGTAAATTTTACTTTTGGAGCAAGAGAATTGATGGCTATAAAAGAATGTCTTCTTTGCCCCACTTTTCTCTTCATGTTAGAATCTTTTCCTTTTATTAATTAGTTTAAAACTGTTAAACCAATCAATCAAAGATTCCAACCACCACTTTTAAATCATTTTAATCCTTTTAACCACGTGAAAAAATCATTATAATCATTGTTTGTAACTCTTATAATCATTTTTACCCCTGAACCACCCCAAAAGTGAATTAAAGCATCTTTCATCACTGTAAACTTTGTCACTTTGTTTCCAAATTCACTCTGGTCACTTTTGGGCGTGTTTTCTCTTTAATACTCTTTTTAAAGACTTTGTTCTTTAATTAATTGCTTGCAGTTCTTTGCTCAATTAATTCCAATTGAAATTGCTCTTGAAGAAATTTCTTTTGTAGCCTTAAAATATCTCTTGTAGAGTATTTTTTGGATAAATTTTTATTGTTGGTAAAACAATAAATTTTTATAATATTATTGTTTTATACTAATAAAGTTATAAACAATAAAATTGGCGTGTTTTCTCTTAAAAATAATATTTCATACTATTTTTAATTGATTTTTACCTTATACAAATTTTGAGGACAGGAAAAGTACTTGATTTTTAATCAAAGTTTCATATCCACACCTTACATTTGGGGGCCCAGCCTTGATATTTTACCTGTGACATATTATTTTACTCTTTTTAAATCTTTTTTCTTATATTGAAAAATTTAAAAACATATAAAAAATACTTATAATTCAAAAAATCCATAAAAAATAATTTTTTTCATATTATAAGTGAGGCTTAAATTTTTATTTCTTTTTTTGAAATATCCTTTTTTTTACTTAATTAATTGGCTTTTTCATTAATTTTAGTGTCTGACAACGTGGTAAGACAAGAAAACATTGAAACAGCCTCAACAGTAACCAGCATTATCCCTGCCAGTACTGTCAATTCTGATCATAATAGCACTGTTATTGTGACTCAAAATAACCAGCCTGAACCAATATCTTCTGAATTAATTAACTTGGAGATAAGTAATACCCTTCAGAAAGCTAAAAATTTGGCCAATAGTAAGTTTTTTGACGTAAAAATACTATTTTAAGCCTTTTTAACCATAATTATGCCTTCAACCAGATCAGGAGCCAGCTACAACCCCTCAAGCAGCTCCCAAAAAGGTAATAGACGTGATTATGGCAGAGGCCAACCAGGTACAGAAGGAAAAGGGTCAGTTGATGACTTCCAAACAACTAAAATGGGTCATTCTGAAGCTGATAATACCATTTTACCTTCAAAAAGAGCTGACACCGCCACAAGAAGCCTCAGTGGACATATACAAAGCCAGCCACAAAGCTTACAACAATGCACTGCAGTACAAGGAGTACCAGATCCTGGCAGATCTGTGGAAAAACTGCATGAATTCTTACCTGACAGTAAGAAAATTCTTGGGCCATCCCAACACTTGCAAATTGCTCAATGGATGGCATCCATTGATGGAGAAGAAAAACATGATGCTTTTGACACTAGAATGGAGGAAAAACAACCCTCCACCACCCAAACCAGTGCCAAAAACAGCCCCAGTGGCCAGCAGCAGCAATTCCAACGTGAGAAAGCAGCCACAAACTCCAAACAAGGGCAAAGGGAAGGCACCAGCCCCAAAACCTTGCAGCCAGGGCTACAGAATCCCAAAGATTCAGCAGGATGCCATGGAAAATGTATTTAAGATGGCCAGAACCATGATGGAATTACAGAAGAAGGAGGAAGCCAGATTAAGGTTCCAGAAATGATTTCTGACATATTTGATTCCATCCCAGAGTTGTATAATGCTATAAATGACGTGAAAAAACATCTTTCTGATAAAAATGACACCATTTGTAACAACATTAAAACAAACAACCTGAGTCTGTGCCAAATTAATGAAACACTTATGTGTTTTGAAAAAGTTTTAAGAACAATTAAAAATTCTAATAATGACAATTCTTCTAACATTAAAATAAATGAACAATCTGCCATTATTAAAGAATTAACAGATAAATATTCTAAATTCAATATTGATGACATGATTGAAACAAGAATTAAGCAAGCCATAAATATTATCAAAACAGATAACAAGAAAGTCCTTGATGACATTTCAAATTCATTTACTGAAGTAAAGACATATACCATTGCCTTGAAAAAGTGTTTTGATGCTTCACAAGAAGAAGTATCAAAATTATCAATGAAATTGAATCAAGTCACTGCTGATAATACAAGACAGACAGAGTTATGGCAAGAACTGACACATAAGGAAGACATGTATAAAATTGAAGTAATAAATTTAATACAAAGATTCCAACATGAATACAGAAATTCCCAAAGGTGTAGCAACAGTAAAATGAATGACATTGAACAAATACTGAACACCTTACCAAGAATGTCTACACCTCTAAATCAAAATGAGGGCACAAGAATTCCAAATCCACAAGTATTGGATCCTGATAATTCACAATTAAAAAATGAATTATCCACTTCTTTTCATAACTTGGAACCATCAATGGGCCAAGCACTCTTGAAAGAAGTTCCAAAACTTAAAGAATGGCCTCACTTCAGTGGTGAAGGAGAGTATGACCATATGGAATTCATTAGAGGTATTGACATGATCAAAGAGGATTTTGAATTACCAGACAGATTGGTAACAGCCAGGTTTAACACCTTGTTTACCAGATCAGCTCACAGATGGTACATCAAAATAAGACAAGCACATGGACACCAGAGTTGGACTTGGTGGAAAACCCAAATCATCAACAAATGGGCAAATGATGCTTGGAGGTTTAAAGTTGAAACAGCCTTTGAATCTGCCAAATTTAATGCTGATAAAGACAGAGCTTTACCATGGTTTTGCCAACAAAAGGACAGATTAACAGCATTATATCCTGACATGTCAGAGTTTATGATCCATAGAAAAATTCTGACACAATGTGGAGGTGACTTAGAGCATTCTGTCAAAAGCAGGACTACTGAACAATCTTCAGCAGAAGATATTATCAATATACTAGAAGAAATAACCACCAGAACCAAAATTGGTTCTAGTAGGGTGAATCTCAAAACAAGGTTTAATACACCTTGGAAAGATTCTGTGGACAAAAACCCCAAAGAAAATTCTGGTAATATTAAATATAACTCTGCAGATACAGTCAGAAAATGCCATATTTTCCAAAGCACCACCCATTTAGCCAATACATGTCCAAAGAGGGGGAAAATCAATGAAATTGACATTGAAAAGGAACCAGATGTTGAAAAAGAAGACATAATTGAAGACAATTCAGATGATAAGTCATCCATATTTTCTGAATCTTCAAAAGATATAGAAAATATCAATGCCACTTTTGACATCATGGAATCTTATTCCCACTTACCACAATTGAGCAATGGTCAAGTTGATTTATCAAAAGTTCAAGATGCACAACTTATGAAGACAAAACCAAACAGAGGAAAAGGTTATACAGCTGGTAACTCCTGTATAACAGAAGTGGTAATTGACAACAAGCCCACCAAACTTTTGCTTGACCCAGGAGCCTTCTGCTCTTGTGTTGGAAAATCCTTTCTTAAGACTTGTGTGCCAAATTTTGAAGACCAATTGTTACCAATTGATGGTATAAAATTCAACAGTGCAAGTAACCCAATGAAAGCATTGGGAATCTTTGAGACCAATGTCATATTCCCACACATAAATGGGAATTTAAGGATCACAGTTGAATTTGTTGTTATGGAAAATTGCTCTAGTACCCATTTTATATTGGGAAATGACTATTTGATCATGTATGGGATAGATTTACATAATAACAAAGACAGATACTTTACAATTGGGGACAATAAGCGCCAAAAATTTGCCTTTTTACCATTTAAAAGACAAATTACAGTAAACAAAGTATCACCAGTCAACTTAGAGTTAGAAAAATTCAAGTCTGAACAGTTGAATGAGGCTGAGATAAGCCTTCATCTGACTTATAAACAAGAAAATGAACTTTCTTCCCTTTTGTATGACCACAAAGGAGCATTTGCTACAGACAAAGAACCTCTGGGAGAAATTATTGGTCATGAAGTTGACATCATTCTTAACATTGAGAGACCTTATCCACCACTCTTAAGAAGACCTGCTTATCCAGCAAGTCCAAAATCAAGAGAAGCTCTAGAAATTCATATCAAAGAACTTCTAGACCTTGGTGTAATAAGAAAAGTAGGCCACAATGAGGAAGTAGAAATAACTACACCAGTCATAGTGGCGTGGCATAATGGAAAATCCAGAATGGTTGGGGACTTTAGAGCTCTGAACACTTACACTGTTCCAGACAGATACCCAATACCAAAAATCCAAATTGCCCTTACTCAAATATCTCAAGCAGTGTATATAACCACTATGGATGCCCTTAAAGGATTCCATCAAAATGTGGTAACACCAAGAGCAAGAAAATACTTGAGAATTATTGTTCCTTGTGGAGTGTATGAATACTTAAGGATGCCCTTTGGTATCAAAAATGCACCTTCACACTTCCAAAGAATGATGAATGAAATCTTCCCTGAAGAACTCTCAGAGGGATGGTTAATCATTTACATTGATGACATTATTATCTGTTCAAAGACTTGGGAGGAACACATGTACAGATTATCAAGAGTTTTGACAAAAATCCAATCAGTAAACATGAAAATCTCCTTGAAGAAATGTCATTTTGGATTTAAAGAACTTAAGGCACTAGGACATGTTGTATCTGGTTTGTCCCTTGGAATTGATAAAAACAAAGTTGCAGCAGTATTGTTAAAACCCATGCCTCAGAATAAGAAGGAAATTCAGTCATTCTTGGGTTTTGCAGGATATTACAGGCAACACATTAAAGACTTTGCATCCATAGCAAGACCACTTTATAAGTTGTGTGACAAAGACACAGTATTTGAGATGACTGTTGACAGAGTCAAAGCTTTTGAATCTCTAAGAGAAGCATTGACCACTGCTCCACTCTTACTGATGCCAGACTTTAAATTACCTTTCAAACTGTATATTGATGCATCAGGGGATGGACTAGGTGCTGCACTTCACCAAGTTCAGATCATAAATGACAAACCTGTAGAAGGACCAATATGTTTCATATCCAGGCAAATCAAACCAACTGAAGCCAGATATGGAGCAAGTCAAATGGAATGTCTATGCCTTGTCTGGGCCTTGGAGAAATTGAACTATTTCTTAGAGGGATGTGTTTTTGAAGTAATAACAGATTGTACAGCTGTGAAATCACTTCTGAACATGAAAACACCTAACAGACACATGCTCAGATGGCAAATAGCCATACAAGAATACAGAGGCAATATGACTATTGTTCATAAGGATGGGAATATTCATAAGAATGCAGATGGACTAAGCAGATGGCCATTACCAAATAACATTGATAATCCTGCTTATGTTCCAGAAGAAGCTTCACCACAAATTCCAATAGAAGGAATAAGTGTTACAGACTTGAACACCACCTTCTTTGAAGAAGTCAGAAATAGTTACACTCAAGATAAGAATTGTAGCATCTTATGCCAATTACTTAACAAAGACTGTAAAGACAACTCTCTAATACATGCCTTGGATGAAGTATGGAGAAAATCTTATAATGAAGGAAGATTTCACCTACTGGATGGTATAATTTACCACAGAACCAAGCACACATGTGTCATGACAGTTGTAGACAGGTCATTAATCAATCTTGTACTGAAAGAATGCCATGATAGTCCCTTTTCAGGACATCTTTCTGAAGACAGAACAAGAGAGAAAGTGAAGACCTGCATATGGTGGCCAATGTGGCAAAAAGATGTTGCAGAATATTGCAAAACCTGTGACAGATGCCAAAAGGCAAATAAATCCACTGGCAAAAGACTTGGAAATATGATGAAAATCCAAGAACCAAACAGACCTTGGGAAATTGTCCATATGGATTGGGTAACTGGCCTACCACCAGGAGGTGACAGGAGCTATAATGCTTGCCTAGTAATTGTGGACAGATTCAGTAAAACTCCAATCTTTTTACCATGTCACAAAGATGATACAGCCATGGATACAGCTCTTCTGATATGGAATAGAGTAGTGTCATGGACTGGGATATTTACAAATATCATCAGTGATAGAGATCCCAAATTCACTTCAACACTATGGACAAATCTTCACCAATTATTTGGCACTAAACTGTCTTTCTCTACAGCCTACCACCCACAAACTGATGGCCTGGCTGAAAGAATGATCCAAACCTTAGAGGACATGGTGAGAAGATTTTGTGCATATGGCCTTGAATTTAAAGATTGTGATGGATTTACCCATGATTGGTGTACTCTGTTACCAGCACTGGAATTAGCATATAAAACATCAATCCATGCTAGTACCAATCAGACTCCTGCTGTTCTAGAAAAAGGATGGAACCCCAAGTTACCCCAAGACTCCTTGAGGAAAGACTTAATTGAAATACATCCCACAGCTGCTAGCTTCAAAGGAATGCTAGACAAAGCTAGAAAGCATGCAGTAAGGTGCATGGAGGACTCTTTTGCATATGCTAAAGACAAATGGGATAAATCTCATGCAACTCCAGATTTCAAAGTGGGGGACCTAGTTCTTGTATCCACCACTAACTTCAATAACATCAAAGGATGTAAAAAGTTGAAAGACTCCTTTGCAGGACCTTTTGTGATTAAGGCCCTCCATGGAGAAAATGCTGTTGAAGTAGAGTTATCTGAAGAACTTAGCAATAAGCACCCTACATTTCCAGTGAGCTTGATAAAACCATATAAATCTAGTGATGCTGAGAAATTTCCCTTGAGGAATAAGGTTCCCCAAGTTATACCTCCTATTGAGACATCTGGTACTAAGAAAATAACCAAAGTTCTTAAAGAAAGGAAATTAAGAACCAAGAAAGTAAGGGAATACCTTGTTAGGTACAGTGACCCAACTTGTGAAGATGAATGGTTAGAAGAAAAAGATATACCAGAAGCTACCAAACTCCTGAGGAGATTCAGACACACTAGAAACACCAATATTACAAAGTAATATTCTTTTTTTAGGGGGAGGGAATGTGAGCCTTAGAGGTAATTTCATATACCCAAAAGACCACAAATATAAAAAATAACATATTAATATTTATATTATTAAAATAAAAATAAAAATATAAATATAAAATTATATTAAAAATAAGAAATTAATTATAATTTAAAAATAAAAAATACATTAAATTTTGTAAATGTAAAATTACATTTATACTTGAAAAAATTAAGTAAAAATGAAACTTTAACAAAATTGTGAGAAAATAAATAAATTTGGAAAAAAGTTAAATAAAATTTATTATAACTTTTTATCCAATAAATAAACATATAAAATTTATTTCACCATTGGATTCCTCATAAAAAATCAGGTGGGGTCACCTCTGAGTGAAATTCTTGTAACTCAACTCTAAATAAGCTTAAATTAAGTTTTTAGTATTTTCAATACAAAAGTTGAAAATCCTCAAAACTTTAATTTAATTCACACCACATGTGGTGTTAACCATCAATTTTTGTGTTAAAATTGAGGTGTTGTGTTTAGTTTAGAAGTTATGAGGAATTGAAGTATTTTCAATTGAATTCAATTGAAATGTCAAAATGTGCGCGTGTATTACATAAGTGAACTTTGATTTACATATGAGGTGTCAATTATTACTGTATTGTACTGTACAATTGAATTGAATTACATATGTAAATTATAAGTATAATACATGATGAGGAATTAAAGGAAAAATAAATTGGAAAGATTAAATTTGGGGGGGAAAAGGAACTCCAGCTCTAAGGGGGAGCTAGACCCCCAAAATCCTTGCTGACAGGCGTGGGATGTCAAAATTCATGCAAAAGTTCATCACTTTTGGCCTGGAATTGAGTTACAGGGTCTGTGGACTCAATTGATGATGAGGTTTTGATACCAACTGGGGTAGTTTTAGCTGTTGCCAAGAGGGTAAAACTACCCTTAAGATAAAACAATCATAATAAAAACAGTTTTAACTAGTTTCTACGCCTCTGACACACATTCTGACGTGTTTTGAAGGCTCTAGGCCTGGTATTGCTATAGTAATGGCTGATTTAAGGGTCTAAAATGGCTAAAAATGGCTTAAACCAGCCCTTTTTGGTCTAAACCAGGGTTCAATGATGCCATAATTGGCTTTTCTGTTGTCAGACTGTTTTTCACGACTGACAAGAGTAAATTTTACTTTTGGAGCAAGAGAATTGATGGCTATAAAAGAATGTTTTCTTTTCCCCACTTTTCTCTTCATGTTAGAATCTTTTCCTTTTATTAATTAGTTTAAAACTGTTAAACCAATCAATCAAAGATTCCAACCACCACTTTTAAATCATTTTAATCCTTTTAACCACGTGAAAAAATCATTATAATCATTGTTTGTAACTCTTATAATCATTTTTACCCCTGAACCACCCCAAAAGTGAATTAAAGCATCTTTCATCACTGTAAACTTTGTCACTTTGTTTCCAAATTCACTCTGGTCACTTTTGGGCGTGTTTTCTCTTTAATACTCTTTTTAAAGACTTTGTTCTTTAATTAATTGCTTGCAGTTCTTTGCTCAATTAATTCCAATTGAAATTGCTCTTGAAGAAATTTCTTTTGTAGCCTTAAAATATCTCTTGTAGAGTATTTTTTGGATAAATTTTTATAATATTATTGTTTTATACTAATAAAGTTATAAACAATAAAATTGGCGTGTTTTCTCTTAAAAATAATATTTCATACTATTTTTAATTGATTTTTACCTTATACAAATTTTGAGGACAGGAAAAGTACTTGATTTTTAATCAAAGTTTCATATCCACACCTTACAAAATGAGTATCCATTGTGTAGTAATCCTCAGAAGCTACAAGATAGTCAACTTTTTAGCTCTCTATCCTTCAAACTGACAAATCTATGACAGCTTCAAGGTAAAAATCCTACAAGACTGGAAAAACCCCAATACTGTGGGATAGTATCCCATACTATTGAACATGAGGGATCAAAACCACAATTTTTTTTTACTTCAATACCTCATAGAATGACTAATATAGGGTCCACTTACATGTTCTGAACATATTTCTATGTTTCTGACCTGTGAAGACCCCAGGAGTGGCTATACAGGGTTGTGGAAACCATGAGCCCACCCATTGGAGTGAAAACAATTTCACTCCTTCTACATGGTAAGGAGAAGAGAATATTACACTGCTCTTCAGGATAAAATGTAACTTCTTTTTACCAAAACAGGAATCCCCATCATTCTATTTTATTTCTATGTAGTATTTTTCTTTTTTAAGAAATTATACTCTTGGAAAATACTCAGGTATAATTATGGTATGAGTTATTTTAGTTATCATTATAGCTTATCAATTGATAATAACTAAACCCTTGTCTTTAAAAAGAGCTCACCACCACTATACCAATATATGAAAGCCCAAAAACTCTCGTAATAACTATTTTTCAGCTTATTTATATGTTTCACACTCACAGTATCAGTTTTATATAGCTTCTTGATAGAGTCATCCTGAAAAATCCTAGAATTCACTTTTTTTCAACTTTTGATTCTGTAAATTGAATCACATAGCTCTGACTCTGTTTATGATTCCTCTAATAGCTCTCCTTCTTCAAAATTAACTGTTTCAAACTGCAAAATTAATTCAAAGTAGCTATTCTGATAACTCCTTGGAAAGAGTTAAATATCCATTGATTTATATACCAGTAAAGTAATATTTTTATTATTTTATAGTTTTTATTACTCCCAACATAAAATATTCAAAAAGATCATCGAAAATAGAATAGTTCAATCCAGTATAGGATAATATATCAGAAATTGAGCTATTAACGTATACATTAAGCTTTATAAACCTATCAAGTGAGCTTGTATAAAAAAACTGCTTGATAAATGTTTCATAATAAATATGAAACAACTATCATTTGAAAAACATTTTCATGTAAAAATAGTAAAAGTGTATATACTCAGGTATCTCAGGTAAGTATTAGAGATAAAAATATGTAATAAAGCTTAAATGTATTTCATATTTTATCATGAACCTGATTTCTTGAATCATTTCTCAATTTTACCTATATTATTACTTATCGATTTTGAATATATTTTATTATTAAAAATTATTTATTTATAAATGACCGATAAATTGATCTTAATTCGTTTGTTTAAACTAATATTAATACACAAAGAAGACTTATATATAAAATTATTCTAAGAATAAGCTATATTTTAATTGAATTTTTAATAAATATCAAAATATCTATTATATTGGCTTATTTATTGCTAAATAAATTTATCTTCAATTAACTTATTTTGATCTATTTAATTTTATTTCAGGATCTTTTTTGTGACTATTGCATTTTGGTTGTGCTATCTGTGACTTTATTTGATTTTTAATTATATCTCAGAGGCTCACCTCAAAAGGGCTTTTGAGAATAGGAAAGGAATTTTCTTCCAAATCAACTTTTTATATTCACACCTTGTTGATTTACTCTTATCATGATAGATTCCCTTACCTATTATCCTTGAAAAAACTTTATTTTTTCTGAATTTTACACCACTTTGCATAACCAAAACTGTTGAAACTGAATTTTTGATTTATTCAAATTAAAATATAGTTTTCTATATAACAGAACCAGAACAATATATGAACATGAGTATATTGAAATTTCTTCATTTAAGTAAAGAATAAAATATAAGGTTTCCATATTTCCCTTCATAACAATAGTGAACATGGAAAGCTCCTATATATGAATGAGATTTAAAGTAAATTTCTCAATGAATTTCAATTTTGTATTTTTTGTTTTGAGAAATTTATTTAGGGGAAAATTCACTCTCTTCTGTGGTATTGTTTTTAGTATATTGATAGGGTTTCATACAAGAATTTTGTAATTATTATGGTCTAATTAATAGTCGAAAGTATGATTATATTGTCTTTCAATTCAATTCCCCTTTGGGCAACCAAATGGTATAAATTAATAAATATGGGAATATAAAAGAAAAAACTAATATATTCATTTCAAAAATCTCTAGGTTTAAGAAGCTGGAAAATACTCAAATTTCATTCATAATCTACTCGGGCTCAATTTTTTGAGTAATTGAGTTTGAAATTCAGAATCGGATCTTATTTTCCTGTAAATTCAAGCAAATATTAAGGGATCAAATATTTTCCTGATTCAATTTTAGTCCTCCTGAAATTCAAATAATCAAACATAAGATAATAAAAAACTTACATTAAATAGAGCACATATTGATAAATCTACCAATACAATTTACAATAAAGATCTTGTTTTATATATTGGGTAGCCATATATCAAGGGAGTTACACCAGTGTAAATAAAAACAAGGATAGGATGGACAATATTTCAGTTTCAAATACCCATTATTTACCCAAATCACTATTGATAACTATCCCTTGAGGAAGGAAATAGTAGGAACAAATATCAGGAATTTAATTCCTAATCTCATAAGGTATTCATCTTTTTATAGTTCTTTCTGTATACATTTTTTTGTAAATTTATATTTTTCCTTTCTGTTTTCTTGATAAATGATGCATATTTTATATTCTCCTTCTATTGATATATGGTGAAATGGTGGATTAATATTTCACAAGTACTTCACATCCTCTTTGGATCAATATTTGTAATAACCATGGTCAGTACTTAGGAAACATTCAAAGGTAGCTTTATGAGACAATAGAATATATTGAAATGATTAGAAAAAAACAAAAGCTTTCCATGAAGGGTAAATGAGATGATACAAGAAATATATCAAAAAAAGATAAGATGATAAAAAGGAGTAAAAAAGGCAGGAAAAATAGAGGGAACAAATTATGTAGTAATAAAAAATATCACCAAGAAAAAAATAAATGATTGCATATACAGAAGTTCATATTCAGTATAAAAATTATAGAGAATACTGAATTTTTCCAAGGTGGATAATAACTTCATTAAGTTTTCCAGATATTATTTACAATACAGCTATACTTTAAAAAAGGGTTGAAAATTCAGAAAGTATGGTCGGCACAACCTCATTTATTATGTCTGTTACATGGTCTTTTCCTAATTAATCTGTATTCCTAATCTTATTTTGAAGTATTGAATTTAGCTCCTCAACTCTGGTTTCAAGCTCCCACCTAATTGATCTGCAATAGCTCTCTACTATCTCACTACCAAACAGAAAGTCGGATTTCAAAAAGAAATACCCAACCACATTCTCCAAAATCATCCCAAATTAAATACTTCTTGAGCCATCCCATGTTTTTGACTTACTTAAATTCTTTATTTTTGATCTGATTTATATAATTTTATTTTTCATTTTTAACAATACTTAAAAAAAACTTCATCTAATCTCATTAATCTTATATTAGTTAGTTATACTGTATTAGGACTTATAACAATATCCTTTCCAATTAAGCCTATGACCAGCATCACTCTTCTTGCTTAACTATGAATAGTACTCTTTACTTTATTCAAAAAATGTCTCTTCTTTTTTCAACTTGAGAATTCAATCCAAAACATCTATAAGTATTCTGGTAAGCCTCTTTTTTATTTTGTCTTTTCTCACGTACTCAACTTGGTAAAGCTATATCCTTACTTTTTATCTAATCCAAGCCAAATAAATAGCTGGGATGGTACTAAATGTTGATTCATAACAGATCTCCGACAATTATGAAGAAGAAAATTATAATTATACAAATTTTCAGAGTGGGACTTTATTTAATGGTCTTGCAATAGATTCCCCTTTTAAATCAATCAAGTGTCAATTCATATGCTTGAATGTGTATGTTTATTTTGACGTAATAATTTATTTTCCTCTATTTTTAGTTTGGTAATAATTTCAAATAATATTCATAACTTAACTAGAAATTATAAGTGGCTTGAATATTGTAGTATTCTTCATTATACCTACAAAAGTAATCATTTTAGGTAGGTGAAATGATAAATTATCATTTTTTGTGGAATACTTTGGGATCATACCCCCCACTGCCATGTTACAATTAGTATTCTTGGATAGGGAAATTCCAAATTGGGCAAAAAATGTGTGAAATGTGTTGGAAAATTCATCACATGGCAGGGGAAAACACCTGGATCAATTGATCTAAAGATTGGGGAAAAATTGGAAGCTGAAGAGCACGATCCCCTTAAAGAAGCTCTGATTGAGGGAGCTGTGGCCATCCGGCTCTTCTCTTCTGTTTTTAGATATCCCAGGATTAGGAATTTTGTGTCCAAAGTATCAAAAAATCTCATATGGACTGAATGAAAAACAATTGGAATGATTTCAACTCAGTTTTATTTTGAATTAAAACAAGACCTTATTGAAGAAGTTGTCAATTTTCCAGAAGGTACCCTATATTAGCACCAAAATTAATTTCTGAAAAACTAAATATCAAATTGAAATCTTTCTTCCTATGGTCAGTCAGTGGATTAACCCTGTGATATTTTCTTTCACAAAAGTCTTCTCTTGTTTCAGGTAAGTGATATTCCTCATTTCTCTTGGATTTGGGTTTATCATTGGATGGAATTGTGGTTTTTGTTTTAAAGACACTCAATTAATCACAACTAGGTAAAGAACTCTCCTGGAGAGTATGAGAATTCTTATAAGAGAGGCGCTTTATTCACTTCCTATGCAGAATTATTGGTTATAACACCACCAAAAGTTGTGCCATTATAATAGCACTTGAATGAAAATCCCAATTTTTCGGTATACCTTATTAATTTGTATCTTGACTTTATACTTGTTAATTTCATGTTCCGAGCTTATTGGAAAAAGGGGTTTTTATGCTCCATTGTTTAATTTATCAATAATTATTGCAAATTTTCAACACTTATCTTGGTGTGAATCCAGCCCCTATGAAGGATAGTGAATATTAGGATACTGCGTATAATAAGGAGCTCTAAAGAAAACCACAATTACTATTCCAAATAGGCTCAGGTCCCCTGCATAATTCATAAAAATTAAGGAGACATTAATGAAATTTGAAATTCAAAAAAGGGACCCATTCTAAAATTAGAAGCTGTAAGGTTTTACTATAAAAAAATATGTAAAAATTACTAATATTTTATGTATTGTACTATTAATTCCTTAATAAGAATTAAAATAATTAAATAATAAGATCTTGCTATAATTATGATGTAAAATATATTATATTATCTACAAAGAATAAATAATATTAAGAATCTTTCAAAAAGAATATAATAAAATAAACATATTAATATTTCAATACTTAACATATTATGGCTAATTATTATTGTTTCCAACAAAGAAGAATTTCATAAGAATTTTCATTTAGTGAAAAATAAAAATTAATAACTAAAGTATTACTGATATCAAGGCTATAAATCAATATAAATACTAGGGAATCTCAAACCTTTCAAATCCCACATTAAAAAAATGTGGGATTTTGAAGGAAATCCCACATAGAAAAACCCTATTCTTTCAAATCAAAATCTTGAATTTTTTTTCAATTGAGGGACCCTGAATTTCAACCAAAATTGGGCTTTCAAAAAAGTTGTGATTTAAAATTCAAAAAATAACCAATTAATTTGTCAATTTCAAAATTTCCAGTACTCAACAAATCACTTTGTTTGGGTATTTTTGGAATTCCACACAAAAGTATTTAATAATCATAAATATCATTGGAATTTTTTCAATCTTAAGCTTCTTCCTGAATTTTTCTAAAATTTACTTGGCCTGTCATAGGTTGCTTTCAAGATGTCACATATAAAATCTCAAAAGGTTAATTCATTTCACAAAGGCACACTGACACCATCACAGCCTTATGATCATATAACTCAGGCTGATCATTAATTTATCATAAATTCATTAAAGAAAAAATCAAATTATGATTCTTGTTTTGGGAAAAGTGGTACAAATTCCATTGGAGGGCCACCTTTGAGAAAACAAAATGTATTAAATATTATGGCTACTGACTTCAACAAGAGTTCTTGAAGCTGTTTGAATATTTGATCAGAAAGTATGCATGACTGATGAGAAACATATGAGAAGAAATGTAATTTAGTCAAGAAATTTGAGAGCTCAACAGGATCAGGACTCACAGAGTATGACAGGAAAAAGGGTATCAAGAAAATTTTTGATAAGCTGGAAAGCATGTGCCCTTTCTATAAAAAAATGGATACTTCATTTGGTAACAGAAACAATTCATAACTAATTGCAACAGCTGACTTACAGGAGGAGAATTTTCTTGAAAACAATTAGGAACAAATTGATTCAAACCCTGAAGTATTCTTTTCGTGTTGATATTTTGGGTATCCATAATAATTTATTTTATTGAGTTAAATTGTACAATGCAAACCTTTAAGAAAAAAATCATGAAGAACCTATTGAGTTTCCAGAACTCCAGTAGTAATCAAACATGGTAAATCAATATGTAATATTCATATATTATGGATGCTTTGTCTTGTTTTTTAATGGTTTTAAATGCGTTTTATAGCTACAAAATCTGGATAGCTATCTAATAGACAATCACAAAATTATGGTGAATTTCAACCTCAATAATTGTAGTGGTGGGCATAAAAATAGTAATGAATGTAGTTTAACCATTTTATATTAATTTTCTGGGAATTCAAAGAGATAGTGAGTCATTATTTTTCATCCTTTATCAGAAATGATAATTCCCTTTTCATTTTGATAGGCCGTGAAGCTGGACATATTAAACAATTTGATTGGGAGAAGTAAAGAGAATAAAGCAAGAAAACGTCTTAAAAAAAGGAAATTCACTTTTGAAAGGGATGGAGAATTGGAAGATCAGATTTTTGAAGAGAAAAAGCTTCAGCATAAAATAGTGTTTGAGGAGATCAAAATTCAGAGTCAAATGAATTTTTAAAAAGGAAATTTTGTGAATGAAATGGAGTTCAAAGGAGATCAAATTCAGATCTATTTTACTATTGTGGCAATAAGCTCTAAAATGCCTCTATCTGAGGTAGAGAAGATTATTTTCTTAGCTTAAAAATTAGTATTTTACCTTGTGGAAAGGAATTGCTCATCAGTTAAATACTTTTTTTGGAAAAACATGATAGTTTATTATGATGAACTTGATATGTATTTGTTGAGAAATATCTTAATAAACTTTACAGATAGTCCAATCTTCATACTGTAGAATGCCTTATTAGACTTTGGGTAATTTATTTTTCAAAATATGAACATTTTTATAAAATAAATATTCATCAAGTCAAATTTATGATAAATTGGGCTTGAATTTTTTTTTGTTTTGAATACTTTTTCAATGCAATACCACCATCTTTTTTGGAAAAATACATCCATTTTCTTTTCGAACTATAATTTTCCTAAAATATTCTTTTTAGCTTCAAACTTCTTTAAAAATTCACTCTCAATTGATTTAACTTAAAAATAGTCAGCAATCAAGCTAAAATAATTCAATAAATTGATTTATTTTCATCAAACCTCCACTTTCACTCAAAATACTTATGAATATACTTTTTATTTTAATCTTGATAACTCACTCTGTAAGGTTTGACTATGAAACAATAAGTAAAAATTACCAATATTTTACTTATTGTACTCTGAATGTCCTTATAAATAATATAAATAAGATAAAAATAATTATAATAGTAAAGAACTATTATAATTAAGGCGTGAAAATAATCATATTATTGAATAAATAAATATATTAATATATTTAAAAGCACCTTATTATTGTTACAAACAAATAATAAAGGCGTAGAAAATTGTTTTTTATTAATAAAAAAAATTAATAAAAATAATATTACTAATATTAAAGTTATAAATTAATATAAATACTATTCATATTAATTAAAGAATTATTAAAGTAATAATAAAGAGAGAATAACCTACTTTTAACACTTAGCATAATATTTTTGAATAATTTTATGCCAAATAATATAAATAAAACTTGTTTAAATTGTATTTAAAATAAAAAATTAAGAGAAATTACAAATTTTCTTGATTTTATGTGGATTTGAGGTTTTTAAGAGAAATATAAAAAACAGTGGAACAATTGGAGTAATCACGTCAAAGATGAGAATTATAATGAAGATTATCTTTGTTCTTTAATAATATACAGGATTTATATATAAAGAATAAATATTTTACCTTTTAATTTAATTGTTTTAATATTTTGATGTGTCTGAGGGGAAAATAGAGTAAAAAGAGCTCTATTTATAGTAAATACCTCCCTTCTAGAGTCCAGTTGGCTTCTAGTAGACGTTTACTGATGGTATCTACTAGAAATGATCAGTATTTTGAGTTTTAGTGATTATTAGATCATGATCAAAACATCTTATCTCATTATTACGCCATTATTTAGAGTTATCACTATAACTCTAAGTTTGATGACATCATAGGCTTGGCAGAGGCCTAACATTTGTGGATTTTATTTGTGAGCCTTGAGGTATATTTTACATACCCAAATAGGCCACAATCATCTTAAAAAGAAATTTTGAATTATGCATAACTCATAAGTCATGCATATATCCAAAATTCATCATTTTTGACTTCAGAAAAGATGAAGAACTTTTTATTGAGTAAGTAAATCCATGGATTTAAGGCCAGATTTGGATTCTACACAAAAATTCACCTAGGGTAGCTCCATAGAGTGAATAAGCTCAAATTAACTCTTTAAGGTGGTAAAATATAAAATACTTCAATACCACATCATCAATACCACATAAAAGATCCATGAAAATTTTTGTTTTTCTTAATTTCACGCCAAAATAATGGGAATGTGAGAAATCCCATGTTACATATACCCTAAGAATAGTGTTATGCATGTTTTGAGCACTTAATATCATGGTATTCTTACATGGACTTTTGGTACACCCATAGTGGATATCTCACTTGAAGCTTGAATTTCTATTTTGACATAAAAAATAGGCAAGGGGGACAAAAGACATCAAAGAGAGCCAGGGTACCCAAATTCTGAGGCCTCAGAGGCGTGGACAGCTCCAAAACTTGGATCCATGGCTGATCTTGGCCTAATTGGTAAACTAAAACCCTGTGGGAACTTGGTTACCATGTTACAACTACTGTAAATCTTAAGAAAATAGCAAATAACCTGCTATTTTGATGTGCCAAGGAGGTAAAAAGCTACCTAGACTCCTGTAACCATGTCAATTCTTAATTATTTTCCATGGATAAACCCCAAAAGAGTAATTAAAACCCTTTTTGGACTTGTATCCATTGATTTACCTCATAGCAACCAGTTAAACCCTGATATTTGCAATTCTACTTAGAAATGAGGTAAAAACTTCAAAAATTCATTAAAAATACAATTCTTAATTAATCTTTCTGAAACTTTCAGGACCAATGGAGAACTGTATTATCTATGGTACAACCAAAAAGAATTACAGTTTTACTAGTAAAATTAAAAGTTTTACCTACAGTCCATTTTTGACTATTCTATGTGAAACACTGAATATTCAAAAATTTACAGTAATTACAACCTGTGATGAAATTGGAAATAACATTGAAAACTTTGAGAAATCAATGATTATTTTGGAATAAAAGAATATTTACAGATGTTACTCCTTTTATTCTTAACCATATTGGGGTTGGTAGTCACGTAAAAGCATCAATTAAGTAATTATGATAATATTACGTGACAACAGATGATGCAATCAATAATCCACAAGGGTTTATTGTTTTCTCACTCACTGGTTTTTCAGTTTGCTCCATGGAACGCCTCTGTGAGCTGTTGTTGACTTAAAAGAGGCCTCTTCTTGCTGTTTTTTCCACATCATCATCATCTTATTATCATTTTAACCATTATTACCAACAAGTAAGTATTAGCTATAGCCATTCTTAAGTGTTTTAAATCTTTCATAATCAATCAGAAATACATGAAATCATAGAATCCAACTATATATTGTTGCAATACTGTTATAAATTCATTTTGATCCTTAAAATCCACAATTCTACAACAAATCTCTCTATCTTATCTTTCAATAAGCTCTTTGGAATATTAGTGAGTGATTTATTTTTAATTCTTAAAGTTTTTCTCTAAAAATTAGTTTTATTCAAGAATTACCATTATAATTATTTTTGCAAAAGATAATTATATATTAAAATAATTTTATTATTTTAATAAAAGAATTTTTATCATTAAAATCTTCTTGTAATTGATTCTTGTAGACAATTACTTACTCACTGTTAAAATCACTATTAGTTTTTAACAGGTGAAAGAAATAATTCTTTAATTATTTAATGGTGGTTATAATAACATTTTGTTTTTATATTTCATAAGAACAGTCATAGTACTGTTGATTAATAGTAATATTATCATCAGTTTCATAGACAAATCTTACATTTCTGGGCGTGGCCGTGTTTTTTGAGCCTTGTACCCATAATTGATATATTTTTAAGTCCTAAAATATATTAATTTAAAATTTTTTTTTCTTTAATTTTAAAGTTAAAATAATTCTTATTTTTGAAATTGTTTTGGAAATATTTTCATTGAGGAATTTGGTTTAATTTTATACTGTTTTTACACATGGCTTTTTCACATCCAAAAACTTATAAAATTATTCTTTGAGTTACTTTGAATTAATTTTCATTCAAAATCTTAAATTTTAATTTTTTTCTTTAAAAAGAATAATTTTTTTAATATTAAAAAATATAAAACTTATAAAAAATATTTAAAAAATATTTTAAAAAGTATAAAAAATAATTTTTTTTCTCTTTTATAATTATTTCTAGTGTCTTTAATCAAATACTGTGCAGCTGGAAACAGACTCAGTAAAAGATATATCACTAGTCCAGAATCTGAAGACAGTATTGAGGTGCAAATTGCTGAAAGAGGAACCTTATTTAACTCAGAAAATACTAATTTACCACCAAAAGGTGTGTATTTTATCTTATATTTTCACCTTTTATCTTTAAATTGACGTGAAAATGGTGCATACCAGAAATGGAAGAAACTATTCAGTCCAACCAGATGGATGTGGAAAAAGAAGAGGCAAGACCAAATCCAGAAGTCCCAAGTCTTCCACAAGAAAGACACATTTGGAGGATGCCAGAGTTTCCCCCCATTCCCCAAGGTCTGTACCCACATATTTTGACGTGAATTCTGAGCCTGAACTGATTCATGACAATATTTGCAGGGCTGAACCATTTTAAAGTGGCAGCAATAGAAATATATCAATGCCAGTACAAAAACTGGTTCAGAGCAGCCAAAGAAGAGGAGTGGGAAATATGCCCAAGCCTTTGGCAGGGGGCCATGAACTCCTACTTACACATCAAGAGATTTCTGGGTCAGGAGAAGACCATAGAGCTCTTAGGAGGATGGAGTCCCCTGTCTTGCAAAGACAAGGTCAAAAAGATGAAGAATTGGTTGAAGAACCAAAGTATTTTATCCATAGACCAGGAGAAGGAACTGGAAATGACTCCAGCTTTGGAGACAGAAGCCCCAGTGGTGTCTACCAGCTCCAAACCAGCTCCAGAAATGTCCAAAGACAAGCCCAAAGGACCTCAGAAGAAGCAGAGAGGTCCCAAGAACCATCAAGGCAAAGCCAATTGGCACAGACCTTACCCACAGGGGTACAGGATCCCCAAATTGGAGCCTTCAGCTGTGGACAGTGTGTTCAACATGGCCAGAACTCTCATGGAATTCACAGCCAAGGAGCAGGAAAGGATGAACAGAACCTTTCCACACAAATAGATCATGTAAAAAGAAGTATTAATGTAGAAATTGGTAAACTTGATTCAAAGTTAACTAAAATAACATTGGATATTAATGATTTGAAAAAACATGACAAGAAATATACTGAATGGTATGAATTGACAAATGCCAAATTTGATTCAATTATCAATGCTTGTAGCAGAATCGAGAGTACATGTCAGATTCAGAATGATGAAATGGAAGATCTTTCTATTTTTAAAATGAATGATCAACTTAAAACTCTACAAGATCATGTCTTGAAGATAGTTGAAAATACCAATCAGTTTGCTTCACATTTAGCAAAAAGTGACAGTGAAAGGCAGAAGTTAAAAAATGAAATCATTGCAAATGTAGAACAAATTCATAAGAATTATGAACCACATATTCCAAGAAATTCTCAACCTTTGACTGAAGAAAAACTTTCTGTTAAAGGAAGTTTTACCCCACTTCTAGGAGAAAATGTTGTCTCTGTTAAAGATATTCCCAAATTGGAAGAATAGCCAACATTCTCCGGTGAAGGGGAATATAAACACATTGAATTCATCAGGACTATTGATATGTTGCAGGAAGACTTTAATATACCTGATGAAATCATAGTGGGTAAGTTACACCGTCTGTTTACCAAGACTGCAAAGAAATGGTATTACAAGATGAGGATAGATCATGGGAAACATGATTGGTCTTGGTGGAAATCTGAAGTGATTACCAAATGGGCCAATAATTCTTGGGGGTTTAAAATGGAGAATGCTTTTGAAAGTTCCATTTTTAACTCAGAGAAAGATAAACCACTTACTTGGTTCTTCAAGAAAAAAGACAGATCATCTGCTTTACACCCAGATATTTCTGACACTATGATTAATATGAAAGTATTAAGAAAGTGTGGAGGAGAAATGGAACATGCTATCAAAAGCAGATTTGTAGAGCCCTGCTCAACAGAGGACTACATTAATGCAATGGAAGATATCATTATCAGAACTAGAATTGGTAAAACTTGGACTAAAATCCCTATGGAATCCAAGATGGTCCTAAAGATTCCCAGAGAAGATAAAAGACCAGAAAGACCTGTCTTGAAGTGTCATAAATGTGGAAGTAATTCAAATTTAGCAAACAATTGCACCAAAAAGACAAAAATGAATGAACTTCAAGTCATTGAAGAAATTCAGTGTACTGAAGAGAAAGAAGAATCTGATCAAGATTCTGCAGTCTCTGAAGATACACCAGTAGAGGACTATCCCATTGAAAACATTACAGCTTTCTTTGAAGTCACAGAAGTCCATAACCACTTGCCACAGTATAGTGAGGATTGCTGCAACCTGACCAATATCCAAGATGGCAGAATGTGTAAAACAAAACCTGCTAGAGGAAAAGGTTAAACTTCTGGAGCATCCTGTATCACATCAGTTTTGATGAGTGATATTGAAGCCAAAGTAAATTTGGATACAGGGGCATTTTGCACTTGTGTGGGCAAAGATTATCTCCAAATTATACTTCCTGCATGGAAAAACCATCTATTACCAATAGAAGGTGTGCAATTTAGTAGTGCCAGTAACAATATGTACCCCTTGGGTATATTAGACACTAATCTTGTATTCCCAAACCAAGCAGGAAGTGTAAGGATGAAAACTGAGATTGTAGTAATGGATAATTGCACATCTCAACACATCATTCTTGGAAGTGATTACTTAAATATTTATGGTATTGACATCAATAACCACAAAGACAGATATTTCACATTTGGGGATAACAAAAGACAAAAATTTGCTTTTTCCGATATGCCCAAACAAATATCTGTGGTATCTTCTGTTAAGGATACTTATAAAGATGAATTTGTTTCTAATCAACTTGTTGAAGCACAAATTGATCCATCATTATCACCAAAAATGAGGAATGAACTTATTAATGTGTTATACACATACAGTAATGAATTTGCCTCTGATAATGAATCATTAGGTGCTATAAGGGGACATGAAGTTGATATTACTCTTAATATTGACATACCATATCCTCCAGTACTTAGAAGACCAGCTTATTCAGCCAGTCATAGAGCTATAGAAGCCTTGTGAAAACATATCCAAGAGTTAATCCAGCTTGGTGTACTAAGGAAAGTAGGCCATAATGAGAAAGTTGAAGTAACAACACCTGTTATTATTGCCTGGAAGAATGATAAGTCAAGAATGGTTTGAGATTCCAGAGCATTGAATACCTACACAGTTCCAGATAGGTATCCAATCCCTAGAATTCAAGAAACCTTGACTCAATTGTCTAAAGCCAAGTATATAACATCAATGGATGCATTGAAAGGCTTTCATCAAAATGTTTTGATGCCTAAATCTAAGAAATTACTTAGAATTATCACTTACTGTGGTACTTATGAGTATCTTAGAATGCCATTTGGCATTAAAAATGCTCCATCCCATTATCAAATAATGATGAATACCATCTTTCCCATAGAATTGTCTGAAGGATGGCTTATCATTTATATTGATGATATTATCATATGTTCTGATTCTTGGTCCTTAAGCCTTTAAAGACTTGCAAGGGTACTTCACAAGGTTGCAGAAGTTAACATGAAAATTTCACTTAAGAAATGAAATTTTGGTTTTGAAGAACTCAAAGCATTAGGACATATTGTTTCTGGTTTAAGCTTGGGTATTGACAAAAACAAAGTAGCTGCAGTGTTACTTAAGCCAATACCCCAGAATAAAAAATAAATGATGTCTTTTCTTGGGTTTGCCAGCTATTATAGGCAACACTTAAAAGACTTTGCAATTCTAGCCAAGTCACTTTATAGAATCTGTGATCAACAGACTGTATTTGAGATGACACAGGAGAGAATTAAAGCTTATGAGAAGATAAGGAGAGCTCTTACAGAAGCACCTTTACTCCTCATGCCTGATTGGAATATTCCTTTTAAATTGTACATTGATGCATGTGGAGATGGATTATGGGCTTCCCTACATCAAGTCCAAATTATTGATGACAAACCTACAGAAGGACCAGTTTGTTTTATCTCAAGACAAATAATACCAACGGAGGCCAGATATGGTGCAAGCCAAATGGAGTGCTTACGCTTGGTATGGGAACTTGAGAAATTACACTATTATCTTGATGGAAGTGTTTTTGAAGTGATAACTGACTGTAATGCAGTAAAATCACTTCTTAACATGAAAACTGCCAACAGACATATGTTGAGATGGCAAATAGCCCTTCAGGAATATAGAGGAAAAATGACTATAGTCCACAAAGAAGGAAACATTCACAAGAATGCTGATGGACTTAGAAGATGGGAATTAGCCAACACTCCTGATAACCCAGCTTATGTACCTTTGGAAGCTGAACCACAGATTCCAATTGAATGGATTAACATAACTGATATTGGGACTGAATTCTTTGAAGAGGTCAGAGAATCTCATAAACAGGACAAGAATTGCCATATCTTGACTTCTTTATTAGATAAAGATTGAAAAGATACATCTTTGGTCAATGCACTAGATGAAGTTTGGAGAAATTCCTATTCTGAGGGAAGATTTCACTTGTTTGATGGAATTATTTACCACAGAACCAAACATTCTTGTGTAATGACATTATGCAGCACATTGCTTATCAATACCATTCTTCATGAATGCCATGATAGCATCTACTCTGGACACCTATCAGAAGACAGAACACTTGAAAAAGTAAAGAACTGTGCATGGTGGCCATCTTGTAGAAAAGAAACCATTGAATATTGCCATACCTGTGACAGATGTCAAAAAGCAAACAGGAGTACAGGCAAGAAATTTGGACTTATGATCCATATTCAAGAACCAAAATCCCCTTGGGAAGTTGTTCACATGGATTGGGTCACAGCACTTCCTCCAAGTGGTGACAAAAGTTATAATGCGTGCTTAGTCATTGTAGACAGATATAGCAAGACTTCCATTTTCTTACCATGTCATAAAGATGACACTGCTATGGATACAGCTCTTCTTCTGTGGAGTAGAGTTATTTCTCATACAGGATTATTTAAGAATATCATAAGTGACAGAGATCCCAAGTTCACATCTGCACTTTGGACCAATATTCATAGATTGTTTGGTACTAAGTTATCATTCTTTACAGCATATCACCCTCAAACAGATGGGCTAGCAGAGAGGATGATTCAAACTTTAGGAGACATGATCAGAAGATTTTGTGCTTATGGGTTAGAATTCAAAGACTCAGATGGCTTTACCCATGACTGGTGCACTCTGATACCTGCACTAGAACTGGCATACAAGACATCAGTCCATTCTTCCACAGGACAAACTCCTACTATGTTAGAAAAAGGATGGAATACAAGACTCCCGGCAGACACACTGAGGAAAGACTTTATTTACATTCATCCTACAGCTTCCAGCTTCAAAATAATGCTTGATAAAGTAAAACATCATGCAAAACAAGTATGAATGATGCTTTTGATTATGCAAAACAGAAGTGGGACAAGAGTCATAAAGTACCAGACTTCAAAGTAGGGGACTTAGTTCTAGTTTCAACCTTGAATTTTAATAATATCAAAGGCCCAAAGAAACTCAAAGATTCTTATGTAGGACCTTTTGTTATTGTTGCCTTACATGGAACCAATGCAGTTCAAGTGGAATTGAGTGGTGAATTGGAAAATAAACACCCCACCTTTCTAGTCAGCTTGATAAAGCCTTATCAGTCAGCTGATAAAGAATTGTTTCCTTTAAGGAACCCAACTCCTTTAACTGTTCCACCAGTGGGAAAGAATGAAGACAAAAAGATAAAGAAAGTCATTAAAGAAAGGAGACTTAGGGGGAATAATCAGAGAGAATATCTTGTCAGATATAGAAATCCAGTACATGAAGATGAATGGCTGGCAGAATCAGATATACCTGACTCAGATAAAATCTTGAGAAGATTTAGACATGAAAGAAGGCCACAAGCCTGAATATGTCTATAAATGTACTTTAAATTACTTGATCTGAGTGATGTAAAGAGGTTGGACAGTGGACATTAACCCCCCTTTGGGGCCTTTTACTCTTTATACCATTGATAAAATTGTAGTACAATTTTATTTCTTGGTGGGAGGGAATGTGAGCCTTGAGGTATATTTTACATACCCAAATAGGCCACAATTATCTTAAAAAGAAATTTTGAATTATGCATAACTCATAAGTCATGCATATATCCAAAATTCATCATTTTTGATTTCAGAAAAGATGAATAACTTTTTATTGAGTAAGTAAATCCATGGATTTAAGGCCAGATTTGGATTCTAAACGAAAATTCACCTAGGGTAGCTCCATAGAGTGAATAAGCTCAAATTGACTCTTTGAGGTGGTAAAATGGAAAATACTTCAATACCACATAAAAGAATTGTGAAAATGTTTGTTTTTCTCAATTTCACACCAAAATAATGGGAATGTGAGAAATCCCATGTTACATATATGCTAAGAATAGTGTTATGCATGTTTTGAGCACTTAATATCATGGTATTCTTACATGGACTTTTGGTACACCCATAGTGGATATCTCACTTGAAGCTTGAATTTCTATTTTGACATAAAAAATAGGCAAGGGGGACAAAAGACATCAAAGAGAGCCAGGGTACCCAACTTCTGAGGCCTCAGAGGCGTGGACAGCTCCAAAACTTGGATCCATGGCTGATCTTGGCCTAATTGGTAAACTAAAACCTTTTGGGAACTTGGTTACCATGTTACAACTACTGTAAATCTTAAGAAAATAGCAGATAACCTCTTATTTTGATGTGCCAAGGAGGTAAAAAGCTACCTAGACTCCTGTAACCATGTCAATTCTTAATGATTTTCCATGGATAAGCCCCAAAAGAGTAATTAAAACCCTTTTTGGACTTGTATCCATTGATTTACCTCATAGCAACCAGTTAAACACTGATATTTGCAATTCTACGTAGAAATGAGGTAAAAACTTCAAAAATTCATTAAAAATACAATTCTTAATGAATCTTTCTGAAACTTTCAGGACCAATGGAGAACTGTATTATCTATGGTACAACCAAAAAGCATTACAGTCTTACTAGTAAAATTAAAAGTTTTACCTACAGTCCATTTTTGACTATTCTATGTGAAACACTGAATATTCAAAAATTTACAGTAATTACAACCTGTGATGAAATTGGCAATAACATTGAAAAATTTGAGAAATCAATGATTATTTTGGAATAAAAGAAGATTTACAGATTTTACTCCTTTTATTCTTAACCATATTGGGGTTGGTAGTCACGTAAAAGCATCAATTAAGTAATTATGATAATCTTACGTGACAACAGATGATGCAATCAATAATCCAAAAGGGTTTATTGCTTTCTCACTCACTGGTTTTTCAGTTTGCTCCATTGCACGCCTCTGTGAGCTGTTTTTGACTTAAAAGAGGCCTCTTCTTGCTGTTTTTTCCACATCATCATCTTATTATCATTTAAAATCATTATTACCAACAAGTAAGTATTAGCTATAGCCATTCTTAAGTGTTTTAAATCTTTCATAATCAAGCAGAAATACGTGAAATAATAGAATCCAACTATATATTGTTGTAATACTGTTATAAATTCATTTTGATCCTTAAAATCCACAATTCTATGACAAATCTCTCTATCTTATCTTTCAATAAGTTCTTTGGAATATTAGTGAGTGATTTATTTTTAATTCTTAAAGTTTTTCTCTAAAATTAGTTTTCTTCAAGAATTACCAGTATAATTATTCTTGCAAAAGATAATTATATATTAAAATAGTTTTATTATTTTAATGAAAGAAGTTTTATCATTAAAATCTTCTTGTAATTGATTCTTGTAGACAATTACTTACTCACTGTTAAAATCACTAGTAGTGTTTAACACGTGAAAGAAATAATTATTTAATTATTTAATTGTGGTTATAATAACATTTTGTTATTATATTTCATAAGAACAGTCATAGTACTGTTGATTAATAGTAATATTATCATCAGTTTCATAGACAAATCTTAAATTATTAGTTTTAATCATAATCTAATAGTATTCACCAGTTTTATCACTTATATGAGTGTTAAACGTAAAATAATATTACAGTGAGTGATCATAAATGATCAAATTTAAGCTTAAACTTTGATCATTGGTAACTTTTGAGTTATACACGCTACAGCTATTCTGAGAGTGGATTCTGATAGCTTGGAATGTGCTTATTAAACTTCCAAGAGAATTTCAATACATCACTCAAACCCTTTTTTTTATTATTTTCTTGTAACTCATTTTTTCTGTTGAAATATAATATTTTGAACTTCAAACCATGATTTCAAGGGGTTATACCTTGAATATTATAATAAAAATTATTTCATTCTTCACATATGAGCTAGTAGAATTTGACTGTCTACTTTTTTTCAAGTTTGGACCATTTTCATAACAAAGTGGTCAACAGCTCCATTGATTTTATTCAATAATCCATTACAAGTTTTAAACTTTTTAATAACTTTTGAAATAAAGTTCATATCTTTGTTTCTACATTAATTATGTGGTTACTCCATTTTTGGTTTATCTCGCTATCTTTAATATTTCAAGCGATATTAGCTAAAAACCATGAATATATGCATTTACCAAAAAAGTGCATATATTCAGCTTAATTTCTTAAGTATTGACTTTAGAGAATAGCTTTATAATTGGTTTATATGTATGTCTTTATGGAGAATCCAATGTTCCAGCTTATTCCACGTGTTCCTTTGTGAGCCTTTGAGATATGACCACATACCCAATAAGGTCACAAAAAAGACTCAGAATAATTATACATTAAAAATAATTACTTAAATATACAAAAAATACCATAAATTGGTACAAAAATTGGTTTAACTTAAAAACCAATGAATCAACATGTAAAATAAATTATACCATTGGATTCCCCATGGTAAAATACACATATACCATTTTTATGGCATATCTGTAAAGTCAATATTTAATGAATTATAAGGTATAATACCTTATAAAAACCATAAAAGCTTATTTATCTCAAGAACTAATGAAACAACATGTGCAATAAATTGTACCAGTGGATTCCCCACAAACAACCACACATAAAACAATTAATAAGCTAATTTCCAAAGTTAATACTTAAGGAATTAACCTGAATATATGCACTTTTTTGGTCAACGCATATATTCAAGGATCATAGCTAATATCTCCTAAACTATACATGATAGAATGATGAACCAAAGATAAAGTTACCACGTAATTACTGTAAGAACACAGATATGAACTTTATTTTACAAATTATAAACAAGATTAAAACCTATGATGAAATATTGATAAAAATCAACAGAGCTGTTGACCACTTTGTTGTGAAAGTGTTCCAAACTTAAAAAAAATTATACAGTTGGATTGTACTAGTTCATTCGTGAAGAATGATGTTATTTTTATTATTAAATTCAGGGTATAACCCCCTGAAATCAAGGTTTGAAGTTTAAAATATTGAATTTCGACAGAAAAGATGAGTTACAAGAAAAATCATCAAAATTAGAGTTTTGATGATGTAATGAAAAGCTCTTGGCAGAATAATAAGGTTATGCCAGGCTATCAGAATTCACTCTCTTAATTGCTGTAGCGTGTAAATCTTAAAAGTTATTGAGGATCAAAGTTTGAGCTTAATTTGAGCAGTTATGATCACTCACAGTAACCTTAATTTAAGTTTAACAGTCTTAAGAGTGATAAAATTGGTGAATACTATTAGTTCATGATTAAAACTAATAAAATCCTCGAAATTTGGGGTTGTGCCAAGCCTCTGATGTCATCAAACTTAGAGTTATAGTGATAACTCTAAATAATGGTGTAATAATGATGTAATATGGTTTGATAATGATGTAATCATCTCCAAACCTTAAAATATTGATCGATTCCAGTGGATATGATCAGTACACGTCTACTAGAAGCCTGTTGGACTCTAGGAGGGAGGTATTTACTATAAATAGAGCTCTTTTTACTCTATTTTCCCCTCAGACACATAAAAAACATTAAATTAATTAAATCAAAGGTAATTTCTTTATTCTTTATATATAAAACTGTTATATTATTAAAGACCAAAAACCACCTTGTTGTAATCATCTATTTTGACGTGATTAAATCATTTATTTAATTGTTTTTGTTAAAAATCTCTCTAAAAACTCATTTCCACGTAAAAATCCAGAATATTAGTAATTTTCTTTATTTTTTATTGTAAATACAATTTGAAAAGGTTGTATTTATATTTTTTGGCGTAAAATATTTCAAAATTATTATATTAAGTGTTAAAAGTAAGTTATTTTCTCTTATTATAATAATTTTCTCTTTATTATTATTTTAATAATTCTTTAATTAATATAAATAGTATTTCTATTAATTTATAATTTTAATATTGGTAATATTATTGTTATTAATTGTTTTTTATTAATAAAAAACAATTTTTTACGCCTTTATTATTTGTTTGTAACAATAATAAAGTGCCTTTAAATATATTAATTATTTTATATTAATATATTTATTTTATTATATTATATTTTATAATATAAATCATATTATTATATTTTATTAATAATATAATCATTTTTACGCCATAATTATAATAATCCTTTATTATTATAATTATTTTTATCTTATTTATTTCAATTATAAGGACATTCATAGTACAATAAGTAAAATATTAGTAATTTTTACTTATTGTTTCATAGTCAAACCTTACATCCTTCATAGGTTTCTGAGTTAAATGAGGTTTTGTACCTTTTTTAAGGTATTATTACTTATACTTCAGTAATTATTGACTTTTCAGATATGCCATAAAAATGACATATGTGTATTTTACCATGAGGAATCTAATTGTGTAATTCATTTCAAATTTTTATTCATTAGATTATGATTTAATTCAGACTTCGTACTTATTTATGGTATTTTACTAATTTTTGAGATAAGTATTATAAGTATAATTATTACAGAAATTATGTTGTGACCTTTTTGAATATTTAGTCATATCTCAAAAGGCTCACACACTCTCAACTTACTGTTCTTTCAAAAATTCAACACTAGGCTCTCATACTCAGTTTTTTTCTGATTGGTGGAGAAAGTGAATCTCTTGTTATTTGTATGAAATGATTCTTATCTATATTAAATATTCTTCATTATCTATCTATTATTTTATCCTCCACTATAATACTCAAACATCCCCAACAACCCATCCAAAAGCAAGCCCCCACAATAGCACCACCAAGCTCTACTGATTCACCTCAGAACCCTCCAAAAATAAAGTGGAAGTTATTCCAATTCATTTAGAAAACTTTTTTTTTCTTATTATATGAAATATAATAATTATCCATATTTTTTTAAAAAAATACTAGTTTGCTCCCAAAATGAATCTGAATTTCTTCTGATTTTTTTAGGGAGGATTTTTAGTTTTTTATTATTGTATTAAATATAATAATGGATCTTTTAAGAATGCATAAGGGGTACCCTGGTCCCATTTTAAATTAAAATTAGACAAAAAACCTGCCAAAAACACCCTCACCCATTTTTTTCATACCCTTCTTTCACATCCCCCCTAAAAGAGGACCAAAAACACAAATAATGCACATTATCCCCCCAAAAACAAGGTTTTTTGAAAAGAAGCATTAAAAACCAAATTTTACAAAGCTTTCCACACTATTTTACTTTTTTTCCCCAAAGACTACAATTTCCTTCAAAAAAACCTGCCTTCAAGCCTCTCAAATTCCAATTTTCTACATTCCCTAATCCATTAATCTCACATTTCAACCAATTAGTTTCACCTTTACCCACTTTGCTTGTCTTTTTACAACTTTTATACCCTCTTTTTCATATTTAGAAAGGTTTTTTCCACATTCAACCTTCCCCCTTTCTTAAGCTTATACAGCTTTTTCACTAAATAGCTCTTCAACCCCCCCACTGAAGGTGAATTTCAGATGCCTGAGCTTCTTTGGTAGCATGTGCATAATTTTTCGAGGACACAGGGGTATTTTGTGTCAGCCTTGAGGTCCAATATGATCCACAACCAAATTCAAATAGGTTGTGACAGTTCTGGGACCCCAAATTACCACAAGCACTCCTCAAGAAATATTCACTGTCCATTTAGACTTTATTCAGGAAAATATGCCAAGAGTACCACTTAGACTCTCAAAGTAAAAAATACTGAACACAGCCATTATTCCATTTAAATATTGGGGGACATCCTTCTTCCAAAAAATTCAAGGAAAAATGAACATCTCAAATTTCTCAGAGGTCTGGATAACTGCCCATTCCAAGGCAAATTTAGGCCCAATTATGCATTGAGAGGAATACTAACAGGCCTGTAGTAATCCAACATTTTTACAACAAATTCAATAAAATAAAGAAAGGAAAAATGCAAGGAAGAAGGCCCATTGATGCTCTTAGTGAAACCATCAAAGAAGAATATTTTGTGTGTTCCTCTGCAAGGGATACTGGGGGACACATTACCTCCTTGTTTTTTGCTCACCCCCTTCCCATAAAGCTCATTCATGGCTTCCTAATGTTACTCTTATGTATTTTACTTATAAAAACAATAAGTAGAAAATTCCCCCTTTTCATAATTTTGGATTCAGTTCATCAAATAAGACCTTTTTTGGGGTTTTTTTTGATGAAGGATGAAACTGTACCCTTATATACTTGCTAATTGAAGCAATACATAGAACAAATTCTCAACAACACCAATATTTCTCCTCCTTCAGTTCTTGTTATTAAAAGAATTTGGCCTTGAGAAACTCTCTTAAGAAGCCCTTACCAGACTCAAAATCTATGTTATTCAATTGGCACATAAATAAAGATGTATCTTCCCATTGCATTAAGAAAATTGGTCATGGCACTGATTTTGAAAATTTTATGTGCCTTTTCAATCAGTTATATTACTTTTATATTTAGCTTTTATTCCTGATATTGCATTTATCAATGAGTTTGGGGTTATTTTCAAGCTTATGTATTTGTCCACTGAAAAGTCTTTCAGAAATAATTGGAATAAGCTTAAAAATAAAGTCAAAAATCATGAAGTATTGCAAGATTGGAACAGAACCTGGCTTCCTATAAATGGGTATTATATTCCAGCCTGGACCAACTACCATTGTCACCTGGGTGTGGGATTCACCTCAAGAGCTGAAGGTGTCCATGCCATTATTAAGCTTTGGCTCCAAAAGTACACGTGTACTCTCCTGGAGGTTGTTGGTGCCCTTCACATGGATTTCAAGAAACAATTTATTGAAATAATCAACAGAACTTCCAAATTAATGATTTTTCCTGTCAAATATTTGTGATCACAATGGAAATGGGTTTCATTATGCCTGTCAGATGGCCTTTTAAAATTACAAAATAAAATTTCCCCCAATGAAAAATTCATCAACAAATACAGAAATTATCATGGAATACCTTTCAAGCACAAGACCCAACAGGCTTTCCCAAGAAAAAAAGGATCCAGGTCTCAGACTTCCATCCTCAGTGGCATTTGAATTTACCTGTGAATATCTTTTCATCTTCAATTTCTTAGTCTTTTTTCACATTAACTGATTTTCTTTGTCATATTCCTCTCAGACTGGCTATCAAGGTGATTATCAAAGTGTTTAGAAGGGAAGAATTAATGAAGCAAAAAGAATATTTGAAGTTATTGGGGAAGACCCTTTTCAAAGACCAATGGCAAAAATGACATCAATTATTCACCATTTTCAAGATGTTTTGACTGGAAAAAGTCTCTTTAGATCAAATTCCAAAGAGTCAAGAGGATCAAGAATATTATGAAGACCTACTATGATTAAAAAATATCCATGGAAGACCTTAAGAAGACAAAAATAGAAATAAAAGAGAGCTCCACATATTTGAAATAATCAAAATTAAATCCAAGAGAAGGGGAAGACCCCCATCAAAAGTTACCAGCACAACAGCTTCAATATCACGGTCACTTTGCCCCCTCAAATTATGGAATTGAATTCATTTTAAGATTACAAGTCCTCATTATCCAAATCAATTACTTCATCAGATTCACTACCTTCAGAAACTGAACTGAATGACTAAGAAAAATTGGAAGTCATCCTCAGAAGGTCCAGGTAATTGGCAAAGAGTAGAAAAACATCAAAAAGAAAGTCCCACAATTCTGCAACAACTTTGAAGATATAGGATGAAATTGACTTAACCTGTGAGAATTTCCAAAGCCATTATCACACAAGTGATGAATGCTCCAAGCCCTTGTGAGTTTTTGATTAATTTTAAGGTTTTTTGTTGTTTCTTTTAATATTAATTAATTCTTATGACCCATTTTTATTAGGTACCTGGCCCAGAATACTTGAAAAAACCTTTTTTTATAATACACCTTTGAGCCCATCAATGTCTAGGCCAATGGAGACTGTGGCTATAGAACAGTATCCCATTACATTTACAATACTCAAGTTCAATGGGCTGCTGTCAGAGGTGACTTGGCTGAAAAATTCAAAAAAATCATAACCTTTATGAAGTCATGAACACTTTGTTACCCTCAGTATCCTCTTATTTGGACATAATTCAGTGGTATGAAGATGCTGGCCAGGCTCCAAAGGAAAAGGGGAGGTTTTTGCCTAATATGGAGTATCCAATTGAAAATAAGTATCAAATACCAGTTTTCTTATATTAAGAAGTCCAATATTTCTCTTTTTTCCCCTTATTTCTGTCCTCCAAATGACCATCCACCATTTCCATCTGTTGTTTAGATAGCTTTTCTAATTTTTTTTCCATTGGATACCATCATTCCTAAACTTTACCATGTCCCCCCATTAATGTGAATTGTGAATTTCATGCCCAACCACAAGCTCTTGGCTGGGAAGATAAGTTCACGAAACACAGGATTTTATATTTGTCCAATCTTCCTCCCCCTCAGAGAACCCCCACTATTTTGGAGGTTGATTTAGATTGGTTTTTTTGTATATACAATTTTTGCCAATTATCCCCCTACTCAGTACTATTTATGGCTTAAATACCACCTGAGTATATTTTTTATCAAACATATGACACTTGTGTGCTTACAAATAGTCATATTTCAAACATTAAAAAACATATTGGAAAAAAGCACATCTTTTTGGGCCTTCACTTGTCCCACCCAAACAAATTTGCAAAATTTCGCACTTCTGAGTTTTTATTCTCAAGACCCTTCATTTTGAAAAAAATGATGGAAATTCATAACTGGGAACCTTTTGATTTAATTTTTCTAAAAAAATATTTCTTTTTGCCAAATTGGCCATATTGGAGAAATTTTTTAAAAAAAAAATGAAAAAATATGGGGATCTTGACATCCCATGTCAGAAAAAATATGGAAAAAAATTAAAAAAATCCTCAAAACTAAGCCTGAGGATTTTCTTTTTGAAAAAATAGGCCACTTATGTGTTTTGGCAATAAATTGGTCAAAAAATGTAAAGGCTTATTTGTTTTTAACAAAACCCTATAAAACACTTCAAACATTAATTTTTGATCATATTATTTTTTTAAAAATATTAAGTAGGCTTTGAAAACAATCCCGAATGGTTTCAAGTTTCTTTTGAAGCCATCTGGCCTCATTTCAATAACAAATGAGGCCAGATTTTTTTCTTTGTTTATTTCCAATAAATAACTTTATAATATTCTAATTTATGAAAACATAAAATTCCTATTTTTTAAATTATACTCACCCTCATTCTTTTCATTCCTCTAGGGGAAATTATTATTAATCATCACATTTCCAAAACTCCCAATTACTCTGAAATTCAAGCATAAAATTCCAACTCTCATTCCAATAAATTCAACTACATCTTCCTGTTTCTAGTTTAATCGTTTGAGTCCAGCTCACAATGATGTGGGTTTTCTAAAACCAATGTTAGTCCATAATGAGTTTCTTCAAAGGGATTTGATTCCTTGCCTCATCAATCAATAGTTGAAATCATTGAATTATTGTATTATCTTGCTAGAACCAGTCCATCATCAAATACTTCCGAGTAATGAGGAATCTTGTTCAAATAGATAATCTTATACCTAAGCCAAAAGACAACAGAGAAAAGTAATTGAAACCTCAAGAGAAGCCTTCAAGATATCAGGCAGAAAAAACAATAAAATTAGGAATGTCTCAGTAATTTAAATAAGACCCAAGGAAGATCATGAAACCTGGTTTAGGCTTCCTTGCCAAAAGTTCTCATAATAATCCTTACCTATTACTTACTGAATTCTTTCCTTCACAGTTACCCATTATTACCGTCAAGAATTCCAACAGCATGATTTATTTGTCCCCAGCATTTTGCAAAGCAAGGGTTGAAGCTACCATCACTTTTTTTATGAACTTCTGGAGCTACATATTAAGATCTTGCATAGGATTAATTAATTAATAAATAATGATCTTTTTAATAAAACTTGTGGGGCTCCTTTTCTATCTTCATATGTTGATATACATTTAAATCATACAATGAGCCAGTACAACAAACATTCAATGAAATGAATTTTTTGGTTATATCACATACAAGTTGAAGAGACATTAAGTACCTAAATTTAATTTTATATATAAGCTCTTAAAAAACTGCAAAAATTGCAAAAAAATACAAATACCTAAATACACACCTCCTTTCAAAATCAAAATATGATTCACCATCCTTTTCAGGCCTTTGTGAAAATGTGATTAAGCTACTATTTATAAAGCCAACACAACAAGGAAACCCTTCTTCTTTAATGACTATCAAATCTTTGGCTCTTTTATTATCATCAAGCCACTTGCTCATTCTCCATTTTGACTTAACAAAACATCGAATAGTTCACTGTGAGTATATAACACAATATCACCTTGGCTCACACCAAAAATAATACCAATTTCAACCAATCAAGCTACATTCCCATTCAACCCCAATCTTGACAATTAAATTTCCAAATTAATGTAATGATCTCTTTTCTTGAAGCTGTAAGAACTTTGAAATGCTGAATCATTCTGGACCATTTGAGATAATCATTGGAAAGAGTCATATACTGTATGGAATAATTGTCTGAACTTATCTTTAGTTAAGATGATTAAGTCAATTGTGGTATATATATGGCACATATTTTATTTAAATGGCTGAACCTACCCCTTTTGATAAATGGTATTTGAAAAATGAATATCTTCATCAATTTCTTCATCATATTAATCTTCAAAGAGATAAATATCATATAAATCTAATAAATAATTGAAGATCTCATAACAAGTTTTTCATTTTAGAATTATCAATGTGGGTTGGAAAAAGAGAGAAATTAGTCTTGAGTAATCATAAGATTGGAATATGAGGATAAATTCTGTAGTAAATTTTCAAATGTAAAGACTGGATTTGGTTTGTAAAATGTTGGTTTTGGTACCCAAAAGCCTAGGTTTTTTGTTCCACAAATTCCACAATCCCACAGCAAAATTGGTATGTTATTTGAAAAATCCCAAAACTTAAATGTGGTATTTGGCCCAAAAAAAACTGGTTTTCAAATGTGGTATTTTTCAGGTTTGAGATTCCCTACTATTTATATTATTAAAAGATGATTTTAGAGGAAAGTTAAGAGAGAAATATTATAATAAAATAAAAATAACCTACTTTTAACACTTAATATAAAAATTTTCAATTATCTTATGCCTAAAGAAGTAGCTAAAAATTATTTAGAATGTAGTTACAATTCAAAAGAGCAAGAAAGACAATTTTTACTATTTTAAATGTATTTTGAGAGTTCAAGAGAATTTAACAAATTCTAATGAGATATTGATAAAATTAAAAGATGTTTATTTATTAATACAAGTTATAACTTTAGTATTTCAAAATCTAAGACTTTCATTCAAAAGAGAAAAGTTTTTTAATTTTTTATCTAATATCTCATTGGATTTGATGTATCTGAGGGAGAATGGAGAAAGAAAGGGTCTTTATATAGTAAAGATCCTTCAATATAGTGACTAGATATCTCATAAATCTCATTAAGTGATGCTATAAGCTGGAACAGATTATTATTTTAAAGCTTAGTGAAAATTAAATCATTATTAAACCTTTTTATCTCATTATTGTGCCATAATTTGAAGTTCTGACTACAACTTGGATTGATTTACATAATAATATTGGAAAATGATTCATATTTGTGTATCAAGGTATTTTTAATTATTAAGTACCAACATCCACCAGTTTTATCTCTCATTTAACTGTTAAACTTAATTTAAGATTAGAGTCAAAGATAAAAAGAACCATTTCAGCTTTAACTTTGAGCCTGAAGAAATTTTAAGTTTTGGACACAAATTAAATTCAGAGATTAAATTATAACACCCTTGCATGTCTTTACTAATGAATCAAAATTATTTCATTAAATCATAAAAACTCTATCTTCAATGAACTTTCTTGTGAGTCATCTTAGGTCTTGAAATTTACTATTTCAAACTTTGAGCCATGATTTAACAGGGTTATACCTTGAATATCATGACAAAGAATAAGTAATTATTCATGTATTAACAATTGGAATCTGAATATATACTTTCTTTTGAGTTTTAAACTTATTTGACTATTTTTGGTGGATTATTCTTGACTATTCATAACTTTATTTATAGCTTGTCAGATAGCTCTTATAGCTGTATTTTCAAAGTTATTTGATTGTAAATTTATATTTTGATAATATGTTCATTATGTGTATGTAAAGAGATATAAGATTATGAACAATAAATATATGTACTATAAATTAAAGTGCATATATCCATTTATCTCAGTAATTATTGGGCTTACAGATATGGAAACCAAAAATTCATGTATTAAATTTTGGATTCAAAATTAATTGGTGTCATTTATTTGACAGGCTTATTGATTGGTTTTGGAGATAATCACTATTTTATGCCTTTTTATGGCATTTCTACTTCTTTTAATGGATCTTCCTTAATTGAGGCTTAATCAGTATTAACAAAATAAGGCTTATTCTTTTTTTGTTACCTTTTTGGATATGTGGTCATATCTCAATGTTGCACATTTATTACCACCAAAAAAAGAATTTACTACAATTTGATATAGCTATTTAGGAAATTATCAGCTTTACTACCTTTTCAATAGAAAGCTTTAGTCTTGAATCTCAATAATGCTTAAATCTTTTTATTCTTTGGGTCTCCTTTCATTACCAAAAATTCTTGAAAAAAGTTAATAATTGATTATATCCTTCTCAAGTAGCCATTCATCTTCTTTAGTTGGGTTTCTGTACCTCACAAGGTATTCTCTTTCTTTTTTTCCCTTATCCTCCTTTCTTCAAGGACCTTTACTTTTTCTGTATTCTCCTTCTTCTAAAGGGGTAATTCCTCATTACTCAAACTGTAATATTTTATTAAGCTCACTTGAAATGTTGGATGTTTATTAATTATATCAACTGTTTAATTTAGCTTCAGAGGATAAAGTCCATGTAGGGCTTTGATCATAAAAGGTCCTGCAAAGGAATATTGGAATTTCTTTGGCCATTTAATGTTATTGAAGTTCAAATTTGATACTAGATCTATGTCTCCTATATAGAAATCTTGTGTCCTGTGAATTTTGTCCTACCTTTATTTTTCATATTTAAAATAAACTTGCACACATTTGTTGGAATGTTTTCTTTCTTTATAAAGCATTGTTTTGAATATGCTTGCTGTGTTGGGTGAATTTCAACTAGGTTTTTCTTCAGGGTTTAATAAGTTAGTATTTGATTCCAGCCTTTTTCAAATATTGAATGATGTTTCCCAGTTGATTGGTAAATTTATATATTATATGACAGTTCAAGATCTGGTATCAAGGTACACCAATAAGGGTAAAACCATCAGATTATTTGAATTATAGTCCTTAAGCACATGATCTTCTGATAATATTTTCTAGTGTTTGGATAATTCTTTCTGCTAGGCCATCAGTTTTAGGGCTATAGTCTGTTTAGAATTATATCTTTGTTCCAAACAGGTTATTAATATCTGTCCATAAAGCTGAATTCAACTTGGTATCTCTATCACTTATGATATTTTTTAATAAGACTGTATGGCTAATTACTCTATTCCATATTATTATGGCTGTATCCATAGCCATGTCATCTTTGTGACAGGGTAAAAACATTGTGCTTTTACTTTATCTATCAATAAACACTAGGCAGGAATTAAAATTCCTATCTCCTCCTGAGGGTAGAGCTTTTACCCATTTTATATGGCCTATTTCCCATGGTGATTTTGTTTCTCAGATTTGGATAATCATTCCAAATTTCTTTCCTGTGTCTCTATTTGATTTTTTGACTCTGTCACAAGTTTTGCAATACTCTGCAACATCTTTTCTCCAATCCAGCCACCAATAGAAGCTTTTTAATTTTCCTAGTGTTCTATCTTCTGAGAGTTTTCCAGAAACAAAATTATCATGGAATTCATGTGGTATAGTGTTTATTAACACTTTATCTGTTAGGCTCATAATACATGTATGTTTTGTTCTAGGATAAAGAATTCCATTAAGGAGGTGGAATCTTCCTTCATCATAATTGTTCTTTCATACTTCATCTAGTTTGGAAGATTATTATGGGTCTTTACAGTATTTCATCAGGAGTTGGCATAAAATATGGAAATTATTTTTTATTTTATAGCTTTCTTTAGCTTGGTGGAAGTATTCTGTTCCAATTTCTGTTAAAAATATTCCTTCTATATGATTTTCTTCCTGTGGTACCCATTCTTGGTTTTCAGGTGTATTTTCTAAAGCCCATCTACTGAGACTATATGCAGTTTGGTAAATATTTCCAGATTTATGGACTATGGTCATATTTACTCCATATTATTGGATAGAAATCTGCTATCTCATAATATGTCTATTTGATGTCTTCATGTTTAATAATGATTTTACGGAATTAAAGTATGTAATGAGCTCACAGACTGTTCCATCTAAGTAATAGTGGAGCTTTTGTAAATTCCACACTGAGCACAGGAATTCCATTTGACTTTATCCATACCTTTCTTCTGTTTGCTTAATTTGTCTTTAAATGAAGCAAATCTGTCCTTCAACAGGCTTGTCCTTTATAATTTGTGTTTGATGTAGTGCAGAACCTAATCCTTCTCCAAATTCATCAATTTACATTTTGAAAGGAAATTACCAATCTGGCATCAAGATAAAGTGTTAATTTTTGAGAAATATTTCAGTTCCTCATATGCTTTGAGTCTTTCTCCAGTCATTTCATAGAATTCCTGTTTATTGAAGAGTTTATACAAAGATTTCAGAATTTCTTCAAATTCTTTTCTATGTTACCTGTAATATCCAGAAAATCCTAGGAATGCTTTCATTTCCTTTTTAGCTTGGGGAATTGGTTTCAGTAGTACTTCTACTTTATTTTTTAATCTATTCCAAAACTCAGTCCAAATACAACAAGTCCTAGTTCTTTTAGCTCACTATATGCAAAATGAAACTTTTTTCAAGGAGATTTTCATATTTACTTGTACTATTTTTTGTAAGACTCTTTAAAGTCTTGTCAGGTGTTTTTCCCAAGTCTCTGAGAAAACTATTATATCACAAATGTAAGTTACTAACCATCCCTCTGATAGTTATTCAGGGAAGATGGTATTCAAAATCCTTTGATAATTGGAAGGGGCCTTTTTTATACCAGTAGGAATTCTTTTGTATTCATATAAGCCACAGTGGACTATTATTTTTAGTATTTTTCTGGAATTATCTGTTAAGAAATCTTGATGAAATCCTTTTAGAGAATCCATAGCTGCAATTAACTCAGCTTGTGACAATTGTGTTAATGTCTCATGCATTCTAGGTATTGGATATTTTTCAGGGATGGTGTAGGTATTTAAAGCTCTAAGATCTCCTACCATCCTTTATTTACCATTTTTCCAGGTTATAATAGAAGGTTTAGTAATCTTTAAATTTTCATTATTTCCTACTTTCCTTAAAGCTCCTAGGTCCATTAATTCTTTTATTTGTACCTCTAAGGATTCTCTAGTTCTTGGGCTGTCTGGACAAGCTGGTCTTTTCAACAGGGGTGGATAAGGATGTTCTACTTTTAGAATAATGTATACCTTATTTCCAATGATAGCACCCAGTTGTTCTTTGTCAATTAGAAAGGAGCTTTTTCACTCATATAAGAGATGAATCAATTTTTCTTTTATTTTTTCTGTCAATTCTTTATTTAATTCTGCCTCTATTAGTTTTTCACTTATGAATAAGTATTCTTCTTGGCCTGTCTCTTCATCTTTCATAACATTGATTTGTTTTTTGTTATTTAAGAAGCCAAATTTCTGCATTTTATTTTCTCCCATTGTAAAATATTTTTCTCTTTGGCTAGAGATATATATGCCATAGATTTATAAGTAATCATTACCAAGTATGAAATGTTTAATGGTAAAGTTATCTATTACTACATATTCTACTTTAATTATTTTACATTGAGAAGTATTTGGAAAAATTGATTCTAATTCAATTATTTCAAGGGGCTTCATGCTTTTAGTTGCACTAATAAATTTGACCCCTTGTATTGGTATGAGTTTGTCTTCCCAATATGGTATAATTACTTGTTGATGATTTTTTCCAACACATTTGCAGTATGCACCTGTTTTCTAGATTTATGTTTGCCTCTTGATTGTTTAGAATAACAGTGCTTAGACTTTATTTTCCAGCTGTATAGCCCATTCCTTTTTCTGGTTTGGTTCTATGCAATTTGGCATCTTCTATACTTGTAAGGCATGTATCAGATGTTATAACTTGTGTTAAATTTGGATTTACATCTATACCACAGCTTATTATTATCCTGAGTAGTTCTTTGGAATTTTCTGTTAAGACAGTTTGGTAAAAAAATTCAAGATAATCCATGGCTGTGATGAATTTAGCCTGTGACACTTGTTCCAATTTCTCATGGATTCTAGTTATTAGATATCTTCTAGGGATAGTTTAGGTATTTGAAGCTATAAAATCCCCTACCATCCTTGATTTACAATTATTCCAGGCTATAATAGTAGGTATAGTCACTTCTATCAGCTCATAAGGTCCTACTTTTCATAAGACCCCTAGGTGCATTGATTCCTCAATGTGGACCTCTGAGAGTTCTATATCTCTTGGGCTGACTGGATAAGTTGTTATTCTCAAAAAGGGTGGGTAATTATTTTCTACATTTAATATAATTTCTAATTCATGTCCAATTATAGCACCTAATGGCACTTTATGAGTTTCAAACACATTTTTGTATTTATACAGGAGATAAATTAACTTTTCTTTCATTTTTTCTGTCAATTCTTCATTTAATCTTCCTCTTTTAACTGTTCACTATAAGTGTTTTCCCAGACTATATTCATCATTTTTTATGACAGTAGTTTTCTATTTTATTCAAGAATACAAATTTTTGTCATTTATTATCTCCTATGTTAAAGTACATATATTTTTGGTTGGAGAGATCTACACTAAGTATTGATAAGTAATACTGTCCAAGTATGAAGTGGTTACTTGTAAAGTTTTCCATTACTACAAAATCTACTTTTATTCTTATACATTGAGATTTAAGTGGCAAAATTAATTTTCAATAAATAATTACAAGGGGTGTAATTCTTTCACTTGCACTACTAAGTTTTCCCCCTTTATTGGTATAAGTTTATCTTCCCAATATGGTATAAGTTTTTTTAGATAATTTTTTTCAACACAATAACAGTATGCACTTGTGTCCAAATTTATCCTTTCCTCTTTAGTGCTTATCATAACAATGCTTATACTAGATTTCCCAGATGTATAAGCCATCCCTTCTTCAGGCTTGGGTCTATGAGGTTTAGCATTTTGTATTTTTTTCAGGCATGTGTAAGATGTTCCAGCTTGTTGTACATTAGAGTCTAAATGTAATGATATCTAGATGAAATCAATATTATTGATTTCTTTATTAATTATCTTTATTTAATAACTTTCAAAAGTTCCTGATCCCTAATTTTCTTTTTCAGAATCAGAATCTTCTTCTTTATCATTGTGGTATTCTTTTTCCACAATTCAATAAATTTTTTGCTTTTTTGAATCAACTATTGGCTAAGTGCCTGTGATCCTGTGAGGTATGTATTACATACCCATAAGGCCACAAATAACTTTATACACATTTGATTTTTAGTCTTTAATAGACTTATCAATTGTATTTAAAATAAACAATAACAAAAAAATAAGTATAACTTTCTTTTGGATAAAAAAAGTTATGATTATTATTTCATTTTTGGATTCTACTCCAAAAATAACCTAGGTTAGACCCATAGGGTGTTATACCAAAAAATGGTTATTTCTTATGTTATTAAAAGGTTTAAGAATCTCATAGTACAATTTCAATTTTTTTAACATTTTTTAAAATTGTTAAATTTAAGCTTCAATAAGCTTGAATTTGAAGTTGCATAAATTTTATGAAAACTAATGAAATTTTATCCAAAACTGAGGTGTTGTGTATATTTACTGAATTAGCTAAGGATTTTACATACAGAATGTAAATCCTGTGTGAGCTCAATTTAAAGTGGCTTAAGGCCATATTATGGCTTCAAATAAATAAAAGGGCAAAATCCACACAGAAAGGTGTAACAAAGGAAAAAGACCAAACAGAGCTAGGGTACCCAGCTTTTGGGATCTGCAAGGATTCAATTAAGGTTTTCCATCTGTATTGAAGGATTTTAAACCTTATTTAAGCTTTAAGATTGTACTTTGATCCAAAATTAAAGTTTAAACTGGTTTTATCCCAATTTGGACAGGAATTTCAAGCTTCCAAAGGGTAAATCCCAATATGCAAGCTTGAAATAAAGGCTTTAAGAACTTTCAAAGCTTAATTAAGCTTGAAAATTTGAATTTACAAGAATTAAAACCTTATCAAAAGTTAAGGTTTGGTGTGTATTGCTATTTTATGTGGAAAAAAGCAATAACTTCAAAAATTCATTCAGAATCCAGTTTGTAATGGAGTTGATTGGAAATTTCACACAGCTTACAAATTTATGCTTTTTTTTGTATAAATTAAATTTTAAGTATTTTTTATAAACACTCTTTTGTGGTAATTATCCTGGAAATTTACTCTTTTAATTATACTTAAAGAAAATTAATATTTCTTCAAAAAATGAATTAAAAATTGAGTTTAAGAGATTTTTTCTTGAAACTCTATTTTTAAGTTTTTCCTGTGATAAAATTTAATTTAATTAAGCTTAATTTATATTAAAACTTAAAATTATTAATCCAAAAGAGAATTAAAGGTACTTTGAGTTAAGAATAACACTGGTAACTTTAAATTGGAATTAAAAATAAGTGAAGAGCCTTATTTTTCAGTATGGTCTTTCAGTTTTGACCTGAGCACGCTCTCTATATCCATTATCAATCATGAGAGCTTCTCTGAAGGAATAAAAAGAGCCTATACATAATTGTTTTTGTCCACAACAATTTTTCATTCCAATCATATTAGACATTTAAACAGGTAAAGTTTTATCAAAGCAATTCTTAAGTTATTTCATTCTTCATCAATTTTCAAATTGAATAATTTAAATCATAGAATTCAGATTATTGTGGTAATCACCAATAATACATTTTATTATATAAAATTATTTTCTTAAACATCTTTTAAAATCCACAAATTACTCTTTAAAACTCTTTAATCATATTTTTCATCATGAAAAGCTGTTTTATCTTTTAAAATATTGTTGGTGTGTTTTTAATTTATAATCATTATTTAGTATAATAGCTTTTGTTGTTTGACTTTTTTTATCAAATGAATATTAGAAGTAAGTTTTCTCTAAAGCTCTACATTTTTTTATCTATTATTAGTTTCTTTATATAGAATTTCTTAGAAGAATTATCTCTGAACAGTGTGTGTGATATTTATATTATTCATAAGTGAATAAATATTATTATTTTCCACATTTAATTTTCTCATTAAGAGCTTTAAACCTCTTATCGTTATAATTGTCAGTGACTATGAAAATAATAGAATAATAATTAAATTTCTATTTTTATTATAATTATTTTTAATAATTATATAAATTTGTGGTTATAATATCTAGTTATATTATAATTTCTACTGAGGACAGTCATAGTACTCTTGATATTTTCTACTATTCTCAATAATTTCATAGACAAACCTTACAGTTCCCAACACAACCACATTTATGTCATTTCATTTTCTAATTGGTCATATTGGGTTTTGCAGGTCCTTTTTGCTTCTATTTTTTAATAAATGGATGGTTTATTTGGATTCTTAATTTCTGATTTCTTCCAGGTTCTTCAAATCTTTGTTCTTGTCCCAATATCTTCTAGTGACTTAATGTTCTCTTTTGTGGAGCATGGCTCTATAAACCTACTTCTTATGGATTTTCCAGTTATCCTCCACATTTGTTGAGTTTTTTCATATGTACAATTTCTTGTCACACTTCTGCATATATGGGATTCAACCTTTAAACTTGTTTTAGTAACCAAGTCAAAGTTTTCCCGCATCTGGGTCAAAGAATTAACTTTCAAATTTATTCTCCATTTCATACCTCCAGTAATCATTTTCCTACTTGGTATGAATTCTTTTTTTCCACAAAATCCAGGTGTTCTTTCCATTTTCTTTTTTTATTACATAATACTATTTCTTTACATATTTCTCAAATAATGAGTGCAATCTTGCAGCTATCAATTCATTGGGTATGGCATAATATTCCTGAAGCATATCAATTTTTTTAATAAATGACATATAATAATATTTCTCTTATCCTGTGAATTTTAGCATTCCTTAATTTAACGTTCTTCTTTCATTAGAAGTTTCTTATTTTGATGATGGCTTAGCTTGGGAATAGAAGTATCTTTTTTGTTTCTACTTTTGGTTTAACAGTACTTTTTCTATGAGAAAATGTTGTTGATAACTTTGGAATATAAAATTTATCCTCATTTATATTATTCATTTTCTCAGTAATTAATCCAGTTCTATTTTGAATGTTATCTTTACAATAAGTTCTTTCTTAATCACTTTTCTCTACATGTTCTAAAAGTAACTTTTGGTATGAGGAATCCTTTTCTCCAAATTTTTCAAAATATAATGATAATTTATTTAGTTAGCCTGTTAAATTATCAATACTCTGGTGATAATTGATGGCTAAAGCTTTGTCTTGAATTCCTTTTATATTTTTATAAAACCATTTCTGTCCTTTTATAAATCTATGAGTATTATAAATCAAATTTTTTGATTTTTTATTTTCAACCATAAATTTTATATTGTTTATTTATTCTTTATTTTTTACAGAAATTTGGGATAATAATGATATACTTTTATTTATTTATTTAAATGATTATAAACTTCTTTTAATTTAACTTAGAGGTAAGATTCTATTTTAGTTTCTGTTAAAGTATTTACAACATCAAGAGATAAATTTATTTCTTTTAGAAAAATGGTTGCCTCATTCTTTGTTCCTCTTTGTAATTTGATTAAATCAAGGTTCTTGCCATGTTGAAAATATTGTCCATGGAATCTTTATGTATTCTGGTGATCCTGTAGTTGGGGGAGTATGGTTTCTTCAAACTGCTTTTCTTGTTTTTCTTCCTTCTTGGGGAGTTTGGTTGACTAGATTATTTATGGTAGAAGCTGAAGGGGCTTCTACCTTGCTTTCATCCTGTTAGACTGTGGCCTCTAGAGTGGCTTCCAGTATAATTATCAGCAATTTAATAAGCTAAAATGGAAGTGGAATACTATTAGGTCTAATTAAAAGGGACATCACCAAAAAGAGGATATTCATTTGGTGGAATGAACTCCACCTATATGAAAAATACTCAAAGTAAATTTCATTACTTATATTTGAGAGATTTAATGACAGAAAATTTTTATTACTTTATTTGTAAAAAAATATATTTGTAAGAGCTTTTAGGAATCATTCTCAAACACAATTTTCCTCTTTAAATGTTGTGGATAAAAAATAAGAATAAAAACAAACAGAATAATAAAAGTTTTAGTAGAAAATTTATTTTTATAGTAACAAGATATATAGCAGAAAATCTATACTTTTGTTTTAGACTCAAAGTTACTATATCAGAAAATACTGTGTTATAGAAATAAGGATTCTATAGCTACATGTCTTAAAGATTTGATTTGGTAACAAGATGACTATACCAACAAAGTCTTTAGTGAGTGACTTAGAGAAAAAAAAGAAAAAAACAAAAGTAATATTTAATTTAAACAAAGAAATTGAAATCAGTCATAGATAATTTAATGATAGTTATTGGAGCTTGTGTAGAAGGGAAGTTGTTTCATGCTTTCAGGCTCCCACATATCCCTTTTTGTTTTCATATGAATTTATCTTTTTAATTCGATGTTTTGATGATAGTGTATTCCATCCATTGTATAATTTCACTATTTCCTGCTCTTAAAGGAATTTATTGAGAATGTTCCAAAATCTCATCACTCCTTGGTGAAATTGGGGAAACATTTCCTAATCCTTGTATTTTCATACTGTGTGATACTATTTTTATTGGATAAATTATATTTCTATTTGAGCATTCGGAATGTTATTTATTTCTGATTTAAGTATTAATACTTAGTCTCAATTATGTTTCAGAAATAATAGGAATCCCAATGACTTGCCTTTGGGATAGGGCACTTCCTTGTGTGGAGTCTGTCCCACTGGTGATTTTTCCCTTTTTTTTCCCTTTAGTGGAATTATTTCCACTTCTGAGTCTAATTCCATCTTATTGGACAAAGAATTTGAAACCTATTATGGTAGTCATAGTAAGAAAGAAAGAAAAAAATATAAAAAAATGAGAAGATTCTTTTTTAAGGTTAAGAAAGGTGCTCACCTTCAAAGTCTTTAATGATGGTTCCTGGGAAAACCAATTTCTTTGGTTTTCTTTTCTTAATCAGAATTTGTGTTTGATAACTTTCAAAATTTTCTTTCACCAATATTTCAAAAGCAAATTTATTGTCCTCTGTTGGATTGTGTTCAAACACTAAAAAAGACAAATAAATATAATCATTTTTATAGAAAATGTATTTTTTTAAAAAATGTATGGCAACTTCCATGTTAATATTTTGATTTATTATTTTCATGAGAGAAATAAGTGAGAAAAAAGAAATAAAATCAATTTTTTATTTTTTATTTTTATCTTAAAAATTAATAATAATAATAAGGTTGAGGTAGTTTATAATATAGCTTTAAAAAAATATTATTATTTAATTACTAGAGTCACTCAAAGAAAGGTATTTCAAGTCCAAGAATCTGAAAACCCATGTGTACAATAAAATGATTTTTGAAATGCCTCAACAGTTATCAAATTCAATAACTATAGATTTATTATGTTAAATTATGATTAGAAAGGTAATACTTTATTTATAAGCCCAATTTTAATCTTCTAATAAGGGTCTTTAAGTTATAATAACATTCAGGCCCCCAAATTTAAGGATTTACTATGAAAAAATAAGTAAGAATTACTAATATTTTACTTATTTTACTCTGAATGTCTTAACAAGAATCAAAATAATTACAATAATAAGATATTATTGTAATTATGGTGTAAAATACATTATATCATTTATAAGGAATAAATGAATATATTAATAATTTAATATTTAGTATATTAGGGATAATTATTATTTCTTCCAACAAATAATAATTTCATAAAATTTGTTATTTAATCAATAAATAACAATTTATAACTAAAATAATTCTAATATTAAAGCTATAAATCAATATAGATAATATTTATTATAGAGAATGTAAGTGAGGAATATTATAATGAAATCAAAATAATCTAATTTTAACACTTAGTATAATAATTTTGAAATATTTCATGCCTAATTAAGTAATAAAAGCTTATTTAGAATGTGGTTAAAATTAAAAATAGAGAGAAATACAATTTTACTATTTTTACATGTATTTATAGATTTTAGGATAATTTAAAAGAATTTAATAACATATCAATATCATAACCAAATCATGAGTGATTGATACAATCTATGAATTTATTCTTTTACCATTTAAGAGTTTCACTTAAAATAATACAGTTTTTAATTTTATATTTAATATTTTATTGGATTAAATATGTCTGGGGGAGAAACAGAGGAAGAAGGGGTCTTTATATAGTAAAGATCCTTCATTCTAGTGACAAAATACCTCATACATTTTATTATTCTATAACCTGGAAATGATTATTATTTTAATTTTTAGTGATTTTTACATCATTATTAAACATTCTCAACTCATTATTGTGCCATAATTCAAATTTATGACTATAAACTTGATTTATTAAGATAATAAGCTTGGAAAATTATTTAATTTTGTGAATTAAAATAGATTTAATGATAAATTGCCAATATACACTATTTTTATATATAATTTAAATTTTCAACCTAGTTTAAGTTTAGATTCAAAGATCCAAAATGATACATTTTAATTTTTAACTTTAATAAGTAATAACTTTTAATTATTTTTTATGCAAATTAGATTTGGATAGTTAATTATACCATCTTGGAATATTATTACTAAGGTTCCAATAGGATTTCATTACATAATCAAACTTCCATTTTTCATTAATTCTCTTGTGAGTCATCTTTTCTGTCCAGATTTACTATTTCAAACTTTGACAAAGAATTTCACAGGGGTATAACTTAAATATAATGACAAAAAATACCTAATTATTTATGCATAAACTATTGGAATCTGAATATATTCTCTTTTTAGGTTTGGACCACTTTTAATTTTGAGTAATCAACTTTTATGACTATTTTTGGTCAATTTGTCTTTATTATTTATAACTATGGTTATATATTGGAAAATAAAGTTTATAAATTGAATCCTACAGTTATTTTGTGGTAACTTCAATTTTGTACAATATCTTTTATCATTTGTATTTCAAAAGATATGACCCATAAACCATAAATATATGAACTGATCATAAAAGCTCATATATCCAGGTATCTCAGTAATTATTGTGTTTACATAGATGGAATCAAAAGAAATATATATTTAATTCTAGATTTTGAATCCATTGGTGTAATTTATTCCACATTTTTATTCATTGGTTAGTGATATAATCAAGAATTTAGACCTTTTTATGGAATTTATACTTATTTTAATGAATTTTGTGTAATTGAGTATCAATTAGTATTATTAAAAGAAGGTTTATAATTTGTTCGTGCCCTTTTTGGATATTTTTTCATATCTCAAATTCTCACAGACACATTTTCAATTAGACCAGATGAAATAAGATACCCAATATAAATTGCTGGCATCATCAACTATTTCAGCCAACTGTATTAATGAAATGGAAGTAAAACTGAAACAACTGAAAATAGTTGGGGTTCCCTAGCCTCACATACATTGTTGAAATACCCACTAATATTATTATTACTAATAAATTAACCCCCAAATTTTTACACCTTACTCAACCCAAGATACTGAAAAACTATTTGCAAATAGATCAGAGTTCCAGCTAAAACAAAAAATCCCATTACCACTTTGCTTATTAATGAGTTTGATAAAGTTGTTTTAAAATTCTCCATTGAGTATGAATCCTGGGTGGATCATAGTTGCTCATATCAAATAATTTATTCACATAATTCTTATATCATTAGGAATGTAGGACAAATTTTTATAGAAACTAATGTGGAAGCACTCCAGTAACACAAGTATGAATTAATTTTTTATTCAAAAACACCCATCCAATTTCCAAAGTCAAACATATTATTTATTATTGGAAGGTTAGTTTTTTAATGGTCCTCTTAGTATTTTATGCAGACAATATTACTTTTATTCAACAGAAAAGTTTTTCTGAGAAGTTCTACAATTTGGGAAGATTGCCTTTTGATAAATGAAAATTGTGGCCTCATCTTTAAGTTTAGAGCATGAATTTTTTCAATGAAGTTGACTCAAATAACAAGTACATTGCACACTGGGGACTTACAAAACTTAATTTTCCTGAAGGAATGGTTTAATGATTATCAGAAACCATATCAGGTTATGTCCTGTTAATTATCACTTCTTTTCTGTTTATCTCATTGCTTTTTATACTTCCCTAGTTGATCCGAGCTGGTTTTTATCTGGACCCTTATTCTTTTAGACCATGTGGTCATGAATTAAGAAAGAGGACCAAGCCATATCTGTATGGGTATTGTGTTTCTTGTGTGTCTTATTTTCAAAATTTATATGCTGGTGCCTCATAAAGGCATGTTTGAAAATGGGGTACCCTACTAATTCAGTTCCATCCCAACCAAGATTAAGTTACCACCTAAATGTGTAAATGATTAAGAAGTAAAAACTGAGTATTGATTTTCACAAGACCTGCTCCACCTGCATAATCCCTTATTCAGTATGGCTAGAAGCTCATTTGGGATTGGTTAACCATCCCTTACTTAAAGTGGAGGTCCTGGGGGTGACTTTTAGGATTAAGCTATAATAATTTCAAAACTAATTGTTATTGTAATATAAAGTTTGGTAAGCCATTTTTAATCATCTATCTGAAAATTTCAAGATATCATATAACTTATTAGCTTCCTGTTAGTCGTTTTTACTCCATTAATAAAAAGGAGTTACTCTTCTTTGTCTCTCTTAGAAACTATGAATAATCTATACCAACACAATTCATGTTATTTCCATCCAAATGATGGAAATTTTTCATTCTTATGGCTATGTGCACCTATTACAAGAATATTTTTACCAATACTTAGTCCCTAATTTAGTAAGTTAACCTATGTACCATTATAGGAGTTTGAAAGTAAGTTAAGATTTTATTGTAATATCAAAATTATTATTTTTATACAAAACAACATAATCCATCAGATCTTGATTCTTGAATTATTTATATGATTATGAAATTTTAAGTTGAGTAACTACATTTTTTTTTTAAATATAAATACAAATGAAAATTTTGTAGATTATATATTACTAGAAGATTAAAATTTATGAAACCTCTTACAGAAATATGCTTTCAGAAACAATTGGAAATTCTCTAACACCTTGAATTATAATAATAAAATTATTATTTAGTTCATCACTTATCATTTTGTTATTTTTATTTTTTATTTTTATTCTTATTCATCATTATTTTTTGTTAGGTTTTCAATAACCCATGATTTTTAAACTTTCAAAACTTGATGAAAAAATCAAAAAAGCAAAATGGAATATATAGAGATATATATATTATAATTTATAACATTTTCAAATTTACTAAAAAATTCTCTTATATAGAAATGCGGATTTAATTTCTTATTAACTTATATACTTATATATCTATACTGTTTGTGAGAAAATGTTATCATCTATAAATCACTTTTTGTTTAAACTTTTTTTTTTCAAAAAAAAACAGTTCATTCTGGAGCAAAATGATGAGACATTTAACATATAACTTCTGAGTTAAAATATTTTATGCGTAAAAAAACCTTTTAGCCAATATTATTTAGACTAAAACTTAACAAAAGGTTTTTTTTTGAATATATATATATATATATTCAAAATCCTTCAAGCCTTTATAAAAGTTTCTTATGTAAAAGATTTCCCCTCAAAACAATGCAATATATAGAAATAATACTTTTATTTCAGCGGCTTTTAATTTTTCAATTAAAATGCCATTACTTTTGATTTAAAAAATAAAATGAAATTTCAACTTTTTTTTTTACTTTCAGATAAGCAATCTGAAATTCCTTCCCACATCTTTATGAAAAAGACCACTCAAGATGATTGTTTGTCACCTTTGAAAAATATTTCAATTATTGTTGTGAAAATATTTAAATTGTGAGCTCTTTTAAATCAAAGAGTTTGCGCTTGTTTGCGCCACTATTGAAACAATTGGCATTCTATAAAGAGATATAGAAACAAAGAAAAAAATGGCATGAAAAAGGCAGCGATATCTGCTTGAACATATGCGAAACTCCCGGGGGTTTTCTTCTAAGGTTTACCATGTTTTGCCTTTTTAAAAATTTAAGCCCTGCAGCGATTTTCAATTCAGCCACCGCAGTGTGTCAATGAAATACATGACGGTATCTAATTGTTTCAGTTGTATGGGAAAGTTTTGTGACATTTTATAAAATATAAAAAGTATTTGGAACTTTAATAAAATAAGATGCTGGTGATAGTTTAAAAATTGAATTATTCATAGATGAATTCTTTGGATGAAAAAAAAGTACACATTTGCTTTGAAAGATAAAAATGATTAATAGAGCAGGGATGAGCTTGAAAAGAAAGAGGTAAAGCTAATCATCAAGACCTTTTTTAGACCACAAAACTTTCACCGCATCCACATTGTTCTTTAATGTTTGGATCTGTTCACGATCCAAAATGACAGAAGAGTTAATTATCGACTCAATCTAATTATGACGACACCACGGAAGGTAAGAATCAAAAACTTAACTATCAAACACAAATTTACTACCCAATTTATCTTCCTTCCAATCCATTGTGCTTCCAATAATACTAAAGAGTGCTCTTGATTCAATCATCACTTTAATCTCTTTTCCATCACTCGAGCAAGCCTTGACGATTTCGTCAAACTTTCCGGGCTAGTAGTAAGAAAACAATTAAATGAATGATAATAGGACATTTGAATCTTGATCACATTTACCTCCTCAACATATTCTAGATTGTAAGCCATTCCAGCACACCCTTTATTTTTAATTCCGATTCGAATTGACCGTGGGTTAGGACCTTCTAATAAGATGGATAACTGTTGAATAGCTTTAGGAGTCTAGATTGAGATCAGATGGTTAGGTCTAGTTTACGCTTGCTTATGAGACTGAAAGTAAAGCCGAGTGAAAATTGGGTTTACGAGAGTGATGACTTGTTTAGCTTGTCGAAAAGATCTCCTTTTGATAGGAGCACTATGGGTATCGATGTCTGATTTCTTGTTTTCAAGACCAAGCCTGCGACTAGAAGACGAATCTGAAGGTTTTTCCTGGGCTGAACTTGAGCGATGATTGTTTAGGACTGCATCTGATGCATCCTGCTTGACAGAGTCTGACGGACTGGATGATTTGATACTCGAGGGCGATAGCTTGACGTCCGAAGGGCTGATAGCGGTGTTTGGCGAGGGCTGGGACTGAGTCTGGATGGACCTTGGATGGACTGATTTTTGCATAGTCCATTTCGATGAAAGCCGACGCTGCCCGATGGCGATATCCCTGGACGACGCTCCCGATGATCCGGGCGATGGCGACCACGAGGCCGGCCGACGGAGGCTTCTTGAGCAAGCCGATAGGCAATCCACCGAGCCAAGCAGCCGACGTGGCTGAGTTTTTAGGATGAAGTTCATTTTGGAAATTTCGGAAATCGGCGGCGGGACAGCGCTTTAAAGGAAAAATCTGACCAATCAAAGCACTCCTAATTCGAATCTGACCACACTTGGGCTGAATTCTTGGTGGTTCAATTGAAAAATGAGTGGTCTCAATCCCGGAAAAGTCATCATCAAATGCATCACTTGGCCAATTTTAGCAAGAATTTAGGCAGGAATTGAAGATGAAACTGATATTTTGAAGGCAAAATGTCGATAAATTGAAAATTGGTGTCAAAGTGGATGATGGAAGGATTAAAGGGGAGCTAAGATTAGGCCATTTAATCAATACATGGGATAACGGTTCAAAAATTGTTGATGAACATCATTGCATGCTCATGAGGATATTTGAATGCTAGGGCGATGATGTTGGCTAAGGTCTTGTTCACCTGGATTTGTTGTGATTGTGAATAACTTGAAGAAATGGCAATAAAATAAAAACAAAATTCAAGAAACTCATTGAAGTTATCATTCTTCCAATATATCATAAAATTAGATACATCTCACCTTTCATATATTAATCATATTTCATTATTGAAATAAAAATAATAATGAGTTAAAAAAAAAAAAAAAATTATCCCAAAATTTAGTTGCAACTAATAAATCAATAGAATAAGAAAAATATAAGTTGTATTAGCAATAATGCTTTGAAATATTAGTAACCCCATATATATTTTCAAATGAGTGTATTTTCAATTCAGACAATTAATTAATCATCATCATACTGAGAAAAGATATTTGAATGATTTCCTTACTGAAATGATAAGATTACTTAGGATTGAAGTCCTTCCCAGATTCATTCTGTTTTTCTAAACTAAACATTTTATTTCAATTATTTTCCTCCTATAATGTTTACCAATTTGAAAGTAATAAGTTTGAAAAGTATTTTTTTTTCAGAATCTCCAATTTACTAACTGAAATTTCTGAAATATGATTGAATTAGCAGAAAACTGATTGATTTGATTAAAAACAAAGTAAAAAATTGAAGGAAATTGAATTATAAAATGAAGCTAAACAGATGTAAGCAAATGAATTTTCTTTGATTTTACTTAGGAACTTTTAATATACTTTTTTCTAAAAGTAATTTTAACTTGGAAATAGAATTCAATTTTTAAATTGTTTTTTTAATTGAATAGAGAAAACTCAGATTAGTATGACTTCCAAGGAAAAAGTACAAAATGGAAGGTGGATTTTTCCTGATGATAAATTATTTATTTATTTACACAGTTAAGATCTTACCTTTAAGTTAATTTGAGTGATAAATATAGAATATTTTTTTGTGCTTTAGAAGGAATTCATTTGAATTTCTTTTATCTCTGAATATTTTTTATCAATAAATACAAACTAAAAAAATTCTAATTTAAATTCTTCAAAATGAGATTATCCAAATCATCTTGAATCCCTGAGATAGCTTTATCTACTATAATAAATGGTTTTTCTTTCCTTGTCCATATTTAAATTTCACAATGGATAGATTTATTATGGCTGATATAGGAATATGAAAGTAACTAACATCATTATGATTTAATCATAAACCCTCTTTTGTTGAACATTCAAATTGTAAGGTGTGGATATGAAACTTTGATAAAATATCAAGTACTTTTCCTGTCCTCAAAATTTGTATAAGGTAAAATTATTTAAAAATAGTAAGAAATAGTATTTTTAATGGAAAACACACCAATTTTATTGTTTTTATCTTTATAAGTATAAAACAATAATATAATAAAAATTTATTGTTTTACCAACAATAAAGATTTATCCAAAGAAACTCTACAAGAGATATTTAAAGCTACAAAAGAAATTTCAATTGGAATTAATTGAGCAAATAACTGCAAGCAATTAATTAAAGAAAAAAGTCTTTAAAAAGATATTTAAAGAGAAAACACACCCAAAAGTTACCAGAGTGAATTTGGAAACAAAGTGACAGAGTTAACAGTGATGAAAGATGCTTTAATTCACTTTTGGGGTGGTTCAGGGGTAAAAATGATTATAAGAGTTACAACAAATGATTATAATGATTTTTTCACGGAACTAAAAGGTTCAAAATGTTTAAAAAAGGGTGGTTGGAATCTTTTATTGATTGGTTTAACAGTGTTTAAACTAATTATAAAAGGAAAAGATTCTAACATGAAGAGACAAGTGGGGCAAAGAAGACATTCTTTTATAGCCATCAATTTTCTTACTCCAAAAGCAAAATTTACTCTTTTCAGTCGTGAAAAACAGTCTGACAATAGAAAAGCCAATTATGGCATCATTGAACCCTGTTTTAGACCAAAAAAGGGCTGGTTTAAGCCATTTTAGACCCTTAAATCAGCCATTACTATAGAAATACCTGGTCTAGAGCCTTCAAAACATGTCAGAATGTGTGTAAGAGGCATAGAAATTAGTTAAAACTGTCTTTACTAACATTGTTTTAACTTAAGGGTAGTTTTACCCTCTTGGCAGCAGTTAAAACTACCCTGGTTGGTATCAAAACCTCATCATCAATTGAGTCACAGACCCTGTGACTCAATTCCAGGCCAAAAGTAATGAGCTTTTGCGTGGAGTTGTATATCCCACACCAGTCAGCAAGGATTTTGGGGGTCTAGCTCCCCCTTAGAGCTAGAGTGTCTTTCCCCCCCAGAATTAATCTTTCCAATTTATTTTTTCTTTAATTCCACATCATGTAATACAATTATAATTTACACATGTAATTCAAATGAGTTTTTAATTACACATCTGTAATAATTGATATGTCATATGTAAATTAAAGTTCACTTATGTAATACATGCACACATTTTGACATTTCAATTGAAAATACTTCAATTCCTCATAACTTTAAAACTAAACACAACACCTCAATTTTTAGACAAAAATTGATGGTTAACACCACATTTGGGGTGAATTAAATTAAGGTTTTGAGGATTTTCATACTTTTTTACAAAAAATATCAAAAACTTAATTTAAGCTTATTTAGAGTTGAGTTACAGAAATTTCATCCAGAGGTGACCCCACTTTATTTTTTATGAGGAATCCAATGGTGTGATAATTTCTTTATGTTTATTTATTGGATAAAAAGTTATAATATGTTTTATATAACTTCTTACCAAAAATATTTTAATTTCACAATTTTTATTAAAAATTCATTTTTTACTTAATTTTTACAAGTAAAAATGTATTTTCATAATTTTAAATTTTATTGTAATTTTATTTTCAAATTATAATGAAATTTTAATTTTGAAATATAAATTTGTATTTATATTTCAATTTTTATTTTTATAATATAAATAAATTTATTTTATATATATTTGTATCTTAATTTATCATTTGTGGTCTTTTGGGTATATGAAAATACCTCTAAGGCTCACATTCCCCCCCCCTAAAAAAAGAATATTACTTTGTAATATTGTTATTTCTAGTGTTCCTGAACCTTCTGAGAATTTTAGTAGCTTCAGTTATGTCTTTTTCTGGCAACCATTCATCTTCACAAGCTGGGTCACTGTACCTAACAAGGTATTCCCTTACTTTGTTGGTTCTCAACTTTCTTTCTTTGAGAACTTTGGTAATTTTCTTACTTCCAGATGACTCAATAGGAGGTATAACTTGGGGAACTTTGTTCCCCAAGGGAAATCTTTCAGAATCACTAGATTTATATGGCTTTATCAAGCTCACTGGAAATGTAGGATGCTTATTGCTAAGTTCTTCAGATAGCTCTACTTCAACAGCATTTTCCCCAGGAAGGGCCTTAATAACAAAAGGTCCTTCAAAGGAGTTTTTCAGATTTTTACATCCTTTGATGTGATTGAAGTTAGTGGTGGATACAAGAACTAAATCCCCCACTTTGAAATCTGGAGTTGCATGTGATTTATCCCATTTGTCCTTAGCATATTCAAAAGAGTCTTCCATGATCCTTACTGCATGCTTTCTAGCTTTGTCTAGCATTCCCTTGAAGCTAGCAGCTGTGGGATGTACTTCAATCAAATCTTTACTCAAGGAATCTTGGGGTAATTTGGGGTTCCATCCCTTTTCTAGGATAGCAGGAGTTTGATTGGTACTGGAATGGATTGATGTTTTATATCCTAATTCCAGTGCTGGCAACAGAGTGCACCAATCATGGGTAAATCCATCACAATCTTTGAATTCAAGGTTATATGCACAAAATCTTCTTACCATGTCCTCTAAGGTCTGGATCATTCTTTCAGCCAGACAATCAGTTTGTGGGTGGTAGGCTGTAGAGAAAGACAGCTTAGTGCCAAATAATTGGTGAAGACTTGTCCATAATGCTGAAGTGAATTTGGGATCCCTTTCACAGATAATATTTGTAAATATACCAGTTCATGACACTACTCTATTCCATATTAGAAGAGCTGTATCCATGGCTGTATCATCTTTTTGACATGGTGAAAAGATTGGAGTTTTACTGAATCTGTCTACAATCACCAGGCAAGAATTGTAACTTCTGTCACCCCCTGGTGGTAGGCCAGTTACTCAATCTATATGGACAATTTCCCAAGGTCTGCTGGGTTCTTGGATTTTGATCATATTTCCAAGTCTGTTGCCAGTGGATTTATTTGCCTTTTGGCATCTGTCACAGGCTTTGCAATACTCTGAAACATCTTTCTGCCACATTGGCCACCATATGCAGGTTTTCACTTTTTCTCTTGTTCTGTCTTCAGAAATATGTCCTGAAAAGGGGCTGTCATGGCATTCTTTCAGTACAAGATTGATTCATGACCTGTACACAACTGTCATGACACATGTGTGCTTGGTCCTGTGGTAAATTATACCATCCAGCAGGTGAAATCTTCCTTCATCATAATATTTCTTCCATACTTCATTCAAGGCATGTATCAGAGAGTTGTCTTTACAGTATTTGTCAAGTAGTTGGAATAAGATGCTACAATTCTTATCCTGAGTGTAACTGTTTCTCACTTCTTCAAAGAAGGTGGTGTTCAAGTCTGTAACACTTATTTCTTCTATTGGGATCTGTGGTGAAGCTTCTTCTGGCACATAAGAAGGATTATGAATATCATTTGGTAATGGTCATCTGTTTAGTCCATCTTCATTTTTATGAATATTCCCATCTTTATGAGCAATAGTCATATTGCCTCTGTATTCTTGTAAGGCTATTTTCCATCTGAGAATATGTCTGTTAGGTGTTTTCATGTTTAAAAGTGATTTGACAGCTGTACAATATGTTATCACTTCAAAAACACATCCCCCTAGAAGGAGTATAATTTTTCCAAGGCCCAGACAAGGAATATACATTCCATTTGACTTGCTCCATATCTGGCTGCAGTTGGTTTTATTTTCCTGGATGTGAAACATATGGGTCCTTCCACAGGTTTATCATTTATGATCTGGACTTGGTGAAGTGCAGCACCCAGCCCATCCCCTGATGCATCAATATACAATTTGAAAGGCAATTTAAAGTCTGGCATCAGTAATAGTGGAGCAGTGGTCAAGGATTCTCTTAGAGACTCAAAAGCTTTGACTCTGTCAACAGTCATTTCAAATACTGTGTCTTTGTCACACAATTTATAAAGTGGTCTTGCTATGGATGCAAAATCTTTAATGTGTTGCCTGTAATATCCTTCAAAACCTAAAAGTGACTGAATTTCCTTTTTTTTCTGAGGCATGGGTTTTAGAAATACTGCTGCAACTTTGTTTTTGTCAATTCCAAGGGACAAACCAGATACAACATGTCCTAGTGCTTTAAGTTCTTTAAATCCAAAATGACATTTCTTCAAGAAGATTTTCATGCTCACTGATTGAATTCTTGTCAAACCTCTGGACAATATGTACATGTGCTCTTCCCAAGTCTTGGAACAGACAATAATGTCATCAATTTAAATGATTAACCATCCCTTTGAAAGTTCTTCAGGAAAGATTTCATTCATCATTCTTTGGAAGTGTGAAGGTGCATTTTTTATACCAAAGGGCATTCTTAAATATTCATACACTCCACAATGAACAATAATTCTCAAATATTTTCTTGCTCTTGGTGTCACCACATTTTGATGGAATCCTTTAAGGGCATCCATAGTGGTTATATACACTGCTTGAGATATTTGAGTAATGGAAATTTGGATTTTTGGTATTGGGTACCTATCTGGAACAGTGTAAGTGTTCAGAGCTCTATAGTCTTCAACCATTCTGGATTTTCCATTATTCCATGCCACTATTACTGGTGTAGTTATTTCTACTTCTTCATTGTGGCCAGATTTTCTTATTACACCAAGGTCTAGAAGTTCTTTGATATGATTTTCCAGAGCTTCTCTTGACTTGGGACTTTCTGGGTATGCAGGTCTCCTTAAGAGTGGTGGATAAGGTCTTTCAATATTAAGAATTATGTCAACTTCATGACCAATGATTTCTCCTAGAGATCCTTTGTCTGAAGAAAATTCTCCTTTGTGGTCATACAAAAGGGAAGAAAGTTCATTTTCTTGTTTATCAGTCAGATGAAGGCTTATTTCAGCCTCCCTCAACTGTTCAGATTTGAATTTTTCCAATTTTAAGGTGACTGGTGATACTTTATTTACTGTAATTTGTCTTTTAAATGGTAAAAAGGCAAATTTCTGACACTTATTGCCTCCAATAGTAAAGTATCTATCTTTTTTGTTATGCAAATATATCCCATACATGATTAAATAGTCATTTCCCAATATAAAATGGGTACTAGAGCAGTTTTCCATAACAGCAAATTCAACTGTGATTCTTAAATTCCCATTAATGTGTGGGAATATGAGATTGGTCTCAAAAATTCCTAATGCTTTCATTGGATTACTTGCACTATTGAATTTTATGCCATCAAGTGGTAACAATTGGTCTTCAAAATTTGGTACACAAGTTTTAAGAAAAGATTTACCAACACAAGATCAGAAGGCTCCTGGGTCAAGAAAAGGTTTAGTGGGATTATTGTCAATCACCACTTCTATTATACAGGAGTTACCAGCTGTATAACCTTTCCCCCTGTTTGGTTTTGTTTTCATAAGTTGTGCATCTTGAACTTTTGATAAATCAAGTTGACCATTGCTCAATTGTGGCCAGTGGAAATAAGATTCTATGATGTCAAAAGTGGCATTGATATTTTCTATATCTTTTGAAGATTCAGAAAATATTGATGACTTATCATCTGAGTTGTCTTCAATCATGTCATCTTTTTCAACATCAGGTTCCTTTTCAATATAAATTTCATTGTTTTTCCCTCTTTTTGGAAATTTATTGGCTATATGGGTGGTTCTTTGGAAAATATGGCACTTTCTGACTGTATCTGAAGAATTATACTTAACATTATTAAGATTTTCTTTGGGGCTGTTGTCCACAGAATCTCTCCAAGGTGTATTAAATCTTGTTTTGAGATTCACCCTACTAGAACCAATTTTAGTTCTGGTGGTTACTTCTCCTAATATATTGATAATATCCTCTGCTGAAAATTGTTCAGTAGTCCTGCTTTTTACAGCATGCTCTAAGTCACCTCCACATTGTCTCAGAATCTTTCTGTGGATCATAAATTCTGACATGTCAGGGTATAATGCTGTTAGTCTGTCTTTTTGTTGGCAAAACCATGGTAAATCTTTGTTTTTATCAGCATTAAATTTGGCAGATTCAAAGGCTGTCTCCACTTTAAATCTCCAAGCATCATTGGCCCATTTGTTGATAATTTGGGTTTTCCACCAAGTCCAACTTTGGTGTCCATGTGCTTGTCTTAATTTGATATACCATCTGTGAGCTGATCTGGTAAACAAGGTGTTAAATCTTGCTGTTACCAATCTGTCTGGTGATTAAAAATATTCTTTAATAATGTCAATTCCTCTGATTAATTCCATATGGTCATATTCTCCTTCACCACTGAAGTGAGGCCATTCTTTAAGTTTTGGTACTTCTTTTAAAGGTGCTTGGCCCATTGATGGTTCCAGGTTATGAAAAGAAGTAGATAATTCATTTTTTAACTGCGAATTATCAGGATCCAATACTTATGGATTTGGAATCCTTGTGCCCTCATTTTGATTCAGAGGTGTAGAAATTCTTGGTAAGGTGTTCAGTATTTGTTCAATATCATTCATTTCACTGTTGCTACACCTTTGGGAATCCCTATATTCATGTTGGAAGGCTTGTATTAAATTTATTACTTCAATTTTATACATGTCTTCTTTATGTGTCAGTTCTTTCCATAAATCTGTCTGTCTTGTATTATCAGCAGTGGCTTGATTCAATTTCATTGATAATTTTGATACTTCTTCTTGTGAAGCATCAAAGCACTTTTTCAAGGCAATGGTATATGTCTTCAATTCAGAAATGAATTTGAAATGTCATCAAGGACTTTCTTGTTATATGTCTTTATAATATTTATGGCTTGTTTAATTATTGTTTCAATTATGTCATCAATATTGAATTTATAATATTTGTCTGTTAACTCTTTAATAATGGCAGATTGTTCATTTATTTTATTGCCAAAAGAATTATCATTATTGGAAGTTTTAATTGTTCTTAAAACTTTTTCAAAACACATAAGTGTTTCATTAATTTGGCACAGGCTCAAGTTGTTTGTTTGAATGTTGTTACAAATGGTTTCATTTTTATCAGAAAGATGTTTTTTCACGTCATTTATAGCTTCATACAGCTCTGGGATGGAATCAAATATGTCAGAAATCATTTCTGGAAGATTAATCTGGCTTCCTCCTTCTTCTGTAATTCCATTATGGCTCTGGCCATCTGAAATACATTCTCCATGGAATCCTGTATCCCGGGCTGGTGCCTTCCCTTTGCCCTTTTTTTGAGCTTGTGGCTGCTTTTTCACGTTGGAATTGCTGCTTCTGGCCACTGGGGCTGGTCTTGGCACTTGCTTTGGTTGTGGAGGGTTGTTTTTCTTCAATTCTGCTGTTAAAAGCATCATATTCTTCTTTTCCATCAATAGATGCCATCCATTGAGTAACTTGCAAGTGTTAAGATGACCCAGGAATTTTCTTACAGTCAGGTATGAGTTCATGCAGTTTTTCCACAGATCTGCAAGGATCTGGTACTCTTTGTGCTGCAGTGCATTGTTGTAATCCTTCTGGCTGGCTTTGTAAATGTCCACTGAGGCTTCTTGTGGCGGTATCAGCTATTTTTGAAGGTAAAATAGTGTCATCAGCTTCAGAATTGGACAATTTATTATTGTGGAAGTCTTTTACTGACCCTTGTCCTTCTGTATCTGATTGGCTTCTGCCATAATCACGTCTATGACCTTTTTGGAAGGTGCGTGAGGGCTGATAGCTGGCTCCTGATCTTGTTGAAGGCATTTTTTATGATTAAAAAGGTTTAAAATAGTAATTTTACGTCAAAAACTTACTATTTGCCAAATATTTAGCTTTTTGAAGAGTATTAGTGATATCCAAGTTGATCAATTCAGAATAAATTGGCTCTTGCTGATTATTCTGAGTTATAATAACAGTGCTTGCAGGAATAATGCTAGTAGCTGTGGAGGCTGTTTCAATATCTTCTTGTCTTACCACGCTGTCAGACACTAAAATTAATGAAAAAAAGCCAATTAATTAAGTAAAAAAAGGTTTTTCAAAAGAGAAATAAAAAATAAAGCCTCACTTATAATTATAAAAAGAAATTATTTTTTAAGGATTTTTTGAATTATAAGTATTTTTTATATATTTTTGAATTTTTCAATATAAGAAGAAAGATTAAAAGAAAGGTAAAAAATTATGTCACAGGTAAAATATCACGGCTGGGCCCCCAAATGTAAGGTGTGGGTATGAAACTTTGATAAAATATCAAGTACTTTTCCTGTCCTCAAAATTTGTATAAGGTAAAATTACTTAAAAATAGTAAGAAATAGTATCTTTAAAGAGAAAACACACCAATTTTATTTTTTTTATCTTTATAAGTATAAAATGATAATATAATAAAAATTTATTGTTTTACCAACAATGAAGATTTATCCAAAAATACTCTACAAGTGATATTTAAGGCTACAAAAGAAATTTCTTCAAGAGCAATTTCAATTGGAATTAATTGAGCAAAGAACTGCAAGCAATTGATTGAAGAAAAAATTCTTTAAAAAGATATTTAAAGAGAAAACACGCCCAAAAGTAACCAGAGTGAATTTGGAAACAAAATGACAAAGTTAATGGTGATGAAAGATTCTTTAATTCACTTTTGGGGTGGTTCAGGGGTAAAAATGATTATAATAATATTTTAATGTGGTTAAAAGGTTCAAAATGTTTAAAAAAGGGTGGTTGAAATCTTTTATTTATTGGTTTAACAGTGTTTAACCTAATTATAAAAGGAAAGATTCTAACATGAAGAGAAAAGTGGGGCAAAGAAGACATTCTTTTATAGCCATCAATATTCTTACTCCAAAAGTGAAATTTACTCTTGTCAGTCGTGAAAAACAGTCTGACAACAGAAAAGACAATTATGGCATCATTGAACCCTGTTTTATACCAAAAAAGGGCTGGTTTAAGCCATTTTAGACCCTTAAATCAGCCATTACTATAGCAATACCTGGTCTAGAGCCTTCAAAACATGTCAGAATGTGTGTAAGAGGCGTAGAAATCAGTTAAAACTGTCTTTACTAACATTGTTTCAACTTAAGGGTAGTTTTACCCTCTTGGCAGCAGTTAAAACTACCCTGGTTGGTATCAAAACCTCATCATCAATTGAGTCACAGACCCTGTGACTCAATTCCAGGCCAAAAGTAATGAGCTTTTGCATGGAGTTTTACATCCCACACCAGTCAGCAAGGACTTTGGGGGTCTAGCTCCCCCTTAGCGCTAGAGTGTCTTTCCCCCCCAGAATTAATCTTTCCAATTTATCCTTTCTTTAATTCCGCATCATGTAATACAATTATAATTTACACATGTAATTCAAATGACTTTTTAATTGAAAATCTGTAATAATTCATACATCATATGTAAATTAAAGTTCACTTATGTAATACACACACACATTTTGACATTTCAATTGAAAATACTTCAATTCCTCATAAATATCAAGCTAAACACAACAACTCAATTTTAACACAAAAATTGATGGTTAACACCAAATTTGGTGTGAATTCAATTAAGGTTTTGAGGATTTTAATACTTTTTTACAAAAAATACCAAAAACTTAATTTAAGCTTATTTAGAGTTGAGTTACAGAAATTTCATCCAGAGGTGACCCCACTTTATTTTTTATGAGGAATCCAATGGTTGTATAATTTCTTTATGTTTATTTATTGGATAAAAATTTATAATATATTTTACATAACTTTTTACCAAAAATATTTTAATTTCATAATTTTTATTAAAAATTCATTTTTACTTAATTTTTACAAGTAAAAATGTATTTTCATAATTTTGAATTTTATTGTAATTTTATTTTTAAATTAAAATTAAACTTCGATCTTTAAATATAAATTTGTATTTATATTTCAATTTTTATCTTTATAATATAAATAAATTTATTTTATTTATATTTGTATCCTAATTTATCATTCGTGGTCTTTTGGGTATATGAAAATACCTTTAAGGCTCACACAAATGCAATAGCTTCAAATTGGGAAACATTTACTTTTTAAGAAAATAATTGATCAATTTGGTAAAAATTGACTTTTTTCACCTCAGTTTGGTATTAATAGCTAGAATTAAATCTTTTTTTTATCCAGATAAAAAAGAGACTCTTTCATTCTTATATTTCTTGATCATATCATATTTATTTCATTATTTAGGTAAATATTTGTTGAAAATATTCAATCACATTAATGTCTTCTATTTCCTAATCAACTATCAATAATATGAAGAAAAATATCCCAATTAAATTAACCTCAAAAAAATGAGGTATTATTTGATAACTATAGTAAAATCTGGGAAATTATAGAAAATTGAGGCAACAATTTGTTTTAATATTACCAAATCAAGTGATGTGTTAGATGAAGAATACCTTTTGATAAAATATATGGAATATCAATATGTATTAAACCAATGAGAATAAGTTATTTAAAATCTTTATTAATTAAATAAAGCTTTAATATTTAATTTGTAAAGCTGAAATTTCTGAAATTGAGCTTCTAATTGCATAGTATACAGAATATATAATTCAGAGACAAAGAAATTGGTTAAATAAGTAATAGGGGGTGTCAAAGTTACCAAATCCCACACTTAAAATCCTGAGTTTTTTTTTTCTAAATCCCAAACTCACCTTTTGGGCTCAAGAGGTGTGGTATTTTGAGGTACAAAAACCCAGGTTTTTTGGTAGCAAATCCCATGTTTAGATACTGAAATACCACCTTTAGCTTCACTTAGAGGCACATTTTTACAACACAGAGCTCAGTAAGGGCATGTTTAATTGTATAGAACTTCCCTTCTCTTGCATAAAATCTGAATATACTGGTCATTTATTAAAGTATTTTATTTCAAATTGCATTTGCTATAGATCTTTTCTTTATTTACCATGCCAAAGGCATCAGAAAGGCTAACTTCACTTCAGACCTTAAACTAACTGGAGTTTATAAATGCTTTCAAATCTTATACCCAGGGAGATCTAATCTTATTGGATATGATAAAATCACAAAGATAAATCAATCCTCATAGAAGATATCCATCAAATTACATGTATAAAATGAATTATTTACAAACTTTATCATCTGCAAAGTTTCTCAAGCTTTGTAGGACCACACATTAATCATTTGAAAAATTGGTTGCACAAATTCAAGATGATAAGATGTTCCAAAACTCATCACAAAACAAACAACACAATCCTGACATACAATTGGCTATGGTACTATCAAGGTTAGGATTAAATGGCAATGGAGCTTCTTTGGGAAATATTGTAATATTCTTCAGAATTAGCCATGGGGCTATTGTGCTGTACACTCAAAGAGTGATCCAGATATTAATGAAGTTGAAGCAAAAAATGATTGTGTGGCCAACAATAGAACAACACAGAGAGATGTCTCAAGTTATGCAGGTGGAAGGCTTCCCTGGGTGCATTGGATTTATTGATGGAAATCTCATAACATTATAATAATGTCCCCTCAATGATGGTGAAGCTTATTTTGATCATAAAGAGAGGAAAATCTTGCAATTTTCATTCTTTAATTCATTTTTACTTATTTTTTAAAATTAAGATATTCCATGTCCATACAACTGGTTTGCAATATAAACAAACAGTTCATTTCTCTACATGTGGGTTGTACTGCATCACTTCATGATTCAAATGTATATCAACACATAAAAATCACACAAACACCTCAAGAATTTTATGAAAAATATCAGTACTTACTTGCTGATTCAGCATATGCAGGCTCTCCTTGGGGTTTCACAGCATATAAGGGAGTTGTGGCACAGAATGAAGACAGCCATTCTTTAAATTACTGTCTATAAAATTTAAAAGTCAGAATTTAGCATTAAATTGTAATTTTTAAGGGTGGTGGTTTTCTCCAAGGGAAATGTGAAATCAAATGAATTGAATACTTTGTTAGTTGGGTGTTTTCTTGCACAATTTTGCAAAAGATGTTAGCACAAATTGGTGATTAATGGCTTGATTTATATGAAGATGATTATCCACCACATGCAGAAAATCTGTCCAATAACAACCTTGGGGAAGATATGGTATATATGTGTGAAAAAATTATTCCAATTACTTTGGCATGGAAAGATAATTAATTGCAAATTTCATCAGGACCATTGAATTATCTACTTATTTTAATGGAATACAATGGAGTGGAGATGTTATTGAGAGAATAAAAATATTTACAATTAATACTTTATATCTATTTTTTGGCCCTGCATATTTCTCTCAAATTACCCATTGACTTTTGAATTAATTTTGGTTGGTTTCATTTTCATGAATTTGTCACCTAAATTAAATAATTTATGGTTTATTTAAAAAGATCAAAAACAAGTTATTTCATCATGATTAATAATTTATGGAGGAGGTTTTGTTGTATGATGAACCATTGTTGGTTTCTTCCAAAGGATTTTCATGATGCCAGGTTTTTTGAAAAATTTATCTCCATTTTCAATTTGGGGAAGTGAAAGCAATTTCCAAAATGGGGTGAAGAAAGTTGGAAGTGAATAGAAATCTTTTGTTGAGAAAAAAGAAAATATACCATAAGTAAAGGAATTGAAATAATTCAAATCCTGGTGTGGCTTATTGAAAAATCCATCTTGAGTGACCATGACATTGGTAAAAGAGTTGAGTTCTATCTTTTGATTGGCAGAAGTCCATTCCAGCTAACTGAAGTTTGGTCATTTGGCTGCTTCAATTAATGACCTAGTTTGATTTGCAGATAATTAAGAAAAATGAGATATTCTTGAGTAAATGAATTTGTCATATTGTTTAAGTTTGGTCCATTGCTTATTATCTGTTTAAATTTGATGAGGATTAAAACTGATAGAAGTTTTAACCATGAGGCATTGGCTGATTTCTTGTCAATTGAGATGGTTGAGAAGTTCTTATATTCTGTGTTTGAATGTCCAAGGTGAGAAATTATTTGTTTTGAATAATGGATATGTTTTCTTTGGCTTCAGGTGAGTTTTATTTTATGATTTGTTTTGGAATTATTCTCCTAATGATGTTCTATATTTAGTTTAGTCCTAACAATGACATCAACAGGAGGAATAATAGTTTCATCATTATTCAAATCATTCTTATGATGTGCTGAGTATGGTTTAGTCCTAGCCATGAAATCATCAGAATGATTTTAAGAGTGAGAGAGAGGAGGAGCCTTTTCTGAATTCCAAAGATGAGGGAAAGGGGGGTGAATTTAAATGTCATTTCAGAAAAAAACCTCATAAATAATCCACCCCTCTATTGTCAAATGATTAAAAAATCAAAAAATAATAATTAAAAGAATCATCAGAATGATAAAGTCTCCAAAGAAATTAAAAATAAAAAGGATCAGAAATGATTATTATTGAAAAATGAAATAGAAATAGATCATCAGTGATGATAATAAGAAAGAGATAGAAAAAAAAATCATAGCTTAGTTATGATGATGATCAAAAAAATGAAAAGAGAAAAAAAAGAATTAGAGACAATCAGTAATGATCAATAGAAAAGACAAGAAAAAAAAGAAACAAAACATTGGGTAGCTATCATAATAAGAATTATGAAAAGATAAAATGAAGAAACAAAAAAATAAATAAATCAGTTTCAGTATTTCTGTAAATGAAAGATGAATTTCATTTGAAAAAAAAAAAATTAAAATATGTTAATAGCCTTTTGCAGGCCATTAAAAAGTAAAAAATTAGAAAAAAACTTTAAAGCAATTAGGAATATATTTGGGAGGATTTACAAATCAATTCCAGATCTATTCAGAACAATTTGAAGCAATTAAGCCCTAGAACCTTCCAGAAGGCTTTTTGGGAGGTTCTAGGGTGATTGAAGGATTGATGGTTGATGATACTGAGGTGAATATGATAAAGATAGGCCTTTTAAAAAAAACTGACCTGGTTAAAAAAAGAAAATTAGTTTTTGTAAAAGAACTGGGAGTGAAGGGATGAAGTTTTTACCAGGGTTAATTTTGAAATAGGAGTGTTTTGGTGAACAGGATTTTTTTAATTCAAAAATAAAAGTTCAACTGGTATTGACAAAAATTAAAAAAAAATTCAGTGGAGATGATTTCTGTTTTATTTTAACAAAAAATAAGATTGTATTTGTAAAAAATTCAAAAAAAAAGCAATTAAGTGGAAATGATTCTCTTTTTATTTGAGAAAAAATCCAACTTGAAGGGGTAATCCACTTGTTTTTGAAAAAAATAAAGAAAAGATAATTTCCAAGGAAGCCTTCATATTCCATTTGAGAAAACTTGGTCATTGTTCTTTCGCACATAAATTCTCAATGCAAAACTTGATTGAATTTTCAATTTTGTCATAAATTTCAATCAAATTTCAAAAGATAATATCAATTTCAATTTTGTTCCCTAATTGAGAATAAAAATCAATTATATTTGTAAAATCACTGATTTATGAAATCATCACACAACATATGCCTAATATGTTACTTTTTATTGATTGATGTAAGAATGAGTTCTAGCTCTGCAATTGGCCAGCTTGATGACAATGTTGCTATAGTGAGATCCATCTGGAATTGCTTTTCCTTCAGTTCCAATTCTCAATTCCACTTTTATTTTTAAAATTAATATTTCTTGGTGTATTTCTTCTCATAAAACTCCATTTTCTTCTATAACCTCACTTCTTCAAACCATTGCTTTTCCATGCTCCTCACTTTCTCTTCATTCCACCTCTCCCTATCCCACTACAAAACAAGCATCATCACTGGTTTTAAGTTCTAAGAATCATTACTTTTGTCAGTAGGATTGATCAGAGTAACCAGAATTTCAAGACATACCCTTTTGCTGTGATTCAACCAAATTTGAATAAGGAGGTGCAAACAGATCTATCAACCGTTTACTGGAACCACTCTTGTCATTAAAGTTGGGTGTCAATTCTTGATTATGATTTTGTGTTAAATGTGCTATTGATTCACTTAACTGGTCAAAGGAGAAATAATCAAGATTGGATTTCATAAATATAAGTCTTAAATGTACTTACTGATTCATCTTGAAGTTTTTCAGCTTGAACCAAGTAATCATCATTATTAAGAAAAGGATCCAGATTGATAGGTGATTACAAATGATATTTAATTATCTCAGGTAAGAAGGAAAAGATATGATAACTTACCTTATAAAGCAAAATATAATCATCATCATCACCATTTAAGCTGTCTTTTCTTTTCAAACCATAGCTTTCAATGGGAGTGAAATCGGGCTTGTGGCCAAAGAGTGAATCCATTTCAGGGTAGCAAGGACACATACGTTTAAGATTTTAATTAATTGATTTGATTTAGTTACTCTCATCTTCTTTGGTTAACCCAGCCTCAGTTGAATTTTTGATATTTTTTGCTTCCATATACTTCTTTTTATATGTTTACCATTGATCTCAGATGCTGCTTGAGCTAAGGTTTGGGTGATGTCATGATTTTTTTTGAACTAAATGTCCATAAGCTGAAACTCGTGCTGCTTTTACAGAGGAGGCCTTTCAATTGATGTGGAGCCACTAGTACCAAAAAATGACTCAAAATTTGATTTTATTGAAAGCCAATTAATTATGGTTAAATAATAAGTACAGATTAAGTGACCTGATGGATGAGGAAGGATGGAGTTGATCCTTATATATCTGACTTGATGTGTTTTTCTTTTGAATGAGGCATTATTAGATTGATGAAGAAATATAAATGCATTGTAAGCTTATTGGTAAGATTGTTGCAGATGGTGCATGGCAGAATATGTTGTACAGTTGGGAATGGGGAATACTCATTTGGGTTAGGTCTCAAACTAAATTCCTAGATGCATGGGATTTGGTAAAAATACCAGGGGAATAAGCTAAAATGCCATGTGATTTCAACATGAAAAACCTGGGATTTAGTGTTGGGATTTGGAAGTCAAATCCCACAATATTTTAAGGTGGGATTTGGTGGCTTTGACACCCCCTAATGTAATAAGGGAGAATTAAAGTATAGAAATATTAATTATATTCCTCACTTCAATAGCTCAAAACATATATTTCTAATATTTGAGCTTCATTAATATCCCAGAATCAATTCTTATAATAAATTTAAAGCCTCAATTAATAAATTGAGGTATCTCAGGCCCAAAAAATCACAATTCAAAATAATTCAGTTTTTTGAGAGAATGAAAAATTGGAAAAACTTATGTTTGAAATAAAATACCCTCTATTAAACACAGTGACCTGAATTTTTTTAAATTTGAGTTTTGGGAAGAATAAAGTATTTTGAATTTAAAGCGTAATGCAAATATCATGATTATTATTTCTGGTCCTGAAATCCTTTGAATAATAATTTTTACCATTCTATTCATGGCTTGAATCTTCAAAATCACTTTCCAAAAAAACATCTGCTCAATCTTTATCCTTCTTCTCCCCATAGCCATTTTTTAATTCCTTTTTGAGAATACTTTCTAAAAATAATGATTTCAGCTTATATATTATTATAATTTATTAATTTTCCCTCCCATATCACATTTAAAGTTTATTTATTGAAAAAAATTGACTTTCAACACCAAGAAATCTACTTTTTATCTATCACATCCTTCAGGAATTCTTATTATGGCCTATTTTCTGTGTATAATCAAGTGTATGAGGATTAAATCAAATTAAGCTAAATTTTTTGGGATTGGTGGAGAAAGTTAATTTGGAATTTCTTAATAAATAAGGAAATTCAATTAAAACTTTTAATTCCTTAGTTTAAAAACTCCCACAATAGATTGAATAATACTGAATCAATTATTTGATATGTATGGAAAAGATATAAAAAAATGCTGAACTCAATGAAATATAAAATACTACAGGAAAATTGATAGCTCAATATAGTAAAAAGAAGGGATTTAATTTTTTTTTGGAAAGCTGTAGATCATATGTAAATTTGACAAAAAGAGAGAGGTTTTAGTTTTTTGGAGAGGAAATGAGCTTCAGATCACTATAATGAAATAAAGAAAAAGCCTAAATTTAGTGGAATTATTTATTTGATATCTTAAGAATTAGACAGATAATATGTCAAGTTATTAGTTATTTATTTTGGATTCAACACTAATAGATAATTATTAAGAACAAAATTGGAATGGCTCATCAAGAAACTATTTAGATATATACTATCAGAATTTATGGTAATATTTGGAACCAGGGCACTTTTCATGTAACTGGCCATCCAGTGATGGACCATAACACATCTTTTTCTTGGGATAAAAAAAGAATATTTCTCATTTATTCAACACATCACTTTTAAATCCTAATAAATTTCCTAGTATACTACAGTTATATCTCCAGGGTCTCTTAACAATATAACTAAGATATCCCTAATAAGTGACCATGACATCACAGGAAAACTAACACAATGTTGAAAAGGTATACTCACAATATCAAAAGGGAAGTCTTCTTGAAGATTCTTCTCATAGTAAAATCCCAAGAGAAATATATGTTTTTAAATATCAGGAGGAGGCTTTGGAGCTTATAAGATCAGTAGTTTTTTAATATCCTGAGTGAAATGTATAGAAAAGTTAAAGAAAATTACAAATATTTCTTCATAGTAGCTGAGGTATGATGACCAGATCCCCTGACCATTTTTTCAATATTTTCATTTAACTAAAGGTTTAATAAGATAAGATAGAATTTAATTTTAGCTCCTAAAACAAAAAACTGACATTTTTCAATGTAATTGGGAAAATATCAGATTCCATTGGTATTTGAAATCTAAATGAAGCTTCCAGAAGCTCAAAATAGGCAAGTGAAACTTGATCAGTTCACTAAATTATGGATTCTATTGAATATTGAAAACAAAATTATTAAAATATTGAGTTAACCTTCAATTAAAATAATTGTTGGTTCCTTTGCATGTTCAATTTCTCTGATCAATTCATATATTCCAATAATTATTTGTCTAAAGCAATATGTGTGTCCCTTAAGGTGCCTCAATGGATTAAATAATTTCTAGCACTAGAGTATTTTGCCATTATCTTTAACATTCACCCATCTTAATATTTGTCTAAATAAATATGTGTGTCCCTTAAAGTGCCTCAATAGATTAAATACTTTCCAGTAATAAAAGATTTGGCCATTTTCTGTAACATTTAACCATTTTGAGTAGTTCCTTGTTACTTGAAAGTATGTAATATGTCTCCAAAAATGCTTTTATATAATATCTGTGATTCAATATCAATGAAATATTGAACCTTAATATTCCAATATGGGCTTTTTGAAACTAGTTTTGAAAATAAATCCTGATTTTCAACCATTATTTGAATTTATTTCCAATTTAGCTCAGTTTTTTGTCACTATCCATGCTTTCTTCTTTAATGATAGATCCATTATAAAATAATTTGGATAATTAATACACTGCCTCAACCCTCAGAGAAAGATCATTTTGCGTCTTTTTGGGGGATTTTATTACTGATTTATCTTGGGTGATGGTTTATAAGATCCCAAAGGAACTAACTTAGAATTACTAATATAAAAATGAATATCGGGCATTACTTGAGAAGAAACCCATTTTATCAAGCTTTTCATGAATGAAGACCCCTCATAATATCTATATAATTTAGCAAGCACCCCTACCATCAGTAGCCAATTCAAGCATACAGCCACAGTTTTGTGGGAAAAAGAAACCCAGATTTATGTTTTTTCTACTGATATAAGCGATTTACTATGGGTTTGTAATTTAGAGAAACAGCCAAAAATAACCTTCATACTACCATAAATCACTATCGATAAGGAATTGAACAACAAATGTTTCACAGGGTTATTTGAAAGACTTGTATTGAAGATGAAAGGGTAATTTTTTGCAATTATTTTTAGCTTTCACCCATAAAATCCAGTGCTTTTTGGATTAAATTCCTAATTATAGCTTTCAATATTTTTTGAAAATTCTTGGGAAACAGTATTGAAATTTATAGCCAGTTTAAAATGACAGGGGCTCTTTCACAAAAAACATTTCTTTTCTGTTTTCTGCCATTTCCACCTATTTTCCTAGTGGCAGAAAGTAAGGCTTCCTCAAGAGTCAAAATTTCTATTAATAATTTTTTAAAAACTATTTCAAGAAAGTTCATTATATTTTATTCATTAAGCATTTGAAGGGGAAAAGACTACAAATACTTCCCGAAAATCACCATTGTTGATGAGAAAATGCCTTAAAGTAGAAATATTAAAACTTTCCCCTAAATCTCTTACTTTAAGCTCTTTATTATCTTTTAATCCTAGTTTGGATGTATTTTAGAGTACCCATCTCAACTGAGACCTGTTTTAATTCCACAAAATACATTAATTTGCACTTTTTTGCTACAAAATATCCTCAAGGCTTATATTGTTTATAAACCATAGATTTGATTTACAAACATTTTAGTAACAGATCTATAGATTTATTATACACCGTTCCCAGTATGAAAAAATGAAGTAAATGAATCAAGCTAGAGATAATGGGCAAAAACTCACATTTATGACCGTACGCAATCTCTTACAGTCCTTATATAGGATATTTATTCTTCCATTTATTACTATCAGTCCTTAATGGTACTTGAAGACTTTTTTTGGAATGTAACTGTGAGCCATCACCTTATATGAAATGGGAAGAAGCCACCAAAAAAGACAAACAAGGGTCTTTTTGGGACAGTGAGGGTTGAACTAGCAATAAATTTCAGGTTTTTTCTCCAAATTCATTTCACAAAATACTCTAAGAATATGATACAACTGTCCCATTAATAGAATACTTCATTAGATGGGAGAAACTGGAAATAATGAGGAAAATCACCAGTTTTGTGTGAAAGAAGCATTCAAAGTACCCCCATATGAAATTTATACTTTCATTTCTTAGTATTTACTTTTAACAAGACCTTAAGTTTTCCTTTTAGAGATTGCAGAAGTCTCACCGCGACTGGAATGGGCCTCATAACGGAAAAAACAATAAATATAGGATTTTTTTCTGTAAACTAGCACCTGGAGGCGTGAATTGACTATTAATCATGGTTTTTTTTTTCTAAACCATTTTCAAAAATCTCTCAAAAGATATTTTAAGGCTGTTCAACTATCAAAACACCAAATCAAATGAGAAAAACTGGAAATATTGGTGTCAAAAATCCATTTCCCACCAATTCTTTGCAAATTCCTCACAAAGAGAACAGGTAATGGGATACAGAAGTATCAAGGGGCTTCCTGGACCATTTTTTTGGAAAGGTATAAAAAATGGACTTTACCCTTCAGAATGACCCTCAAGGGCCTTGTTGGTGTCAAAAAGGCCATTTTTGGGAATTTCTTTGTGAATTTCTCACATAAGGCGCAGGGGATGGGTATATAAAATCTCAAAGGGGATTTCTGGGACTTTTAAAGACTTATTTTGAAAACATAATGGCCTTTTACCTTCAGAATGACCCTCCAGGGGCCTTATTTGCCACAAAAAGGCAATTTTTTGGCATTTCTTTGTGAATTGCTCACATAAGGTGTAGGAAAGGGGATTATGAAGTATCAAGGGGAATTCATGGACTTTTTAGCCAAAATTTTGGCAAAAAAATGGCCTTTTACCTTCAGAATGACCCCCCAGGGCTATATTTTCCCCTAAAAAGCCACTTTTGGCCATTTCTTTGTGAATTTCTCACATAAAACACAAGGAATTAGCTAAGGTATTCTCAAGGGAGCGTCCTGGACCTTATAAAAGAAAGTTTGGCAAACAAAGTGGCCTTTGAATTACAGAATAAACCTCCAGAAGCCCTCTTTGCGGCAAACGGGCCATTTTTTGGAATTTATTTGTGAATTTCTCAAATAAGGTGGAGGGAATGCTATTTTAAAGTCTTTAGGGGGATTTATTAACTTTTTTCTCAAAAATATTTGGCAAACAAAATGGCCTTTTCCCTTCAGAATGACCCTCCAAGGGCCTTGTTTGGCATTTCTTTGTAAATTTCTCACATACCGTGCAGGGAATTGGATTCTTGATTACAAAGGGGGCTTAATTAACGTTCTAGAGAATAATTTGCCAAACAAAATAGCTTTTTCCCTTAAGAATGACCCTCCAGGAACTTATTTTCTGCAAAAAGGCAATTTTTCGGCATTTCGTTGTGAATTTCTCACATCAGGTGTAGGTAATGGGATGCTTACGTATCAAGGGGAATTCCTGGACTCCTGGAATTTTTAGCCAAAAGTTTGGCGAAAAAATGTCCTTTTCCCTTCAGAATGACCCTCCAGGGATATATTTTCCGCAAAAGGCCAACATTTGGCCATTTCTTTGTGAATTTCTCACATAAGGTACACGGAATTGGCTGAGGTGGTCTCAAGAGAGCTTCCTGGAAATTATCGCAGAAAGTTTAGAAAACAAAGTGGCCTTTGCCTTCCAGAATGACCCTCTAGACGGCCTATTTTTGGCGAACGGGCCATTTTTTGGCATTTCTTTGTGGATTTCTCGCATAAGGCGGAGGGAATGGTATTTTAAAGTCTTTAGGGTAATTTCTGAAATTTTTATCCAAACATTTTAGCAAACAAAACGGCATTTTCCCTTCAGAATGACACTGCAAGGGCCTTATTTTCCCCCAAAAGGCAATCGTTTGGCATTTCTTTGTAAATTTCTCACATACCGTGCAGGGAATTGGATTCTATATTACGAGGGGTCTCAATTAGCTTTTTAGAGAAGAATTTTCCAAACAAAATAGCTTTTTCCCTTGAGAATGACCCTCCAGGGACTTATTTGCTGCAAAAAGGCCATTTTTGGCCATTTCTTTGTGAATTTCTCACAGTAAAAAAGGAATGGTCTGAGAGATTGTAACTGAGGCCTCCTGGAATTGTTAGCCAAAAATACTGCAAAAAACATGGCCTTTGCCCTGAAGAATGACCCTTGAGGGGCCTTACTTGCTGTTATGAGGCCATTTTTTGGCATTTATTTGTGAATTTATCACAAAAGGTGCAGATAATTGGATTATAAAGTTACAAGGGGGTTTCTTGGACTTTTCCAAGAAAATTTGCGCAAACAAAATGGCCATTTCCCTTCAAAATGACCCTCCAGGGGCCTTAATTGCTGCAAAAATTCCATTTTTTAGCATTTTTCAGGGAATGGGATGCTAAAGTATCAAGGGGGCTTACTAGAATTTTTATAAAACATTTGGAAAACAATATGGCTTTTTCCCTTCAGAATGACCCTGCGGGGCCTTATTTTCTGCAAAAAGGCCATTTTTGGGAATTTATTTGTGAGTTTATCACATAAGGCACAAGGAATGGGATGAGGGACTCTCAAAGGTTATTCCTAGACTTTTTTTTTCAAGAAATTTGTAGAATGAAATGAAAATTCCATTTTGACCATTTATTTGTGAATTTCTCACATAAGGCACAAGAAATGGGAGGAGGAATTCTCAAGGGGTCTTCCTGGACTTTTTAATGAAAAATTTGGAAAACAACATGCCGTTTGCCCTTGATAATGACCCTCAAGAGGCTTTATGGTGTCCAAAAGGCAATTTTAGGTTATTTCTTTGCGGATTTCTCACATAAGGCACAGGGAATATGCTTAGGTCTTCTCAAGGGGTCTTCCTGCACTTTTCCTAAAAAATGGCAAATGGCATGGCCTCTTCCCTATAAAATGTCCCTGTAGCCTTTATTTTATCCCCAAATATTTTTTGACCATATCTAAAAAGACTCCTTAAAGACGTTCTAGACCCATCCACCACACCAAGTCTGAGAAAATGGTAGAAAGGGAAAGAAAGCCCTTCTTGTGGTGCATAAGGCCCATGGAAGCTGAATTGAGTCTCAGAATTTGGTTTTGTTCACCAGAAATTTTGCACAAGGGTCTAATAAGACCCCTTGAGAAAGTTCTGACTCCATCCACCACAATTTATCTTTGAAAAATGTACAGAATGGCCCAAAATGGCCTTTTTGTGGCAAATAAGGCCCCTGAAGGCTCATTTTGAGTCCTAAGTGTGTTTTTTAAAGAAACTTTACTAGCGTGTCCAAGAGGACTCCTGAAAAACCCTTTTACACAATCCACCACAAACTCCTGAGGAAATTGTAACTAAATGACCAAAAACCCCCTTTTTGCAGAAAGTCTGGCCACTTAAGGCACACTATCATTTCCAAATGAGGTCTTGTGCTCCTTATTTCATTTCAAAAGAGTGAAGATATACCCCTTGAGGAATTCCTGACCCCCTCCACTACACAAATCCACACAAAATTATAAAATATGGCCCCTTGAGGCTCATCCTGATTTCCATATGTGGGTTTTCTTTCGATATTTTTCTCAAAAAAGTCCATAAGGTCTCTTAGCGGACCCTTTTCCAATGAAACACGAGGAATTTTGATTAAATTGTAAAAAATCTCCAAAAAAGATGTTTTTGTGGCAAATAAGTCCCCTGGAGACTTATTTTGATTCTTAGATACGCGTTTTTTTACCAAATTCTTTGAGATATTTACAAAGGAAACTTTCTTAGTCGTTTCTGAAACCACACAATTCAATAATTCTCATAAAAACTGTAAAAATGGCCTTTTTGTCAAAAATATGTCCCCTGGAGGCTCATTCTGTTGTCTCAAGGTGGTTTTCTGTGCCAAAAATCCATAAAAACCACTCCAAACCTTTTCCATATCATCCATTCTGAGAAATTCCGAGAAAATTTTAAAAAATATTTCCACAAATGGCCCTTTTGCGGAAAATAAGGCCCATGGAGAGTTATTTTAATTAGAAAATGTGTTTTTTTCCACCCTATTGTGTGTTAGTAGGGGAATAAAGACCCCTAGAGCACTATCTTACCACATTTACCATGAAGAATTCGGAGGAAGTTACGAAAAATGGCTTTATTTCCACATAGAAGTCCCCTGGAAGCTGATTTTGATGGCCAAATGTGTGTTTGTTTTGAAAAATTCTTCTCAAACAAGTCCAGAACGACTCCTAAAGCAGTCTCTGACACCATCATTTGAAACGATTATTCCAAAAAAGACATTTTTGTGGTAAATAAAGCACCTGAAGCCTTGATCTGATCTCCAAATGTGGGTCTACAATGAATCTCGGAGAACTATGAAAAATGGCCCTTTTGAAGCAAATACAGTCCTTTGATTCCTATTCTTGGGCCAAATGTGGCTCCATTCACCAATATTTTTCAGAAATATACAAATCCCCCGGGCGGATTTCTCCGAAACATTAATCACAACCCCTTTGAGAAAATCCCCAAAAATAGCCCAAAAGGAATATTTTGAAGCAAATAAGGACCTTCACAATCATTATTTCATTTTTTGAGCCAAATTGAAGCCTAATAAATGACCGAGGAAGTACATACTGAGGTCCTTTCAGTTTATGTGCAAAGAAAGGCAGCCTTTCAAATTCAAATTCCCATTTAGGCTTTTTGTTTACTGAAAAATGTTTGTATTTGGCCAATTTTGGAGTTTTCTTCAAATTTCTATGTAGAAATTTTGATTGGAGCTTAAAATAATTTGCAAAAATTGCATAGCTTCACTTTTAGTTACTCAAATGATGCAAAAAGTGTGATTTTTTAGCAAGAAACATTGTGTTACCCATTCTGTTGGAGATTTTAATGTTAATCGTATGTAAAAAGTTGAAAAGGATGATCAAAAAGGACTGCTGTACATATTTCACAATTAATTTTTCACAAATTTCACTTTCAGATGTAATGAGCTTGCTTTTAAGCCATTATTGCACATAAGGAACAAAATTTGGCTACTTTTGGGTGTGTTGTCCCTAAATATGTTGTAAACATGTTTATTTTTGAATCAGACCGAAATATTCAGACCTGTTTGAAAGGTTAAGTTTGACTTGTAAAATAATAAATTCCAGCTCAGTTGAGAAAGCAGGTTCTAGATCAGAAAAAAATCAAAATTAATAGGTTTCTGAGACAACACGGGTTTTTTGTACATTATTCGGCTCTCTAGTTCTGTAGACTTGAATTATATATATCAAGATAGAGTTATCAAGCTGGTTTGTGATATTTCTCAAGGATCGTGTTCCAATCAAATTCATAAAACCGCCTGAAATTTGAAAAAAAAAACTATTTTTTAAAAAATTCAACCACTTCAAAACATATTTAAATCCCTTCTATACAGACCGTGATATTCCTTGGATTAAGAAAATGAACACTAAAAATACTTCTCACAGAAAGTTTCATGAAAAAAGACACTTAAATATGAGAAGAAGGAAAGTTCCTTTTCCTTACAAATTCTTTAGCTTTTCAATTAGAATTACATGAAACATATCCATAATGACACTAAAAAATTGTGTTGAACAGGAGGAATTTGACTTCTCCCAGTTGGCTTATGTTTTTTTTTAAAAATATTCAATTTGAGGATATGTGAAAAAAACTATATCTTTTTTCATGAAATGTATAAATACTATATAGTGAGTGATTCATATTCTTCCACTTTAGTCATTTACACATTTTGTTTGTTGTGAATATATGTGTCACGAAGATTTTATTTATGGCTTTCAGGTTGTAGGATACTTCCAGAATCTCAGAAGACTTAAATCTTTAATTATTTTCAATTCAAATCCACATTGGAGTTCTGGTATATTAGGAACTACCTGAAATTTAATTCTAAAGTCATTATGAAAACAATTTTGTTTAATTCAGTGGGGAAAGGTTTTAACAATGCTGATTATTTTATCCATTTTAATATTCACACCAGAGGTGCCTTAAACCTCTCATTTCTTTTCTTTTTATCTCAAAAGGTTTTATTTGGTAATATTCAAGATAAAAATTTAAAATAACAATGCAAAGAAAGTTATTAATACAGGATTTACTTGTGATATCTTGAATATATAGCTGTGTGAAATGGGTATATTGTAGTGATAATCTAGTTATATCTTAACTATTAAATTTAAAAACCCTAATCTGCTTTATTATAGAGAATATTATTGTTATTTAAGGAGGAATTACTAGTTATATCACAAGGGTGGATATTGATACAATGATGATATACTGGTGATACCATTAGGATATATTAGTGACATCATTATAATATTGTTTCTTTCTGAAAGCAGAACTTGAGTGATGTTGCATCACTGGCCATCCAATGAAATCAAAAAATACATGGTGTGGTTTCATACAATCTACAATATGAGAAACTGAATACATTTATTTACAGTTCAAAGTAAAAAAATTGATATTTCTTGAGCCAAAAATAATAATGGTCTCATATTTAAATTTGAATTAATAAATTAGAGTCAATGAGAAATAAATTAATTCATTTTAAAACTCATATTAATATTTATCTAGATATTCTTGAAATATAAATTTTATTCTATCTTTTTCATTATTTGGATCCAATTTTTTTTTGTAACTAAATACTGCTTGCAATTAAAAAATGATATTCACCTCTTAAACTGATATATATAGTTTATTTAGAATATGTGATTATTAAATGGTTATGAAAAAAAATCAAATAAGTGATAAGAGCTTTCTTTATCATATTATTTCAAGAGATTACAAACCAAAAAACCTCTTTTGGCCATTCACAGAGAAGTAAAAATACCTTTCAAAATAATAATTTCTGCCTTCAAGTGCCTAAAGCTGAATTGTGAATAATCACTGAGTAATTCCGCAATAGATATAAGATACAAAAGAGAATCATAAGTAGTTTCTGCATTTCGCAGACATCCATTTTCACATAAATCCTTATATAATGGTTGAAAAAACCAAGAAAACAGACTAACCAGTTCTTATTTTCTAGCCTCATTCATTTGATAATAACTCTTACATATTAATAGCCTTCTATTATATAATAATTTACCTGAACAGATTAGGTGAAAAGAAATTAAATATCACCACCAACAAAAACCTATTGAATTTAATACTGAGGGGTATTGTGCTTGGATAAGGACATGAGAAATTTAATTCTTCTGTTTTTTTTAAGTGAAATTAAGATTAAGAATGGATAATACTAATAAGAAGAATCACCAATAGAATAATATTCATAAGTATTATGAGTTAATTGAACAAATAATATTGTAATTATCAAATAAAGAAAAAAAAATCATTAATTACTCCCGCGTTTCAGATTCTATCCAAAAAATCCTTTTTTCAGTAAATAATCAACTTCCTTAAGAAATTTTCCCAAACAAATAATTTCCTGAGATGCTTTCCATAATAAATAAATAAATACAGAAAGAATTTTAATTCCTTTGATTATTTTAGTTCATCTTTTATTAGAAGATATAACTAACCTTCTATTTTATCTCCCTTTTATCTAACTGGCCGTTGACTTTACTATCCTGATTCAAAATATATAATGGATGCTTTAACAAGATTTAGAACTGGAACAGTATTGAAGAAAAAAATAAAAAATAAAAAAGAAATGAATAAGTGATAGCTTACTAAGACCTTTTCTTTCCTCTTCCAAAAATGATGAAAAAAAGTAATAATGGAAAGTAGGTTCTTTAAGTATTACATAAAGAATATCTAGATAAAGCTTTTTATCAAGAAAGTAAGGTTGAGTAAGATGAAAATCACCCAAAGAGTAAAAAACTTTTCCAATAATTTCTATAATTTCTCATTCCATAAGCATAAATAAAAATTCAATTAAAATTAAATTGAATATGGAAGATACAATTACTCCTATTAATACTCATTTTTAATGAAGAAAATTAACAATATTGTTATTATAAAAACAAAATTTATTTCCTTCACAAGTGAGTTAAAATGAATGAGAAATATTTCTGTAAAAAAAGGGGGGTTTGAATAATAAAAGGCATATAAAAGCTAATTCAGATTCTAAAATTGTAAATTAAGTGGCTTGATACTCTATTTAATGCTTTAATTGAAATTCAAAATAATTTTTTAATAAATATTATGTGATTATAGAGGTTAATACTAATTGAAGAGATTGGACTATTGGGAGAAAATGCTGATCAACAAGCTTACCACCAACCTTCATAACCACAGTCCCTCCTTTAGCTTAAACTTTTTATTGAATATTTCCCTCAATAAGGATAAATTTTGTTTTAATAAACCAATTTTATTGTCCAAAATTAATTCTGATATTGAAGGACTGATAGTAAATATTTGATCCCCATTTTGGGGTCAAAAGTAACTTTTAGAATAGAAAAATATATAGAGCTTGCATAACTGGAATGATTTTGTCAAAAATTAAATTTGATAAGATTCTACTTTTCAACACAAAAAACACTGAACCTAAATAGAGTATATAGAAGCTTTAATAATAATATTTATACTCTGATAAATTCAGATAATAATAATAAATACATTTTTTTAGCTAAAGTATTCTTAGAATTTGTTCTATATTCTTTGTGAAAATTGTATAAATCTTCCATAAGAAAAATTAAATAAATAAAGTGGGAACCGCTTCTTTCTTAAACCCTGAGCCTTCAAGCACTTTATGCAGGTCTTTGTGAATCATTCATTTTCTCTTATATCTCACCAAGAAATATATAAAATGGTGTTATAATAAAAAAGGTGTCCTTTTTCTAGCTCAAAACAGCATTAAAACCTTTCCTAATAATATAATATTTCAACTTGAGTGAAAAAATACATAATTCCAAAACTAATACAATTGAACGATATCATTAATTAAGGCTGTAGCTACTGTAAAAAATACACTCAGCTTTGATAATAAGATCTAAATAATGAAATAGGAGGAAATATTGATGGAATAATTTCTTGAGATTATCTTATGGTATAATTGAAATTCCACAGACCATATAGATATATATGATTTATGATGAAAATTCCCTTCCCAAATATGAAAGTTAATACAAGAATATTTAATTAAACTTCCATATATGTGATATGTGTCTATGAATATCTTGAGAATATTACTATTAGTAATTAATACTATGAGCTTTCTTATGAGAAATATAATAACAAATTATTATAGCCACAAATGAATTACTTTTTTACTTTCTATATATTACTAGTAGTATATCAGAGAGAATTATTCTCTTCTAAAATAAACTAAAACAAATATCTAATAATGAAGATTATCAAAATAATATAAATTTATTTTTAGTAAGGGGATTGGTAAATCCATGTAAGCATTCTGGTAAAAACATGTAAGCCTTTACGTGTTTTTGCCATAAATTTTAGTAAAAACATGTAAGGGGTGCCTTGGGCCCATTTTAAATTAAAACAAAAAATAAAAACCTTTATTAGTATAAAACCTCCCAAAACCCATCAAAAAAAGGTTTTTTCTCCACAAAACCCCTCTAACCCCAATTGTTTCATACCAAACACCCAAATAATCCACTTTTTCCCCCCAAAAAACATTTTTTTTTTTGAAAAACAGCATTACCAAACAAATTTCACAAAGATTTTCACACTTTTTTTCTTTTTTACCCTCAAAAAAAACCTGCTTCCAAGCCTCTAAAATTTCCTTTTTTTACCTTCCCTATTCTTTTATTATTAAATTCAAACCTCTACCCACTTTATTTGACTTTGAACACCTTTTATGAATTCTTTTTCACATTTAGAAAATGTTATTTTCTCATTTCAAATCCCCAAATTACCTCTTCTTAAATTTGTACATATTTCAACTAAATAATGCTACAGCTTCCCACTGAAGGTGAATTTCAGACCCTTGAGCTTCTTTTCAGCATGTGCATAATGCTTCCAGGTCTCAGGGGTATTCTGTGTCCACCTTGAGGTTCAATATGACCCACAAACCAATTGAAATAGGTTTTGACAGGTCTGGGACCCCAATATCCCACAAAAACACCTCCAAAACAGTCATTTCAACAGAGCTTGACTGTTGATTTAGACTTTATGACAGAAAATATGCCAAGAGCACCACTTGGACTCTTAAAGTCAAAAAGGCTGAACACAGCCATGATTCCACTGAAAATATGATGGCACATCCTACTTTCAGAAAATTCAATGAGCAAGAAACATCCCAAATTTCTCAAATGTCTTAATAACTGCTCATGACAAGGCAAATTCAGGCCTAATTATTAATCAAGAGGGAGTCTTACAGTCCTGTAATCCTTAAATAAATTTACAACCAATGCAAGAAAATCAACAAGGAAGAACTGCAAGGCAGAAGGCCCATTTATGCACTTATTGAAACCCTTAAAGAATAAAATTTTGTGTGGTCCTCTTCAAGGGATGCCAAGGGGCACATCACCTCCTTGTTTTTAAATCACCCCCTTGCCATAAAAATCCTTCATGGATCTCCTCATGTAACTCTTATGGATTGTACTTATAAAGCCAAGAAGTAAAAAATGCCCCTTTTTCATATTTTTGGATTCAGCCCAACCAATAAGACCTTTTCTGGGGCTTTTTGTTTGATGAAAAATGAAACTGAACCCTCATATGCTTGGGCATTGAATCAATACATAGAAAAAGCTTTCAAAAAACCAATATTGTTCCCCCTCCATTCATTGTTATTGACAGGGATTTGGCCTAGAAAAATTCTCTTCAGAAGCTCTTCTCAGACTCAAAAGTCATATTATGCATTTGGCACATGAAGAAAGATTTATCTTCCCATTGCGTTGAAAAAATTGGTCATGGAACTGATTTTTAAAATGTTATGGGCCTTTGGAATCAAGTAATATACTTTTATATTTAACTTTTATTCTAATTATTTTCTTCACTAATAACTGTGGAATTCATTTCTAAGGTTATGTATTAATCTACTGAAAGATTCTTGAAAAACAACTGGAAGAAGCATAAAAAGGAAGTCAAAAATCCTCAAGTCTTGCAATATTTGGAAGAAAACTGGCTTCCTCCGAAGGAATATTATGTGACACCCTGTACCAACTACCATTGCCACCTGATTGTGGAATTCGCCTAAAGAGTTGAAGGTTCCCATGCAATGATGAAGATTTGGCTCCACAAGTTCACTGGTACTCTTGTGAAGGTATTTAGGGCACTTCACATGGCTTTAAAGAAACAATTAATTGAAATCATCAACATAATCTCCAAATAAATGATTATCCATTTCAAAAATTTCCCTCCACACATCTGTTCTCTCAATGGCAAAGTGTCTCACTATGCCCCTCAGATGGCCTTTGAAAATTTTAAAACCAAATTTTCCCCCAATGAGAAATATACCAACAAATGAAAAAATTATCAAGGAATTCCTTGCAACCACAAGACCCAACAGGCATTTCCCAAGTGCTAAAGGGTTCAGATATCAGACTTCCATCCTCAGTGGCATTTTTAATTTACCTGTGAGAATTCTTTGATCTTCAAATTCTTAGTTTTTTTTCTTATTAACTGATTTTCTTTGTCATCTTCTCAGACTGGTTATCAAGGTGATGATCAAAGTGTTGAGAAAGAAAGAAAAAATGAATCCAAAAGAATATTTAAAGATATTGGGGAAGACATTTTTCAAAGAACAATGTCAGAACTCACCCAAACTCTCCAACATTTGAAGATATTTTGACTGGAAAAGTGCCTTTTGATCGAATTCCAAAGAGTCAAGAGGATGATCAATATTATAAAGACCAACTAAAATGCAAAAATATATGTGGAAGACCTCAAGGAGCCAATAATAAGGATTCAAAAGATCCATCAATATCTGAAATAATTGAAATTCAATCCAAGAGAAGAGAAATACCCCCATCAAAAGTGACCAGCACAACAACTTCAATATTACAGTCAATTTCACCCTCTAAAATTATGGAAGTGGATTCATCTGAAGCTCCTGAGGCCTCATTATCCAAATCAATAATCTGATCAGATTCCCTACCCTAAGAAAATTAATTTAATCAATATGTAAAATCAAGAGTCACCCTTAGAAGGTACAGAAGATTGGCAATGGGTAGCAAAGCCTCACAAAGAAATTCACACAAGCCTGCCAAAACTTTGAAGATATATTATGCAATTGACTTGACCTGTGAGCATTGCCAAAGAAATTATCACACAAGTTATTAATTCTCCAAGCTCTTTGTTATTTTATGATTCACTTTAATGTATATTTCTTTTGTTTATCTTAATATTTATTTTATTTTCTGACCTATTTTTATCAGGTACCTGGCTCAGAAGATTTGCCAAAGCTTATATTAGAATATACTTTCAAGCCCATCAATGTCCAGGGTTATTGAAACTGTGGCTACAGAAAATTATCCCACTACATTTAAAAGACTCAAGATCAATAGCCTGATGTAAGAGGTGACTTGGCTGAAGAAATTCAAAAAATCAGGACCTTTATGAAACCATGAAAACTTTTATTCCCTAACTATCCTCTTACATGGACAGAATTAAGTGGTATCAAGATTTTTGCCAGTCTCCAAAGAGCAAGTGGATGTCCATGCCTGATATGGGGGATCCAATTGCAAATACAAATCAAACAGCAGTTTTATTTTATTCCACGGTCCAATATTTCTCTTTTTTTCCTTATTTCTGTCCTACAAATGATAATCCACCCATTCTCATCTGCTTCTTGGATACCTGTTCTCATTTCATTCCCTTATATATCATTGTTTCTAAAGTTTATCCAGTCCTACCATTGCTGTTAATTGTGACTTTCATGCCCAAAAACAAGCCTTGGGGTGGGAAAATAAATCCAAGAAACACAGGATGCTATTTTAGTCCAATCTTACTCCCCCCCTCATAAAAAACAACTATTTTTGGAGGTTGATTCAGATTGATTGATTTTTGTATATTCAATTTATGCCAATTATCCCCCTCCCAAGTCCTATTTATTGGTTCAATTTCACCTCAGTATCATTTTTTAGCAAAAATGTTTCACTTTTGTACCTAAAAACAGTCATATTACAACATTGAAAAAAATATTTGAAAAAAACACTTTTTTGCACCTTCACTTGTCCCACCAAAAAATATTCCCAAAATTATGGGCTTCTAGTTTTTAATGGTCAAAATTCAACCCTTGGTTAAGAAAAATACAGGAAATTCATAAGTGGGAAAATTGTAAATGAATTTCTCAGAAAATATGCCATTTTGCCAAATTGGCTGAATTTGAGAAATTTGGCAAAAAAGTTGAAATAATTTGGGGATCTTGACATCCCATGTCAGAAAAATTATGGAAAAAAAATAAAAAAATCCTCTAAACTAAGCCTTAGAATTTTTTTTAAAAAAAATAGGTCACTTATGTGTTTTTACCATAAGCTTATGTTTTTTGGCCCTAAATTGGTAAAAACATGTAAGGGCTTGCATGGGTTTACCAACACCCTTTGAGTAATTGTCATATTTAACCAGTAAGAAAATTAAATAATTTGAGGAAAAAGATTTCAGAATGAATAAAACACTCAAAAGATACTTCAAATCCTTCAAAAAAGAACAGAGGCATGAAATGGAGTGAAATCAAAATAAAGTATTTGATAAAACAATAATAATTTGATTTGTAATTTAATCAATTTCTGTCATGTAAAATTATCTTTTTTTACATGTATCCCAATTCATTTAAGGTTGATAAATAATGAAGTTACCACCCCAAATATTATTTTTATTATGAATAATTCTTTTTTTATAAAAAGTATCAAGTTTTTTCTCAATTTAATCTCAGGTTTTATTTTTTGTAAATCTTTGAAGATCCAGTATTTTACATTTAATACATAAAATTAACTGTAATTAAATCTTTTAATTAATATTATGATCCCATAATTATTCTTAATTGTTATAAAATTTTGAAATATTATTTCTCAGTACCTAAAGCGTGAGAGTGATTGATTAGGTATTCTATACCTAAGTATTTCTCAATTTTTACATCATTTTCTTTATCATAAAGGCTATAATAAAGCTAACAGCCTCTTTCTATGAGGTAATCTCATGGATAATAGGCCAAAAGTGGCTTTATTTGTAGTTTTTCTTTGTATGCATTGAAAAGAATGAATAAGTTAAATAGTAACATGAGTTATAGGTTCTCATAATATTTTTGGAATGCAAAAAATGGCAGTGTATTTTCCATTTTATTGTAGCTTGATTGTACTTGAACTTAGTAAATTGTTTTGGTAACTCCATTTTTTAATTTTCAACCATGAATTCAAGAACTGTAGCTTTTCATTTCTTAGGGGCCTTATAATATGGGGTATCCCGTCTCTTTTCACTGTCTTCTTCCCCCTCAGCTATTTTCATGATAAAATAAGTAATTACAGCTCAAGACTGATAATCAGTATGCGTGAAATAATTATTCATGTACCAAAAAAGCTCTTATAAGTGCAAAAAACATGAATAAAAAGAATATGAGGGCATCTTTACCTGAAATTTTTCAGCTTTTGATTATTTAAAACAAGACTGAAAAAAACATATATTTTCAAAAATAGTTTATTTGATATTAATTATTAATTGTTTAATTATTTTAAATTTTATCACCCAATATATCTACCTTTCAATTATACACCCTATGAAGCAACAAGAGGTGAAATTTTAAGTAGACTCCAGATCTGGTATTATCTTCATGGGCTTTTGTACTCAAAAAGGATATTCATAAAATAAAACCAACCCAAAAGCTCTTCATTGTTTGTGTTTTAATTTCAGAAAATTTAATAATAATAAAGAAACCATAAATCTATAAAAAATTATCCTTGAATTTAAATCACCAATACCTGAAATAATTCACTCCATTTCAGAAAAACCCAGAATTTTTATCCCAACTGAACACTACAATGAAGTATATCATACAGGATTCTACCTGGTGATTTCAAATCAATAAATTTTCTTTAATTCATCTCCTAGAATTTCTTCCAGTCCCTAGAGTGCTAAATATCTATCAGATATACCCAGTGGCACAAGCGTTTCTTCATGTGATTAGCCAATTCCACATGTTAGCTCAGCATTGTACCAAAATAGAAAGCAATGTGTATAATTACTCCTGGATTGTGAGATGTGGTCGTATTTTATATCATTTAAAAATAATCATTTGAAGAACTTGATAATATCAAATGTGGTTTCACACATGAGTAATTTTTGTGCTCACACTCCACTTGGATGTATCTTTGATGATGACAAGGGAACTGTAAAATCACTTCAGGCAATCCCTCTTATTTAACATTTATTTTATAAATCAAAGATAAAGCACTCAAGTATATTGTCACAATAATGGAATTTCTATCATATACTTAACATGGCCTATCCAAATTTTGGGAAATGAAATACACACTCATTCATATTTATCGAGCCTAAATATAGATTTCATATAATGGACACAATTGGAAGTCACTCCAAGTATATCATTCCCACAATTTAGAAATTTCTATAACTAGCTATTTACCTATTAGCTAAAGAATTACAGGGCCATTGTAATGGAAAATAAATCCTTATTTTTCAAAATGAATGGTATAATGTAGTTTCTCATGATCAACAGTAAGCAAATATCAGGTTAGTAAGAATTTAATAACTAAGAATTTTATCACTTATATCACATCATATTTATATATGCAGTGGGGATTCATTCTATTAAAAAGAGTTAATTAATCTAAATAATTTGATAAATGTATTTCTCAATTTTACACCAATAAAAAAACATAAATTATCTCTTCAGTCTTCCATAATGAATAAATAAGCTTAAGCCTCAGGAAAATATTCAGGATAGATGGATTGAGCATATAGCCAAAGCTTTCTCACAGAAATAATTAGCCATTTAATTGGCTTTTTTTCATTCAGTTTTTTATTTATATTAGTAAAAGATCTTTCATAAACTACCTCTCATTACTCATTGAAATACATATGAGTCTCTTTCAAGATACACACTACCATGCTGTAATGTAGTTATAAATGAATTAATATTCTTAAACTTAAATCAATAAAAAGAATTTTCAAAGAATGTTTTTAAGCTCTTTCTATGTAGTAACTACCATTTTTTAAGCGATTAACCACCAGTGGGAAGTGATATTTAATATTGAATCCAGTGAAAACAAAATGATTCATAATTTAATTATAGAACTACCAAAGTTCATAATGAGAAAGTTCTGAAGAATGAAAAAAATCAAATTTTTTGCAAAATCCTTCTATAAAAACAAAACTTTCCTCACCCAGCACCAAAATAAGCTGTCTCATAACAATTTACAATATTATTTTACTTAAAAGTGATGTTTCTATGATTAAAAAGAATAAAAAATATAGTTCTTTTTTTCAAAGTAATATTACAGAATTGTTAGTTATTTTAGCACTTAAAATACAATCCTTAAAAATATTTATGTAAAATCAAATTCATTGTAGAAGAATTTTTTGCTTGAATACTTAAAAAGAGAACAACATATGAAGGTCTCCTTTACCTCATTTGGATTAAATGAATTGGGACTCAAAATAACCTGTTCAAAAACTTTATTTATAATTGTATGTCTGTGCTATGTTCTTCATTTAAAATATTAAGTAAGAATTAAATATCAAAATTAATACAGACCTTAATGGAATGCAGCTTCAGAGGCTCAGTCTATCTAAATGATTCACAAAAATGGAAGAAAAGGAAGACAGATCTATCATCCCAAATACCCTGGAGAGAAAAATTCTAAGAGTATTTAGATTTCATTTTATCAGGATTTTATGAAAATACTAATTGAATGAACATGTATTAATTTCAAAGGAAGGAAATTTACCTCAGAAAAGAAGATCAAAAAATAATATCAATATTCCTATAGAAATATTAAAAATGGAATTTTCCATTTTTTTGAAAATTATTTATAAAAGATCCATAGCTCAAAAACTAATTCCACAGTTTTAATTAGCACTATTACCTATCTCAAGTGAGCCACTTATTAAGAAGGAATGTTCAAAACCCTAAAAAATTAATAGAAATGTGTTTTTAGGTATAATAATATTTATTCCCCCTGTATAATAGACTTATTAATACATATGAGTAGTGGATTTAGAAACACATTCAAAAGGAATTTTTGAAAGCTTATGATAGACCCAAAGTATAAGACGTTCAATTAAGGTGGTGGCCATGGGTATTGTTCAATTTCATGAGATTATGCATGCCTTTAGGGAATTAATTAACCCCAAAGATACCAATATCAAATGATAAAATTACATATGTATTCATTATAATTTGAAAAATTCTAAATCTCATCTATTTTCTATTTAAAATCAGATGTTTTGGAGATAAAATTGGCACAGTTTTAGGTTAAGAACTTTCTAGCATATCAAAATCAAAAAGTTTTCCAGTTAATAAATTGCCTCTTGAGAAATCTACTTTTCAGTTTCAATTTAATGGACCATTTTCAAATTCCTTCAAGTCCTCAGGCAGAAAATATTTATTGTATATTGACATTATCTCATGCTTTATTTAGGTTTTTTATGATTCCTCTTAATCCTTACATCCCTTTTTCATTATTTTTCTTTTATCAAGTGCAGATTCAGGTGCACAATAACACACAAGGTATCTGTTTTTAATCTATTTCTTTCTTTTTTTACTTATTAAATAATAAAAAAACAAGAACTGTGTTCCTTCTACATGTGGTAAAATCTCAAAAACTATTTTTTTTAGTCTTTTCAGTTCACCTGTGTCTGATGCTATAGGAAGGAGTAAAAAAATACCTTTTTATTTTTTACTTGAGAAAAATTTGTTTAACTATACATTATATTTAAATTTAATAGCTTAAGAATTTGATCACCTGCTGTAATTTCATGTGGACTCTCATTGCTAAAGTAATGGTGTGCTTTATTTTTTATTATAATAGCTTAACCACATGATTATTTCATTTTGAGGACAATAGTGAAAATTTTCCCTATTTAATTTTTACAAGATACAGAAATTCTGCTGGATATTGGCCACAGGAAATAGCCTAAAAATCAAATATCATATGAATATATTTTGGCTCATTGATTGATGTTACTTAAACAGTAAACCTTGAAATAATTAGAGCATGGATAAAACTTTTTCATCTTAATTCTGTTAAAAAAATATAAAAGTTCAAGTCCGGATATCAAAATATGAGTTCTTGAATCTTATAAGCACCCAATTTGATCAAATCCTCATTTTAGGAATTTTACTGAAACCTGATTTTGAGTAAAGTAGTAATTATAAGTAATAATAAGACTTATACTTTATTTTATTCTTGGACTTCTTCAAATTTGGTCTTCATTGGGAAAAGACAGTTTTAAAATACATGTTGTAAGATTTTTTCATGAAACTCTTGGTAATATTACTTTTAATCAATATCACTATTACTGTTGTTATGAAATATAATAACTAAATTAATCTTAAACAAAAATAAGCTATTAGTTAATGAATTATTTCTTTAATTTTTTAGACAATACTAGTTATAATAAAAGTAAGAATTGATTTTCTACTAGAATCAATTAAAAGAAGATTCAATAATAGGACCTTTTATTAAAATAATATAGAATTATTTTAATTTATAATTCTCTTTTGAAAGAATAATTATTATAAATTCTTGAATAAAACTAAAAAATGGAGAAAAAAACTCTCAGAATTTCATAAATAACTCACGAATACTCCAACAATACCTTGTAAAATATTGGTAGAGTGTTTTGATGTATTACTTGTGTATTTGATGATTTAAAGGAAAGTTGGATAAATTAATAATATACCAGACCATAGTCATAATTTTATTTAAAATAAAAATTTTCCATGATTTAATAACCAATACTTACTTGGCAGTATTAATAATTTAATTATTCAACTGAATTATAATATTAGGTCTGAAAAAAACAGAAATAGTAGCAATCTTTCAAGCTTCAAATATCTCACAGAGGCTTTCCATGAAGAAAACTTAAACACCAATCACCTCATAAGCATTATTCTTACATCAGTTGCTGTCACATAATATTATCATAATTACTTAATTAAGTCATTTTATGTGATTACAAAACCATTTATTGTTAATATTTACAGGATTTACTACTGTAAATACTATTTTATTTCAAAATATTTTTTTCTCAAAGTTATCAGTTTCATTTAAAATTTCATCACAGGTTGTATTTTCTGTGAAGATTTGAAGATTCAGTGTTTCACATGGAATCATCAAAAATAAACTTTAAGTAAGACTTTCAATTTGAAGTTTGAATTCATAATATTTCCTTTATTGTAAGTTATCCCCTTCTAAATTGGTACTGGAATCTTCAAAAAGATTCATTAATAACTATATTTTCAACAAATTTTGAAGTTTTACCTCATTTTCTACATAGTACAAGTAAATACTATGGTGGCAGCTGGTTTCCATCTGGTAGTTTAATGGATACTATTCCCAAAAGTTTTTTGATTACTATTTTTTGGTTTATCCATGTAAAATAACCAATAATGGAAACAGTTAATTGAGTTGGAGTTTCATATTACATCCTTTTCATGTCAAAATAGCAGCTTATTTGCTATTTTCTCATGATTTAATGAGACTTACCCTTAGTAAAAAGGTTCCCAAAAGGATTTTATTAACAAATTGAAAAATATAAGCCATTTTTTCAGTATATATTACTTTATATTACTCAGAGTCCTCAGAAACTGGGGTACCCTGGCCCTCTTTGATGTCTTTTGTCCCCTTGAGCAATTTTAATGTCAAAAATAGTAATCCAAGGTTAAAGACTGATATCCACTATGTTTTTATCAAAAATTTATTTATAAATATAGTGTTTTCAATTTTAAAAAACATTTATAACACTAAATTTAGTTTATATGTCACATGGGGATTTTATGAATCCTATTATTTTTGTGTGAAAATGCAAAAAAACAAAAAAAATCAAAATTATTTCATGTGGTATCTATGATTGGGTGTTAGATTCTTTTCCATATTACCACCTAATAGAGTTTATATAAGCTTATTCACTTTATGGAGTCACCCTAGGGAAATGTTTTGTGTAGAATCCAAATCTGGCCTTAAATACATAGATTTACTCAATCAAAAAAAGGTTCTTCACATTTTTCTCTATGAAAATTAGTTAATTTGGGTATATTAATTAATTATGGGGTTTTTATATTTCAAAATTTATTCTTACATTATTTGTGACCTATTTGCGTATGTAAGGTATACCTCAAGGTTCACACATGTTCATGCTCCATAAAAACAAAGGACACCTCTGAAATTTAATGCCAGAATGTTTTTCATTATATTTGAAGTTGGTCTCTTATTCCCTTTTCTTTTATTCAGATATCTAGATTTTAATGCAAAAAAACTGAGTTAGTAAAGTAATTGAAAATTTATTTATCATCCTTAAGTATTTTATTCATGGAGAAATTCAAAATTATTTCTTCTGTGGTTAAGTTGAATTTGTGAAGGAAACAGCTTATTCCAAGAATATGTGGAGAGTCTTTTGACAAATTTTTCTATTATTACACAAGAATTATTAGATAAAATTAAATACTAAATCAAAAATAGTTCACATACACATAGCTTAACCATCACTGAGGGTAGATTTCTTTTATTATGAGAAAATAATTCCCAGATTTATGTCTTTGTTGGCTCAAGTCAAGTGTATGAGTAAAATCTTTCATTTTGTTTCCTAATAGGAGCATGGTAGCATATAAAATATTTCCTGAAAATTTTCTCCACCCATATAGAGAGATAGTGTGATTATTCTTAAGTTTTCCATCTCATGCTTAGAATAATTAAGTAGCAGTATATCCTCCAAAATTTGAAAGTGGCTTTTTAACCTGTAAGGGAATCAAGAGATTTCATAATGATTATGTTTAAACAATTTATTTTATTAAAAGAAATAATTTATGCTAGATTAACTCATTCCTTTTCAGAGAAGATCACATATTTCTTATTTCTTAGCCATAGAAAATGGCTTTGAATACACTTATATTTTACTTTGGCTTGAGGAATTAGGTAGTACAGTGATTGACATTGATAGGGTGGATTTTTATGTACATTGAATGGAAGATGAGATCCAGACCTTTAGCTATTAAGTCTTTCTTTATTTTGATATCTCTTTGCATTATTCCTTTAAGTTCATAAATAGTGGTGAGGGATTTACATTAGAACAAGTTTTATTACAGGATGTACATTTAGCTTGATTATTTCTTGTAAAATTTCCATGTTTTTCGGAAATGAGAAAGCCTTCCAGTTAAAAACCAATTCCTTTTGAATTTCTAACCCAATAAAAATGCTGTATGGCTGGTTTCATTATAAGAGCTGAAAATATAAAAGCAGCTTTTATGACTTTATTCACTTAATTGAAGCTTTGAAGAATTATTTTTTAAGTTCCATTTTATTAATCACAGGCCACAGAATTCCTTTGATTCAACTCGGAGATGAGGTTTAGACTTCAAATAAACAAAATTTAGGTTGGGGGGAAAGACACAATTTATATATCCTTAACAAAATTTTCAAAAAAATAATTCTTGGCATGATAATGATAATGAGTGCATGCCACTGAAATTTTGATTCTTAGGTTGATGCTAAGACATGCACTATAGATTCATTTGCAACACCCTACTCGGAATGAGTGTAAGTTTATGTTCAAGGTGTAAAGCTACCAGGACCCTATTAAAAAAATAGAATTATGAGTTAATTTTTGGTTCTTCACTCAAAGGATTGAAATCTTGCTTTCAAGCAATGAGTTCAAAAAACAAATGAAGATTGTTTTTGGTATTCTGAGTATATTTCAAAGAGTGTTTTTTTGTTTCCTTCTTTTGTTAATATTTCTTATATAAATAAATTCATTTTTTCTCTTCTCTTATCATAAATTACTTTGATATGTTAGTAAGATAAGCCATTTAGCTTATAATTTTAATTTATTCTATATTTAAACCCTTCTATTTAAGAGATAACATAATTTTCCAGTATTTTTTCTTTATATTCAATTTATTAAATTTTCAAAACAATAGTTTCAAATATTTATTTAAGGAGCTTCCAATTTTGATACCAAAAATTCAAATTGAAGGAACTAAACTGTAAAAATTACACAAATTTCCAAGGATTTTTCAATTTTACTAAGGAATATCTGCATATATATATATATATATATATATATATAACCAAATTCACCAAGAAATGAGAACAAAAAACACCAGAAAATATTTTCATAGGACTTTGCATTATTGGTTTATAAATTTTAGGCATAAATAATAATGTAAATCTTTCTTTTTTCAAAAAATGATAAATCATTCAATGTTTTGATTTTAATTTTTACTTTTAAAAATTTTTTTTTTGTCTCATTAATAAATTGAAATATTAATAAAGATGCAAATGATTGGGGTTTCATATCAATCTTTCTTTTGCGAGACAATTTATTTATATAAATATGGATATATATGAGCTTTATAGAGAATTTATAGGTTCTTAAGATGTCTATCTGGAGAATATTATAATCTATATCTTTCTGAAATAACTTGAAATAAATTATTTGAAATTTAATCTTGATTATATATACTTTTCTCTCTTTAAAATGTACTGAGATTCAATTTTATAATGTACAGCACATTCAAAGGCCAAAGTGAAACATTTTAGCTAACCTAATAATTATTCCAATGAATAGAAGAAAGTTTCTTTTTTTCAGAGTTATGGATAATTTAAAAGATAAGATATTTCTCATTCATTAAAGAATGAGAGATATTTATATACACTTGTATGTTTATGGATCATTATTCCAAAGTAAAATTGAGATTTTTGAAGGAAAGGGAGACTCATAGCAAGCTCTCAGGTGCTAAAGAACTACATATCATATTTTCAATTATGAGTAATTTGAAGATTAATTATTCCTTATTTTCCACAAACCACATCAAAACAATATTTCTCAACTTCCTCAGCCCTTACAAAAAGTATTTTCTCATCATTCACTGAAGAATTTCCACTATCAAATTTTATAAAAATTCTGGGATGACCATCTGTTTAGCCACCTGGGGGCCTTTAACAGCTTCAAAAAACCCACCATTGTATTTTGGGGACCCAACTTTCCCCAGGCAATTTTTTTCCTTACCCCTCTGGAGGCCTCCTATGGCCTTTACAGTCAATGGGGGTTAAAACATAAATTTGGACTCCTTGAGCCAATTTTTCCAGTGTGAGAGTTTGGGATATTACCAAATATCCCAAAAAGTCACAAAAAAACTTTAAAATACTTTTTTTAATAATAATAATTGAGATTGTTATCTTAAAATAAGTAAGAATTCCATGAAAAGGAATAAAACCTTGATTATCTCAGAAACCAATGAATAAACATGTTAAACAAATTAAACCATTGGATTTTCCATGAAATACTACTCATATGTCATTTTTATTTCATATCAGAAAAGTCAATACTTTCTGAGATAACCTGAATATATGCACTTTTATGATCAGCACATATATTCATGGCTTTCAGCTCATATCTTTTGAAATATTCCTGATATAAATTTGAACCTCAAATAAAGTTACCATGTAATTATTGTAAGAATACATATATAAGATTTATTTGGAAAACTATAAACATGGTTATAAACTACAAGGGTCTATTGATCAAAATAGCTATAGCTGTTGACCACCTTGTTGTTAAAGTGGTCCAAACTTAAAAAAAAGAAGATATTCAGATTTTAATAGCTCATATGTCAATTATTATGTAATTTCCATCATTCTATTAAAGGTATAACCCCTTGAAATAATGGTTTGAAGGTTAAAATAGTAAACTTCAACAGAAAAGATGAGTTAAATTAAAAATCATCAAAAATAGGGTTTTGATTATGTAAGGGAATTCTCTTGGAAGATTAGTGAGGACATTCCAAGATATCATAATTCACTCTCTTAATTTCTGTAGCATGTATGACTCAAGATTTATTATTGATCAAAGCTTAAGCTTAAATTTGATCATATATGATCCCTCACTGTAATCTTATTCTAATTTTAACAGCTATGTAAGTGATAAAATTGGTGAATACTAGTTTACTATGATTAAAAATAATAAGATTTAAAAAGTGTATAATTCTGCCAAGCCTATGATGTCAGAAAACCTATAGTTATAGTGATAAATCTCAAAAATGGCATAATAATGAGATAAGATGGTTTAATTATGATTTAATCATCACTAAGCCTTAAAATACTTATTAATTCCAGTGGATAATATAAGTAAGTTTTCACTAAAAGCCTTTTGGACTCTAGGAAGGAGGATTTTAGGGAAGTGATATTTCCACGCCTTAACCTAAAATTTATGCCTACGCCTATGCATAAAATTGTGGATTCAGATATGCCTTCACGCCTTTCATGGATGTAGCTTGCTAAATCCACGCATCCAAGTGATTACTAAATCCACGCCAAATAAGATGTTGATAAGATTTTTATCTCAGAAATTTGACAAAAAACTCCAAAATGAAAAAATGCTATATACAAGTGATCTGTCTACATTTGCGGAATAATTTTATTGATGAGGAATATACTCTTCTCCAATTTGAAGCTGATTGATGTGAATGTGCCCCGGGCCACTGCAGTGGCAATTTGGCAAGAGTTAATTTGCCTATCTCATGTTCATTGAAAATTATGAGTATCAAATGATTACCACTTATGTGACCTAGGGAGATTGGATGAAAGAGTGGCTTGAAGAGCTCCATGCAATTGTCATTATTTCAAAGTGACATGTCCATACTGGCGGGTTTACCCAAGAGGCTCCATGCACTCTATCTATTGGTGCAAAATTTTGTTCAACCAAGTCAACATCAAAAGCAGAGAGTTTCCAACATTCTATTTGAAGCCATTGCAATTTATATGAATGATCAGAACCCTCCAGTTAAATTCAATATTTCTGATTCAGCTTCCAGTGATTCTTTGTCTGTGGAAATTAGTGTTATGCAATATTTGGGCTCCTGTTTGAGTGTCAACAAGGTTCAACTTGTTCCACAAAGCAATGAAAGTCAAGAAGGTACTAGTATCACATCAAAGGGAATTTTAACACCAACTTTGACTGGCTTGGTCAATAATATCCTCCAGCTAATGATTGCATTTAATTGGGTACGGGCGCATTCTAAGGTTGATTCCAAAACTACTCAGAAAATTGGAAAGCAATTGGTCAAGAGAGGAGTGGATCTTTTGCAAGCGTTGGTGACCATTCAAGATCAGATGAAGGCTGGAAGGCCATGCTAAAATATGATTGCAGCATTCCTTACAGGGGGTGTACGTGGACTTCTTGTGTGCTCAGCTGATTACTGCATTAGTTCAGTGAAAGGGACCCTTCAGATTCTGGAAATTACATCAATTCTCAAGAGAAAAGAATCCTTCCCAGATGAAGATATTTGGAAGCGCACAAACAAGTATATATGTGAAATCCTTCATGAAAGCTTTTTCTTGAATCCTTCATCTTCACCAATTTGCCCAAGCAAATACCGCCTTGCAGAATATTTAGCATTGGATTTTAGTGAGGCATGGAAAAAAAACACCCTTTGGAGTCTAATTTAATCATGAACTTACCTAAAAAGGTTGGTATTGACGAAGAAATTCAAAAGGTGTAGTAGAGTGTGCGTGTGTCATATTACTTATTATTACCTGTGACCGGAAATTCATCACTATTGAGTGCAGAATACGCTTACTGTGCGGAGTCATGACTTTGAACAGCTTTGTGCCAAGCAGCTTATAAGATTATCCAGTGTGCTTTTTTCAACTCAGTTCAAAAAAAGTCACGGGTAACAAGTTGATGCCACAATTATCACAATAGAGAATAATTGTGCTTATGGGAATTTAGCGTAAAAAGAGAAAGATATGAGAGAAGTGAGGCCAGGGACCTTCTGAGGGGATTGAACACACAGTGCCTACCTGTTCCATCAAGGAAGAATGAGTTGGATTTGGTTTGCCAAAGCTATTGTCACCAACCACCCAGATTCACAACCCAGGTGCCCCCAGGTGAGTCTGGCCAGTGCCCAGGATTGAACATGCTACCTCTCAACCAGTTTGAGAGGCAGATGCTCTAACCATTAGGTCATTCACATCACATTGACTTTCCCCTACACTTTGGGAGCAAAATGCCCAATCCACCTGCATTCTTTTCACTTTGGATATAATCACTGAAACCTATTTTTTTTTAATTCAAAATATTATTTTCTTTGATACAAAATAATACTCATAACCAAAAACTTGTAATTAAAAGATACCCAAGTGAGTTTCTTTTTAAATTTAAAATTACCAATATGATCACAAATTTTTGAAAAAAAAACATTTTTTTTTTCAAAAAAAATTTCAATTTTTAATTATTTCTATTTTTATTTTATAAAAAATTAATTATTTTTTTTTAAAAATTTTAATTTTTAATTATTTTTATTTAAATTGATTGCTGGGGTTCTTACAGCCCCAGCAATCAAAAACTTTTTTTATTTTTTTTTAAAAATTTTTAATTTTCTTTTTGTTTTATTTAAATTGATCACTGGGGCTCTTACAGCCCCAGTGATCAAAATTTTTTTAAAAAAAAAAACTTTTTTTATTTTTTTTTAAAAAAATTTTTTTTTTAATTATTATTATTTTTTTTTATTTAAATTGCTCGCTGGGGCTCTTACAGCCCTAGCGAGCCAAAGTTTTTTAAAAAAATTTATTTTTTAATTATTTTAATTTTAATTTTATTTTTTTTTTATTTCAATTGATTGCTGGGACTCTTACAGCCCCAGCGATCAAAAGTTTTTTAAAAAAAAACTTTTTTTATGTTTTTTTAAAAAAATTTCTTTTTTAATTATTATTATTTTTTTTTATTTAAATTGCTCGCTGGGGCTGTAAGAGCCCCAGTGATCAAAAGTTTTTTTAAAAAAAAATTAATTTTTAATTATTTTGATTTTTTTTTTATTTTTTTTTATTAAAATTGATCGCTGGGGCTGTAAGAGCCCCAGCGATCAAAAGTTTTTTTTTTTTTTTTTTAAAAAAATTTAATTTTTAATTATTTTAATTTTTTTTTAATTTTTTTTTCATTGAAATTAATCGCTGGGGCTCTTACAGCCCCAGCAATCAAAAGTTTTTTTTTAAAAAACTTTTTTTATGTTTTTTTAAAAATTTTATTTATATTTTATTTGTTTTTATCAAAAATTATTTAAAAAAAAAACAATTTTTTTCTTTTTTTAAAAAATTATAATTTTTAATAATTTTTACTTTTATTTTAAAAATTTATTTTTATTTTATTTTTTTATATTTAAATTTAAATTTTTTAACAAAAAAACATATTTTTATTTAGCGATCAAAAGTTTTTAAAAAAAAAAAAACATTTTTTTTTTAATATTTTATTTTTTTTTATTTAAATTGAGATTACAAATTTTTCAAAAAAAAAACATTATTTTTTTTTTTAAAAAAAAAATATTTTTTAATTAATTAATTTTATTTTTTTTAATTTAAATTGAAATTTTTTTTTAAAAAAAACATGATTTATTTTTTAATATTTTATCTTTTTTTATACAAATTTATTGCTGCGGCTCTTACAACCCCAGCAATCACAATTTTTTTAAAAAAAAAGATTATTTTTTTTATTTTGAAAATTTTATTTTATTTTTTTAATTTAAATTGATTGCTGGGGCTCTCTTACAGCCCCAGTGATCACAATGTTTTTTCATATTTTTTGAAAAACATTTTTTAAATTTTTACTTACTTTTTTTTAAATTTCATTACAACAATTATATTTTAGAAAAAAAATCTTATTTGTTTTTTTTTTTAATAAAATTTAAGCAAGAACAATTTTTATTTACTTATTTTACTTTTTTTTTAATAAAAATCATTATAGGGGAAAGCCTCACACATTGCTTCTTGCCATTTCACCCATCATGAGTCAACTTTCACCATCTCAACTCATCAAACTCTCAAAATGTATTGAGTCACTTAATGATGAAGAAAAACATTTCATGGGAAGGACTATTTCACCAGTTGTAAATGATTTTTCTTCATCAATTAGTGACTCAATTCATCCAATAACTCTTTGTAAATCAAGCTTATCCAACAAAAACGGAAAGGATGAGTTGTTTTTGAATTCTGAGGATCATTCCATGGGAAGGACTATTTCACCAGCTGTGAATGATTCCCCGTTATCCAAAAATGACTCATCTTTAAATAAGAAATCCAATCATTCACATAGAAGATTTCAAATTGCACTAAAATTACTCACCCAAATTTTGGACCATGCATCAAGAAGCAGAGGTGAATTCAGTACCGTTCCAGTTAAGCCCAAGCCAAATAGAATAAATAAGCTTTTATTACCTTCCATAAATAAAACACCAAATCCTTCAATAGTTTTCAATTCAAAAAATCACAAGCTCCTCTTCATTTATCACTTGCATCCATTTCATATTCCTTCTCCAACTTTTACTTCATTAAATCAATTGATAATAGCACTTTACAAATTAGCCCAAAATTGTCCTCTTCTTTTATATTTATGCATTACAGGTACAACAGAGGAAGTGTACTTTGGAAAGGTGTGTACATTTTTAATCATTCAAATCACTGATTGGATTTTGTTTTCCTGTCCTTATGGTGGTTATTTTTTTCATGTAAGAACAACTTTAGCAAGTACTTTGACATATGCTGAGCTATCAAAACTTTTCTTAGAGACTCATATGAACATCGAAATTGAAAGTAGGTAACTGTGAAATTATAGTTCTTTTGGATTAAAAAAAATTGGGGCGTGGATTTAGTAATCCCTTGGATGCGTGGATTTAGCAAACTACATCCATGAAAGGCGTGAAGGCGTATCTGAATCCACAATTTTATGCGTAGGCGTAGGCATAAAGTTTAGGTTAAGGCATGGAAATATCACTCCCCGGATTTTACTATATATAGAGCTCTTTTTACCTCTATTTCCCTCTCAGATGCAACAAAACTACTAAATAAATTGAATACAAAGGTATTAACTTTATTCTTTTTATATAACTCTATTATATTATCCAAGAATGAAGTTTATCTTTATATTAATAATCAACTTTGACATTATTAAGCCATCATTTATTTTGTTTTTGTTAAATTTCTCTCTAAATCTCTAATTCTACATAAAATAAAGAAAATTTGTAATTTCTATATTTTTTTTATTTGTAAATACACTTTTAATAAGTTTTATTTACATTTTTTGGTGTAAAATAATTCAAAATTATTATATTAAGTGTTAAAAGTAGGTTATATTTCTCTTTATTATTATCCTTAATAATTCTTTATCAATATAAAGCTTTAATATTGGTCATATTATTGTTATAAATTGTTTTTTTATTAAGAAATAATGATTTTTCATGCATTTATTATTTGTTTATAACAATAATAAATTTCCATCAATATATTTCTTATTAAATATTAATCTATTTATTTCTAATATATTATTATATTTATTTAATAATATAGATATTTTATTCCATAATTCTAATAACTCTTTATTATTATAGTTATTCTTTATCTTATTCATTACTTTAATAAGGAAATTCAGAGTAAAATAAGTCAAATATTAGTAATATTTACTTATTTTCTCATAGTCAAACCTTACACCCAGTAAGATCCTCCAACACCTTCCAGGCCAAGAATGACCATATACCATGGCCCCCAACCCCTTATAATGACTATATACTCAGATTTCATCATTTTCTTCTGTGTTTTGCTTCCTTGTAGCTATATTCCTTAAATATGAGAATGATATCATTATACATCATTTTTATTATTAATGAATCCATTTTAATGATTTCCTCCCAGTTTCAACTATGGAAACTACCTTCAAGGCTCAATTATTCAAGTACAACAATTTCAAGAAAATAGGTGCCAGAAATACCAGCTGAAATAATTCAAGACAGCCACTTTCTTCCACAAATCTTTTTCTTAAATTCTATTTCTCCTCAATGATTTTGGAAAATCATTATTCAAGACCAGTTTTCAAGGTTTCAAAGCTCAATAAACCAAGGAAAACTCAGCTCAGCCAAAGAAATCTGAATAGAATTGACCCTTTTGGTAAATTTAGCTCAATACTGAGGATAATTAAATACACCCAGCTCATATACCTATACGGACAACAGTTTTTCCCCAAGTATCAAATATAGCTGTTAAAACTCATAAATTAGGGCTTTCAACCTGAAAGGATTTACTTGACAGATTTTTGAATATGCTGTCCACTCTTTCATCCCCATGGGAATTCCTTCTATTTAATCAATCTATTGAATTTCTTTTAAGCTTTGTACCATTTTTGATTTTTTTAGTAGAAATTGAGAATCTTAATTGAAAATTTTTCACTCCTTTTTCTTTCTTTTTCATTGGATATTGGTGGTCATATCCTTTCCATTTTACTTATTTCTTATTAGCAGGATTAAGAAGCTATATAAGAATTTAATTTTCTGTCCCTTTTTCCATTGGATTCTTCTTTAGAATTACTCTTTTTGAATTAATATATTAGTTTTTATTTTATTTCTTCAATTTTTTTTGGGTTAATACAACTAAGATCTTATTAACTGAGTGCCAGGACATTCTTGTTTTCTCTAAGATCACCTGTGACAACATTACAGCAACTTTTTTTAATAAGAATTGTTAATCCCTTTGTCACATAAGAGGAAATATATCTTAAAATTAATGTTTATTTTTGTATTTTTTAAAAATGGATTAGTTAAAAATCAATAGTAAAAAGTTGAAGCTATAAAAAAATCATAACACCAGTTTTATTTGGAAAAGGATGAGGCTAAATGAATATGTAATCAAATTAATTATGGCCTTGAATAACTTATAGAAATGAAATACCCTAATTCAAAATTTCAAATACAAGATCTTTTCAATGTATATGAGATAATATAAATACAGTATTTATTGAATTTTGCAATATTAATTCCAAATTCCTTCAATTTTACCATTAAATGACTGTTTATTGGAATTTGTGTTTAAATTTCACTTATCAAATAAGGAAAGATATATTTTATGTTATAGATTAAATATGTGAAGTTTCTGAAACCATATTTTTAATTCCAATAGGACTTTGAGGTACAGAATAAAGACTCTAGCTTCCATTTCTTGAAATTTATTGAAATAACACAATTAATAACCAAGAAGATTTAATTTATCCATATTTCTAAATTCCCCTTGAAGTAGGTTCCTGATAAGTGAAATATAATTCCAAATTAATCCCAATTTGGTTTTAAATCTTTAAGATTTTGAGCTAACCTCTGCATTGATTTATTCATACCTTCATACCTTCTTAATTTCCTCAGGACCAAATGTTTAGGTTTTCTATTGTTTTGATTCCTCTCAGTAATTATTTTATATTATATTTTCTCCATGTAATTCAATACTAGGCTCAAAATAATATGAGCTGTAGCTTTTTTGTGTGCTCATTTTTCTGAATTTAAATTTCACAATTTTTCCAATAATGAGAAGTAGTCATTTCTAAGTTTTGTGGATTTAGATTAATTCAATTTTTAAGTTTGGAATTCTAAAACTCAAACAGATAATTTTCCCTTTAAGTCTTATTAAATTTATTTTATTCATTTTTGTCAGGCTGAGTCTATGATGAATCTAATAATGACTAATTACAAGATTTAACTATGACTATGACATGGTAAAAATGCTTAAAAAAGTTCTTTTGATGATAATAAGGGTTGACAATAAGTTATACAGGGCTTTACTATTGAGTAAGAGTGGTGGTGAGTGCTGTTGAAAGCCCTGGGTGCAATAATTATCAGTTGGTTTACTATAATAACTACTAAAATAATTGATATTATAATTATAACCTGATTATTTTCCAAGAGTATAGCTGTTTTTGACAGTTTTACTATGTATGGATTCAAGAGCAGGATGAGGAAACCTTTTCTGGTGGAGAAAAGGCCCCCTTTTATCCTAAACTTGGGTAAAAGCATTTTCTAGACCTTTCCATGTAAAGGAAGTGAAGATTTTTCACTTCCAAGGACTGGATTGTGGTTTTCACAAGGCCTGCATAGACTGTGTTGGGCTCATATGTGGCTTTGAAACCACAACTGGGAATTTTTCACCAATACAGGGTGAAAATTTTCATCTGGGGACCACATAGCCCTCTTCTGATGTGTATTACGCATATAATGCTATACAGAACCTGTAAAGGACCCCAGTATTAGACAAACTATGAGTTATTGAAGTATAAAGAATATTCTTTGTATGTTTGACACCTCATAATCATAGCTATGCGATATTATCCCACAGTAAGGCTGTATTGGTCTAAGTGTGGGATTTTGACCTTAAAGCTTCCATAACTTTGTCAGTTTTTGAGATATCAAGCTCAACATTGGTTCATTGTGTAGCCCTGGGTGTTTTATACACAATTTTCCCTCATTATGATATGGCTATCATTAAATATGGCAAAGTTATGCCATGTACAAGATTTTTTGTACATATGTATGATTTGCTCAGAATCTGTATAGATCTTGTTTTCCTCATAACTTTTGTTCTATATGAGATATGGGGAAATGGATTGCAAAATCAAATATCCCTGGTTGTGCTCTTTCCAAAATAACCCCACTTTAGGTATCTCACACTAGAACTGTAGAAGTTAGATGAGAGGTGAATATTTTATTCACCCTTTTTTGACCTTATTTTGGCCATAACTCCTGTAATTCTGGTGCTAGCTCAATTTGAATAGTATTATTAGATAGCACCTACTTAGAGCTTCAATTGGAATACCCATTTGATTGTTTTAAGCCTCTTCCTCTGGATTTCATATGAGAGGTGAAAAATAAGGTTTATGCTCAGCAACAACTTTGAGCAGTGATAGCTTTGTTATTCCTTGTCCTATGATTATGGGACTTTTATATTTGTAAATTGGCTGGATTCCTCTTTCATTTGATACCTTTTCAGCTTATTTGGCTCAGCTCCATGTTTTGGTGATATCTTGGCTTTACCATTGGTTTATGGTATTTGGCTATCATGCTTGTGCACTGGTTTTGAGTCACAGTCTGACAATTTTCTACCTCTTTTATTATAGTTTAGCTTTTTCTTTCTAATAATAATCTGAGTAATTTCCTTCATTCTTGTCCTCATTCCCCATATATTGATAAAAAAATCTCAGATACAAACATTTATCCCATATTTTATTGAGGGAACTTATTATTTATTCTTAAAACAAGTCAACACAATTTTTCAAACAATCTTGTCATGAACAAAGTGGGACAAATCCATTTGAGAATATTAAACACATAGGATTCCTTAAATTTAATTTAGTATTGATTATTAAAATTTCAAATTTTATTAATCTATTAATGTGATACTTCATTAGACAATTACTTATTTTTCAATTCATAATTCTTTCCAATTGTTTTTGATTTATTCTATATCATTATTTAAGTAATAATTTTAAGTTTTAGAAGAAAGAAAACATGATCCTGCAAAAAATTTTATCAAATTTTTCATATCTTAATTTGAATTAATTCAAAAAGACTGATACTGTTTTATTCAATTTCCCTTTTTATATTTTTACATCTCCCAAAAGTGTAACATTTTTTAATTTAAAGTTTGATTATTTTATGAACCTTTTTAATTTTGGAAGTGGTTAAATCTAGTAGTATACCTTCTATAGTAACTAAATAGTAAAACAGTTTTATTATAGCTTTCAAAAAATACAATTGAATAAATTAAATTTTGAGAAAAAATTATGAGTTAAATCATTTAATAAAATTTAATATTTTTTCAAGTACCCTTTTTTTGTAGACTGTTGAGCCAGAATACTTTTCATATCCAGAAGAAATAAGAGAGTTTCAAATACTGGGATTATCCCTTTGAGGGAGTTTCTCAAATATAGATAAGTCTCAATAAAATATAAATTAATTTGATATATAATGTATTGATAAATGATAAATTCCTGGAAAATTTAAAGGGCTCAAAAATAAGAGATCTATTTTTTAGAAAGATGAAAAAAGGCTACTGAATTTTTGTTTAATTTTTAGGTTAATAATCAAATATTGAGGAGAAATAGGCTGCTTAAAATATTTTCCATTTTAATTTTAATTTCATACTCAATTATACAGCTTTGTTAGTAATATCAAGATTTTTGAGAATTTTGGATAGTATAAAAGATGGGGGATTTTACCCAATGAATAGATTTTAGGAATTTGAAAGGTCTCCGAGATTACCTGAATTCTCTTTCTTCCTTGACAAACTCTGATCTTGTTCTTGTATTTTTCATTTTGAATATCTTAATTCTTAACTGGTATCTCTTGTTACTTTTAGTTGAACTCCTTTCTCTTATTCAATAGTGCTTAATATCAAAAAATTCAAAAAATGAATCTTGTGAGGAATACTCTGAATTATTATGTATACAGCTGGAATGGGCTAGGATTTTTGGTGATGACAAACTATCATTTTTAGGTGTAATAAGGGTTGAGCTTTTTATATAATCACTTCAATATTTATTTACATAAAAATATAGTAGATAATTCCCTTGTTTTTTGTTCTCTTAGAGTCAGAAGATAAGCAATTATTGCCCTTATTTTGAACCCCAAATAACCTTCATTCATCAAAGCCTCTTTTATATTTTGGAGAAAGAGATAATCTGCTTCAAATTTTCATTAAGTAGGTAGATTGATGCTAATCAATAATTTGAAATATTCAAATGGAAAAATTTGATAAAAATAAACAAATGCAGTAAGGAGATAATTTTTTTGAAAAAGATTTTGATATTAGTAAGGAAAAAATTTCTCAAAAGTGAATAAATTGTTTTGATGATAATGAAGGAGTCAATTTAACAAAGAAATGAATCTGTTGGTTATTTTGAATTTTATTGTGAAACAATTTGGAGTGGAAAAAATATATTAGATTATGTAGGTTGTGTATATGAAGCTTTGATTGAAAATCAAGTACTTTTCCTGTTGTGAAGCTTTTTCAATGGGAAAATTTATAAGAAACAGACATTTTAAGATTTGCAGAAAGGATAAAATTTAAAAATTATTTTCTTTTGATTTATTATTTAAAATTAATAATATTATAAATATTAACCCAAAAATACTCCACAAGAGATTTTTGATACTACAGAAGGAAATAACAATCATAATTTATATTAATTTAACAAGGGTTTGTAAGAAGTCAATACTAGAGAAGATTTCATTTAAAATAATTTCTAAGAGAAAAAATTTTACATAAATAAATAAGTTTAATATGTAAACTGAGTTAAAAATCTTATAGTGATGAGGTATGCTTCATTTCACTTCTTCAGATTTTTCAAAGGTTAAAATAAATATCTAATTTGACTCAAATGACAATAATAATATCCTGAAGCTTGAAAAAGTCTCAAAAAATGTAATAAAAATTTGTTGATATATTTATTTATTGGCTGAAAGCTGATCCATCCAATTTTAATGGTAAAAATATTCTGAGATGTTGGTAAGCACAGTTAAGCCCTTACCTGTTTTTACCATAAAATTACGTGTTTTTACCAATTTATGGCCAAAACACGTAATTTTATGGTCAAAACACATAAGTAACTTATTTTTTTAAAGAAATCCTCAGGCTCAGTTTTGAGAATTTTTATAAATTTTTTTCAGCATAGGATGTGAAGGTCCCCAAATTTTTTCAATTTTTTTTTTGCCCAATTTCTCTATTTGGGCCCATTTTTATAAGAATTCATTAAAAATGTTCCCACTTATGAATTTCCAATTTTTTTTATAAAATGAAGGGAAAAACCTTGAGAATAAGAAACCAGAAGCCCAAAATTTTGAGTTTTTTTCCAGGACAATTGTAGGCCCAAAAAGTCCTTTTTTATGTTTTTGTGTTCATGTTTGTAAGTAAATTGAAAATTCCATTTTTGAAATTGATTTAATTCAAAATGTAATTTATGACATTAGTGGGAGCTAAAAATTCCATTTTTTGCATTAAAAGTGCCATAAATGACATCACAAATGATATAATAATTCCATAAATGGCATCAATAATGATATGTAGATGCCATTTATGGCCATAACATTGGCATAAATGGAATCAAAACAATGCCTTAAATGAAATTAAAATTCCATAAATGGCCTTGAAAATGTCATTTATGGCATTGAAAATTTCATAAATGGAATTAAAAATGACATTTTTAAGGCCACTAATGGCATTAAAAATTACATTTATGGCCTTAACAATGCCATAAATGTCCTTAACAATGTCATTTATGGCCTTGACAATGCCATTTATGGAATTTTTTGATTCCATAAATGGGATTTCTAATGCCATGAATGGCATTAAAAAGGCCATAAATGGCCTTAACAATGGCATGAATGTCCTTACCAATTCCATAAATGGCATTAATGGCATCGGAAATGCCATAAATAGCTATATTTAATTTAAAAAACACCCCTTATGTGTTTCTACCAATTTCTGGCAAAAACACATAAGGGCTTACGCATTTGTACCAATACCCTTTTTTAAATTAATTGAATTCTTTTACAATTATTTTCAATTTATTATATTTGACAAACTCAAAAACATAATTTATACTTTGGAACTCTTTTTAGTGTGGTATTGGATATGGTATTCCTTGTGGGACAAATAAAAGGTAAAAAGTTTTTAATTTCTGAAATAATCCTGTATCTAAGAGTTCTAAGGTGTATTAGCTTCTTTTCTGAATATACTAAGAAATCTCCTTACAGAGCTTACAAATTAAGTTTTGATATGGTGGCTTTACAGCTAGAGAAGACTTTTCAGCAGTCTCTATCAGACCTAATAAATAATAAGATAATTAACTTATAGGTTAAGATATTATAAAATATAATTTTTAAATAATAATATAAAATGATATGATGGTAAGAACTTGATAGTATGAGAGGTTGATTTAATATAATGGTACTAATATTTAGTATGAGGGTAAGTTTAATTTAATTTTGAATATTTTTTATAGTTATTATTTGTTTGGGAGGGTATTTGTTAATATAATATAGCTTTAATAAAGTTTATAATTGATTATTAAGGTATTGTTTTATATAGAAGGGATATTTGTCAGATATATGAGTGATACAATATAATATAAGTGTAAGCTCTTTATCTGATAATATATTTTCAAGGTTTTTTTTAATATAAAGCTATCATATGAATATTTTTTCTTTATATTATAAAGGTTATGGGGATAAACTCAATAGCATGAGTATTATTGAGAGTATTATAATTATAAGACCAATAATTTAAAAATAGGGTGTATTAATAATATAATGTAGACCTTCTTTTAACTACTATTAATTATAAATCACTATTAATTAAAATTTTAAGTCTATAATAGTTTAACAAAATAGCTGTAGTATTCCACTATTAAGGGATGAATGAATTATTCTCCTTCTTGGTATATAATTTCCATTTAATAATAATACTATATTGACCTACTAGTGAGTGATGAATAATTATTCTCCTTCTTGGTATATAATTAATTGCATTTGGAAAGAAGAGAAAATGAGGGATAGAGGCCTTCTATTTATATTCTTTAGGCTCTCCATAGAGGCACTCAACAACAAGGGACTTGGAATTTTTCACTTCTTTTGGCTATGATAATTTTACATAGTGGTGACACTCAGATGATACCATTTTTTTGGTTTATTGCACCATTTTTATGTCTTATTATGTAATCTGAGATGTTTTTTCTGGCAAGGAATTATGAAATGGTGTCATTTTTTGGAGGTATTGAACCATATCTTCAGTTGATTGCAACATTTTAATGCATGATTATGTAATCCTGCTGAACCTTCTTTTCTCAGGAATTTTGGATGGTGTCATTTTATGGAGGTATTGTACCATTTGTTTGGTTTTTTGCACCACTTTTGGTGGGATGAGGTGATTTTTTATTAGTTATTGCACCATATTTCTGTGCACTGTTTGAATTGCAGGTTGAGAATGCTGTGTATTGTTGGGATTCTATTTTTCCTTAATTAACTTTATTTTTGTTTTTTTAATTTATATTTTCTGTCTTATCAGATGGCTGTGCTTTTATTTCCACAGATATGTTGTGTAATATAAGGTTTTGGCGAATTTTCCTTGCATAAATTGATTGATTTTTCTTCTGTCTTGTGACTGTTTATTAATGCAGATTTGATTTATTTCTTCTTACTGTGGCCTCAATTTAGTGACTGTATTTCTGAGTAATCCAAAGGTTGAGCAGAGCTGGGGTAACTTGAGTTTTACATTACCTTTTTCATTTGTAACTTTAAAATTTTTCTATCTGGTTGTTTTCTTTTCCCTATTTTATTTTTATTCTTGTAATCAAATAGACCGTTATTATATGATTTTTCTTATGGGATTGTACATAATTCTGAATTCTCCTATTATAGTTGATTAATTATTAACTTTTATCTGTTGAGTCTTCCATTGATAGCCTTATAAACAAGATTTTAATTTAAACTGGGCCAGTAATTTATGGAATACGACAACATCTATTCAAAATAAATTTGTCAAAAAAAAATCAATAATCTTTCTGTGATTAGGAATTGTATTCTTATGTGTTTTTTCATTCTCATTTTAAAGAAAAAAGATATCATAAGCTAAAACAAATCAATAATCTCTATTGTTTTTATAAAAATCTTTTACTTGAAGTTTCTTGAATTTCACAAGCAAAAAAAATGAATTATATTATCAAGTTATGTATTAATATTTTTTTAAGAGAAAATAATCATTATTACTATTTCTTTATCTAATTCTCTTCATATTGTCAGTTTTCCTTGTAAATAATGATTATATGATCACCTTCAAATAATTTTACTTTCAAATTGAGTATTTTTATTAGGAATTAGTGATTTTTGATATCATTCAGAAGCTGAGGAGTGAGATTTGATTGAAAAATATTAGTTGAATTCTCAACAGGTATTTTTGGGGGGTGTCACAGCCCTTAAAATGATTTTTCCAAGAGGTGATCCAATATTTGGAGATTTTACTTGTCATCCATGCGTTGGAGTTTCTATAGTTCTGATAGATATGTTAAAAATACAAATTTCTTTTTTGAGAAATGAGACCTTTTATACTTGAAAATTTAAAGTAATTGTCACTTCTCTTTACCTGTAGAGCTTTAAGTTAGTAAGATGGTTATGTGTGTCTTTATTGAGTTTATGCTGTTATCTTCAGTTTATTCTAGACCTTTATCCAGTGGCATACTAGTAAAAGTCACAACTAAAACATCAGCTCTAGGAGAAACTTATGGGAAATTTAGGAGTAAAAGAAAGGTCTTTCTCATAGAAAAGAATTTTTTAAGTAATATCAAAAAAAATTTCAGGTAAATAATTCACCCATGATTAGTTAAAGGAATAAAATTTTACCTTTATCATAATCTGTAACTGTTTCCCCACTTTGACAAAACCACTTATGGTTTGTGATAATGTTTTAAATATTGAAGAAATCCAAAAAATAAGTTGATAATTTCAACCATTTTATGATTTGAATAACCAGAAAGTCTCACAAAATATTGATATTTTCCTCATAAGACAGTTTCAATTATTATCATGTTATTCTGTATTTATTTTGGAGTCCATTCCTCTATAATTTTATTAACTAAGGAAGGTCTCACAGGTACAACTCTTTTAAAATCCTTCAGATTTTCAAGTTATTTTTATTGTAAAAAAGATTTCTTCTTTTGAGATTAATTTATTTTTGAGACAGAGTTTTGGATAAATTTTATTGAAGTTTTCTTTCACTGGTTTTCTTTTTTAATTCTTTTGATTCCAATTGAGGAATTGAATCTTCTGAAATATTTGTTCAATTAAATTTTTCTCATTTTAGTGGCTATATTTGGCTTGCTTGTGTTACCTTTATTTCTTCACCTTTGCCCAATTTTCGCTTTTTTTAGCTATAAGTTCTACTAGAAAGCTTGTTCCCATGCTAAATGAAATGTTTGATTGCCTCAAACTTCATATTTTAAAGCTAAATTATTTCCTTTCCATTGTGATTTATATCAAAAAACTCTTAAAATGTCATTTTTGTAATTAAGTCTCCATTATTTTCAAAACACTCTTCATTTTGAGAGGTGACTTCATTTTCCTTGCTTCTTTCACTTACTTTGAACCTTTTCTTTTTTATTTATTTTCCCAATCTTTTTATAGATATTTTAAATTAATCCAACTAAATATTTTCAATTATAATTTAAGAAGAGAGATAGATTTGAAAGCTTAGGACTTTATTGAATAAAAAAAGGTTGCCACATTGGCTGCGAAGGGAAACCAGAAAACTTGAAAAGAGAAACCATTTCTCAATAGAATTTATTTCAATATTGGTGGACAGGTATAGCATGGGTCACTGAATTACACAGGCTTATGGCCTCGAAAAAAAATTAAAGATGTATTGTGACAGTGGACTCATTTTTCCATGGCCCAACGGGAGTTATAAACTTTTCAGGTTATGGGTTAATATTATTTCTACTTTAAGTAAATTTTCAAGGAAGATTATATATCTGTGCTAAATTTGGGATTGAATGATTCTATAGTTGCATATTTTAATTAAATATATAGCACACATATTCATTGGATAATCTGTATATCTCTCACATTACAATTATATGTTAATGATATTGTTTCAGCAACTTAGAGACTTTCTCATTTGAATCTCTCAGGTTGTGAAATTTCCATTCAAAATCTTTCTGTGAACCTTGAAAATTAACAATTAATACATTTTTATGACAAAGCAGGGGACATTAATCAAATTTTTACAGGTGCCACAAAATATATGGTGTGTAATATGACTTTGGAACAGCCATTAAAACTTTGGAGTATTTTTTCACTCATGCATTAGATGATGTCAAATTTTATTGGCTGCTTTTATATGCTATCTTGACTTCTTATAAATTGAAGATTCTAGATGTAAAAGATAATTTTTATTGTTTAAAAAAAACTATCCATGGAAATTTTTTTGGTTATATACATAAATTAAATTAAATAAGTCCAATAACAATAAAATATAGTAGAAATAATGGTTCAGCCAATAGAGAACCTATAATTGCCTACATTATTAAGAAGTTTCAATAGAGCTTTATAAGCTTTAAAATAATCAATTTCTAGTTTCTGGTGTAAAAATCTCTTGAATACTTTTATTGATGGATTCAAAAAGGTCAAATATATCTTGGTTCTTTGGAGAATAAATAATTTTTGGTTCCGTTAAAACTCAAGTAAATAGTATTGAGTAATGGGAAGTATGGAGGGAAAAAAATAAAAGTCAATTAGCTTTAATTTTTTGAGTGTTTGTTTAACTTACTCAACTCCCTCTTCATCATTAATCAGGTTTCTTTTCCATAATTATGATTGCATTAGCAGGAAGTTTATATTGAATACTGATAAAGTAAATTTCAATTTCATCAGAAACACCCCTTTCATTATCAGTCCTTTGGAGTTCAATAGCTCATGATAATCATAAACTTCATTGGATATAGCTCAAACAAGATTCGATTGCTTGATTCTCAACACAATTGGCTGATATGAAGGAAAAAGATATCAAAATAATTTGTCAAAACACTCAAATACAAAGAAAATATATGATACAACCAACCTGATTTTCATTAGTCAAATGACCTTTCTAAGTGAATGTCAAATCCAGACTCATTGATGAAAATTACCTTGGATTCAAGATCCAGCCCCCTTCAATTGACAAAATTTAAGCTTTGGTTTAACAAATCAGGCCAATCCCAAGATTATGGTATGAATGTGATTTTTTTCCAAGTAACCTCTGTATTTATCAGGAATTTACTATTAAATAGACTGATAAATTTAGATTTAAGTTTTCTTTCAATAATTATTTCATCTCTTGTAGGGTTGAAGTTGAATTACCATCAATAAAGTATAAAATCTCTATTTTAACATCATCTTTTATTTTGTTTCTCTTTTATTATATATCTTTGTTTTTCAAAATCCCTAATTAAAAATACAATGAAATTTATAGGGTAAGATATTGAATTCCTTTGCAGACAATTTCTGTGAAACTCCTTTATTCATGACAAAGGATTGGATTATTTTTCACACTTCTGGTTCCACCATAAATTTAGGCTTACACTACTAATGGTTTAGTTTCTTTCTGATTTTTTTTTCTTTGAATAAATTTTGTAATTTTCCTTTTGAGTAATTTTCAATTTTAAAATCTTCTGATTCGTTTTTTTTGTTAGTTTCTGGGGTAATAAATCCACCTCAGCGTGTTGAGCTGAGATATCTTTTTGTGAGTCTTATGTACTGATTTTTAATATTATACTTCTATTATTATGTAGAAAATCAATAAAGTCATTAGTGTTTGGATTGTATATTTTGCAAGAATAAAAAATGGAATTTTGTCTTTTTTTTGAACATCTCTGCCCAAAATGCCTTGATAAAAATCTAAGTTTGACTGTTTCCAGAAGGAATTTCTGGTAATCTATTATTCTGGGATTATAACCAAGTGTATATTTACAAGTGTACCGACTAGTGTTACAAACCATACAAATTTGACTGTTCATTTTTTTCTAAAATGTGTGTATTCCATTGGAATAGGAGTTTCAAAAAGAAAAATTTTAGATAACTAGATACCAAAATACTTTTATTGGTGAAAAAAAAGCAAAGCTTGTCTTTCAAGGGTTAAATGAAAGGTAAAAATTGGTATATTTTCATTTTCTAAGGTCATGGAAGGAGAGCGCTACTTTCTGTGGCTGTTGTTGTCATATCAAAGAAACATCCACTCCTTTCAAGGTTTAATGAAAGTAGAGGGATTAGTCTAAAATAAATATAGGAAAGCATACAAGGATTCAGGTTTATTTCTTTCTGATAACAGCTACAAATAATGTCTATCTGAATCTTCTAGTTTCATTAGTGGCTCAAATATGAACAAAATGTTTGTGATAATATTGGTACACAATCCAAAAAATAATCCAAATTTCTTGATTTATGAACATATTTCATTTCTATCAGATGATTGAAACTCCAAACTAATAAAGGAAAGCTTAATTTATGCAATAAATTATACAGATATTGAATATTATTTGTTTAAATTATTTCAACAGGAGCTTTAGTTCCAAGAATTAAATTATACACAAGATGGTATTTATATTGTGTTTCCTAATTTTGAACAAGTTACAAAGATCTTTGAAGGGAAAAACATAATTTTCCCAAGTAAAACAAGATTTTTATTGTATTCATTTCAAAAAAGGAAAAAAAAACATTTTCATGAACTTTAACACCACATTATAATCATCAGAACAGTACTTGGGATATTTGGATGGCCTAGGAGGATTTGTTAAGATTTACCTCTCGAACTTAATTTTGATAAAATGAAAGAATATTAAAAATAATACTTATCCAGCCTGGGAATGAGGCATCGCAGCATTACTATTAACTGATGGAGGAACAACAAAATTTTCTTTTGGAATACCCTTAGATTTTCATGAGGAATTGATTTGAAATTTTCTTCTAAAGGATAATAATTCTTAGGTCTTGAAAAAATTTCAACAAAGCATTTATATGAAGTTGAGAAAGTTGATCAGTTACTCAGACACTTTAGACAGATTTTTCAGCCTTTTGAAAGTATATTGGTATTTATTTTAGGTTATTTAAGGAAAATATTACCTTTTACGAAAAATGGTGATATTAATTATCAGGAAGATTCATTATTGAAGTATTCATACCTTTGTAAATCCCCGAAAAGCACACCCTTTAAGACAACATATGATTGCATTCTGAAACAAAGGGTACAATTTGTGAGATAAATAAATTTTTACAATGTTTGAAAGGTATTTAAAATGCAAATTGCAAGAATCGGAAATAGGAAGAATTAATATTTCTTCTATAAAGTATTCTTTGAATTAAAATCAGGAAATTTGGAAACAAAATTTATCAGAAATCATCCACGGCTCCTTGTAAAATGAGGTATCAAAAGGTTCATTGAAAGATCTGAGGCATTAATATTCAAGGAAAGGAATTGTAAAACCATTTAATTTAAGTGTGCATGACTTCAATATGATGTTGTTGGTTAAGCTTAGAATTCAAAGGTTCACTTCAAATTCAATTGAACTCAATATGGAGGATTCCGACAACAATATCCTGGAGGAAATATTAAACAGTATTGAAGTTCCGGGCTTCCCAAACCATATTTTAAATCTGAAGGTTAAAGCACCAATCATATTGCAAGAGGTCTTTTCAATGGAACACATCCCTTGATCAAATAAATCAAGAAAATCAAGCCACATGTTTTGACTTGTTCAATCTTGACAGGGTCAAGGAAGGGAAAAATTAATTTTGTACCAAAAACAACACTTCACCACAAAGATTCAGAAACTTATGGAATTTCATTTAGTAGGTATCAATTTCCTACTGCAATGGCATTTTCCATTACAATTAATAAGTCACAGGGGCAGTCATTTGATTGAATTGAAATTTACCTTAATACTCATGTAATCTCTCATTGACAATTGTATGTGGCACTTCCAAGATCACAGGACAAAAATAATATTTTTGTGGGGTTTATCAGAAAGCACATTGATTCAAGAGTAACAAATTTTGTAGTTTGCAATTTGATATCCCAGGAATAGGCAGTTTGTGCTGGTGCCCTCGAGTTGTAATTTGCTTTGCAAGAAAGATGTGGGTGCAGCCAACCCTGAAATTAGTTTTTTACAATAAAATGTATTCGGGAGTGGTTATTAATATTCTCACAGTCTTCCTCAAGGAAATATCAAATTTTGTCTTAAGAATTTTATGTCTGTTCAACCATCTTCTTTTAAGTTGAAGCTATACAAACTTAGCATTCACAATCAATTTACAAAAGCAATCCCAGACTGACTAGTTTTTCATTGTTTCTCTAAAACAGATCTTTCCTGGGCCCACGGAGCAGAAGCAAAAAGAAAGCCCCAAGGGCCGCAAAGCTGTTACAAAGCATGCAAAATGGTCAATGTGGGGATCGAACCCACGACCTTGGCATATATATTAGAGTAAAGCTCATATTAGTACCACGCTCTACCGACTAAGCTAATCGACCAATATAACTAAACCTCAAAATTCAACCCATATTCGCTCATATTTTCCTCCCTGTCCCTTCTTAACTGTACATAACTCAGGTATAATTTTTCATGAAGCAAAAAATAACTCTTAAGTCCGAAGAAAAGTGCAGTCATCACCTGTTCACATCATGCCATTTACGTTGAAATCCTCGTTGACGTTCCTGCTTCCTTTGCAGTTCAATCTGATCATAAGCTTCTCGTCTAAAGCTCTTGTATCTACAAATTCATCAAGTATGCAAACCATCAGGTTCCGATCATCAGCCTTTCTTTTAATTATCTAGCCTTTGTCAGCTCACTTTTTGATAATTGATTTAAATCGCCTCATTCCACTCAGATCCTCTTCCAATTTTAATTTGTGGTAAACAAGCTCTAAGTGCTGGAATAACAGAACTGGTTTTGATTCGAATTCCTCAGATCTATTGGAAGCTGGATATTTCTTTACGAATTTTTCAATTTCCTTCATTGCTTCTTGTGCGCCACCATATCTAAAATCATATTGTAAAATACTTTCTCAGCGCATCAAAACCAAACAGTTGTAAACTTCCTATAGTTGACTCAACTTGGCCTGTAATCTAATCCAAGATGCCCAAATCTGACTAACCAGTCTAGACTCAACGGATTGAACTAATTCGAATGACTTGATTAAGTCCTGATTCAATTCCCATTCGGTAAAGACTTCTCTGGCAATTAAGCCAGCTTTCTGGGCCGATCTAGCATGCTCGCATCTTTCTAGCATAATTAAATACGTCCAGCTCATTCTTATAGCTCCATGTCCGTTGCAGTTCTTCATAGAAGAGGTGTAAGCATTGTATCTGGAATAGAGTTGATCGATGGTTGTATGTGATGAGTAGGCGGAAAGATAGGAAGTGAGTAAGAAGGATAACTTGCGTTGATCTGAGCGGCAGGCGGGTTGAGGCAAAAAATTAATAGGTTGGGAATGATTGATGAACTGATTGATGATCAAGTCGGCCTCAGAGATGACTTCTGATGTTGTCTGGGGTAGGGTTTGAAAGAAAGTAGGGTCGCTAAGAGGGGATTTAACCAAACCTTGGGTCGATTTTGATTGTAGGTATTTAACTGTTGGTGAGAATGAGGCATAAGTTTGTAATAATGAAGTTGCTGCCTGAACGTGTACCCAAGCCAGTTCGGACCCGATGGTAAGTGGCTTTTGCTGTTCTATTTGAAGCTGTTTTAGAAACAATCCATAAGTCCACTTTGCTCTGGCGAGATCGCCAAGTCGCTTGGCGCCTTCCAAAAGTACAGAGAATGTGGTCAAGTTTGGTCTTAAACTATCATGATCGATCATTTGTTTCAAAAGTCTTAATGCATTAAAGTACCACTTTTCTTGTTGAGTTTTGCGCTGGGATGTACCCTTTGCAGGTCGCCTAGCGCGAATCATGGAGCGAATGAGATGATTGTAAGTTTCGACTGTGGGATTATGCCCGTTAGTTTTGAGGTCTAGAAACAAATCCATGGAGCGTTCAGGTTCTGTGCTTGCGCCAGAAGCAAGGGCTTTTAGAAGGGCATTCCAAATTGAGAGAGGTGGGTTTGGATGAGCTAAAAGCCTAATCCGATCAAACAAGTCAATAGAAGTCGAGCGCCTCATCGAGGTATGACTGATGAAGTTGAAGAGCTGTAGATAGACATCTGGGCTAGGAGGTTTTGCAGCTTTCTCAAGTTGACGAACATAGTTGTCTGCGGCCTCGAAAGCCTTAATAGATGTTTGAGAGGTTTGGTAAAGCAAATTATAAACTTTTGATTGATGAGTAAGATCTGAAGATGAGATATTGACTAAAAAGTATGGATGATGAGTGCGTGTTGTTAAGATTATATAAGATAATAAGTTTCCTCACTGAGTTCTGCAGCCTTCATTAAAGCTTTTTTCATACTGCTGGCCTTTTTCAAGGTTTGATCTGTTTCGAGTGAAAAGAGAGTCTGAGCCAAAACCCAATTTGGTTTCTGATCAAAGTTTTTGACTAATTTCAAAATCTTTACCAAGTCTTGTAAGTCTTCGTCATGAGCCTACCAAAGGAGAGAATTGATTAAAAGATAAAAAGATGATTCAAAATTATATTCAAAATGAGTAAAGAGGCTGAATTGAAATGATTGAGACGAACAGTAGATTGAAGGAGAGATATCCAAGGAGAATCCGTCTTTAAGATTTCAATGGTACTTTCTTTCATACGTTGATCTTGTGAGGATAAACCTGAAGATGAGATGACCTGAATGGCTTCGATCTTATTCAAGAGGACTTTGCGATTGGTTTGATCTACGAAGTTTTGGTTGTTAAGTTTTAAAAGGGTGAAAAGTTCATTTGGTCTAAGAATGGAATCCGAAGAATTGGGAGGTTTTGATGATTGAATTGGAGGTGTGGTATTGATCTGATTTGATTTCATTAAGATGTCATAGAAAGAGTTGAGATCGACTTCTGAGGATGAGTTGAGATCGATTTCTGAGGATGAGTTGAGATCGATTTCTGAGGATGAGTTGATATCGATTTCTGAGGATGAAATGGGGTTCTTTTGAGGTGTTGGATGATCATTTGATGGTTCCAATGGGATTTTCGATGAAACTAAAGGTGAATGAGATTGATAATGAAGATCGACTGATGATGATAAATAACTTGAGGTGAATCTTCTTGATGAAGGTGCCGAAACCAATGAATGAGTTCGAAGACAATGACGATTTAAATTTGAGCTTGAAGACAAGTTCCTTGAGATTATTCGAGGATGACAAGATGATCTGAATCGATAATTAACGAATGAAGAAATTCTTGAATTTAATCCGACGAAAATCATCTTAATCTTGATTCTTGATGGAAATTTTTGAATTTTGCAGCTGAAGATTTTAAAAAATTCTCAAAACCGATTATTGAAAAAATTCAAGCTCGTGACATGTCTTGTGACATGTCCTGTGACATGTCTTGTGACATGTCTTGTGACATGTGCCGAGACAGTTCAATCCCAATCTTTAGTGGAATCTTTCTCAATCATCCATAATCAAAAAGCAGAAGACAGTCGATGGCGCTGAATTTTTATCTTTAAATTCAAATTAATTTTATTCTAATAAGTATTTATTTAATTTTTTGGATTGGATAGTACTCAAAAAACTTATTGGGAGAATCTTCTCAATAGTTCAGAGGCTGGATATTTGAGAGCATCAGATCATCTGCTTGCATTAACAAATTATTTTGAGGAAAATGCCATAAATTCAATTTATTTAGACTTAAGATTAAATATTATACGCTCATATAGGTGTAGATTTTTGTACAAGAACACCAAAATATCCTTATTCAGAAACATTTCTTAAAACTTCTCTTGCTGATTCCCTCCCCATTTTTATTTTTGGTATTTCATTATGTCTTTAATTCTTTTTTTCTTTATTTCTCAACTTTCCTTTCCTGACTGTACTCAAATATAAACCGCCACCAAGCTCACTGTTTTTATCTCATACTTTCTCATCCACTCAACTGAATGTCCCATGGTTCCAGTTGCAACCAGAGATGATTAAATTTTCCAAGTTTTTTCTGAACCTCTAATTCTTTTAGTGGCCAGCCAGCGTGATGCCATGTGATTTTTTTTCACTTTATTCAACTTTTGAAGTTTACTGTGGTATTAAATAAATTTTTTGGGGATTCTCTGAAATGGAATTGGAAGTAAGCTACCCTCAAAAATCTTGGAAGAATCCAACCTGGGATATGGATGAATCACTGTGCCTAAAGCTGGAATTTTTGTGTAAATTATTTGAATGTAAGTTTTCAAGAAAAAATATTATTATTTTACTAAATTTTTATTCCCAGGGTCAAAAAGATAGGATTTTTGAAATAATCAAGTTAGATATAAACTTATTTCACCACACAAGTGTATAAATAAAAAGAACAAACAAATAACCCTTCAAATTCCCCAACACACATTGCCCATATCTTTATCTTAAAAAGTATGTAATTTAACATCATCGAAACCTCCTGATAATATTAAATAAAAAACTGCCTAAAATTTAGGATTAAACTATACTCAGCTCTCATGATGGTTTCAGTATAGCAAAGCAATTGTCAACAAAGTAGCTCAAAATCAAAGCACCTCAGAGCACCACTGAAAATGTGATTAGCCAAACCTTGAAAATCCCTCTTAAAATGTGTTTTAGAGGACAAAGCCCATAAGTGAATAATTATAAACCAAATCCTTTTCAGTAGGGTCTCAAGATTTACTTCTTCCTCCCAAATTCCTATCTATATATATTTAAGATCCAAGATTCCATAAAAAGGCTTAAGACTCATGAAAAATCTGGCTCAGTCAATATCAAGTATGTTTCTGTGGCTCACTAGGAGCTCAAAAAATTTATTGATTTATATAATCTGGAAGGAATTTAAATTTCTTAAAAGACTGGTCTGATATATTGGTGAGTTCTTTTTCTTTTTTTACTAATTTATTTCTTAATTTTTGAAAAATTTCTCAAAATAACTTTTTGGCTACAAAATCTGTCTCAAGGAAAAATGGGAACAAGAAATAGCTAACCTACCTACTTTAATAGATTTAAATTGTAGCTCATAAGCTTGAGATAGTTGTAATTGGAACTTCAAAACAACCACTGGTCTTTGATAAGAAATATACATCACACATGAGCTTTGAATTTTATTATAAGCAGACCTCCACAATGATACACTATATCTTTTTTCAAATTGCTGAAGGAAATAAACTTATTCATATGAGAAGAAAATTTACACATACTTCTCTTACTAGATAGCTTCAGTTTTAATTTAAATGATTCAGAGTTTTGAAACTTAAGAAACATTTAAATCCACATTTTTTCACCCAATCTCACCAGAATCCTTCAGAAATGTATTTAATATATAATAAAGTCTTTAAAATACTACTATAAATATTCCGTTTTGAATATTATGGTAGCTTGATATAATAAAACAATAGATTATTCTTGCTAGAAATTCTATGACACAAATAAGCTTAAATGAATGATGATGATGATGTATGAGCCCTGAGTGAGGCTATTAATAAGTGAATTGTAAGTTTCTAGAACAAAACTAAAATTTAGAGATTATTTTCCAAACAAAAAACTTCTGAGATAGCCACAAAAAAATATTGTTTGAGTTATAAATTCAATTCAAGAGCTTAGAATCCAGCTCAATTACTTAATCCACTGTACAGAACTCATCAAATCCCAGATACCAGCTCAGATTAGTATTGAGAAGCTTCGGAGCCCTGTTTCTAAAAAAAACTGATCAGGCTGAAATTACAGAAATTACATATTATGAAGAGCTTTTTCCTTAATTATTAAAGCCAAGAAACCTTTGCCTGAACAAAAAAAAAGACCATTAAAAAAATTAGAAATAATTCACTTTCAAGCCAGAATCCCATATCCAAAGAAGCATACTGTAAAACTCACCTGAAGGCATTATGATAAATTTGAAAAGACTTACATCTGGCCAATAGTCTAAGGAGAGTAATATTAATTTGAGAGAATTATTCAAAGTAAACTCTTAAATTTTCTAGATTTTTCAGTTTTATTTGAATATTTATTATTTATTCTTTTATCTTAAAACATTAATTTGTTCAATTTTTTCTATTTTGTAATCAATTTTAATTTTTTAAATTTTTTTACAATATTTTATTGATAAATGATATATGCATGACTTCATAACAGTAAATTGTAATATTTTAGAAATTAGTGAAATATTAATTTTCCAAAATTAAATTTACTAGGAGCAGATTTACCCCCAAAATTTATTATTAAGGAAAATTAATATCTCACAATAAGAATTGAAAAAATTCAAACCATTGTGATGATTATTTTAAAGTCTAACTTCAATATTTATTCCATTCAATTTTTCAAAAAAAAAATGATATCAATTTTTTTAAAAAAATATTATATAATTCTTAATTTAACTAAAATTAATAATTTTTTTTTTATATTTTTAAACTAATCTTATTATTATTATTTTTAAGATAAAAAAAATAATAATCTAAATATATATAATTATTTTGGAATTAGTAAGAAATTTTTGAATAGATATCAAATTTATAGTTTTTTTTGGTTAATTTTTTTTATTATATTTTTGATCTATTTAAGAAAAGAAAAACATAATTAAGATTTCAAATTTTTTTAAATTTCTAAAAAAGTTTTTTTTTTTCAATTTAAATATGATAGAATTTCTAATATATATTCATTTTAAGGTTTGACTATGAAACAATAAGTAAAAATTACTAATATTTTACTTATTGTACTCTGAATGTACTAATACAAATGAGTAATAAGATTGAAATTAATTATAATAATAAAGAATTATTACAATTATGGCATAAAAATATTTCTATTATTTCAATGAATAAAATAATAAGAATTATATTATAAATAATAATATATTAATATATTTATGGAAATTTACTATTGTTAACAAAAAATAATAAATGCATGAAAATTTTATTTAATGAAAAAAACAATTTATAAAAATAATAATTAATAAAAGGTTTATAAAAAAAATGAAGAGAAAATGACCTACTTTTAGCACTTGATATAATAATTTTCAATAATTTTATGCCTAAGAATATAAATAAAGCTTATTTAGATTTTGAATTACAAGTTCCACTATTTTTACATGGAATTGGATATTTTAAGAGAAATTAAAAAATTACAATGAAAATTTTATATACTCAAGTTTAAAATAGTAATTAATATAAGATACAGCTTTTGTCTTTAATAATATAAGAGTTTTATATTAAAGAATAAATAAATTTACCTTTTATTGAATTTTTATTTTATTTGTAGCATATGAGGGGGAAATGGAGGAAGAATAGGTCCTTTTATATTAAAGATATTTCATTTTAGTAAACATTTACTGATGGTATCTACTGTAATTTATCAGTATTTTAAGGTTTGGTGATAATTACATCATTATTATGCATTTTTTTGGAGTTATCAATGTAGCTCTAATTTGATGATGTCATAATCTTGGAAAATGATTCATTTTTGTAAATCTTTTTAGCTTTATTCATAAAATACTAAGATACAACAGTTTTATCTCTCATTAAACTGTAAAGCTTAAAATAAGATTAGAGTTAATGATCATAAATGATCATTTTTAAGCCTAAAATTTGATCCTTAAGAACCTTTAAGTTATTTATGCTAAATAAATCCAGAGTGTGAATTCTGAATGCTTGGAATTTCATTACTAAGCTTCTGATGGGATTTTATTACATAATCAAAAATTTAGTTTTGATGATTTTTCTTGTAGCTCCACTTTTCTGTTGAAATTTACTATTTTAGACTTCAAACCATGATTTAATGGTTTTATACCTTGAATATCATGATAAAACTTATTTCATTATCAATTTATGAGCTATTAGTATCTGAATATCTACTTCTGTTCTAATTTTGCACCACTTTTTATTCAAAGTGGTCAACAGCTATTGCTATTACTCTCAATATGCCCTTATAATTTTTAGCCTTGTTTATAGCTTGCCAAATAAATTTCACATATTTATTCTTAATGTTATTTTGTGGTAATTCCACTTTTGAATAAACTCTTTATCATGTTTAATCAAAAATCTATCAGCTAAAAACCATGAATATATGCACTGATCCTAAAAGTGCATATATCCAGGTTATCTCAGTAAGTATTGGTTTTACAGATGTGGAACAAAGACTTAATGTATTTAGTTTTTGATGGTGAATACAATGGTTTAATTCATTTTACATTTTTATTCATTGTTTTCTGAGATAATCATAAATTTATGCCTTTTTATGGTATTTTTACTTATTTTAAGGTTATAATTTCAATTTTTATTGTTAAAATAAGTTTTTTAAAGCTGTTCTGTGACCTTTTTGAATATGTGGTCATATATTAAAGGCTCACATTCATGGTATATGATATTTAGAAGGAAAAAACTAAGAATTAAACTAAATAATTCATTAATAGAGAATATCTTATTAATGATTTCTCATTTTAACTTTCAGTGAATGATATAATATAATTGAATCAATTTATACTCTTTCTCTTATATTATTTTTTAAATTATTATGAAATTTTACTTAATATTTTGTATTATATTTATGTGAAATTAATTGAATTTTCTAATATTAAGATTCATAATTTACCATTATTAACATCAAACCACCTTATCATTTCTCTTAAAATAGATTAAAAATTTTCAGTTATTAATAAATTATTCTGATAAATGATCTTTATATTAATATTTATATGTTTGAAGTTTTACTTAATTTCAAAAAAATAAATTTTCAAAATTTAAAGATAAAAATTAAATTAACAATTATTTTGTGTTTTGACAATTTTTTTCTTCTTTTCAAGAAAGAGAAAAGATTTTTTGTATCTGTTTTGTATTTTTTTTATCTTTTTTAATTTTTTTCATTTTTTTTTTGATTTTTTGTTGTTTTTTTTGATGTTTTTGACTTTTTTTTGATGTTTTTGATTTTTTTTAATTTTTTTTGATTTTTTTTGATTTTTTTTTGATTTTTTTTTGATTTTTTTGATTTTTTTGATTTTTTTTTAATTTTTTCATTTTTTTTCATTTTTTTTTCATTTTTTTTTCATTTTTTTTTCATTTTTTTTTCATTTTTTTTTTCATTTTTTTTCATTTTTTTTCATTTTTTTTCATTTTTTTTCATTTTTTTTCATTTTTTGTATTTTTTTGTATTTTTTTTGACTTTTTTTGTTTTGTTTTTTATAAAGTTGTTAATTTTTTTTTCAAATTTTATTCAAAAAATATTATTTTGAAAACTTACCTTCTTGAAAGTATTTCTTTAAATTTAAGTTGATAGATCAAATATTAAAATCACGACTTGTAAGATTTGTCTATGAAACTGTTGATAATATTACTATTAATCAAAATTACTATGACTGTTCTTATTAAAAATAGTAATAAGAATTATTATAAACACAATTAAATAAATAAATAAATAAATATTTCTTTTACTTTTTATACACTACCAGTGATTATAACAGTAAGCAGTAATTGTCTACTAGAATCAATTACAAGAAGTATTTAATAATAAAGTTATTTTAATATATAATTCTCTTATGTAAGAATAATTCTAAATATCATTCCTGAAGAAAAAAATTACTAGAGAAAGACTTTAAGAATTAAGATAAATCACTCACTAATACTCCAAAGAGCTTATCAAAGATAAAAGTAGAGAAATTTGACAGATAATTGTGGATTTAAAGGATCAAAAATGAATATATAACAGTATTACAGAAATATATAGTTGATTTATATGATTTCAAGTCTTTATTATTTATTATTAAAGAATAAAACACTTAAGAAAAGTTTTAACTAATACCTACTTGTTGGTAATAAAGGTATAATAGAATAATGTGATGATTTGGTAAAAGCAGCAAGAGGAGGCCACTTTTAAGTCTAAGAAATCTCACAGAGGCATTCCATGGAGCAAACTGAAAAACCAGTGAGTGAAAAAACAATAAATCTCTTTGGATTATTGATTGCATCATCTGTTGTCACATAAGATTATCATGATTACTAAATTGAAGCTTTTATGTGACTACCAACCCCTTTATGGTTAAGAATAAAAGGAGTAACAAATGTAAATCTTCTTTTATTCCAAAATAATCATTGCTTTCTCAAAGTTATCAATTTTATTGGAAATTTAATCACAGAGTGTATTTTCTGTGAATTTTTAAAGATTCAGTATTTCATGTGGAATCATCAAAAATGGACTGTAAGTAAGGCTTTTAATTTTACTCTTGAAAGTATAATTCTTCTTGGTTTTTATATGAATTATACAGTTATTAATTGGTCCTGAAATTTTAAGAAATATTTATAAATAATTGTATTTTTAATGAATTTTTGAAGGTTTTACCTCATTTCTATGTAGAATTACAAATAGCACTATATGGCTGGTTGCTATGAGGTAAATCAATGGATACTAGTCCAGAAAGGGTTTTAATTACTCTGTTGGGGTTTATCCATGAAAATTAATTAAGAATTGAAATAGTTACAGGAGTCCAAGTTGCTTTTTACCTCCTTGGCACATCAAAATAGCAGCTTATTTGCTATTTTCTTATTATATACTGAAGTTTTGACTTGGTAACTAAGTTTCCAAAAGGTTTTTGCTTACTAATTGGGCCAAGATTGGCCATGGATCCAATCTTTGGAGCCGTCCATGCCTCAGAGGCCTCAGAAGTTGGGTACCCTGGCTCTCTTTGATGTCTTTTGTCCCCCTTGACTATTTTTTACATCAAAAATAGAAATTCAGGCTTCAAGTGAGATATCCACTATGGGTGTACCAAAAGTGTATGTAAGAATACCATAATATTAAGTACCACAAACATGCATAACACTATTCTTAGTGTATGTGTAACATGGGATTTCTCACATTCCCATTATTTTGGGGTGAAATTGAGAAAAACAAAATTCTTCACAGATCTTTTATGTGGTATTGAAGTATTTTCCATATTACCACCCAAAGAGTTTATTTAAGATTATTCACTCTATGGAGCTACCCTAGGTGAGATTTTGTGTAGAATCCAAATATGGTGTTAAATCTATGGATTTACTTACTCAATAAAAAGTTATTCATCTTTTCTGCAATCAAAAATGATAAATTTTGAATATATGCATAACTTATGGGTTATGCATAGTTCAGAATTTATTTTTAGGATAATTGTGGCCTATTTGGGTATGTAAAATATAACTCAAGGCTCACACTACTAAATATTAAAATACAAAGAAATATTTGATTTTTTTTTATTAAATCATGTAAAATATTGAGTTTCTCTACAGTGATAATAAATCATTTTTGAATTTGAAATATTGATAGCTTTCTTTATTTTACTATATTCAACAATATATTGAGATATTTTTTATTTTAATATTTAAAAAACTAACCAATAGTATGATTTAAGTTTCTTTTTTCAAGAGTCACACCTCTGTGAAGATTTTTCCTAAAGTTTTATTTTCATCCCTATCAAATATATTTATATATATATGTCATTAATATGATTTGATTCCTTTCATTTATACTTAAAATATATATATAATATATATTCCATTAGTATTAAAGAGTTTTCCAAAGTATATTCAAGATTATTATTTGAAAATTAAAATTAATTTATACTTTGATAAATATTTGTATTTCTTTATTAATAAAATCTCATATATAATATTTAATTATTAAGAAAATATCAATGTTTTCTTTTAATTTCATCAATTCTGTATAATGAAAAAAAAAATAATTAATTAAAGAATTTCAGATACTATTTAGTAAGAAAATTATTAATATTAATTTTTATCAAATCTTCTATTATGCAAAATCATTTAAAAAAACTGATTATTTCATTGATAACAAATGTATATTTTGGGTAAGTCTTATAATTTAATTTATTAAAGTTTATCGTTATTACTTGAGGCTTCAAAAATCTTAATCAAAAATGAAAAATGTAAGCTTAATTTATATTCAAATTTTTTGAATAAACAAAATAATATGACTTTTCTTATGTCAAGTTTTTCTTCACTTCTTTTTCCATAATTTTAAAACTGAAAATGAAAAGCGATATTTTCCAGAAATATATAATTAAAATAATTCACATATAAGTAATTTTTGAATTTAATCCACTATACTAAATATAAATTTTCTATATATTTAATACATAAAAAGAGAATTTAATATTGAAAATGAACCGATGATATAACCAGAAATATAGCTTATGTTTTTTTTGTTTTAAGTGCATTATGAGTTAAACTTGTTAAGATATTCTCAGTCCTAATGCTTTCCTGGAATAGTAATATTCTATTTTTGTATATATCAGTCATCTCTTTACGTTTGTTTTTTCTTCTATGTCTTTTTTTTTCACTAATAATTTAGCTATTTTATCTTCTCTTAATTAACTATTATAATCACCGAGGAGTTATTTTTGTCATAAGAGAGCTTCCATAACTTCTGTAAAAGGGTAGAGAACCCTGTCTTATTGTCATATTTTTTGTTCCTCATCTTTTGGCAGTGTTTTTAAGCTCCTCAGGCTATGGGCACAGAAATAATTTAAAATTGAAAGATAGAAATTTCTCTATACCTTCTAGAAAGAGACTACTACCAAAATAGCATTTCAAAACATATTTACCTCAAAAATAAATAAATCAAATAAGTATTCCATAATCTAATCAATCTTCTGAATACAGGTCCAATACAGAAATGGAGACGCATAAAAGCCCAAAATAAATTTATAAATCACTAATCCAATGAAAAAAGTTAATAAAACCCTTATGCAAAAATTAAAACAGAAGGGGTCATATCAAACATTTGATAGAATGAATATCATCAATAATCTTACCTCCAATAATTATGACAACAGGAGTAACAAAGTAAAGTTAGCTCTCAGTATTAGTGACCTAGATGTCTTGATTCGGATTGGATAAAATTATTCAAAAATCCGATCTTATTAAGATGACAGGGTCACCTTCCTAAAGAAATGTTAAAAGAAAATTTATTGCTAGATGGGTGATTGCTTGGATACTTTTTTTGAAGAGTTCCGTGATCGAAAGCCTTCTTTTTATGATCCTGCTGAATTTTGGGACAGAATGAGAAGCCATTATGCTTCCACCACAGCTTAAAATTGTGAACTATCTGCAGAAAAAATTTTTCATTAGAGATTGATGACAGTAACTTAGAAGAATTAATCACTGAGATGATATATAAATTCAATCCATTAAAAATTATCAGTGAGAAGATGTTCAATCTAAATACTTTAACTAGGGTGTTGCCTTTTAAATCTTTCATTGTCTCCCCTCTTCTCTTCAATTTGTGGCCAAAAATATTAATCAAACAACTGAAATCTCCAGCATGATTCCAACCGTAGATAAAGTCTTATCTGAAATTGAGATCACCTTATCTCAACGAAACAAATTTTCAAAGAAGAACTTTAGCACTTTAAAGAAACAAGCTAAAATTAAGTGGAATTGTAAAAATAGGCAGAATGAACCCAGTGCCCCCCATTCAGAGGAATATTTCTTTGATCTCCATCCTAAAAATTTGAAGAATTAAGATCCAGAAAGTTGTCCAAGAAGCAGAAAAAAAATATTCACCAATTTTTTTTCTGAAAACGTAGACTCTGATCTAGCAATTATGGACATAGAAGTCTCATATTCTATATTTAGTAATAATGAGTGGCTTTTTTTTCCTTAAAGAAAACTAAAATTTTACTTTCTATGGTCAATGGAAGTAGTATTGGAACTGATGGAGGCCCCCTTTATCTCAAAAATATGTTATTTGTCCCTTATGCGGAAATTCCATTGATTGTGTTAGCTTTTTTTCTTCGAAAAAATGGTGTACTTGTGATAAAAGTGAATTAAGCTGATTCATTAGATAAAAATGGAGTCAAATTCTTGTGGGAAATTCTTACCAACAGGGTAATATCAATAGACCTTGGTAATACTACTGCTAAGATGGTCTCTGCTTTAGATCAACTAATCTTTAATAAAGCTCTAGGGAATCCTAGTTTAAAATAAATTACAAAAATACAACCCATAATTGATTTTTCCTCTATAAATTGCAAAAAATGCTTATTATAAAAATCCTACAGGATTCCCTTCTTAGGAATTTTTCCAATTCCAACTCCATCTTAACCATTGGAATTAGTGCACCTGGATCTTTGAGCGCCTATAAAAAAACCATACAAGGGAGGAAATAAATATATCCTTCAAGTAATTGATGTCTACTATTGATATAGATTCACTTATCTACTTGCTAAAAAGTCTTATGACTTTTATTATTTTGGAAAATTTGAAATACTTATTTAAAATAAAACTAGCTTAAAAAAGAAAAATATGGTCACCAATAATGGTGGCGAATTAACAAGTAAAAAATTGAATGGGCTTATCAAGATTAAGGATATTATTTGTACCTACTAAGCACCTCCTACCCCTCAGAAAGATCCTTTTTTCTGTGAGGACCAATAGGAACTTTCTGGAATTGGCTAGGTGTCTTCTCCTAGACTCAAATCTCAATAATTTTTGGAGGAGGGAAGCCATTTTGACAGCTTCTTTTCTTCTAAATTTCACTCCTATTCACTCTATAAAATCTCAAACTCTGTTCCAGCTTCTAGTTGGCAAAACTGAAAAAGTAAATGACTTACACCCCTTTGGATGATTGGTCTTTATTAATTTAAAAAATCCAAAGTCAAATATTCTTCCTATAGCTAATGAAGGTATCTTCCTTTGTTACAAAAAAAAGCCACAAGAAATTAAGTTCTTTAAAGTTAATAATGATTGTGTATTTCAAGATTAATAACTAGTAGCTCTCAAATTTCATGAAAATAATATCTCTAATCATCCCACACACTCCTCCATTTATGATCTTCTATTTCCACTTGTCCCTTCCTGATCAGATTTTTCTTCCAATCCTCTTTTCTACTCTTCCTGTGATTCCAGATTTTTTGGAAAGTTTACTTCCTTCTCCTGACTACCCATTATCAGAATTTATCCCTATGAATAAGAGTCATTCTTCTCCTTTACTTAAAGGATGGTTCATGGATAATTTTCCAGTCATTTCTCCTAAAAATATCTCAGCTGATATTGACCATAGAAACATAATCAATTACAAACAGAATATAAATTTCAATTGAATTTTTACTCATCAATTCCTAGAATTTATTTCCAAGCTCTATCCCATACTAATTCTTCTAGTTGGGAGGAAGCTATTGATAATGAGTTTTACAGAATTGAGGAAACCAATGTCTGGGTTACTGTTAAGATTCCCAAAGGGGCCAATTTTATAGTCTCAAAATGGTTATTTATAATTAAAGAAGACCAGAATGGTAAGATTGGAAGATTTAAAGCTTGACTGTGTGCTCATGGATTTATCAAGAGGGGGGTTATAGAATTAAATGAGACCTACACTAAAATTGGAAGAATTTCCTCTCTCAGGTTCCTTCTTGGATACTCTGCTATGCTTGATCTTAATCTTTATCAAATAGATTTTAAGACAGCCTTACTGCATTTAGTAACTAAAGAAGATGTTTTCATGAAGTTCCCTGATTAATAACACAATTTTAAATAAGATGGGATGTATATCAAGTTAGAAAAATTTCTTTAAAGGCTCAATAAAAGCCCTAGATTTTGGTGCAGGGAATTATATGGAGTTTCCAAAGAATTAAGCTTTCAGGTAAGTGATTCTGACCCTAGTTTATTCATCAACTTAGAGTGAAAAAATACATATCTGGTATATCTTCATATTCAAAACTAGATAGTTGGTGGAGATCATGACACTGTATTGTGTCTTGAAGTGTTATGTTATTTCATACCATTTTTTTCACCAGGCTCAATCTCATAGTACCCATAACAGAAGTAAACCTAACCAACAGGCAGACTTACAGTCAAAATTTATACTAAAAGGTTGGTTTTACACCACAAATCTTGAGTTACTTCATAATAACATGGCAGAGGAAACAAAGGGAATTTTATGTGTTTAAAGAAATTATTGAATTTCATAATTAATATGTAAAATTCAAGTTACATATGTAAAACTAGTTACAAAAAATAAGGTACCACCCTTTAAGCTACACACCCCACCCAGCTTTACACCCCTCTATAGCCACAGGACCCCTACAGCATGAAAATGACACAAGCATTAGTTAAACAGCCACCTTGCATTCAACATGGAAAGTCACATGATGCAAAAGCTAAACCCCATGGAATTCCTGCAAGTCATTTACAACACAGCCACAGGAGTACCTTATGTTATATCCACAGTAACCCCACTTGGAACCTTGAAAAGAATCAAAATTCTTTACAGAACTTATCACCTAATGCAAGCCAAAGCTAGTTACAGCAGGTTGAATGGAGTACACACTTATAATTAAATCTCAACAACATGACTATGCACAGCATGTGTCAAACTAAAAAAATACATCATCTCATACACAACAGTAAAGTCATCAGTGCAAGAAATTATCACCTGACCTCATTTTAAAGTTCAAAAGAAGAAACACAGCCATGACACCTTCAGAATTTACACATCCACTTATACCAAGCCCAAAATATGACATATGCAAAGGAAATAAAAGGTGATAATGTGATACCGCACCCACCAACAGCATAGCATGTGACAGAAAGGAGGCTGTGTAAAAGAAAAATCCCAATCTAAAATTAAATCACCTCATGCATGCAAGGAAAATCCAAGAATATCAGGTCATAATCAGCTTACCAAGAGCTAATATTGTGATAAATGGAGGCTGTGCAGAGGGGAAATTATCACCAAACCTTAGATCACCTGACACATGCAAGAAAGGTCCTTACCAAAAACAAAATCACATTATGGAATCCAGAGGAATTAAAGTGGAAAAAAGATAGCTCCCATATAGAGGGTCTCTCCCCTTGCAAATTCCAAAATTCCCCCAATGAACATTATATCCCCTGAACATTAGAAGTACAGGAATAATTCATCCCTCATCTTTGAGGCAGTCCAGTATATTTTAGTAAACACACTTGCCCAGTAGCTAAGCTCAGTGTGATTATAGTTTTTAATATTTCCCAGTAGTTAATCTCAGTGGAATATTAGTATTAAAACCAAAAATTATGCAGTACACAAGATTAGGGTTACTACTCTATTAAAGTATTTTATCCAGTAAGATTAACACCATTTATCAAGATTTTAAATTAACTTATTCTTAAAAATATTCAATAGAAAATAATATTATCTCTTAAATTTAACAAATACAATTTCACCTTATTATTAACCACTTATAAAAAAATAACAAACCTTTAAAAAATTATTTTAATATATCATTACTTTAATTAACAAAATTACCTTTATCAACACTCTCAAATGATTTCCCAAACATATTAAATAACCCATTTTACCAAAATTTCATCACCAAGGAGAAACCACTTATCCAAATTTCACTAAAAATAAAAATTATACATACAAGTATTCCATTAAAATCTAAACATTAACAAAATTAATGACATTGAATTTTTCATTATATACCTAATAAGTCTGATCTGAGACTTCTGAATTTTGTCTTCTGCAATTGTAAAGCCACTTGCTAAGTTTATTTTGGCTTGTGAGCTCCAAGGAAGTTTTTTTTCAGTATGTTAGGAGGGGAAGGCAATACACCCTTGCCACCCTTGGTTACAGGAGTTATTAGCAATTCAAAACTAGTTACCTGTGATTTCCCCCTCCAGTTACTTCCTAATTTCAATCCCACATGAGAGTAGTTCCCACAGTTTCTATACATATTTTGTTAAAATGGAAGATCTGGGGTAATTAACTTATAATCTCGGTATTAAAAATTTTTGTGATAAAATCAAAAGGACTTTTATTTTGTCTCAGGAGTGATATATTAATAAGATAATATCAGAATTTGGGATGGATTAATTCAATTCAGTAGTGAACCCCATGATCCCTGGCTCACAAATGTTCCCAGGAATTTATGAAAAAGATGTGGTTAACTTTGAATATTGGATAGGCTTTTCAAATTATCTAAAATATTGCACTAGGCCTGACCTAGCTTTTGTTACTTCTTCTTTGTCTCAATTTCTCAACAAACTAACCAGTGAATACATCAATTCTTTTAAGCAGTTTTTTGGATACTTTCAAGGTACTAAATCCAATAAGCTGGTCCTCAGAGGCTTGCATTCTCCTTCAAATTTATTGGGTTTCTCTGACTCAAACTGGGATAGAAATTATGATGGAAACTCATTTTCTGGATATGGTATGATGTTTTGTGGTTTCATTTCCTGGTGAGCCAAGAGGCAAATTAAAGTTTCTCTCTCAAGCACTGAGCCTGAACTTAATTAATTAATTGATTTAACTCAAGATATTTTATGGATTTAAAATTACTTAATAATTTTAATTTGAATCCCTCCATTCATTTCAATAATGACAATAAAGGGGCTATTGCATTATGCAAAAACCCTTTTTATCATCATCAAACTCTAAATTTTGATACAAAACTCAAATAGCTTCATGATATTGTCATCTCTAAGAAAATTTACCTAAACTACATTCCAACAAAAAATATGTGAGCTGACTTACTAACCAAGGGGATAGGGTGTGTCAATCATCAATATTTTTTCCAGATTATCAATTCTATCCCAGTAACCAGGAAAGGGGTGTGTTAAGATATTATTAGTTCTAATGCTGTCCTGGAGTAGTACTATTCTCTTTTTGGTATATATTATTTTTGAAACTTTGAGATATGACCACATACCCAAAAAGGTCACAAGAAATATTTTAAATAATTATACCTTTAAAAATAACTACCTTGGAGCTACAAAACTGCCATAAATAGGCATAAAACTTGGTTTAAATTAAAAGCCAATTAATAAGAATGTGAAATGAATGACACCATTGGATTACTCATGGTAAAATACACATATACCATTTTTATGGCATATCTGTAAAGTCAATATTTAATGAGTTATAAGTAATAACACCTTATAAAAACATGAATCCTTAATTATTTCACATACCAATGAGACAAAATGTGAAATAAGTTGAACCATTGGATTCCCCATAAACGTTTACACATAAAACAATTAAGAAGCTAATCTCCAAAGTCAATACTTAAGGAGTTAAGCTGAATATATGCACTTTTTTGGTCAATGCATATATTCAAGGATTTTAGCTAATATCTTTTGAAATATACATGATAGAGTGATAAACCAAAAAAAAGTCACCACATAGTTACTTTAGGAACACAGAAATGAACTTTATTTCACAAGCTATAAACAAGGTTAAAACCTGTAATGGATTATTGATTAAAATCAATAGAGCTGTTGACCACTTTGTTGTGAAAGGGGTCCAAACTTGAAACAAAGTAGATAGTCAGATTCTACTAGCTCATTTGTGAAGAATGATGTATTTTTTTAGTACAATATTCAAGGTATAACCCCTTGAAATCATGGTTTGAAGTTTAAAATATTAGATTTCAACAGAAAAGATGAATTACAAGAAAAATCATCAAAAATAGGGTTTTAATTATTTAATGAAATTATTTTGGAAGTGTAATGCGGACATGCCAAGCTATCAGAATCCACTCTCAGAATAGCTGTAGTGTGTATAACTTGAAAGTTATTAATGATCAAAGTTTAAGTTTCAATTTAATCATTTAAGATCACTCACTGTAATCTTGTTTTAAGTTTAACTGTCATATAAGTAATAAAACTGGTTAATACTATTATAATATGATTAATAATAATAAAATCCACAAATTTTAGGCTTCTTCCAAGCCTATGATGTCATCAAACTTAGAGCTACAGTGATAACTCTAAATAATGGCATAATTATGAGGTAAGATGGTTTGATCATAATGTAATCATCACCAAACCTTAAAATATTGATCAATTCTATTAGAAAGCATCAGTACACGTCTACTAGAAACCTTCTGGACTCTAGGAGGGAGGTATCTACTATAAATAGAAGTCATTTCACTCTATTTTCCCCTCAGATGCTTACAAAAACACTAAATAATTAAATCAAAAGGTAATTTCTTTATTCTTTATATATAAAACTCTTATATTATTAAAAAACAAAGATAATATTATTATAATCATCATATTTGACGTGATTATTACATTTATTTAACTGTTTTGTTTAAAATTCTCTCAAAAACCTCAATTCCATGTAAAATTAAGAATATTTGTAATTTCTCTTAAACTTTATTGTAAATACAATTTAAATAAGTTTTATTTACATTTTTTGGAGTAAAATTATTCAAAATTATTATATTAAGTATTAAAAGTAGGTTATTTCTTCTTATTATAATAATTTTCTCTCTATTATTACTTTAAATAATTCTATAATTAATATAGATAGTATTTATATTAATTTATAGCTTTAATATTAGTAATATTATTGTCATGAATTGTTTTTTATCAATAAAAAACAATTTTTTACACCTTTATTATTTGTTGGTAACAATAATAAAGTGCTTTTAAATATATTAATTATCTTATATTAATATATTTATTTATTATATTTTTTTTCATAATATAAATTATATTATTATATTTATTCAATAATATAATTATTTTTATGCCATAATTATAATAATTATTTTTATCTTATTTATCTTATTTATAAGGACATTCATAGTACAATAAGTAAAATATTAGTAATTTTTACTTATTGTTTCATAGTAAAACCTTACATTTGGGGGCCTGGCCATTATATTTACTTTAAAATACCTTTATGAATAATTCTAATTAGGTTTATCCAATAATAAATTATAATTATAATCATAAAATTATATAATAACTGTATATTTATTGATTTTAAATACTATTGAGGCATTTGGAAAGCAATTGTACTGTCTTACACATGGTTTTTCACATCCTTCGACTTTCAAGAACTTTCTTTGAGTGACTCTAGTAATTAGAAAAGATATCTTATAAATTAGAAATGATGTTATATTATAAATTAATTTCATAAAAGAATCATATTCATTTTTTTATTCTGTAAAAATAAAAACATAAAAAACAATAAAAAATGTTATTTTTATTTCATTTTTATTTTCTTATTCATTTCATTTTTTAAAAAAGATATAAAAGCAATTTTTTTACATGGAAAATTGCCATATCTTACCAAAAATAACACTTCTTATATAAAAGACTTATATTAATTTGTATTTCTTAGTGTTTGAAGATAATCCAACAGAGAACAACCAAGCCACTGTTGAAACATTGGTGGAAGAAAGTTTCCCAAGTTCTCCAACACCAATTATAACTAAGAAGAAGAAAGATAAAGAATTAGACTTTCCAGGACCCACTATTCAGGACTCTGAAGGTGAGTACCTCATTTATAAATTACCATAAAGGAATTCCTGTTCTGAAATCCTCTTATTTTATTTATTTATTAAATCATGACTACCAGAAGAGGATCACAATACTCCATACAATGAAGATGGAGCTGGACTCAGAGGTAGAATTGATTCCTCAAAAGGGAAAAGGAAGGGCAATATACCCAGTGGAACAGAATCCACACAAGGAAGTGCCTTATCCCAAAGGCAAGTCCCAGAAATGCCCATGATATCTGAACCAGAGTTAGAACTAAGTATGAGTAACTCAAACAGGTAAAAATCACATTCAGAGGGCTCAGATAGACATTTACATGAGCCATTACAAACATTACTACACAGTGTACAAAGACAAGGACTGGGAAATGTTGCCTCAAATACACCAAGGAGTGATGAACTCCTGGAACATCCTGAAAAAGTTCCTCAAAGAGGAGGAAATAGTGAGATACTCCAATGGATGGAATCCACTATCATCCAAACCTCAAATCAAAAATATCAAGGAGTATCATGCCAAAAAGAAGGAGGCAACCAAGGAAGAATCCCCAGTAGCTTCTACCAGCAAGCCCCAAGCCAACCCACTTCCCCAAGAAGGGAAGAAGAACAAGAAAAAGAATTGGAGAAAGCCATATTCCCCAAGCTACAGGATTCCAAAAATCCAAAAGGATGCCATGGAAAATGTATTCAACATGGCCAGAACCTTGATGGAATTCAAGGACAAGGAAGAACAAATAATGAGAAAACCTCATTTCCCAAAAAAATAACCTTGTTTAAAGATGTTGTAAATACTTTAACAGAAATTAAAAATAGTATATTACCTCTAAAAGAAATGAAAAACAGTTTATTATCATTACAAGAAATAAACAATAACTTATCTTCTTTAACAAATATTTTTGCACAAAATAAAAAAGAAATTGACAACATTAAGTTTATTGTTGAAAATAATAAACCAAAGATTTTAATTGACAACACTCAAAAATTAATACAAGGACAACAGGAATTGTATAAATACATAAAAGATATCAAAGATAAAACTTTTACAATCAATTATGACGTGAGCATTGACAATCTTACAGAAAGATTAAACAGACTAAGTATTTCTGTAGAAAAATTTGAAGAAAAAACTTCATCACACCAGAAATTACTTTCGGACCATGTGGAAAAAAGTGATGAAGCAAGAATGCATCTGAAAGATGATATTCAAAGTTAAATAAGGCTCATAACTGAGAAAATTGATAAAATCAATGAAGCCAACTCAAATATGCCAAAATTATCAACTCCATTTTCTCACATAAGAATCCCTGTTAAGCCAAAAGAGGAATTAACAAATCCATGTATAACAGAACTGAGTCACCAAGACAATAACCAAGTCTTAATGAAAGAAGCACCTCAATTGAAAGAATGGCCAATATTCACAGGAGAAGGTGAATATGACCATATGTCATTTACCAAGACAATTGACATGCTACAAAAAGATTATGCCATACCAGATGAACTAATTACTGCAAGATTACATTCATTGTTTGAAAAATCTGAAAAAAGATGGTATTATGGCATAAGACAAACAAATGGCAAAAACACCTGGTCTTGGTGGAAACAAGAAATAATCACCAAGTGGGCTAATGATGCCTGGAGGTACAAGATAGAGAATGCATTTGTAAAATCTTTCTTTGACCCAGATAAAGACAAACCTTTAACTTGGTTCTTAAAACAAGCTGCAAGACTAAATGCACTGTACCCAGAAATGTCACAAAAGATGGTAAACATGAAAATACTTAAGAAATGAGGAGGAGAACTTGAACATGCCCTAAGAAGCAGGTGTATAGAGCCATGCTCCACAGAAAAGTATATCAATGCACTAGAAGACATAGTGACAAGAACAAAAATTGGTAGAACTTGGAAGAAATTGGACATTAAAAGTCAAAATAAGCCATTTATCAAAAGAGACAAATCAAAAGAAGCTTTCAAGCCCAATATATCCAACAATAATGAGCAAAGAAAATGCCATAAATGTGGAGGTATTGGACACTTAGCCAATAACTGCCTCAAAAAGGCAAAAATTAATGAAATTGTGGAAACAGAAAACCACAATGACAAAGAGGAGGAATCTGACTCTGAAAAAGAGACAGAAGAGTCAGAAACTTCTGAAAGTTATGAAATTAATATAATTAATTCACAAATTAATAATATTGATATCATTTATGAAGTACTAGATGTTAACTCAAACTTACCACAAGCTGGAACATCTGACACAAACCTAACAAATGCACAAGATTCCAAAATGTATAGAGCTAAACCTGCAAAAGGAATGGGATATACAGCTGGAAAATCAAGTATAAGTATTGTTATGGTTGATAACCAAGAGGCAGAAGTGAGCTTGGATACAGGAGCATATTGTACCTGTGTTGGTAAAAGTTATTTAAAAACAATTGTTCCAGATTGGAAAGAAAAGCTTATGCCAATACAAGGTGTCAAATTTAGTAGTGCAAGTGAGAGCATGAAGCCCCTTGGAATAATTGGCTCAACACTCATTTTTCCTCACCCCTCACAATGTGTCAGCATTAAAGTAGAGTTTGTAGTAATGGACAACTGTACTAGTAATCACTTCATACTTGGAAATGACTACTTGTCAATCTATGGTATAGACATCTCTAACCAAAAAGATAGATATTTTACCATAGGAGACAACAAAAGACAAAAGTTTGGCTTCTTAAATAACAAAAAACAAATTACAGTTATTAAGAATGAAGAGAAAAGTCCAGAAAAGGAACTTTTCATATCTGAACAACTCAAAGAGGCAGAATTCAATCAAGAATTAACAAAAAAATGAAAGAAAAATTGATTGACCTCTTTTTTAAGTACAAAAATGCCTTTGCAACTGACAAAGAGCCACTAAGTGCCATAATTGGGCATGAGGTGGATATAATTCTTAATGTGGAAAAACCTTACCCACTTTTACTGAGGAGGCCTGTATACCCAGCTAGTCCAAGGGCTAGAGAAGCCTTGGAGGTACACATTAAAGAATTAATGGACCTTGGAGTATTAAGAAAAGTAGGACATAATGAACAGGTAGAGGTCACTACACCTGTCATTATAACTTGGCATAATGGAAAATCAAGAATGGTAGGAGACTTCAGAGCCCTGAACACCTATACCATCCCAGACAGATATCCAATACCCAGAATCCATGAGACATTGACACAATTGTCACAAGCTAAGTTCATTATGGCCATGGATGCTTTAAAGGGTTTCCATCAAAATGTCTTAACAGAAAATGCCAAGAAACTACTAAGGATAATAGTCCACTGTGGGATTTTTGAATACTTAAGGATGTCATTTGGTATAAAGAATGCACCTTCCCATTATCAAAGGATGATTAATACCATATTTCCTGAATAATTGTCAGAAGGATGGTTAATTATCTATAATGATGGTATCATAGTTTGCTCAGAAACTTGGGAAAATCACTTTCCAAGACTAGAAAGGGTACTACAAAAAATAGTGCAATTGAATATGAAAATTTCCTTGAAAAAGTGTAATTTTGCATATAGTGAACTAAAAGCACTGGGACATGTTGTATCTGGAATTAGTCTAGGCATAGACAAGAATAAGGTAGCAGCAGTACTACTTAAGCCAATGCCTCAAACCAAAAAAGAAATTCAATAATTCCTAGGATTTGCTGGTTACTATAGGCAGAACATAAAGGACTTTGCAAAAGTTTCCAAATCATTGTATAAACTATGTGACCAACAAACAGTCTATGAAATGACAGAAGAAAGAGTCAAGGCATATGAAGAATTGAAAAATTCCTTAACAAATGCCCAATTTCTTCTAATGCCAGATTGGAAGCTACCCTTTAAACTTTACATTGATGCTTGTGGAGAAGGACTAGGTGCTGCACTACACCAGGCACAAATTATCAATGATAAACCAGTGGAAGGACCAATTTGTTTTATTTCAAGACAGATAAAGCCAACAGAGGCAAGATATGGAGCAAGCCAAATGGAATGCCTCTGCTTAGTGTGAGCTTTAAAAAATTTACATTATTACTTGGATGGAACAGTATTTTATGTGATTACAGACTGTAATGCTGTAAAATCTCTATTAAATATGAAAACTCCAAATAGACATATGCTGAAATGGCAAATTTCTATCCAAGAATATAGAGGAAATATGACTATTGTTCATAAATCTGGTAATATTCATCAAAATGCAGATGGTCTTAGCAGATGGCCTCTAGCATATACCCCTGACAATCCAGCATGGGTACCACAGGAGGAGCACCATATAGAAGGAATATGTGTTACAGACATTGGAACAGAATTCTTTAACCAAGTTAAAGAAATCTATAAGATAGACAAGAACTGCCATATCTTAAGCCAACTTCTAATGGAAGACTGCAAAGATCCATCACTTTCATCAAAATTAGATGAAACATGGAAAAAGGAATATGATAAAGGAAGATTCCACCTCCTTGATGGAATCCTTTACCATAGAAAAAAACACACATGTGTTATGGCCTTGACAGATAGAACCCTGATAAACACTATTTTACATGAGTGTCATGATAATGTTGCAGCTGGACATCTCTCAGAAGAAGGAACACCAGAGAGGGTGAAAACCTGCTCTTGGTGGCCAAATTGGAAAAAAGATGTTGCAGAATACTGCCAAACCTGTGACAGATGTCAAAAAGCCAACAGAGCCACAGGAAAGAAATTTGGAATGATGATCCAAATCCAAGAACTAAAATCCCCTTGGGAAATAGCTCATATGGATTGGGTAACAGCATTACCCCCAGGAGAAGACAGAAGTTATAATGAATGCCTAGTTTTAGTTGACAGGTATAGCAAAACTCCCATGTTCCTACCATGTCACAAAGATGACACAGCTATGGACACAGCCATAATGATATGGAGCAAAGTCATTGGCCACACAGGCTTATTCCCAAATATCATAAGTGACAGAGACCCAAAATTCACTTCAGCATTATGGAAAGATCTCCATAACTTGTTTGGGACAAAGTTATCATTCTCAACAGCTTACCATCCTCAAACTGATGGTCTAGCAGAAAGGATGATACAAACCTTGGAAGACATGATCAGAAGATTCTGTGCTTATGGACTAGAATTCAAAGATTCTGATGGCTTTACCCATGATTGGTGTACACTAATACCAGCTCTTGAACTGGCATATAAAACATCAATCCATTCTTCTACTGGAAAAACACCAGCAATTCTAGAAAAAGGTTGGAATCCAAGACTTCCTTATGATACCCTCAAAAAGGACTTAGTGGATATACATGCAACAGAAAGCAGTTTTAAGATAATGCTTGACAAAGCAAGAAACCATGCAGACAGATGTATGCAAGATTCTTTCAAATATGCAAAAGAAAGATGGGATAAAAGTCATAAACCACCTGACTTCAAAATAGGAGACTTGGTCCTAGTATCAACCCTTAATTTTAATAACACAAAAGGTCCAAAGAAATTAAAAGATTCCTTTGAAGGACCATTTATGATAAAAGCACTTCATGGACCCAATGCTGTGCAATTGGAACTCACAGGTGAATTAATGAACAAACACCAAGCTTTACCTGTAAGTCTGATAAAACCTTACAGCTCAAGTGATAAGGAACTATTTCCACTAAGAAATAAACCCCCACTTGAAATTCCCCCCTTGGAAGAAGGAGAAGAAAAGAAAATTATGAAAGTCCTTAAAGAAAGAAGGAAAAGAAACAGAAAAGAAAGAGAATACCTTGTAAGGTATAGAAATTCAACTCAAGAAGATGAATTGCTATTTGAGAAAGATATAAAAAATGCTGATAAACTACTAAGAAGGTTCAGACATGAAAGAAAACCTAAAGAATAGAAAAATCAAGAATTATTGAGCTTCAAGACTAACAAAGTCTATTGACAAGGTAGGACAGTGGATGATACCCTAATTACACATATCAGATTGTGGTACAATCTTTTTTGGTGGTAGGGAATGTGAACCTTTGAGATATGACCACATACCCAAAAAGGTCACAAGAAATATTTAAAATAATTATACCTTTAAAAATAACTACCTCGGAGCTACAAAACTGCCATAAATAGGCATGTAACTTGGTTTAACTTAAACGCCAATTAATAAACATGTGAAATCAATTACACCATTGGATTACTCATGCTAAAATACACATATACCATCTTTATGGCATATCTGTAAAGTCAATATTTAATGAGTTATAAGTAATAACACCTTATAAAAAACATGAATCCTTGATTATTTCCCATACCAATGAAACAACATGTGAAATGAATTTTACCATTGGATTCCCCATAAGCGTTTACACATAAAATAATTAAGAAGCTAATCTCCAAAGTAAATACTTAAGGAGTTAAGCTGAATATATGCACTTTTTTGGTCAATGCATATATTCAAGGATTTTAGCTAATATCTTTTGAAATATACATGATAGAGTAATAAACAAAACATAAATTCACCACGTAATTACTGTAGGAACACAGAAATAAACTTTATTTCACAAGCTATAAAGAAGGTTAAAACTTGTAATGGATTATTGATCAAAATCAATAGAGCTGTTGACCACTTTGTTGTGAAAGTGGTCCAAACTTAGAAAAAGTAGATAGTCAGATTCTACTAGCTCATTTGTGAAGAATGAGGTATTTTTTATTACAATATTCAAGGTATAACCCCTTGAAATCATGGTTTGAAGTTTAAAATATTAGATTTCAACAGAAAAGATGAGTTACAAGAAAATCATCAAAAATAGGGTTTTGATGATGTAATTAAATGCTTTTGGAGGTGTAATACGGAAATGCCAAGCTATCAGAATCCACTTCCAGAATAGCTTTAGCGTGTATAACTTAAAAGTTATTAATGATCAAAGTTTTAGCTTAAAGCTGATCATTTAAGATCACTCACTGTAATCTTATTTTAAGTTTAACTGTCATATAAGTAATAAAACTGGTAAGTACTAATAAAATATACAAATTTTAGGCTTCTTCCAAGCCTATGATGTCATCAAACTTAGAGTTACAGTGATAACTCTAAATAATGGTGTAATTATGAGGTAAGATGGTTTAATCATGATTTAATCATCTCCAAACCTTGAAATATTGATCAATTCTAGTAGAAAGCATCAGTACACGTCTACTAGAAGCCTGCTGGACTCTAGGAGGGAGGTATTTACTATAAATAGCGCTCATTTCACTCTGTTTTCCCCTCAGATGCTTACAAAAACTTTAAATAATTAAATCAAAAGGTAATTTCTTTATTATTTATATATAGAAATCTTATATTATTAAAGACCAAAGATGATCTTATTATAATTATCATCTTTGACGTGATTATTACATTTATTTAACTGTTTTGTTTGAAATTCTCTCAAAAACCTCAATTCCATGTAAAATTAAGAATATTTGTAATTTCTCTTAAAATTTATTGTAAATACAATTCAAATAAGTTGTATTTACATTTTTTGGCATAAAATTATTCAAAATTATTATATCAAGTATTAAAAGTAGTTTATTTCTTCTTATTATAATAATTTTCTCTCTATTATTACTTTAAATAATTCTATGATTAATATAAATAGTATTTATATTAATTCATAACTTTTACATTAGTAATATTATTGTTATTAATTGTTCTTTATTAATAAAAAACAATTTTTTATGCCTTTATTATTTGTTGGTAACAATAATAAAGTGCTTTCAAATATATTAACTATCTTATATTAATATATTTATTTATTCAATCATATAATTATTTTTACAGCATAATTATAATAATTCTTCATTATTATAATTATTTTTATCTTATTTATTCAATTTATAAGGAAATTCATAGTACAACAAGTAAAATATTAGTAATTTTTACTTATTGTTTCATAGTCAAACCTTACATTATTCATCCCTTTATGTTGTTTTTGTTATTCTATATATATATATTTCACTACTAATTTAACTATTTTATCTTCTCTTAACTAGCTATTTTAATCAACAAGGAGTTATTTTCTTTGATAAGAGCACCATCATCACAGTTGCAAAAGGGTATAAAACCCCATCTTATTGTTTCATTTTTATTCCTCATCCTCAAAAAGTGTTTCTTGCCTCCTCAGGTGAATTTGTCTCATTTTTGTTTCCTACTTTAATACTGAAAGAGACTCACATCTCATCCTTTGGAAGTTTCTCTTCTCTATTTTTTTTCTTCACTCCTCAAAAATTTCATTTTTGTTAAGAAATAATATCAAATATATCATGAAGACTTGAAAAGAAGGAAATAAATACTCTCAGATAAGCTAATAACAGCATTAATTATTGAATATTTATTAAGAATAAACTCTACAATTTATGAATAATTTGATGTTATTAAAAAAACTTATTTCCTTTTGACTTATTAAGCCAAATATTTTCATATATCTAAAAGTTTTCTCACTCATTTCTCATAAGTATCATATTAATCTATAAGTTTTGACTTTAAATTTAACTAATTAGAAGATTAATTTACTACTAGATTTCATTGAATAAAATAAAAATAAACTTTTTAATATATTATTATCACTAAAATGGAAATAAAAATCATTTAATTCTGAATAATTTAAAATTCAAATTCATTGATAGGGTTAAAATTCATTTTTTTTCTTTTTTTTAAGAAAAAAATTATGATTTTATTTTCCAAGACACTTTTTTTTCTCAAAAAACAAAAATATGAATTTTTAATATCTTTCTCATTAATCAAAATTTAATAACATTTTTTTCAGCTAGAAATCTTTCAAAAAAAATCATACTAATTTGAGTTGAATTAAGTTAATACAAAATAATATATTTTATTTATTTATTTTCCAAAGTTTTTGTTTTTTGTTTTTTGAATTAATTTAGAAAATTTATTAAAAATATCTGTTTCTATTCTATACATATATATATATATATATATATTTATGACATCACATTGAGAAATTTTCAAATTTTTGTAATTCAACATTTTGTAAGAATTTATAAGTAGGAGAAAAAAGGTAAAAAAAACATATTAAAAAAATTCTACTTATTCAAGAAATTTTTTCTGACCTTCCTTAATTTAATTGAAAGTGTTTCAAATACTTTCAATACCCAAATAATGATTTTTTTTAAATTAAAAAAAAAACATTCAAAAATTGAAAGGGAAAATTGATTATCCTTTTACTAAGTAAAAAATTTTAATAAATCCTAAATTTTTATTCTTTTTAAAGTTAATTATTTGTGACAAAATTTATTCTTAACTTATTTGAGATTTATATAACTAATAAAAGAAAGTGTTTCATCTAATCTAATCTAATTTTATATATTGAAAAAATAATAAATTTTTGCCACAGTACCTTTATCTATAGGCTCTTTAACCATTTTTTTACAAACACATCAAAGTTAATGTTCAAATTTGATTATTTCATGAAAAATATTATGATAAAAAGTTAAAATTAAAATTAAAAAATTAATTTTACATGAAAAAAAACTCTATTCATAATAAAACTTAATAAGGGGTTGTTAAAAGCATGTAAAGGAATTGGTAAAAACATGTTAATTATTAAATTTTTTTTATTGAGACTATGAAATTTTCATTTATTTATTAAATAGGGTTATTTTCACTTTTCTTAACAACAGTCTGAATATTTTTTTGATACAATAACTCTTTATTATAAAATTCTTCAAATTTCTTTAATCCCAAAACTTGTACACCCTCACTGAAGGTTTTCAATCATTTATATTTTGCTCCCCCCCAAAAAAGAAAATATTTTGCTTCAAGAAGGAAAGTTTTTTCTTTTCATAAATAAGAAAAATTACTTTATCATAAATATCTTTGGGTTTTGTTTTAAAGAACCCCCTTTTAAGCATGGAATTTTTCACTAAAAGAAAATTCCAAATCTTTTTCTTCAACAAAAAAATTAAGGAAAAAAAATTATGATAGGGAATCGTTAAAAGAATTCAGTTTGCTTGTGTAAAATTGGTGTAATGGGCTCTACAGCCTTCCACCTATTTTAATAGCCTTTTGGAAAGATCTGAATTTATTTCTGCAGAAATTGTCACAGAAGGTGGAACTTTGACCTATGATACCATAAAAAAGATCAAGGAAATTCAACCATTATCTTATAAAATTTTCTTCTTTGTTGTGATGATTGTGCCAATTGAATATCCTAAGGCCTAGTCATGATGGTGGTGGGGGACAACCTGTTCCATCATGACTGAGTGAAGAGCTCAAGTGCTTGTTGATGGTTTCTAGCATCAATTTGACAGCTTGATAACAAAAAAAAACATTCAATTATTATTTCAAAACCTTGTTTGTAGAATTATTTATAAAAAAACAAGCCCATTTACAATCTTCAGCCATAATTTGGTAAAAAAACTGTAAGAGATTATGTGTTTTTACTGGAACCTTATATAATTTTACCATTACTCTATAATAAAAAATGAAAAACTTCAAAAAAATAAAGAAAAAGAATTATTTTATTAATTAGTAAAAAAATTAAAAAAATCAATTTTTAATTCTTGAAACAACAAATAACAATAAAATTTAAACCAAAATAAAAAGACAAAAATAACTAAAGTAAGAAGGGATAATTAATCAATAAATCAAAAATTACAATAAAAATTTCAAATGAGAAATATTACTATTTAATTTTATTTCATTTTTAATTTCTAATTATTATTATTTTTAATATTTTTCAATTTTAATTTATATTTAAAGCCTTTGTTTTTGGTTTTTCAAATTAATTATTTTTTGAAAATAAAAAATTCAAAAAAAAACAAAAACATTTTTTCAAAAACAAATTTCAAATTATAAGACAAAAAATCAAAAATTATTTCATATTAATTCTTGAAAAAAAAAAAAAAAAAAACTAAATTAAAATTGAATAAAATAAAAGACTTTTGTTTTAAATTCAAAAAAAAAAGGAATTAAATTCTTGACTTTATTTCATTCAAAAATGTAAAAGTATATCAATAATTGAGATTAATAATATTATAATCTATACCATTAAATTAAAATTATTGGTCTTTCCTTTTTGACCAAAGAAAAATCATTTAACTTAAGAAAAATTGTTTGTGTTATTATGAAACAAATTCTTGATAATAGAATTTTTCTTTTTTTTCAAAAAGAATCAAACTAAAAATCTTGTAAGTTATTTTATTTATTGAAAAATTTATTATTTTTTTCTCATAAATTCTTTAAATTAAAAAATTTAAAAATGACATTATTAAACATTTTTTCTTTTGAAATTGGAAATCAATTTTGGAATGAGGATATGTAATAGATAATTATCTATTATTTCATTTGATGCAAAAAATGTGTTGATTTTAGTTTTTTATTTTTAGAAGAAAAAATACAAAAGAATAAATAATTAGGGTTATTTTTCAATAAATTTTCATTATAGACTTTTTTTTATTAAGTAAATTATTTAAATTTAATCACTGGGTTTTTTTTTCAAACTAAATGAAAATTTAAATTTTATCCATATAAATCTTGAATAGATATGTATATATGAAAATGACCTAATTAATATTAGGAGAATAGGGGGTGTCAAAGTTACCAAATCCCACACTCAAAATCCTGAGTTTTTTTTGCCAAAATCCCACACCTCAAGAGGTGTGGTATTTTAAGGTACCAAATCCCACACCTCAAGAGGTGTGGTATTTTAAGGTACCAAATCCCATGTTTAAATACCAAAATCCTGCCTTTAGCTTCCCATAAAGGCACATGTTTAAAATACACAACTCAGTAAGGGCATGTTAAATTGCATATAAATTTACTTCTCTTGCATAGAATCTGAATACACTCATCATTCATTAAAGTATTTGATTCTAAATTGCATTTAATACAGGCCTTTTCTTCATTTACCATGCCCAAGGCATTGCAAAGGCTACCTTTACTTCAGACATTAAACTCACTGCAGCTCATTGATGCACTCAACTCTGATAGTTATTCTGATATCCAGGAAGATATAATCTTATTAGATATGATAACCTCACAAAGATAAATCAATCCTTGTAGAAGATATCCATCACATTACATGTATACAATGAATGTTTTACAAACATTATCATATGAAAATTTTTGACAGCTATGTAGGACCACACATAAACCATTTGAAAAATTGGTTGCAAAAGTTCAAGCTGAAAAAACCTTTCAAAACTCATCACAAAACAAACAATGCAATCCTGCCATCCAATTGGCTGTGGCATTATCAAATGGCAATGGTGTCAGCCTGTGACTCAAAACAGAGCACTAGCATGACATCCAACATACCATAAATAATGGTATGGTAAGTATTGAACAAACATAGTCAATACAGGTAATAAATAAGAGAAAACAATCCTCTTAAATTAAACACCAACCTTATCCAAACAGAATAAGGAAACCTAGAGGAGAATAAACAGGTCAAAACCCTTATTTTCACCTCTCATCTAGCTTATGCATATTTAAGTTATTATATACCAAAATGGTATTTTTCTTAAAGCTCACATAGAGAGCTACACAATGATATCATCCATGTTGTTGTAACACCACTACAACTGGAGATACCATATGACCTTTATTTCAAAACCAAGACCCCCCTGAAAGTCAAAGAGGGCTTGTACAAAACTGTAAAAAGGTATAACCAAATTGAAGATATAAACAAGAGCTTTAATTTGAGATACATTAGACCTCTGTATCTCTTAAATTGACTGAGGGATCTTGGTTCAAAGGTTTAACAACCAGAAATACAGATATTCTGAAAACAAGAAAGTAAACAAACCCCTGTATCTTTGGCATACACTCATACAACTGTACAGTGTAATATACCAAACTGTAGAGCTAATCAAGCCCTACAAAACTGTATCATCAGAATACAGATATCTTCCAAATTGAAGAAGATATCTGGCATGGAAGTTTTTGAAGCCTCATACTGATGTACAAAAATACATCCAAAAACTTAAAACCCTTATAACTTTTGCTATTTGAAATAAGGTTAAACATGAAGCATACCAAATTGAAGAGCTCATTAAGCCCTTTAATTCTGTGCTCTTGGTTTCTTGATATCTCAAAAACTGACTAAGATATCTTGGTTGGAAGTATTTTGACCAATACTGGCCTGTACCAAACCTGTACCAACCAGTACTGTCTTGATACTCAAAATAATGGTTGTTCAAAGCTTAAACCCGCCCAGAATGACTAGTATTGATCATACAGACACCAGAACAACGTCATCCAAGTGCTGAGGTGGCAGGTGAAAACCTTTTTCACCCTGTATTGATCCAGAATGATCATTTGTGGTTCCAAAACCACAATTCTGCCTCTACTGACGTCAGAATTGAGGATCCAGAACCACAGACTGACCATTGGAGTGAAAATTTTCACTCCTCTGACATGTGAAGAGTTAATAACTCTTGACAGTCTTGAAAGATATAAAAAGAAGGGTTTTTTCCTTCAAAAACCCATCATCTTATCTTACTTTACCTATATTCTTACGTGACAAGACTGTTATCCATCAGTAGTGTCCTTAGAATTATTAAAGATATAATTAGAATATAATTATTGTAGTGTTTCTTTACAGTCAAAGATATTAGAGCATTGCAACCCAGGTCCTCAATAGACTCATCACCACTGTTACCACGTAGCAGTAGGACCTGAAGATTTAATTTATTATTTGTTTTTGACGTGTCACAGTCATAATACTAGCTTGTATTTACATTTTATAGCTACTATATAGACTCACCCTGACATTTTGGGGGCCTGACCGTGGTTTTTCAACCTTATTGGACGTGTTTTGAACTGAATTAGGCGTAAAATTCAGCTATTTACAAGGTATTTTACTAAAAGTGAGTAAAATTTCTAATTTATTTTTATTATTATCATTTTTTTTAGCATCATATATTATATATACAAATTTTTTTTCCTCCAAAAATATATATTACAAAATATTTTTGTTGAGAGTAGGAGTACAAATCCTCCTTTTTATTATATTGCAATAATTTCCATGAAATTTAATAATAATACAACAGTATTATTTAAATTTCAATATAAATAATAATATACAAACAGTATATTATTTATTTTAATATTATTTTTCACCAAAGTGGGTGAAAACTAATATAGAAACATTTATTAATAAATAATTAATAAATATTAAATAATAAAATAATTTTTTATTATTTATAAGGAATATTTTAATTAAATATTTCCTTTAAAACAAGATATCACTCAAATTGACGTGAAAACTTGTAATTAATTGATATTTGAATCAAATATCAAGTGTTATAATAAATATTATTTATAATATTTATAATAACAAATCAAATTTATTATAATTTAATAAATTTGACGTGTTTATACAAAAACACAATAATATCCAAGTGAATCATTCACAAAACACTTGGATATTACAGTTTTCATTTATAAAACATAAGTTAAAAACTCAAAAACTGTTATTTTTCAATAAAAACATATAAAAATAATAAAAAAACATAAAATACTTAAAAATTTCGAAAAATAACAGTAGAATTGAATATAATCATTTTGTTTTATCATAAAATACTGATATACAATCTGAAATATCCTTTCTGAATAGTGGAAAAAGACTACATTCCATTAGAAACCCAGTCACAAGGAAATCCATCTGTGACAGCCTCAGAAGACAGAGAGGTGCTGCCAAAAACCAAGGGCAAGCAGAAAAGACACAGTGAAGTGACAATCAACTCAAAAGATTGGACACCAATAGCCGTGCCAAGGGCCAAAAAACCCAGAAAAGCTCCAACAAAACCAGTTGGATCACCAAAACAAATTGAGAAACAGAAAATCACTGTTATCAACCCAGTTGTAAACTCTAAAGGCAAATTTCCAAAGAGTATAGATCATAAATTTGTACAAGGGCCTGCTAAAGGTAAATAAACCTTGAAAAATACAACATTTTTTATTGTCTGTCATTTTTTAACATTGTTAACATGACACCTCCACTTCTTAGAGATCTTGGATTCCCAAGAAATCAACCAGAACACTGGCCAAGAAGACACAGAGGAAGAAGAACTGGAGCAAATGACCAGCAAAGGACTTACCATCAGGGAACTCCTACCCAAGGTCTTATTCCAAATCAAATTCAACCCAGAAGTCCAACCAGGAGATTGGACAGATGCAGAACAGGTCCTCCAAATACACAAACTCCTGAGAGACCTCTTCACATGGAGCATGGACAACAAAATGTTCACTATGGCAGCATCATGGGCAGAAGTGGGGATAAAAACCCAGAAGATCTGTCTCAAGCAAATGGCTTGGATGGAACTTATGACAGAAATGCAAGGTTGGAATCCCAACAAGAATTTCAAACTCTTAGAAGAAAGAGCAACCAGAATCAAAGAGAACCAGGCAGCCATACAAGCCATAGAGAGATCTTGGCACAAGGAAGAGCCCAGTCAGATTCAGGTACCCCCAGAAATGGAAGGAGAAGTCCCATCTTCCCCACAACAATCCAGCAGTTCCAGGCCCTACAAGCCAAAGGAAACTTCATCCAAGGCTCCCCAACCCTTCCAGGTAGTTTCCAACAGGAGAAAAGGAGCCCAAGGGAAGAACAAAACTTCGTTCAACCAGAGGAAGAAGGAAGCAGACCCATTGATGAAAAAGCTGATGGACTTAGTCCAAGAAGTACACAAAAGCAAGAAATAGTTGTACCTACAAATAGTTTTGATAGTTCTGACTCAATAGACCCAGAATTAATAACTGAAACTACAATCCACACTCATGAGTTTGAAAACAAATTCACATGGACCAAATTGGCCCAATTCGTGGATTGGACACATGAAACCTCAGGAAAAATGAGGACGGAAGTGGAAACATTGAAAGAAGAAAATGCTTTCCAAGCAACAGTCATAAAAGACTTAAATACAAATCTGGCCAAAATTTGGACAGAATTTGAAAAAACTAACAGACAGTTGAATTCAATTCTAGAAGAACAACAAACTGTGAGGAGGGATCTGAGGAGTATCCAGCAGCAACAGGATAACTTTGACAAAGAAATTGATTACCTCTATGACAGGGAAGACAATCAATACCCTCCAACACAAGGTCAGCCTACTACCTCTACAAAATTGAAAGAAGAGGATAAAGACTATGACCAGGAACCTGAATATCAGATTCCAAAGTTAAGATCAGAGTCAGTGTACCAAGATGGGGAAAATCTCAACTATTCAGAGAAACAGGCACTAAAACAGTTACCAGAAGTAACAAACTGGCCAAAGTTCTCAGGAATTGGGGAATATGACCATATGGAGATCATTGACTATATTGATGGACTCTTTGTTGATGTCCCAAAGATACCAGACTACTGGATCACAACAAGACTTAACACAGCATTCAGAGGCCATGCAAACATATGGTATACTGAGATGAAAGAAATACATGGCAGGAAAAGCTGGCCATGGTGGAGGAACCAGATTATACAAAAGTATATCAATGGTAGTTGGATCTGGAAAAAGACCATGTCCTTTGAAAGTGATAGATACTCCACAGAAAAAGACCCTTATGAATGGTGCCTCAAACAAACAAAGAGGCTAAAAGCTATTGATCCCAATATGACAATAGAAATGAGAAACCATAAACTCCTAACAAAATTGCCAGGAGATCTAGAACATGCAGTCAAATGCAGATGCAACAACATCAGCAGCATTGATGACATAGCAAATGTCATACAAGATGTGAGAAAAAAAACCTCCATAGGAAGGTACACATCCTATAAACCAAACTTCAAAGACAAGAGGTCTGAAGTTAAAGAGACAAACAAAGAAAAAGGGAAAGAAACCCCAAAAAAGAAATATGTGTGCCACAACTGTGGATCACCAGACCACTATGCCAACAATTGCACAAAACCAAAAAAGAAAATATATGCAATTGATGAAGAATCAGAAGAAGAACAAACAGGTGAAAAATCTGATTCTGACAGCATGGGAAATGGTATGAGAGCAGAATCACAAAGTGAACCTGATACCATAGAAGAATACATAGTGGAATGCAATGAAGAAAGTTCACTTGACATACAAGACATTGAATTGGATTCAGGAATACCACAAATAACAACAGACAAAGAGCTCTGTAAGCACACACAGAATGCACAAACATTCCTGGTAACCCCAAATAGAGGGATGGGATTCATTCATGGAACACCTACAAAATTGACAGTTTATATTGAGAACTGTAAACACCCAATGATCATTGACACAGGAGCAAGTTGCTCCATAGTGGCAAAAGAATACTTGAAACAACACTTCCCCAAATGGGAAGAAGATATAATCCCAACAAAAGCTAGAAACTTTAAAAGTGCATCAGGCAAAATGCACTCACTGGGGACAATAATCAAAGAGATAATTATCCCACACCAAAAAGGAAATATCAGACTGGAACCTGAATTTGTAGTTCTAGAGAATGCACATGTACAAGGATTCTTACTAGGTACAGAGTACCAAAGAATGTATGGTATGGACATTTGCAATAGTAAAAACAGATATCTTACCATAGGTACAAACAAAGACAAAAAATTTTCCTTTGACATAAATCATGTAACAAATGATAACACCTTGAAAGAACTAGTGGAAGAATTCAAAGAAGCCCAATATGGCACTCAACTCACCAGTAAAATGAAACTCAACTTACTGAAAGTATTGATAAAGCATAGAGGAGCTTTTGCAATAGGAGATGAACCACTAGGAAAAATCAAAGGACATGATATAGAATTATATCTGGATGTAGAAAGACCATATCCACCTATGCTTAGGAGACCACCATACCCAGCCAGCATGGAAACTAGGAAAGAAATTGAGAAACATATCAATGAACTCCTAGAAATGGGGGTAATAAGAAAAATAGGACATAATGAGATAGTAGAGGTCACTACACCAGTCCTTATAACTTGGCATGATGGTAAATCCAGACTATGTGGTGACTTCAGGGCTTTGAATAATTACACCAAAGCAGATAGGTACCCCATCCCAAGGATACCACATGCACTAGATAAACTAGCAAAATTCAAGTTCATTACAAAAATGGATTTCATGAAAGGCTTTCACCAGAATGGGGTGAAACCAGATTCCATCAAATTGCTAAGAATTATATGCCATATGGGCATATATGAATATACTAGAATGCCATTTGGCATTAAGAATGCACCAGCCCATTTTCAGAGGATGATGGATACCATATTTCAAGATGAAATAATGGAAGGGTGGATGGTAGTGTACATTGATGATATCATAATATACTCAGAAACATGGGAAGACCATGTGAAGAAAATTGATAAAATATTGGGAAAATGCACACCAATCAACATGAAGATATCTCTTAAAAAATGTAACTTTGGACAGCAGGAACTGCTAGCCCTAGGACACAAAGTTTCAGGTTTGAGCCTAGCTATAGACCAAAATAAAGTTTCTGCAGTACTGAAGAAACCAGTACCAAAGAACATCAAAGAAATGCAATGATTTTTGGGCTTTGCTAGCTACTACAGAAGCCACATAAAAAACTTTTCACACATCACTAGTAGCCTATACAAACTGTGCTCAAGAGATGTAGTCTTTGAAATTACCAAGGAAAGAAGAGATGCATTTGAAAAGATCAAATATGAACTGACCAATGCCCCTGTCCTAATGATGCCTGATTTTGAACTACCATTCAAACTATATATAGATGCAGCATGTAGCCAAGGACTAGGAGCAGCACTACACCAGAGGCAACTAGTGGATGGAATACCCAAAGAAGGAGTAATTTGCTATATATCAAGACAACTGAAAGACTCAGAAGCCAGATATGGAGCTACTCAAACAGAATGTCTATGCTTGGTATGGGCATTAGAAAAACTCCATTACTACTTAGAAGGAGAAGTATTTGAAGTTTTTACTGACTTCACAGCCCTCAAATCACTGTTGAACATGAAGAGAACAAACAGACACATGCTTAGGTGGCAAATAGCCATACAAGAATACAGAGGGAATATGACTATCATCTATAAAGAAGGGAAAAGTCATACTAATGCAGATGGTCTCAGCAGGTGGCCACTGAAGAATGACCAAGAGAATCCAGCATATGACCCAGAAAATGGGACCAAAATATCTATACAATGCATGGAGATAGATAGGAGAAAGAACTTCAAACTATCAAACTGGGCATTAGGGAATGACCCATCAAACCCAGCACAGAGCTATGGGGAGAGTAAAGAGATACCCATACTGGGAATCAGCTCTTCTAATCTGAATACAGAATTCTTTAGCATAGTACAATCAGCATACAATAAACACAAACAGTGTAGTATATTGATACAGCTATTAAAACAAAAGTACAGGAGTCCTGAACTAGAGAGCCAATTGGAAGAGCCATGGCTCAAAAACTTCAAAGAAAATAGATTTTTTCTGATAGATGATCTACTGTACCATAGGGAAAAACACACAAGTGCCCTGGTAATAATAAATAGAGAACATATTTCCCTGATACTACAGGAATGCCATGACTGCCCATACATGGGACATATGAGTGAAGAAAGAACTAAAGAAAGAGTCTTTAGCACAGCTTGGTGGCCAAAGTGGGAACAATACTTGAGTGAATACATCAACACTTGTACCAGATGCCAAAAAGCCAACAGAAGTCATGGCAAAAGATATGGATTACTCCAGAGTATAGAGGAGCCCAAACACCCCTGGGAAATAATAAACATGGATTGGGTAACAGGCCTGGTCCCTGGAGGGAAAGACAGCTTTAATGCATGCCTAGTAGTAGTAGACAGGTACAGCAAGAGTGTCAGATGTCTCCCCTGTCACAAAGAGGACACAGCAATGGACACAGCCATATTGTTCTGGAACAATGTGATAGCTAACTGTGGAGCTCCAAGAATTATAATTAGTGACAGAGACCCTAAATTCACATCAGAATTTTGGACTAATCTATATGAGATGCTGGGAACCAAACTAGCATTCTCCACAGCTTACCATCCACAAACAGATGGTCTAGCAGAAAGAATGATCCAAACATTAGAAGACATCATTAGAAGGTTTTGTGCATATGGCATGGAATATAAAGACAATGAGGGATATACCCATGACTGGGTAACCCTCCTACCAGCTGTACAATTGGCATACAACACAAGTATACACTCAGTGACAGGAAAAACCCCTGCCACATTAGAGAAAGGATGGAACCCACTACTTCCAGTAGACTACTTGAAGAAGAACCTCCTCTCAGTACACCCCACAGCTAAGGACTTCCACACAATGTGGAAGACTGCCTGTGAAAAAGCAGAGCAATGTGTGGCTGAAGCCAAATTATATAACAAACAGAGATATGATAAAAGTCACCAAGAACCTTATTTCAAAGAAGGAGACCAAGTTCTAATCTCAACTCTTAACTTCAACAACCTAAGAGGACCCAAGAAGATGAGAGACTCATTCATAGGACCATTCACCATTATTAAATTAATAGGAAAGAATGCAGTAGAAGTCAACCTGACCAAAGAGTTCTCTAGGAAACACCCAGTTTTCCCTGTGAGCCTGGTCAAACCTTATCACCAGACAGATGAGGAGAAATTCCCTGACAGAAAGAAGACAGTCACCCATGAAAGATTGGTAGAGGAAGATGACTCACCTGGACCAGTGAAAAAGATCATTAAAGCCAGGAAAATAAGAATTAATGGGAAAGACAACAGGCAATATCTGGTTAGATTTAAGAATCAACCAGCAGATAAAGATAAATGGTTAACTGAGAAAGAAATCCCAGATGGACAAATACACCTCAGAAGATTCAGAGCCTCTAGGAGGGCTGAAGAGTCTCATCAATGATGAGCCTTCTTTTGAGGGAGGGTATGTCAGCCTGTGACTCAAAACAGAGCACTAGCATGACATCCAACATACCATAAATAATGGTATGACAAGTATTGAACAAACATAGTCAATACAGGTAATAAATAAGAGAAAACAATCCTCTTAAATTAAACACCAACCTTATCCAAACAGAATAAGGAAACCTAGAGGAGAATAAACAGGTCAAAACCCTTATTTTCACCTCTCATCTAACTTATGCATATTTAAGCTATTATATACCAGAATGGTATTTTTCTTGAAGCTCACATAGAGAGCTACACAATGATATCATCCATGTTGCTGTAACACCACTACAACTGGAGATACCATATGACCTTTATTTCAAAACCAAGACCCCCCTGAAAGTCAAAGAGAGCTTGTACAAAACTGTACAAAGGTATAACCAAATTAAACATATAAACAAGAGCTTTAATTTGAGATACATTAGACCTCTGTATCTCTTAAATTGACTGAGGGATCTTGGTTCAAAGGTTTAACAACCAGAAATACAGATATTCTGAAAACAAGAAAGTAAACAAACCCCTGTATCTTTGGCATACACTCATACAACTGTAAAGTGTAATATACCAAACTGTAGAGCTAATCAAGCCCTACAAAACTGTATCATCAGAATACAGATATCTTCCAAATTGAAGAAGATATCTGGCATGGAAGTTCTTGAAGCCTCATACTGATGTACAAAAATACATCCAAAAACTTAAAACCCTTATAACTTTTGCTATTTGAAAGAAGAGTAAACATGAAGCATACCAAATTGAAGAGCTCATTAAGCCCTTCAATTCTGTGCTCTTGGTTTCTTGATATCTCAAAAACTGACTAAGATATCTTGGTTGGAAGTATTTTGACCAATACTGGCCTGTACCAAACCTGTACCAACCAGTACTGTCTTGATACTCAAAATAATGGTTGTTCAAAGCTTAAACCCGCCAAGAATGACTAGTATTGATCATACAGAAACCAGAACAACGTCATCCAAGTGCTGACGTGGCAGGTGAAAAGTTTTTTCACCCTGTATTGATCTAGAATGATCATTTGTGGTTCCAAAACCACAATTCTGCCTCTACTGACGTCAGAATTGAGGATCCAGAACCACAGATTGACCATTGGAGTGAAAAATTTTCGCTCCTCTGACGTGTGAAGAGTTAATAACTCTTGATAGTCTTGAAAGATATAAAAAGAAGGGTTTTTTCCTTCAAAAACCCATCATCTTATCTTACTTTACCTATATTCTTACGTGACAAGACTGTTATCCATCAGTAGTGTCCTTAGAATTATTAAAGATATAATTAGAATATAATTATTGTAGTTTTTCTTTACAGTCAAAGATATTAGAGCATTGCAACCCAGGTCCTCAATAGACTCATCACCACTGTTACCACGTAGCAGTAGGACCTGAAGATTTAATTTATTATTTGTTTTTGACGTGTCACAGTCATAATACTAGCTTGTATTTACATTTTATAGCTACTATATAGACTCACCCTGACAAATGGGGCCACTCTGGGAAAGATTGGAATGTTGTTTGGAATTAGCCATGGGGCTATTGTGTTGTACACTCAAAGAGTGATCCAGATATTAATGAACCTGAAGCGCAAAGTGATTATGTGGCCAACAATAGAACAAAGAAGAGAGATGTCTCAAGTAATTCAAGCAAAAGGCTTCCCTGGGTGCATTGGGTTTATTGATGGGAGTCTCATACCATTATCACAACATCCCCCCAATGATGGTGAAGCCTATTCTGATCGCAAAAAGAGGTAAGCTGTTGAATTTTCATTCTTAATTTCATTTTTACTGATTGTTTACAATTAATATATTCTATGTCAATACAACTGGTTTGTGATATCAACAAACAGTTCACTGCTCTACATGTTGGTTGTACTGGGTAACTTCATTATTCAAATTTCTATCAACATATGAAAATAGCACAAACACCTCAAGAATTTTATAAAAAGGATCAGTACCTACTTTCCGATTCAGCATATGGAAGCTCTCCTTGGGTTGTTCCTGCATATAAGGGAGTTGTATCACAGAATGAAGACAACCATTCTTTCAATTACTCTCTAGCAAAATCAAGAGTCCAAATTGAGCATGCAATTGACATTTTGAAGGGGTGGTGGTTTTCTATAAGGGAAATGTGAAATCAAATGAGGGATGCTCATGAAATCAAATATCTTGTTAGTTGGGTCATTTCTTGCACAATTTCACATAATATGTTAGCACAAATTGGCAATGAATGGTTTGACCTATATGAGGATTATGATCCACCACATGCAGAAAATCTGTCCAATAACAACATTGGGGAAGATGTGCTAAATATGCGTGAAAAAATTAAACCAATTACTTTGGCATGGAAAGATAGTGAATTGTGAATTTTGTCAGGACCATTGATTTATGTACTTAATTTAATGGCAAACAACAGAGTGGAGATGTTATTGAGAAAATAAAACTTTTTACAATTAACATTTTTTAGTTTTTTTTTTGGTCTTGCATATTTCTTTCAAAGTATCCATTGACTTTGAAATTAATTTTGTTGGGTGTCATTTCCAAGAATTTGTTACCTACATTAAATAATTTATGGTTGATCTGAAAAGAAAATCCAAAATGTGTTATTTCTTGATGATTGATAATTTCTGGAGGAGTTTTTGTTGTATGATGAATGATTGTTGATGTCTTCCAAAGAATTTCCATGATGCCAGGTTTCTTTGAAAAATAAATCTCCATTTTCAGTTTGGGGAAGTGCAATCCATGTCCAGAGGGGGTGAAGGCAGTTGGAAGGGGATGAAAATCTTTTTTTGATACAAAAGAAAATATACCATAAGTCCAGGAATTGTGATCATTCAAATCTTGGTGTGGCTTATTGAAAAATCCATCTTTAGTGACAATGACATTGGTAAATTATTTGAATTCTTCCTTTGGATTGGCTGAAGTCCATTCCAGTTGACTGAAATTTGATAATTTGGCTGCTTCCATTAATGACTGATTTTTATTTGCAGCTAGCTTTGAAAAATGGGATATTCTTGAGTAAATAAATTTGTCATATTGTTGAAGTTTGGTCCATTGCATATTATCCAATTCAATTTGATGGGGAGTCAAACCACGTTTTCTGGAGTAAACACCTAAGAAAATTGAAATTACTTATTAATTATTCAATTAAGAAGCAAAAAAGATTACACACCTGCAGATTTGCCATAGTCAGAACCAGGACAAAACCCAATACCTTTCATAATGCCACCTAGGAGTTGCTTATTTGTTTTAATTTCTTTTCTATTTTTAGATAATGACATTAATGTCATGATGAGGTTTTGGAGGAATTGAGAGTGGCCAGAAGAATTATCCAAAGGTGTTATTTCATATATTATGACAGGCAAAAACGGATTTGTTGCTTTATAAATGAGTATATATGGATGGGGGAGAGTATTGAGAGATGGAAGTTTTAACCATGAGGCACTGGGGGATTTCTTGTCAATTGAAATGGTTTAAAAGTCTTTATATTCTTTGTTTTAATGGCCAAGGTGAGACATAATTTGTTTTGAATGATGAATGTATTGTCTTTGGCTTTGAGTGAGTTTTCTTTTATTAATTGATTTCGTATTTTTATCCTCATGATGTTCTATATTTGGTTTCATCCTAACCATGACATCAAGAGGAGGAATGGTAGCTTCATCATCTTTCAAATCATTCTGATGATGTGCCGAGTCTGGTTTAGTCTTAACCATGACATCATCAAAATGATTTGAAGAGTGAGAGAGAGGAGGAGAATTTTTTTTGAATTTCAAGGATGATGGAAGGGGGTGAAATTGAATTACATTGAAAAAGAAACCCTTATAATTAATCCTCCCCTATATGAACAAATGAATAAAAAGTTTAAAAAAAAATTAAAATAAAAAATAAATCATTGGTCAGTAATGATCATAATCCAAAAAAAATATATCATCAGTTCAACATGATTATGATTTGAAAGAAAAAAAGTCAAAAAAAATCATCATGAGTGATGGATGATGATGATTATAAAAAAAACTACAAGGTCAGTAAGCAATATGAATAAAAAAAGAGTAAAAATCATTAGCATTCCAAAAAAAAAATCATCATGAGTGATTCATGATGATGATGATAGAAAAAAAAGAAAAAAAATCACAAATCAGATTATGATTTTTTTTAAAAAAGAAAATCAGTAATCTATCATTCAAAATCAAAAAAAGAAAGAAAAAAATCAAAAATTATGCTAATGGCCTCTGGGGGCCATTCACATCAAAAATAAAAAAATGCTCCAAATCAATTCAGAATTGATTCAGGAGGCCTTCCAAATCAATTCTGAATTGATTCGTAGCAATTTGAGCTTCCTAGGACCTGGAACCTCCCAGGTGCATTATTTGGGAGGTTCCAGGGTGAGTGTGGTGGAGTTATGAGATGGGTGAGGGGTTTTGGGAGGTGGATGGTGATGGAATGTTTCTTTTTGGATGTGGAAAAAAGTAATAAAATATCATTTAAAAAAATTACCTATAGAAAAAAAAACAGAATCAGGTTGGAAAAAAATCAGAGTGGTGAAATAAAAACAAGAAAAAAATCACTTACCTGAATTAAAAAAAAAGGTTGAATTTTTTGGAAGAGTGAGGGCTGAAAAGTAAAAATAAAAAATGATAAATGAAGAATTAAAAATTGAAATTAGAAAAAAAAATATTCAAAATTATAAATTATAAATTCAAAATTCAAAATCAAAAATTGAAAATAAAAGGAAAATTTCAAAATCAAAAGTTGAAACAATTCAAAATAAAAAATAAAATTGAACCATTAAGTTAAAAAAAAAGAAACATATAGAAAAAGATGAAAAAATTAAAAAAATAAAACAACAAAATGACATTAAATACCATTTCAAAAAAAAAGAAAAAAAGGTGTCATCAACTTTTATTTGGAAAAATATCCAAAAAAAAAGGAAATACAGGGGGAGCCATCAATTTCATTTTGAACAGACTTCACATAAAATCTTGATTCAAAACTTGCTCAAATTTCCAATTTTTTCCTAAATTGCAATTAATTTTTTTACAAAATTGAAATTTCAAGTTGGTGCACCAATTATGCATAAACATTGAATTTTCAATTTGGTAATAAAGTGCAGTTAGATCTCATGACATAAGATCAATAATTAAACATAAACATCACTTTGATTTAACAAATAACCACATATGAACTGATCACATTATGTATACCTAATATGTTATTTTTTATTGATTAATGTCAGAATGCATTCCAGATCCCCAATTGGCCTGCTTGACGACAATGCCGCTATAGTGAGATCCATCTAGCATTGCTTTTCCTTCAATTCCAATTCACGATTCCACTTTTCTTTTTCAAATTTGTATTTCTTTTTATGTTGCTTCTTCTCAAACTCCATTTGCTTTTGCAACTTGACTTCTTCAAACCGTTTCTTTTCCATGTTGCTTGCTTTCTCTTCATTCCACCTCTCCCAGTCCCACTCTAAATGAGCATTTTCACTAGTTTCACGGGCTATTGATCATGCATTTTGTCAGTAAGATTCATCAGAGTTACCATAAATCCAAGACATACCCTTTTGCCAGGATTCAAGCAAATTTGCATATGTTGGTGCAAACATATCCATTGGCCTTTTCCTAGAACCACTCTTGTCATTCAAGTAGGGCATCAATGCTTGATTACGCTTTTGTGTTGAATGCATTATGGATTTACTTTTCTGTTAAAAGGAGAAGTAATCAACAATCGATTTCATAAGAATCACTCTTAAATGTACTTACCAATTCATCTTGAAGGTTTTCCTCTGGAACCAAGTTATCATCATTATTAAGAAAAGGATCCAGATTGTGAGGTGAATCCAAGTGATTATTCTCCTGTAAAAAGAAAATTAGGTTTAATTATTTCAGATAAAAAAAGAAGAGATGATAACTTACCTTATCAAGCAAAACATCATCATCATCATCATCACCATTGAAGCTGTCTTTTTCTTGTGAATCATAGCTTGCAATGGGAGTGACATTGGGCTTGTGGCCAAAGAGCACATCCATTTCAGCATAGCAGGGACACATACTTTCAAGCTTTTCACTCATTGATTTGATTCCTTTCCTCTCATTTTCTTCCATTATTCCAGCCCCAGTTGAATTTTCGAATTGTTTTTCTGCCATATACTTCTTTTTATATGTTCGCCATCAATCTTGGATGCTGCTTGAGCTAAGGTTCAGGCAATTTTGTGATTTCTTGTTTATCTCAATGTCCATAAGCTGAAAGCCATGCTGCTTTGATGAAGGAGGTCTTCCAATAGATGTTGAACCACTAGTACCAAAACATGATTCAAAATTGGATTTGACTGAAAGCCAATTAATTATGGTTAAATAATCTGTATGTATTAAGTGACCTGATGGATGTGGCAGGCCAGAGGTGATCTTCATATCAGACTTGATGTTTCTTGCTTTGGAACAAGGCATTATTATATGGTGTGAGAAGTATAAATGGACTGTAAGATGTTTGGTCAGATTGTCCAAAATGGAGTGGAGAGGAATATGTTGTACAGGGATGAATTGTGAGTACTCATTTGGGATTTGGGTTAGGTTTCAAACTCAAATCCCAGATGCATGGGATTTGGTCAAAATACCAGGGGACTCAGTTAAAATGCCATTTGATTTACACATAAAAAACCTAGGATTTAGTGTTGGGATTTGGGTTCCAAATCCCATGTTATTTTAAGGCGGGATTTGTTGACTTTGACACCCCCTAATAAGATAAATCTGTTTTTTGTTAAATTAATGGCTAGTAGATATTCATAAATCCCTATTGAAACAGAATACATTAGAGAAAACAACTCCCTTTTTGAAAATAAATTGAATAATTATTTAAATCTAAGAGTTTCAATTATCATGATTCTTCTCTCCTTATTTATAAATTTATACCACAAGGTGAGAGTTTTTGAGCTTATTTGTTTGTCATAGCTTAATTTAACTATTATTAATATATGCATACTTAATTATATGAAATATATTTCTTTTTCAAATTTATCTTTATTTATTATAAAATTTAATATACATAAAGATTTAATAGTTTTTCCCAATTCCACAGTCAGACTATATCATTTATATAAGGAAAAAGATTCTTTGGTATTATTTAGAGCCCAATTATTTAAAAGGTTTTTTTTAATAGGGAAAATAATTATTCAGAAGAATAAATGAGATTTTTTTTGAAAATGAGGTAAATATGTAACAAAAAGAAATCCAATCCAGATTTTTAAATACATAATGGATTTATTTATATTTTTCTGAGAATGGTATAGAGGAATATAAATTTATCAGGGATTCAAATTAATTTAAATGAGAAGATTATGTAGGTTAATCTTTTTTTTTAAAAAAATATAACAATTTAATGACATTAAAGTAGTATACCAAAGAAATAACTAGATCTTAAATAAACTAGAAAAAATATTTTTCATCAATTTAAAAATATGCTAAGATACAATTTTTCTTTACCTCTTTTTTGGATCAATTCTTCCAACATAATCAATATATCTAACAGAAGCAATTGAAATGTTGGTTCTTCTATCACTTCTTGAATTGAATGTCTTGCAAAGACAGGTCTACGACATTAGCAACCAATTTTGAAAAAGAAAATCTAATTGAATAACAAAGATTTTATTACACTTTTTATAAAGCAATATGTTTTCTTGAATTTATCTTGACTCAAATCTTTGAAGTGTAACTCTTCTGTTTAATTTGGATTGTCTTTTTTAATTAAACATTCAATATTTATGTTTGTTTGTTTTTTATTTCTTCTATATATTATTAGTTTTCTTTTGAGTTTTTTTTAACTTTCATTTGTTTTTTGGCTATTTTAGGGCTAGCTAGAACATGTATTTTTGCCTCATTTTTGATACATAATCCCTATTGGAATTTTGATATGAATTATTTTTATGCAAAATTAATATTATTCATAAATAATAATCCGTAGCGCGGTCTCAACTTTTCAAGTTTTTACTTTATTAAAAAGCTAAAACTTTTTCATTGTACTGTACAACCTCAGTCAAAAAATAAATTAAATTTTGAAAAAGTTATAATAAATGTTAACCCCTTTAACTATTGCAGCTGCTTCAGTTAAGTAAAAATTAATAATAATAATAATTTTCATTAATTTTTATTAATTTTATTATTACTTTTTTTAGGGTTTTGGTGGAATAATTCTTTTGCGTTATTCACTTAGAACAGCTAGATCAAACGGTAAAAATTTATCACCAATTTTAAATTTGATTGCAGGTAAAATAAAAAATTCAAATAATAATTTTAAATTAAAAGGTGATTGGCATATTGGTGGATTTCAATCTAAAATGGATCGTAAAGAAGCGAAAGATATCTTAGGTCTCAAGTTAGGTTTTTTTTCTTTTTTGTTTAATTTTTTAATTTCTTTTGGTCTTATTTTTTAGTAAAAAAATAAAATTTCTAATCGATCCTAATTAATTTAATTTATTATTCTTTAAATTTGCCCTCAAATCCCTTTCATCAATTAGAGAATCGCAAGTTACCAAGAATAGATTGAAAGATGCACATAGAAAAATCATGCTGGCCAATCATCCCGATCGCGGCGGAAGCCCTTATATGGCCAGTAAAATTAATGAGGCTAAAGATTTACTTGAAAAAAGCTTACGCTAACTCGAAAGACCACACCCACAATCATAAGTTTTCACTTCATTCTGCTATTCAATTTCATCTTAAAATATCCTCCATCTTGCTTCCAAAATCGACTCATTGGGAATTCGTTCTTATCAAGAATGATTTTGTACCTTGCTTTCCTATACAAGATCATAAAGTTTAAACAAGGGCAGGCAAAATGGCTAGGACTGCATCATCAGTCAGGACTTTGAAATGCCTTCCTTTAGTTGGGACTACACCAGTTTGAAGCAGATAGACATATGGAAGCACCGTCTCAAACCAAAAGGATTCAAAAATTGCATAATACATTCCTCATGACACAACTCATTACTAAACAAACAAGTTATTCTTGCTGAAACCAACAAATGCCCAAATGATACCAATCCGAAACCCCGTGTCAACTTTATTATTCCTCATCGCTGTCGTTTATAAGTAGTTTCATTGTTTTTACTCGTTTGACTGTTGCAATCGATTCATCATCATCCCGCTTTTCAAAAGTCTTCCCTCGACCAACTGTGAGCGAAGTCCTTTCTAGTTCGCGTTTGCGACTGTTAACCTCGTAAGATTCTGAAAGAGGCATGGAGTTGGGTGAGGAGTGGGAAGAGGTTTTCGACTGCTGCATTTCTTCACTGTCATTAGGTGAGCTTGAAAGTGCCTGTGATTCATCCTCAGCATCAAGACGTGGAGATTGAGCGTCTACTTCCATTGCGTCTTTATCCCGGGGACCGTCATCGTCTAATAAATGAGTGCTGATGGCATCATGTGAGACTTCTTGCCCTGATGGCAGGGATGCCTGATTAGACGAAGGTACAACGCCTTTAGAGAATTCATCAAGTATTTGAGCTCTCAATTTTCTTCTAAATAATTCAATCAACCAATCTAAGATCAGCTTCATGAACCAAGTTATTTTAAGCAGGAGAAAATGTGTGCGAACTCTTTTTCAAAAAACAATCTATCACGTTCCTCATTTTCCTCATCATCAGATTCGGTAATAAACTATAAATTCAAACGCATGAGTTAATTAGGGTTTATGAAAATCCTCGTTTCATTATTTTGAGGTTGTGTCAATGAAAATGCGAACTTGGGCTGATAAGTACTTTTGGATTTCCATCTTTTTTTTCGCCTTAGAAGAAGCCTTTTGAGCTTGCGATTGATCACTAGCATCGCCATCATCAAGTGTCTTGTCTTCTTGCGGTGCTTCCTCTGTTTTTCGAGACAACCGGGCTCGTCGCCGAGGTTTACTTTTTTTCACGGTCATTTGATCATCAGCAGTTCCATCAAACGTTTTTTCTTTCTCGGATGATTCCTCTGTTTTTCGAGACAACCGGACCCGTCTTTGAGTTTTACGCTTTTTTGTAGTCAATTCGGCCGCGCCTTTGCCGTTGTGATCCAATGGGTTGAGCAAGAAATAATCCACAATCTTAATGTCAAGATCAAGCTCGGTATGGGTCCGGGTTTTGGGAATGGTCCATCGAAGATAACCAGGATGCTCTGCAGAAACCAGGCGACCGGGTGAACAACTTGTAAGTAACTTGGCTTGCATGACCTACGATCTTGTCTTTCTTTGTCTCTACACTTGCCTTCTTGACTGTCCCAATGTAATAATCTCAACAATAAATGTAACTCAGCGTCACGAAATAAAGCCTGTTCGAATCCTGCGTCTTGATTTGCTTCCACTCCTAAGTAATCCGGGAGGAGTATAAGGTTTTGGGTTAGAACGCAGGCTCACATAGAAATTAAAAGTAAACTAGGGGACCTTACGATAATCTTCAAATTTTTCCAGAGCTGTCGGGGAGGGTAGCTTAAGCTGCGCCTTCAAGTTTTCACTCGGTTCCTCCAAAGGATGATTGAGCCACGCTTCGAAATCAAGCCGAGCTTCATCATCTATAGGACCATCCGTCATCAGCACGACGGCAGTGCGGGAAGCTGATGCTGTTCGAAGAGTGTCTTGAATTTTATGAATTAGGCCAGATTTGCCACCGTCGACCAAAAGCCCAACGGCTACACCTAGCTTTTGCGACCATGTTAAGCCAGGTTTTACGAGGATTTCAGCAGGAAGCTACAAAATTAAAGAATTAGAGCTAGACCACATCGTCATGAAAGGAGTGTAGGTATGGAGAAATGCTTTGCGAAACCAATTTACCTTTTGAGGTTTTAGTACTGGTCGGGTTGAATCAGAATCGTCACTACTACTATCATCTAGAAGACGGTTCCATTCTGTGATAGATTTATTAAATAAAACCTCGACCAACATGAACGGATTAGTTCGTACACATTTAAAATACTGTTTAAGAATGTAATCAATGAATCTGAATAAATCGGTGTACACAGGATGTTTGGGCATTGACTCCTTTTCGTCAATCATTGAACTAAATGTATTAAGCACCGACACCTAGGATAAGTCGCAAAGAAATTACATCAGTGTAAAGGGTAGTCATAAGTTCACCATTTTGTTAGGGTTTACTTTGAAAAATAATTTTTCCGCTTTCGCATTAACTGCTTGACGATACATCAACTTGACAGCCCATTTCATTAGCTCAGGGTCAGTAAAATTTTGATAGCCGCGAATGTACGTCACTAAAGTATCGACTATTGCTTCACGCGCAAAGCGCTAAGAAAAAAAAACTAGAAGTGAGTCTATAAGTCAACTGAGCTCCTCAAAGCTGGGGTGAATGAAATCAGGTCGCACCATTTGAAATCTACCAAACTCAAACTTATGCTCGGCAAACTGATTGTTGTCTTCTTCAATTCGCAATGCCTGTTCTTCCTCTTCTATTGTAGCATTGACAACAGCTTCTTCCGTTTGTGGGTTTTCCGAATCAGAAGTCGGACGGCTAGCTTTTTTAGGCTTCTTTTTGCGCACATACATATAATCTTTACTTTGAGCGTAACGTTCGAGGATCCGTAAAAATACAAATGAAAAGTGAACAATGTTTTTTAAATATTTTAAAGACTGATCGGTATAAGTTGACATGAGGTTGATCACCATGTCTAAGGTGTCCGAGTTATAGTATATTTTGTTAAGAATTACATTAGCCACTTGCTTGTATTCTTCGACACTTGAGTCTAAGAGTCCATTGGTGACCAGTAACTTTAAATTTACAAAAAAAATGATGAGCGCTCAAGTCTGAAATGTTGGATTAAAAAGCGTAACAATTGGGCTCACTTGTTGCAGAAAACACTCTATTCCTGCATGAATTTCAACAACAGGCATTGGCCTATTTTCAATCCCATTTTTGATTTTGAGAATAACCCATAAAATACATTCCGGGTCAAGGAGCTCAGCAATCAAATCAAAGTCATGCCCTGTTTCGGTGTTGTGCAAAACTCCAACCTCTTTTTCGCGTTCCCTCAGCAGCAAAAAGGCATTTAAAAAGAAAGCCATTAAAGATAAGAATCTAATTGTATCTGCTTCTTTTATGTGAGCCCGCTCCATTCTTATATCTTTTAATACCGACGAAAAAAAAGCTAAAGACAAACAGCTTCGAATGGTAAGTGTTGCGCATTACATGAGACGTTTTATCCGAAAGAGTTATGCAAGCGCTAAGCCTTACGATTAAAGCCAGATTCCAAAACTTCAATAACTGCTTTTCTCAAAACTTTTAGGGCCGCCAATTTCAGCACAGTCGGGCGGCCAAACTCGTTAACAAGTCGGGGCGTTTTGTTCTTTTGTTTTTTGCGAGCATCAAGAGCAACTTCGACTGGCGTTGTGATGGCAGATTGATTGTGAAGATGGAATTTTTTCTCGCCCTAAGAATTACAATTGACATCACGAAAAGGTTGTCAACGCGGTTTAGCATGAGTTATATGAAATCCAAAACAGCCTACGGCTTTGACAGTCAGGGTTGTTCCAAAGCGTGAGTGACGGGTTGCTCCTTTTCTAGCTTTTGCCTTTCTCGCCTGCTGCTCTGCTAAAAGTAGATTTTCTAGCTTTTTACTGGAAGACGTCATGGTTGTTAAGGTTTCACCTGCTGCGTTGATGCCACAAAAAGGTTCGGCATCAATTAGCTCCTCAGCATCAACGCCTCTGAGCAACAGGTGCCAAATATCAAGAACAATCATATTCCATTGACCATATAGGTCAAACCGATCGGAACCATGGCACATGTGAACCAACAGGTCAAATATTCCCAATTCAGACATTTGAACAATTAATTCCGATTGCAAATGTGACTCTTTCACTACGCTTTCTGATCCATGATTAGATACTTTGTCACGTAAAGCAACCAAATTGCGAATGATGTGTAGAAATAATGAGATTACGTTATCGTCCTTTCCAGTACGCTCACTGCTCATGCACACACAAGCAAAAAACAAAAATAAACAAAAATATATGAATTCGAGGACAGGCCGTGATGAAATCTGTTAGAGAAAGATTTCAGTATCTTTGCTTATCTGACCTACTTTTTGCCTTTTTGAATGATTGGGAGAATAAGCCTAAAAATATATCCCAACGCACCAGACCGTACAATATCACGCTTATACGACAGCTGGGCACTAACTAAGCCAGATAAATCAAGGCTAATAGCTTGTCTTCGAGACTCCTCGTCTTGAATCTCATATGCTTCTTGGACCTCAGAAGCTATATCAATAGGCCAGGTAAGAGCGGCGATGAGATCGGCTAGTGATATCAAAGGCTTGGGAACATGAACATCTGCTCCATCATAATTTTTGTTGACAGCCCAAAAAGAACCTGGATACTTACAACATAACAACGCGACCCGGTCGTCTTTTTTTTGACCAATTTGAATCGACATTAAGATCGGCAAGAGATCATTAGGTAGTACTTGGCTGAAATAAAGAATTCTAGCCACGGTTCGATTGTCATCATCCTCATCAAGCCTCCAAAACTTCTTCAAGTCCTTCAAACAACCAATGCATTCGTCTCCTAGCTGATACACGCGGGTGGTGGTGGGGCCGTCGTCATTGTCCCTAGGCGGATTGACTAAAACGTCCTCATAGCCACCCAAAGCCGAGACCACATTGAGAACTACGGGCTCCAACGCCTTGCGCCTTTCGTTTCGTTCAGTGTCTACAAGGGCTACCTTAAGCTTCACCTCGGCCTGTTTGGGCGCCATCGACGAGAGGTCTTGTAGAATCGCTTGCTGAATCCAACGCTAGGTAAAAAACTAGACTCCCGGCCAACTGATGTCCACCGTGGTCGCGACGCAAAGTCCCCCTAGTACGAGAGATGAGATGAGAAACGCTCACACACTGCGCGTTGACAAAAAAAAACACTTGTAACTTTGTAGTATATATACACAACTTCCGGGTTTTTCCCCGCGGGTATTACCCGAGCCCGGCTAGTTGGTAGAGCATTCGACTCTTATCGCAGAGTTTGTACCATCGAATTGTCGTGGGTTCGAGCCCCACGTTGGGCGTTTTGTAGGGCTTCATAACGTGTGGCGCCCGAAACCTAGTGGAATGTTTTCATAATGCGTTGTTGTTTGCAAGCAAATAGCATGAGTTTTTATTGGGAACTTGGGGAATGTTTTGGTACTTTGGCCAGAAAGTTCGATGCTGCTGGATGGCGACAGCTTTATTCAAGACAAACATGATAATTAGACTTTGACAGAAGGACAAACTTTTTGTTGAACGGTTTTGAACTTCTCTGACGTAACATTTTAGGCCAAGAAGACATTGGAAAATTTTGAGAATCCTTATTTATTTGTTGTGTTTAGCAAAAAAATCAAAATAAGAGCTTATGTATGAAAATCAAGAGACCCCATATGTTCCAATAATGACTTTAAGATAGTAACTTTGTGACATTTATTCTTATTTGATGCTCGTCTTTTTGAATCTTGAAGTAGAATTCAATTAAAAAAATGTATCTTCGTTGAGAAATTTTGATTGTTATTTAAAGGTTAAGCTCAAATAAGACTGCCATGTATCTTAAATTTGGATGAGAAATATTTGTAAGTATTTTTTTTTTGGCTTCTTACTCAATATTTATGAGCATCGACCCATACAAATAGAAATAATTCATGAAAGAAGTGGTATGCCAAAAGGTTTGATTTGAAAGCTTTCAAATAACCAAAAATATTCTTTTGTATACACTTTCAAATCAAAAATTTGAAACTATCTGGAAATATATATATAAATCTTATTGAGAATTTATGAAGCGCAAGTCCATCTTTTGAAATTTTTGCCTCATTTTGTTGTCTTTTTACTTCAAAAATATCTCATCAATTTAACCTTCATTTGAGGTCTTGACCCAAAGCAAGATTTTCTAGCTTTAATAGCTTTCAAAAGCTTCATATCTCACTATGGTTACATACTTATGAATTCACTAAACCATTAAATTCTTTTACTAGAAAAAGACATTTTCTTTGTATTTGATCAAAAAAACTCGAATCAAATGGTTCACATACTTGAAAACCCAATAAATCTTGACTCAACCCTTGGATATTGGACTTTTTGGTTAACTTGTTAAGAGAAATTTTGAATATATTTTATTGAATAATTTTATTTAAGTTATGTGTTTTATGAATAATAAAATCAATGTCCAATAGTTCTAATTGTATAATTGAGAGCTCAGGTGAATGGCTTTGTGTACTTTTATATATGAAGTCTGTTTTAATTTTTTGGGGAAAACTGTGAATCATATGTGAAATTCACTAAGTCATGATTGTTAAGTTTTTCAGACAAAAAAAACTAAAAGACAAGCCCGTAATATAGATCTATGACAACGATGATAATGATATTTCAAAATAGAGACGGATTACATTCACACATAAGCGTACAATAAAAAAACTAAAGGGATATTGGAAGACTATTATGTATTCTAATTTTTATTTTTATTTTTTATGAGGCGAGAAACATATTATTATATAAACAAATGAAAGATGAGTTTTTAAATAAAAAATAACTCAGAGACTGAGTTATTGCACGAGTATGTTGAGGATGCTAGATGAGTAGAACTAATAGGTTAGAATTGAGAATTCTAATATTTCATCTTCTACGGTTATTACAGCTGATGCTATGGTACTAAGACATTTTTGAGTGTTTGCAATGAAATCCTTTATATTGTCTTCATATGTTAGTTTTTGAAATTTACTCCAAACTAGGGCTTTTCTGTTGAACAATGAAGATGCAAATATTTCATTGACTTTATTCCATAGTAGAAAACTGTTTTGGGTGGTTTCTTCAGAAGTGACTAGAGCTGCAAACGTTCTTGAATCAAGGAAATTAGTAATTATTTCACAAGCTTTGACATTAGCATCTACTTCTGGTGTTTTTGTTTTGCCATCTCCCGGAACACATTGTTTGATAAAATATTGATACAGTCTTCTTTGTTTCAAATGAATGATAATTCTGAGTTTCCATTCCAAGTAGTTGTCATCAGTTAGGATTGGAATGATTTTTTTTAGATCATTGTTTTGGTCATTATTGTTCATATTGGAGTCTTTGTCTTTTAGTTTGAAGTTGATTGAGTCAATAAAGACTGTAAATCTGTTAAGTTTTTCAGACAAAAAAACTAAAAGAAAAGCCTGTAATATAAATCTATGACAGCAATGATAATAATCTTTCAAAATAGAGATGGATTACATTCACACATAAGCATACAATAAAAAAACTAAAGGGATATTGGAAGAATGATCTATAGCTCTATGGGAAAAAATAGTTTTAACTAGTCTTGTAATATTTGATACAGGTGAATACACATGTATTCAAAATTCAGTTCACAAAAATTATTAAAAATAAGAGATTGTAAACAATAAGGCTGCCGCCAGAACCCGTTCTTTCAAGTATTCCCTGCGGGAACTCTCTTTGGGTTTGGGCCATGGGATGCAACCTACAGAAAAAAAAACCCTTACCTGAGCAAATACAGGATAGGGATAACAATAATATCCCAACAGGGATCCCAAAAGATATATATTACTAGTATGAGCAACCAACAAACACATAAGAGAGAGATAAAAATACAAAAAGCCTTAAGGGCTAATCAAGAGAATAAATTGGACCAAAAATGTGGCCCCAATCCTTTACACAAGCAAGCTGCTCCACATGCATACTAGAGAGAGTTGATCTCTGGTATGTAACTATTTTTCTTCCAGAAGAGAACACTTGTTCAGAGGGGGCACTGGTGGCTGCAATTGCTAAGTATTTGCGTGCCATATTGGCAAGTGTTGGAAATACTGTACCTTGTGATTTCTAGAAAATAAGGATATCAGTTTCTTTAGGCTCTGGTGGTTCAGCAAGATACCTCTGTACTTAAATTTCCACTGTATTTCCCTTGGGTAAGGAAAGAGGGTACATCTCCTCAAACAAACCTGTGCCAATGTTATGATTGATTCTTTCCATGGTCTGGGAGCTTTACAATGTAAAGTGGTTTCTGGAATCTTCCTCAAAAATCACAGCCAACTTGAGTGATGAAGTACCAAATTGAGAAAGGGTTTATTCATTAGTTGAGAAAAATTTTAATTTACAGCATGGGTCCAAGATTGTTGCACAGATAACTGGGCTCTTAATAAGGAGCTTCTTGAGGTATTTTGTGAGCTTAAAAGTCATTGCTGAGGCTGCAGGTCCAAGTGGGGACACATCATATTGTGCACAAGCCTTAAATCAACATTAATGTTAGCAGGAGGCCCATGAATAAATACTTAATAAGAAACAAAAATCACTCACCTGTTCAATTCATTTAATCAATAATATATATAGTGGTAATGCTTGATTAATTGTTGGGTAAGAGGATCCACAAATGATCATTGTTTCTTTGTAAAGGGGCTGAAGGAATTTGACTATGGTTGACAACTTTTCCCACTCATGTGTCATGAGTCAATAGGCTTCCATAATTGCTGGGATACAATATTGCTTGCATGCATCATTCAGAGTCAATGCTTGTTTGAGCATATCATATGTTGAGCTCCATTGTGTTGAAACAGGTGTCAAAAGGGTTGTTGAATTGGTCGGCTGAGATCTGTCATATAAGAGATTGACTGTTCCAATGAACTTTTCTCGTCTCTGGGGACTTTGATTCATGTATGAAGCAAGCCAAGCGATGTGAGAGATAATTGAATCATACCTCATATGTTGACCATCAGGTGGATCAATGAGATTGGATATGGCTATTGGAGCAATGAGCTCAGAAGATTGTTGGTTGACTTCTATATCAGAAGACACTCCATGAACTAGTGAATTCAACCAATCACGTTCATCCAGGTGGATGATGTGAGCCATGCAGCCAATTGCATGCATCTCAGCCTTAAACGTCAGGCTAATGTTTTCAATTTCTTGAACCATTTGATTGTTAACAGAGGCATTGTTAGTAGTTATGCACATGATAGTATTTTCTGTTTTATATTGGCAAAGTATTTCTATGAAGAAATGAGCAAGTGAAATACCAGAGTGATTGCCTGAAGTAAATGGTCACCAAATGAGTACAGAAAAATCCACACCAACCTTCAATTTCATTCAAGCCCAATAAAATGGACTTTAGATTGAAGTTGGAATCCATGAATGCTGTGACATTTGGACTGGTCCAGGAATTGGTTGTAAATGAGAAAAAGCCAGAATTCTCAGAGATGATCTTGAGGATATGTTCTTGATGAAAATAAAAAATGTTTGATATATTGCCTGTGAGTGCAGTGCACTGTACAAGGATGTTTATAATTGAGGGATTAAAGATCTCCAAGAGAGCACAAAATGATTTGGATTAAGTGATAGATAGTGGGAGGTCACAGTCAACAATGAAATATATTAATGTGGTGTTTAGTGTTTTGGAGGTAAGGTTCTATTGATGAAGCAATTTGTTAGCTCATCATTAGTAAATTACCCAAAAAAATGAAAAAACTCACTTTCTTCAAATTACAAGGCTGCACAAATTTATCTAATGTGCCATAAGTCGCATTTTAAACTGCATTGTCACTGGGTTTTGTTATGCAATGTATGTGATTTAAATGAAGACCCATTGATTTGGTGCTACCAGTGCAATCACATTTCAAATTCTTCTTGCAAATTTTTCCAAATCAATCAGTGACATTGCATTGAACATGCCTCTTGTAAACATCCAGAAAGTACACCCATACCCACAAATGCTTAAGCAAAGGGGCTGGTTTACTGATTGATTCTTGAGTTGTCTCTTCAGCTTGACCTGGGGTTGAGGTACGTGATGATGATATGAGAGACATTGGATGACTAATAGGGGTAATAGATATATAAAGCAATGGAAAGTATGATTTTGGAAATAAATAAATAAAAAGAAAACAAAAATGGGAAAGGAAGAGGGTAATTGAAAAAATCTTGAACAGACAGACTCAGACTGTTGGGGATTTGGTGGTGGAAAAGGAGATCCCAGTTGCCCCAACTAGTCCCTAAGGCCCTGGGTTAAATGTGGTGCAGGGGAGAAATAAATTTCCAAAAATCTCCATGGTTTTGGCTAGGGTTGGGAAAGGGGTCCTCATTTTGCATTGGGATTACCATGGGAGGCACCTTTAGTGAACAATATTTCAGGAATTATTTATTTTTTAGATTTTTATCAATGGAAAAAAAAACCTTGACATATTTAAAATTGAAAATATCAATGAAATCCTATTAATTATGAAGTAAAATATATTATTGGGATAATAAAAACACGAAAAATGTTGATATTATTCATAAAATACCTAATATATTCCTTTACCTCTAAAATTAATAGCTCATGTAATTGAACCCACTAGGATAAATTCAAAACCTGGTTATATTTTGAAGAAATAACATATTTTTCTGCATAAAAATAGATATCTTACATAATGGCTTATTATGTTGCAAAGCTTTATCTACCCTACACAATTGCTTTAAGCCTGACAGGTGATATTATATGAATAGGAGTGAAGATTCCTTTTTGCGATGCAGTATTGAACATTTTTCTTCTTTTAAAATGAAGAAAATTCTTAGTGGTTATTATCTTTAATGAAGAATTTATCATAGTACTTACTTATTAATTATAAATAATTAAGTAGGGATTATAAAACGAATCGAATGACATTAACCAAAAATACACCATAAAAATTAGGTGGTGGAAGGGTTATAATCTTATAATCAGGAAAATTTTATTAATAAAGTATTCAGTATCTGTCTTTGAGCTTTTTTGATAATAAATAAAACAAGAGTCTCAATCTCAATAATTTATGATAAATTTATCATATAATTACTTGTAATATGGATATTGTTACAGTTTCTTGAGGTAATATCAATTCATAACACAGGTAATAACACATCTCAGGAATATTATAGTTTGATGTTGAATATTTAGTAAGTCATTCTGTGAATTTTTTCTGATTCAGAGTCCCAAAGTAACATATCTTGGATTTTAAGTAATTTGAAGGGAGAAAATTTCCAAACTGCGACTTTCAACATTTCTTTTCTTAAAAAGGTGTTGGTAAGAACTCTGTAATTGCAGTAATCTTCCAATATGCAGTATTGATGCACCCTGCAAGGCATGCTCCATATTCAACACTGGTTTTTGTGTATGTGCATAAGAATGCAGTGAAGTGCGTCTTATGAGCCCAATGTTTGAGACAATTCAATTAAGAAATAGTCTTGTGATTGAAATATGCATGCGTTTATGTGAAAATACGGTTACTATAGGAGAAAACTCTCTTGACTGCCGCAAATGAAGCTGGGATGGATAAGTAATGCAATGCAATGGTGCCTAAAATAGACATGTGACCTAAATTTATTTGACACTACAAAAATCTACGTGAGTGATGACATTTATCAATGTAATTATGAGACTATTACCTTCCGGTATGCCACAATATCTTTTCTGGGTGAAAAAGTCCAGTTATGAGCAAAATATTCAGAGAACTAATCCTTTTGTTTCTTGGCCAACAGTCTAGCTTTAAATTTGTCAATTGGTAATTTTGAATAACTCTTTAATATAGTATTACTGGTTCCAGATCTATTTATTTTATTCTGAGGTGAGGTAAGTTTATTTGGGAGCTGTTGCTGATCAGTTTTCTCTGTGATTTGTTTCATGTAATAATAGTACTCAGTTTTCAAACTATCACTCACCTTATTGATCCGATTGGATGGTATTCCCATCTGAGCTAAAATGGCTTGACAATATTCAGGGCCTAATATTCAAGGAATGAGTGAATCTGTTTTTCCAATTTTGTAATCAACATATTTTTGAATTTTTTCAGTGGTGGTCTTGGATTCTGTAGCCTAATGAGTATTTTTATTAGGGATCCATTTGAGTAATTTATCCTAAATTGAATGGTAGAAAGGTAATACTAGATTTTTGGTGGGTTGTTCAGATTGAAATTTTTTACATGCATCATCTAATAGCTGCAATATGGGCTCAATTGCACATTGATTTGATTGAGTATATAAAATAATTTAATCCTTCAATTGATGGGCTTTATTTATCTGATAGAGGAAGTAATTCCACATACTGGTGGGGATACTATTTGGAAGGAGTGGCGGATCCTTGGTACGCTGAAATAATTGTTTAAATATATCATTCTGCTTTGGTGACAACCTAATGTGTGAACAAAGATATTGTAAAATATTGAAATAAGAGATTTCGTTTGATTTGGATGAAGGGGTGAGTAGGGCTGCATATGTTTGAGATGACAAAATGTATTTATCAAATAAAACGAAATTTTTAAGGCCTTCTTTCTTTATCTCAATTATTGACTCATTCAAAGCCCAATATTGTCCACAAGAAACCTGATGATTGTGATTTAAGAATCTGACTAACCCTGAAAGTAGAAATCGTCAAATTTCATTTTGGTTTATAATTATTTAGCATAATATTAATACTATCCTTTGTTGAGGATTTCAATATTAGAGTCCATTTTGTCTTGAGCGGCAAATTTATATCTCTCAGATGAAATTTAATTATTGAGAGTTTCATAATATTCATATGTTAAGGTGTTTATTTTGGAGAGGAATAATTTTACCACTAAGAAAAGTACATGACAAGCACATTTGTTCAATTGTTCCTTTTTCTTGGAAAGGTGCTTCAAACCGTTTTGAGCTTGTTCTGAAGCCAATTTTCCATGGAAGTTTTATTGGAAGCATTGTCACCTATTATCAAGTGAATCTGATTCATTAATGAGAATTCTTGTAAGATATCCCAAAAACCCTTTCGTATGGCTTCCCCATGTGAATTCAATATAGCAATTAAAATTTCAAAATCTTTCTTTCAAATGAAAAAGAGAAAGAGTCCATCCATTGAATCACAATTTCCAAATAAGGCTCATTGCAATCACATGTTGTCCAGCAATTGATAACTGTACAAAGGATTCAACCACGAGGTAACACCTTGAGTTTGTATAAAACAAACGCCTTAATTTTGTAGTAAATATCATTGGAAAGTAGGTAAAATTTTTTATCATGGGTCAATTTTAATATTGGTGAGATTTCAGATAATTTATTTCAGAGTATGCAATCCTCAAATGTCCCAAAAAGCAGGTTTTTTTGATGAGAACCAGGACTGTTTTTCTTAATATTTCTAAGCATTTCTAACAAGGGTCGGTTTGATGGAATAAGGATCTACTGTGCTAGGACTTCACATATTCAAGGTGTTGAAGTGACCTTTGAAACTATGTTGGTGCTTGTTAAAATAAGATGAATTGTGACAAGCTATGTTGATCTGTGCATTACAATGATTTCACTGATAGATGAATCACATTTTTTGCCTTTTATGATCCTGTGTGCCATTTTATGCTATCAGCTGAGTGAAATAGTTTTATTAGTATCAAACTCGGAAGTTAAATTAAAAATGAATAAGATAGACACACCTTGAAATAATTTTAAACTGATGAGCAGGAATTATTATTGGGGGAAGACTATATGGTTACATTGACGATTGATGTGTCACTCCCAGAACTATTATTATTGTCTTGAATTTCAGAATTATCTGGTTAGTTATTATACAATTATGTGCTTTTCTGTGTTGGTGTGAAACTTGATATGGTCGCTTTATTACATTGTGAGTTATTTGTGAAATTTGATCATCTTAAATTGGGTGTTTGCAAAGGTGAATTGCTATGAGTCAATGGCTTCACCATGTTACAATGGTGAAAGCTTAACAAAAAAGTGCTTTACATAGGAATCCTCTGGAAAGGTAAGAATTTGGAGAGGACTTCTTCTGTTGAGTACTTGGCTAGATGGTTCACTTCATATAGCTGAGATAAAATTTTTAAAAAAAGTCTAGAACCCATAAAGAAAGCACATAAACACCAAAATTACCCAAACTTTCATTTAATAAAAACCTTATAAACTGTGTTGATAAACTCCATCACTGTACAGGTGAGTGGAGAAGTTCATAATAAAGTATTCTTTCATTTTACCTTGGTAAATTTGGAATTTAAATTAAGATCTGGAGACATTTGATCAATAATTGAAGTACAGTGCCCTGCCATGAGTATGCAAACAATCTTAAAAAAAAGGTGCTGTATTTTTTTGCTACACAGATAAAATTCTCATTAGAACAAGTAAAAATGAAAATTTGATTTTCCAAAAAAAACAAACAAAAAAAAGTAATAAGTGAAAAAAACAAACAATATTCAAGGAAAGAAGCATTTGTTTTTGGGTTTCTAAACAATACATCAGTGTAAAAACAAAAAAAATAACAAAATACATTCTTAACAATGAAAAAATGTTAAAAAACATGAAAAAACAAACTCATTATCCAAAGTGAATTAAGTTAAGAGAGAAAGAGAAAACTGACCATATAAGGATGGTGGTCCTAGTAAGAGGTTGGACCACCATTATGTATAATAACCATTTCCATTTTACATTGCATGAATGGTAGCAAGTCATCAAAAGTATCCTGAGGAGCTTTTTCCCATTCTTATTGGATGGTGACCTGAAGTTCTTCAATTTTTTGTGGTTGATAAAGTTTTCTGATAGCACTATTCATTATTTTACAGACATTCTCAATTTGTTTTAGATCAGGTGAGTGGGAGGGCCATTGCATTTTTTGGATTCCATGTCATTGGCATCATTGATTTCTGATAATTTATGTGTAAATTGGGGAATTGTCTTTCATGAAAATGAGTTTCTGTCTTCCCATTATCCAGGTATCTTTCTCCATGTGGATGCTGAAAGGATGGAGAACTGGTTGATAAACCTGTATTATCAGGTGAGCCAATGTCATTCATCCGTAAAGAAAAGAAATTCTTGATTGTCTATAGGCACAAATTCCACCCCAGACCATTATTGTTTGATTTTTGGAGAAATGATTGACTTCTACGCTCTCCAAAAGCCACTTCTCTTGAGAAGTGTGCCATAATTTAACTAGGTAAAATTTCTTGCCTATCTCAAAAGCTGAGTTTTCAGTTCAAATTACTTTTCCCCAGTACATATGATCTTGAGAAAAAATAAGTTGGTCTTGAAAATCTTGTGGTGAAAGGTAAGGCTTTCTTGGTGCAATTATTAATTTCTTACCTAACTTATGAATCTCTGGTTGAATTTTTTTGGCTGAAACACTCTCAGTAATCAAGTCCATCACCTGAGAAACCATAAGAAAATGGAAATGAGTAATTATTCAGCTGAGATATCATCAGTCACAATTATTTAAGATGGTACGTCATCCAGTTTTTTTTTGGGTTTTGATGGTGCTGATTTGTTCAAATTTTGAGATGGTATAATAGATTGTTTGTAAGAGGGACCCTAGCCAATCTTGCAATGACTCAGTATGATAAACCTTCTCTATTCCTTCCATACATTTGTTCACAAGCTTCAATATGAATATATTGCATGTTATAATTTAAAGAAAAAAAGATTAAAGATATTCAAAGAATCAAAACAAAAGTCAAGTGACAAAAAAAAGGATTATTTGACAGTGATTGGCTGGGCGTTTGAAAGTCATCAGGTGATGATCTTTAAATAATACAATCTTCATTATTATATTATTTGTTAAATTTAATTTATTTTGGTGAGTTAGAGAAAACAAATAGGTTCAGAGAATAGAAGCGCAAGAAGAGGTAAGGTGCAACAAATAGGATGGTAGGAACACACATTCTGAATTCAGCCATGTATGCACACAGGCCCTGACCTGTGTTTGCATACTTTGAGAAGTATATTTGGTCATTTAACCCATTGCGTGGATTTGTAACTATAAATGATATTCAAAGAATTTGTATCATAGGGAAATTGAATTATAAAAATATCATGGGTAAAAATGAGAGAGCTGAAATCAAGAACGTAAGATTATTATTAATTTTCAGGTTGACATCGCCCCATGAGGTTATCAGTTGATTGAAAAGGGAAGTTATATCACCCACCTTCCCAGTACTACTGAATATGCAGACTTGATACACATACTTATTTGCAATAGCAGTGCTAGTGAGGATATATTAATTGAGTATTAGTACAGGTGGCAGTAGTACTGAGACAATTTTTTACTGCATCAAGTAAGCTGCAGTATATGCACTGTAGATCCACCATTGGCTGGTACTAAGGCTTCCGCCTGTGGGAATTTCCCAGCCTCCAGACCATCCTGCTCCCCACTCCAGCCCGAAAGCCAGGTTTTTTTCCCTTTTTTTTAACACCAAACCCGTCTCAGAGGGGTCAGGCAGGGAGAACAGGGTGAAACCTGTAAAAAAATGCCAAAAATAGAAATAATAAATTTATTTATGTGACTATATACTACAGTACAGTGCATAGCACAGCTTTACTGTACTGTAAAAACAGGAATTTTAACCTACAACAAGAAAAGGAGAAATAAATCAAGCATGTGATGATGCTTTGAAATGTACAGGGTATTCATTGACTCTGGAGGCTTGCACCAAGCTTGTCCCAGTGCAGGATTAGGGGGTTTTCAAGAGAAAGAAGCCCCATCGCCTGGACTCAAAGGCTTCTCTAACAGGGATTTCTCAAACTCTTGAGTTTGGGCGGAACCCTTAGCTGGTACATGACAAAATGGAATTGTAACTGTCCTTGTATTTTCAATTACAGGGAGGAAAACTCAGGATATTTTTGTACCTGTATACTAATAGTAAAGAATAGAAAATATGTTTAGCTCCTAGAGCTTAGTATTTTACTTATCAAGCAATGATAATTAATTATATATGTTACAGTAGCGGGCCATTCTAGCCATTAATTTCATTTTAATTTCTTGAAATTTTAAAGTTTTTCACGTGTCCACTCAAAATCTTTTAACACCTTTCGTCAAATATGTGGTGTATATATTTGAGTTTTGATTTTTCAACTAATTAACCACAATTTAGGGCCAAAATAGAATTCCTGAAATGGGAGAGGATTTTTTTTGCTTTTAACCAAAATGAGGTAATTATAAATTTACTTCCTGTGCTTTAGAAACTCATAAATAATAATCAAAGTTATTTTCTCTGGAGTTCCTTTGGAATGAACTTGAAAGTATATTTTTCCAAGACTTGTATGCTTTCTAATAGTAGCTATATAAATATGCTATGAATTTTCCTTTGAAAGATGAAATTGAAACTAATTTATGGATATCTCTTTTCAATTATAGAAATTTCCTAACATATATTGGTGTTTAATCCTATGTTCTGATACTCTCAAATTCTTTGGTATAATTTACTTCTAATATATGAGAAGAGAGTATGAAATCACTTTTATTTTCAATATATATATATTGTGCATAGGTTCAAATGCGTTTTGGGTGAAATTCTGAATTATCATAATCACCTATGAGTAGATATCAACTAAATAAATATACCCTTCTATTAGTTGGATATTATTTTTAGATAATATTAACATTATATATGTGTCATTCTATTTCACTTTTATGTTTAAATATGGTTTAATTTTTTGGTTTCAGAATATGAGACGGTATATAAGGGATGGGAAAAATTCTTATGTTACAGACAGTGATACATCCAAGTAATAGTGCGACATAAAGTTTGACATATATTAATACACATTACTTCTTATCCGGTTCATAGATATCCTCTTTTTTATCATTAATGTGCCAATATATAGAATAAAACAATAGTCCAGTAGAAGAAAAGGCCTTTTCAAAATACTTCTTCAATATTTTGACTAAAAAATTAATAAATGGATATAATTAATTGTAAGCCAAAGTAGGGCCACCTAGAAGCTTGCGCATGCATCAGTTAATATCTGATATTATAATTTTGAACCTAAATATCCTTTAAGATTCTGATCATTCAGCTTTTCTACAAATATCACTTAAGATACTTTTTAATAAAAAAACATGAGAGATATTGTTCAATATAGGGAAACTGGATCAATTTTTTGATCAATTTTCTCTACTTTGAATCTAAATTATAAATTATTATTACAATTTATCTATATATTGAAGAAGTAGTTCCCAAAAATTTGCATACCAATCACAAAGGCTCTTTTTGGCCAAATACAAATTTATTAAGTGAAATTGGACAAGATCAGAAAATATCCTTAAGATTTATCGGATATTGTTTGTTATTTTACTAATTATAGAATAGTATGATTGATTTATAGAATAATGAATAATCCTAATATCTCATTTAAGAATATGGAATTAAGAATTTCCGGTAATTATTATGTTAATTCCAAATGAACTCTCAGTGAATGTAATTAGGATTATATATGTCATATTGATTTTAATAGCTTCCTATATGAGGGACCTTCTAGATTTCCAAGGAGGTCCTTGATTAGACATGATCCTTTATTCAACTTCATTTTGATTATTTGGAAAGAGAATAGAGTATAGTATTCACGTAGTATATGTAAAATTAATCTTGGTTAGTAACTTCTTTGAGATTAAAAACTCATTCAGTCAGTCCAAGATATTTAAAACTGGGACTTCACTTGCACTAGCTATCAGTAAACAAATTCTTCAAAAAACCCAATAGTTTCCTCTCCAGTTAATTTTTTAGATATATAATTTTCTCACTATTTCAGTTCTATAAGAGCTTCTTAATAAGGCTTTTCAAAATTAATAAACACAATTGAGAATGAGAGAAATATTAATTTAGTTGAGTTTATTTAGAATTACAACAGGTGGAAAGTAGCTACAAGAAATTTCATAAAATGTGAATAATATTAACCATAACATGGTTTCACTTTCACAAATACTCAAAACCAAATGTTAGTAAGTTGGAACAAAATAAATCTTATTGTAAAATTATAATATTCCTTCTGAATATTATATGAATAAAATATTAATGATATTTATAAACAGAGGTAACTGCTTATTATTAGAAAATTAATATGAAGAAATTATTATATAATAAAAAATGAAACCAATTAAAATAAAAATAAAATTTGAAAATTAGGAGGATATATCATATAATTTATTTAAAAAACTCACTTCTATACTTATAAGTTTTCCCAATTAAACACATTTTTCATATTTAATGGCTGTATTTCAAATTATACCACATGACTTTTATTTAGTGTATCCAAGTATTGTATAAAGGAAATTAAATAAGAAAAATTCCCTTTTTTGTTCTTAAAACTCTCAATAAAGAAAGCTATTATATATTTGATAGTTCATAGAGTTAATACTAGTGATATTTATTAAATAAATTGAATGCCAAATCATCTTCAAAGAATAAAATCATACCAATCCTCTTTTGGAACTTTGTCAGTGTTTTTTTTTCAAGTCCAGGAAGATTGTGAATTTTTTTCAGGATTGTTTACATTACTGAAATTTTACTTTTAAAAAAATAGTAATTGATTATTAAGTAATGCATTAAATATGTAGTTGGATTTAGTATGAAGATTTAATCTTAAGAAAACTGTAATCTCATTCTGTACTTGATTCAAATAATATCAAAATACAATTAGTTCATGAAGAAAAGAACCATAATAGAAACTGGTGTTTGCAAGAACTTTGAGTAATTCCTGAATAAATTTTATCTTTAGCTTGGTTTATGAGAAAATTAATATTACATTTTTAGTAAAATGTGATCTATAAGACTTTTAAAAATCATTTTCATATTTATTCTCAAGATCTTCTAAATGAATTTCAGACCTATAATGAGATTACCCCCAAGATTTTTTAATTCAAAAATAAGCTTTATGCATTTAGAAGTACTAAATAATACAATCCCATTATTGTGGTGCTAAGGTGGATCTGGAATAACCAAAAAGTATTTTTCCACATTTCTGGGGAAAAAATACTAAATAAAGTTCTTCTCTTTGAATGAAAACTAAGACTAAATGAGAATTTTTTATTACTTGATATTAATTTGACTTTTATTAAATTTTTACAATCATCATTATTTCTTGATTATTTTCAATTTTTCAATTATTTATCCATACCTGTAAATCCATTTAACACTTTTTGATAACATATAAGGAATAACCCGGGAACAGCTTTAATTGTAAATTCCTACTTCTCTGAAACTAACACCATCAAAAAAATCCTTTGAGCCCACAACACCCCCTCAAAAGCGATCATCCCTCTGAAAAGTCAAAAAACACTCCCAATGAATTTTTGGCTTTTGAATTATTTTTAAGCCTCTCAAATTATTCTTTATACTGAATATTTCATTATAAAAACCCAATAATATCGCTGAATCCTCATTTTACCTTAAAGCTTTACACAAAACCCCCTTGGGAATTTGTTCACATCTTACCCCACCCCTCCCCATTGTCAGTTTTTTTACTCTCCAAACCCTCAAAATTTTTCTTCTCTTATAATTTAAAGATTATGAAGATTTATTTAATTTACCTAAGAGCCCTTTTTTCCACTTTACAAACCCTCAATTCATATCCAAGGATTTTGAAAGCCCAAAAAGAGAGTGATTTTGATTCGCTTCCAGTTTGAGAAAAAATAACTAAATAATATTTATTTCTGACTTTTTTAAAACAGATCCTGGAATATTCCATGTCATTTTTCTGCAATTGTGGGCCGAACATTTCAAAATTTGGGAATTTGAAATTTATAAATTGTGTTTTCCCCAATTTAATCATAAAAGTGAACAGACTGAAAAAGCGTTTAAAGAGCCAAATGAAGAGAAAAATGCATACTTAATGAGGTGAAATTACTTAGATTCAGGTATTTGGTCACAAATTTGGGGCTCCTGGAAAAAATAACCCATTTGGGACTCATTAATGTGAATATGGAATCCTCCCAAAGAATTCTGAAAATTATTTTAGGAGTCACCTTTTGTTGTAAATACTAAATTTAACTGACTTTGTGGAAAGAATCATTATTATTTTCAAATGGGCTGGAAACCATTATTTGTGGGGTCATTTTGGTGTAGGTAATCTTGTCATAAGAATGAAAAATATTCAAATATCTGGGCCATAAATTTCTTGAAAATTTGAATTTTGGTAAATGGATATAAGTTATTACTTCATAATATATTTAAAAATAAAGATAAAATTAAAGGGTTCAAAAAAACCCTCAAGTTCCTTTCTATTAAAAACCATAAGACTAGTTATAAATTCATTTATAATCCAAATTTATCCTAAATTAGCAAATATACTCACTGAAAAACCAGTTAATTGAGGTTTACTTAGGAAAAATAATGAATTATGATAATTAATATGAGAGAATGTGAAAAAAAATATTAAATCTCATTTTGTCAATATTTTGGGTATTATTCAAGTAAAGAAAAGACCAAATCTGTATCTAAGTAATTTCATTTTAGGAGTTAAAAGCTAAAGTAAATAAATAAAAAGTAAATTTAGGAGGGTAATATAGAGATTTTACCCTACTTCTATTTCTATATTCAATTAGATAATAAATACTATTAGGAATATAAATTATTTAGCAAACATTTCCAGGAAAAAGGGTATCTTTTATCTTATCTGTTTCAGGTGTATATTATAAGCTTTATTGTAAGGTGTGGATATGAAACTTTGATTAAAAATCAAGTACTTTTCCTGTCCTCAAAATTTGTATAAGGTAAAAATCAATTAAAAATAGTAAGAAATATTATTTTTAAGAGAAAAAACACCAATTTTATTTTTTATAACTTTATTAGTATAAAAAAATAATATTATAAAGATTTATTGTTTTACCAACAATAAAAATTTATCCAAAAATACTCTACAAGAGATATTTAAGGCTACAAAAGAAATTTCTTAAAGAGAAATTTCAATTGGAATTAATTGAGAAAACAACTGCAAGCAAAAAATTAAAGAAAAAAGTCTTTAAAAAGAATATTAAAGAGAAAACACGCCCAAAAGTGACCAGAGTGAATTTGGAAACAAAGTGACAGAGCTTACAGTGATGAAAGATGCTTTAATTCACTTTTGGGGTGGTTCAGGGGTAAAAATGATTATAAAAGTTACAAACAATGATTATAATGATTTTCCCACGTGGTTAAAAGGTTTAAAATATTTTAAAAAAGGTGGTTGGAATCTTTTATTGATTGGTTTAACAATGTTTAAACTAATTATAAAAGGAAAAGATTCTAACATGAAGAGAAAAGTGGGGCAAATAAGACATTCTTTTATAGCCATCAATTCTCTTACTCCAAAAGTAAAATTTACTCTTGTCAGTCGTGAAAAACAGTATGACAACAGAAAAGCCAATTATGGCATCATTGAACCCTGGTTTAGACCAAAAAAGGGCTGGTTTAAGCCATTTTAGACCCTTAAATCAGCAATTACTATAGCAATACCTGGTCTAGAGCCTTCAAAACACGTCAGAATGTGTGTAAGAGACGTAGAAACCAGTTAAAACTGTTTTTAATATGATTGTTTTATCTTAAGGGTAGTTTTACCCTCTTGGCAACAGCTAAAACTACCCCAGTTGGTATCAAAACCTCATCATCAATTGAGTCCACAGACCCTGTAACTCAATTCCAGGCCAAAAGTGATGAACGTTTGCGTGAATTTTGACACCACACGCCTGTCAGCAAGGACTTTGGGGGTCCAGCTCCCCCTTAGAGCTGGAGTTCCTTTCCCCCCCAAATTTAATCTTTCCAATTTATTTTTCCTTTAATTCCTCATCATGTATTATACTTATAGTTTACATATGTAATTAAATTGAATTGTAAAGTACAATACAGTAAGAATTGATACCTCATATGTAAATCAAAGTTTACTTATGTAATACACGCGCACATTTTGACATTTCAATTGAATTCAATTGAAAATACTTTAATTCTTCATAACTTCTAAAATATACACAACACCTCAATTTTAACACAAATTTTGGTGATTAACACTACATGTGATATGAATTAAATTAAAGTTTTGAGGATCTTCAATTTTCATACAGAAAATACTAAAAACTTAATTTAAGCTTACTTAGAGTTGAGTTACAAAATTTTCACTCAGAGGTGACCCCACCTGATTTTTGATGAGGAATCCAATGGTGAAATTATTTTTATATGTTTATTTATTGGATAAAAGTTATAATAATTTTTATTTAACTTTTTTCCAAATTTATTTGCTTTTTTTACAATATTGTTAAAATTTCATTTTTACTTAATTTTTTCAAGTATAAATGTAATTTTAAAATTCCAAAATTTAATGTAATTTTATTTTTAAATTGTAACTAATTTCTTTATTTTGAATATGATTTTATATTTATATTTTGATTTTTATTTTAATAATATAAATAAATTTATTTTATTTATATTTATATGTTAATTTTGAATTTGTGGTCTTTTGGGTATATGAAATTACCTCTAAGGCTCACATTCCCTCCCCTAAAAAAAGAATATTACTTTGTGATATTGGTATTTCTAGTGTGTCTGAATCTCTTTGAGTAGCTTCAGGTAGGTCTTTTTCTCTTGTTCTGTCTTCAGATGTCCTGAGAAGGGGATGTTATGGCATTCTTCTTAGTACAAGATTGATTAATGACCTGTCCACAACTGTCATGACACATGTGTGCTTGGTCCTGTGATAAATCATACCATCCAATAGGTGAAATCTTCCTTCATCATAAGATCCTTTCCATACTTCATCCAAGGCATGTATTAAAGAGTTGTCTTTACAGTCTTTGTTCACTAATTGGCATAAGATGCTACAATTCTTGTCTTGAATGTAACTATTTCTGACCTCTTCAAAGAAGGTGGTGTTCAAGTCTGTAACACTTATTCCTTCTATTGGGATTTGGTTTTCATAAGTTGTGCAACTTGAACTTTTGATAAATCAAGTTGATCATTGCTAAATTGTGGCAAGTGGGAATAAGATTCCATGATGTCAAAAATGGAATTGATATTTTCTATATCTTTTGAAGATTCAGAAAATATGGATGATTTATCATCTGAATTGTCTTCAATTATGTCATCTTTTTCAGCATCAGGTTCCTTTTTAATATTAATTTCATTTATTCCCCCCTTTTTGGACATGTATTAGCTAAATGAGTGGTGCTTTGGCAAATATGGCACTTTCTGACTGTATCTGCAGATTTATACCTAATATTATTAGAATTTTCTTCAGGGTTTTTGTCCACAGAATCTTTTCAAGGTGTATTGAACCTTGTTTTGAGATTCACCATAATAGAACCAATTTTGGTTCTGGTGGTTACTTCCTCTAATATATTGATAATATCCTCTTGTGAAGATTGTTCAGTAGTCCTGCTTTTGATAGCATGCTCTAAGTCACCTCCACATTGTCTCAGAATTTTTCTATGGATCATAAATTCTGAAATGTCAGGATATAATGCTGTTAATCTGTCTTTTTGTTGGCAAAGCCATGGTAAAGCTTTGTCTTTATCAGCATTAAATTTGGCAGATTCAAAGGCTGTTTCAACTTTAAAGCTCCAAGCATCATTTGCCCATTTGTTAATGATTTGTGCTTTCCACCAAGTCCAACTCTGGTGTCCATGTGCTTGTCTTATTTTGATGTACCATCTGTGAGCTGATTTGGTAAACAAGGTGTTAAATCTGGCTGTTACCAATCTGTCTGGTAATTCAAAATCCTCTTTGATCATGTCAATACCTCTAATGAATTCCATATGGTCATACTCTCCTTAACCACTGAAATGAGGCTATTCTTTAAGTTTTGGAACTTCCTTCAAGAGTGCTTGGCCCATTGATGGTTCTAAGTTATGAAAATAAGTAGAAAATTCATTTTTTAACTGTGAATTTTTGATATCCAATACGTGTGGATTGGGAATTCTTGCATCTTCATTTTGATTCATAGGTGTAGTCATTCTTGGTAAAGTGTTTAGCAGTTGTTTAATATCATTCATTTTACTGTGGTTACACCTTTGTGAATTTCTTAATTCATGTTGCAAGTTTTGTATAGAGTTTATGACATTCTTTTTATGATCATCCTCTTTATATGTTAGCTCATTCAATAATTCTGTTTGTTTAGTATTATCAGATATAAATTCATTTAACTTTGTTGTTAATTTTGATATTTCCTCTCTTGAGGTATCAAAATGCTTTTTCAGGGCAACTATATTTGTCTTTAATTCAGCAAATGATTTTGAAATATAATGAAGAGCTTTTTTATTATCTTCTTTGATAGTGCTTATGGCTTGTTTTATTTTTGTTTCAATTATGTCATCAATATTGAGCTTAGAATGTTTTTCTGTTAATTCTTTAATAATGGCAGATTGTTCATTTATCTTAATGCCAAAAGAATTATCATTATTGGAAGTTTTAATTGTTTTTAAAACTCTTTCAAAGCATTTAAGTTTATCATTTATTTGGCTCAGACTCAAGTTATTTGTTTTAAGATTGTCACAAATTGATGTATTTTTATCAGAAAGATGACTTTTTACGTCAGAAATAGCTTTATACAACTCTGGAATACAATCAAAAGTATCAGAAATCATTTTTGATATTTTAATCTGGCTTCCTCCTTTTTTTGTAATTCCATCATGGTTCTGGCCATCTGAAATACATTTTCCATGGCATCCTGTTGAATCTTTGGGATTCTGTAGCACTGGCTGTAAGGTTTTGGGGCTGTTGCCTTCCCTTTGCCCTTGTTTGGAGTTTGTGGCTGATTTTTCACGTTGAAATTGCTGCTGCTAGCCACTGGGGCTGTTTTTGACTCTGGTTTGGGTGGTGGAGGGTTGTTTTTCCTCCATTCTAGTGTCAAAAGCATCATGTTTTTCTTCTCCATCAATGGATGCCATCCATTGAGCAATTTGCAAGTATTGGGATGGCCCATGAATTTTCTCACAGTCAGGTAAGAATTCATGCAATTCTTCCACAGGTCTGCAAGGATCTGGTACTCCTTGAACTGAAGTGCATTGTTGTATGCACTGTGGTTGACTTTGTATATGTCCACTGAGGCTTGTTGTGGCAGTGTCAGATCTTTTTGAAGGTAAAATGGTATTATCAGCTTCAGAATGACCCATTTTAGTTGTTTGGAAGTCATTAAATGACCCTTTTCATTCTGTGCTTGATTGGCCTCTTCCATAATCACGTCTATTACCTTTCTGGGAGCTGCTTGAGGGGTTATAGCTGGCTCCTGACCTGGTTGAAGGCATAATTATGGTTAAAAAGGCTTAAAATAGTAATTTTACGTCAAAAAACTTACTATTGGCCAAATGTTTGGCTTTCTGAAGAGTATTACTTATTTCCAAGTTGACTAATTCAGAAGAAATTGGCTCTGGTTGAATATTCTGAGTCACAATAATAGTACTATTATGATCAGAATTAACAGTACTGGCAGGAATAATGCTGGTTACTGTTGAGGCTGTTTCAATGCTTTCTTGTCTTACCACGTTGTCAGACACTAAAATTAATGAAAAAATCAATTAATTAAGTGAAAAAAAGAATATTTCAAAAAATAAATAAAAACATAAGCCTCACTTATGATATTAAAAGAAAAAAAATATATTTTTTTTATTGATTTTTCGAATTATAAGTATTTTTTATATTTTTTTAAATTTTTCAATATAAGAAAAAAGATTTTAAAAGAGTGAAAAAATATTTCACTGGTAAAATATCACGGCTGGGCCCCCAAATGTAAGGTGTGGATATGAAACTTTGATTAAAAATCAAGTACTTTTCCCGTCCTCAAGATTTGTATAAGGTAAAAATCAATTAAAAATAGTAAGAAATATTATTTCTAAGAGAAAACACGCCAATTTTATTGTTTATAACCTTATTAGTATAAAACATTAATATTATAAAGATTCATTGTTTTACCAACAATAAAGATTTATCCAAAAATAATCTACAAGAGATATTTAAGGCTACAAAAGAAATTTCTTCAAGAGAAATTTCAAGTTGAATTAATTGAGAAAAGAACTGCAAGCAATCAATTAAAGACCAAAGTCTTTAAAAAGAATATTAAAGAGAAAACACGCCCAAAAGTGACCAGAGTGAATTTGGAAACAAAGTGACAAAGTTTACAGTGATGAAAGATGCTTTAATTCACTTTTGGGGTGGTTCAGGGGTAAAAATGATTATAAAAAATACAAACAATGATTATAGTGATTTTTCCACATGGTTAAAAGGTTGAAAATGTTTTAAGAAAGGTGGTTGGAATCTTTTATTGATTGGTTTAACAATGTTTAAACTAATTATAAAAGGAAAAGATTCTAACATGAAGAGAAAAGTGGGGCAAAGAAGACATTCTTTTATAGCCATCAATTTTCCTACTCCAAAAGTAAAATTTACTCTTGTCAGTCGTGGAAACCAGTCTGACAACAGAAAAGCCAATTATGGCATTATTGAACCCTGGTTTAGACCAAAAAAGGGCTGGTTTAAGCCATTTTTAGCCATTTTAGACCCTTAAATCAGCCATTACCATAGCAATACCTGGTCTAGAGCCTTCAAAACACTTCATAATGTGTGTAAGAGACGTAGAAACCAGTTAAAATTGTTTTTAATTTGATTGTTTTATCTTAAGGGTAGTTCTACCCTCTTGGCTACAGCTAAAACTACCCCAGTTCGTATCAAAACCTCATCATCAATTGAGTCCACAGACCCTGTAACTCAATTCCAGGTCAAAAGTGATGAACTTTTGCGTGAATTTTGACACCACACGCCTGTCAGCAAGTATTTTGGGGGTCCAGCTCCCCCTTAGAGCTGGAGTTCCTTTTCCCCCCCAAATTTAATCTTTCCAATTTATTTTTCCTTTAATTCCTCATCATGTATTATACTTATGATTTACATATGTAATTAAATTGAGTTGTACAGTTCAATACAGTAAGAATTGATACCTCATATGTAAATCAAAGTTCACTTATGTAATACACGCGCACATTTTGACATTTCAATTGAATTCAATGGAAAATACTTTAATTCCTCATAACTTCTAAAATATACACAACACCTCAAGTTTAACACAAATTTTGGTGATTAACACTACATGTGATGTGAATTAAATTAAAGTTTTGAGGATTTTCAATTTTCATACAGAAAATACTAAAAACTTAATTTAAGCTTATTTAGAGTTGAGTTACAAAATTTTCATTCAGAGGTGACCCCACCTGATTTTTGATGAGGAATCCAAAGGTGAAATGACTTTTATATGTTTATTTATTGGATAAAAAGTTATAATAATTTTTATTTAACTTTTTTCCAAATTTATTTATTTTTTTACAATTTTGTTAAAATTTCATTTTTACTTAATTTTTTCAAGTATAAATGCAATTTTATAATTTCCAAATTTAATGTAATTTTATTTTTAGATTGTAATTAAATTTTTAAATTTGAATATAATTTTATATTTATATTTTTATTTTTATTTTAATAATATAAATAAATTTATTTTATTTATATTTATATGTTAATTTTGAATTTGTGGTCTTTTGGGTATATGAAATTACCTCTAAGGCTCACATTTATGGTGAATTATTCCGTTTAATTAACAAACTGAAGTATACAATATTATGGGATCTTCCCTAATATAAAGGGGCTTATCCCAAGGTGATGGGCTCTTAAAAAGACAGAAGAGTTTGTATTCTGGAGCTCAATTCAAAAAATCCCTCAGAAATAATCAGCTATCATATTTCATAAACAATTTAAATCTTACTAACACTGAATGAAAACTATTTAAGGATTTTTAAATGGGGTTTGAAAAAATTACTCTTCTAACATTCCTCAAACATTCGATATAATGAGAATTTGAGCTTGGAACTAGGATAAAGGCAAAAAATCTAGGCTATCAAGAATTTTAACTCCCGTTAAGTATGTTTTGATGATACTATATAAGCTGTTGAGCTGTTTTTTATTATGGCCACCAATACTTCAAAGAATGAAATATCATGTTGAATTTGTGAAAATTCAAAAGTCTGAGGGTGATCGGTTTCATATGAGAATATTTTGTTCCTTTAAGTTGATTCAGGTTAAGAAATTCAAATGAAGCTCCATTAATAAATAAAAACCTGATTTTTACTGAGAAAGCACCTCTATTTATAGATTTTTGAAATATAAGTGGGATTCTTAACAAAATTTTATTCACATTCAAAACAATAAAATTTAAGGAAAATAATGTGGATTGAAGTCTGAAATTTACTACAAATAATTCTGTTTTATTTACCTCTTTAAATACCAAGATATATAGTATTAAGAGTTTTTCTGTTCATTTTATTGGCTTAATTAGGAGCTTAAGCTTATTTGAATACTCTATAAGAAACACTTCAATTTTATAATTGAAATTTATTTCTGAAAATAACTTGAGCATTGAGGGTCAGCTCCAAAATGATTTCAATGGAAAATTTACATTTTTCTCAGATCTTCAAATTTTTACAATATAATAGTTAATACTTTAATTTAACAATATTCAGTATGGACCTTTAATTCATAAATTTTGGTTTGCGAAAATACAAAATTGAATATCTTAAAGAAGCCAAAAGGAAAATAAAATATCCACATATATTTTGTATTAAGAGACCTAATTATCCCTCTTTGAGATGTAAAATATTTCACAGATATTGGAAAAAGAAATCTTTTTATGCTTAAGTGAGTATCTTGGGCTTGTGAATCCTAAGTTATCTCACACTGAAGTTTTCTTTATATGGACTTCTGAAAATAATAATAAATCAAAGTTTAGTTTTGAATCAAATTTTATTTGAGATTGAAGCTAAAAACCATTGTAAAACTTGAAATCAACTCCTAATTACTGAATATGACCTCTATATTCATATCAAAACACCTGGTATGTCAGAAGGCTTCATAAAATGATGGTAGATAATATTAGTAATATGAGTTTGAGAGGGTAAAGAGGATAGAAATAGGGAGTAAAATCCTTCACTAAGGAGGATTAGTAATAGTGATTTCCATTGAGAGTCTGGAGTACAATAAGTATCAATTGCATCATAGTAATAATTAATAAAATAGTGGAAATCATGCTTATAGCCTATCAAATTTAAGGGTACTACAGTTCCCTGCCAATTATATTCAAACAAAAAACATACAGGCAGGGCACAGTTTTTTTTTTCTGTGCAGTTTGTATCTCACACTCATGGGGATTTTTTTTCTAAGTCCAATGCAAAACAATTTTACTTAAATCTCATTTATTATCTATTACCACTATTCAAGCATTTATAATTTGCTATAAAAAAAACACATTTATATGAGTAAAAAAAATAATGTAAGAAGACCTGATAAGCAATTTAAAAAACAAACAGAAAGAGACAACAATTGATTGTTTAATGTGAGGAAGAAAAAAAACTTACCAATAATGAATAGAGGTCCTAGTTAGAAGCTGGACCTCCATTCATTTCAATGACCATGGCCATTTGGTGTGGCATTGAGGAGGTTAACATGGAAATCGGTCTACACAGGTTAATTGCATGTCATAGCTCTTCCACTGTCTGAGGCTGGTAGAGTTTACTGATTTGACTTTTCATTGTCTTCCATATGTTTTCAATGGGGTTCAAATCTGGTGAATGTGCTGGCCAATCAAGCTTCCAAATGTTGTGCTGATTTTGCCAATTGGTGCTTGCTTGGGGCATTATCCTCCATTAGTAAGATGTGTTGGCGACCACATATCCAGGCTATGAACAGGTGAAGGCCCAGTCGATAAACTTGCTGCACAATCTTGGTCAATGTCATTCAACCATTGAGAAAGACCAACAGAGCTCACATTGTCGTGCAGAAAGCACCCCATACCATGAGCATCTGGCTACCTGATCAATGGTTGACTGCAAGGTTTTCCAGTTGCCACTTCTCTTGAGGTGTCTGCCAAACATGGACCTGATTGGCCTTTTTTCCTAGCTTGAATGCCAACTTGTCAGTCCAAATCACCCAGGCCCAATCATTGATTGTCCAATGGCGGTGGGCATGGGCAAAAGCAAGGCGGCATTGGAAGTCTTGAGGTCAGAGGTAGGGTTTTTTGGGAGCAATGCAAGACTGCTTACACAGCTTTTGGATCTTGTGCTGGATTGTCTGAGTGGAGAATTGGTGAGTCAAAAGGTCAGTGACTTGTGCAACTGTTAAGCAACAACCTCGAGTTATGATGCAGTCTCATGCGGTCATAATTGCTGGCTGTCCGGTTTTCTTTTCCGTCTGGATGGTACCAAAGCGCTTGTATTTCTTCATTGTGTCATAGACTGTGGTGAGTGGCACCCCTGAAAGGTCGGATATAGCTTGAAAAGGGAGGCTGGCCTGGCGCATCCCTACTATCCATCCTTGCATTTTGACGTTAAGGTAAGGCATGGTATCCTAGAATCAAAAAAAAATCAATTGGGTGGTTTAGGAGCAGATGTCACTTACTGGAGGTGAGGAGGTCAGGTTAGCATGGTCCAGATCAGGGCACACTGACCTCCAAGGGGGGGCTTTTATGCCTTCGTAAAGCGTTGGGGGGGCGCTCATGACTGGGATAAGCTGAAGAAAAATGTTCAATGAGGAAGCGTAGAGACAAAGAGAGAAACAAGGAAAAGGAGAAAAAAGAAAGAAACGAAGACAAAACTTTAAGTCAGAAAATATCTGACAAATGAGAGCCCGGTATTGCTTGCCGCGCGCGCAGCACGCATGTCCATACAGATGCCCTGCCTGCGTTCGCATACTTTGGGCAGGGAACTGTACTTCTTGATACTGCTATAAAATATAAGAATAAATAATTGAATAATGTATAAAAAAGATTCTTTAATCCCTTCTGGGGACTAAAAGAGCTTGTATGTGATATATGCTTTCACAGTACTTAAAATTTTCACTCAAGGATCACTTATGGTCCTGGAACCTATTTGAAACCTGGTTTGGATTCTGGAACCACAAAGACATTATTTTTGACTAATAAAGAGTAAAATAATTTTTCAGAGGAAAAATCAGAAGTATTGGGAAGTTTCTAACATTTCAGAATCAATTAAGAACATTTTGTTTCATATTATGAGTTTTCAGCTAATATAGACATCTAATTGAGTAAAAAGAGTGGTAGAGCCTAGTACAAATATTTTACACTCAATTGTGGCTTGGAAAAATTCCAATACATATATCTCAGCCAAGAATTGAGACATGGTGACTGACATAATGAAAAATTGGAGGTCTTGAAGAACTATCCGATCATTTATCATGTTGTGAGAGTTGGAAATTAGCTCTTGGTGTGGTAAATAATAATTAAAAACTAAAAAGATATTATAGCTTTTCCATTTATTAACCAATTTTTGTAAAAATGGTATATCCTTAATAGAAAGCTTTCCCTTCAAGCTGTGATTGTATAGGATCAGTACCATCCTCCATGGTATTTGGATGCAATTCTGGTTCTCTTTCTTAAGTTACAGGTTGAAATTTTAATTAGTAAAAGCACTAAGAGATGATAAGTGTATATAGTTTCAAACAGTAAAGTTCAGAAAGTAAAACATAATCAATTAAATGTCATAAATGAAAACTAATTTTTATCTAAAAGATGTGATTAGGCTAGAAAGACCAAAATTGGCCTTTGAAATTTATTTCATGGAGACATAATACCTGAAAAGTAGATCCTCAATTGGCCACATCCCAAGAACATCAAGGAAATTCAATATTTCCTTGGCTTTGTTAGCTTCTATTGTTCCTTCATCAAAAATTACTCCAAGAGAATTACCAATCTCACTTCTCTTCTCAAAAAAGATACTCCTTTCATATTCAAAGAGAAATCTCTTCTTCAGTTTCGATTACCAAAAAAGGCTTTAACATTGCTCCTATCCTTTCCAGCTTCAATCCTTCTCTACTTACTATTGTAAAGACTGATTCTTCTGATTATTCCTTGGGTGCTGTACTGAGTCAGGTTAGCTCAGCTACAATTCAAGTGGAAACCACAATTAATACCAATACTGGAGATTTAGGAAAGTGTGGCTATAAAAGGAAAAATTTCCCTTGAATTCAGGTTTAGAAAGTAAGTCATTTCCCATAATTAGAAAAGGAATGTAATATTAATTTCCTGGGAGATGGAATAACCCAATATAGAGATATTGAGATATTAATTAGCAATTATTAATGGAAATCAATGATGAGGAGCTATTATAGTCATTATACTATTTTAATATAAAAACCTAAATATTTGCCAATTTTCCACCTATATCAACATAGAAATTATGAATATTTATATCCCCCAATCTTTTACTGAATACCCTAAAAATAATCACTATCAAAAAATTATGACTCCATATTATTTAATCAACATTGATACATCTTAGCATTAAATTTAAATAAATAAGCAAAAACAGTCATGAGATTAATCTTTGAAGACTTAAGAATAAATAAAATACGAATAAAATGTAATTTGAACGAAAAAAAGCCACCAAAGAGCCATTAGGAATCAAAAAACACCATTATTCATATTTTTCCTTATATTCTTGGTTGATAGTCCTTTTGGAGACTGATGAACTACCTTTTCTCACTTTCGGAGGCCAAAACCCCATTATATTTAACTTTTTTATCTTTCAAGAAATACAATTTGAATATAGAAAGAGTGGAAGGAGACAAACCTATCATATTTGTTTAAAGAATCTTTACTCAAAGACTGGGGGATTTCTTACCCTGTGATTTACCCCTCCATGTGCTACCACATTTGGTACAGCACAACAGGAGTTCCATAATATTAATGTCAAATCCTGATATAAATCCATCATATATCACCATATGGGTTTTATGAGAAAGCTAATATGAAATATCTCAATAATATGTAAAGGAATTTTCAAATTATGTTTTTAATTGGTACAAGTGGGGGTTCTTTTCACTCCTCATAGATATCATGTTTTTCAAGTATGCTCCTCATTTCAAAAATACATAATTAACTATATGAAAACCAAAAGGTCAGTATATCTAAAAAAATGAGAGGATTATCAGAGCTTAAAGAAGCTTCTTAGATAGAGCCCTTACTAAAAACAGAATGGATTATCTAATAATCCCCATAAGAGCTATAAGGATATGGAAAATAAAACAAAAGAAACCTATTATTTAACTCCATTCCAGAGATTAGAAGGAAATATGAGAAAAGTTTGGCTAGTTATATCATATATTTCTTCTAAAAGATGAGTGAAGCATCTTTGAAATAATATTCCAAATAAAATGATGGGCATATCGTCAAGCCTGTTTCATAAAATTATTTATCAACATATAGTGTACTGAATTAGTGAATGAAATCATAATCTTATCCATATCAGAATTCTTTTGAATATATAAAATAGGCTTCCTTTTCTGTAATCATAATTTTCTTAAAGTGTATTACAAGTGAAAAAGAAACTCTCAGTCCCAAGATTCTAATTTTATCCAATATTGGCCACATTATAATTGTATCATAAGTGACTCTAAAAATATATCTTGTAAAGATATTCTCAGAATTTAAGACCTTGTTAATTTTTTTTGGTTACATACCAAAATATGTTCCTGTGACAAAAATTAGAGAAATTATTAATTTGTTAGATTTTGCATACTATTTTTGAATATTCTCAAGGTTCAAATACCGTTTTTCATTTTGAATCTTTTGGTTATATTTTATGAATTTTGATTTTATAGAAGTGAAGCATCTTTGGTTAGAGTGAAAAATTATTCTGAATAACTTTGATGAAATGATGATTGAAACTGAAAAAGAGAAATTTATGAAGGCCTTCAAGAAAAATGTAAATTGAAGAAAAATTCTGGATCAAATCAGGCCTTAAGTAGTGGGACTTGATAAATTTTTGCGTTAATTATTTATGAATAGTATTATGTGTCTTTTCCATTTTAAACATAATGAAAATATTCACATATAATTCCTGTATTTGGTATCTGTCTAGTAATGTTACTGAAATAAATATCTGAAGTAATGATTCAGGAACTACCTTCACTGTATCAGAGAAAGACATATAATTAAAACCTTAGATTTGATCTCATCTAATACTTTCAAATGAAAAATTTAAAGAGAATTCTTATAAACAGCCTGTACAATCTATATAAATAGAGCTAACTCATTATGAAATAAATATTCCATGTGAAAAAGGGAGCTTAATTCATATTTGTGATTTCAAAAACATCATAAAATAACTTACGAGAAGTAAAGAGAAGCTTTAAAGGTTATAATGGAAAGGTATTAATTTTAAGAGTTTCTCTGGAACCCTACCTTATATATCGAAGAAATGGTTATTAATGATAAATTGAAATCAGGGGGGAATTTGAAGAATGTCTTTAATGTGAATTCCATAATAATCAAAATATATGAGGACAGTTAGCCATTCCAATAGAAGGAGTGAAGGTATGGCCTGGGAAATTCTGCAATTTCTTCAAATGGGTGTGAAAAACTGAAAGATAAATGAGAATATTCTTCCCCTCTCATTCCCCTGTAAAATATTGTGTACTTTAAGCTGAGAGAAACGGAATAAATTGTGAAGTTACAATATGGTTTACTTGAGTTTAGCTTTAAATATATTAAATCAAAAAATTAGTAATGTAGAAGGACTTAAAAGTAATTGAGGAAGGGTATTGTAAAATTAAAAAAGGTTCCTTCCTGATATATTTAATTCAAATATTCATAATTCATGGAAGGAATTCTTCAATTAAAAACTACAAATATTGAAGATAAAATTGAAAGGCTATAATTATGATATAAGAAATATTTTAAGCCCAATAATAAGTGATTATCTTCAGTTTCATCCCAAAAATTAATTTAATTTATTTAATTTTCACTTCAAGTAACAAAATATAAAAAACAGATCAATCCAATATGATGAAGAAATTTAGGATAAGTTGGTGAAACAATATGAATTTCGTTAGATTTTGTTTGATAAATATTGGTTTAGTGTAGATTAACCACGAATATTAAAATTAATTCTAGATATTATCATGTCAAATTGAACTTTAAAGAAAGGTTTCTGAAATTTCCTATCAATTTTTTTCATGAATTATCCTTCATTTGATTGAGATATGGAGGTTAGTTTTCAATATATATGATATGAAACAATATTTTTATTAAGGTGAAATAATTAGGTTTGTAAAGGTTTGAATATTGGTTCTATTTTATAATATTCTCAAATATATAGATATAAGAAAATTAGCTAACAGTTATTGGAAGGAAAAAATATTGTGCTATAGTATTTTTATACATATTATACTAATGGTTCTGGCTCTAAAGAGCTAAAATATCCTGGAAAGGATGGTGATATAAATATGAACACAATATATAGTCCCAAGATCTTGTAATATTAGCTTTAGGAATATTTCGGAGAGCTATGGTTATTATTGGTGAAATGGATTTTAATGGCTATAACGTCTCTACTACTTCCACATTATGTTCATGCGGATACTAAGAGCCCCAAATTTATAAATTAGGGATAAATTACAAGTAGCTACTGTTGGTATGGAAGATTTATAGATTTGAAATTTAGCTTGAATAGAAAAATTCAATTTCACATAAGAGGTATAGAAAAGTTAGAAGTGTCTTAAAATTTTGAAAACAATTTATCAGATTTTCAATTGGTGCACCCGGGAAAAATTTCTATATACTCGTGAAAATTGAATTAGAATATAATATCAAGGTTTGGATATATAAATTTTGATCAAATATTAAGTAAATAGTAGCTTTAAGAGTTTTGAAAGAAAAAATAAACCAGAAAAACTTTTAAACATTATTAGTACTCAAAAATGACGGTGTAGAGATTCATTGTTTTATCAAAAATGAACAAATATCCAAAAATAATTCAAAAGAGATGTTCGGGTCTACAAAAGAAGTATATTCAAGATAAATTAAAATTGAGATTTACTGATTCAAGAACCGCAGGAAATTAATTTGGTAACAGAGTCCCAAATAAAGCTATTCAAGAAAGTATTAAAGAGAAAACACAATAGAAAGCTAGAAGAGTGAATTAAGAAGAAAATAGCAAATATAAAAGTTGTGAAAGATGCTTTGATCAATTTTTGGGCAGCTTCAACAGTAAAAATATTATATAAAGTTAAATAATGATTATGAAAACTTTTTTAAGGTTAGCGAAAGCTTGAAAATAATTTTAAATTGGTTGTTTAACTCTAATTTTGATTTTCATTAGAAATTGAAACTATTTATAATATCAAAAGATACAAGATGGAAAGAAAATATGGGAAAAAAAATTTTATAGCCTCAAGATTTCTTCCTCCAAGAGTAAAAATTATTCTACTATATTTGAGAAAAATATCTCAAAAAAAGCCAATCATGGAATAATTGAGCTCTTGTTTGGACCAAAAAGGAGCTGGTTTCAGACATTTCAGTCCTATAAGCTAGCCATAACTGTAGTAAGATTTGGTTTCAAGTCTTTAAAAAACATCAAAAGGTGCATTTAAACCTTTCAAAGAAGTGAAAGAGGCTTTGGTGAGATTTGGCTTAACTTAAGGGTATAAAACTGCCATAGTTGATATGAAAAACTCATCATAAATTGAGCTAAAGACCCTGTGATTCAATTTTAGGATAAAATTAATGAAAGTATCCCAAATTTTGAAATGGAAAGCCTTAAGTAAATGCCTTTGGGGGAGTCTGGAACTCTTAGAGCCATGATTACTTTTCCCCCTCAGAGATTAAGATTTCCAATTTATTATTATTTGATTCCTCAAAATGTAATATATTTAGAGATTTAAATATGTCATTAAGCTGAAAGCTAAATTACACAGCTGCAACTCTCAATTACTCATCTGTAATATTCAGCTCCCTTATTTGATACATGTACACATTTCTACAGTTCAATTGATCATAGATTACAAAAGACACACCAAAAATCATTTATAGCACACAAAAGGATGGCTAAAACCACATTCAATTTTAATTGAAGCAACTATATATTATTCTCACAGCTTCATACTGAGAATAATTTTAGCTGAGCTTAAAATTTTTCAGAGTTGAACTACATAATGTTCACTAAGAGGTAACCCAGCCTGAAATTTCATGGGTGAACCAATTTCTAAATATGAATAATAAGTTTCTCTATCAGAAAATTTCTTGTTTTTAAATTTTTTGTTTAATTTTAATTTTCACTCAATTTTTGCAAGTAAAAAGGATTTTTACCATTTTGATAATTTTTATAATTTTTGCAGAAATTCAGATTAAGATTGCATTTCATGAAAAAATTTATTTCAAAAGAAAATATAATTATTTAATTTATATTTATCAATTATAATTTTACTTTTTGCCTTTTGTGTATGTGAATTTCCACAAGGCTAACACACATTATTTTCACAATTTGGAAAAATAATCGGAATTTCCATGAAATTCAGAGGTTAATCACTACAGCCATAATATTCCTGTCAGAGGTTAATCACCACTAAGAAGGTGAAAATTTAAGAATGATGAGTTCATATCTTTTCCTTCGTTCAATTTGCCAAAAGCTCTATCATTAAGAGGAAATATCAATCAGCATTAAAATATATATATTTGGATGAACAAAATTTCAATTATTTTATCCACAGAAATAAGTATATGAATAGATTTTATTAGTTGCATATATTTAAGATAGGTGAGCTATTTTATCGTTAAATTGGTTTTTTAAGTGTGATACTAGGTCTCGAAATAACCACAAATATTTCATTGATTTGAATGCCCAAGTAGCCAATTGGACCTGGAACTTGATGGTTTTTAAATTTTGCGTTTCTATTCAAAGAGTCTGAGTAAGCTGAGGTCTACTCTAATCAAATATTCATATATTTCAGCTTGTAATATGTGTCCTAACCTTTCTCCTGTGGTACAATGAACCCTTAATTTATACCAGAGTCAAGCTCACCCACACATGAGCTAAGCCAAATCGATCTATAATAATGGAATTTCAACACTTATATATCATTTTTAATTAGTTTTGAAGCCAAAACTACCCTCATTCTACTAATCCCTTAATCATAACCAGAAGGGGGAGGGTATGGAATCAACAAAATCAGCTACCTTTCCCATGAATATGCAGAATGAAAGGCTTTCATCACACCAAAATACAAATATAAGAGCACTGATTCTCTTCTAAGTGAATATTAAACTTTTCCACTATAATTTCAAAACGAAAAATTTACTTGAAGTCACCATTTCACCATCTCATTGTCTATGAATTGAACTAAATCTAACTGCACACGATTAAGTGAAAAAACTATAAAAAACAGCATAGAATTCCAATTAAAGGAAAATAAAATGATGGTGCACAACAGTTTTTCAGAACCCTCAAAAGAAACATAATGTTGCTACACCAAAACTAAAACTTAACAAGTTTCTAATCATCTTTCACCCTCAAAAAAGGAAATGTTGACTCAAATTCTCTCCAAGCCAAAAACAAAATCTTGTATTTTTTGCAGGTATAAAAGAAGAGATATTTTCAATTTTTTCCCCCTTACTACTCCAGCGTTTCCCTTATCATTTCCCAGTAATGGATTGAATTTATTCCTTTCCTAAGAGGTATTTTAGTATTATACTGGCTTATTAAGTACTCAGTAGAAAAGCGTAATGGTATAGTCCTATTCAGACCAGAGTTGTGGTAATTATTGATTTTTTATTATCAAAAACTATAGCTACATTAGCATTATATTTGAAATTGATCCCTTAAATAATCATTGAATTTCCTTTATTTGTTTATATAACATCCTTATAATATCTCCTATAAAATAATCCAAAAAACTAAAAAAATATTTAATAAATTAACATTTAGTATTATATTAAATTATCAGCTTTAAGAGATTGAGTCTAATACCAAGAATATGTAAAAAATCCTTTATTACGATTTTATTCAATCTTATTATTTTTAAACAGATAGATAAAAAATCAATAAATCAGCATTGTAATCCAAAAAAACCCCAAAAACTCTTGAAATTATATACTTATAACTTCATTAGCTTATTTTTGTTCGTTTTGCATATTATTGATAGGATTGAGAGAGCCTTCTGAATTAAGTATTATTGAGTTTATATCCATTTTCTTAAATTACATATTGATTTGTGAACATTAAGAGAAACTTTTTCTCAGTATATTAGGAGTAGCATAAAATACAAATTGTCACCCTTTATTACAGGATTGATTGCATAAATTAAAAACTTTATTGTCGTGTTATTTCCAACTACAGGTGATTCTTCATTTACTCCAGAACTAGAGAAGCTATGTCAGCCTGTGACTAAAGACAAGAGAGCAATAATCAATCCTAAAATACCATAAAATATGGTACTAAATAAAAATAGTGGAGCACACATATTTTTCCATTATTAAACCATAAAGGAGAAGTAAGGTCATATATATAAAAATTAGAGCAGTTAAAATACAGCCTGTAAATGTAAATATCTGAAAGGGGAATTATTTCCCTTTCATAAAAACCCATTATTATCACCGAAAAATAAGGAAAAAGAAAATTAGTAAGGCTGTAAGCCCTTTTCGAGAATGAAGACTATAGCCTCACTGCACCAAAAGATACCATGACACTAATACTTGAATGAATAAACAGAGGTTTGCTATTTTTAACCTCTCATTTAAATTCTACAGTTTTGATAAGAGAGAAATAAATTAATAAATTTACAAGGATTTCTAATAAAGGGCTAAATAAAAGTATTACCTTTATTTATGTATCCCAAAAAAATCAAAAGCTATCATCACTTTGATATTAAAACAAGAAAAGTACCATCTTTTATAAAGTAAAGGATACTTTTAGCCTGTATATCTTTGGAAAACTTAAGCCAAAGAATATCAACAGTTTTGAAATTTTGTACATCTATCCTTTGGATGAAATTTAAGCCAATGTTAAGCCCTTTAACCTTAAAACTGACAAAGCTATTCTGTATTTAAGATTATAATACCGCACCCAGTGGTACTATAGGATACTATCCCATATATTTGAATTATGAGGTTTCAGATATTTAAAAGATTGCTTATCTAATTATTACTCATGATGCAAAAAATTAAGCTCCACTCTTTCCTGTGCTGAGTGGTACTGTGGGATACTCTCCCATATAATTGAATTATGAGATGTCAAAGCTATTAAGATGATATTTAAGCTTTGATTACTAATAAATTTAATAATAAGAGTCCCCCATACATGAGCTGTGAATCTTCTGAGGCCTCAGAAACACCAGGATAATTCTATAGGGTCTGTAGAGTCTTTTTCATCCTGTATGGGGTAAAGATGGAAACTTGCGGTCCCAAAGCCAAATTTTAGCTTAATTAAAGGCTGCATTGAGACTGTGGGACCACAAGTGAGCAAAAGGAATTAAAAATTTTACTCTGTGCTTGTGTGAAAAGGTGGATAACATTCTAATACCTTGGAGTAAGATAAACAGTAGTCCCTCCTCAAAAAAAAATAATTTTCTTTTTATCGGATGTCTTACATAGTAAAGCCATCACAAACAGAGATAACCTTAGAGTTTACCAGACATCATTAGAATTTTGATTTTTGTTTTCACTACTTTAGTATTTCGAATGATAATGAGGGAAGCCAGAGAATTTAGTAGATTCAACACCACTATAGAATTGTAGTAGAGCCCTTGTAAGATTATTTTGTCTATTAATTTCTGTTCAAGGTCATAGTTATAAATTTTTCTATTACTATATCATAGAGTCATCCTGAAAGTATTTCACTTATAGTTTCCCAAAAGTGGCTCTTCATATCAAATTAACTCACATACAAATAAAATAAAAATTATCCGGCAATAAAAAATAGAAACATTACCATGTAAGAGACCTTATATTAAATAAATATTGAAAAGATAATAAGAAAATTACCATCAAAAAAATCTATTCAAGGTGGATAAAATACCTTTGAAGTGGGTTTATTCAAAGATTAAAGAAAATAAATAAACCAGATGAAGCCAATATAATATTTGGGAAGAAGAAGATTTAAATGAAACACATTCATTTTACCTTTTACCATAAATGGAATTTATTAACCAATGAGGATAAGTAACATCATAATATATAAGAAGATCAAGTATTTCTGGAAAAATAATTTAAATATAGAAGAAAATAATGGACATGGATGCATTAATTTAATCATGTAAATTTGGATAATCTTGGAAGAGGATTTAGTAAGAGAACATGACAGAATTAAGGCTGAATGAAATGAAGAAGAATTAAATCAAGAAAGAATAAATAAAATAAATGATCAAGAGATTAAGAAGAGATAAATTGAGTATAATTAAGCGTTACAAAAAAGAGCACCAGAAGAGATTTCACATGAAAATACCACTGATTATCAAACCATAGAGAGAAATTTTAGGTCAAATATTTCAACAACTACTCCAGCACAAAAAGTATTGAATTACTAAAAACAAATGAATTTCCAAGAAAAAAAAGGTTTTGAAGAAGAGGAGAATTGAAAAAACCTGTTGAAATGGATCGACCAATATTGACACCTCCAAGAATTATTTCCAAAATTAAGGCCAAATATTATAAAATCAATTTTGATTGTAATATTTATTCAGAAGTTATTAGAGAAGCTGGAAGAATTTCATAAATTAAATGTTCCAGTGAGAGAGATCTGGCTATGTAGATAAAATTTTGGAGTTAAGAAAAGAGAATTAAATATGAAATGGAATATTGGGAGCCATTAGAAAGAAAATGATTTCATAAAAGTAAAAATTGTAATCAGGAATACTACATAGAAAGGAATCAGTTGAAATATTCTTTTTGGAAACTTGACCATAAGATGGAATAAAGAATTTAGGACAATATAGAAAGCTTATTGGGGAATTTGATATAATATCAAAGTATTGACTTCAATATGGCTACATGATTAGCGGAAAAATTATAATGTATAGAATTTTGATTATTTGTGCCCATATCAAGAAAGAATTTTACCAAAGAGATAGAGAATGTATTTTTCCTGAAATAGATATAATCAAGAACTACATTGAATTAAAGCGAAAAGAAAAATTTGTGATAAAAGGAGAGACACAGTTATTAAATAAAACTATATTTGAAGATGATAAAGGAGGTCTAACTTTGAAACAAGTGCAAGATCTTGAAAAAAAAATTGAGTAGCCAACCACTCCGAGAATAGCACTCAAAAGAAGGTTTTAAGAACAACAATGTTTTGGATAAACTCCAAAAAATTTCTGGTGGTGTGAATCATCCTCAGAGAAGCTTTAGGGACTTAAAAAGCTATCAAGACCAAAGATCAGACCAAAATCTACAAATCTAAAGGTCTAGAAACCCTTTAACCCCAGTATCATGAAGCTATAAGACCTATATTCGAGGAACACTATACCAACACTACCAATTTAGTATTATTAAGTATATGAAGGAAAAAAAGTAAAAAGCTACAATTACATTATTGAATACTTGGATAAAAGGTGTTTCAGGACTAAAGGATTATCATAAATTTTCCAAAATTATCGAAGAGTACCCACTGAAGGAAACTCAACTTCCAACGACTTAGTCAGGGAATTTTCCAAAGAGAAAAGTGAAATTCACAAGAAATGTATTAAAAAATAAGCTCAAAAGCCAAAACCGGAATTGAAAAATATAAAATAACCTCTATAGAACATGCTGAAGAGTGGGTCATTTGGGAAACACCAAATAGTTTCCCATTCAATTACCCTTTTCAGTTGGATGTTAAACTGAGAAAAAACAAACAAAGGATGTAAATGCATGAGAAATAAAGTCAAGGGCAGGAATCAAAGGAGAAAGAACACATCTCTGGGACTTAAATTGAGGTGGATAAAAAAGAAAGCTGAGATACCGAAAACACTCAAAAGCTCCAATATCCCAAAGATAAATAATCCTGAATAAAAATTTGAAAAAATCACCATAGAAAATGATATTAAAGAAGAGAAGAGCATCGTGAACCCTTAAAAGAAGGAAAATATCAAAAAATCAGAGGTTGAACAAATTTAAAAGAAGATTATAAAAGAAAAGATTAATCTAAAAATTAAAGGAATATAAATAATATAACGAAACTTCATCTATCAGCTGAAGAAGCTATCAGAAAAAGATAAAACTACCATAGAGTTACCAAATAGAATGGGACTTAAGAGCAAGATAATATCATTTTAATTGAAAGAGGAAGAAAGCCAATATTACTGTATGCTTTCCCACTAGGATTGACAGAGCTTTAAATTGGTCAAGGAATCTTTCCAGTAAGAGTGCTGGTAGATACTAGAGAATAACTGAATATAATTCCTGAACATAATTTCCTAAAGGCCTCAATTATCACTAGAGAGCTGAAGAAGTATCTCAGAGGTATTGAAGGAAATAACACTTCACTTGTTTAATTATCAGAATTCACATCAACTATTTTGGGCTTAGGAGAAGAAAGTGAAATCTCACTTCTTTATTTCAACAATACATGTACATACAATACTTGGAAGACCCTTTTTAGAAGATAAATATTTAAGAAAACATTTTCTCACAGGGAGGGGAAATACTTAGCTATCAGGAGAAAGATGGTAGATGATTATTTATAACAATTTGTAAACCCCAATATACTAGATGGAAAATTGGATAACATGAAGCAATAAAGATTTTTAATATGACCAAGTTAGTCAATAATGACTTTTTGAAAAGAATAGAGACTCAAATTAATCTTATAAAGCCACAAAGAGTAATAATTTTCCAAAAATCAGATTTATTATCCGTAATAATCCGGAAAGAAATTGAAGAATAGCCTCTTTCCACCAGTTACCCTAAATATTTTTCTATTTCAAAGAAAAATCATGATAACAGAGGCTTAGAAGAGAAAGTAAGATCCTTAGATCAACCATAAGAGCCAAAGATCACTCATAGAAATAGAAGAAAAGAAAAAATATCAATTCTTAGAGGATGGAAAAGAAAAAAGTCTTTGAAGTTATTTCAAAGAAGAAACAAAAGGAAGAGATTCAGGTTCAGTGATCACCATGAGTTCTCTGATGAAAATATTAACAAGTAAATAAAGGAATAAATTAAGAAAATGGGAAAAATTTACTAAATTAAACCTTTTGAAACGGGCTTTGGAAAGGTACAATTAAAAAAATGATCTAATGAAATGGGCAAAAAATGACATAATACAAGATTTTTCTGAGGAGGGTGGCATAGAATCAACTTTTTGAGAATAAAATTACCTAACTATACCTCCATTAGATACTTTTTGAGCTCATTTATAGTAATGAGGCTCAAAATTTAATTATTAAAGGTTAGGACTTATTGAAGCTTCTAGGCTCAACATTTATTCGATTGAAGCTACTTGATTTACTTACCCAAGAAGGAATAAAGGTATATTTGGGAATTGATAATTGAAAAAGGGTATTTTCATTAAGGGGAGGTTCTGGGAGAGGATATTATATCAGGGAGCTTGGGAACAAAAATTGACTGGGAATATAAAATGGGTTGGAGATGGATATATCCATTTTTACAATATGATATGGATTCCAAGATTACCAAAAAGACCAGCTAAATGAAAGGCAAACCTTTGAATAAGTGTTAATAATTATTTAATTTGGCTTTAATACTCAACAGGAGAGGACTTACTGATGGAATTGGGACAAATTAAATCCACAAATATAATAACTTCATTCCAAATTCATTGTTTCACTTGGATGTGGTACTAAATATAAAAAATACATGAGCACTTATTTTTTAAAAAACTTCCAATAATCACAAGATTTTATTGCAGAGAGATGCTACCTCATCTAAGAGGAAAAAATAAGCTTTCCAAATATTTTAATTATTAATAGTTCACTCTGTTATTGTATGTATAGAATTGATAAATTAATAAATAACTAAATAAATAGGCTGGCAATATTTACAATTGCATAATCACCTAAGTATAAATTTCATTTTAAGATGTCATTTTTTGGAAATGAAAAGAGATAAATTGCGGAATAAAGAGAAAATTAGAAAATAAGAATCTGGATTAAGTAATTTTTATTAATAATGAAGAAATTCAATTGAAATGACAATAATATGCTTAAGCATCAATACAAAGGTCTATTTAGGAAAGAAGAAAGCCACTTGATATAATGAAATTTTTGGATCAAATAAATAATCATCACTTTCAAAAACTGGTATAAGATATAGAAACTAAACCAGTAAGAGAACTACTAAAGACTTCAAATAATTCTTAATATAGAAAGAAAAAGCGAGAAAATTAAGTATAGATTAAAGTCAATTAAATTCATTTAAACAAGGAAGCAACCTCCTGTATTAAAAAAGAGGATTTAAAAATGTAAGCTCATAATTCCTTTCAACATGTCATTCCAATTGTTTTCATTACCTTGAAAAATTGATTTAATTAGAAACCAAATTTATATTTTTTGTGAAAATATTTCATATTATGCCTTTAAAGAAGCAAAATAATTTCAAGTATCTTCAAATAGGAGTAGCTGAGATAAAAGCAAAGAGTGGATCAGCACTTACACTGAAGAATCCTCAAATATAGACTCTTAATGGGGCTTAAAAACCCAAAAAAATCATTTCCAAGCTACATAAATCATACCCACACCAAATTTATTGTTTGAGGATATTTTTTGATAGTAGAAATTTGGATAGTTTTAATGTAAGATTGAATTAATTCAATAGATTCAAGACTATAATATTATAAGAACTGAATTAATGCGGTTCTCAACTTGGGAAGGTATGAAAGAAAATATTAAGAATTATCATTGGAATGAAACTTTCACAATTAATGAAGAAATTAGAAAAAATATTTATTGGGGAAGATGGGAGATCCAGGAACTTTTAGGACTACATGCCTACATTATTAATAAATGTATAGTTCTCAAATAAAATAATTATATACCATAAATAATTCATTTAGGGAATACATTATGGAGGGAAATTTTGTTCCACAAACAATACAGCTAGAATATATCAGATAAAAAATAACCCAAGAATCCTGGAATATTCCTTATTAAAAGAATTTTAGAGAGATAATTGAAGGGGGTATTTCCAAAGGTGGATCTGAATAAAGAAGAAAACAGGAGCCCAGAGAAATAAAACTGTATAGTTTAAGTCTCAATGAAATTAATATTCAAATTTTCAAATTAAAGAAAGAAAAATAAAATAAAATTAAGAATATTAAATTTAAAATTAAATTAGTTTTTTAAAAAAGTTTATTTTAATTCAGCTTATTCAATAAAGTATTAAAAATCTGAAAGAGATTGTTAAAAAATATATTTTTCAGAGATATCCACAAAAATGGGAATTAAAGATAAATTAATGAATAAAACACAGACAAAATCAAACAAAATTAGGCAGAAATTGCCCTTCGACCATATAGGGGTGGGGGAAGCCCATTTTCTATTTGGTTAGGTGTTTCTTTATATAATTTTTCTTAGTTGAATTTCCCCCTTTTTGTTTTCTAGAAATAACTAATATATCAAAGAATAAATCATAAGAATAAAGCCATTGAAAAAATAAATCAATCAAATTATAGATTTTATGATATGTAAAATAATTATACAGAAAGCACAGATTGAAATATAGGAAGCCTAAAAAGATCTCTTCTTTTCATTTATATATATATATGAGAAGGTTTTGTCAGTAGAGCCAACAATAATAAAAAAATACAATATATTTTCAGAAATTTATAGATATGTGAAATTGATTTTGAGAAAAAATGTGCATAAATTGCAACATTCTTTGTATAAAGGAATCCAAATATGATGGGAGATTCCAAAATTATCATTTTTTACCATTTAATTCATTTTTTTATATTAAAAGAAGAAGTTTCTCTAGTTCCCAAGACATAAGAGAAGTATATAGAGCTTTGAAAAAGAAAAGAAAAGAATACAAAAATTAATGGATACTTGAATCAAATAATCCATTTGGGAAGGAATCTGCATTAATTTTATAATTTTCATTCTATTGATAAAAACATTTCTCAGAAGATTATTAAGAAAATTTACTTCAGATAAAGAAAAAATGGCTCAAGAATGGATTTGTATTTTATTTATCATTATAATTATCATTATTATAAGGGTTCTGGTAAAAGCACGTAAGAAAAATGGTAAAAACACTTAAGGAATTCCCTGGACCCCTTTTAAATTGAAAGAAACACAAAGCCTACCAAACTTCACCCCCAAAAAACCCCTTGAACCATTTTTTCCAAATGTGTTTCCAATCACCCTCTCCAAAAATAAAAAAACACACACACAAGTATTCCCACATATTTCCTACCCCTAAAGCATTGTCTTTTACAAAAGCACCATTCCAAACCCATTTCATTAAATCTTTCCAAATTGATTTTCTTTCTTTTTCTCAAAAGATCCTTCCTACAAAACAGTTGCCACCTTTTTTTACTTCAAAAACAACCCCAAAGGAATTTTTCCCTTTCATATTTCATTACCCATAATCTTCCACCCATTTTTTTTCACTTTTCCTAGCTTTCTTACCCTGTTTTTCATATTTTGAAAGATTCTTTCCCCATTCTTTAAACCCCAAACGCCCCCCTTCCATTTTTTAGTTTCCACAACATTTTCCATAAAAAATACTCAAACCCCCCTGTAAGGTGTGGATATGAAACTTTGATTAAAAATCGAGTACTTTTCCTGTCCTCAAAATTTGTATAAGGTAAAATTCAATTAAAAATAGTAAGAAATATTATTTTTAAGAGAAAACACGCCAAATTTATTGTTTATAACTTTATTAGTATAAAACAATAATATTATAACAATTTATTGTTTTACCAACAATAAAAAGTTATCCAAAAATACTCTACAAGAGATATTTAAGGCTACAAAAGAAATTTCTTCAAGAGCAATTTCAATTGGAATTAATTGAGCAAAGTACTGCAAGCAATTAATTAAAGAACAAAGTCTTTAAGAAGAATATTAAAGAGAAAACACGCCCAAAAGTGACCAGAGTGAATTTGGAAACAAAGTGACAAAGTTTACAGTGATGAAAGATGCTTTAATTCACTTTTGGGGTGGTTCAGGGGTAAAAATGATTGTAAAGGTTACAAACAATGATTATAATGATTTTTTTACGTGGCTCAAAGGTTCAAAATGATTTACAAAAGGTGGTTGGAATCTTTTATTGATTGGTTTAACAGTGTTTAAACTAATTAATAAAAGGAAAAGATTCTAACATGAAGAGAAAAGTGGGGCAAAGAAGACATTCTTTTATAGCCATCAATTCTCTTACTCCAAAAAGAAGATTTACTCTTGTCCATCGTGAAGAAAAGTCTGACAACAGAAAAGCCAATTATGGCATCATTGAACCCTGGTTTAGACCAAAAAAGGGCTGGTTTAAGCCCTTTTTAGCCATTTTAGACCCTTAAATCAGCCATTACTATAGCAATACCTGGCCTAGAGCCTTCAAAACACGTCAGAATGTGTGTAAGAGGCGTAGAAACTAGTTAAAACTGTTTTTACTATGATCTTTTTATCTTAAGGGTAGTTTTACCCTCTTGGCAACAGCTAAAACTACCCCAGTTCTTATCAAAACCTCATCATCAATTGAGTCCACAGACCCTGTAACTCAATTCCAGGCCAAAAGTGATGAACTTTTGTGTGAATTTTGACATCCCACACCTGTCAGCAAGGAATTTGGGGGTCTAGCTCCCCCTTAGAGCTGGAGTTCCTTTCCCCCCCAAATTTAATCTTTCCAATTTATTTTTCCTTTAATTCCTCATCATGTATTATACTTATAATTTACATATGTAATTCAATTGAATTGTACAGTAAAATACAGTAATAATTGATACCTCATATGTAAATCAAAGTTCACTTATGTAATACACCTGCACATTTTGACATTTCAATTGAATTCAATTGAAAATACTTCAATTCCTCATAACTTCTAAACTAAACACAACACCTCAATTTTAACACAAAAATTGATGGTTAACACCACATTTGGTGTGAATTAAATTAAAGCTTTGAGGATTTTCAACTTTTGTATTGAAAATACTAAAAACTTAATTTAAGCTTATTTAGAGTTGAGTTACAGGAATTTTACTCAGAAGTGACCCCACCTGATTTTTTATGAGGAATCCAATGGTGAAATCATTTTCATATGTTTATTTATTGGATAATAAGTTATAATAATTTTTATTTAACTTTTTTCCAAATTTATTTACTTTTTTTACAATCTTGTCAAAATTTCATTTTTACTTAATTTTTTCAAGTATAAATGTAATTTTAAAATTCCAAAATTTAATGTAATTTTATTTTTAAATTGTAACTAATTTTTTTATTTTGAATATAGTTTTATATTTATATTTTGATTTTTATTTTAATAATATAAATAAACTTATTTTATTTATATTTATATGTTAATTTTGTATTTGTGGTCTCTTGGGTATATGAAATTACCTCTAAGGCTCACATTCCCTCCCCCTAAAAAAGAATATTACTTTGTAATATTGGTGTTTGTATTGTGTCTGAATCTCCTGAGGAGTTTGGTAGCTTCTGGTATATCTTTTTTTTCTAACCATTCATCTTCACAAGTTGGGTCACTGTACCTAACAAGGTATTCCCTTACTTTTTTGGTTCTTAATTTTCTTTCTTTAAGAACTTTGGTAATTTTCTTAGTACCAGATGTCTCAATAGGAGGTATAACGTGGGGAATCTTATTCCTCAAGGGAAATTTCTCAGAACCACTAGATTTATATGGCTTTATCAAGCTCACTGGAAATGTAGGATGCTTATTGCTAAGTTCTTCAGATACCTCTACTTCAACAGCATTTTCTCTATGGAGGGCCTTAATCACAAAAGGTCCTGCAAAGGAGTCTTTCAACTTTTTACATCCTTTGTTGTTATTGAAGCTAGTGGTGGATACAAGAACTAGGTCCCCTACTTTGAAATCTGGAGTTGCATGTGATTTATCCCATTTGTCTTTAGCATATGAAAAAGAGTCCTCCATGCACCTTATTGCATGCTTTCTAGCTTTGTCTAGCATTACTTTGAAGCTAGCAGCTGTGGGATGTATTTCAATTAAATCTTTTCTCAAGGAATCTTGGGGTAACTTGGGGTTCCATCCTTTTTCTAGAATAGCAGGAGTTTGATTGGTACTGGCATGGATTGATGTTTTATATGCTAATTCCAGTGCTGGAAACAGAGTACACCAGTCATGGGTAAATCCATCACAATCTTTGAATTCAAGGCCATATGCACAAAATATTCTCACCATGTCCTCTAAGGTTTGGATCATCCTTTCAGCCAGGCCATCAGCTTGTGGGTGGTAGGCTGTAGAGAAAGACAGTTTAGTGCCAAATAATTGGTGAATATTTGTCCATAGTGCTGAAGTGAATTTGGGATCCCTATAACTAATGATATTTGTAAATATCCCAGTCCATGACACTACTCTATTCCATATCAGAAGAGCTGTATCCATGGCTGTATCATCCTTGTGACATGGTAAAAAGATTGGAGTTTTACTGAATCTGTCCACAATTACTAGGCAAGCATTATAGCTTCTGTCACCTCCTGGTGGTAGGCCAGTTACCCAATTCATATGGACAATTTCCCAAGGTCTGCTTGGTTCTTGGATTTTTATCATATTTCCAAGTCTCTTGCCAGTGGATTTATTTGCCTTTTGGCATCTGTCACAGGTTTTGAAATACTCTGCAACATCTTTCTGCCACATTGGACACCATATGCAGGTTTTTACTTTCTCTCTTGTTCTGTCTTTAGACAGATGTCCTGAAAAGGGACTATCATGGCATTCTTTCATTACAAGATTGATTAATGACCTGTCTACAACTGTCATGACACATGTGTGTTTGGTTCTGTGGTGAATTATACCATCCAGTAGGTGAAATCTTCCTTCATCATAAGATTTTTTCCATACTTCATCCAAGGAATGTATTACAGAGTTGTCTTTACAGTTTTTGCCAAGTAATTGGCATAAGATGCTACAATTCTTATCTTGAGTGTAACTACTTCTGACTTCTTCAAAGAAGGTGGTGTTCAAGTCTGTAACACTTATTCCTTCTATTGGAATTTGTGGTGAAGCTTCTTCTGGCACATAAGCAGGATTACCAATATTATTTGGTAATGGCCATCTGCTTAGTCCATCTGCATTATTATTAATATTCCCATCCTTATGAACAATAGTCATATTGCCTCTGTATTCTTGTATGGCTATTTTCCATCTGAGCATGTGTCTGTTGGGTGTTTTCATGTTTAAAAGTGATTTGACAGCTGTATAATCTGTTATCACCTCAAAACGACATCCCTCCAAGAAGTAGTTTAATTTTTCCAAGGCCCAGACAAGACATAGACATTCCATTTGACTTGCTCCATATCTGGCTTTAGTTTGTTTGATTTGCCTGGATATGAAACATATGGGTCCTTCTACAGGTTTATCATTTATGATCTGAACTTGGTGAAGTGCAGAACCCAGTCCATCCCCTGATGCATCAATATACAGTTTGAAAGGTAACTTAAAGTCTGGCATCAGTAAGAGTGGAGCAGTGGTCAAGGCTTCTCTTAGAGACTCAAAAGCTTTTACTCTGTCAACAGTCATTTCAAATACTGTGTCTTTGTCACACAATTTATAAAGTGGTCTTGCTATGGATGCAAAATATTTAATGTGTTACCTGTAATATCCTGCAAAGCCTAAGAATGACTGAACTTCCTTCTTATTCTGAGGCATGGGTTTTGCAATACTGCTGCAACTTTGTTTTTGTCAATTCCAAGGGACAAACCAGATACAACATGTCCTAGTGCTTTAAGTTCTTTAAATCCAAAATGACATTTCTTCAAGGAGATTTTCATGTTTACTGATTGAATTTTTGTCAAAACTCTGGAAAATCTGTACATGTGCTCCTCCCAAGTTTTGAAACAAATAATAATGTCATAAATGTAAATGATTAACCATCCCTCTGAGAGTTCTTCAGGGAATATTTCATTCATCATTCTTTGGAAGTGTGAAGGTGCATTTTTGATACCAAAGGGCATCCTCAAGTATTCATACACTCCACAATGAACAATATTTCTCAAGTATTTTCTTTCTCTTGGTGTCACCACATTTTGATGGAATCCTTTAAGGGCATCCATAGTGGTTATATACACTGCTTGAGATATTTGAGTAAGGGCAATTTGGATTTTTGGTATTGGGTATCTGTCTGGAACAGTGTAAGTGTTCAGAGCTCTAAAGTCCCGAACCATTCTGGATTTTCCATTATTCCATGCCACTATGACTGGTGTAGTTATTTCTACTTCTTCATTGTGGCCTACTTTTCTTATTACACCAAGGTCCAGAAGTTCTTTGATATGAATTTCTAGAGCTTCTCTTGATTTTGGACTTGCTGGATATGCAGGTCTTCTTAAGAGTGGTGGATAAGGTCTCTCAATATTAAGAATGATTTCAACTTCATGACCAATAATTGCTCCTAGAGGTTCTTTGTCTGAAGCAAATGCTCCTCTGTGGTCATACAAAAGGGAAGAAAGTTCATTTTCCTGTTTATCAGTCAGATGAAGGCTTATTTCAGCTTCATTTAACTGCTCAGACTTGAATTTCTCTAACTCTAAGTTGACTGGTGATACTTTATTTACTGTAATTTGTCTTTTAAATGGTAAAAAGGCAAATTTTTGGCGCTTATTGTCTCCAATAGTAAAGTATCCGTCTTTGTTGTTATGCAAATCTATCCCATACATGATTAAATAGTCATTTCCCAATATAAAATGGGTACTAGAGCAATTTTCCATAACAACAAATTCAACTGTGATTCTTAAATTCCCATTTATGTGTGGGAATATGACATTGGTCTCAAAGATTCCTAATTCTTTAATTGGATTACTTGCACTGTTGAATTTTATACCATCAATTGGTAACAATTGGTCTTCAAAATTTGGTACACAAGTCTTAAGAAAAGATTTTCCAACACAAGATCAGAAGGCTCCTGGGTCAAGCAAAAGTTTGGTGGGCTTGTTGTCAATCACCACTTCTGTTATACAGGAGTTACCAGCTGTATAGCCTTTTCCCCTGTTTGGTTTTGTTTTCATAAGTTGTGCATCTTGAACTTTTGATAAGTCAAGTTGGCCATTGCTCAATTGTGGCAAGTGGGAATAAGATTCCATGATGTCAAAAGTGGCATTGATATTTTCTATATCTTTTGAAGATTCAGAAAATATTGATGACTTATCATCTGAATTGTCTTCAATTATGTCATCCTTTTCAACATCAGGTTCCTTTGAAATATCAATTTAATTGATTTTTCCCTTCTTTGGACATTTATTGGCTAAATGGGTGGTGCTTTGGCAAATATGGCACTTTCTGACTGTATCTGCAGATTTATACTTCATATTATTAGTATTTTTTTGCGGGGTTTTTGTCCACAGAATCTTTCCAAGGTGTATTAAACCTTGTTTTGAGATTCACCCTACTAGAACCAATTTTGGTTTTGGTGGTTACTTCTTCCAATATATTGATAATATCCTTTGCTGAAGATTGTTCAGTAGTCCTGCTTTTGATAGCATGCTCTAAGTAACCTCCACATTGTCTCAGAATTTTTCTATGGATCATAAATTCTGACATGTCAGGATATAATGCTGTTAATCTGTCTTTTTGTTGGCAAAACCATGGTAAAGCTTTGTCTTTATCAGCATTAAATTTGGCAGCTTCAAAGGCTGTTTCAACTTTAAACCTCCAAGCATCATTTGCCCATTTGTTAATGATTTGGGTTTTCCACCAAGTCCAACTCTGGTGTCCATGTGCTTGTCTTATTTTTATGTACCATCTGTGAGCTGATCTGGTAAACAAGGTGTTAAATATGGCTGTTACCAATGTGTCTGGTAATTCAAAATCCTCTTTGATCATGTCAATTCCTCTAATGAATTCCATATGGTCATATTCTCCTTCACCACTGAAGTGAGGCCATTCTTTAAGTTTTGGAACTTCTTTCAAGATTGCTTGGCCCATTGATGGTTCCAAGTTATGAAAAGAAGTAGAAAATTAATCTTTTAACTGTGAATTTTCAATATCCAATACTTTTGGATTGGGAATTCTTGCATCTTCATTTTGATTGAGAGGTGTAGACATTCTTGGTAAAGTGTTTAGCAGTTGTTCAATATCATTCATCTTACTGTTATTACACCTTTGAGAATTTCTTAACTCATGTTGTAAGCTTTGTATAGAGTCTATGACATTCTGTTTATGCTCATCCTTTTTATATGTAAGCTCATTCCATAATTCTGTTTGTTTAGTATTATCAGATATAACTTCATTCAACTTTATTGTTAATTTTGATATTTCCTCTCTTGAGGTATCAAAATGTTTTTCAAGGCAAGTGTATTTGTCTTTACTTCTGCAAATGATTTTGAAATATCATCAAGGACTTTTCTATTATCTTCTTTGATAGTATTGATAGCTTGTTTTATTCTTGTTTCAATTATGTCATCAATATTGAATTTAGAATATTTGTCTGTTAATTCTTTAATAATGGCAGATTGTTCATTTATCTTAATGCCAAAAGAATCATCATTATTGGAAGTTTTGATTGTTCTTAAAACTCCTTCAAAGCATTTAAGTGTATCATTTATTTGGCTCAGACTCAAGTTATTTGTTTTAAGATTGTCACAAATTGATGTATTTCTATCAGAAAGATGACTTTTTACGTCAGAAATAGCTTTATACAACTCTGGAATACAATTAAAAGTATCAGAAATCATTTTTGATATTTTAATCTGGCTTCCTCCTTCTTTTGTAATTCCATCATGGTTCTGGCCATCTGAAATACATTTTCCATGGAATCCTGTTGAATCTTTGGGATTCTGTAGCCCTGGCTGTAAGGTTTTGGGGCTGGTGCCTTCCCTTTGTCCTTGTTTGGAGTTTGTGGATGCTTTTTCATGTTGGAATTGCTGCTTCTGGCCACTGGGGCTGTTTTTGGCACTGGTTTGGGTGGTGGAGGGTTGTTTTTCCTCCATTCTAGTGTCAAAAGCATCATGTTTTTCTTCTCCATCAATGGATGCCATCCATTGAGCAATTTTCAAGTATTGGGATGGCCCAGGAATTTTCTCACTGTCAGGTAAGAATTCATGCAATTCTTCCACAGGTCTGCAAGGATCTGGTACTCATTGAACTGGAGTGCATTGTTGTATGCACTGTGGCTGGCTTTGTATATGTCCACAGAGGCTTGTTGTGGTGGTGTCAGCTCTTTTTGAAGGTAAAATGGTATTATCAGCTTCAGAATGACCCATTTTAGTTGTTTGGAAGTCATCAACTGACCCTTTTCCTTCTTTACCTGATTGGCCTCTGCCATAATCACGTCTATTACCTTTTTGGGAGCTGCTTGAGGGGTTATAGCTGGCTCCTGACCTGGTTGAAGGCATAATTATGGTTAAAAAAGGCTTAAAATAGTAATTTTACGTCAAAAAACTTACTATTGGCCAAATCTTTGGCTTTCTGAAGAGTATTACTTATTTCCAAGTTGACTAATTCAGAAGAAATTGGCTCTGGTTGAATATTCTGAGTCACAATAATAGTACTATTATGATCAGAATTAACAGTACTGGCAGGAATAATGCTGGTTACTGTTGAGGCTGTTTCAATGTTTTCTTGTCTTACCACGTTGTCAGACACTAAAGTTAATTAAAAAAGCCAATTAATTAAGTAAAAAAAGGTTATTTTAAAAAAAGAAATAAAAATATAAGCCTCACTTATAATGTGAAAAAAATTTATTTGTTTTGGATTTTTTTGAATTATAAGTATTTTTTATATGTTTTTGAATTTTTAAATATGAGAAAAAAGATTTAAAAAGAGTAAAAAAAATATGTCACAGGTAAAATATCACGGCTGGGCCCCCAAATGTAAGGTGTGGATATGAAACTTTGATTAAAAATCAAGTACTTTTCCTGTCCTCAAAATTTGTATAAGGTAAAATTCAATCAAAAATAGTAAGAAATATTATTTTTAAGAGAAAACACAACAAATTTATTGTTTATAACGTTATTAGTATAAAACAATAATATTATAACGATTTATTGTTTTACCAACAATAAAAAGTTATCCAAAAATACTCTACAAGAGATATTTAAGGCTACAAAAGAAATTTCTTCAAGAGCAATTTCAATTGGAATTAATTGAGCAAAGAACTGAAAGCAATTAATTAAAGAACAAAGTCTTTAAAAAGAATATTAAAGAGAAAACACGCCCAAAAGTGACCAGAGTGAATTTGGAAACAAAGTGACAAAGTTTACAGTGATGAAAGATGCTTTAATTCACTTTTGGGGTGGTTCAGGGGTAAAAATGATTATAAAGGTTACAAAAAATGATTATAATGATTTTTTCATGTGGCTAAAAGGTTCAAAATGATTTAAAAAAAGTGGTTGGAATCTTTTATTGATTGGTTTAACAGTGTTTAAACTAATTAATAAATGGAAAAGATTCTAACATGAAGAGAAAAGTGGGGCAAAGAAGACATTCTTTTATAGACATCAATTCTCTTACTCCAAAAAGTAAAATTTACTATTTTCAGTTGTGAAAAACAGTCTGACAACAGAAAAGCCAATTATGGAATCATTGAACCCTGGTTTAGACCAAAAAAGGGCTGGTTTAAGCCATTTTTAGCCATTTTAGACCTTTAAATCAGCCATTACTATAGAAATACCTGGCCTAGAGCCTTCAAAACACGTCAGAATGTGTGTAAGAGGCGTAGAAACTAGTTAAAACTGTTTTTAATATGATTGTTTTATCTTAAGGGTAGTTTTACCCTCTTGGCAACAGCTAAAACTACCCCAGTTGGTATCAAAACCTCATCATCAATTGAGTCCACAGACCCTGTAACTCAATTCCAGGCCAAAAGTGATGAACTTTTGTGTGAATTTTGACATCCCACGCCTGTCAGCAAGGAATTTGGGGGTCTAGCTCCCCCTTAGAGCTGGAGTTCCTTTTCCCCCCAAATTTAATCTTTCCAATTTATTTTTCCTTTAATTCCTCATCATGTATTATACTTATAATTTACATATGTAATTCAATTGAATTGTACAGTACAATTCAGTAATAATTGACACCTCATATGTAAATCAAAGTTCACTTATGTAATACACCCGCACATTTTGACATTTCAATTGAATTCAATCGAAAATACTTCAATTCCTCATAACTTCTAAACTAAACACAACACCTCAATTTTAACACAAAAATTGATGGATAACACCACATGTGGTGTGAATTAAATTAAAGTTATGAGGATTTTCAACTTTTGTATTGAAAATACTAAAAACTCAATTTAAGCTTATTTAGAGTTGAGTTACAGGAATTTCACTCAGAGGTGACCCCACCTGATTTTTTATGAGGAATCCAATGGTGAAATAATTTTTATATGTTTATTTATTGGATAAAAATTTATAATAATTTTTATTTAACTTTTTTCCAAATTTTTTTTTTTTTTTAGAATTTTGTTAAAATTTCATTTTTACTTGATTTTTTCAAGTATAAATGTAATTTTATAATTCCAAAATTTAATGTAATTTTAGTTTTAAATTGTAATTGATTTTTTTATTTTGAATATAATTTTATATTTATATTTTGATTTTTATTTTAATAATATAAATAAATTTATTTTATTTATATTTATATGTTAATTTTGTATTTGTGGTCTTTTGGGTATATGAAATTACCTCTAAGGCTCACACCCTCAGTGAAGGTGAATTTAAGACCCTTGAGCTTCTTTGGCAGAACTTTCATGATGTTTCCATGGCAAAGGGGTATTATGTGTCCACCCTGATGTCCAATATGAACCACAATTGAAGTCAAGTAGGTTGTGATAGGCCTGGGACCCCACATTCCCCAAAATCCTCCCCCAAAAAAGTCACTTGAAGAAAAATAGACTATCATTTTATACTTGATGCAAGAAAATATTCCAAGAGTACCACTTGGAATCTCAAATTAAATAATCCTGAACACAGTCATGATGCCATTAAAAATATCATGGAACATCCTTCTTTCAGAAAATTCAATGAACAAGAGAACAAGAGACATCCCAAAATTTCCCCAAATTATGAATGACTGCTAATTACAAGGAAAATTTAGGTCCAATTATGCATCCAGAGGGAGCCCTGAAAGGCCTGTAATAATCCAAGATACTTACAACCAAGTCAAAAAAAAGAAAGACATAATTCAAGGAAGAAGACTCATTTATTCCCTTATTGAAACACTCAAAAGAGAAACTTTTGTGTGGTGCTCTTCAAGGGATACAGAGGGACACATTAACTTCTTGTTTTTACTCACCCCCTTGCAATAAAGCCCTTTAAAGGCTTTCCTCATGTAGCTCTTGTGGACTTTAATTATAAAACCAATAAGTATAGAATGCCAATTTTCATATTGTTGGATTCAGCTCAACAAATGAGATCTTTTTTGATGCTTTTTTTTGATTAAGGATGAAACCAAATTTTCCTATACTTGGTCATTAAATCACTATATAAAAAAAGTCCTCAGAAATACCAATATTATTCCCCTTCCAGTTATTGTTATTGACAGGGATATCCCCTTGAATAATCCTCCTCTGAAAATATTCCAAGGATCAAAATTCATGCTATGCACCTGGCCCATCAATAAATATTTATCTCCCAATTTAATGAATAGAATAGACCATGGGACTGATTTTGAAAATTTCATAGGCCTTGGGAATCAATTAACTCAATCTTACTTTTCAATTTTGTTTAGATTAATGTGGTTATTAATTCATTTTGTATTTATTTTTCAAGCTATTAGTTAATTAAATAGAAAACCTTTCAAAGAAAGAAGAATAAGAGTTCAAAAGGCAACTCAAACTCCAGAAGTAGTGAAATATTTGGAAAAATCCTAGATTCACTTAAGGGAGTATCAAACTAGAGCTTTCAACAATGACAATTGTCACCTGGGGTGGGTTCCACCCCAAGGGCTAAAGATTCCCATGAGATGGTTAAAATTTGGCTTCAAATTTCCACTGATAGTCTTCTGTAGGTTTTTAGAGTCCTTCACATGGCTTTCAAAAACAATTTATTGAAATAATAAACATAATCTCCAAAGAAATTATTTTTCATTTCAAGAATATCCCTCCTGAGATCTGTGATCTAAAAGGAAAGGTGTCTTATTATGAATTACAGATGGCCTTTGCAAATATCAAAACAAAATTTAACTCAAATGAAAGATACACCCAAAAATTTAAGAGTTCACAAGGGATACTGTTTAAGAACAAGAACCAACATGCGTCTTCCAAGAACAAAAGGCTCCAGTTACAAAACTCTAATCCACAGTGGCATTTTAATTTAACTGTAAGGATTTTTCATTTTTAATTTCTTAAATGTTTTTTTACATTAAGTGATTTTCTTTGGAATATTCTTCTCACAATAGCTATAGAAGAGCTTATAAAAGTGTTCAGAAAAAGGGAAATAATGAAGCCAAGAAGCTATTTTAATATATTGGAAAAGAACTTTTTCAAATAACAATCCCATAAATAACCCCAATTCTTCAACATTTTCAAGATGTTTTCATTGGAAAGGTAAATTTTGATCAAATTTCAGGAATAAAGAGAACCAAGAATATTACAAAGACCCAATTAAACAAAGAGATTAAATGTAAGGTTTGTCTATGAAACTCTTGATAATAGTAACAATATCAAGAGTAATATGACTGTCCTCAGTAGAAAAATATAATATAACAAAATATTATAACCACAATTAAATATAATTATCAAAAAATAATTATATTAATAAAAATAAATTTAATTATTATTATATAGTATGAAAATAAAGAAAATTAATAATTATAATAAATTATAACTATTCTATTATTGTTATAGTCACTGACAGTTATAACAATAGAAAGTGTGAAGCTCTTAATGAGACAATTACACATGGAAAATATAAATATTTAACCACTTATAAATAATATAAATATTATTTATAAAAAAGAAATTATAACACACACTGTGAAGGTATAATTCTTATAAAAAAACTAATAATAGATATAAAATATAGAGTTTTAAAGAAAACTTACTTATAAAATATATTTAATACAACAAGTCAAATACAACAGTTATTATATTAAATGATTATTATAAGTTAAAAATACGCCAAAAATCAATTTTTCAAAAGATAAAACAGCTTTTTATAATAAAAATATTATTAAAGAGTTTTTGAGAGGAATTTGTGGATTTTATAAGATATTTTAAGACAATAATTTTATAAAATAAAATGTATTATTGGTGATTACAACAATAATCTAACTTCTATGATTTCAATTCTTCAATTTGAGATTTATAAATAATAAAATACTTAAGAAATACTTTAATAATAAGATTTTATATATAATAAAGCTTTACCTGCTTAAAATGTCTAATATAATTGGATTGATTGAATTGATGGACAAAAACAGTGATTAATAGACTCTTTTTATGTCTGCAGAGCAGCTCTCATGATTCATAATGGATATAAAGGGCATTCTAAGGTCATAACTGAAAAAACATGCTTAACAATAAGGTTCTTAACTTAAGGTAACTTATTTCTAATTTCAATTTAAAGTTACTGGTGTTACCCTTAACTCCAAGTAGCTTTAATGCTTATTTAAGCTAATTATTTCAAGTTTCAATATAAAATAAGCTTATTTATATTAAATTTCATCACATGAAAAACTTATAAATAAAGTTTCAAGTAAAAATCTCTTCAAATCAATTTTTAATCAATTTTTAAAGAAATCTTAATTTTCTCTAAATATAATTAAAAGAGTAATTTTCCAAGCTAATTACCACTAAAACCTGCTTATAAGAGATACTTAAAGTTTAACTTATACACAGATAAACATGAATTGTAAGCTATGTAAAATATTCAATCAAATACATTAAGATTTGGATTTTTAATGAAATTTTGAAGTTATTGCTATTTTTCCACGCATAATAGCAATACACACTAAACCTTAACTTTTGACAAGGTTTTGATACTTGTAACTTTAAATTTTGAAGCTTATTTGAGCTTTGAAAGCTCTCAAAACTTAAGTTTCAAGCTTGCATATTGGGATTTACCCTTTCAAAGCTTGAAATTCCTGTTCAAATTGGGATAAAACCAGTTTAAACTATAAGGTTTGATAAAAGTCTAATCTTAAAGTTTAAATAAGGGTAAAAATCCTCCAATACAGGTGGACAACGTTAATTTAATCCTTGCAGATCCAAAAGGTTGGGTACCCCAGCTCTGTTTGGTCTTTTTCCTTTGTCCCACCTTTTTGCATGGATTTTACCCTTTTATTTATTTAAAGCCATACTATGTCCTTAAAAATTTTTAACTTGAGCTCATGCAGGATATACATTCTGTATGGCAAATTCTCAGCCAATTCAGTAAATATACACAACACCTCAATTTTAACTAAAATTTTGGTCAGTTTGCATAAACCTTATGCAACTTTAAACTAAGCTTAAATTTAACAATTTTAATTTTTTTTTCAAAAATTTACATTATTACTGTGAGATTCTTAAATCTTCCGATAACATAAGAAATGAGCTTTTTTGGGCATAACACCCTATGGGTGCACCCTAGGTTATTTTTGGTGTAGAATACAAAAATGACATAATAATTATAAATTTGTTTATCCAAACAAAAGTTATACTTATTTTTTGTTATTTTTTATTTTAATTTCAACTGAAAATTCTGTTCAAGACTAAATCAGCTGTATATAAAGTTATTTGTGGCCTTATGGGTATGTCATATATACCTCACAGGCTCACATTACCAGTGGAATACTTCAAGGAGCAGAAAAATAAGATAAAAATAAAGATAGAAAGAAACCTTAAGGTTTGAAATAATTGAAAGTAAATACAAGAGAAGAAGAAGACTTCCATCCAAATTCACAAGCAAAAAAGCTTTGAAATCACAGTCAATTTCCCCCCCAAATTGTGGAAGTGGATTGATCTGAAGATTATGAAACCTCAATATAAATTAAATCACTTCATCAAATCCACTACCATCATAAATTGACTTTAATAAATTTGGAAAAGGAGAAGTAACCCTCAGGGGGTCAAGAAGGTTTTCCAAGAGAAGAAGACTCTCACAAAGAAAGTTTTGAAATACTGAAACAACTTTGAAGATTTATGATGCAATTGGGTAGCCTGTGGGAATTTGAAGAGGAATTTTCACACAAGTAATGAATTCTAAAAGCATTTTGTGAGTTGTATATTAATTTTCATGTAACATTTCTTGGTTATTTTAAGCTGGATTGAATTTTTTGAGCATATTTATTAGGTACCTTGCTCAGAAGAATTTACAAAACTCATTTTGAAATGAAACTTCAAGCCCATAATTGTCCAGGGTGATGGAATCTGTGGCTATAGAGAAAAATCCCATCATATTTAGAAGACCCAAGGTTGATGGGCTGATGTAAAGAGGGACTTGAAAGAAATCCAAAATAATCAACATCTTTATGAAGCCATTAATACTTAAGTACCCTCAGTGAGCTCTTATTTGGAAAAAAGTGAATGTCATGAAGATTTTGGCCAAGATCCAAAGAGCAAGTGGGTGTCCCTGACTGATATGGGTATCAAATTGCAAATAAGTATCAAAGAGAATTTTTATTCAAAATTCTATTTTTTCTGTCCTCCTAATGAAAATTACACTGTTTTCATATGCTTTTTGGATAGCTTTTCTCATTTTTTCCCCTCTAATCTCATCATTTCTGAATTTTACCCTGTTCCCCATTGCTGTGAATTGGAAATTTAATTCTCAACCACAGGCTCTTGGGAAGGCAGATGGACTTAAGAAGCACAGAATGATATATTTGTCCAATCCTCCTCCTCCCTTTCAGAAAAAACCCACTATTCTGGAGGTTGATTCAGATTGAAGTTATTAATTGTTTTTTGGTATATACAGTTTATCCAAGTTATCCCCATTCTCAGAGTTTTTTATTGTTTAAATTAACTCTCAGTTCATCTTTATCAAAATTATGGAAATTTTGTATGTACTTAAAAACAGGAATATTACAAACATGAAAAAATTACTTTTTGAGCCTACACTTTTCCCACCCAAAAAAATTCCCAAAATTGGGGGCTTCTGGTTGTTGATTCTAATAATTTACCTCCTCAATTTTTGAAAAAAATAAGGGAAATTTGTAAGTGACAAGTTTTTTGATTAATTTTTGAAAAACTCTGGAAATAATTCTTAATCTGACAATTAGGAGATATTTGCAGATCTTAAAGTCCCACAAATAAGAAAATACTACAAAAAATAAAATATTTCTTAACACTTGGCCTGAGGAATTATCTTTTAAAAATGGGTCAGTTATATGGTTCTGCCAAAAGCCTACTTGTTTTGGCCATAGATTAGTAACAACACATAAGGTATTATGTGTTTTTGCTACAAGCTCAAATTATTTTACCCAAATGCTTTTATTATTATTATCATAATAATCATCATTATTATGATTCTTATTAAATTTATTTTTTAACAATTCTGGGGTTAAATTTCACCCCAAAAATGATAGAGAAAATTGACCCATGATTACAATTACTTTCAAGCTGTAATGAGAGAAAGAAATCCTTAGTAAATAATAAATCTGAAGGAAAATCTATGATTTAAATTACTTATCAGCAAAAAAATGCTCTTGCTATATACATACACCTTGCTCTTTTTAAAGGCTTTTATACATTTGCCCAGCCCAGTATCATAATTGGGACTCAGTAACTTTTTTTAGATCAGTTAGATATAAAATTATTCACCAGTGATATGAATATTACTGATATATTGTGTGGTCAGAGAAAATATCCATGAGAAGGCTTCGTGGTAACAAAAAGCATGAATAGCAAATAAAATAGCTCTTTGTTTGATACATCAGATCAAAGTAGCTTAAAAAATACAGCTGATTATTATTTTTCAATTAATTTTCAATTATTAATTTAATTTTTTGTTTTGATAGGAGATGATATGAAGATAAAATAATTTTTCTTGTTTCTATCTAAAAAAATCAAAAATAATCCATAAACAACTGAAAGAAGAGGGCCATCCTTAAGACACTATAAATAAGGAAGCCCATTCACATTAGTGGAGTCCTTTCTCGATTGAGAGAGAAATAAAAAATTGATTTTCTTCATCAAAGAAGTCTATAGGAGTATAACACCTAGGAAGAAATGGGAAAAGTTGGCACTACCAGATTTTTTAATTTCTTCAAATGAATCAGAAGCAAAAAATCTTTCCAAATAAGAATTAAAGAGGTCAAAACTAAGCCCAAATTCAATAAATTTTATCATACATCATGAGCTACAAGTCTACAAGTATTCACACCAGCTACTTTATTAAGTTAGAGAAACCTTGTTGTGTCCTTTTTGCAATTGAATTTACAAAGAAATACTATTGATCCTATTGAGGGAAACTATAAAACACATCTAAAAACCCCACTGAAAAGAGGAGTTTTTAAGGGGAAAAATTAGATTTTGAAATGTTCCTCCGCTTTATCTCTCCAACAAATATGTCTTAATTACAATGTCCTAGTTTCTTATCAATCATGGAGAATTTTAGAGAGTTATTGATGAGAACTACAGTATAGTATGGTTAGAGGAAATTGGAAATCCTCAAAAGATAATCTCAAAGCCTAGAATTTATAAAACCACCATAGCTAAGAATATCTCAAAGTATTTGGAAAGAATTGCTTGGGGATCTTGTTTCAAAGTAAAAAGTTATGAGAAATTGATAAGAACAAGAAGTTTGAAATAAAAATACAAAATATATTTCAAGTGATACCAGTTTAATCTGGTTGTTATCACGCTTAAAAAGGAGAATTGGAGTAGGAACAAAAGAATTACTCAATTTCATACCATAATATAACACCTCTGGATGAAAACAAATATACCAGAGCCTTCTCAGCTGGAAACAAATACAACTGAGTCAATCAAGAAAATAGGAAAGGATAATTGAATGAAATGATTAGAAATCTTTCATTAAAGTGAATAATTAATACAGAATAAAAATCAGAGGAAAATAACTGGACAGGAATATTAGAGGAACTGAAATCAGAGTTAAAGCCGATAGATGTGAATAAGTTTCTTTTCTCTTAATTTAATTCTATTTTTTCTTTAAAAGGGAGTGGTGTTACAAAACTATAGTATACTGAGGGTAAAAGAGAATTAATGACCTAATTACAACTAAGCTGACCCACATAGATCTTGGACAGGAATTTATGGCTCTGAAATGAAGAAATTAAAATTAATAAAGTACACCCTTAAAGATATACTAACTTAGCTAGAGGGTATTTAATATAAGTTAATAAATAGAGAGCCAATAAAAATTCTTTAAAAAATTTCAAGAGAAGGAATCCGCCGAAATTCAGCTGATAGCTTCCACACAAAAGCTATGAAATAATTTGAAGTAGAATGTAGTACACCTGGGGATAGAAAAATTCAGATTAATCATATTAATATAATCCTGTATCAAGGATAACTACAAAGGTAAAATAAATTTCACTCACAGTTTGAATAAATAAGTATATACAGAAGCTGAGGAATTTCAGCTTAAGTGATTCTAGAACTATATTGGACTGTATAGCCCACCAGGAAAGCGTTTTACACTTATGAAAGCGGTCTAAGGTTTTTGAGCTGACAAAAAACTGTACCAATTCAGTTAAGAGAGCTATAAATCCCGTTTGGAATATATATAGGGTGTTGGTAAACACATTTAAGTGACCTTATTTTTCAAAAAAATTCCTCAGGCTCAGTTTTGAGGGTTTTTTTAATTTTTTTTCCATATTTTTCCTGACTTGGCATGTCAATAGGCACAAATTTTTTCAAATTCTTTTTTTGCCAAATTTCACCAATTTGGCCAATATGCCAAAAATGGCATATTTTTTCAAAAAATCATTTAAAATCTTCCCACTTATGAATTTCCTTCATTTTTTTTAAAATGAAGGGTTCAATGTGAAGAATAAAGCACCAGAATCCCATAATTTTGGGAATTTTTTTGGGTGGGACAAGTGAAGGTGCAAAAAGGGTTTTTTTTAAATGTTTTTTCCCGTCTGTGTAATAAGCCTATTTTTAAAAAGTGAATTTAATAACTTCTTGCTTATGAATTTCCTTCATTTTTTTTGAATTAAAGGGTTTAATCTTGACAATAAAGAACCAGAAGCTCAGGAATTGGGAAATTTTTTTTGGTGGGACAACAAGTGAAGGCGCAATGAGTGTTTTTTTCAACTGTTTTTTTCTTGTGTGTAATATGACTATTTTCAAGTACAAAAGCTCCACATGTTTGATAAGAAAGGAGACTTAGGTGGGATTTAAGCAATAAAAATGACTGAGGAGGGGGATAATTGGAATAAATTGTATATAAAAAATCATTCAATCAGAATCAACCTCCAAAATAGTGGGTTTTTTCTGAGAGGGGGGGAGGAATATTGGACAAATACAACATTCTGTGTTTCTTAAATTTATCAGCCCACCCCAGGGCTTGTGTTTGGGCATGAATCTCCCAGTTCACAGTAATGGGGGGGACTGGATAAACTTTAGAAATGATGATGTCCAAAGGAACAAAATGAGCACAACTATTCAAGAAGCAGACGAAAATGGGGGGATTATCATTTGGAGGACAGAAATAAGGGAAAAAAGAAAAAGATTGGGCTGTGGAATAAAAGAAGACTGGTCTTTTATACTTATTTGCAATTGGATCCCCTATGTCAGGCATGGACATCCACTTGCTTTTTGGAGCCTGGCCAACATCTTCATACTATTCAATTCTTTCCAAATAAGAGGATAATGAGGGAATTAAGGTTTTCATGGCTTCATAAAGGTCTTAATTTTGTTGAATTTCTTCAGCCAATTCACCTCTGACATCAGCCCATTGATCTTGAGTCTTGTAAATGAAGTGGGATACTGTTCTGTAGCCAAAGTTTCCATCACCCTGGACATTGATGGCCTTGAAGGTGTATTTCAATATAAACTTGGGAAAGTCTTCTGAGCCAGTTATCTGATAAAATAAGTTCAAAAAATGAATAAATATCAAAATAAACAACAGAAAATTACATTAAAAAGAATCAGAAACTCACAAACAGCTTGGAGCATTCATCACTTGTGTGATAATTGCTTTGACAATGCTCACAGGTCAAGTCAATTGTATCATAGATATTCAAACTGGTGGCAGGCTTGTGTGACTTTATTTGTGAGGTTTTGCTTCCAATTGCCAATCTTCTGGACCTTCTAAGGGTTACTTTTGATTTATTTAATTCAGTTGCTGAGGGTAGTGAATCTGATGAACTGATGGATTTAGATAATGAGTCCTCAGAATCTTCAGAATCTTCAGATGAGTCCACTTCCCTAATTGGAGAGGGGAAATTTGACTGGGATCTTGATGTTGTTGTGCTGGTCACTTTTGATGGGGGTCTTCCTCTTCTCTTAGATTGACTTTCAATAATTTCAAATCCTCAAGGTTCTCTTTTGTTTTGATTTTGGTTTTATTCTTGGCTCCTTGGGGTCTTCCATGGATATTCTTGCATTCTAAAGGGTCTTCATAAGATTAATCATCCTCTTGACTCTTGAAAATTTGATCAAATGGGACTTTTCCAGTAAAAGAATCTTGAAGATGTTGAAGTATTGGAGTGATTTCTGCCATTGGTATTTGAAACAGGTATTCCCCAATGTCTTCAAATATTTTCTTGGCTTCATTTTTTCTTTCTTTTTCAACACTTTGATCATCACCTTGAAAACCAGCCTGAGAAGAATATGACAAATAAAATCAGTTAATAAGAAAAGTAATAATAATAAGAAATTAAAAAACCCTCACAGGCAAATTCAAATTCCATTGAGGATGGAAGTCTGATAATTCAAGCCTTTGGCACTTGGCAAATGCCTTTTGGGTCTTATGCTTGCAAGGAATGCCTTTATAATTGTTGTATTTGTTGGTGCATTTTTCATTTGGAGGAATTTTTTTTTTGAAATTTTCAAAGGCAATCTGAAGAGAATAATGAGACACCTTGCCGTTGAGGGCACAGATGTGTGGAGGAAAATTCTTGACATAGACAATAATTTCTTTGGACATTCTGTTGATTATTTCAATAAATTGTTTTCTGAATGCCATGTGGAGAGCCCTGACTACCTCCAGGATAGTACCAGTGGACTTTTGGAGCCAAAGTTTAACCATGGCATGGGCACCTTCAGCTCTGGAGGTGGAGCCCACACCCAGGTGGCAATGGTGGTTGGTCCAGGCTGGCACATAATACTCCTTTAGAGGAAGCCACGTCTTTTCCAAATATTGCAGGACTTCAGGACTTTTGACTTGCTTTTGAAGCTTCTTCCAATTGTCTTTGAAAGACTTTTCAGTGGATGAATACATAACCTGAGAAATGAATCCCAAACTCATTAATAAAAACAATAATAAGAAGAAAAGGGAAATAAAGTGAAATAAAGTGAAGAAGTATATTACTTGATTCCAAAGGCCCATAAAATTTTCAAGATCAGTCCCATGACCAATGTTCTTCATGAAATGAGCAGATACATCCTTGTTGATGTGCCAAATGCATAGAATGACTTTGGAGTCTGGGAAGAGCTTCTTAATAGAGTTTTTCAAGGCCAGATCCCTGTCAATAACAATAAATGGAGGGGGGAAAAGATTGGTGTTGTTGAGGACCTTTTCTATGTATTAATTTAATGCCCAAGTATATGAAGGTTCCTTTTCATTCTTCATCAAACAAAAAGCCCCAGAAAAGGTGTTACTGGTTGAGCTGAATCCAACAATATGAAAAAGGGGCATTTTGTACTTATTGGTTTTATAAGTACAATCCATAAGAATGACATGAGGAAAGCCATGGAGAAGTTTTATGGCCAGGGGGTGAGTAAAAAACAAGGAGGTAATGTGTCCCTCAGAATCCCTTGCAGAGGACCAAAAAAAATTTTCTTCTTTGAGAGTGTCAATAAGAGCATCATTGGGCCTTCTGCCTTGCAGTTTGTCTTTCTTGATTTTCTTGACTTGGTTGTAAATGTCTTGAAGGATTACAGGCCTGTCAGACTCCCTCTGGCTGCATAATTGGGCCTGAATTTGCCTTGGCATGAGCAGTGATTCAGCCATTTGAGCAGTTTGGGATGTTTCTTGCTCATTGAATTTCCTGAAAGCAGGATGTGCCATGATATTTTCAGTGGCATCATGGATATGTTCAGGATTTTTGACTTTAAGAGTCCAAGTGGTACTCTTGGCATATTTCCTGGCATAAAGTCTAAAAGGACAGTCAAGCTTTCTTGAGGTGACTGTTTTGGAGGGGCTTTTGTTGGGATTTGGGGTGCCAGACCTGTCACAACATATTTCAATTTGGTTGTGGGTCATATTGGACCTCAAGGTGGACACAGCATACCCCTGAGCCCTGGCAACATTATGCACAGGTTGCCAAAGAAGCTCAAGGGTCTGAAATTCACCTTCAGTGGGGGGTTGAAGCATTTTTTAATGAAAAATATGTATAAAAGTGAAAAAAGGGGGAATTGGGGGATTTGGAATGGGGTAAGAACCTTTTGAAATGTGAAGAAGAGGTGAAAAAAGGTGTGAAAAATGAACAGAAGTGGTTAAGAGTGAAAGAAAGTGGTTTAAATGTGGGATTAATAGGTGAGGGAAGGTAAAAAATTGAAAATTGAGAGGCTTGAAAGCAGGTTGATGTGATGGAAAATGCAGTCTTTGGGGGAAAAAAAGAAAAAAAAGTGTGAAAAGCTTTGCAAAATGGCTTTGGCAATGCTGTTTTTCCAAAAAAAAACAATGGTTTGGGGTGGGGATAATGTGCATTATTGGGGTGTTTGGGCTTGTTTTTTTTGGGGAGGGGGGGCTGGGCAAAAAAAATCTAAAACAATTTGGAGTTAGAGAGGTTTTGTGGGGAAAAAACCTCTTTTGGGCATGTTTTGGCCCAATACAGGCCCAATTGTGTTTCATTTTCAATTAAAAATGGGCCCAGGGCACCCCTTATGTGTTTTTACCAATTTCTGGCCAAAACACATAAGCTCTTACATGTTTTTACCAATTTGATTACGTATTTTTACCAACACCCTATATATATATAATCCCAGTTCCTACAAAATGAAAAATATACCTTTAGTGTTTTAAAGCCTTTACAGGTGTTGATGAGTCTAGACATGCTTAAATTCAGGAGGAAAATTTTTGTTTGAGAAACATGGACCACAAAATCCTGGCTCTTTTTGAATGATCTTGAAGGGTTATTAGGAATTTCAAATGCAAAAATATTCAATTCAAAGATTAATGGGATAAAAAATCAATAATGAGATATATACATAAAGTATGGCCAATACTAATATTAAAAAATACTTGAGACTCTCCGTAAATATTATTAATGGTCACCTTTATTTTATTTTTATTTTTAGTTTTTTTTGCACTTTATTGAGTTTAAATTTCTCCTAATATTTTTCCAATCTGAATTAATACTTGGGCTCACAGGAACTAGCTCATCAGAAATCAGAAGCTCGAATAATATTTCTCAAGTCTGAAAAGAAATAAATTTTTTTCAAATTATCTCAATAATTATCTGTGATATCATAATAAAATATTTGAGTTTTTTCTACAATACCAATTTTAGGAAGTCTTGAGAAACACTTGAATTCTTTTTATTCTCATTTCTTTTTGATTGAATTTAATCTCATTTCTTTTATTAATTTAATTATATTTTTCAATTACAACTACCAGTATACTTACTGAATATCTATCATTGAATAATCATAAAGTAAGAAACTTACTAGAGGTTTCTTAAGCATGGCATAAATATTCTTGAAGTATTTTCTTCAATTTTATAATATTACTTAAATTTCTTTCAAATAAGATTAAAATTGATAAATCAAAAAAAACAAACATTAAGTTTCAAACACTTGAAGTAAGTAAACAGAAAAAGAGAGAGATAATAAGGAAATAATAATAATAATAAACTCAGGCCAATCCTTTGAATGGCTGTGAAATTTAATTTTTCATTTTAATACTATAATTTTTGTATAAATGAAAGGCCATGGCCAGTGAAGGTTGTGAAAGCATATGCAAAATTCTGAGCCTTCATTTTATCATTAATTAATTTTATTTGGCTTTGTCATAAGGAAAAAAAAAATTTGGGATATGGATTTAATTGTAACTTCACGTCATTTGTAAGGTTTTTCTATGAAGCTTTTGAAAATATCAAAAAGAATCAAGAGCACTATGACTTTCCTCAGTAGAAAATATAATAAAATTAATTATTATAACCAAAAATAGATATAATTATGAAAAATAGTTATATTAGAAAGAAGAATTAATTATTATTAAATAATTTCATAATAATGTAATTCTTTATAATCATGTTGAACTATAATTACTCTATTATTATTATAGTCACTGTTAGCTATAATAAGAAAAAATATTAAATCTCTTAATGAGACAATTATATGTGGAAAATGAGAGTATTTTACCACTTATAAATGCTACTCTAATTAATTAACAAAGGAAACATCACAAAAACTGTGCAGAGATAATTATTATAGAGAAATTATATAAAAAAAACTAATACTAGATAGATAAATATAGAATATTCAGAGAAAAACTTACTTATAATATTTACTTAATAAAATATGTTCAACAACAACCTCTATAGTATCAAATAATGTTTATAAGCTAAAAACATACAAAGAATAAATATTTCAAAGGAATAAAACACCTTTTTCATGCTAAAATGAGATTTAAGGGTTTTTAGACGAAATTTGTGGAGTAAAAAGATATTTAAAACAACAATTTTATGAGATAAAATGAATTTTTGCTTATCAAAGCAATAGAATATGAATTCTATAATTTCAGTTCTTTATTTATAATCTATAAAGGATAAAATTAATTGAGAATTACTTTAATAATAGAATTTTATGCTTCAATAAAACTTTACCTGTGTAAATGTCTGATTTAATTTATTGAATGATGATGATTATGGAAAAAAACAGTGATAAAAAGGCTTGTTTTATGCCTTCAGAGAAGCTCTCATCACCAATAATGGATATAGAGTGCGTTCTAAGATAAAAAATGAAAACCCATATTTAAAAATGAGGTTCTTAATGTAAGGTAGCTTATTTTTAATCTCAATTTAAAGTTACCAGTGCTATTATTAACTCCCAGTAACACTTTAATACTCATTTAAGATTATCATTCTAAGTTTTGATAGAAAACTATTTTATTTATATTCAAGCTAATAATATAAAAAAATTGAAAAGAAAGATTTCAAGCATAAATCTTTTAAATAAGATTTTTAATTAATCTTAAATAAATCTTAATTTTCTTTGAGAATAATTAAAAGAGGTATTTTAGAGGCTTAATAACAAAAACTCATACTGATACAAGATACTAAAAATTGAGTGTATACACAGATAAAAATTGAAAGGTTAGCTGTGTGAGATTTTCAAGTAATTCAATTGATAATTGAATTTTCCATGATTCTTTGAAGCTGTTTCTATCTTTCCACAACAAATAGAAATAAAAAATAAAGCTTGGCTTTTGATAAGGTTTGAATTATTTTAAATTCAATTTTAAGCTTATTTAAACTTAAAAACTTGATCACAAGCTTTCATATAGGGATTTATTTACCCTTTGGAAGCTTGTAATTCTTGTCCAAAAAGCGGATAAACAAGTTTTAATCTTAATTTTCAATTAAAGTATCATCATAAATCTTGGATAAGGTTGAAAATCCATCAATACAGGAGGAAAACCTTATTTGGGCTCTTGCAGATCCCAAAGGTTGGGTACCCTGTCCCCTTTTGTCCACCTTTTTGTGTCAATTTTTCCTTTTTATTTATTTAAAGTCACAAAAATGGCTTTCAAGAAATCAGAATTGAGCCCACACAATATTCAGATCCTGTATGGAAAATAAATAATTAATTCAGTAATTATACACGACACCTCAAATTTAACCAAATTTTTGTAAGTTTGCATAAACCTTATGCAGCTTCAAATTTGAGCTTCAATTTAAAATTCAAAAATCTTAGTAAAAATTGTTAAATTGTGTAATTACACTGTGAGATTTTGAAATTGTGAGCCTTGAGGTATATTTTACATACCCAGATAGGCCACAATTATCTTAAAAAGAAATTTTGAATTATGCATAACTCATAAGTCATGCATATATCCAAAATTCATCATTTTTGATTTCAGAAAAGATGAATAACTTCTTATTGAGTAAGTAAATCCATGAATTTAAGGCCAGATTTGGATTCTACACTAAAATTCACCCAGAGTAGCTCCATAGAGTGAATAAGCTCAAATTACCTCTTTGAGGTGGTAAAATGGAAAATACTTCAATACCACATAAAAGATCCATGAAAATTTTTGTTTTTCTTAATTTCACGCCAAAATAATGGGAAAGTGAGAAATCCCATGTTACATATACACTAAGAATAGTGTTATGCATGTTTTGAGCACTTAATATCATGGTATTCTTACATGGACTTTTGGTACACCCATAGTGGATATCTCACTTTAAGCTTAAATTACTATTTTGACGTAAAAAATAGGCAAGGGGGACAAAAGACATCAAAGAGAGCCAGGGTACCCAACTTCTGAGGCCTCAGAGGTGTGGACATCTCCAAAACTTGGATCCATGGCTGATCTTGGCCTAATTGGTAAACTAGAACCTTTTGGGAACTTGGTTACCATGTCACAACTACTGTTAATCTTAAGAAAATAGCAAATAACCTGCTATTTTGACGTGCCAAGGAGGTAAAGAGCTACTTAGACTGCTGTAACCACGTCAATTCTTAATGACTTTCCATAGATAAACCCCAAAAGAGTAATTAAAACCCTTTTTGGACTTGTATCCATTGATTTACCTCATAGCAACCAGTGAAACACTGATATTTGCAATTCTACGTAGAAATGAGGTAAAAAACTTCAAAAATTCATTAAAAATACAATTCTTGATGAATCTTTCTGAAACTTTCAGGACTAATGGAGAACTGTATTATCTATGTTACAACCGAAAAGAATTACAGTTTTACTAGTAAAATTAAAAGTTTTACGTACAGTCCATTTTTGACTATTCTACGTGAAACACTGAATCTTCAAAAATCCACAGTAATTACATCCTGTGATAAAATTGGAAATAACATTGATAACTTTGAGAAATCAACGATTATTTTGGAATAAAAGAAGATTTACAGATGTTACTCCTTTTATTCTTAACCATAATGGGGATGGTAGTCACGTAAAAGCATCAATTAAGTAATTATGATAATCTTACGTGACAACAGATGATACAATAAATAATCCAAAAAGGTTTATTGCTTTCTCACTCACTGGTTTTTCAGTTTGCTCCATGGCACGCCTCTGGGAGTTGTTGTTGACTTAAAAGAGGCCTCCTCTTGCTGTTTTTTCCACATCATCATCTTATTATCATTTAAACCATTATTACCAACAAGTAAGTATTAGTTACAGCTATTCTTAAGTGTTTTAAATCTTTCAGAATAAACCAGAAAGACTTGAAATCATAGAATCCAACTATATATTGTTGTAATACTGTTATAAATCCATTTTGATTCTTAAAAACCACAATTCCACGTCAAATCTCTCTATCTTATCTTTCAATAAGCTCTTTGGAATATTAGTGAGTGATTTATCTTTAATTCTTAAAGTTTTTCTCTAAAATTGGTTTTCTTCAAGAATTATCATTATAATTATTCTTGCAAAAGATAATTATATATTAAAATAATTTTATTATTTTATTATTTTAATAAAAGAAGTTTTATTATTAAAATCTTCTTGTAATTGATTCTTGTAGACAATTACTTGCTCACTGTTAAAATCACTAGTAGTGTTTGACACGTGAAAGAAATAATTCTTTAATTATTTAATTGTGGCTATAATAACATTTTATTATTATATTTCATAAGAACAGACACAGTACTGTTGATTCATAATGATATTATCATCAGTTTCATAGTCACATCTTACAGAAATCTTCCCATAAGACTAGAAATATCCATTCTTGGGTGTAAAGCCCTATGAGTCTACCCTAGGTTATTTTTGGTGTATAATCCAAAAATCAACTAATATTTACAGCTTTCTTTATCAAAAAAAGTTATGATCTTTCTAAACTCATTTTAAAACTCAGTTTATGACTAAATTGAATGTATAAAACGTTGTCTGTGGCATTTATGGGTATTTTATACATACCTCACAGGATCAAATCAGTCATTCCTTTAGAGAAATACTTAATAAAAGAAAACATGTTCCAACTTCATGATTGAACACCAAAAAAAGGAAATGAAATGAGTTATTAAAATCAAAGCTCACTTAAATTGGAAGAACAGATTATATATTTTTTGAACTTCAATGAATTGAGTAGGTTTTGTTTTGATTAAAGAAGTTATATTTCTATAAATCCATCAATTGAGCTTGGAAGGAGGTATTTCGATTAACATATATATGATAATTCTGTGGGATAGGGATTTTACATATTGATAGTGCCAAACTGTGCTTAGGATATTCAAAATTGAACTTTCAAATACCTTCAAAGCAATAAAAGATTTCCCCAAGATCTAAAATTTAAATTTCTTTGTAAATTATTTTTTTAAAGAAGTAAAATGGATTTTTGAAAAAAAAATTATTAAACATAAAGGAGATGGATTTAAAATAAACTCTGAAGGAACAATATTATGATTCTCAAAAGGAAGAGCTTTGAAATAATAATGGTCATTATATGAATGAAGGACCAATCCTGTCGAAATACATCATATGATCTTATGTAAACCTTATCCAAAGATAATCAATTGCGGAGAAATAGAACTATTAACACCCTTCACCAAACAGTATCATGAGCTCAATTAATAATTTATGAGGCCTGATCATTCCATTCACACATCAAGGAATCAAAAGATGGTGTGTTATATTCCCTCAAATCCTAAGCCGGAATGTGTCCTTAAAATAACTCCTCTCTCTGGTGTTATTTCTATTCCAATTGCCACAAAATGATAATCGATAATTTCAAAGGCTCCAATATGAAACTTATTAAACATAATTTTCTCAATAAAAAATAAGAATAAAAATCATCAATTACTCAATTTCTATACAGGAAATTTGCTCTTAGCTTACAGAATAGAAATATCAAATATGAACTAACTCTCCTTTCTTTTTCCTTAACAATTCTCAGAATGGGCCGCAAGACATTTTTGTGGTAATTATGGAAAGGGTAGCTGAAAATTACTTTCTAATTAAAAAATGACTATCCAGTGATTTTCATTCACATGTGCAAGTGAGATTGGATCAATATCAGGCACCTATACAGAGTCAGGACCATAGGTTGCGCCAAGAAGTTTCTGGAATGAATGTGCTCCCAGGTCTAGATAGAAAGACAGAATTAGCTGCATGTAGGAATTGTATAGATTGGAACATGATCCTAATTAATGAAGAAATGATCAATCATAGGAATGCCCTTTTGGAAGATATTATTTTGGATATTCTGAACTAAATTAGATTATTGAAAAGTCTTCTTTAATGATACCTCCTCCTAAAACCTCCATCTCTCATCCTTTCAATACTTGCCATTTTTCCTGCCTTAAATTGATAAGCCCTTTGAAATTGAATTCAAGTCACAGTTTTCATATTCAGGTAGATTGTTAACCTTATCAATTAATTTGTGCATTAAGGAAGGATTAATATGTTTCAAATAAAGTGTCTCAATATAGCCAAATTATTGAGCCTCCATAGGTTTTTCCATAACTGGAATATGAATAAATCACTGGATTATACAGAAAGTGTTGGCTACTAGCTTCTAGCTTAATCTGTTTCATAAAGATATCAATATTACCTTTAGATCATTTTTTTCAAGAAATTTCTTAATACGATATCTGGGTTTTGTATTTATAAGGGAGTTTATCTCCCTATATCCCCTTTGTGATGTTCTTTTTCTTTGATTGATAATTTGGTTTTCAATATCAAAATTTGAAGGAATTCTTTAAATTGATATTTTCTCCTTGCAAATGAGCTCTGAAGAGTTCCCAAGTAAACTGTAATTTTACCAGCCCTAAAATATTTGCAAAAATGGAAATAAAAGAAGTCAGAGTCAAGATTAAGAAATTTCCTTTTTAAAATTAGACACTCTATGCAGAAAGTTCAAGGCACACATATAAATGATTAATTTCCAAATGAAGAAAAAAAACCTTTCATTTTGAGATTTAAGTCCTTCTGAGCCAATCTTTGTTTCAATGAGTATTGCATCCTTAAAATACAAAAATTTATTTTTTATTTGTTACTTTTTTTAATTGAATTTTCTTCTCTTATTTCTCATTTACAATTGAAGCTATTTTTACTTATTGAGTATTACTTTGTACTTCAGGATATCCCAAGATATTAATTTTTTGATTCTGTGAGAATATTCTACACTGGTTTCCCTTATTTTGTTTTTTGAACTATTCAGTCTTCTGATATATGCTTAAAATTTTGAGCTGAAAAATTAATATCACTGGAATTAATATTTAGAGTATGGGAATTTGAGGTATTATGATATACTAAAATAATAAAAAAAACAAAAATCTCATTTCCCTAATGATCTAAATATATGAAGGCTAAAAAAAGTCTTCATAAAGCTTGAGTAAGTATAACTACAATAAGATTAGCAAAATAATGTGATTCATAATCCATATTAATAATTTAAAGCAAGAAAAGTATAGTGAATGTAAAATTAACACCTATAAATATATAAATTATTATGATTTTGGTATTGCCTAAACACCTAATATATCATATAAGCTAGTTTTTTTTTAAAAAACATGATAGAAGTATTAAGAAATGCATACTATGATAGTCCTCAAAAAGATTTTAAAGTCATTTTAATTTTGTGAAATTATTGTATTTGAAATATATCAGAAGATATAAGATAATTTCATAAATTAATCTTAAGCTTAGCGGTAGAACTTCAATCCTGTACATAAACACCTATACTTTGGGAAATCTATGCTTTAAATTTCATCAATTAATGAATTTTGGTTGTGAAAGCTTTACTTTGGAATTTTTTTCATCAGATAATGAGATTTTACCCATGCTCAATTAATAAAATCAGATCTCATAAGGAAGCTTTTCTGATATCAGCTAGCATGCTAAAGAGGCTTATTGTTATTATTTTTCATGCTCATATGTTTCTAATTAAATACTTCATGTCATAATGATTTGATAAGAATTATTTTTAATCCATTCTTGTATAATGTATCTTTAGGATTATGTAGAAAGAATATATTTTTATAAAAAAGCTTATTATAAATACATTTTTTGTCAGCTTATGACTCAAAACTAGAGCACAAGAATGACAGTCAAATACATAAAGCGAGTAGTAGAGAAAAAGCCACTGAAAAGTGACCTTAGCTAAAAGGGGCCATAATGGTATCTAAAATAAAGAGGTAAGCCACCTCTTTCCAAATGTATAACTCCAAAGACGTAGGAAAAGGAAAAACAAAGTTATTCCATCTCAAAGTAAGAACTGAGAATAAACCTTAGTTTTCACCTCTCATCTGAAATCTAGAGAAAAAATTAAGAAACACATCAAATGGGTATTTCAATTGAAGCTATTATTCAGGGCTATCCAATGGTACAAGCCAAATAAAGATAGCATCAAAACTACAGAAGTTATGGTAAAATAAAAGCCAAATAAGGGTGAACAAAATGACTCACCTCTCATCTAGCCCCTACAATTTTAGTGTGACATGACAAAAATGGGAACTAAATACAAGGAAAAATCCCTGAGCTTTCCAATGGAACAATTCATAACATTACACAAATTCTAGAACAAAATTTATTAAGGATAATAACTTAATACAGGTTGAATAAGAAATCCATAACTCAAGAATGGAATTTGAAACATTTATATCTTTTCCATACTGAATTATAGGCATACTAAATGAGTAACAGCTGTGTAGAGATCATCAGGGGCTACAAAATGAACCAATTTTGAGCTCTCTATCTTAAAAACTGACAGATTTATGGCAGTTTTAAGATCAAAATCCCGCAATCACCATGAGAAAAATGGCTACATCTGAGAGCAGGTGTTGTATTTGGAATTTGACATGGGAGATAGATTGGATTCAGGTTGGAGATAGCACAGGATTTGAATTTAGAAATAGAAGTTTTGGAAGAAATTCAAGCCACAAACTCTCAATTCAGTTGAATAAATAGAGGTTCTTGGTTGGGCTTGTCAGAGTTAAATAATTAAACAATAAATGATTATAAAACTTATTTCAATTTCCCCCTTGTTTTAATCTTATTTATTACTTTTGATCATTAAATTTACAGTACATTCAAAATTTGAGGGTCTTTTTTATATATTTTGAAATGTGTATTTTAGTTTCAACATTAATTCTATTTCAAGCCCACTTATGGGAGCCCATTTATGAATGATATTTACTCAAAAACCAACAAGTGTCAAAGAAATTTATCATTAATGACAAAATTTATTTCAGAATTTTGGAGTTCCTTCACATATAAATATTGTAAAAAATATACCCTAGCATTGAACTGTTTGGTATCAATTAAAGAAGGTATTTTGTGAAAAACTATATCCATTTCTTTCTCCTCTGTTTAAAGTGAGATTTAAACTAAAATTAAAACAACCTTGGAAGATTTATGGGAAAAAATAATTTCAAGGAGCGGACCACAAAACTGTGCTAGATATTGAAAACAAATACCCCTATTTCAGCCAATCAATTTCTCTAGAGGAGGGATTTACACTGATAGATAGATAATATAGCTATTGTGAATGTAAGATTTGGTTTCAGCTCTAGAATTAGCCACTATTTTTCTATAAAATTTGATGTTTTAACTAACAACAATTCAAATATTCATATAAAGAAACTTTTAATAAAGGAATTTTAAAGAATAAAAAACATGAACTTCTTTATTTTTTGGATAATCAAATGTTTTCCTTTGTTGATACCAACTGAGATTCACTTTTTATACTCTTATGCATCAATTCAAAAATCTGAATTAACCATCTTTATCCATTGAGCTACTTTACTATGTGAAAAACTAAGATCATGTAGGTTTTTATTTGAAAGAAATTAGGGTAGTGTATTTATCAAGAAATAAAATAAAGCTTGAAAAATGCTAGTTTTTGTGTGAAACTTGATCAAATTTAATCTTCATGTATAAATATTACTAAAAAATCAATTTGAGAAATCATTTGCTAATATCTAAATACTGTATAAATATAGATTTCTGTGTAATAAATTTTGGATCATGTTGGCTGTATTTTATATCTTATCTAACTTTTCAATAAAATTTCCTTGATAATAACCCCAATTTTTAACTATTATGATTTATGGGGAGTTCTCAATCCACAAGGAAATTAAAAATTTTATCTGAACTTGATTATTTTATAGCTTCAAGCATCTAAAAATGGATTTTGACTTTCTCAATACTAAAAAATAAAGAAGTAATATTATCAAAACTAATATAAAAGATAATTTTCCTATTCCTCTTCAATAATATTTCCTTAAATGCATCAGGGACCACTTTATATAGCTCTATTAATAATTTTATTTAAGCTAATATAACGCTTTAACAGCCATTTAAAATAATTGGAAACTTAAGATTTTTGAATAAATGAAACAATTCAACTATTTATTTTCAAATAATGGTGATACCATAATAAATGAAAGCAAAACAGCTGGTAGAGATTGGCTCCTTTAAAAAATATATTTCTCAAAGAATATCTATAAATATTGTGGTAGGTTTGTGAGGTGAAGGTTATTCTTAAATATTTTCCAGCCTCAGGAAATGATAAATCAAAATTAAGAAGCTGTTTGTAAGATTCGGTTAAGAAAAGCATGTATTCAGCTCTTTCAAATGTTTTCAAAGGATAATAAATTAAAAGTTCTTTTTTTTATTTAGTACTTATGCTCAATGAAAGAATTAAAGAATTTATCTAAGTATCATTCAATAGAGGCAGGCCCCATAAGTAAGTTAGACCTTGTTGGGAATTAAGATTCAATTGGGACAAATATCACTTCAGAGCAATGTCCACTGATAATCAAAACCTTGTCTCAATAATTATTTAATTATTTAATTTTCATTATGAATAATTTACAAATTAAATGACACCATTGATATTATCTTTTAATGGAAATATGTGAAATGTTTCTATCCAGAAATTCTTGAGCCCATTAATAACTTTTCTTTACAAAAAATGAATTCATTATCACAATAAACCATTAGTTTTATTCTTTTTATCAATGACACTGTGTAGAAATTTGCCAATATATGTATTCAAAAATTAACAAAAGGTCTGTTGAGCATTCAAAAAGAAGAAAAATATAATTAATCAGAATATTAAGGATTTTTGAACATGATTGAAGTAAAATAAAGTATTTTCATATTTTTCTGACATAATACTATGCTTTATGGGCAGAGAGCCCTCAAAAATTAAGTGAAGTGGTCCTTATTCATTACAATAAAAAACATTTAATTTCTGATTCATATCATTTGAACTATATTGAGCTCAATATATACTCCCATTGGTATTTCTAAATATATTATTAAACATAAATATCCTTTAAATTTATATTTGCAAAAGAAAAAGTAACAAAAAATCCATAAAAAATATTTTAAAAAGTTTTTCTTTATAACAAATAATTGATGTGAAATGATATAGTTACCTCGAGAATATAAAATATAAGAATATAAATAAGATTTTCATTGAGTTTTCCTGAGTTTAGCTCTTATATTTGTAAACTGCTTTTAATTCACTTTTGCTTCTTGTTTTTCAATGAAAATTACAGTAACAGGCCTTTACAAGGACTTTTACTATAGCACGTTTGAGATATCTCAAGTATATTACAGTACAGCAACTGTAATTACTGCTTATTCCATATTGTTGACAATTGTTGACAATTTTACAGTAGCTGCCATCATGGGCCTTTTAATTTAATTTTCTTCAAAAATTATTGATTTCCTTCAGTAGCAGTGGCGTTTTTGCATAAAGCCCACTACTTCTCTTTTGAGCTGATAAATAAAAACTTTACAAAAGCCACATTAATGGACTGTATCAATAAAAAATTGAATGTTGGTGCTTATAGTAGAAATTGATGAAATTCATTCATGATAAAAAGGAATCAGAAAATGAAAAAAAATAAGAAATAACCTCTAGTAATTCTAATAAATAAACAAAACAATATATATAGATTTTTGTATCTTTGGGGAAATAATTTTGTTTAAAACAAATATAAAATTTTTTATCTTTTCTTTCTGAGGTTGCAAAATTTTTAAAAATAAACTGAAAAAAACTCCTCATCAATCCAGTTTCTAAATAAGAGGCTACAGCTTAAAACATCTGATTTTGATTTTTGTGAGCCAATTTTTTAATAAGAAATAAAAATTCATATTTCTCAAAAAGTATCAAGTCATCAATAAAGACATATGAAGGCTTTTATCATCTTCAAGAGTGGTTTTGAATAATTTTGTCCCCCAAAAGAACTGGAACTTTCTAAATAGAAAATAAATATTGAGATGAAATTTTTCATCTTGAAAAATATCAATTGGAAGATAAAAATATGAATTGAAATAGTTTTTATGTACTATATTTTCTCCTTACTCTATCCAGTTGAAAAAAAGAAGAAAATGTGGGAAATTCTGTAATATTCCAGTGACTTGGAACACCTGGGAATACTAAAAAACATTTTAATTTTGGCTCCAACCTAGTTCACAGGAAGGGTCCAAGCTCACTTGAAATTGAGTCCAAGCTAATTTCCAAATGGAACATCTGCTCTCAGGTGTAGCCAATTTACTCATGGTGAATATTGGAAGAAACCCAATGATGTGCAATACTATACCATAATTATGAATATGAGGTGTCAAAGTCACAAAAAAGTGTGTTCATAATTCAACAACTTGTAGTATGACTAATACAGGGTTCACTGACACATGATGTAGAGGTTTCTACTTGTCTGAACTTTCAGAAAATGTCTGTGATGACCCAAGGTGTCAATATTCATGACAATATGTGGCTTCAAAGCCACATCTAGTCCTCATAAAGGTCATACAGGGCTGTATAAGCCACAAGTCCATCACTGGAAGTGAAACATCCTTCACTCCTTCTATGTGGTAAGGTCCAGAGGCCTTTCCACCCCTCCTCAGGATAAAAAGGGACCTTTCTGTTCCAAAAAGCAAAATCACTATCTTTCTCTTATATTTCTTACATGGTAAAATTTTTTTTAAAACAATTCTACTTTTGGAAATAATCACCAGGTAGAATTATAGTATCAATTATTTCAGCTATTATTATAATAATCAAACTGATAATATCTTCCCCTGTATTTTAACAGTGCTCACCACCACTATAGCCACTTTAGTAAGTCTGTCAGGCTTAGAGGTATTTTCATACACCCAAAAGAACACAAATAATAAAATCAAGCTATAAATAAAAGTAATAAATTCCATTCTCAAATATATAAAAAGATATAATTATAAAGATAAAAATTGAATACACAAATGATTATAGCTTAACATTGAAGTTTAAAATTGTAAAAGTACATTTTTACTTGAAGAAAATAAGCAAAGATATCAAAATTAAAATTTTTTGGAAAAAAATTTAAGAAAAATTATTATAAGTTTTTTCCCAATAACTACCATTGTATTGCTCATAAAAAATCAGGTGGGGTCAGCTCCAAGTGAAAATTCTGTAACTCAACTCTAAACAAGCTTAAATTAAATTTTTTATATTTTATGTATGAAAATAGTATCCTCCTCTAAGCTTTAATTAAACTCCCACAACATGTGGTTTTAACAATCAATTTTTGTGTCAAAATTGAGGTGTAGTGTGTAGCTTAGAAGCTAGGAAGAATTGAAGTATCTTCAATTGAAAGGTAAAAATGTGTGTATGTATTACATATGTCAGATAAATTATTACAGTTTTGTACTGTAGATTTTGATCAAATTACCTATGTAAAATGTTTAGTATAATAGATGATGAGGAAGTAAATAAAAATAAAATAGTCTAGATTAATTTTTTTTTGGGGGGGGGAGGAAAGGAATCTTGGCTCCAAGGGTGCCAGACTACCCCAAATTCCTTGCTGACAGCTGTGAGATTTTAAAATTCATGGAAATGCTCATCACTTTTGGTTTGGAATGTGTCACAGGGTCTGTGACTCAATTGATAATGAGGTTTTGATACCAACCAGGGCAATTTTTACTGTTGCCAAGAGGGTAAAACTACCCTTATGTTAAAAAAATATTATTAAAAACAGTTTTAGCTGGTTTTAAGGTCTCTCAAGCACATTCTGACATCTCTTGGAGGCTTGAAACCAGGTATTACTATAGCAATGGCCAATTTAAGGGACTAAAATGGCTAAAACTATAATTTTTTTGTCTAAACCAGAATTCAATTATGTAATAATTGGCTTTTCTATTTTTGGTATTTTTCTTACAGCTGATTAGTGTAAATTTTACTTTTTTTAGACAGAAAATTGGTGGCTATAAAAGAATGTCTTCTTTGCCCCACTTTTCTCTTCATGTTAGAATATTTTCCTTTTATGTTTAGTTTAAGCACTGTTCAACCAATATATAAAAGATCCCAACAAACCTTTACAACTATTTTGAATCTTAAAGCCACCTGAAAATATCATTATAATAATTTTTACCCTTGAAACACCCCAAAAGGGAATTGAAGCATCTTTCATCACTGTTAGCTTTGTCACTTTTTTTCCAATTTCACTCTGGTCACTTTTGGGTGTGTTTTCTATTTAATATTCTTCTTATCAACTATTTTCTAATATTAATTTCCTTGGATTCTTTTCTCAAGTAATTACAATTGAAATTTCTCTTGAAGAAATTTCTTTTCTACCCATTCATATCTGTTGTAGAGTCTTCTTGGGATAAGTCCTTATTGTTGGTAAAAAATAAATCTTTATAGTCCTATATTTTCTATAATAACAAAGTTAAAGTAATAAATTTGGAGTATTTTTTCTGAAAACTCTTAAAATTTGCTATTTTTAATTAGTTTTTACCTTATACAAATCTTTAGGACAGGGAAAGTACTTGATTTTTAATCAAAGTTTCACATCCAAAATTTAAAAAAGCCCCAATATTACTAGAATATTTACTTTGAGGCTATTTCTATTGGTCACAGTCATTTTGAAAGAATTCAAATACTACTTTATAGAGTCATCATAGACTCAGCCTGAAATGTTTTATGAATTAATGCAATTATATTAGAAATTCAATGGTAAGATTTCCAGATATAGAAATAGGATTTAAGATCCTAATTTGGATTAGTAGTATGGTAGCCATGATAAATTAAATTAAACAGTTTATTATCATTCTTTCAATGAGGTATAAGTAAGAAATGATAATATGGAAATCATAGTAATATTTACTTATTCTATTGTAACAAGGCTTATAGAGCTGAAAAAACCAGATTTAAAGGGCTTTAATATCTAGGGGTGAGAAATTTGAAATCATACTGAATGAAAATAATTGAATTCAGAAATATGATTTAATCATGATCAAAAATGATTCATACAGTGATAAATTGATGAATCCAAGTAGAATTAAGTTTTACACATTTAGTGGCTCTAGTTTCTTCACTAGTAGAAATCTCATCAACACAAAAGATCTCTCTCTTTTTATTATTTAATCCAGGATTAACTATTTCATCATTTATTTTTTGTTTAAAAATCCTCGATCGTCACTTTTATCTTCATAATCCACCTGAGTTACTATCAAGAAATGAAGTTTTAGATTATGAATGAAAAAATTGATATTTTGTGATAGCTGAAAATAATTATTTGTCTCTATGGCTTTCCTTTATACACAAAAGTCATAATTCATACTATTATTTAATCAGATAGTTGTCATTAATTATTTCGTGGTTTCAAATATTGAAATTTAGTATTAAATATTAACTATTATAATAAAAATCCCTTTACTTTTATATACAGATTTTATAGTATAAATAGTATATATATATTATTAGAAATAATGTTTCTATATGAGTATCTCAGTATAAGATGTTAACATTCAAAGAAACTTAGATGCCCTTATACTGTTTTGTCATCCATTAAAAATAATAATTTAGATATTATAATTTGATAACCATAATTTATGAGAATAAATTTGGGATATATTTTATATCAATATATTTTTTTCATTGAAATCATAATTATTTCAATTAAATTCAATGCATTTCTATCTGAATTCTAATTTTTTGAGAACAGTCATAGTAAGATAGCCCCTAATTTAGGAACTTAAAGTCAATTTTTGATTTAAAAATCTTACAGCAAAATTTATTATGACCCTAGCTCCTTACAAAAAATTATTTATAATCAAACACTCAGGTAATTTTCAAGAAAACAAGGCAACTAACGGTTTTGAATATATTGAAATATCTTTGATAAATTTACTAAGATTGAGAGGAATTTTTGCTTATATTATAGAAAAGGAGATATTTCTAGGGAAGAGCTATTTAATGAGGAATTTAAAATCATTCCATTAGGATATTTGATTGATGATTGATTCTTATTGATAGAAATTGCAAAGACAGAGCCAAAAAACAAGAATTGAATTTCTCTTCAATAATTAATTTTAGATGAAGCTACTAGAAAGCATTGCAAAAAGATTTCAAGCTGAAGAAAAGAAAAAATCAAAAGAATCTCAATAAAAATTCTCTCCACAACTATCACTAAATATAGGTTCTGTCAATCAGCCACCTTCTGCCGTAGTTTTGAAGATCTCATATGCATGGATACTATCTATGGCTGTAATTTCCTGTTTATGTGTGTATGAAATGACCAACGTTTTCATTCAAAGACTTTCATGAAATTTTAGATTCATATTGTAAGCTACTTCCTATGCATTAATGATTTTTCATTTTGTGCTGATTTTCAGTGAATATGATTTTGTGTAGTTTACAGGTTAAAATGAAGCGCAATTTTTTTCATTTTTTATGATATTATTGTTAATTGATGTTTATATCAGATTTATAAGACACAGTTTTCCCACATAAGCTCTGATTCATTATCTACCCTGCTTTGATTCAATTAAGTAGAAGGGGATACTATATGAAAATATTTTCTGTCAGTTATTCTGAGTGTATAATAAAAACTCCAAATTTTTACCAACTGTTTTAGGGTTTGACTTGGGTTGAATTCTATTTAAAAAGATAAGCCTGTAGATTTTTAAGATCTAGGTGGAAATCCTTCTGTATTAATTGGGTCATTATTCAAAGTTTTGAAAATAGACCATATTTTCAATCTGGTATAATAAATGGAATATATGAAATTATTAAAGCTGATTGATTCAATAGTAAATATTATACATAATAATTTATTAAAGCACGTGATATAGCTAAGATTTGACATATTATTGATTTATTATTGGAGATAGATCCTCTAATTGTGATAGAGATATTCATGTGTTTTCAAAGAAGAGGTAGTTGATAGATATTGTAGGAAAGCTATAAGGCATTGAGATTTATAGCAGAGCCCCAGGTGATGCTTATCGGAAGGGATTCCTTAATTAAAGGGCCTGTAACTCACTCTTAGAGAAATTGATGATAGATAGAGAAATCAATTTCTGTATGAAAATGAACATCTTGAATATTTGATATTGATATTCAACTTTTAATGAAAAAAATATTTCATAGATTTATGGTGGAATAACTGGGTACATCAATTAAAATCCTCTTTTCCACAAATGATAAGTAAGTAGAAATATGATACATGCTATGAAGGTATTTCTAAAAGAAAGAAACTGAATATCCAATTGGGGAAATAATGGTCAGCTGAAGATATTGACTTATTTGTTTAATAAAAGTAATTATTAGGAGAGATAAATTGAGTATATATATAGATTAATGAAGAAATGTGAGTCTCATGAAATAAAAATTATTTCTTAATTTTTATAATTTTGTTAATTTTGATATTGGAGTTGTAGAAAAACGAAAAAGGTTTTGGTTTCTTTATTAATCAAAGATAATCCAAAACAGAGGAATCATTTTATTAATTGTAGCTTTTATGATATTGAACAACATTCTGAATCAAAAAATGTTTCAAATAACTAAAATTACTTAACAATAATCTCAATCATTATAAATTTGATTTTTTGTTTTTTCATCCCCTATTCCAGCACCATTTTTACAAAGTCAATAATCCTTTTCAATTGGTTTAGGATTAAAATTTGAGAGCCTCAAAGGTATTTTTAGCTACCCAAAAGACCAGGAATATTAAACAAAGGCTATAAATACCTATGAGTTCTTGAAAATTCTTTAATTTTTAATCAGTCAGAAAGAGAGCTACAATTTTTATGAAAATTGATGGAATTAGGAAAGTTGAGCAAAAAATTGGAATTGATTACAAACTTTGGAAAATAATTTTAGAATAAATTCTATAGTTCTGCAAATGATAATGCTTTGTTTTAATTAACACCCAATTAAATTTTCAACCATCATTCTTTGTGATGATAATGAGGTGTGGTAGATAGATTAAAAAGGTATTAAAGCTCTCAAAATTTGAGCATTTTTTACATAAGCAAGAATTAACTTACAGATTTTTGATTGATATCTACATATTCGAGCTCTAAATCACAAACCAAATTAAATATGTAATTTTGTGAGGAAATAAAACAAAATCATTGGAAATAATAGTTTTTGAGGAGAAAAGAAATCTTCTCTCAAAGGGTTCCAAATTCCACCAGAATCACTCATCATGTGTGTGTAATGTCAAAATACACCCTAAAGCTGAGTCATATGGGCCCATGAATGTTTAAAGGTGTATGTGACTGAATGAATTATGTGGTTTTGATACCAAAAAAAGATCTTTTCTAGCTTTTTCCAAGTTGTTGAGGCTACCTTCAATTTGAAAGAAGCTTAAAAGAAATATCTAACTGTTCTAGAGGGTTTCCAAAAGAATTCTGACATATTTTCAGACTGAAACTAGATTCTTTTTGGAAAATATTGATTTAAACAGATATAATAGATAAAAATAGAAAAAAGCCTAAAAATGGGTCCTAATAATTCCTTTATTGGAATTTATATTTTCAATATGCTTGCATAAATTTGGAGAAAATATTTTAAGCTCAGTGAAAGAAAGATTGCAGCTATATGTCAGGTTTGGCTATGAAACAATAAGTAAAAAGTACTAATATTTTACTTATTGTACTCTGAATTTTTAAATTTAGTTGAATAAAAAAGTAATTATAATATAGAATTATTATAATTATGGTGTAAAAATATTTATTTTATTTGAATAAATAGAATAATATAAATTAAGATAGATTTATTAATATATTTATGGCAATTTATTATTTTTACCAACAAATAATGAATGCATAAAAATCCTTTATTTAATAACAAAAAAATTTATAACAATAATATTACTAATATTAAAACTATATATTAATATAAATAATATTTATATTAATAAAAGAGTTATTGAAAATAATAATAAAGAAAATAAAATATTACAAAAAGAGAAAATAAACTACTTTTAACAGTTAAGATAATGATTTTGGTTAATTTTATGCCTAATAATATGAACAAAACCTATTTAAACTGTATTTACAATAAAAAATAGATAGAATTACAAATTTAACTATTTTTACATGGATTTGAAGATACTTAGAAGAATTTAACAAAAACAATGAAATATTGGATTGAAACATAAAAGCTACTGATTACTAAAAAGTGGATATTTGTTTCTTAAAAATGTAATAGCTCTATATATAACTAATAAATAAATTACCTTTTATTATAATGTTTTAGTGTTTCTGATGCATCTGAGGGGGAAACAGAGGAAGAAGAGGTCCTTTTATATTGAACAAACTTCCTTCTAGTGACCAGCTACCTTTGAGTATATGTTTACTGATAGTATCCTCTGGAATTGATCAGTACTTTGAGGTTTGGTGATAATTACATCACTATTGAGCCCTTTTCTCTTATTATTACACCATTTTTTAGAATTATCACTGTAGCTCTAATATGATGACATCATAAGCTTTCAAATTGATTCATTTTTGTGGATTATATCAGTTTCAGTCATTTAATACTAGTATACAGCTGCTTCATTGCTTATTTGGCTGTTAAAATTAAAAGAAGATTAGAGTTCATGATCATAAATGATAAATTTTTAGCATACAATTTGATCCTTAATAACTTTTAAGTTATTCATGCTACAGCAAGTCAGAGAGAGAGTTAATTCTAATGGCTTGGAATTCTATTACTAATTTTACAAGAGAATTTCATTACATAATTAAAATTGCTTTTTTGATAATTTTTCTTGTAGCTATACTTTTCTGTTGAAATTTACTATTTTAGACTTCAAACCATTATTTCATGGTGTTTTACCTTTAATATTATAATAAAGTTTATATCCTTCTTCATGTATAATATAGTAGAATCTGAACCTGTAATTTTTCAAGATTGGACCATTTTTAATTGAAAGTGGTCAACAGCTGTTGCAATTTTTACCAATATCCCCTTATAGGTTTTAGCCTTGTTTTTAAATTGCTGAAAAAGGTTTGTATATTCATTCTAACAGTTATTTTGTTGTAACTTTCCTTTTGATTCAACTTTTTATCCTGTGTAATTCAGAAGATATGAGCTAAAACACATGAATATTTCACTGATCATAAAAGTGCTTACATCCAGGTTACCTCAGTAAGGATTGATGTTACAGATATGAAATAAAGATTTCATATATGTAGGTTTTAATGGGGAATTCAATTGGGAAATTAATTTCACATGTTTATCCATTGGTTCATGAGATAATCAAGAATTATGTTTTTTATGGCATTTTTACTTATCTTAAGATTAAAATTTCAACTCTTATTAGTAAAATAAGATTTATAACGTTGTTTTGAGACCTTTTTGGATATGTGGGAATATCAAAAAGGCTCACATTACATGCCACCAAAAAATAATTGTACCAAAATCTGATATAGTTAATTAGGGTATCATCTACTGTCCTAACTCTTCAATACATGTTTTTGGAATTTTGGCTCAATAATTCTTAATCTCCTTATTCTTTAGGTCTTCTTTCATGTATTAACCCTCTAAGTCATATTTAAGAATTAGTTATCCATTTTTAAAGTAGCCACTCATCTTCTTGAGTTGGGTTTCTGTACCTCACAAGGTATTCCCCTTCTTTTTTTCTTGTCCTCATTTCTTTAAAGACTTTCATAATTTTATTTTATTTTACTTTTTCTGGAGGGGGAATTTTAAGTAGTGGTTCATTAATTAGGGGAAATAATTTCTTTTCATTTTAACCATAAGGTTTTATCAGGCTTACAGGGAAAGCTGGGTTTTTATTCATTAATTCAACTGTTAATTCCAGTTATACAGCGCTAGGGCCATGCAGGGATCTTATCAAAAAAGGGCATGCAAAGGAATATGTTAGTTTCTTTGGTCCTGTAATTTAAGGTTTGTCCAGAAAACCCTTGATAATAGTAGAAATATCAAGAGTACTATGACTGTCCTCAATAGAAAGATATAATATAATAAAATATTATAACCACAAAATTAAATATAATTATTATAAATAATTATATAAAAACATAAATTTAATTATTATTATGTAAAATAATAATAATAAAAAATATCAAATTATAATAAATTATAATTATTCTATTATTGTTATAGTCACTGACAATTATAACAATAAGAAGTGTAAAGCTCTTAATGAGACAATTACACGTGGAAAATATAAATATTTATCCACTTACAAATAATATATAAATACTAGCTATAAAAGGATTAAGACACACACTGTGCAGAAATAATTCTTATAGAAAAATTCTATATAAAAAAACTAATAATAGATAAAAAAAGATATAGAGCTTTAAAGAAAACTTACTTATAAAATATATTTAATACAACAAGTCAAATACAACAGTTATTATATTAAATAATTATTATAAGTTAAAAACACTCCAAAAATCAATATTTTCAAAGATAAAACAGCTTTTTATAATAAAAGAGTTTTTGAGAGGAATTTGTGGATTTTAAAAGATATTTCAAAGACAATAATCTTATAAAATAAAATATATTATAGGTGATTACAACAATAATGTAATTTCTATGATTCAAATATTTAATCTAAGATTTATAAAGAATGAAATACTTAAGAAATACTTTAATAATAAGATTTTCTATATAATGAAGCTTTACCCGTTTGAATGTCTAATATGATTGGATTGATAATTGATGATGTAAAAAAACAGTGATGAAAGACTCTTTTTATGTCTAAGGATCAGCTCTCATGATTCATAATGGATGTAGAGGGCGTGCGCAGGTCAAAAATGAAAAACCATGCTTAAAAATAAGGTTCTTAACTTTAGGTAGCTCATTTAGTATTCAAATTTAAAGTTACCTGTGTTATTCTTAGCTCCAAGTAGCTTTAATACTCATTTAAGTTAATTATCTTACGTTTTTATATAAAATAAGTTTATTTATATTCAATTTATCACCTGAACAGCTTAAAAATAGAGTTTCAAGCGGAAATCTCTTAAACTCAATTTTTAATTAATTTTTAAAGAAATATTAATTTTCTTTAAGTATAATTAAAAGAGTCAATTTCCAGGCTAATTACCCAGGAATTCTATTTTTAAAAGATACTTAAAATTCAATTTATATACACCAAATATTGAATTGTAAGTTGTGTGAAAGTTTCAAGCAAATCCATTAAGAATTAGATTTTTAACAAATTTTTGAAGTTATTACTATTTTTCCACATAAAATAGCAATACACACCAAACCTTAGCTTTTGATAAGGTTTTAATGCTTGTAACCTTAAGGGTTTGAGATTATTGAAGCTTTCACAGGTCTCAAAACTTTGATATCAAGCCTGAATATTGGGATTTACCCTTTGGAAGATTGAAATTCCTGTCCAAATTGGGTTAAACCCAGTTTAAACCTTAAGGTTGGATCAAAGTCTAATCTTAAAGTTTAAATAAGGTTGAACATCCTCCAATACAGGTGGCAAACCTTAATTGAATCCTTGCAGATCCAAAAAATTGGGTACCCCAGCGCTGTTTGGTCTTTTTCCTTTGTCCCACCTTTTTGCATGGATTTTGCCCTTTTATTTATTTAAACCCATACTATGCCCTTAAACCCTTTTAAATTGAGCTCATGCAGGATTTACATTCTGTATGGCAAATCCTCAGCTAATTCAGTAAATATACACAACACCTCGATTTTAAATAAAATTTTGGTAAGTTTGCATAAACCTTATGCAACTTTAAATTTAAGCTTATTTCAGCTTAAATTTAACAATTTGAAAAAATTGTTAAAAAAGTTGCATTAGTACTGTGAGATTCTCAAATATTCTAATAACACAAGAAATAAGTGTTTTTGGGTATAACACCCTATGGGTGTACCCTAGGTCATTTTTGGTGTAGAATCCAAAAATGGCATACTATGTATAGCTTTGTTTATTGAAAAAAAAATTATACTTATTCTTTATGATTTTTTATTATAAATTCAATTCAAAAGTCTGTTGAAGACTAAATCAACTTTATATAAAGTCATTTGTGGCCTTATGGGTATGTTATACATACCTCACAGGCTCACATTCCCTACCACCAAAAATCATTGTACCACAATTTTGTTTTGGTAGTATACCCCCAAGTTAATTGGGGGGGTATAATCCACTGTCCACCCTCTCTACTTATAGCTCAAGTATGTAAAGCACACAATTCAGATGTTTTATTGAGGAATTGGTCTTTTCTCATGTCTAAATCTTCTGAGAAACGTTCGGGAATCAGGTATCTTTTGTTCTACAATCCATTCATATTCATGTTGTGGATTTCTGTACCTGACAAACTATTCTCTTTCATTTTCCCCCTAAGTCTTCTTTCTTTCAAGACTTTTAGTACTTTCTTCTCTTCACTCTGATCAAGTGGAGGTACATCTAAGGGTGTTTCAATTCTCAAAGGAAATAATTCCTTATCACTTGAAGTGTAATGCTTTACCAGACTAACAGGAAATGTTAGATTTTTGTTTTCCAATTCTCCTGAGAGTTCTACCTGTACTGCATTTCTCCCATGAAGGGCTTTAATAATAAATGGTCCTGCAAAGGAATATTTCAATTTCTTTGGACCTTTAATATTATGAAAGTTCAAGGTTGAAACTAGTATTAAGTCCCCTACTTTGAATTCTGGGGGTTTATGACTTTTGTACAATTTCTGTTTAGCATATTCAAAGGCATCATTCATCCTTTGATTTTCATGATCCCTTACTTTATCAAGCAATAAATTAAAGCTTGAAGCAGTTGGATGAATATCAACTAAATTTTTCTTCAAAGTATTAACTGGAAGCTTAGGGTTCCATCCTTTTTCCAACATTTCAGGAGTTTTTCCTGTTGAAGCATGGATGGAGGTCTTATAGGCTAATTCCAATGCTGGTATAAGAGTACACCAATCATGGGTAAAGCCATCAAAATCTTTAAAATCCAGGCCATGAGCACAAAATCTTCTGATCATGTCCTCAAGGGTTTGTATCATTCATTCTGATAGCCCATCTGTTTGTGGATGGTATGCTGTTGAGAATGATAATTTTTTACCCAAAAGCTTATGTAGATTAGTCCATAAGGCTGATGTGAATTTTGGGTCTCTATCACTAATGATAGTTTTAAAGAGACCAGTATGAGATATAACTCTGTTCCAAATCAAAAGAGATGTATCCATAGATGTGTCATCTTTATGACATGGTAAAAAGATTGGTGTTTTGCTATATCTGTTCACAATGACAAGACATTCTGTAAGGTTTGACCATGAAACAATAAGTAAAAATTACTAATATTCCACTTATTGTACTATGAATGTCATTATAAATAAGATAAAAAATAATTATAATAATAAAGAATTACTATAATTATGGTGTAAAATAATAATAATAATAATTATATCATTAAATAAATATAATAATATAATTTATATTATAAACAAAAATATATATAAAATAAATATATTAATATATTAAAAAGCACTTTAGTATTGTTACCAACAAATAATAAAGGTGTAAAAAATTGTTTTTTATTAACAAAAAACAATTAATAACAATAATATTACCAATATTAAAGTTACAAATTAATATAAATACTATGTATATAAATTATAGAGTTATTAAAAATTAAAAATAGAAATAACCTACTTTTAATGCTTAATACAATAATTTTGAGTGTTTTTACGCCTAGAAATGTAAATACAACTTATTTAAATTGTAGTTACAATAAATATTAAGAGATATTACAAATTTTCTTGGTTTTATGTGGAATTGAGGTTTTTGAGAGAAATTTAAACAAAAAAATTCAATAATTGTAATAATCACGTCAAAGATGAAGATTATTATAAGATGATCTTTGGTCTTTAATAATATAAAAGTTCTATATATAAAGAATAAAGAAATTACCTTTTCATTTAATGATTTAATGTTTTGTAAGCGTCTGGGGTGAAAACAGAGTAAAAAGAGCTCTATTTATAGTAAATACCTCCCTCCTAAAGTCGAACAGACTTCTAGTAGACGTGCACTGATCATATCCACTGGAATTGATCAATATTTCAAGGTTTGGTGATGATTACATCATGATCAAACCATCTTATCTCATTATTACTCCATTATTTAGAGTGATCACTATAACTTTAAGTTTGATGATGTCAAGGCTTTGCAGAACCCCAAAATTTGTGGATTTTATTAGTTTTAATAATAAACTAACAGTATTAACCAGTTTAATCACTCATATGACTGTTAAACTTAATTTAAGAATACAGTGAGTGATCATAAATGATCAAGTTAGGCTCAAACTTTGATCTTTAATAACTTTTAAGTTTTACACGCTACGGAAATTCAGAGAGTGAATTTTAATAGCTTGGCATAAACTAATTATGATTCCAAGAGTATTTTATTACATCATCAAAACTCTATTTTTGATGATTTTTCTTGTAACTCATCTATTCTGTCAACATTTAATATTTTAAACTTCAAACCATGATTTCAAGGGGTTATACCTTGAATAATATAGTGAAAAATACATCTTTCTTCACCAATGAGCTAGTAGAACTGAACTGTCTACTTTTTTTATAAGTTTGGACCACTTTCACAACAAAGTGGTCAACAGCTCTATTGATTTTAATCAATAATCCCTTACAGGTTTTAACCTTGTTTATAGCTTGTAAAATAAACTTGACATCTGTATTCCTACAGTAATTACGTGATGACTTTCTTTTTGGTTCATCACTCTATCATGCATATTTCAAAAGATATTAGCTAAAATCCTTGAATATATGCATTGACCAAAAAAGTGCATATATTCTGCTTAACTCCTTAAGTGTTAACTTTGGAGTTTAGCTTCTTAATTGTTTTATATGTGGAATCTTATGAAAAATCCAATGGTACCATTAATTTCACATGTTGTTTCATTGGGTTTTGAAAGAATCAAGGATTTGTGTTTTCTATAAGGTATTATTACTTATAACTTATTAAATATTGACTTTACAGATATGCCATAAAAATGGTATATGTGTATTTTACCATGGGGAATTCAATGGTATAATTTATTTCACATGTTTATTCATTGGGGCTTGAGTTAAACCAAGCTTTATGCCAATTTATGGCATTTTTGTAGCTTTAAGGTACTTTATTTTTAATGTATAATTATTTTAAATGTTTCTTGTGACCTTTTTGGGTATGTGGTCATATCTCAAAGGTTCACACATTCATTGTACCATTTATCAACTCCAGGTGGTAAGGCAGCTACACAATCCATATGAAACACCTCCCATGGGGTACTTGGTTCTTGGATATGAATCATCAAACCAAATCTTTTACCAGTAGCTTTATTGGCTTTCTGGCATCTATCACAACTATGACAGTACTCGATGACATCTTTTCTCCAAGATGGCCACCAGGAAAATGTCTTAATTCTTTCCATTGTTCTGTCTTCTGACAGATGTCCAGAATAAATGTTATCATGGCATTCTAGCAGTATTGTATTAATTAAAATTCTACTACACAGGACCATGACACATGTGTGTTTAGATCTATGATATAAAATAACATCAAATAAATGGAATATACCATTGTCATAAGATGTTTTCAAAATATCATCCAGAGAATTAGCCAAAGCTGCATCTTTGCAATCTTTGTCAAGTAGAGAAGTAAGATTTTGACAATTCTTATCCATATTGTAGCTTTCTCTAACTTCTTAAAAGAATTCTGTCCCAACATCTGCGATGTTAATTCCTTCAATTGAAATCTGGGGCTCTGCACCTGTGGGAATATAGGCAGAATTATCAAGAGTATTGGGTAATGCCCATCTACTCAAGCCATCAGCATTCTTGTGAATATTTCCAGCTTTATGTACTATGGTCATATTGCCTCTATACTCCTGAATAGAAATCTGCTATCTTAACATGTGTCTGTTTGGATTTTGCATGTTAAGAAGTAATTTTACTGCATTACAATCAATAATTACTTCAAACACACTACCATCAAGCTAATAATGAGCTTTCTCCAGAGCCCATACAAGGCAAAGGCACTCCATTTGGCTGGGTCCATATCTGGCTTCAGTAGGTTTTATTTGTCTTGAAATAAAGCAAATTGGAACTTCATAAGGTTTGTCATTGACAATTTGAACTTGATGAAGAGCTGCACCTAGGCCCTCACCACATGCATCAATATACAGCTTGAAAGGAAGTTTCCAGTCTGGCATTAGTAGTAATGGTGCATGTCAAGGCATATCTGATCTTCTAATATTCTTGAATCCTTTCCTGTGTCGTTTCAAAGACAGTTTTTTGATCACAAATTTTGTACAATGATCTGGCATGGACTGCGAAATCTTTAAGGTGTTGCCTGTAATAACTGGAAAACCCTAAGAAAGACATGACTTATTTTTTGCTCTGGGGTATTTGTTTCAGAGACACTGCAGCCACGTTGTTTTTATCAACACCAAGGCTCAGTCCTGAGACTACATGTCCTAGAGCCTTCAGCTCATGAAACCCAAAATTACATTTTTTAAGAGATATTTTCATGTTCACTTGAAGAATTTTCTTAAGTACTAATGAAAGTCTCTCTAAATGCAACTGCCAGGTTTCTGAGCAAATGATAATGTCATCAATATAAATGATTAACCATCCCTCTGATAATTCATGTGGGAAAATGGTATTAATCGTTCTTTGGTAATTAGAGGGTGCATTTTTAATACCAAAGGGCATCCTCAAGTATTCATAAATAACACAATGAGCAATAATCCTCAAGAATTTTGTAGCATGAGGTGTTAAAACATTATGATGGAAGCCTTTAAGAGCATCCATAGAGGTAATAAATTTTGCTTTGGATAATTGAGTCAAAGTCTCATGGATTCTAGGAATTGGATACCTATCTGGAATAGTGTAGGTATTCAATGCTCTAAAATCACCAACCATCCTTGATTTATCAATATGCCAAGTAATGATTACGGGAGTTGTGACTTCTACTTCTTCATTGTGTCCAGCTTTCCTAAGAACTCCCAGTTTCATTAGTTCATTGATATGACTTTTTAATGCTTCTCTGGCCCTAGGGCTAGCTGGGTAAGCTGGTTATCTTAAAAGTGGAGGGTAAGGTCTTTCCGCATTAAGCACAATGTCCACTTCATGGCCTTTGATAGCACCAAGTGGTTCATTATCAGAAGCAAAGGCTTCTCTGTATTGAAATAAAATTTCAATAAGTTCTTCCTTCATTTCTGGGCTTAATTCAGGACTAATTTGTGTTTCAATTAATTGATCTGACACAAATTGTTCTTTATCAACATTTTTTACTTGTCTAATGACAGTTATTTCCTTGTTTTCAGGAGGGAAAGCAAATTTTTGCCTTTTATTTTCCCCTATAGTGAAGTATCTGTCTTTACGATTATTAATATCAATACCATAGATATTGAGATAATTATTTCCAAGTATAAAGTGTTGTGAAGTACAATTATTCATAAAAAAAAATTCAACTCTTAATCTGATAATTCCTGTAGGGTGAGGGAATATAATTTCTGCTTCAAATATACCCAAGGGGTGCATATTTTGGCTGGCACTGCTGAATTTTATACCTTAAATTGGCATTAACTTGTCTTGCCAATTGTTATGAATCTTGTCAAGATAATCGTTTCCAACACAAGTACAAAAAGCACCTGAGTCAAGATGTATCTTGGCTTTTATGTCGTTCATCACAATATTAGTGATACAAGATGATCCAGCTGTATAGCCTTTACCTCTGGCTTGTTTGGGTTTCTGAATTTTAGCATCTTGCACATGTATGAGATCCATACATTAATCACTGTACTGTGGTAAGTGAGTATTTACTTCTGTGACTTCAAAGGAAATATTAATATTTTCTATACTAAGGTCATCTGGCATTTCCTCCTCTTCAGAAGGCTCAGAATCACTTTCATGTACAGAGACATCTTTTTTTCTTTTGTGTCATCTTTTCCAATTGCTATCTCATTGATTCTTGTCTTTTCAGGACAATTATTAGCCAAATGAGATGTACTTCCACACTTATGACATTTCAAAGGAGCTTTTTCATGTGTTTTATTTGGTTTTGGAATTGGTCTCCCACTGGTCTTGTTGCCCATTGGGGGTTTGTACCAATTTCTACAAATTTTTGTTCTAGTAGTGATGTCCTCCATAGCATTAATATAATCTTCTGTAGATCAAGGCTCAATAAATATTCTTCTTATAGCATGCTCAAGGTCACCACCACACTTTCTTAATATACTTTTAGGTACCATTGTTTCATACATATCAGGATGAAGGGCAGTTAATCTGTCCTTTTGTTTAAGAAACCAAGACATGGGCCTTTCCCTCTCAATATTAAAAATGGCTTCTTCAAAATAATTTTCCATTTTAAATCTCCAGGAATCATTTATCCATTTGGAAATAATTTGTTCTTTTCACAATGGCCAAGAATGTTTACCATGGTCTTGTGTCATTTTGTAATAGCATTTCTTTGCTGATTTGGTAAACAATGAGTGTAATCTGGCACTTATTTATTCATCTGGTATGTTAAAGTCCTCTTTAAACATATAAATTGTTTTCATAAATTTCATATGATTATATTCCCCCTCACCGCTGAAGGTTGGCCATTCCTCTAGTCTTGTAATGTCTTTAAAATTGCAAGCAGTTTCTACTTCTGCATTACTTGAAATTGTATGATGTAAGTCATTATTCAAGTTTAGCACATTTCTTTCAATAATTGGTGTAGACTGCCTTGGAAAATCATTCTTCAGTGATATGTTATTAATGATTGATTGAATATCTTCTTTCAATTCAAGTCTTGCTTTATCTTTTTTTTCCAATTGTTCTTGGAAAAGAGCTGCATTGTGCCCAGTTGAGTTTTCCAAGTTTTGAACTTGTATCCTTAATTCTTTTAAATGTCTAGGTATAAAGGAAATAAAATTGTCATTTGGTTGATTGAGTAAGGTAACCTTAGACTCAATTCTTGCACAAATTTGCATCAAAGACAGAATATTGTATTTATTAACATTTTCAAGGCCAATAATGGTCTTTTGTGACTCTTTTACTTGCAGTATCTCATTACCCAGCTTTTGTTGGATATACTCAAATGTTTTAAGCTTTGTTATAATTTCTTTATTACAAGTTTCAATTTGGATTACAAGCTTTAAAAGATCTACTTCTTTGGAAAAGATTGGCTTAATCTTTCCTCTTACTTGTTTTTGAATTCCATCAGAGTTCTTGCCATATTGAGCACATTGTCCATGGATGTATTCTCTTTCTTGGGAATCCTGTAATTCTGCGGGTAAGGCTTGTTCCACTTGGGCTTTGCCTTTTGCTTGCCCTTCTGGTTGGTCTTTGGGGCTTACTTTGACTTTTTTGGTACTTGTTGAGGCTTGGGGAGCTTCGACTGGGCTGTTTTCTCTGCCTCGGGCCAACTTCTTCTGTTCCTCTGATGACGTGCTTTGGTTTTTCAACCAAGATTTTATCTGTTGGACTTTTCCTTTGCAAGACATGGGTGTCCAACCCTTCACAAGTTTGTCTGTCTTCTATGGACCCATGAACTTCTTCACTTGAAGATATGAGTTCATGGTTCCTATAAAAAGCCAATATTAAGATAAATATGGCAATTTTAAGTCAAAAAACAGTAAAATAAGGTCTAGAATATGATTTATGTCCCAAAAACTGGTTAAAATCACGTCCAGGCCCCCAAATGTAAGGTTTGTCCAGAAAACCCTTGATAATAGTAGCAATATCAAGAGTACTATGACTGTCCTCAATAGAAAAATATAATATAATAAAACATTATAACCACAAAATTAAATATAATTATTATAAATAATTATATAAAAACATAAATTTAATTATTATTATGTAAAATAATAATAATAAGAAATATCAAATTATAATAAATTATAATTATTCTATTATTGTTATAGTCACTGACAATTATAACAATCAGAAATGTAAAGCTCTTAATGAGACAATTACATGTGGAAAATATAAATATTTATCCACTTATAAAGAATATCTAAATATTATTTATGAAAGAATTAAGACACACACTTTGCAGAAATAATTCTTATAGAAAAATTCTATATAAAAAAACTAATAATAGATAAAGAAAGATATAGAATTTTAAAGAAAACTTACTTATAATATAGATTCAATACAACAAGTCAAACCACAACAGTTATTATATTAAATAATTATTATAAGTTGAAAACACACCAAAAATAAATATTTTTAAAGATAAAAAACTTTTTATAATAAAAATTATGATTAAAGAGTTTTTGAAAGGAATTTGTGGATTTTAAAAGATATTTTAAAGACAATAGTTTTTTAAAATAAAATAAATTATAGGTGATTACAACAATAATCTAATTTTCATGATTTCAATTCTTTAATTTAAGATTTATAAAGAATAAAATACTTAAGAAATACTTTAACAAAAAGATTTTATATATAATAAAACTCTACCTGTTTAAATGTCTAATATGATTGGATTGATAATTGATGATGGACAAAAACACTGATGAAAGACTCTTATTATGTCTACAGAGCAGCTCTTATGATTCATAATGGATTTAAAGGGCGTGATCAGATCAAAACTGAAAACACATGCTTGAAAATAAGGTTCTTAACTTAAGGTAACTTATTTTTAATTCCAATTGAAAGTTAACAGTGTTATTCTTAACTCTAAGTAGCTTTAATCCTCATTTAAGTTAATTATTTTAGTTTTTAATATAAAATAAGTTTATTTATCTTAAACTTAATCACATGAATGACTTAAAAATAGAGTTTCAAGCAGAAAACTTCTAAACTCAATTTTTAATTAATTTTTAAAGAAATCTTAATTTTCTTTACGTATAATTAAAAGAGTAAATTTCCAGGCTAATTACCCAGGAATTCTATTTATAAGAAATACTTCAAATTTGATTTATATACAGATAATATCAAGCTGTAAGCTGTGTGGGAGATTCAAGCAAATCCATTCAGAATTGGATTTTTAATGAATATTTGAATTTATTACTATTTTTCCACATAAAATAGCAATACACATCAAACCTTAACTTTTGATAAGGTTTTAATGCTTGTAACCTTAAAGTTTTAAGCTTATTCATGCTTTGACAGGTCTCAAAACTCTAATATTAAACCTGTGTATTGGGATTTACCCTTTGGCAGCTTGAAATTCCTGTCCAAATTGGGTTAATGCCAGTTTAAACCTTAACGTTGGATCAAGGTCTAATCTTAAAGCTTAGATAAGGTTGAAAATCCTCCAATACAGGTGGACAACCTTAATTGAATCCTTGCAGATCCAAAAGGTTGGGTACCCCAGCTCTGTTTGGTCTTTTTCCTTTGTCCCACCTTTTTGTGTGGATTTTGCCCTTTTATTTATTTAAAGCCATACTATGGCCTTAAACCCTTTTAAATTGAGCTCATGCAGGATCTAAATTCTGTATGGCAAATACTCATCCAATTCAGTAAATATACACAACACCTCAATTTTAAATGAAATCTTGGTAAGTTTGCATAAACCTCATGCAACTTTAAATTTAAGCTTATTTAAGCTTAAATTTAACAATTTTAAAAAAATGTTAAAAAAGCTACATTAGTACTGTGAGATTCTTAAATCTTCCAATAACATAAGAAATAAACCTTTTTGGGTATAACACCCTATGGGTGTACCCTAAGTCATTTTTGGTGTACAATCCAAAAATGGCATAATATGTATAACTTTGTTTATCCAAAAGAAAGATATACTTATTTTTTATTATTTTTTATTTTAAATTCAATTAAAACGTCTGTTGAAGACTAAATCAACTGTATATAAAGTCATTTGTAGACTTATGGGTATGTTATACATACCTCACAGGCTCACATATAATATTGCCAAAGCTCAAAGTCAATACTAAGAATAGGTATCCTATCTTAAAATTAGGTGGCTTGTGACTTCTGTCCAAACTTTTTTTAAATATTGTAAAGAATCTTGCATACATATATTTGCATGATGTCTTGCTCTTTCAAGCATTATGTTAAAACGTCTTGATATTGTATGTATATCAGCCAAGTCCTTTTTTGAGAGTTTCATAAGGTAGTCTTGGGTTCCAACCTTTTTTCAATGTTGCAGGTGTTTTACAAGTTGAAGAATGAATTTATGTCTTATATGCCAGTTTAAGAGCTGGTATAATATTAAACCAATCATGAGTAAGACCATCAGAGTATTTATACTCTAAGTAATAAGCACAGAATCTTCTAATCATTTCTTCTAGAGCTTTTATCATTATTTCTGATAGTCCATCAGTTTGAGGGTTATATGCTGTTGATAATGATAAATTTGTGCCAAATAAGTTATGGAAATCTTTCCATAAGCTTCAGTTAATTTTGGATCTCTATCACTTATGATATTTTGGAATACGCCGGGATGGTTAATAAATCTATTCCATAAAATTATGGCTGTTTCCATAGCTGTGTCATCTTTATGACATGGTAATAACATTGGGGTCTTGTTGTGCCTATCAACTAATACTAGGCATGTATTAAAACTTCTATCTCCTCCTGGAGGTAAAGCTGTCACCCAATCCATATGAACTATTTCCTATGGGGATTTTGGCTCTTGGATTTGGATCATAATTCCAAATTTCTTTCCTGTGGCTCTGTTTTCCTTTGGCATCTATCACAGGTTTGGAAGTATTTTGAAACATCTTTTCTCAAATTTAGTCACAAAGAGAAGGTTCTCACCCTTTTTCATGTCCTATCTTCTGAGAGATGTCCAGAAACAACACTATCATGGCATTCATGTACTACAGTGTTTATTAAAGATCTATCTCTCAAGGTCATGACACATGTGTATTTGGTCCTATGATAAATTTTTCCATCAAGAAGATGAAATCTTCCTTCATAATATGATTTTTCAAATAATTCATCTAGCTTTGAATATAATGATGTGTCTTTGAAAGATTTAATTAAGAGTTGGAATAATATATGACAGTTATTTTCCATATTGTAGCTTTCTTTGACTTTATTAAAGAATTCTGTGCCAATTTCTGTAACACATACTCCTTGTATATATGATTTTCATCCTGTGGGACCCATGCTGGGTTCTCAGGTGTATTTGATAGAGCACATTTGCTAAGACCATCAGAATTCTTATAAATATTTTTATATTTGTTGGCTCTAGTCATATTTACTATATACTCTTGGCTAGCAATCTGCCATCTCAGCATATGTCTATTTGGTGTCTTAATGTTTCATGAAGATTTTATAGAATTACAGTCTGGAATCACATCAAAGAATGTTCCATCTAATTAATAGTTTAACCTTTCTAAAGTTCACACTAAGAAAAGTAATTCCATTTGGATTTCTCCATACATTGCTTCTGTTGGCTTAATTTGTCTTGAAATGAAGAAAATTGTTCCTTCAACAAGATTATCATTGATGATTTGTGTCTGGTACAGTGCAGCACCTAGCTCCTCTCCACAAGAATCTATGTATAGCTTGAAAGCTAGCTTCCAATCTGGAATTAAGAGAAAAGGGGCATTTGTGAGGGCTTTTTAAGCTCCTCATATGCTTTAACTCTTTCTTCAGTAATTTTATAAAATTTTTGTTGATCACACAGGTTATACAACAAAGAAATCTCAATAATTATAATAAAATATGATTATTCTATTTTTGTTATGGTCACTGACAATTATAAAAATAAGGAGTGTAAAGCTCTCAATAAGACAATCAAATTGTCAAAATAAGAATATTTAACCACTTATATATAATACATACATATCATTTATAAAAGAAATTATTACACACACTGTGCAGAAATAACTCCTATAGAAAAATTCTATATGAAAAAATATATATAAAAAGGATTTAGAACTTTAGAGAAGACTTACTTATAATATTTATTCAACACAAATTGTCAAACAACAACAGTTATTATATTAAATAAGGCTCATAAGTTAAAAACATTCCAAAACTCAATATTTTAAAAGATAGTAACAAGCATTTTATGATAAAATAAGAATCAAGAGTTTTGAGGAAGAACTTGTGGATTTAAAAATATAATTAAGACAATAATTTCATATGATAAAATATATTATTGGTGATTACAAAAATAATCTTATTTCTATTATTTCAATTCTTCAAATGAAGATTAAGAAAAAAATACTTAAGAAATTACATTAATGATAAGATTTTATAATTAATAAAATATTATTTGTTGAAAATTTCCAATTTATTGGGATGATGATTTGTTATTGGCCATAATAGTGATGTGTGGACTCTTTATATGCCAGAAGATCAGCTCTCATGATTCATAATGGGTATAGAGGGTGTTCTCAGGTCAAAACTGAAAAAACCATACTTAAAAATAAGGTTCTTATGTTCAGGTAACTTATTTTTAATTCTAATTTAAAGTCATAAGTGTTATTCTTAACTCCAAGTAGCTTTAATCCTATTTTGGATCCATTATTTCAAGTTTTAATATGAAATAAGTTTATTTATATTAAAATTCATCACATGTAAAACTTAAAAATAAAGGTTTAAGCAAAAATATTTTAAACTGAATTCTTAATTAAGCTTTAACAAAATCTTGATTTTCTTAGAAATAATTGAAATTATTAATCTCAAGGATAATTACAAATTGAACACTCCTAAAAAATATACCCATATTTTAATTTATACACAGATAAAATAAGTCTTTGACCTGTGTGAAATATTCAAGCAAATCCATGAAAAATGGCATTATTAATGAATTTTTGAAGTTATTGCTATTTTACATGGAAAATAGCAATAAAAACCAAACCTTAACTTTTGATAAGGTTTTGATACTTTTAACTTTGAAGTTTGGAACTTATTCAAGATTTTTAACATTAATTAAGCTTTGATGGTTCTTAAAACCTTGATTTCAACATTGCATATTGGGATTTAACTTTTGGAAGCTTAAAATTCCTGTCCAAATTGGAATAAAGACAGTTTAAACCTTAAGGTTGGATCAGAGTCTACTCTTAAAGTTTGAATAAGTTTGAAGATCCTTCAATACAGGTGGTCAACCTTAATTTAATCCTTGCAGATCCAAAAAGCTGGGTATCCCAGCTCTATCTAGTCTTTTGCCTTTGTCCCACTGTTCTGTGTGTATTTTGCCCTTTTATTTATTTAAAGCCATACTATGTCCTTAAACCCTTTTAAATTGAGCTCACACAGGATTTAAATTATGTATGAAAAATCCTTAGCCAATTCAGTGAATATATCAAACACCTCAATTTTAAAGAAAATTTTGGCAAGTTCTCATAAACCTTATGCAACTTTAAGTTTAACCTTATTTAAGCTCAAATCTAACTATTTTAAAAAAATGTTAAAAAAGCTGCAATTTTACTGTGAGATTCTTGAATCTTCTCATTACATAAGCAATATCCATTTTTAGGTATAACACCCTATGGCTCCTCCCTAGGTTATTGTTGGTGTAGAATTCAAAAATGAAATAATAATTATAACTTTGTTTATCCAAAAAGATCTATACATATTTTCTATTATTTTCTATTTCAAATCCAATTGATAAGTCTTTCTAAGACTAAATAAACTGCATAAAAAGTTATTTGTGGCTTTATGGGTATGTCATACTGTGGTATTCCATACCATTTTTTTCACCAGGATCAAGCTTATAGTACCCCATAACAGCAGTAAATCCAGCTCATAGGCAGAATTACAGTCAAATGTTACATTAAAAGGTCAGTTTTACAGCAAGAAAATGGAGTTAATTCATAATACCATGGCACAGGAACCAAAGCGAAGTGTATGTGTTTAAATAAATTATTGAATTTCCTTATGCATATGTAAAAAATTAAGTTACATATAGAAAACTAGTTACAACAGATAGGGTACCACCCTTTGAATTAAACACCCCACCCAGCTTTACACACCCTCTATAGCAACAGGACTCATGCAGCATGAAAATGACACCCACATGAATTACACAACCACCTTGCATTTCACAGAAAAAAGTCCCCTGATGCAAAGCTCAACCCCATGGATTTCCTGAAATTAATTTCCAACACACCCACAGGAGTACCTTATATTATATCCACAGTAACACCACTTGAAACCTTAAAAAAGTCAAAATTCTTTATACCGCTTATTACCTCATGAAAGGTGAAACTACTTACAACAGGCTACATGCCATACACACTCTTATTTAAATCTCAACCACATGACTATGCACAGCATGTGTCAAAATAAAAAATCACATCATCTCTGTGAGCCTTGAGGTATATTTTACATACCCAAATAGGCCACAATCATCTTAAAAAGAAATTTTGAATTATACATAACTCATAAATCATGCATATATTCAAAATTCATCATTCTTGATTTCAGAAAAGATGAATAACTTTTTATTGAGTAAGTAAATCCATGGATTTAAGGCCAGATTTGGATTCTACACTAAAATTCACCTAGGGTAGCTCCATAGAGTGAATAAGCTCAAATTAACTCTTTGAGGTGGTAAAATGGAAAATAATTCAATATCACATCATCAATACCACATAAAAGATCCATGAAAATTTTTGTTTTTCTTAATTTCACGCCAAAATAATGGGAAAGTGAGAAATCCCATGTTACATATACACTAAGAATAGTGTTATGCATGTTTTGAGCACTTAATATCATGGTATTCTTACATGGACTTTTGGTACACCCATAGTGGATATCTCACTTTAAGCTTAAATTACTATTTTGACGTAAAAAATAGGCAAGGGGGACAAAAGACATCAAAGAGAGCCAGGGTACCCAACTTCTGAGGACTCAGAGGCGTGGATAGCTCCAAAGCTTGGTTCCATGGCTGATCTTTACCCAATTGGTAAACTAAACCTCTTTGGGAACTTGGTTACCATGTCACAACTACTGTAAATCTTAAGAAAATAGCAAATAACCTGCTATTTTGACGTGCCAAGGAGGTAAAGAGCTACTTAGACTCCTGTAACCACGTCAATTCTTAATGACTTTCCATGTATAAACCCCAAAAGAGTAATTAAAACCCTTTTTGGACTTGTATCCATTGATTTACCTCATAGCAACCAGTGAAACACTGATATTTGCAATTCTACGTAGAAATGAGGTAAAAACTTCAAAAATTCATTTAAAATACAATTCTTAATGAATCTTTCTGAAACTCTCAGGACCAATGGAGAACTGTATTATATATGGTACAACCAAAAAGAATTACAGTTTTACTAGTAAAATTAAAAGTTTTACTTATAGTCCATTTTTGACCATTCTACGTGAAACACGGAATCTTCAAAAATTCACAGTAATTAAAACCTGTGATGAAATTGGCAATAACATTGATAACTTTGAGTAATCAATGATTATTTTGGAATAAAGGAAGATTTACAGATGTTACTCCTTTTATTCTTAACCATATTGGGGTTGGTAGTCATGTAAAAGCATCAGTTAAGTAATTATGATAATCTTATGTGACAACAGATGATGCCATCATTAATCCAAAAAGGTTTATTGTTTTCTCACTCACTGGTTTTTCAGTTTGCTCCATGGCACGCCTCTGTGAGCTGTTGTTGACTTAAAAGAAGCTTCTTCTTGCTGTTTTTTCCACATCATCATCTTATTAATCATTTATATCAATATTACCAACAAGTAAGTATTAGTTAAAACTTTTCTTAAGTGTTTTATTCTTTCAGAATCAATCAGAAAGACGTGAAATCATAGAAATCAACTATATATTGTTGTAATACATTTATAAATTCATTTTGATCCTCTAAATCCACAATTCTATGTCAAATCTCTCTATCTTATCTTTCAATAAGCTCTTTGGAATATTAGTGAGTGATTTATCTTTAATTCTTAAAGTTTTTCTCTAAAATTAGTTTTCTTCAAGAATTATCATTATAATTATTCTTGCAAAAGATAATTATATATTAAAATAATTTTATTATTTTAATAAAGAAGTTTTTATTATTAAATTCTTCTTGTAATTGATTCTAGTAGACAATTACTTACTCACTGTTAAAATCACTAGTAGTGCTTAACACGTGAAAGAAATAATTCTTTAATTATTTAATTGTGGTTATAATAATATTTTATTATTATATTTCATAAGAACAGACATAGTACTGTTGATTGATAGTAATATTATCATCAGTTTCATAGTCACATCTTACATTTGGGGGCCTGGCCGTGTTTTTTGAACCTTGTACCCTTAATTAATATATTTTTAAGCTCTAAAATATATTAATTTAATAATATTTTTCTTTCATTTTAAAGTTAAAATAATTCTTATTTTTGAAATTGTTTTGGAAATCTTTTTCATTGAGGAATTTGGTTTAATTTTATACTGTTTTTACGTGTGGCTTTTTCACATCCAAAAACTTATAAAATTATTCTTTGAGTTACTCTGAATTAATTTTCATTCAAAATCTTAAATTTTAATTTTTTTTTCTTTAAAAAGAATAATCTTTCTAATATTAAAAAATATAAAACTTATAAAAAATCTTTAAATATTTTAAAAAAAGTATAAAAAATAATTTTTTTTCTCTTTTATAAATTTTTTCTAGTGTCTTTAATCAAATACTGCGCAGCTGGCAACAGACTCAGTAAAAGATATATCACTAGTCCAGAATCTGAAGAAAGTATTGAGGTGCAAATTGCTAAAAGAGGCACCTTATTTAATTCAGAAAAGGCTAAATTACCACCAAAAGGTGTGTATTTTATCTTATATTTTCACTTTTTATCTTTAAATTGACGTGAAAATGGTGCATACCAGAAATGGAAGCAACTATTCAGTCCAACCAGATGGATGTGGACAAGGAAGAGGCAAGACCAAATCCAGAAGTGCCAAATCTTCCACAAGAAAGACACATCTGGAGGATTCCAGAGTTACCCCCCATTCCCCAAGGTCTGTACCAACAGATTTTGATGTAAATTCTGAGCCTGAACTAATTCATGATATTATTTCCAGGGCTGAACCATTTTCAAGTGGCAGCAATAGAAATATATCAATGCCAGTACAAAAATTGGTTCAGAGCAGCCAAGGAAGAGGAGTGGGAAATATGCCCAAGCCTTTGCAGGGTGCCATGAACTCCTACTTACACATCAAGAGCTTTCTGGGTCAGGAGAAGACCATAGAACTCTTAGGAGGATGGAGCCCCCTGTCTTGACAAGGTCAAAAAGATAAAGAATTGGTTGAAGAACCAAAGTCTTTTATCTATAGACCAGAAGAAAGAGTTGGAAATGACTCCATCTTTGGAAACAGAGGGACCAGTGGCGTCTACCAGCTCCAAACCAGCTCCAGAAGTGTCCAAGGACAAGCCCAAGGGACCTCAGAAGAAGAAAGGTCCCAAGAACCATCAAGGCAAAGCCAATTGGCACAGACCTTACCCACAAGGGTACAGGATCCCCAAATTGGAGCCTTCAGCCGTGGACAGTGTCTTCAATATGGCCAGGACTCTTATGGAATTCACAGCCAAGGAGCAGGAAAGGATGAACAGAAACTTTCCACGCAAATAATTGGTGTACAAACTAGTATTAATGTAGAAATTGGTAAACTTGATAAAAAGTTAACTAAAATTGCATCAGATATAGTTGAATTAAAGAAAAATGATAAAACATACATTGAATTGCACCAAGTGACACATGCCAGACTTGACTCAATTACCAATTCTTGCAAAAGAATTGAAAACATGTGCCAAGTTCAGCATGATGAGATGGAAGAATTTTCCATTTTTAAAGTGAATAATCAACTTAAAGTTTTACAAGACGAAGTTTTAAAAATAGTTGATAATACCAATCAATTTGCTATACACTTAGCAAAAAGTGACAGTGAAAGACAGAAGTTGAAGAATGAAATAATTGCAAGTGTGGAACAAATTCATAAGAATCATGAACCACATATGCCAAGACATTCTACACCTTTAACTGAAGAAAAACTTTCTGTTAAGGAAAGTCTCACCCCATTCTTGGGAGAAAATACCTACTCTGCAAAAGACATTCCCAAAATAGAAGAATGGCCAACATTCTCTGGTGAAGGAGAATATAACCATATTGAATTCATCAGGACTATTGATATGCTGCAAGAAGACTTTAATATAACTGATGAAATAATAGTGGGAAAATTACACTGTTTGTTTACCAGAACTGCAAAGAAATGGTATTAAAAAATGAGGATTGATCATGGTAAACATGATTGGTCTTGGTGGAAATCTGAAATGATTACAAAATGGGCCAATAATTCTTGGAGGTTCAAAATAGAAAATGCCTTTGAGGATGCCATTTTTAACTCAGAGAAGGATGAACCACTTACTTGGTTCTTCAAGCAAAAAGACAGATTATCTGCTTTACAACCAGATATGTCTGACACTATGATTAATATGAAAATATTAAGAAAGTGTGGAGGAGAAATGGAACATGCTATCAAAAGCAGATGTGTAGAACCCTGTTCAACAGAAGACTACATTAATGCTATGGAAGATATCATTACCAGAACAATAATTGGTAAAACTTGGTCTAAAATCCCAACAGAATCCAAGATGACCTCTAAGATTCCCAGAGAGGATAAGAGACCAGAAATACCTGTCTTAAAGTGTCATAAATGTGGAAGCACTTCACATTTAGCAAACACTTGCACAAAAAAGACAAAAATCAATGAAGCTCAAGTCATTGAAGAAATTCAGTGTACTGAAGAAAAAGGAGAGTCTGATCAAGATTCTGCAGTCTCTGAAGATACACCAGTAGAGGACTATCCCATTGAAAACATCACAGCTTTCTTTGAGGTCACAGAAATCCACCCCCACTTGCCACAGTACAGTGAGGATTGCTGCAACCTGACCAATATCCAAGATGCCAGAATGTGTAAAACAAAACCTGCTAGAGGAAAGGGTTATACTGCTAGAGCATCCTGTATCACATCAGTCTTGATGAGTGATATTGAAGCCAAAGTAAATTTGAATACAGGGGCATTTTGCACTTGTGTGGGCAAAGATTATCTCCAAATTATACTTCCTGGATGGAAGAACCATCTGTTACCAATAGAAGGTGTACAATTTAGTAGTGCCAGTAACAATATGTACCCCTTGGGTATATTAGACACTAATCTTGTATTCCCACACCCAGCAGGAAGTGTAAGGATGAAAACTGAAATTGTTGTAATGGATAATTGCACATCTCAGCACATCATTCTTGGAAATGATTACTTGAATATCTATGGTATTGACATCAATAACCATAAAGACAGATATTTCACAATTGGGGATAACAAAAGACAAAAATTTGCTTTTTCCAATATGCCAAAACAAATATCTGTGGTATCTTCTGTCAAAGATACTTATAAAGATGAATTTGTGTCTAATCAACTTGTTGAAGCACAGATTAATCCATCTTTGTCACCAAAAATGAGGAATGAACTTATTGACGTGTTATACACATACAATACTGCATTTGCCTCTGATAATGAACCATTAGGTGCTATAAGAGGACATGAAGTTGATATTACTCTTAATATTGACAGACCATATTCCCCAGTACTTAGAAGACCAGCTTATCCAGCCAGTCCCAGAGCTAGAGAAGCCTTGGAGAAACATATCCAAGAGTTAATTCAACTTGGTGTACTAAGGAAAGTAGGCCATAATGAGGAAGTTGAGGTGACAACACCTGTTATCATTGCTTGGCATAATGATAAGTCAAGAATGGTTGGAGATTTCAGAGCATTGAATACCTACACAGTTCCAGATAGTTATCCAATCCCTAGAATCCAAGAAACCTTGACTCAATTATCCAAAGCCAAGTATATAACATCAATGGATGAATTGAAAGGCTTCCATCAAAATTTTTTGAGGCCTAAAGCTAAGAAATTACTTAGAATCATCACTCACTGTGGTATTTTTGAATATCTTAGAATGCCATTTGGCATTAAAAATGCTCCATCTCATTATCAAAGAATGATGAATACCATCTTCCCCACAGAATTGTCTGAGGGATGGCTTATCATTTATATTGATGATATTATCATATGTTCTGACTCATGGTCTTTGCACCTTGAAAGACTTGCACGGGTACTTAACAAAGTTTCAGAAGTGAATATGAAAATTTCACTTAAGAAATGCAACTTTGGTTTTGAAGAACTTAAAGCATTAGGACATGTTGTTTCTGGTTTAAGCTTGGGTATTGACAAAAATAAAGTGGCAGCAGTACTGCTTAAGCCAATAACCCAGGATAAAAAAGAAATGATGTCTTTTCTTGGATTTGCTAGTTACTATAGGCAACATTTAAAAGACTTTGAAATTCTAGCCAAATCACTCTATAGAATCTGTGATCAACAGACTGTATTTGAGATGACACAGGAAAGAATTAAAGCTTATGAGAAGATAAAGAGAGCCCTTACAGAAGCACCTTTACTCCTCATGCCTGACTGGAATATTCCTTTTAAGTTGTACATTGATGCATGTGGAGATGGATTAGGGGCAGCCCTACATCAAGTCCAAATTATTGATGACAAACCTACAGAAGGACCAGTTTGTTATATCTCAAGGCAGATCAAACCAACAGAAGCCAGATATGGTGCAAGCCAAATGGAGTGCTTATGTTTGGTATGGGCACTTGAGAAGTTACACTATTACCTTGATGGTAGTGTTTTTGAAGTGATAACTGACTGTAATGCAGTAAAATCACTTCTTAACATGAAAACTCCCAACAGACATATGTTGAGATGGCAAATAGCTATTCAAGAATATAGAGGAAACATGACTATAGTTCATAAAGCAGGAAAAATTCACAAGAATGCTGATGGACTTAGTAGATGGGCTTTAGCCAACACTCCTGATAACCCAGCTTATGTACCTTTGGAAGCTGAACCACAGATTCCAATTGAAGTAATTAACATAACTGATATTGGAACTGAATTCTTTGAGGAGGTCAGAAAATCTTATAAAAAAGACAAGAATTGCCATATCTTGACTTCTTTATTAGATAAAGACTGCAAAGATACATCTTTAGTTAATGCACTTGATGAAGTTTGGAAAAATTCCTATTCTGAAGGAAGATTTCACTTGTTTGATGGAATAATTTACCACAGAACAAAACATTCTTGTGTTATGACATTGTGCAGTAGATTAATTATCAATACCATTCTTCATGAATGTCATGATAGTATCTACTCTGGACACCTGTCAGAAGACAGAACACTTGAAAAAGTGAAGAACTGTGCATGGTGGCCATCTTGGAGAAAAGAAACCATTGAATATTGCCATACCTGTGACAGATGCCAAAAAGCAAACAGGAGTACAGGCAAGAAATTTGGACTTATGATCCATATTCAAGAACCAAAATCCCCATGGGAAGTTGTTCACATGGACTGGGTAACAGCACTTCCTCCAAGTGGTGACAGAAGTTATAATGCTTGTTTAGTCATTGTAGACAGATATAGCAAAACTCCCATATTCTTACCATGTCATAAAGATGACACTGCTATGGATACAGCTCTTCTTTTATGGAGTAGAGTTATTTCTCATACAGGATTGTTTAAGAATATCATAAGTGACAGAGATCCCAAGTTCACATCTGCACTTTGGACCAATCTTCATAGATTGTTTGGGACTAAGTTATCATTCTCTACAGCATATCACCCTCAAACAGATGGGCTAGCAGAGAGGATGATTCAGACTTTAGAAGACATGATCAGGAGATTTTGTGCTTATGGATTAGAGTTCAAAGACTCAGATGGCTTTACCCATGACTGGTGCACTCTGATACCTGCACTAGAATTGGCATACAAGACATCAGTCCATTCTTCCACAGGACAAACTCCTGCTATGTTAGAAAAAGGATGGAATCCAAGACTCCCAGCAGACACACTGAGGAAAGACTTGATTGACATTCATCCTACAGCTTCCAGCTTCAAGATAATGCTTGATAAAGTAAAACACCACACAAAACAAAGTATGGATGATGCTCTTGATTATGCAAAACAGAAGTGGGACAAGAGTCATAAAGTACCAGACTTCAAAGTAGGGGACTTAGTTTTAGTTTCGACCTTGAATTTTAATAATATCAAAGGCCCAAAGAAACTTAAAGATTCTTATGTAGGACCTTTTGTTATTGTTTCTTTACATGGAACCAATGCAGTTCAAGTGGAATTGAGTGGTGAATTGGAAAATAAACACCCCACATTTCCAGTCAGCTTGATAAAGCCTTACCAACCAGCTGACAAAGAATTGTTTCCTTTAAGAAACCCAACTCCTTTAACTGTACCACCTGTGGAACAGAATGAAGAAAAAAAGATAAAGAAAGTCATTAAAGAAAGGAGACTTAGGGGTAAAAATCAAAGAGAATATCTTGTCAGATATAAAAATACAGTACATGAAGATGAATGGATGGCAGAATCAGAAATACCCGACTCAGATAAACTCTTAAGAAGATTTAGACATGAAAGAAGGCCACAAGCCTGAATATGTCTATAAATGTGCTTTAAATTACTTGATCTGAGTAATGTAAAGAGGTTGGAAAGTGGACATTAACCCCCTTTGGGGCCTTATTCTTTTATCACTAATAAAATTGTGGTACAATTTTATTTTTTGGTGGGAGGGAATGTGAGCCTTGAGGTATATTTTACATACCCAAATAGGCCACAATTATCTTAAAAAGAAATTTTGAATTATACATAACTCATAAATCATGCATATATTCAAAATTCATCATTTTTGATTTCAGAAAAGATGAATAACTTTTTATTGAGTAAGTAAATCCATGGATTTAAGGCCAGATTTGGATTCTACACAAAAATTCACCTAGGGTAGCTCCATAGAGTGAATAAGCTCAAATTAACTCTTTGAGGTGGTAAAATGGAAAATACTTCAATACCACATCATCAATACCACATAAAAGATCCGTGAAAATTTTTGTTTTTCTTAATTTAACGCCAAAATAATGGGAAAGTGAGAAATCCCATGTTACATACACACTAAGAATAGTGTTATGCATGTTTTGAGCACTTAATATCATGGTATTCTGACATGGACTTTTGGTACACCCATAGTGGATATCTCACTTTAAGCTTAAATTACTATTTTGACGTAAAAAATAGGCAAGGGGGACAAAAGACATCAAAGAGAGCCAGGGTACCCAACTTCTGAGGACTCAGAGGCGTGGATAGCTCCAAAGCTTGGTTCCATGGCTGATCTTGACCCAATTGGTAAACTAAACCTCTTTGGGAACTTGGGTACCATGTCACAACTACTGTAAATCTTAAGAAAATAGCAAATAACCTGCTATTTTGACGTGCCAAGGAGGTAAAGAGCAACTTAGACTCCTGTAACCACGTCAATTCTTAATGACTTTCCATGGATAAACCCCAAAAGAGTAATTAAAACCCTTTTTGGACTTGTATCCATTGATTTACCTCATAGCAACCAGTGAAACACTGATATTTGCAATTCTACGTAGAAATGAGGTAAAAACTTCAAAAATTCATTAAAAATACAATTCTGAATGAATCTTTCTGAAACGTTCAGGACCAATGGAGAACTGTATTATCTATGGTACAACCAAAAATAATTACAGTTTTACTAGTAAAATTAAAAGGTTTACTTACAGTCCATTTTTGACCATTCTACGTGAAACACTGAATCTTCAAAAATTCACAGTAATTAAATCCTGTGATGAAATTGGCAATAAGCTTGATAACTTTTAGAAATCAATGATTATTTTGGAATAAAAGAAGATTTACAGATGTTACTCCTTTTATTCTTAACCATATTGGGGTTGGTAGTCACGTAAAAGCATCAATTAAGTAATTATGATAATCTTACGTGACAACAGATGATGCAATCATTAATCCAAAAATGTTTATTGTTTTCTCACGCACTGGTTTTTCAGTTTGCTCCATGGCACGCCTCTGTGAGCTGTTGTTGACTTAAAAGAAGCTTCTTCTTGCTGTTTTTTCCACATCATCATCTTATTAATCATTTATATCAATATTACCAACAAGTAAGTATTAGTTAAAACTTTTCTTAAGTGTTTTATTCTTTCAGAATCAATCAGAAAGACGTGAAATCATAGAAATCAACTATATATTGTTGTAATACATTTATAAATTCATTTTGATCCTCTAAATCCACAATTCTATGTCAAATCTCTCTATCTTATCTTTCAATAAGCTCTTTGGAATATTAGTGAGTGATTTATCTTTAATTCTTAAAGTTTTTCTCTAAAATTAGTTTTCTTCAAGAATTATCATTATAATTATTCTTGCAAAAGATAATTATATATTAAAATAATTTTATTATTTTAATAAAGAAGTTTTTATTATTAAATTCTTCTTGTAATTGATTATAGTAGACAATTACTTACTCACTGTTAAAATCACTAGTAGTGCTTAACACATGAAAAAAATAATTCTTTAATTATTTAATTGTGGTTATAATAATATTTTATTATTATATTTCATAAGAACAGACATAGTACTGTTGATTAATAGTAATATTATCATCAGTTTCATAGTCACATCTTACAATCTCATACACAACAGTAAATTAATCAGTGCAAGAAATTATCACCTGACCTCATTTTAAAGTTCAAAAAGAAGAAACACAGCCATTACACCTTAATAAATTACACAGCCACTTCTACCAAGCCTAAAATATGAAATATTCAAAGGAAATACAAGGTCATCATGTGATACTGCACCCACCAGCATAATATGATGTGGAGAAAAGAGGCTGTGCACAACAAAAATCTCCAGCCAAAATCAAATCGCCTTATGCATGGAAGGAAAATTCAATAATATCATGTCATAATCAGCTCACCAAAAGATCATAATATGATAAATGGAGGCTGTGCTGCCAAACCATTATCACCAAAGCTTAAATCACCTGACCCATGCAAGAAAGTTCCTCACCAAAAACAAAGTCACATGATGGAATAAAGAGGAATTAAAGTGGAAAAAGACAGATTTCATGGAGGGCCTCCTGGGCTCCCAAAAGGTATAAATAGAGGGCCTTTCTCCCCCTAAATTTCAAAAAAAAACCCATGCACATTATATCTCCTGCACAGTAGAATCATAGAAATAATCCATCCCTAACCTGGGAGGTAGTCCAGTATAATATGGTGAATTTACTTTTCCAGTAGCTAAGCTCAGTAGAAGTATAGTGTTACAGTTTTATCTTATTATTCACCACTCTTAAAAAAATAACAAATGTTGAAAAATTATTTTACTCTATTATAAATTTATCTTAACAAAATTACCTTTATCAACACTCTTCAAATTTTCCAGAACACCTTAAATAGCCCATCTTACCAAATCTTTATCACCAAGAAGAAAGACTCACCAGAATTCCAATTTCAATAAAAATTAAGCACACAAGTATTTCATTAAAAATCTAAAATTTAACCAAGATTACTGACATGAAATTTCATATTATATATTGAATGGGTCTGATCTCAGACGTCTGAATTTTGTCTTCTGAAGTTGTAAAGCCACTCACTAATCTTATTTTTGGTTTTTGAGCTCCAAGGAAGATTTTGTTCAGGATTTTAGGAGGAGAAGGCATTAAATTCTTGCCACCCTTGGTCACAGGAGCTATTAGCAATTGAAGAATAGTTATCTGTCATTTCCCCTTAATGTACTACCTCATTTTAGTCCCACACAAGAGGAGTTCCGACATCTGGTGTCCTAAAAGTACCCCAGTCAACCTCAATTTCAATAAAAACATTCAATTCAATTACAATTAATTCATCGAAAAAATTTTAAATACTCTAAAAATAATTTTTATGACAAAAAATGGAGTGAAATAATAAAAATCAGCAAAAAGAAAGCATCTCGAGAATCTCAATTATAAAATCAATCTGACCATTACTACTTACCACTCAAGCAAGAAGAAGAATTAGGAGAGGAATCAGGAATATATTCTAATTTTCCTATTGCAACACCAATAGCCAATAAAAGGGTCTTGAAGGTTGTGAAGAAATTTTTCCTTGATCTCCTTGAAAGAAATAACACAATAAATCAATCCCAAAAGAAGAAATAAACAAATCAAAAATGGATAAACCTTAATAATCTGTCAGCCTGTGACTCAAAACCAAAGCACAATCATGACAGCCAAATACCATCAATCAATGGTATAGCCAAGATACCACCAAAACATGGAGCTGAGCCAGATAAGCTCAAAAGGTATTGAAAGAAATATGAAACTCATTCCTTTCCAAATATACAAGTCCCATCATCATAGGAAAAAGAATAACAAAGTTATTCCTGCTCAAAGTTGTTGCTGAGCATAAACCTTAATTTTCACCTCTCATCTGAAATACAGAGGAAGAGGCTTGATCCCATCAGATGAGTATTCATAATGAATCTCTAAGTCAGGGATATCCAATGGTACTAGCCAAGCTGAGCTAGCACCAGAGTTACAGAGTTTATGACCAAAATAAGGTCAAATAAGGGTGATTAAAATATTCAACTCTCATCTAACTTCTACAGTTTTGGTGTGAGATACCTAAAGTGGGGTCTTTTTGGAAAGAGCACAATCAGGACTATCTGATGGTGCCATCTATTTTCCAATATTGCATTTAGAAAAAAAGGTATGGGGCAAACAACCTATATACAGTTTTTAAGCAAAACATATATATGTAGAAAAAGTCTTGTACATGGCATAGCTTTTCCATACTGAATGATAACCATATCAAATGAGGTACCATTGTGTAGAACACATCCAGAGATACACAATGAACCAACATTAAGTTTGATATCTTAAAAATTGACAAAGGTATGGCTGCTTTAAGCTCAAAATCCCACACTTAGACCAATACAGTATTACGGTGGGATATTCTCCCATAGGAATGATTATGAGGCATCAAATAGACAAAGAAGCATGTTTATACTTCAATAATTCATAATTCATTCAATAATGGGGTCCCATAGAGGTTCTGTACAGCAGTCTATGCATCATACACATCGGAGGAGGGCTATGTGGTCCCCAGATGAAAGCTTTCACACTGTATTGGTGAAAACTGCCCATATGTGGTTTCAAAACTACCTCTGAGCCCAATACCCAGCATACAGGCACTATGGAAGCGACAAGCCATTACTTTGAAGTGAAAAACCCTTCACATCCTCTACATGGATGGTCTAGAGGGCCATTCCACCCCATTTTAGGATACAAGGAGGCCTTTTCTCCACCAGAAAAGGTTTCCTCATCCTGCTCTTGAATTCCTACATAGTAAAACTGTCAAAAACAGCTATACTCTTGGAAAATAATCTGACTAGACTTCAAATTGTTAAGTATTGTAGTTCTTATTATAGTAATCCAACTGGTAAGACTGCACCCAGGGCTTTCAATAGCACTTACCACCACTATTTCCCAATAGTAAAGCCCTTATTATTCAATTTTAAACTTTCATTATCCATTATGGACTTCTTTTAAGTTAACTTTACCATGTCAAAGTCATAGTTAAAGTTGTAAATAGTCTTATTACACCTTCATCATAGACTCAGCCTGACGTTTTAGGGGCCTGGATGTGTTTTCAAACCTTTTTGGACCTTATAAGTGAGTTTCTTCTCTTATTTTCTTCATTCTGACACTTTTGTTTCTCTTTTTTAGGCCTAAATTGTATTAAAAAATAAATAAAATATATATCTTTTATTTGTTTTTTGAGTGGTATATGCTGTATACCACTGTGAATTCTTCTATTTTTTGTGTTGTTGCATGGTTGATTATAATTTAATCACCACAAAACCCTTATTTTTGGTGTGTTTTACATATTTGAACACATCAATCCATTTATACAGTCTGTTTTTTAATTAAATAAGGGTACCTCTTACTGTAAAACTAACAGTTGAGGTGTGGTTGGGTACATTGTTAATTTCAATGACCCTCTTACATAACCACTTTTTGAGATTATACTTGCTAATTACAAGTTAATCTATGAGATACTTGTATACAAACCATGTGCCCAATATCTGTAAGCTGTATTTCTGACGTGGACTTGTTGATTCAATTACACTATCATAATAAAAGGGCATAATATAGAAATATATTGCCCAGAGGCCATTCTTGCACATTCAAACAGCATTTTAAGAAGTCCTGACTGACAATAAGCCCTCTTTTTCCTGTCTGATTCAGTGGAAGAACACTACATTCCACTAGAGACCCAGTCAAAGGCCAACACACCAGTGACACCCTCAGAACCAGAGGGCGGCAAGGGCAAAGGAAAGAGGCACAGTGAAGGCTTTATAACAGCTAAAATGTGGACACCCATTGCCACTCAGAGGAAGAGAAAACCATGAAGCCCTGCATCAATACAAGGTAAACCAACCTTAACAACTTGTACAGGGAAGATTACAGTCATTAACCCAGTTGTAACCTCTAAAGGTAAGCTTCCAAAAGAAGTAGACAAAGAATTATTACAAGGCACAGTCAAAGGTAAGTACCCTAAGAACATAAAGTTTTTGACTGATTGCAAACACTGATATGTCACCTGTACACCTCAGAGACCTTGGTTTCCAAAGGCACCAGCCAGAGGACAGAGAAAGCTTGTCCAGAGCCAGAAGACCAGGAACAGGACACCTTGGATACAGTGGTGGATGGCAAGACATTGAGGGAAATAATACTAATTCTTCCATTCACATTTCAATTCAACAGAGACCTCAAACAAGAGGACTGGAAGGATATGGATTAAGTTCTTCAGCTTCACCAACTCCTCAAAGATCTTTTCCAATGGAGCATGGACAACAAGAGGTTCAACCTGGCATCCCACTGGGCACAACTTAGAGCAAGTTTCCAGAAAATATGTCTCAAAGAAATGGACTTCAGAGACCTTATGGTAATCACCAAAGGTTGGAATCCCACCAGGCAGTTCAGACTCCTGGAGGTGGGGCAAACAGGATAAGGGAGAATGAAGCCACTATCCAAGCTATAGAAGAACAACTGACCCAGACAGGGCATAATCAGATTCCTTCAGGTCCAAAAGGAGTAGACAAAACCAGATCTCCAGTGGCTTCACACCATTCAGGAACCAACAGATCAGTGGCCAAGAGTCACCATTCTTCACAATCCCAGGAATTGTCCAGGAGAAGACAAGGAAACAAGGGTAAAAACAAGACCACCTTCAACCAAAGGAAGAGAAAGTCAGACCCAATGATTCAGAAGCTGTTGGATTTGGTGAAAGAAGTACACAAGAACCAGAAGTAGTTGTACATAACTCTATAATCAGTAGTCCTATTAACAGAAGTATTACCCCCACTCAGATTGAACATACTTTTGTCACACCTGAGAGTAACCTAAACAGTGATGTACTGTGGTTACAAATGTCCCAATAGGCTGAGCAAGCTCAAAATCAGTTTTCAGAACTTGAAGAAAGCCATGAGAGGATGAAAAAATTGACAGCCTCCATGGACAAAGTTGTTGAAAACATTCAATAAGGACATGCTCAATTGAGAAAAGCCTCTGAAAAACCAACAAAAGACTGAATCTAGTCTTTGAAGAACAACACCACTGAAACAGAGACAGGGATTGTCTGGATCAAGAGATAAAAAAACTATTTGATGTCTACCATAACTTGAAGCCCCAACCACAAGGCCATTTTATGGATACTCCATATTACCAAGATGAAATCAAAACAGATGTAATGTTGGTGAATAAGACAAGATCTCCATCTCAATACCAGGATGGAGATAATATGTCTTATTCTGAGAAATAAGCCTTAAAACAGCTCCCTGAGTCCTCAAGCTGGCCCAAATTCTCTGGTACAGGAGAATATGATCATATGGAACTCATAGATAATATTGATGGACTCTTCATTGATATACCAAGCATACCAGATTACTGGATTACTGCTAGACCTATACAGCATTTAAAGGACATGCTAGTATTTGGTACACAGAAATGAAAGAAATCCCTGGCAGGAGAAACTGGCCATGGTGGAAGAGTAAAATCATCCAAAAGTACAGCAATGGTACTTGGATATGGAAAATGACAATTATTCAGTGGACAAAGATCCATATGAATGGTGTCTGAGACAGTCTAAAAGACTTAAAGCCATTGATCCTCAAATTAACATTTAGATGAGAAATCACAAACTCCTGACACAAATGCCAGGAGAGCTAGAGCATTCAGTAAAATGTAGATGCAACCAAAATTGCACTCTATATGAAATTGCAAATACCTTAAAAGATATAAGGAAAAGAAGAATATAGGGAAATATTCCCCATATAAAAGTAGTGGTTTCAAAGAGAAAAAACCTTTCAGGGTGGAGGTTAAAGACAAACCCAAAGAAAGAGTGGCAGAAGTAACTAAGAAGAAAAATTTGTGTCACAATTGTGGTTCAACAGACAACTATGCCAACAACTGTTCAAAGGAAAAGAAAAAAGTCTATGCCATTGAGAAAGTCCCAGAGGAGGAATCCCCCACAGAGGATTTTGAATCAGACTCTATGGGAGATGCCATCAGAAAACAATCTGATGAAGAGAAAGACCCAAGAGAGGGATTTCTAGTGGAATAGCAAGAGGAAACCCCACTAGAAATCCAGGACATACAGTTGGAAGAAGGCATTTCACAAGAAACTGCCAATAGAAGCTTGTGCAAACATACAAAAGATGCACAGACATTACTGGTCACACCAACCAAAGGAATGGCATACATAAATGGGACAGCCACAAAAATGACTGTTTGCATTGAAAGTGGGGCACACTGCTTCATAGTGGCAAGAAATTATCTGGACAACCACTTCCCCAATTGGGAAAAACAAATCTTTCCAACCAAGGCAAATGGCTTCAGGGAAGATGGCTTCCATTGGGACAATTATCAAAGAGATAATTATACCCCACAGGAATGGTAAGATTGGACTCAACCCATAGTTTGTAGTGCTTGATGATGCCCACATCCAAGGGTTCTTACTGGGGACAGATTACCAGAGGATGTATGGTATTGATATTTAAAATAGTAAAAACACGCACATTACCATTGGTACCAACATGGAAAAGAAATTTTCACTTGATATATACCAAATATTTGCCAAGGATCTACTAGAAGAACTACTGAATGAATTCTGAGAGGGCCATTTCAGCACTACCCTCACCAGTAAACAGAAACTAAGTTTGCTGAAGATGCTGAGGGAGAATAGACCAGCATTTTGCATTGGTGAAGAACCATTAGGCAAAGTTAGAGGCCATGATATAGAGCTATATCTGGAGGTGGAAAGACCATACCCACCTATGCTCAGGAGACCTCCATACTCAGCAAGTCTGGAAACCAGGATGGAAATTGAGAAACACATCAATGAACCCATGGACATGTATGTCATCAGAAAGATTGGACACAATGAAATAGGGGAAATCACCACTCCTGTCCTAATCACCTGGCATGATGGCAAGTCTAGGTTGTGTGGAGACTTCAGAGCACTGAACAACTACACAAAAGCAGACAGGTACCCTATACCCAGGATACCGCATGCCCTGGACAAACTGGCTAAAGCCAAATAAATAACCAAAATGGATTGTATGAGAGGCTTTCACCAGAATGGAGTAAAGCCAAACTCCATGAAGCTGCTCAGAATCATATGCCATATGGGTATATATGAGTACACCAGGATGCCATTTGGCATCAAGAATGCACCAGCCCACTTCCAAAGGATGATGGAAACAATATTTCAAGAAGAAATATTGGAAGGCTGGATGTTAGTATATATTGATGATATCATTATATAATCAGAAAAATGGGAGGACCATGTTCAGTACATAGACAGAGTGCTAAGTAAATGCACACCCATCAATCTGGAAATTTCACTTGAAAAGTGCAATTTTGGCCAACAAGAGCTACTAGCTCAAGGACATGAAGTCTCAGGTCTTAGTCTGGCCATAGACCAGAACAAAGTAGCAACAGTACTGCTAAAGCCAGTACCAAAAAACATCAAAGAGATGCAATCTTTCCTTGGGATTGCTAGCTTCTACAGAAACTGCATCAGAAATCTTTCCCACATAACTAGTAGTCTGTACAAGTTATGTTCAAAAGATGTAGTTTTTAAAATTACCAAGGAAAGGAGGGATGCATATGAGAGGATCAAACATGAACTCAAAAATGCACCTGTGCTCATCTTACCTGAATTTGAACTACCAGTCAAGCTATACATAGATGCAGCATGTAGCCAAGGCTTAGGGGCAGCCCTTGACCAGAGACAAATAGTGGATGGTGAACCAAGAGAGGGAGTAATATTTTACATCTCTAGGCAGCTGAAAGATTCAGAAGCCAGGTATGGGGCAACCCAGACTGAATGTCTATGCTTATTCTGGGCTCTAGAGAAACTCCACTATTATTTGGAGGGTGCAGTCTTTGAAGTCTACACAGACTTCACAGCCTTGAAGTCTTTACTGAACATGAAGACTACCAATAGACACATGTTGAGGTAGCAAATAGCCATCCAAGAGTATAGGGGCAATATGAACATCATATAAAAAGAGGGTAAAAGTCAGAACAATGCATATGGCTTCAGCAGATGGCCACTGTATAATGTCAAAAGCAACCCAGCTTATGACCCTGTAGTAGCAGCCAAGATCCCTATCCATTTCATGGAAATAGATAGGAGGAAAACCTTCAGAGTTTCTGAATGGGCACCAGGAAGTGGTACCCCAAATAGTGGAGACACTGATTCAGGAGGAACAGAAACTCCCATACTGGGAATAAGCTCCTCAGAACTGCATAATGAGTTCTTCAATGCCGTGATGAAGACATATGTCAAACAAAAACAGTGTGGCATATTGTTGCAACTCCTACAACAAAAATACGGGAGCCCAGAACTAGAATCCCAGTTAGAGGAACCCTGGTTGTGGGACTATAAGGATAACAAGTTTTTCCTTATAGATGGCCTTCTCTACCATAGAGAAAAGGACACTAGTGCACTCACCATAGTAGACAGGGACCATATATCCTTGATCCTACAAGAATGCCATGACTGCCCCTATATCTGACACATGAGTGAGGACAGAACCAAGGAGAGGGTAGCAAGCAAAGCTTGGTGGCCCAAATGGGAACACGAGTTGAGTGAATACATCAATACTTGTGAAAGATTCCAAAAGGAAAATATAAAACCTGGGTAGAAGTATGGGTTACTTCAGCACATAGAAGAAGCCAAGCACTCATGAGAAACCATCAACATGGACTAGATTGCAGGACTTGTGAGATATGACCACATACCCAATAAGGTCACAAGAAAGACACAGAATAATTATACCTTTAAGATAATTATACTAAAATTACTTAGAATAATTATACATTAAAAATAATTACTTCAAAAATACAAAAATACCATAAATTGGTACAAAAATTGGTTTAACTTAAAAACCAATGAATCAACATGTGAAATAAACTATACCATTGGATTCCCCTTGGTAAAATACACATATACCATTTTTATGGCATATCTGTAAAGTCAATATTTAATGAGTTATAAGGAATAATACCTTATAGAAACCATAAATCCTTATTTATTTCAAGAAAAAATGAAACAACATGTGAAATAAATTGTACCATTGGATTCCCCATAGCAATTCACACATAAAACAATTAATGAGCTAATTTCTAATGTTAATAATTCAGGAATTAACCTGAATATATGCACTTTTTTGGTCAACGCATATATTCAAGGATCATAGCTAATATCTCTTAAACTATACAAGATAGAGTGATGAACCAAAAATAAAGTTACCACGCAATTACTGTAAGGACACAGATATGAGCTTTATTTTACAACTTATAAACAAGGTTAAAACCTATGATGAAATATTGATAAAAATCAACAGAGCTGTTGACCACTTTGTTGTGAATGTGGTCCAAACTTGAAATAAAGCATGCAGTTGGATTCTACTAGTTCATTCGTGAAGAATGACGTAATTTTTATTATTAAATTCAGGGTATAACCCCCTGAAATCATGATTTGAAGTTTAAAATATTGAATTTCGACAGAAAAGATGAGTTACAAGAAAAATCATCAAAATTAGAGTTTTGATGATGTAATGAAAAGCTCTTGGCAGCATAATAGGGTTATGTCAGGATATCAGAATTCACTCTCTGAATTTCTGTAGCGTGTAAAACTTAAAAGTTATTAAAGATCAAAGTTTGAGCTTAAATTGAGCAGTTATGATCACCTACTGTAACCTTAAATTAAGTTTAACAGTCATATGAGTGATAAAATTGGTGAATACTATTAGTTTATGATTAAAACTAATAAAATCCACGAATTTTGGGGTTCTGCCAAGCCTCTGATGTCATCAACGTTAGAGTTATAGTGATAACTCTAAATAATGGTGTAATAATGATGCAATATGGTTTGATCATGATGTAATCATCTCCAAACCTTAAAATATTGATCAATTCCAGTGGATATGATCAGTACACGTCTACTAGAAGCCTGCTGGACTCTAGGAGGGAGGTATTTACTATAAATAGAGCTCTTTTTACTCTATTTTCCCCTCAGATGCATCAAAAACATTAAATCAATTAAATCAAAGGTAATTTCTTTATTCTTTATATATAAAACCATTATATTATTAAAGACCAAAGACCACCTTTTTGTAATCATCTATTTTGATGTGATTAAATCATTCATTTAATTGTTTTTGTTAAAAATCTCTCTAAAAACTCATTTCCACGTAAAAATCAAGAATATTAGTAATTTTTCTTTATTTTTTATTGTAAATACAATTTGAAAAGGTTTAATTTATATTTTTTTGGCGTAAAATATTTCAAAATTATTATATTAAGTGTTAAAAGTAAGTTATTTTCTCTTATTATAATAATTTTCTCTTTATTATTATTTTAATAATTCTTTAATTAATATAAATAGTATTTATATTAATTTATAACTTTAATATTGGTAATATTATTGTTATTAATTGTTTTTTATTAATAAAAAACAATTTTTAACGCCTTTATTATTTGTTTGTAACAATAATAAAGTGCCTTTAAATATATTAATTATTTTATATTAATATATTTATTTTATTTTATTATATTTTATTAATAATATAATCATTTTTACGCCATAGTTATAATAATTCTTTATTATTATAATTATTTTTATCTTATTTTTTCACTTATAAGGACATTCATAGTACAATAAGAAAAATATTAGTAATTTTTACTTATTGTTTCATAGTCAAACCTTACATTTGGGAGCCTGGCCGTGATATTGACTTAAAAGACCTTTAAAAAGATTCTAATTGGGATTATCCAATAATAAATTATATAAAAATTTTATATCTTATTGATTTTAAAACCTATTGAGGCATTTGGAAAGCAATTGTACTGTCTTACACATGGTTTTTTCACATCCTTAGACTTGCAAGAACTTTCTTTGAGTGACTCTAGTGATTACAAAAGATATTATATAGATTAAAAATAATCTTTATTATAATTTAATTTTATAAAGAATCATATTAATTTTTATTTTATTCCTTAAAAATAAAAATAAAAAATATAAAAAAATATTAAAAAATATTAGAAACCAATAAAAAAAGTGATTTTTATTCATTTTTATTCATTTCTTTATTCATTTCAGTTTTTTAAAAGATATAAAAGCAATTTCTACATGGAAAATTGCCATATCTTGCCAAAAAATAACACTTCTTATAAAAAGACTTATATTTCTTTGTCTTTTTTAGTGTTTGAGGATAACCCAACAGAAGATAACCAAACTACTGTTGAGAGATTGGTGGAAGAAACTTGTCAAAGTTCTCCAACACCAGTTATCACTAAAAGAAAGAAAGCTAAGAAATTAGACTTTCCAGGACCCACCATTCAAGACTCTGAAGGTGAGCACCTCTTTTATAATTGCCATAAAAAGAATTTTTATCCTAAAATACTTTTATATATCTTTTTTCCTTAAATTATGACTACCAGAAGAGGTTCCCAATACTCCATCCAATCAGATGGAGCTGGACTCAGAAGTAGAACTGATCCCTCAAAAGGGAAAAGAAAGGGCAATATCCCTAGTGGAACAGAATCCACACAAGGAAGTGCCTTATCCCAAAAGCAAGTCCCAGAAATGCCCATGATATCTGAACCTGAATTGGAGCTAAGTATGAGTAGCTCAAATAGGTACAAATCACATTCAGAGGGCTCAAATAGACATCTACATGAGCCAGTACAAGCAGTATTACACAGTGTACAAGGACAAAGATTGGGAAATGCTGCCTCAAATACACCAAGGAGTGATGAACTCCTGGCACATCCTGAAAAAGTTCCTCAGAGGGGAGGAGATAGTGAAATACTCCAATGGATGGAATCCACTGTCATCCAAACCTCAAATCAAAAAAAAAAACAAGGATTACCACACCAAAAAGAGGGAGGAAACCAAGGAAGCCCCAGTAGCTTCTACCAGCAAGCCCCAAGCCAACCCACTTCCCCAAGAAGGGAAGAAGAACAAGAAATAGAATTGGAGGAAACCATATTCCCCAAGCTACAGGATCCCAAAAATCCAAAAGGATGCCATGGACAATGTTTTCAACATGGCCAGAACTTTGATGGAATTCAAAGACAAAGAGGAACAAAGAATGAGACAACCCCATTTCCCAAAGAAATAACCTTGTCTCCTGATGTTGTAAATACTTTAACAGAGCTTAAAAATAGTATTTTACCTCTTAAAGACATTAAAAATAGTTTATTATCTTACCAAGAAATAAATAATAGCTTATCATCTTTAACCAAACTTGTTGTACAAAATAAGAAAGAAATTGATAACATAAAATTTATGATTGAAAATAATAAACCAAAAGTATTAATTGACAATACTCATAAATTAATACAAGGACAACAAGAGTTGTACAAATACATAAGTGATATCAAAGAAAAAACTTTGACAATCAATTCTGATGTGAGTATTGACAATCTTACAGAAAAATTAAACAAATTAAGTATTTCTGTAGAAGAATTTCAAGAAAAGACTTCATCACACCAAAAATTACTTTTGGACCATGTGGAAAAAAGTGATGAAGCAAGAATGCATCTAAAAGATGATATTCGAAGTGAAATAAGGCTTATTACTGAAAAAATGGATAAAATAAATGAGGCTAATTTAAATATGCCAGAGTTATCAACTCCATTTTCTCATATAAGAAGCCCTGTTAAAACAAAAGAGGAATTGACAAATCCTTTCATAAAAGACTTGAGTCACCAAGAAAATAACCAAGTCTTAATGAAGGAAGCACCTCAATGAAAAGAATGGCCAACATTCACAGGAGAAGGTGAATATGACCACATGTCATTTATTAAAACAATTGACATGTTACAAGAAGACTATGCCATACCAGATGAATTAATCACTGCAAGATTACATTCATTGTTTGAGAAATCTGCAAAAAGATGGTATTATGGCATAAGACAAACAAATGGTAAAAATACCTGGTCTTGGTGGAAACAAGAAATAATCACCAAGTGGGAAAATGATGCCTGGAGTTATAAGATAGAAAATGCATTTGAAAATTCTTTCTTTGACCCAGAGAAAGATAAACCTTTAATTTGGTTCGTGAAACAAGTTGAAAGGCTTAATGCACTGTACCCAGAAATGTCACAAAAAATGGTGCATATGAAAATACTCAAGAAATGTGGAGGAGAGCTAGAACATGCCCTAAGAAGCAGATGTATAGAGCCATGCTCCACAGAAGAGTACATTAATGCACTGGAAGACATAGTGACAAGAACAAAAATTGGCAGGACTTGGAAGAAATTGGACATTGAAAGCCCAAATAAACCATTTATCAAAAAAGATAAACCAAAAGAATCCTTCAAGCCCAGTACATCCAATACTAATGAGCAAAGGAAATGCCATAAATGTGGAGGTATTGAAAACTTAGCCAATAATTTCCTAAAAAAGGCAAAAATCAATGAAATTGTGGAAACAGAAAACCACAATGACAAAGAGGAGGAATCTGACTCTGAAAAAGAAACAGAAGAATCAGAAACTTCTGAAAGTGATGAAATCAATATAATTAATGCAGAAATTAATAACATTGATATAATTTATGAAGTACTAGATGTCAACTCAAATTTACCACAAGTTGGAACATCTGACACAAACCTGACAAATGTGCAAGATGCCAAAATGTATAGAACCAAACCTGCAAGAGGAATGGGATATACAGCTGGAAAGTCAAGTATAACTATTTTTATGGTTGATAACCAAGAAGGAAAAGTTAACTTAGATACAGGAGCATATTGCACCTGTGTTGGCAAAAGTTATTTAAAAACCATTGTCCCAGACTGGCAAGAAAAACTTATGCCAATACAAGGTGTCAAATTCAGTAGTGCAAGTGAGAGCATGAAGCCCCTTGGAATAATTGATTTAACACTAATTTTTCCTCACCCTTCACAATGTGTCAGAATTAAAGTGGAATTTGTGGCAATGGACAACTGTACCAGTAATCACTTTATCCTGGGAAATGACTACTTATCAATCTATGGTATAGATATCTCTAACCAGAAGGATAGATATTTTACTATAGGAGACAATAAGAGACAGAATTTTGGCTTCTTAAATAACAAAAAACAAATTACAGTTATTAAGAATGAAGAAAAAATGCCAGAAAAGGATCTTTTTATATCTGAACAACTTAAAGAGGCAGAATTCAATCAAGAATTAACAGATATAATGAAAGAAAAATTAATTGACCTCTTATTTAAGTACAAAAATGCCTTTGCAACTGACAAAGAGCCACTAGGTGCTATAATTGGGCATGAAGTAGACATAATTCTTAATGTGGAAAAGCCTTACCCACCCTTACTAAGGAGACCAGCTTACCCAGCTAGTCCAAGGGCTAGAGAAGCCTTAGAAGTACACATTAAAGAATTAATGGACCTTGGAGTATTAAGAAAAGTTGGACATAATTAACAGGTAGAAGTTACTACACCTGTCATTATAACTTGGCATAATGGAAGATCAAGGATGGTAGGAGACTTCAGAGCCCTGAACACCTATACCATTCCAGATAGATATCCAATACCTAGAATCCATGAGACACTGACCCAATTGTCACAAGCTAAGTTCATTATAGCTATGGATTCTCTTAAGGGCTTTCATCAAAATGTCTTAAAAGACAATGCCAAGAAACTACTAAGAATAATAGTCCATTGTGGAGTTTTTGAATACTTAAGGATGCCATTTGGTATAAAAAATGCACCTTCCCATTATCAAAGAATGATGAATACCATATTCCCTGAAGAATTATCAGAAGGATGGTTAGTTATCTATATTGCTGATATTATAGTCTTCTCAGAAACTTGGGAAAATCACCTTACAAGACTAGAAATGGTACTACAGAAAATAGTCCAAGTGAATATGAAAATTTTCTTGAAAAAGTGTCATTTTGCATATAGTGAATTAAAAGCACTAGGACATGTTGTATCTGGACTTAGTCTAGGCATAGACAAAAATAAAGTAGCAGCAGTACTACTTAAACCAATGCCTCAAACTAAAAAAGAAATGCAATAATTTTTAGGATTTTCTGGTTACTATAGACAGCATATAAAGGATTTTGCAAAAATTGCCAAATCCTTATATAAATTATGTGACCAACAAACAGTTTATGAAATGACTGAAGAAAGGGTCAAGGCATATGAAGAATTGAAAAATTCACTAACAAATGCCCCATTTCTTCTAATGCCAGATTAGAAACTACCCTTCAAGCTATACATTGATGCTTGTGGAGAAGGACTAGGTGCTGCACTTCACCAGACACAAATTATCAATGATAAACCAGTGGAAGGACCAATTTGTTTCATTTCAAGGCAGATAAAGCCAACAGAAGCAAGGTATGGAGCCAGCCAAATGGAATGCTTATGCTTAGTGTGGGTTTTAGAAAAACTGCATTATTATTTGGATGGCACAGTATTTGATGTAATCACAGACTGTAATGCTGTGAAATCACTATTAAATATGAAGACTCCAAATAGACATATGCTGAGATGGCAAATTGCTATCCAAGAATACAGAGGAAATATGACTATTGTTCATAAATCTGGTAATATCCATAAAAATGCAGATGGTCCTAGCAGATGGGCTCTAGCAAATACCCCTGACAATCCAGCATGGGTACCACAGGAAGAACACCATATAGAAGGAATATGTGTTACAGATATTGGCACAGAATTCTTTAACCAAGTTAAAGAAAGCTATAAGATAGACAAAAATTGCCATATCTTAAGCCAACTTCTAATGAAAGACTGCAAAGACCCATCACTTTCATCAAAACTAGATGAAACATGGAAAAAGGCATATGATGAAGGAAGATTCCACCTCCTTGATGGAATCCTCTACCATAGAACGAAACACACATGTGTTATGACCTTGACAGATAGAACACTAATAAACACTATTTTGCATGAGTGTCATGATAGTGTTGCATCTGGACATCTCTCAGAAGATAGGACACTAGAGAGGGTGAAAACCTGCTCTTGGTGGCCAAATTGGAAGAAAGATGTTGCAGAGTACTGCCAAACCTGTGACAGATGCCAAAAAGCTAACAGAGGCACAGGGAAGAAATTTGGAATGATGATCCAAATCCAAGAACCAAAATCCCCATGGGAAATAGTTCATATGGATTGGGTAATAGCATTACCTCCAGGAGGAGACAGGAGTTATAATGCATGCCTAGTGTTAGTTGACAGGTACAGTAAAACTCCAATGTTCTTACCATGTCACAAAGATGACACAGCTATGGACACAGCTATAATGATATGGAATAAAGTTATTAGCCATACAGGCTTATTCCAGAATATTATAAGTGACAGAGACCCAAAGTTCACTTCAGCATTATGGACAAATCTCCATAACTTGTTTGGGACAAAGTTATCATTCTCAACAGCTTATCATCCTCAAACTGATGGTTTAGCAGAAAGAATGATACAGACCTTAGAGGACATGATCAGAAGATTCTGTGCTTATGGACTAGAATTCAAAGATTCTGATGGCTTTACCCATGATTGGTGTACACTAATACCAGCACTGGAACTGGCATATAAAACATCAATCCATTCTTCTACTGGAAAAACACCAGCAATGCTAGAAAAAGGTTGGAATCCAAGACTTCCTTATGATACCCTCAAAAAGGACTTAGTGGATATACACCCAACAGCAAGCAGATTTAAAATAATGCTTGACAAGGCAAGACACCATGCAAACAGATGTATGCAAGATTCTTTCAAATATGCAAAAGAAAGATGGGATAAAAGTCATAAGCCACCTGATTTCAAAATAGGAGACTTGGTTCTAGTGTCAACCCTTAATTACTATAACATAAAAGGCCCAAAGAAATTGAAAGATTCCTTTGCAGGACCATTTATGATAAAAGCACTTCATGGACCAAATGCTGTGCAATTGGAACTCACAGGAGAACTAATGAACAAACACCCAACTTTCCCTGTAAGTCTAATAAAACCTTACAGCTCAAGTGACAAGGAACTATTTCCACTAAGAAATAAACCCCCACTTGAAATTCCCCCCTTCAAAGAAGGAGAGGAAAAAAAATAGTAAAAGTCCTTAAAGAAAAAAGGACAAGAAACAAAAAACAAAGGGAATACCTTGTAAGGTATAGAAATTCAACTCATAAAGATGAATGTCTACTTGAGAAAGATATAAAAAATGCTGATAAACTACTAAGAAGGTTCAGACATGAAAGGAAGCCTGAAAAATAGAAGAGTTAAGCATTATTGAGCTTCAAGACTAACAAAGTCTATTGAAGAGGTAGGACAGTGGATGATACCCTAATTACACATATCAGATTGTGGTACAATCTTTTTTGGTGGTAGAGAATGTGAGCCTTTGAGATATGACCACATACCCAATAGGGTCACAAGAAAGACTCAGAATAATTATACCTTTAAGATACATATACTAAAATTCCTTAGAATAATTATACATTAAAAATAATTACTTCAAAAATACAAAAATACCATAAATTGGTACAAAAATTGGTTTAACTTAAAAACCAATGAATCAACATTTGAAATAAACTATACCATTGGATTCCCCTTGGTAAAATACACATATACCATTTTTATGGCATATCTGTAGAGTCAATATTTAATGAGTTATAAGGAATAATACCTTATAAAAACAATAAATCCTTATTTATTTCAAGAACAAATTAAACAGAATGTGAAATGAATTGTATCATTGCATTCCCCATGAGAATTCACAAATAAAACAATTAATGAGCTAATTTCCAATGTTAATACTTAAGGAATGAACCTGAATATATGCACTTTTTTGGTCAACGCATATATTCAAGGATCATAGCTAATATCTCTTAAACTATACCAGATAGAGTGATGAACAAAAAATAAAGTTACCACGTAATTACTGTAAGAACACAGAGATGAGCTTTATTTTACAACTTATAAACAAGGTTAAAACCTATGATGAAATATTGATAAAAATCAACAGAGCTGTTGACCACTTTGTTGTGAACGTGGTCCAAACTTAAAATAAAGAGCACAGTTGGATTCTACTAGTTCATTCGTGAAGAATGACGTAATTTTTATTATTAAATTCAGGGTATAACCCCCTGAAATCATGATTTGAAGTTTAAAATATTGAATTTCGACAGAAAAGATGAGTTACAAGAAAAATCATCAAATTTAGAGTTTTGATGATGTAATGAAAAGCTCTTGGCAGCATAATAGGGTTATGTCAGGCTATCAGAATTCACTCTCTGAATTTCTGTAGCGTGTAAAACTTAAAAGTTATTAAAGATCAAAGTTTGAGCTTAAATTTAGCAGTTATGATCACCTACTGTAACCTTAAATTAAGTTTAACAGTCATATGAGTGATAAAATTGGTGAATACTATTAGTTTTTGATTAAAACTAATAAAATCCACGAATTTTGGGGTTCTGCCAAGCCTCTGATGTCATTAACGTTAGAGCTATAGTGATAACTCTAAATAATGGTGTAATAATGATGCAATATGGTTTGATCATGATGTAATCATCTCCAAACCTTAAAATATTGATAAATTCCAGTGGATATGATCAGTACACGTCTACTAGAAGCCTTCTGGACTCCAGGAGGGAGCTATTTACTATAAATAGAGCTCTTTTTACTCTATTTTCCCCTCAGATGCATCAAAAACATTAAATCAATTAAATCAAAGGTAATTTCTTTATTCTTTATATATAAAACCATTATGTTATTAAAGACAATAGACCACCTCGTTGTAATCATCTATTTTGACGTGATTAAATCATTTATTTAATTGTTTTTGTTAAAAATCTCTCTAAAAACTCATTTCCGCGTAAAAATCAAGAATATTAGTAATTTTTCTTTATTTTTTATTGTAAATACAATTTGAAAAGGTTGTATTTATATTTTTTTGGCGTAAAATATTTCAAAATTGTTATATTAAGTGTTAAAAGTAAGTTATTTTCTCTTATTATAATAATTTTCTCTTTATTATTATTTTAATAATTCTTTAATTAATATAAATAGTATTTATATTAATTTATAACTTTAATATTGGTAATATTATTGTTATTAATTGTTTCTTATTAATAAAAAACAATTTTTTACGCCTTTATTATTTGTTTGTAACAATAATAAAGTTCCTTTAAATATATTAGGTATTTTATATTAATATATTTATTTTATTATATTATTATATTTTATTAATAATATAATCATTTTTACGCCATAATTATAATAATTCTTTATTATTATAATTACTTTTATCTTATTTATTTCATTTATAAGGACATTCATAGTACAATAAGTAAAATATTAGTAATTTTTACTTATTGTTTCATAGTCAAACCTTACAGGACTTGTACCAGGAGGCAAGGAGAGCTTCAATGCTTTCTTGATAATAGCTAACAGTTTCAGCAAGAGTGTGAGGTGCTTACAATGTCACAAAGAGGATACAGCCATGGATACTGCACTGTTATTTTGGAATAACATAATATCTACCTGTGGAGTCCCTAAGATTATCATTAGTGATAGGGACCCGAAATTCACATCAGAATTTTGGACCAACCTCTATGACATGCTGGGTACTAAACTTGCTTTTTCTACAGATTATCATCCACAAACAGATGGATTAGCTGAAAGGATTATCTAGACCATGGAGGATATCCTTAGAAGGTTCTGTGCATATGGCATGGAATACAAGGAACATGAATGATACACCCATGACTGGGTTACCATTCTACCAGCAGCCCAACTGGCTTATAATACTAGCCAGCATTCTACCACAGGGAAATAACCTTCAGTGGTAGAAAAAGGGTCAAAACCCCTATTGCCTGTGGATCACTTGAAGAATAATCTTCTGACTATCCACCACACAACCAAGGAAATCCATGATGTGTGGAAGAAGGATTGTGACACAGCTGCCAAATGCATAGCTGAGGAAAAGGAATATAATAAGCAGAGGTGAGACAAATCACACATAGAACCTTACTTTAAAGAAGGGGACCAAGTGTTGGTGTCTACACTGAACTTTCATAATCTTAAAGGACTTAAGAAAATGAGAGACTCATTTGTAGGGACCTTTACTATCATTGAATTGATAGGAAAAAATGCAGTGGAGGTCAAACTCACAGACGAACTTTCTAGGAAACACCCAGTCTTTCCAGTGCGTTTGGTCAAGCCATACTTCCAGACAGAGGTGGATAAATTCCCCTCCAAGAAGAAAAACCCCACCCCACCAGAGATAGTGGAAGTGGAACCTCCCCTGGGCCTGTGAAGAAAATCATCAAGGGCAGGAAGATTAGACTTAATGGTAAAGACCAGAGGCAGTACTTGGTCAGATTTAAAAACCAGACAGCAGATACAGACAAATGATTGGCTGAAGACTCCATACCAGATGAGCACCTTCATCTAAGGAGATTCTGGGCCTCAAGGAGGACTGAAAAGTCTCATCAATGATGAGCCTTTTTTTTAGAGGGAGGTTATGTCATGCTGTGCCTCAAAACAAGAGCACAAGCATGACAGCCAAATACCATAAATCAATGATATAGCCAAGATACAACCTGAAAATGGAGCTGAGCCAAATCAGCTCAAAAAGGTATCATAATGAAGAGGAAACTCACCCCTTTCCAAATATAAAAGTCCAATAATCATAGGAAAAAGAATAACAAAGTTATTCCTGCTCAAAGTTGTTGCTGAGCATAAACCTTAATTTTCACCTCACATCTCAAATACAGAGGAAGGGGCTTAACCCCATCAAATGTGTATTCAAAATGAATCTCTAAGTCAGGGATATCCAATTTAACTAGCCAAACTGAGCTAGCACCAGAGTTACAGAATTTATGACCAAAATAAGGTCAAATAAGGGTGATTAAAATATTCAACTCTCATCTAACTTTGACGGTTTTAGTGTGAGATACCTAAAGTGGGTCTTTTTGGAAAGAGTAAAATCAGGGATATCTGATGGTGCCATTCATTTCCCCATATATATTCTAGAACAAAGGATATGGGGCAAACAAGCTCTATACAGTTTTTAAGCAAAACATATATATGTACAAAAAATCTTGTACAGGGAATACCTTTACCATAATTAATAATAGCGATATCAAATGAGTTACCATTTTGTAAAAAACATCCAGGGCTACACAATGAACCAACCTTGAGCTTTATATCCCAAAAACTGACAAAGTTATGGCTGTTTTAAGCTCAAATTCCTACAATTAGACCAATACAGTCTTACTGTGGGATATTCTCCTATAAGTATGATTATGAGGTGTCACATAGACAAAGAAGCATGTTTATACTTCAATACCTCATAATTAATTCAATACTGGGGTCCCATAGAGGTTCTGTACAACATTCTACGCATCATACACATCAGAAGAGGGCTATGCGGTCCCCAAATGAAAATTTTCACCCTGTATTGGTGAAAACTGCCCAGATGTGGTTTCAAAGCCACATATGAGCCCAATACAGAGCATCAAGGCACTATGAAAGCCACAAGACAGTACTCTGAAGTGAAAACCCCTTCACGTCCTCTACGTGGATGGTCTAGAGGGCCATTCCACCCCATTTTAGGATAAAAGGAGGCTTTTTATCAACCAGAAAAGGTTTCCTCATCCTTCTCTTGAGTTCCTACATGGTACAGCTGTTAAGAACAGCTATACTCTTGGAAAATAATCAGGTTATACTTTAAATTCTTAAGTATTGTAGCTCTCATTATAGTAATCCAACTGGTAAGACTGCACCCAGGGCTTTCAATAGTGCTCACCACCACTATTTCCCAATAACAAAGCCCTTATTATTCAATTTTGAACTTTTATTATCCATTATGGACTTCATTTAAATTAACTTTACCGTGTCACAGTCATAGTTAAAGTTGTAAATAGTCTTATTACACCTTCATCATAGACTCAGCCTGACATAATCAAAGTTATGTTTTAGTATTGAAGAGATCCAGGAAGAAAACTTTGATGAAGAGACTGTTTAAGGACAGGAAGAAATGTATTAAACAGACCGAATTCATCAGAAAATACTCAAAATGCAAAAAAATCAATAGCACTCATGAAAAAGGAAGAAAAAATGAATCTTCAGTTATATTCCACAAAATTGTACCCTTCCAAGATCATTCAGGCGGCATGGATCACCTTCACCTTACCCAAGAACCATAGAAACATCAACACCTTATACAGAACAAAGACAAAATACTTTACCAAGAAGAGTCAACATTTCTTTCAAATTACAGCTCCATCAAATCATCAAATTCCAAGAAACACTACTCCAATAGTGAAAATCAGAGCAAAAGACTATAATCTGTGGTTTGTTGGAAAGGATGTTAAAACATTCATCAATAAAGTTGAAAATATTGCAAAAATAGCAGGAGCAAATGGAAGAGACATTGCAAGGAAAATAGCATTTTGAAAAAAAGATGACGGCATCAGCTATCATATTGAAGGAATTCCAGAATATGAAACAGCTTATTTGGATCAATTGAAAGTAAATATGAAAAGAATATGGGGAACAGTCTAACCTGAGAGAAGATACATATTATCTTTGATTACTGATTTATTAACAAAAACCCAACAAGAAGGAGGAATAAGAAACATGACAAAGTACAGAAAGCTTATTGGGGAATATGAAGCAATTACCACTTACCTCAAAAGATAAAAATATATTGAAGGTGATATTAACCATAATAAAGAAATCTTGGCCAGCATTTCCACTATACTTCAAGAGTCAATTTATAAATAAATGATTAAGGACAGAGCTATGGTTCAAGGCTTGGATGGAGGTTACATCATACCAAGATTAGATATTTTGGAACTATACATTGAACAGGACTTGACGGCCAAGGTACTGATTAAACAAAAAGAATTTTTTAAACCAAAACCCCCAGAGAAAAAGAAAAGATTTGAGGATGAAAGCTTGGAGGAGGTTTTAAAAAAAGTAAAAGAACTCACCCACAACATCAAAATTCCTTCACAACCAGAACCTCAACCAAGAAATGAGGGAAAAGTATCAGTTAAAGAAGTTTTAAATCAACTCAAAACCCTGTCAGAAGCTGTAAGTCCAACAAGAAGGAATTGGAACAATAATAAAGAGCAAATATTCCCCCAAAATGATCAGCCATACAGTGAAAGGAATCCCTTACAACCATTTTTATACAGTTACCAGCCATACATACCAGCTCAAATGACTCCAAGAGCTCCATAAAAAGTGGCTAATGCAAGGAAAAAGGTCATTCAGCAATGAGATGCACTCACCTTGCTGAAGATTTGGACAGAATAATTGTTAGAATGCAAGGAGAATCTTAACCTTTTCCTAATTATCAGAAAGTACCTATGGAAGGGAATGAAAGTGCCCAATACATATTCAGGGATTTTGCAAAAGAACAGGAAGAACTAAACAAGAAATTCATGGAGAAACATGTTGTCAAACAAAAACCACAAGAAGAGGTTAAGCCCACTGAAAAGAAATCACAAGATGAAGAAACCTCAACTTTACATGTTGAAGATTGGTCAAACTGGAAACCACCTACCATTTCCTCAGACAATGACCCATTTGAATCACACATTGGATTATGGAAGACCACACAAAGGATGGAAATACAAGCCCAAACTCAAGAGCCAAAGAAGAAAGCAGCTATTCCAGGACCTTATATTGAAGAAGAAAAAGAAGAAAAAAGAGTAATAATACCTAAAAAATTTCAAAATTCCAATATTTCAAAATCAGACCAACCTGAGGAGGAAATTGGAAATATTGCCAATAGGAATGAAGATGAAGACATTCCAAAAAATAAAATGGAGTCAGAAAACCTCAAAAGAAGGAAGTTGAACCAAGGCTGGAAATAGATAAAATTAACAAGCAAATTATGCAAAAACAAGATTAACCTTACCATTGAAGTGTTTTTGAGTCTTTCACCAAATTTTGTCCATAAATTACAGGAATTATCAGAAAAAAACAAGGAGAAAATTCAATCACTCAACTCAATGGATCCTCAAAAAAGACTATTAAAATTTGGATTCAAGTAAATACCAAAGCCCATGATTCATTATGCCTGTCCTTTGGGATTCATGGAAATTTTCATTGGAAAGGAAGAATATCCAAGTAGAAAAAGGGTAGACACTGGAGAAGAACTCAACATCATACCAGTAAATGTAGGAATCAAATCCTCACTCACAACAAGAAAACTAAACATGAACCTTAGGAAAATTGGAGGTCATACTACTTCATTGGTGGCATATTCAGAATTTACTCCAATGATTTTGGCTTCAGGTGAAGAAACTCAAATCCACTTTTTCATTGCAAAAGGATCTGTCCATACAGTACTTGGCAGACAAAAATATTGGGCTAGAGTTCTCCCATAAACAGTAGGAAATACTCAGTTATAAAGAGCCTTATGGAAGAATATTATGCATTCCCTTATGAAAACCTCAAGCACTTGGATGGAAAACTGGTCCACCTATGGCAAAATTGGTTAGAAACACCCCAGGAAAGAAGCTTCAAAATACAAAAAAGAGACAATACCATAATCAATTTGACCCAGAAGACCCAAGACTTATCCATATTTCCAAGAAGTGATAAATTTGTCCAAGAGTTGCAAAACAAAAACTGGCCAAACAACCTCAGAAGACAACTTGAAGACTCAACGTCTGAAGATGAATCACCCAGTCTAATTTACAAGCCAATTAATAAAACTGAAGAAACATTCCAGATTCTGGTGGATGGAAATGAAAATATAAATGGATATCCTTTCAAAAATGAACTTAAAATGGAGAAATTCAGATTTAGTGAACATCATGAGCTTTCAGATGAAGAAATTATAATTGAAATAGAAAAATAAATCAAAATTATGGAAGAAAGAGAAAAAAACTAAAAAAATACCATATCAACTTCTTAGACAGACAATTGAGCAACCAAGAAGAACCTTATGAATAGAAACTGGAAAGCCCTTAATTCATCCAAAAACCTCCCAATGAAGAAGAATAAACAGAATAAAACCTAGAAAATGAACAAAATTACCTTTCCTTGCCATATATTACCTTTGAAAACATTTATGGGGATGAATCTAAAATAATTTATGTGAAGACAAATATTTATGTCATCTTCCAGGAGAAAGATTGCACAATATCCCATTGTTATATTTCTTAGCTGAAGAGGGAATTAAAGGAAACCTGTCAGACTGTGACTCAAAATAAGAGCACATGCATGACAGCCAAATACCATAAACCAATGGTATAGCCAAGATACCACCAAAACATGGAGCTGAGCCAAATCAGCTCTAAAAGTATCAAAATGAAGAGGAGGATCACCCCTTTACAAATATACAAGTCCCATCACCATAGGACAAAGAATGACAAAGTTATTCCTGCTCAAAGTTGTTGCTGATCATAAACCTTAATTTTCACCTCTCATCTTGAATACAGAGTAAGAGGCTTAAACCCATCAAATGGGTATTCAAAATGAAGCTCTAGGTCAGGGCTATCCAATGGTCCAAGCCAAACTGAGCTAGCACCAGTATTACTGAAGTTATTGCCAAATTCAGGCCAAATAAGGGTGAATAAAATATTCACCTCTCATCTAACTTCTACAGTTTTAGTGTGAGATACCTAAAGTGGGTTGTTTTTGGAAAGGGAAAAATCAGAACTATCTGATGGTGCCATTCATTTCCCCATATCTCATGTAGAACAAAGGCTATAAGGCAAACAAGCCCAATACCGCTTTTTGCCTAAAACATTCATATGTAAAAAATCTTGTACATGGGATACCTTTGCCATATCAAATGAGGTACCATTATGTAGAAAAAGTACATTGCTACACACTGAACCAATTTTGAGGTTGATATCTCAAAACCCAACAACGTTATGGCTGTTTTAAGGTCAAAATCCCACAGTTTGGCCAATGCAGCCTTACCATGGGATAACATCCCATAACCATGATCATGAGGTGTCAAACAGACAAATAAGCTTGTTTTTACTTCAATAGCTCATAGTTCATTCAAAACTGGGGTCCCATACAGGTTCTGTAAAGCATTCTACGCGTCATACACATCAGAATCAGGCTGTGTGGTCCCCAGATGAGTTTTCACCGTGTATTGGTGAAAACTGCCCAGATGTGGTTTCAAAGCCACATCTGAGCCCAATAAAGGTTAAAAAGTCCTTTTGCAAACCACAAGCCTGTCCTTGAGAGTGAAAAATCTTCACTTCCTCTACATGAAAAGGTCTAGCAGCCTTTTCACCCCATTTCAGGATAAAAGGAGGCCTTTTCACTGCTAGAAAAGGAATCACCATCCTTATCTTGAATTCCTACATAGTACAACTGTAAAAAACAGCTATAATTTTGGAAATAATGAGGGTATACTCTAAATTTAAGTATTGTAGCTCTTATTATAGTAATACAGCTGGTAAGACTGAACCCAGGGCCTTCAGCAGTGCTCACCACCACTATTATACAATGGTAAAGCCTTTTATCCTCATTAAAACCCTTATTATTATAAATTAAACTCTTTTCAAACTATTTTCACCATGTCAAGTCATATTTAAAGCTTGTAAACACTATTATACACCTTTATCATAGACTCAGCCTGACAAATGGAGATTTCTGACAAAGCCAATGACCAAATTTTTCAAGAATTAATGGACCAATTAAATTCCAATACCAGAAACCTATCCAGGAGCAACATAAAACATCATAATTTTACAAATCAAATGAAAAAGGTAAAATTTCAACCTAATTAATCAATAGCAAGGGACCTCCTGCCTTATAAAAGGGACAAAAAATTTCCTATAAACAAAAATTATCATTTTTGTTCACCAGAAATCAAGCATAGCTAGGCAGTGACCTCCTTCCTTATCAAAGTGGAATATTAAAACTTAAACCCCCCAAAAACACATCTAAAACCCATTAAACTTCCCTTAAAACTATCAAAATTTTGGCAGTGACTTCCTGCCTTAAAAAAGAAGAATATTACCATTAAATCAAGGTTAAATAATTAAAAAGTCCAATCAATATTCTTTTAATAAATTAATTTGATAATATTTTCAAAGCATGTTACCTTCAAAACTTCAAAACCCACCAAATCCTACAAAATGGAATCTTGGTCATTACTTGAAGAAAATAATTGGTCAATGGACACAGATATAAGATGGATAGAAGAAAAAGAAGCCTAGCACAATTAAAATAATCTAAACGAATCAAATAAAGATCCTGAATGGTCCTTGCAAAAAAACCAGAACCCTGCACTGATATTTCTACAATAGTTCTTTCATATATTGAGTTTGAGAACATATTTGAAAAAGAAAAGTCACCATCAGGAACTGTCATTCCTTATTGATGGAAAGAATTACCTGGATTAAATATTAAAAATTATGAATTCCTGGATTTACTGACCTGGGGTGGAATTGAAGGAAACCTTGGAAACAAATACTGGAATGAGATATTTGAAATGGATGAACACTTCAGGAAATGACCATTTTGGAAGTTCTTTGAATGCAAAGAATGGTTCAACATTCAGGATTTTGAAATTAAAAATTGAAAAATAAGACAGATATCGGGAGGATATACTATAAAGAAAACCACATTGGATTTTCACTGGGAGGAAACAATTATACCAGCAGTATTCAGCCTTAGAGGTGCTTCAGCTAAATTAAATACAGAATAATGGAACTCTTTCCATCAAGAGTACTTGTTTAAAAGTCTAGAAAGAGAAAAATGGAGGGGAAGAAGTCTTGTCAAGCATCAATTAGTAAAGAAATTACTTGGTAAAAGGAATTAATCATCATAAAACTCCCCTGCTAAGTCCCCAATTCCCTCAATATGTCATCCATCCTATTTCCATTGATATTATTGTTATTTATTTCTTCAATTTTTTATTTTTGACAATTTCTATCTTTCCTTCTTAAAATTAAATTCTTCTTTCATACTGAAAAACAAGAGACACAAAATAAAATCTTAGAAATTTAAGAATAAGCTTCAATTCATATAATTTTTGAAGGAATAAATACAACATAAGCTTACCTGATATACAATGTTTTGTCTTATAGTTACATTTATTTTTTTCTCAAAATCAAAAAAATACAATTATAATTAAATGCAAAAAAAAGAAAAAAAAGAAAAAAACAATCAGTTTCAATTCATTTAATATCAGTAGATGATAACTAAAGAAAAACCTAGAGGATATTAAAAACATTATTTATTTATTTCTTTTCTTTCTTTCTTATTTCACTATTTATATTATCCTACTTTTTTTGTTTTATTCAGAAAGAAACAATAAATAAATTAATTAATTAATAGATATAAGAAAGGACAACATTAGTCTCCTCTTAATTCATACTCAGTAAATTATAGCTAAAAAAATTATACATATAAAATGAAAAACCTACATTATCTTTAGTTTTTTTGCAAACCATATATATTTTACTGCACAGATGATCATCTGGAGGATAAGATACACTTATGAAGACATAATAAAGAGTAAATTACAGACTATAATTGCAGCTTAATCATTATTTCATCCTATTCTTTATCAACATATCATTTGATTATTTTATTATCTGATTATTTTACTATTTTACTATTTTATTATTTTATTATTTTATTATCTTATTATTTTATTATTTTATTATTTTATTATTTTATTATTTTATTATTTTATTATTTTATTATTTTATTATTTTATTATTTTATTATTTTATTATTTTATTATTTTATTATTTTATTATTTTATTATTTTATTATTTTGTTATTTTCTTATTTTATGATTTTATGATTTTATGATTTTATTGTTTTATTGTTTTATCATTTTATTATTTTATTATTCCATTATTTTATTATTTTATTATTCTATTATTTTATTATTTTATTATTTTATGATTTTATGATTTTATTGTTTTATTGTTTTATTATTTTATTATTTTATTATTTTATTATTTTATTATTTTATTATTTTATTATTTTACTATCTTACTATTTTATTATTTGATTATTTCATTGCTTCATTATTTTATTATTTTATTATTTTATTATTTTATTATTTCATTATTTTATTATTTTATTATCTTATTGTCTTATTATTTTATCATCTTGTGATTTTATTATTTTATTATTTTATTCTTTTATTATTTTATTATTCTATTATTTTATTATTTCATTATTTAATTATTTAATTATTTTCTTATTTAATTATTTTCTTATTTTATTGTTTTATTACTTTTACTTTTTTTATGTTTATTTACTTTTATTTTTTCTGTTTTCATTTTTATTCCCTTTCTCATGAAAAGAAAGAGAGAAGTAAACTGTCTATGTTATGGAATTTATTCTTGAAAGTCAACTTCTACACTCAAGAATTAACTAAATAGAGCTATGCTTGGGTCTCCAAGCCCTTATTAATAGTAATTCTCAAGGACAAAAGTCTTGTGGCGGCTCAAAACAACATTGAGATTACAAAGGGGAATCATGAAACAAAATTTCAAACCCAACAGAATAAAACATACACAATGACTCTATTTTGAGAGAAAAAATGAAAGTAGCTCACTGATTCTTTATTTTCCAAATCTGAGCTCCACATGACTGACATAGCTGTGGACTAAAAGACATTATCTCTAAAGACAGGGATTGAGATGATTGATGGAAGCAGATTTAATAGCATAATTTTTTATACTACAACATGTTTATTTCCAGAGCCAACTTAGTACATCAAATTTGAATCAAGATGACAAGCTAGCTTGACAACTGAATTTCATTTTTGATTGCACCAAGTTTCTCTTGAGAGGATACTGGGGAAGTGTCATTAAAACTAATTCAATTTTAATTCGATTAAAGTTAATTTAAAATAAACTAAAGCTCAAATTTCACAAACAATTTTAAATTTTATTGCTTATTTAAAATTACTCAAGATAATTTTGCAAAGACACTTAATCTATAGAGAACAAAAGAAATAAATAATAATCATAACTTTTGTTTTGGAAGAAAAAGAGAGAAAGAAAAGGGGAGCTCCTGAGAAGGGCTTCAGTATTTATAGTTTCTGCTAACCATCTTGACCACTCTGTCTTCAGCTTAAAACCACTTTTAATCATCTTTAAAACGGAATCACTTGAAAAATCTATATTGCAAATCTGACATGCTTTCGGAAGAGGTGGTTTCAGCACTGAAGGAAGAATAAAAAGAGGTGTATCACTGAATATCTGGGAAACACAAGCAACACAATCTTGCATTAGCACCTCATCATTATTTTAAGCAATTACATGAAGATGACAGCTGAGGAACAGCCAGCTTAACATTATTACCAAAGCCAAGCATCTACCATCTCAGATTCTTGAGGTAGCACTACTGCGCTTTCATGGTAAAAAGTAAAACATAATACAGAAACCAACCAGAAGATAATGGTACAATCACAACAAAGGAGGTTTCTTGCTAACTCCCAACAAATAGAAAGTGATATGAGGAATTATGATGGTGGAGTTATCCTGAAAAGATATTTTGCATCCACACACAATCAAAACAATTATTCAGTCAAGCAAGCTTTCAGACACACCATCCCAAACAAGATGCATTATTACTGACAGATGAAAGCTAACCCGCCTCATAAGCTCCAGTACCATTTGCAATAAATAATTGAAAGAAGGAGATCCAGCTTCCCTCAAGTACCTTTGAACACCAGAGGCACCAACCAATAATGCAGTGCTGTAATGACCAATGGTAGTGCTTGAAAATATCACATTAGAAGTGGTATTTACTATACTAGCAGTCCTCAATATGCAATGTCAGATAGGACTAGGTTTTGGGAACTAGCTGAAGCATTTCAATTGTCTCTTACCCACTTCAATTCAAGACTATTCAGCCCCAGGGGTAAAAAACAAAAAAAAAGAGCCAGAAGCAGGGGTCCTTTTTGACAGATGCAAGTAGACTTAGCTCCAATTCAAAGCCAAAGAGAAAATTTCTTGAAATGGTTTAGGAATTACTACTTAGATCAGTCAAAAAAACAAAAAAAGCTCTCTTTAGGGTGGGTTCAGTTTGGCGGGATTTTGTGCACTAGCAAAAGTGATGAAACTTTGGATTGTATTGACTTATTTAGCCAATCTTGGTGTTACCATCAAATATCAATATCACAGAAGATGGAAGATACAAGATTTATTAGCAGAAACTTCCTTGACTGGGTAAGAGCTTTAAGAACTGGGAATAGATGAGACCTAACAAGTTTATACAACTGGCCGGAGTGCAGCACAGTAATTTTGTACATAGCTTAAAATCTAAACTTGAAGGCCCCCTCTTGCTTTCTGTAACCTGATTTGGATGAAGAGAAAGACAAGGAGAGGCCAAAGCCTGACTTCCTGAAACCTTTGTTTTAACAGGTTAAAATCCGGCTCTGCCAGCGAGTCAAAAGAAAATAGGAAGCTTAGTGTTCTTCCTGCCTTATCCTTGCGGAATGACTTGAATCTGGTATTGTATAAATAGCAATGCCACTGAGACAATGACCAGAAGACCTTGGCTGTCAGGTTGAGTCTATGTAGAAGCAGTAGTTAGGCTAGTTAAAGCTTTAACTTTGACTGTGACACAGAAATAAAGTGATAAAATAAAGGTATTGATTGATAATGATGGTTTATAGATGAAATAAAAGGGCTTTACTATTTTGCAATAGTGGTGGTGAGCGCTGTTGAAAGCCCTGGGTGCAGCTTTACCTGTTGGATTACAATAATAAAGACTACAATAATTCTAAATTAAGAGTATACCTGATTATTTTCCAAGATTATAACTGTTTTTGACAGTTGTACTACATAGTAATTCAAGAGCAGGATGAGGAAAGCAATTCTGGCTGTGAAAAGCCTCCTTTTTATCCTGAAATGGGGTGGAAAGGGTGTTAGACCTTTCCACATAGAGGAAGTGAAGATTTTTTCACTCTCTGAGACAGGATTGTGGCTTTCAAGGACCTGTGTAGCCTGTATTGGGCTCAGATGTGGTTTTGAAACCACATCTGGGCAGCTTTCACCAATACAGGGTGACGATTTTCATCTGGGGACCTCACAGCCTGATTCTGACGTGTATGATGCGTAGAATGCTGTACAGAAACTGTATGGGACCCCAGTATTGACTGAAATATAAGGTATTGAAGTAAAAAAGCTCCTTTGTCTGTTTGAAACCTCATATTCATGATTATGGGACATTTTCCCATGGTAAGGCTGTATATGACAGCAAGTGGGAATCTGACCTTAAAAAAGCCATAACTTTGCCAATTCTTGAGATATCAACCTCAAAATTGGTTCAGTTTGTAGCCCTGTATTTGCGCTACACAATGGTATCCCATTCAATATGGGTATCATTACAAATGGCAAAGTTATACCATGTACAAGAATTTTGTACATTTGTGTGGTTTAGGCAAAAAGCTGTATTGAGCTTATTTGCCCCATAACTTTTTTTCTAGTTGAGCTATGGGGAAATGGATGACACCATCAGATAGCCCTCATTGTTCTTTTTCCAAAATGACCCCACTTTGGGGATCTCACGCTAAAACTGCAAAAGTTAGATGATAGGTGAATGTTTTGTTCATCCTTATTTGGCCTGAATTTGGCCATAACTCAAGTAATACTGGTGATAGCTCAGCTTGGCTAGTACCATTGGATAGCCCTGGCTTAGAGATTCATTTGAATACCCATTTGATGGGGTTAAGCCGCTCCTTCTGGATTTTATATGAGAGGTGAAAATTAAGGTTTATGCTCAGCAATAACTTTGAGCAGGAATAACTTTGTTATTCTTTGTTCTATGGTGATGGGACTTATATTTTCAGAAAGGAGTGAGTTTCCTCTTTCCTTTGATACCTTTTGAGCTGATCTGGCTCAGCTCCATCTTTTGGGGGTATCTTGGCTATACCATTGGTTTATGGTATTTTGGCTTTCATGCTTGTGCTCTGGTTTTAAGTCACAGGCTGACATTGGCATTGAGCAATCAGATCATTCAGCCAACAATATGTCGCCTCTGATGTCAGGAATCAATTCTCTCACTGAAAAAGTTCAAATGCTTCAACTTGACCTTGAAAGTCAAAAGCAAATCAATCCAGAACTTTCCTGGGCTCCAGAAAACCAACCATCAAATCCTGTTCAGATCAAGTTCTGGGAAGACACCCTGTCAGTACACTTCTCCATCAATCCAAAGCATGTGACTCTTGCCTTCAATGGGCAAAATTAGGTCAATTGGCTTAAAGCCTTCAGAACAACAATCCAATTTATTTTTAATATTCCACTGGCCTCAATGGATTCCTTCTTTCCAACCATAACTGCAAATGATGACTCCAGTGTAAATTCAGTCCTGTTGCAAACCATAGACAGCTCAACAAAAAATTCAATAGAAAAAAATCATCAACTTTGGCTGCAATCTTCTTTGCAATCAAGCAACACTTCAACAAATTCATGCGTCTTGATAAGCTAGAAATGACCAGAAGCAAAACACTGCTGAGTGGCTCTGACAACATCAAGAAATCGTTTCCTGGCTAGTCCAGTGGGAAGTGTCTCTAAGTGAATTTTATGGATTAATAGTTCAAGAGGACATAAAAATGTTAGCTGGCATCAATACCAATGTCTTTGAACTTCTAATCCACCAGTGAATGAACAATCAAGATAAAATAACACCATTTGATAAGGTATTGGAAGAAATTAAAGCCACTGAGGCAACTGCCATGGTAGCTACTCTGATTGCTATCATTGACCATGGCATGATTATCTCAGCTTTCAACTATTATCCCTCGGAAAAGACCAACCTTCAACCAGTTTCAGCCCATAATCCCATCTATCAAGCCCCTCAGACTGCTTGAAGTCCCAGTCCACCTACAATACTGGGTCAGATGATCAGAAAAGCCAACAAATTCCGCAGAAGAGGCCAATGTAAATCCCTGATTGACCGCCAGAATTGGTATGTGGACTGTGGAGCTTTCTGGGCAAATGTTGATTCTGGGAAAAAAGTGGCAGTAACAATTTGTGGCTACCAGCCCACCTTTCAAACAAAGGAAAACAAAAGCAGGTCTTCAACGTTACTTCCAAAGGCATTTCTTATGGATTCGTAGTCGATTCAGCAGCTGACATTCACGTAAGTGGTAACAGCCCTGACTTAATACTAGAGACTTTGCTAACTTCACCTCCAACTCTCCAACTGGCATCCCGCAAAAACACCCCTAAATTGACTTGTATGGGCAGACTTCGGATTCCAACACCTAGTGGTATTCTTGAGCTGTCAAATGTGTATTACTGTCCAGAAATCTGAAGTACGATTCTTTGCCTTGGTAGATTAATTCAGGATGGCTATAACCCAATTTTCAATGGTTCTGCACTGCATCGTGTCTCATCTAACAATGTAATATACGGAACTTCTTATGTTGATAAGTCCTGGTACCTTAATAGATCTAAATTTTAAATCAATGCTATCTCTAAAATTCTCTTAACAATTGCTAAGTCATGGCACAAGCGATTGGGCCATTCATCTAATGTGGTCGTGAAAAGTTTCCTTAAGCAATTTGTGCCAGGGGCAAGCTCTGATACTTGGAAAAAAATGTTTTTTGCAAGAAGTGTGCCAAGTTGAAGGGCGAAAGGGTCAGCTCCAGACCTACAAACCAAATAAAGATTTCCTTTCAATGAGTAGTTGCTAACCGTCTCATAATTGCTATGATATTTCTGAAACCAGTAGTTAATAATACTAAAACAGACGGTAAGTACATTATCATTAATAATATGATATTGTTAAGTGAAAGGATGTACTTAAAAGGACTCTATTTGTTTGTCTAACATTTTATTATGTAACCAAAAACAATAATATACCAAATACTCTATACTGACAGATATAATGTCAGTTGGTAAAGCTACGCGGTGAGATGGAATGTTCAACTATACCTATACTTCTCCAGAACAATGCGTACGAGTATTAGGTTGAGGATATTTAACTAGGTTATACAATAGAACAATTGATAAATTGAATAATTATTCTAATAGATCAGGTCGATAAGCACACTCCTTTATATACCATTGACAAACCCAATGGTTAATTATTCTCACATTCCCCCATTGCCATTACAGTCAAGTCTAAGACTTAAGAGTTTATATTTATTCTCAGAGTACCCCTTGAGAGATTTCTTCAAGGATTGATAGAAAACACCTGCATAGCTGCTAGCTGAGATGATTCTCATAAATTCATACACTCCTCTAGAATCCTTCAGGTGTAATTGTTTGTACACTTATTGAAGTTTGACTACCCCAAGGGGTTTTGGTAGTATATCAGCTATCATATCATTGGTTGAGACTTGAACCACCTTAATCAAATTCTTCATTACGCAATCTCAAACATATTTATATCTTAACTCTATATTCTTAGTGTTAGCATTCAGTGAATCCTTTCTTGAGATGGTCACTGCTCCCAAATTTTCATTAAAAAGAATTGGCTGAAGTGAAGCATTACCTGAATCGTTGAGTATAAAGGTGAGCCATTGCAGCTGTTTTGAGCAGATATTAATTGTGATTCATTTGGCCTCAGTGGAGGATTGGGCTACCACCAATTTCTTTTTACTCAGCCAGAATATTTGATTGATGAAGGCTAGGATCACATAGCCAGATATATATTTTCTGTCTTCTTTATTGTTCACATAGTCCGCATTGTCTCAACCGGTTAAGGTTTCTTTTATTGACTGTTTTTTATAAGCTAGGCGCTTGCCCTTTGTTCCATTCAAATAACGGAGCAGGTGCTTCAGGGAATTCCAATGGAATTGGTTGGGCTTGGTTGAGTGTTTGGAGAGCTGATTTACAGTGAACATCACATCTGGTCTGGGGTGATGGGCTAGGTAGTTGATACTTCCAATAGCTTGTTGGAATGAAGTTACTTGAATGGTGTTGTCCAATAGGTTTGATTTTATTTCATTGAGAAAGTTGCGATTGCAAGGGGTCTTTACTGGCTTGTTGTCTTGCATTTCAAACTAACTAAGTAGTTTTATAATTAAATTGATTTGATTAATATTGAGATCATTATTACTCCATTCAATATTGTAACCTAGATTCTGTTTAGGTCTCTTTTTGTATTTCAATCTTAGAATTTCATTGAGGCTATTTAGGAAGGTAATGATGTTATTTTATGCTTTACTAATTATGAATCAATCATCAACATGGAAATGGAGTAGTAATGACCTGTCATTATTGGTGAATAAGGACTTGTCAGACTGTGCACTTACCAACCCAAGTCTGCTGAGAGTGGTTGTAAGCTTAGCCTTCCACATATGTGGGGCCTGTTTGGTACCTTAGAGTGATTTACGCAATCGCCAGACCCAACTTTCTTTTCCCTTCACTTTATGACCCTTGACCTGTTTCACATAAACAAGTGCATCCATTTTGCTGTGCAAGAATGCTGTCTCAATATCAAATTGATAGGGAAAATAATTAAAGTTTCCTGCTAGTGTCAACATAATTTTAAACGTCTTATTTCTTCCAACTGAAGCCCAGGTGTCCTAGTAATGCAACATATGTCCCTGATGATTACCCAGCACCACCCATTGAGCTTTGTCTTGATATACCTTACCATGCTCATTCCATTTTTGGAATAATCTCCACATACCCCCAATAGCTTTTGCAGGTTTGGAGGGGTATGGGACCAGTTACCCATCCCATGAGAGGCAAGTGATTGATACTCCGTGTCCATTGCATTTTTCCATTCTGGTGCCTCTATCGTATCAGTTACTACTTTTGAGTAAGGAACTGCATCTGTGAGTAGGAGGCTGTCTCTGTCTCTGATGTTTCTTTTGCAAGTAATAATGTTTTCTTTACTGATTGAACTTGAGATGTTTCTTGGTGCTTAATTATAATAGGGTGCATACTCATAGTTCTTTGATGATTAAATTCTTCCTACATTTTGGGGAGGGCTTGAAAGAGCTGGCTGGATTTTGCTGTTGAGTGGTTGATCAGCTGGTGATTAAGCTGGCCAATCAGTCAATTGAGGGCTGGGGAGTCGTAACTTGATTTTTAAGGAAGAGACACTCGGGAGAGATGATTCTGGTTGGTTCATAGACAAGGTAGGGTTACTAGCTGTCCCTGTATAATCACAGGACACCTTAATCTTCCCCGTTTCAAGGTTCAGGAGTAACATACCATCAGAGTACTTTCCAAATGTTAGTTCTCTCAGCACTTCTCCTCTAGGTTCAACTTGGGATGCTGGATTGGGAATCCTTGTTGTCACTTTCATACCAAAAGGAATGAGTTTTTCAAGGTTGACCTGTGGCTCAATAAGGCAGTGCTTACTGTCCAGTACCCTTGCAGGTGTTTTCATCATTAGGTGCTTGTGTAGAAGCAAGTTTAAGAGTAAAGATGCATATTTTGCGGCTTCATCCCAGTAAGAAACAGGTATGTTCAATTGTCCCAGGAGACACCTTATTTTAGATAAAAGCATTTGGTTGAATCGTTCAGCAACACCATTGGTCTGAGGTGACTCAGGGGGACCTCTTTCAAGGGAAATGCCCTGAGTGGTGAGAAAATCAACAAATAATTTAGAGCTGAATTCTCCTCCTCGGTCTATGTGAAGGTATGCTGGAATGATTTCGAGCTTGTTTTTAATCTCCACCAAGAACAACTTGATATGTCCCTCTGCCTGACCCTTTTCTGACATGAGGTATATTTTTTTGAAACGAATGTAGTCATCAATAAGGACCAACACATATTTGTGACCCTTGTGAGTTGGAGGATTGATCTGCAAGGTATCCATGTTAATTTTGGAGAACTGTTCATAAGCACATGGCAGAGTTTGTGAGTGAGGACGATTTTTAATCTTAGCTTTTTGACATACTGGGAAATCTGAAAAATGGGTGGATTTTCCTTTTATCTTGCGTTCTTTCAGCAAGATCCTTATGTATGAACTGAAGGGGTGGCCTAGTGCTAAAAGCCAATCAAGGTTGAAGGTAGGTAGGGTGTACACTGAGGTTGAGATCATCAGTAATCTTGAAGCAAAGAGGTTCCCTTGTTGGCAAAATGTGTCAACGATTTAGTTGTTATACTTTATTAGGAACATATTTGATTTAGATACTAACTTAATTCCATTATCAACTAACTGTGAGACAGACAGCAAGTTGACAGGACCATCAGGAACGTAGTAGACAGGATAGAGCTTAATACCCTTAAATACTAAAGCTCCCTGGTGAGTAGCTTTGACTGGATTAGAAAAGGTATTGATTTGTTTGAGAACCGGATGTGGTTATCTACTAGTGTTAAGTCATTTACAATGGCTCTCCCAGCTCCGGAGCTGAGGTATATCAGTTGTTGATGATTTTTCCCGATCATTGCATTGACTTTGTCTAATATGAATGCTTCAGAGTATGTCTCTGATGGGTGATTGAGTTCTTTTGATTCTGACGCAGCATTCAGAAAGGTCAAGTTTTTAGAGGATTGGATCTTTTATAACAGTTGCTCAATTATTTCTATCCATTTTTTAGTATCTTGTTCTTGGGTAGGAGTCCACCCTGTCCCTTGACTATTGTTTTTCCCTTTCTTTTTGTCTTTAAAGCCTTTCTTCTTACATCCACCTTCCAATTGGGTTTTTCCTTTGGATTTTTATGATTCGGCCTGTTTGTTTTTGTCAAAAAATAATGCCTGATCATAAGTTGATTCTCTTTGTGAGTGTTCTATTGACACTCTGTTGGTAATGGTCTTCAGATCATTGGGTTTTATTTCATACAGAGTCTGACATAAACTGATAAATTCCTTATCATTATCCAGGCTTTGAAGGAAAATGCTGCAGCCATGCTTGACCATAAGCTCATGATGATGGAAGAGTCGTCTGAGATAGATAGAAAGCTGGCATGTATCTTGTGGAATTCATCAACATGTTTTTCTAAAGACAAACCAGGTTTGTATCTTATATTCACAAGTTTGTGAAGCATTCAACAGATAACAACCACTGAGTTCCTTCCACAGAAGTTCCCTAATCTGACCCAAAAATTGTAGAAGGATGCCTTATTATTTCAGAGCACACCTTCAAACTCAGTGCTTACACTGGACCATAATAGGATAAGGGCTCCACCATTCCTTTTTTTGGACTTGGTGGTCTTTTTCCCATCTTCAGATGGTGGATCTAATAGATAATTCATGCCTTTTCTGATCAGGTAGTTCTTGAATTGACAGCTCCACTGTACCCAGTTTGTAAATGTGAGCTTTGGCATCCTAGCCTTGATTACCTCCCTTTCTGAGGAGGAATCCTTGATGTCTAACGGGATTTCGGGCATTTACCTGGGTGTTCATGTATTCTAACTCTGGTTTCAAGAATATAATAAACAGTTATGCAACTAACTCTCGCTCCCATGCAATGAGTAGCTTTTAACAGTATTATAATTGCTATGATATTTCTGAAACCAGTAGTTAATAATACTAAAACAGACGGTGAGTACAGTATCATTCATAATATGATATTGTTAAGTGAAAGAATGTACCTGAAAGGAATCTATTTGTTTGCCTAACAATTCAGTATGTAACCAAAAACAATGATATACCCAATACTCTATACTGACAGATATAATGTCAGTTGGTAAAGCTATGTGGTGAGATGGAATGATAAAATATACCTATACCCCTCCAGAACAATGTGTACGAGTATTAGGTTGAGGATATTTAACTAAGCTATACAATAGAACAGTTGATATATTGAATAATTGTTCTAATATCTCAGGTCAATAAGCACACTCCATTATATACCATTGACAAACCCAATGGTTAATTATTCTCACATTCCCCCATTGCCATTTTGGTCAAGTCTAAGACTTAATAGCTTATATTTATTCTCAGAGTACCCCTTGAGAGATTTCTTCAAGGATTGATAGACAATACCTGCAAGGCTGCTAGCCGAGATGAGTCTCATCAATTCATAACAGTCCTTGCCTCTTGATCTTCTTGTTTCTGACATAGGCAGAACTTTTGACAAAGATCCTCAGGGGAATTGGTTTTTGTTAATGCTGAGGGACCGTTCCTCCACTTACACATTCACTGCGGCCCTGAAATCTCACTCCGAGGTTCCCAATAAAATGATAGCCTGGATAAGATTATTATTCAACATTCTACACTGTTACCCGGCTCAGTTGGCGACTGGAAATGCAGGATAATATTCGGGAAAGTTGGGGAAAGAACTCAAGAAGTATGAGACTTTGTGGCTTCCCACTGAGCCATACCGCCCTTACCACAATGGTGAAGCCAAAAGGCTGGATCAAACTATTAGGGATATGGCAAGAACAATGCTGAATGCTAGTGGCCTACCCTCCAATTTTTGAAGCTACACCTACTCTTGTGCAAACCAAATCCACAAATTTCTTCCCAACAAGCGGGTTGCTCCCCTTACCCCTATGGAACAGAGCCCCATCCCTCCCAACTGTACCCTTTTGGTTCCAGGGAATTTGCAAATGTGCTGTCAGAGAAGCAAGGTAAGCTGGAACTTAGAGAAACTGATTGTGTCATCCTGACATTTTCAAATCTGGAAAAGGGCGGATATTTCTTAACATCCCTTCAAAAACAATATTTAACTTGACCTCAGCCATGTTCCCTGACTATCAGCACTTTCCAATAGTATTTTCAAAAAGTAAGGGTGATGTGTCTTTAATACTTAATAGCCTGTTGCTTGGCAAAGCTATAACCAATGATATCTTTCAAGAGAAAGAAAAGGTAATCAGGTCACTGCCAACTCACCATGATGTGGAACTTCCCCAAACAGTAAATCAGGTGCCAAAATGAACCTTTTGCAATCAATGTAGGAGAGCTGTCGAAAGGGAGCTGGAGAAATTTGACAAACAAGATGTCTGGGAACCTGTTGTTCCCTTCCCCAATATGCATGTCTTAGGTGCCAAATGGGTATTCGACGTGAAACAAAAAGCTTGTGGAGAAGTTGAGTGATACAAATCAAGGTATGTTTCACAGGGTTTTACTCAGCAACCTGGAATAGACTGTTTTGATGTGTATGCCCCAACAGCAAGTCTCAACTCCCTGCCCTTACTCCTGGCCTTCAGGGTAAAGTTCAACCTATATCTAGAAAGATTTGATGTTATTTTGGCTTACCTTTACATTCCTATCCATAAAGAGGTCTATGTTCAAGCCCCTGTTGAAATTAGGAAAGAACTGTCTGGGAAGGTCATGAGACTAAAAAAAGCTCTATATGGCATTAAACAGGCTGCAAGGTGCTGGTGGTTACACTCCCAGAAAAGAATGGAAGCCTTGGACTTCAAGAGTGATCAAATTGAACATTCTCTATAGATCTTCCACAGGTGTGGGTACATGTCAATGATGCCATAGTACTCTCCAGCTCCAAAGTGGTGCTTGGGTAGTTCAAGGTTAACCTAATGCAGTCACTTTTCCTGCATTGTTCAGCTAATGTGGAGAAGATCATGGGTCTAAGCCTGGCCACGTCTGATTAAATGATTATTATCAACCAGAACCAACTCATCCAACAAATCATCTGTGATTACCACCGTCCAACACAACACCAGTTTACAATTCTGCCAGCAATCCTTCTGACTACTAATACTGGTGATGGTGTTAGCCTTTCCTCTTATCAATCAGTAATTGGCTCACTGATTTACATGTCCTTAGGTTCAAGAATGGACCCAAACTTCTCAGTAAATTATCTGGCACATTTCTTCCATAACCCTGGCCAACAAAAGAGGTATGCCCTTGAACACTTGATGGGGTACTTAAGTCAATATACAGACAATTAACTAGCATACTTGAAGAAAGAAAACAGCCTCTCCTTGTGGACAGACATGAGCGGAGCACCTCAGGGTACTTAGTTTACTGCTTTGGAAGTATAGTGGCTTGGGTCTCAAGATGCCAAAAGGTGGTTGCTCTCTTGACGTGTGCAGTAGAGTATGTGGCTCTTGTGGATGGAATGCAGCTCCTTCCATGGCTGCACATTATGATGGAACTTTTATTGGGGCATCTGCCAATGTCAATCAACTGCAACAACAAAGCTGCCATCCTTATTGCGGAGGACAGTATTTCAAAGAAACAGATGAAATATCTTGACACATATTTCTAATTTCTCAATGATTTTGTGAGGAAATTCAACTTCCAGCTAAATTGGATGCCAACAGTCAATCATTGTGCTGATGTTCTTAGAAAGGTGCTAGGAAGTGTGAAAAGAGCAAAGGAAAGGGGCGCTCTTAACCTCATAAAGCCAAGTATAACCTTGGTAGGAGATTTAAGAACGGGGAATTGATGAAACCTAAAAATGTTATACCAATGGCCAGACTGTGGCACAGTAATCTTGTACATAGCTTTAAAACTAAACTGGCAGGCCTCCTATCACTTTCCATTGTGGAATTCCTTTTAGTGTGGGATTGTATAAGGCAGTTCTTTAGGGGGAAATCACAGGTAAACAGTTTTGAATTGCTGAATGATCCTGTAACCAAGGGTGCTAAGGTGTATTAGCTGCCCCTCTGAATATACTAAATAATCTTGCTATATAGCTCACAAATAAATATCTAAAATTGTGTCTTTACAACTAGAGAATACTTTCAGCAGTCTCTATCAGACCTACTCAATTATTGGATAAATATTTTATATGATTACTATATATGTAAAAATGGCTTAATACCACTATTTCATAGGTTAAAGCTAATATTTAAATATAAATTCAAATATTGATAATATATACTAATATATATTTATGTTATTTTAAACTATATGTTCTGATTTACCTCTTTAGGCTAATAATATTTATTATAAGGTTTATTAATAATATAATATATATAATATACTGGAGATAATACTATAGTATTCTTTGTAATAGAAGGGTGGGTTTTCATATTTATTGATTAATTGTATAAGGGATTGTATGACCAATAAAGCTAATAAGACTTATTTGATAAGAATATATATCCCTTAATGGATTCAGGAGTTACTAGCTATACGGATAAGATAGCTATTAATATTAACTCTAATAATAATAGCTTATTTGAGCAGTACTTCTCTGACTACTACTGATATTTATTATGATAATACCAATTATTCAATATTAAACTCTTTCATTAATACTGTAAATAATTTCTTTTATCAATAATTTATGACTACTAATATTTGCTACTGAGCTTCATAATTTTTTTTTCTAGTTATACTACTAGAATAGGGATGGATGGATCCTTTAGATTGAGGACTAGATTTCCATTTATTGGAGAAATACTTCCATGAGCATGGGGTAAAATGAGGGAGAGAGGCCCTCTATTCATATTCTTTGGGCCCTCCATGGAAGCACTCAAAAACAGGGGACTTAGAAAAATCTTACCTTGAGGTATTTTAGCTGGTGAGTGTTTTTGAAATGGTGTCATTTGATAAAGATATTGCACCATATTTTTGGAATATTTCATCATTCTGAACTTTGTTAATATTTATGCACAGCCTTGAGCTAATTTTTCTGGTGAGTAATTTTGAGATGGTGTCATTTAGTAGAGATATTGCACCATATTTTGAAAATTTATTTTTAATTAATTAAAATTGAATATAATTATGCAGAGCCTTGAGGGGATTTAGCTCGTGACTAATTTTGAGATAGTGTCATTCAGTAGACATATTGCACCATATGTTTGGTAAATTGCATCACTTCCTGAGTGATTATGTAATCTGAGGTGTTTTTTCTGTTGATTATTATGTTGGATGGTTTCATTTGACTTTGTTATTGCACCATTTTCAATTCTTTTGATTACTTAATAGCTTTAAACTTTATTTGGTGTTAACTTGGATATGAGTTGATTTAGTACAATTATTGCATCATTTGTTTTTATTATGATTGTCAATTCATGGAATTATTTCAAGCCTCTATGGAGCTTTGTATGCATGAAGTTAATTAAGGTTTGATTTAATTCCATCTTTTTATACAATGTATGTGTATTCATACTTTTTTAGCTGATCTTATTACATAAAACTCATTTTGGTGACTGTAATTCTTACTAATCTGATGTTTTTGGTGGTTTTAGGGTGAATGTAATGCTACATTTTTACTTTGTATATGTTGTAATTTTGAGTTTCTGTCTATATTAAACTAAATTCTTCTTGTTTTTGTGAAGCTTATTTGTAAGCTATGGTGTATACCTTCATACAGTTTAATCAATCCTTTACTTATTGAACTATGAAAATCTTTAGGTTATTTCTATACTTAATGCTAAAGTCTGCCTTTATTCAATACTATCCATGTTACTCTTTAACTTATGTGACTTTGGAAGTGTCTTTTGAGATGTTAGGCTCTAAATCAACCATTTGAATCTTGATACTTTGAAATTTTTCCCCCTCAATGTGCTTGAAGCTGGTACAGAAAGCTATGGAATACCACACCATAACTCAATTTGGATTGTGAGAAAGACAAGGACAGGCCAAAGCCTGATTTCCTGAGACCTTAGGTTAGTTAGTTTAAATGAAATGAAACCCAATTCGGATTACAAGAAAGACAAGGAGAGGCCAAAGCCTGAATTCCTGGAACCTTAGTTTCAACACGAACAAAAGACAAATTAATATGACAACTGTAAATGGTATTAAAAAAAAGCAATCACTTACTAACTCCATCAAGATATAAAGAATAACATTTTTTTTAGGGTGGAGTTATCTTGGATGTGTAACTCTATATCCTACCACTACCAAAAAACATGTTATTATCACACAACGTACCCCTTGAAGGTAAAAACCCCACCAAGAGGTGTTTTGACAGCTTAAAATTAAAACAAATACCTTAAAGAGCCTGGAAGCTAGCCCCCAAACAGTAAAGACCCATGGAAGGCCTCATCAGCAAAAACTGTTGTAACACAACACAAATAGCTAGTAGAATAATAGAGAAACCCTCTATTTATCAAGGCTACTGCCATAAAACGACGCTGAACCATTGCCATAGGGGTATTCAAAGAACCTTACTTCTTATTAACGATTGTAAAAGTGTAAAATCACCTTTAAAAGCCCTAAATGATGCATCCAACAAGGCTATGAAGCCTGTAGTAGTCAAAAAGAGTTCTGAGACAGAGATAGGGTTTAGCACCATTCTTAAGTACCAAATATACTTCCCAGAGGCAGTTTACAGACAGTCAAGTAGAGTGGAAAATCTCACCCACAGCTGTTTTGAATGAAAAAAGGGGGATCCTTTAGCCTATAGAGCACCATACAGCCCAACCAATCCAACTATTTAACAAATTAAGGGGTTGAGAGAACCCACATATTGAATTATAAACCACCCGAAGTGGTTTAAAGCACAATAAAGTGCTTTTAGAGGTAATTGGAGATGGAAAAGACTACCCAAAGCACCCTGTATGGTTTTAACAACCTTTAGATCAGCCTCTAAATCTTACTACCTTACCTTCTAACAATAACAAATAATAATAATAAATAAAAACCAAGAAATCCCTGGGAAATGCTTTAAACTTCTCATTTTTCATTTCTTATCACTGACTTTGCATTTTATTGTTATTTTATTTGTTTTTCAGTTCCCATTAATCAAAAAAGAAAAAATAATAATAATAACAGAAAAAAATGATAATATATATATATCAGAAAATGGCTGAAAAAGGACAGATTTCCTCAGCAAGAAATCAAACTTGGGGTTTTCTGTTGTTCATAAATTTAAGTGAAAATTTTATCTTTATTTCAAGGACCAGGGATATGTATATATAAAAAAGCCCTCAAGATTGCTTTAAACTGCTGGTTTTGCTTATTTATTTTACTCAATTTAGTTTTTCAATTTTTTATGTTAAAGGGATACAGATAACAGAAAATTTCCTCAGAAAGACATTAAGCTTCTGGTTTCTTCTCTTATTTAAACTAACTGAAAATAATTCTTTGCTTTTACAGGGCTCTAGAAATAAAGGCACTAAGAAAGGCTTTACACAGCTGTGTTTTTTGCACCTTGACTAGAATTATCATACTGACATGTTTGGCTTTAAGCTATACAGGTCTTAAGTATATCAAAAGTAAATCAACCAATGGTCTTTGGCAAGACCATAAGCTGCCCCTTCAAATATCAACAAGAAATCTTTCAAAATAGCAACAAGGACTATAAAAAAATAAAGGGCATATCCCATTCAAGGTCTAATGAATATTCCTTTTTATATTCATTATTTTGATTTTTTTCCTACTATTAAGCCAAGAGAAATCAGATGGGCTTAAATGTTCCACTCAAAAATAATTAAAAAAATCTACACCAAGTAATTGGTTAAAATAATAAATTTATTTAAAATATTTCCTGAATTACAAGAAAGAAATTGGAAATTGTTTGCAAAGAAGAATTATTTGTGACATGAAGGAATTATTTGAACTCTGAAGTAGTTACTTTTATTAAAAACTCATAAATTGATGACATAATTTGGGTAATTTACATATTAATAACACCTCAATGTGCTATTTAATCCAAATGGAGTTTAAAAATCTGCCCAAAAGCAATCAGCAGTTTTTTTAACTGTAAAAATTTTAAATTTCACTGTTTATATGTTCTCAACAACTCAAATGAATTTATGGGTAACAGAAAATCTGAACCATAAAGGGGATGGACTCAAAATAAAGTCTGAGTCACAATGATGATTCCAAAAGGAAGAGTTTTGGCATCAAAAGGGTCATGTTATGAATAAAGGACTTAAGTTATGATCATTCAATTATGTAATATTCATTATAAATACTCTCAAGAGCACCAATTTTTTCTAATTTGCACAAATTACCACCTTTAACCAAACAGCTTTATTATCTTAATTGTGGTTCAGGTTCAGTTCCTTTAAGCCATGATTTTTACTCAGATATATCAAATATTGGCTATTTCATACTTTAAATCAAACATAAAAATATTATTCAGTCCAATTTAAAAAGAAATTATGTGACTTTACTGTATTATTATTTATTCTTATCAAAATCACTATCAAAAAAATAAGGGGAAGGTAAACTTATTTCTTACACTATCCCTTATAGTGGACATTTTGGGGGAATGAGGATATCCTCCTAAAAATTTGAAAAAAATCTCAAGATTTTTAAATGAATAGGGGGGCCCTCATCCAAAAAAATAAAGCAATTAATATTAAAATCAACTTAAATCATCTTATCATTATCATTTATCATTTTATTTTTTTTGTAAAAGGGATATTTCAGGAATTCATAAGAAAAGAAGGAAATAAATTACTCTGAAGAAGCAGAAAGCAAATTGAAAAACAACGTATCAGGGGTCAATTATTCGGAATACTGAAAATGAAGAAAATTATTTATAAAGAAAAGCAGGAGTTCCTTATAGATTGACCTTTGGAAATCGCAAGACCTTGTCCATTTCTTTGATTCTGGGTTGAAACCCATTTGGAATTCAATAATCAATGCTCAATAATTATGAGCTTAAGGATGACTCACTGGATTAATTATGGACTCAGTCCTCACTTAACATGAAGGACTAACAAGATAATGTAAAACACTCAAATCAAATTGCCCTTGGGATTTTAAAGAAGATTGAAGACTCAAGAGGTCCTCAGCATGAAACTAAACTTCTTCCCCTGTAGACTTGGGCAGGGAAAATTATAAAAAAATAACATCCAAGAAGCTGGAGGGTATTTTCCTAGTCAAGACAGGTGCTGAAGGACCATATTTGTCCTTAACATGACAGGAAACTGCTCCCTTTATGTAACAGGAACAAGGGGTTTCAAAGGGGTTGACCATTATCCACTTGGCCAAAATGAATAAAGTGGAGTACCAAGCCATCAATTAAGACAAGAAAATTACTCATCAAGAAATAAGAAAACCAAAAGAATCTTGCATAGAATGGGAATCATGAAGATTGAAGAATAAAACAAGAGTCAAGTGGAATCCAAAATAAAGCCCAAAGGAGCTCCATAATCAAGATACGACCTTGGATTAGGCCAGGAGGTCCTTGCATGACTTAAACTACAGTACTTGTATAGCTAATATACAGGGGTTACACACCTAGTTGTGGGTCCCATATCATCTTAAACTACATCTTTTATAGAATAAAGAAGCAAGAAGAATTGTGAAGACCTCAATATATCAGTACACTAGCAAATTCCTGAAAAAAAAAATAAAAAATCATAAATTGAAGATGGATCACCAAATTTTAGCAGCCAAATATAAATTGGTCCTGAAGAAGGGGAGACCAGTTAATGAGCCAATGCCTCAAGAACTTAACCCGACTTTGTCAAGAGATCCTTATGAAACACCCTTATCACCAAACCCACCTATATTTCAAGAAACCTTCAAGGTCACCCATGAAATACTGCAAGAAGTCAATTTTGGCCCAACAGGATGGTTATCAAATGAAGAAATAAATTTAATCAAGAATCTTATTACCTTAAGGGAAAAAGAAATATCTTTCTGTGAAGAAGAAAGAGGATTACTCAAAATCTCATATTGAAAACTTACAAGATACCAGTAATACCTCATGAAACTTGGCAGAAGAAGCCAACTCCCATTCCCAAATCAATTTTACTTCAGTTTACTGAGCTTATCAGAGAAAGAATCGGTACTGGAATATATGAGAAATTCACCTCAAGCTACACAAGCCAAATCAAATGGGAAACTCAGAATAGTCCATGACTTTCAAGACCTCAAAAAATCACTATAAAGGATGCTGGTTTGTCACCTCACATTGAAGAATTTTTAGATGCATTTTCAGGAAGAGGATTCTATTGACCAGGATACATAATGGGAGGATATGATGAAATAGAATTGGCTGTCCCTACAAGACCCCTCACCACTTCTGAAACACCCCTTGGAAGGATGAAACTCACAAGACTACCCCAAGGAGCCATCAACTCAGTAGCAGTATACCAAGCCCAAATGACCTGGATACTACAAGAAGAAATACCAGAAAGTGTAGGAATTTGTATTTCTTATGGATTAATGAAAGGCACAAGGTCACTTTGAAATCAAGAAACACTACCAGAAAACCCCTCAATCAGAAGATTTATATGGGAATATGCCATAACCTTTGAAAGAATTTCATTCAGGATTGAAGAATCAGGACTTAATATCTCAGCAGCAAAGTTTGCATGCTGTGTGCCAGCTTTGGACATAGTAGGTCATGCTGTATCATTGAAAGGAAAAACAATCTCAATAAAAAGATTGAAAAATACAAAATTGGCTAACACTGCTCAACAAGAAGGAGTTAAGAGGATCTCTTGGACTTTGTGCCTATGTAAGGATGTTTATTTAAAACTTCTCAAAAGTTGCATCACCACTCAGAAGGCTCACCAGAGAAGCTGTTTACTGGGACTGGGATCAAAAATGTGAGGAAGCTTTACATAACTCAGAAGAATAGTTGGAGAATAAATAACCCTCAAAAAATTGGATTATCACAAAGCAACAGGAGAGAATTAAGCTAGCAGTATATTCAAACTAAATTGCTGAAGGGGCAGTACTCACTCAAGAAGGAAAATGAGGAAAAGACAGACCAGTATTATATGAATCAACAACTTTTTTGAAATTGAAATAAAAATACTCACAGCCCAAATTGGAGCTCTGTGGAGCTTCAAGAATTCTAAAGAAGCTTCAAACAATACTTTGGGGACAAAATTACAAATTACAGGTTGATGCCAAGGCCTTAATTGAAATGATCAACACCCCTTTCTTACCCAATGCCCCCATGACAAGATGGGTGTCTTTCATCAACTATTTTCCTTTGATTTGGTACACAAACCAGTAGAAAGCTTCACTATGACAGATGAGATATCCAGCAGACCAAAAAACCAGAAGAAGATGATGATGATTCACCAGAATTTGATGAAGAAGAAAATTGGATCAAGCCATACCCTGGATTTGGGGCTAAGAATTTAAATTCACTCAATTTTTCAGGAATACAAGTACCAAAAAAACAAGAACAATTTTGGAAGGGGATGCAAGAATACTTAAGTACAATGAGAAAACTAGAAGCAAGCAAAGAAGAAGGACTCAGAAGTATTAAAAGAAGGTCAGCCAATTTTTTTCTTGGAAGATGGCCAACTAAAAAGGAGAAATAGCCCAAACCCCCAATTGGTTATATCAAGTCAATAAGCTCAAAGCTACATTTTGGAGTCAATTCATGAAGAAATGGGCCACAGAGGGGAAAGAAAAAAACTATAGAATAATTCAAGCAAGTTTTTTGTGGGAAGGAATGAAGAAATCAGTCAAGAAATGGGTTCAATCTTGCCTGGCTTGCTGAATGAGAAGTCAAGGCTTACAAAGGGAACAAGGGAAATCTACAGAGAAATCAACAATCTTTGAAAGGGTCAGCATGGATGCAGTCCATATCAAATCTGGAAGATGAAAGTACATGGTTGTGGCCAGAGATGATTTTTCAGTATGGCCAGAAACAGTTGGACTAGTCAAATTAACAGAAAAAGAAGTTTAAGAATGGCTCACCCAAGAATGGGTATGCAGGTATGGCTCACCAAAAGAAGTAACTGTTGGTGAGGGGCCAGATTTTGGAAAAGAATTTCAAGATGAAGTAAAGAAATCAGGATCAAGGATCAGAGTAACCACACCCTATTACTCAGAGTCTCAAGGAATGGTTGAAAGGGGCCATAAACAGCTCAAAGATTCACTAGTCAAGATGTCTGGGGAAAATGGAAAAAATAATTACCACTAGTTACATTGGCTGACAGCATTTCCACTAAAGGAAAAACTGGTTTCTCACGATTTGAACTCAAAGTTGAACAACTCCCAGTATTACCAATTGACAATTAAAAAGGTATTTAGAAGTAGAATGGCACAGAATATCCACAACTGAGGAGTTATTGGAAGCCATTGCCAAAAGGCTGGAAGGAAAGGAAGAAATGAGAAGGAAAGAAGCAGAAAAACTCAAAAAATCAAGGGAGGACTTAATGAAATATTGGGACAGAAGAATGGAACACCAGCTAAGATTACCACTTAATCCAGGAGATTTGGTCCTGGTTTACAAAACACAATAGAAGCCAATTGGGGGCTACTATTCAAAAGAATTAGAATGGACCCTACAGAGTGATCAGACAAATAAACAATGGACCATATGAGCTTGAGGAGCTGGACAAAATTAGCCAGAATATTTTCAGCCTCTCAAGTCAAAAGCTTTATCCAAGAGGAAAGCTGATAGACACAAAAGAAGACACAGAAGAAGAACAAAATAAAGAATATGAATCAATAAATGAGGAAGAGATATTGGAGGAGACCACAGAATCAGATGACGAATAGGGTGCTTTCACCTGGAATTCTGGGTACAGAATTAAATGGAGATGGGGATGTGGTCTTCCATACAATTTTTTTCACCAGGCTCAAGCTCATAGCACCCCATAAAATCAGTAAATCAAACCCACAGGAAGACTACACTCAAGCTTTAAAACAAAAGTTCAGCTTTACAGAAATAAGCTGGGGTTAATTAATTATCCCATGGAACAGGCACCAAAGGGAAGTGTATGTGTTTAAATAAATTATTTAATTTCATTATGAATATATAAAAAATCAAGTTAAAAATAGAAAACTAGTTACAACAAATAAGGTACCACCCTTTAAATTACACACCCCACCCAGCTTTCCACCACCTCTATAGCCACAGGACTCTGGACGCATGAAAATGGCACATGCATGAACTACACAGCCACCTTGAATTCAACATAGAGAATTTACCTGATGCAAAGCTCAAACCCCATGGATTTTCTGAAATTCATTTCCAACACAGACACAGGAGTAACTTATCTTATATCCACCGTAACCTCACTTGAAACCTTAAAAAAAATCAAAACTCTTTACACCACTTATCACCTCATGAAAGGCAAAACTAGTCACAACAGGCTGAATGAAGTATACACTCTTATTTGAATCTCAATCACATGACTATGCACAGCATGTTTCAAACTAAAAAATCACATCATCTAATACACAACAGTAAATTTATCAGTGCAAGAAATTCTCACTTGAACTCATTTTAAAGTCGAAAAAGAAGAAACACAGCCATGAAACCTGCATAAATTACACAGCCACTTCTACCAAGCCTAAAATATGACATATGCAAAGGAAATTCAAGGTCATAATGTAATACTTCAGCTTCTAAAAGAATATCATGTGACAGAAAAGAGGCTGTGCACAACAAATATCTCCAGCCAAAATTAAATCACCTCATGCATGCAAGAAAAATCCAAGAATATCATGTCATAATCAGCTCAACAAAAGATCATCATGTGGCAAATGGAGGCTGTGCAGAGAAACAATTATCACCAAACCTTAAGTCACCTGACCCATGCAAGAAAGGCCCTTACCAAAAACAAACTCACATGATGGAATCAAGAGGAATTAAAGTGTGAAAATACAGCTCCCATGGAGGGCCCCTGGGCTCCCAAAAGTTATCAACAAAAGAGCTCTCTCCCCCCAAATCTTAAAAATCTCCTCATGCACATTATATCCCCTGAACAGTAGAGGAATAGAAATAATTCATCCTTCACCTGGGAGGTAGTCCAGTATATTATATTAAATTTACTTTCCCAGTAGCTAAGCTCAGTAGAAGTACAGTGTTGAAGATTAACAAGTATCTCGGATCAGTGGAAGTATAGTGTTGAAGATTAGCCAGTAGCTAAGCTCAGTGGAATCTTATTATTAATAGAAAAAAAGAAAATCATCCATTACCCAATATTAGGGTGACCACTCTATTAAAATATTTCACCTAGTCGAGTTAAAACCTTTTAGCAAGATTAAAAATCAACTTACTGCTTTAAAAATAAAATATCAAAGAATCCTACCTCTTAAATTTAACAACTACAATTTTATCTTATTCTTAACCACTCTTGAAAAAAATAACAAACATTTAAAAATTATTTCACTCTATTATAAGTTCACTTAACAAATTTTCCTTAACAAACACTATTCCAATTGTCCAGAACACATCAAATAATCCATCTTACCAATTTATTATCACCAAGAGGAAAAAACCACCCCAATCTCACTAATAATAAAAATTAAACAAACAAGTCTTTCACAAAAATCTCAAATTTAACCAGAATTAATGACATTTCATTTGATATTATATATTGAATAGGTCTGATCTCAGACTTCTGAATTTTGTCTTCTGCATTTGTAAAGCCACTTACTAATTTTATTTTTTGTTTTTGAGCTTCAAGGAAGATTTTGTTCAGTATTTTAGGAGGGGAAGTCAATACACCCTTGCCAACCTTGGTTACAGGAGTTATTAGCAATTCAAAACTTGTTACCTGTGATTTCCCCCTCTGGGTACTACCTCATTTTAATCCCACACAAGAGGAGTTCCCACAATAAATATCTCACAAGATCATACCATGAAGCTCAATGATTAAATGGATGGACCTTCATTGATATGCCAAGTATACCAGACTACTGGTTAACAGACCTACTGAGCACAGAGTTTACAGGACATGCTAGTATATGATACATATAAATGAAAGAAATCCATGGCAGAAGAAAGTGGCCGTGGTGGAAGAGTAAAATAATCACAAATTAAAGTCATGGTACTTGGATATGTGAAAAGCTCATGTCATTTCAAAATGAAAAATAACAAGTGGACAAAGATCCTTATTAGTGTTGTCTTAAACAGTATAAAAGCCATAAATCCATTGATTATCATATGAAAATTCAGATAAGAAATCACAAATTCCTGAAACAACTGACAGGAGAACTTGAAATTCCAGTAAAATTCAGGTGCAATAAAGACTGAACTCTAGAAAATATTTCCAACACCTTGAAATATGTAAGGAAAAGGACAAATATAGGGGAATATTCCCCATATAAAGAGATAATTTCAGTTTTAACAAGGGAAAACCCAGACAAGAGGTGGCAGAAGTAATTAAGAAAAAGAAGTCCTGTCATAATTGTAGATCATAAGAACACTATGCTAACAACTTCTTAAAGGAAAAGGAAAAGATATATGCCATTGAAGAAATTAAAACAGAGTATTCTTACTCTGACTCTACAGGAAATCCCATCAGGGGAGACTCCAATGATGATAAATACCCAATAGAGGAGAATCTGGTGGAGTATCAATAGGAAACCCAGTTGGAAATACAACATATACAGTTGGGAGAAGGGTTACCACAAGATACCAACAATCGGAATTGGTGCAAGCATACACAAGATGCAAACAATTCCTGGTAACACCAAAAAAAAGGAATTTCATATACTCAAGGTACAGCCACTAAGATGACTATTTGGTTTGATAATGCTCAACACCCATGAATCATTGAAAGTGGATAACACTGCTCAATAGTGTCCAAATAATATTGGAAAAATATTCCCTCTATTGGGAAAGCCAACTCTTGCCAACCAAAGCAAAAAAGTTAAAATTAAACCAGGGAAGATGACATCTGGAGGGAGTATTATCAAAGAGATAAGAATACCCCACAGGAAAGGTAACATCAGACTCAACCCAGAGTTTGTTGTACTTGAAGATGCCCACATCCAATGATTTTGATTGGGAACAGACTTCCAAAGGATTTATGGCATTCATATTTACAAAAGTAAAACTTGCAAATTATTATAGGTACTAACAAGGCAAAGAAAGTTTTTCTTGATATATACAGATTGTCCAATAAAGACCCTTTGGAAGAATTACTGAATTAATTCAAGGAGGGGAAGCTCAGTTATAACCTCAATAGTAAACAGAAACTCAGTCTACTTAAGATACTGATGCAGAACAGACAAGCATTTACCATAGGAAAAGAACCCTTGGGAAAGATTAAAGGCCATGATATAGAGTTATATCTGGATGTGGAAAGACCTCATCCACCCATTCTGAGAAGATATTGATACCCAGAATTTTTTGAAGCTAAGAAAGAAGTTGAAAAGCATGTCAATGAGCTCCTACAAATGGATTTCATCAATAAGATCTGACATAATGAAATTGTGGAAGTAACCACAGCTATCATAATAAATTGGAATTATGGAAAATCTAGATTGTGTGGAGACTTCAGAGCACTGAAAAGCTATACTAAGGCTGACAAATATCCTATACCCAGGATTCCCCATTCCCTGTACAAACTGGCAAAAGGAAAATAGATTTCCAAGATTGATTTTATGAAAGGTTTTCACCAGAATCTGGTCAAAAAAACACCATTAAACTACTTATAATTATATTATATACAGGTATATATGAGTATAACAGGATGCCACTTGGCATCAAAAATGCACCAGCCCATTTCCAAAGGATGCTAGACACAATATCTTAGGAGGAAATAATGGAAGGCTAGATGTTAGTTTACATTGATTATATCATAATATACTCATAGACATGGGAATACCTTGTGCAATACATAAACAGATTCTTGAGTAAGTGCAAGCCCATCAATCTGAATATTTCACTTAAAAAGTTCAATTTTGGCCAGCAAGAACTATTGGCACTGGAACATAAGGTCTCAGGCCTTAGCTTTGACCTAGAAAAAAACAAAGTAGCAGCAAAACTGCAGAATCCAGTACCAAAAAATATCAAAAAAATGAAATATTTATTAGGGTTTTCCAGCTACTACAGAAATCACATCAAAATCGTTTCCCATGTAACTAGAAGCTTATACAATGTATATTCAAAAGATGTATTTTTCAAGATTACCAAGGAGAGGAGATATAAATATGAGGGGATCAAACATGAACTCACTGATGAACCTTTCCTTAGGTTACCTGACTTTGAACTTCCATTCAAGTTGTATATAGATGAACCTTGCAGTCAAGAATTGGGAGCAGCTTTTCATCAGAGACAAATTGTAGATGGTGAGCCCAAATAAGGGGTAATCAGCTATATTTCCAGGAAACTGAAAGATTCAGAGGCCAGTTATGGAGAATCCAATAAAGAATGTTTATTTATGGTACGGTCTCTAGAAAAAGGCCATCACTATTTGGAGGGTTCAGTATTTGCAGTAGCAACAGACTGCAGTGTAGAATACTGATATCACTCCCAAAACAAGAATATAGAAGCCCAGAACTGGAATACCAGCTAGAGAAACCTTGTTTGAGGGACTACAACAATAATATGTCTTTTATCATGGATAGACTCCTGTACCACAGGGAGAAGCACACCAGTTCCCTCATAGTGATAGACAGAGATCCTGTCTCACTGATTCTTCAGTAATGCCATTAATGCCCCTAGATGGGACACATTAGTGAAGAAAGAACCAAGGAGAGCATAGAAAGAAAAGATTGGTGGCCTCAGTGGGAGAAAGAGTTGAGTGAGTACATAAACACTTGCAATAGATGCCAGAAGGATGACAGAAAGCATGCAAGGAAGTATGGACTATTCAAACATATAGAGGAGCCCAATAACCAATGAAAAATTATCAACATGGACTAGGTAACAGAAATTCTCCTAGGGGAAAGGAAAACTACCATTCTTTCCTAGTGATATTGGACAGGCTTGGCAAGAGTGTTAGATGCCTGCTATGTAATTAGGAGGATACAGCCATTTACACAGAATTACCATTTTGAAATAACATTGTAGCAACCTGTGGAGTTTCAAAAATAATCATCAGTAACAGAGACCCCAAATTCACATCAGAATTTTGGACAAACCTCTATGATATTCTTGGTACCAAGCTTGAATTCTCCACAAACAGGTGGACTGGCTGAATGGATGATCCAGACTATGGAGGACATCATCAGGAGATTCCATTCCTATTTCTTGGAATACAAAACTCATGAAGGACACACCCATGACTGGCTTACAATTCTACCAGCTATTAAACTGGCTTATAAAACTAGCCAGAGCTTCACAAAAGGTAAGACTCAATCTCTAATAGCAAAACAATAGAATCCCCCATTCCCAGTGGATCAACTGAAGAAAAACCTTCCAAAAATCCACCCAATAGTCAAGGACTTTGATTATATGTGGAGGAAGGCTTGTGACACAGAAGCAAGATGCAAAGCTGAGGCAAAAGAGTGTAACAAAAAGAGGTATTACAGAACTCATAAGGAACCTGACTTCAGGGAAGGGGACCAAGTGTTGGTGTCTACCTTGAATTTCAATAACCTTAAAGGCACCAAGAAAATGAGAGACTCATTTTTGTGACCATTAAATATCAGCAGAATGATAGGGAAGGATGCAGTGAAAGTCAAAATCTCAGAGCTTTTGTCCAGGAAATACCCAGTATTTTCTGTGAGTTTGATAAAACCATACCACCAAATTGGAGAGGACAAATTCCCCTCCAGGTATAAGACCAATATTCCACAGAAAATAGTGAAAGTAGAGGAGTCCCCTAGCCCAGTTAGAAAAATCATAAAGGCCAGGAAGATCAGACTTGATGGAAAAGACCATAGACATTAATTTGTTGTATTAAAACACCAGACAGCTGATAAAGACAAATGGTCAGCAAAAGATGTCATACCATATGGTGAGCTTCATTTGAGATGATTCAGAGCCTCCAGGAGTACTGAACAGTCTCATAAATAATGTGCCTTTTTGGAGGGGTGGTATGGCATACTGTGATTCAAAATCAGACCATAAGGATGACAGCCAAAATACCATAAGCCAATGGTGGAACAAAATACCACCAGAGACTGAACTGCAAAGAAATATCTTATAAATGGTATGGAGAGAAGTAGTAATTTAACCCCTTTTTCAAATATATAACTCCAATAACAGAAGAAAAAGAATAAAAAAGTTATTCCTTCTCAAAGCAAGAGCTGAGAATAAACCTTAATTTTCACCTCTCATCTAAAATACAGATAGAGAGGAATAAAATCATCAAAAAGGGTGCCCAAATGGAATTCCTCACTCAGGGATATCCAATTTTACTAGCGAAATTTGCCTAGACTCAAAACTACAGAGGTTATGGCCAAAAATAAGCCAAATAAGGGTGAACAAAATATTCACCTCTCATCCAGCTTCTACAGCTTTAATTTAAGATACCCCAAGGGGGTCTTTTTGGAAAGGCAAAAGTGAGGGCTTTCTGATGGTGCAATTCATTTCCTCATAACACATCTAGAAAAAAGATTATGGAGCAAGCAAGCCCTATACAGTATTTAAGGAAAATCCATATCTGAATATTGTTATTTTTAGGTGGAATAATCTTGCCATATTTAATTTTACCCATACCAGATGAGATACTATTGTTTAGACCCTATCCAGGGCTACACAATGAACCACCTTTGAGACCATTATCTTCAAAAATGACAAAGGTATGCCATTTTAAGGTCAAAAACATTAGAAAGTAATTACAAGCTGGAATTATTAATGTGATACAATGAAATTAAGTAATTTCAAATAAAAAGGTCCTACTGTTATGTGGTAAAATTTTTTATGAGTCTACTGATGACCTTGGTTGCAATCATCTAATATATCTGACTGTAAATATTACTACAATAATGAAGATTTTAATTATATAAGATTTATTCTAAGGATACTACTGATTAATAAAAGCTTTTTCATGTAAGAATACTAATAATATGAGAAGATGGGTCTTTTCTGGTGAGAAAAAGCTGCTTTTATGTCTTCTGGGGACTTTGAAGGTCTGGAAGCCCTTCACACATCTGAAGACTGAAATATTTTACTCTGGAGGTTAAATTCTGGGTCTATACCATCAATTCTGATGTCGGTATAGTCAGAATTGTGGTTTTGGGACTACAACTGATCATTCTGGATCAATAAATGGTGAAAAACCTTTCATAGGCCATGTAATCACTGTTATGAAAGCTCAAAGGTGTTTGAATGCCTAATATTAGTCATTCTGGAAGTATTTAAGCTCTAAACCAGTATTATTATAGGTATAAGACTGGTACTGGTTGGTACAGGTTTGGTACAGACCAGGTTTTGTCAGAAAACTTCCAATTAAGATGTCTTGGTCAGTGTTTGGGATAAAAATATTTAAATAGAATCAGATTTAAATGCTTTATGAGTTCTTCAATTTGATATGATTTGTTTTTTCTCTTCTGAAAAAAATTCAGAAGTTATGAGGGTTTCAAGTTTTTTGATGTATTTTTGTAAATCAGTGTATGGCTTGAGAAATTTCCAGCCCAGATATCTCTGTCAATTTAGAAGATATAAGCATTTGAATTATAAATATCTTTAAGTATTGATGAGCTCTAAAACTTGGTATACTTCACTATACAGCGGTATAAATATATAGCAATGATACAGGGTTTTCTTCATATTGTTTTTTTCAGAAAACCTGTAGTGAGTTTGATAAAACTTTGATCCAAGACCGCTCTGCAAGCTTTTGAGGTACAGGGGTATGAGGTATCTCAAATTTAAGTTTCCACTCAGATATTTAATTTGTTGTACTTTTGTACAGTTCTATACAAGTCCTCTTGGATGTTTGAGGGTTCTTTGTGAATAAAGGTGGTATAATGCTATCTCCTGAAGTAGGAATGCTAAAGATAAATGGATGATATCGTTGGCTAGCTTGCCTTGATAGAATTAAGAAAAATAAAATTTTGGTGGTGATTTCATTAAATATGCATAGGTTATATGAGAGGTGAAAATCAGTATTTGGCTAATTTTGTCTTATCTTTGAAAGGGAATATCTTTCTCCTTTCTTATCCTATTTGGTTAAGGTTAGTATAATTATATTTAATTGATTTCCCTCTTCATATAATATCTGTATTGGAAATTTCTGTGTAATACTCTTCATACCATTACTTATGGTATGTTGGATGTCATTCTGGTTCTCTGTTTAGAGTCACAGGCTGATTCATATTCTTGAGTATAAGGGCTCATTACAAGGCTTTTGTCAAAGGGGCTCCTGAGAATACGTACAATTTCATGGAACTGAGGAATCAGGGAACTCACTCAGAAAACTCAAAAAAACCAAAGGAATTAAAGCAGAATATATTTATTTAATATTAAAAGAGTGCAAGTACAACATATACAAAGATAATAAGGAAGCCAATGGCCGAAATCCAACCAATTAAGTACTTCATTCACTGCTTCAACCTGCCAGAAGATCACAATGTAATTATTAAAGGATATGACCACCAATATCCAATGACAGATAAAGAAAGAGGGGAAAATGACTGAGTTATAAATATCAGTATTTACTTTCAAAATGAAAAGATAAGAATAATAATAATAATTCCATTATATTCATTGACTGGAGAAAGAGTCTCCAGGGGATGAAAGAGTGGCCAATATATATGAAAGGTTGAAAGACTGATTGTGTAGGGTTGAAAAGCCAGTTTTGTTGAATTTTTTGGGAAATAATACTTGACCATCTTGCAAGATTGACCAGGGTTTTTGAAAACCACAGCATTTTAATTGAATTGACCCAAAATTTCAATGCCATAAATATTTTATGCGTAAAGTCTGTATGGATTAATTAAGTTGTCCAAGGAGTGTTGGAGCTTTGAAACCTTCAAAAGTAATGTGAATTACTGCCTTTTGAATATCCTTGGAAATCTTTGACCAGTATTACCTTGGGGAAATACTGTAGGAAGGAATAACTACCAATACCTGAATGGAGCAGGTGAGTGATTTGCTTTAATTTACTTCCTGAAGTCCTACCCATTACCACAATGGCATATGGATTCATGCCCCTGAATACCCTCCATGGAAAATGGTATTGAGGGCTTCTGACCTATTTCAGATGAACAATTTGGGTCCTGAAATTGACTCCATTGAATTTCTGAGGGAAAATGGTGCAAACTGGTGTATAACAGCATATATGGAACTTTTAGGTCTTCTTTGCCATTTTGAACTTTAGGTAATCCATGGCCAAAATGTGGTTTGGGGGTAAGGGGACATGCACCATCAGTCTCCTTGATCTTACGCCAAAAGGGGCCTGGAGCATCTTTCAGACATAGGACAGATTTACGGCCTATGGACCATAGTACACAGTGTACAGGCTTTGGCCTACAGACCATATAATTATGGTCCAAAGGAATACTAACTTTCCCAAAAGGGCCATTTAGGCCAAAACCCTTGCAATGAAAGGGGGAATAGGCCCCAAGGGGCCAATGAATAGGATATGTCCTGTGAGGCCATTATTGATAATTTGGGCCAAAATGGAAAGGATAGTGAATTCAGCCCAGAGAGGGAACAGAGTATCAGGATGGCTAATTAGCCATAAGATGGTTATGAAAAAGGGTGTCATAAATCCATCCATGGGCAATATTTCCCATGGTTGTGACAGTACTCCCACCTTGACTGATGAGCTCCTGAGCACCAAGAAAAGGTAAAGCCTTCTGGGGCTTGTAGAAAGGATTCATGGATAACACTTTCAAGAGGAGTTGGTTTGAAGTAAAAATTGAGACTGATATTCAATTTGGAATATGAAAAAACACTAATTGGTCTTCTTTCTAACTTGGCTTTTAAACTTGAAAAGTTTCAAAATATTGGAATAGATTTTTTATAATAAATGATGTAAGAGGAATATTTTTGAAAATGGATAATGAAAAGATATAAAATAGAAGGGAATAAAACAAGATAAATAAATCTTGAGGAGGTCTAAATATTGATCACAGAGGTTGATAATTGATTTAACTTGGCCAAGGACCCAGAAAGAAATATTGATTCTAAGTTCTTGTTTTGACAGATTATAGACCCCTCAGGGAAGTTGACACCAGTGACAGAACTTAAACTTGGTATTTTCCATTACCGCAAGTTCCATAGAAAGAGAAGTTAGCTTTATCATGGAATGACTTGGAATGGCAAAGAATTGGAAATTCAAAAAGAAGCTGTTATATTTGTTGAAGTGGTAATGGCCAAAAACTTTGCAATTTAATTTGGAAGCTTTGCTAGAGTCCTGTGTCCAGAAGCATTGAAAAATACTCACAGAGTGGCCAAGGTGATTCCTAAAACAAAAAGGGTATAATATTTCTAAAGGTACATATCAGTAGTGGAAACTTAATTCCATACAATCCTCTCCCCACAAAGCACAATAAAAATAAAGATCTTGAAGAATTTGGTCCTGGCTTGTCAAGATATAAAAAATGAATATATTTGACAAGGTAAGGAGAATTAGTTGGTGTTTTAACTGGTTCCTAAGTGGATCTTTCTGGTTCTGAATTGAAACCTTTCCATTCCACAAGATACTATAATTTTCCTCTCTTGAGCTTGGAATCTAATCTTTGAGACACTTCTCATTCCTCTTCTTCTTCAATGATAATTGGAGGAGGAGGCTTTTGATTTTTATTTGGGATAATTGAGGTCTCAGCTGGTTCTAAAGGGGAAATATGCATGTCACTTGTGACTCAAAACCATAGCACAAGCATTGCAGTGAAAAATACCATCAACCAATGGTAAAACAAAATACCACCAGAGACTGACATTAGCCAAAATAGCCCATCAATGGTATTAAAAAAAGAGGAAATTCACCTGTTTTAACAATATATAGCCTCCACAACCATTGCACAAAGAATAACAAATTTATTCCTTCTCAAGGCAAGAACTGAGCATAAATCTTGATTTTCACCCCTCATCTAAGATCCTGGGGAAAAAGAAAGAACCCCATCAAATGGGTGCTCACATTGAGCTCCTCATTCAGCAATATCCAATGATACTAGCTAAATTAAGCTAGCGTGAAGACTACAGAAGCTATGGCCAAAAATAAGCCCAATAAGGGTGAACAAAATATTCACCTCTCATCTTACTTCCACAATTTTGGTGTGATACTGCTATAGTGGGGTCCCTCTCAAAAAGAGGAATAATCAGGGCTTCCTGAAGGTTCAATCCTTTTCCTCAGCACCCACCTTGAACCAAATTTCTGCAAAAAAAACTCTATTCAGGATTTAATAGGTATCCATATATGAATATTGAGAGTTAAATGTGGAATAACTTTGCCATATTTAATCTTCACATACCAAATGAGAGACCATTGTGTAGACCTCATCCAGGGCCACAAAATGAGCAAAATTTGAGCTCATTATCTTCAAAAAGGAAAAATATATATCAAAGTTAAGTTGAAAATTCCATAGTACTGTCAAGAGCATAATATTGTAGGATAATATACCATATCCTGGAATTTGATGTGTCAATTATATGAGAAAGCCTTATTATCCTTCAATAATTCATAGCTTGGATAGTTTGGGGTCCCCATAGAGGTTTTCTACAGAATTATACATGTCATAAATAACAGAAGAGGCCTGTGTGGTCCCCAAATGTAAATTTTCAAGCTGTATTGGTTAAAACTGACCATATGTGGTTTCAAAATCAGATATGAGCACAATACAGGGTATAAATGGTGTTTAATAGCCACAAAAGTTTCCTTGGAAGTTGATATTTTTCACTTCCTCTATGTGGTAAGGGTTAATGGTCCTTTCACCAAATTTCAGGATGAAAAGGGACTCTTCTCTGCCCAAAAGAGAAATTTCCATTTGGCTGTTGAATTCCTATATAGTAAAACTATTTTCAAGAAGCTATAACATTGGAAAATAAGAAGGTATAATTATATAATTCATTATAATAGACCAATTGATAAATACTTCATCCAGGGCTTGCAATAGTTCTCACCACCACTATATCTTCATAGTAAATCCCTGAATATTTTTAGAGTAACATTTTTTATATTTTACATCTGTTAAGCAGTAATAGTTAAAGTTTTAAATAATCTTATTTTCACTTTATCATACACTCAGACTGACAATGGAAGACTGGATGGAGGGACTTCCATTTAAATGGGAACTTGAGGTAGTAGGCATTAGTGCTGACTTTCTTCAATATTGGAAAGGGACTCAAAAATCTTTCTGAAAGTTTTTTTGTGCATCTGGTTGGTTTGATGTCCTTGAAGGAATGCCATACAATTTCACCAGGGTTGAAAAAGGGTCACCTTGCTCTACTTTCATTTGATTACATCTAAAGCCTGTGTATGGAAACCTTTAGTTCTCTCTTGACACCTTTCTGTGTTGATTGTATTTTTGAAGATACCTTTCCAGAAGGGGTATCTTTTGTATTTTGAGATGAGTCAAATTGAGTATTTCTTCCATAAAAAGTGAAAAACAGTGATTGTTTTCTTAAGAATATTCAGAGTTATTGTAAGAAAATTCAGACAGGAAGAGAAATTTGTGCTAATAATCTTGATGATAACTAACATACATACAAAATTACTGTTCTAGTATCTGATTTGTCCTCCTTTTATTTCCATCAGCTTCAGGGTGATACGTAGTTGATAGATTACTTGAAATCTTTATCTTCTTACAAATTCTGGTCCAGAAAAAAGAAATAAAAAATGAATCTCTATGACTGACAATTCTTGAAGGAAGTCCATGCTTTTAAAATATATTCTTGATGAATCAATGGGCCAAATACATCTAAATAATTCAAGAAATGTTTGGCATGAACATTTCCTTTCTGAAATCCTTTCCACTATGACCAGAATTGAATCAAAGGAATTTAACAGTGGCAATTGAGTGATAGAGTCCATTGAAATACAAATCCAAGGACCATTTATAATTGGAATAGGATTGATGAATAAAAGCTTTTTGTGATGAATATTCTTGTTTATTGAGCACTGTTGACAGGATGAAACATAAAACTCAATAAATTGAGTCATTCCAGGCCAGTGGAAATCCTGCTTAACAGGCTTGAGAGTCTTCTCTTTGCCAGGATGGCCAACTAGGGGAGAGTAATTGTGATTTTAAAGTATATTGATTTGAATAGTGTGGTCATTTGGGGCCACCACTCAAACTTTGAAATAAAAAAGCTGGGGAGTGGAATCAAGAGAATAATATTGCACAGATTTACCTTTATAAAAATATTGAAGGATACCTCTTTACTGAGAGTCTTGACATAATGCCTTGTGAATTGAGTCAACCAAATTTGAAAAAGAATAAACCTTGAATGCAAACAGCTTGGAGGGTTGAACTTAATCTTCCTTGATTGATTATTGAAAATTCATTGGATTCTTCCTAATGAAATCCTCCTTCCTCTCTGGGTAAATGTTTTCCTGACATGACAAAGCCCCAGGAAGTTGGGGCAGTATGTGATTGAGAAATGGGATTCAGACCAGCAGGCTTGACAGCAAGTAAGAATATTTGACGACATAAAGTAATGCAGAGAAGAGTGATTTGTGAGAGCTTCAAAAGAGAAAGATAGAGAAAGAAGAAAAGCCCTCCAGTGCTTGAGAGCCCAGGCTATGCCAAGGAGTTCCCTGTCATTAATTTCTTAGTTGAGCTCTCCTTGAATGAGCTTTCAGCTATTAAATGCAATGGGATTTTTTTCTGACTCAGTACACCACCCAAGGCATAATCTGAGGCATTGGTCTCTACAATGGTGGGCAGAGATGAATTCAAGCTGTGTCAAATACCTTTTTTTGTTTGTGAAGCTTTCTCAAAGCTTCCTCACTCAGGTTTAAAATGGGATCTTTCTTGAGGAATTTAGTGAGTGAACTGATTTACTTTGAATAATTCTTGATGAAATGGAAGTAAAAGCTGGAAAAACCAAGAAATTATTGAAGATCCTTGATTTTTCTTGGAGGTGGAAAAGTATGAACTTGCTGGACTTTTGCTTGTTTCATCTTGAGACCTTCAGACAAGAAAATATACCCTATATATTAAAGAGTTGAAGAATCAAAAAGGCACTTGGAGGCCTTAGCAAAGCGGCTATTGGCTCTGAGCCTGGAAAAAGCAGTAGACAAATGGGTGACATGCTTTTGGTAAGACTTTTAAAGGACCATAATTTCAGTTAAATAAACCCCAGAATAAAAATCAAGAAGATAAGAGAAGATATCATTTACAAGATTTTGAAAAGAGGAAGGATCATTGGTGAACCCAAATGGCATAACCAAGTACTCATAACTACCATATTTAGCTCTAAAATCTCTAAAACTTACATTTCACTCTTTGATTCTGAGAAGGCTATAGGCACCACACAAATCAATCTTGTATAAGATACAGAAAGCATTAAAGACAGTAAAAAGCTTATTCATAGGAGGAAGAGGATTTTTGTTCTTCCTAGTGACAGAATTGAGTTTTCAGTAATCAACACACAAACAAAGGCCAACATACTTATTTTCAACAAAGAGGACAGGTGATACTGTTGAACAGGAGCTTGGCCAGATGAAGCCTTTCTCTACATTCTCTGAATTTTAGGCCCTGAGTGTCTCTGACTCTCCGTTTGATAAAGAGTATATGACCCCAACTTGGGGTAGAGACCCCTCCAGTTTGATATGATGATGACAGGCACAGTGAGTAGGAAGTGTTTCTGCTTTAACCTTGGAGAATACATAAAAATAGTGATGATAAGCAGAAAGAACAAACTTTTTCATTTTTTCAATCTTTTCTGTCTCTTCCGCTTCATCCCACAACTCCTCCAGGGAGTCATAGTAAGATGAAGGAGGAAGGTCCACAATCCCATTGAAGAGATTAAGTAAGTATATAGAATTATCTTCTCAAAAATCTTGTATCCCTTTGAATACTTCATCTCTAGATAGTAGAAATAACTGAGGTTAATTGGGAGAAGGAATATGGACAGATTTTGGAAATGATGGTGTTCTAGAATCAGCAACCAGAGCTGAAATTTATTGGCAGAAGGAAATTGTGAGCCTTGGAGGTAATTTCATATACCCAAAAGACCACAAATACAAAAATAACATATTGATATAAATAAATAAAATTTATTTATATTATTAAAATAAAAATCAAAATATAAATATAAAATTATATTGAAAATAAAAAAATTAATTAAAATTTAAGAATAAAAATACATTAAATTTTGTAAGTATAAAATTACATTTATACTTGAAAAAATTAAGTAAAAATTCAATTTTAACAAAATTGTGAAAAAATAAATAAATCTGGAAAAAAGTTCAATAAAAATTATTATAACTTTTTATTCAATAAATAATTCCTCATAAAAAATCAGGTGGGGTCACCTCTGAGTGAAATTCTTGTAACTCAACTCTAAATAAGCTCAAATTAAGTTTTTAGTATTTCCAATACAAAAGTTGAAAATCCTCAAAACCTTCATTTAATTCACACCACATGTGGTGTTAACCATCAATTTTTGTGTTAAAATTGAGGTGTTGTGTTTAGTTTAGAAGTTATGAGGAATTGAAGTATTTTCAATTGAATTCAATTGAAATGTCAAAATGTGCGCGTGTATTACATAAGTGAACTTTGATTTACATATGAGGTGTCAATTATTACTGTATTGTACTGTACAATTGAATTGAATTACATATGTAAATTATAAGTATAATACATGATGAGGAATTAAAGGAAAAATAAATTGGAAAGATTAAATTTGGGGGGGAAAAGGAACTCCAGCTCTAAGGGGGAGCTAGACCCCCAAAATCCTTGCTGACAGGCGTGGGATGTCAAAATTCATGCAAAAGTTCATCACTTTTGGCCTGGAATTGAGTTACAGGGTCTGTGGACTCAATTGATGATGAGGTTTTGATACCAACTGGGGTAGTTTTAGCTGTTGCCAAGAGGGTAAAACTACCCTTAAGATAAAACCATCATAGTAAAAACAGTTCTTACTGGTTCCTACGCCTCTGACACACATTCTGACGTGTTTTGAAGGCTCTAGGCCTGGTATTGCTATAGTAATGGCTGATTTAAGGGTCTAAAATGGCTAAAAATGGTTAAAAATGGCTTAAACCAGCCCTTTTTTGGTCTAAACCAGGGTCCAATGATGCCATAATTGGCTTTTCTGTTTTCAGACTGTTTTTCACGACTGACAAGAGTAAATTTTCCTTTTGGAGAAAGAGAATTGATGGCTATAAAAGAATGTCTTCTTTGCCCCACTTTTCTCTTCATGTTAGAATCTTTTCCTTTTATAATTAGTTTAAACATTGTTAAACCAATCAATATAAGATTCCAGCCACCTTTCTTATATCATTTTAAACCTTTTAACCACGTGAAAAAATCACTATAATCATTTTTTGTAACTTTTATAATCATTTTTACCCCTGAACCACCCCAAAAGAGAATTAAAGCATCTTTCATCACTGTAAACTTTGTCACTTTGTTTCCAAATTCACTCTGGTCACTTTTGGGAATGTTTTCTCTTTACTATTCTTTTTAGAGACTTTTTTCTTTAATTAATTGCTTGCAGTTCTTTGCTCAATTAATTCCAATTGAAATTGCTCTTGAAGAAATTTATTTTGTAGCCTTAAAATATCTCTTGTAGAGTATTTTTTGGATAAATTTTTATTGTTGGTAAAACAATAAATTTTTATAATATTATTGTTCTATACTAATAAAGTTACAAACAATAAAATTTGCGTGTTTTCTCTTAAAAATAATATTCTTTACTGTTTTTAATTGATTTTTACCTTATACAAATTTTTGAGGACAGGAAAAGTACTTGATTTTTAATCAAAATTTCATATCCACACCTTACATTTGGGGGCCCAGCCATGATATTTTACCTGTGACATATTTTTTTTACTCTTTTTAAATCTTTTTTCTTATATTGAAAAATTTAAAAACATATAAGAAATACTTATAATTCAAAAAATCCATAAAAAAATAATTTTTTTATTATAAGTGAGGCTTATATTTTTATTTCTTTTTTTGAAATAACCTTTTTTTGCTTAATTAATTGGCTTTTTCATTAATTTTAGTGTCTGACAACGTGGTAAGACAAGAAAACATTGAAACAGCCTCAACAGTCACCAGCATTGTTCCTGCAAGCACTATTAATTCAGACCATAATAGTACTGTTATTGTGACTCAAAATAATCAACCTGAACCAATATATTCTGAATTGATTAACTTGGACATAAGTAATACTCTTCAGAAAGCTAAGAATTTGGCCAATAGTAAGTTTTTTGACATAAAAATACTATTTTAAGCCTTTTTAAACCATAATCATGCCTTCAACCAGGTCAGGAGCCAGCTACAACCCCTCAAGAAGCTCCCAAAAAGTTAATAGACGTGATTATGGCAGAGGCCAATCAGGTACAGAAGGAAAAGGTTCAGTTGATGACTTCCGAACAGCTAAATTGGGTCATTCTGAAGCTGATAATACTATTTTACCTTCAAAAAGAGCTGACACCGCCACAACAAGCCTCTATGGACATATACAAAGCCAGCCACAGTGCATACAACAATGCACTTCAATTCAAGGAGTACCAGAGCCTTACAGACCTGTGGAAGAATTGCATGAATTCTTACCTGACAGTAAGAAAATTCCTGGGCCATCCCAACACTTGCAAATTGCTCAATAGATGGCATCCATTGATGGAGAAGAAAAACATGATGCTTTTGACACTAGAATGGAGGAAAAACAACCCTCCACCACCCAAACCAGTGCCAAAAACAGCCCCAGTGGCCAGCACCAGCAATTCCAACGTGAAAAAGCAGCCACAAACTCCAAACAAGGGCAAAGGGAAGGCACCAGCCCCAAAACCTTACAGCCAAGGCTACAGGATTCCAAAGATTCAGCAGGATGCCATGTAAAATGTATTCCAGATGGCCAGAACCATGATGGAATTACAGAAGAAGGAGGAAGCCAGATTAAGATTCCAGAAATGATTTCTGATATATTTGATTCCATCCCAGAGTTGTATGATGCTATAAATGATGTGAAAAAACATCTTTCTGATAAAAATGAAACCATTTGTAACAACATTAAAACAAACAACCTGAGCCTGTGCCAAATTAATGAAACACTTATGTGTTTTGAAAAAGTTTTAAGAACAATTAAAAATTCCAATAATGATAATTCTTCTAGCAATAAAATAAATGAACAATCTGCCATTATTAAAGAATTAACAGATAAATATTCTAAATTCAATATTGATGACATAATTGAAAGAAGAATTGAACAAGCCATAAATATTATCAAGACAGATAACAAGAAAGTCCTTGACGACATTTCAAATTCATTTACTGAAGTAAAGACATATACCATTGCCTTGAAAAAATGTTTTGATGCTTCACAAGAAGAAATATAAAAATTATCAATGAAATTGAATCAAGTCACTGCTGATAATACAAGACAGACAGAGTTATGGCAAGAACTGACACATAAGGAAGAAATGTATAAAATTGAAGTAATAAATTTAATACAAAGCTTCCAACATGAATACAGAAATTCCCAAAGGTGTAGCAACAGTAAAATGAATGACATGGAACAAATACTGAACACCTTACCAAGAATGTCTACACCTCTAAATCAAAATGAGGGCACAAGAATTCCAAATCCACAAGTATTGGATCCTGATAATTCACAATTAAAAAATGAATTATCCACTTCTTTTCATAACTTGGAACCATCAATGGGCCAAGCACTCTTGAAAGAAGTTCCAAAACTCAAATAATGGCCTCACTTCAGTGGTGAAGGAGAGTATGACCATATGGAGTTAATTTGAGGTATTGACATGATCAAAGAGGATTTTGAATTACCAGACAGATTGGTAACAGCCAGGCTTAACACTTTTTTTACCAGATCAGCTTCCAGATGGTACATCAAAATAAGACAAGCACATGGACACCAGAGTTGGACTTGGTGGAAAACCCAAATCATCAACAAATGGGCAAATGATGCTTGGAGGTTTAAAGTTGAAACAGCCTTTGAATCTTCCAAATTTAATGCTGATAAAGACAAAGCTTTACCATGGTTTTGCCAACAAAAGGACTGATTAACAGCATTATATCCTGACATGTCAGAATTTATGATCCATAGAAGAATTCTTAGACAATGTGGAGGTGACTTAGATCATGCTGTCAAAAGCAGGACTACTGAACAATCTTCAGCAGAGGATATTATCAATATACTAGAAGAAGTAACCACCAGAACCAAAATTGGTTCTAGTAGGGTGAATCTCAAAACAAGGTTTAATACACCTTGGAAAGATTCTGTGGACAAAAACCTCAAAGAAAATTCTAGTAATATTAAATATAAATCTGCAGATACAGTCAGAAAATGCCATATTTGCCAAAGCACCACCCATTTAGCCAATACATGTCCAAAAAGGGGGAAATCAATGAGATTGACATTGAAAAGGAACCAGATGTTGAAAAAGAGGACATAATTGAAGACAATTCAGATGATAAGTCATCCATATTTTCTGAATCTTCAAAATATATAGAAAATATCAATGCCACTTTTGACATCATGGAATCTTATTCCCACTTACCACAATTGAGCAATGGTCAAGTTGATTTATCAAAAGTTCAAGATGCACAACTTATGAAGACAAAACCAAACAGAGGAAAAGGTTATACAGCTGGTAACTCCTGTATAACAGAGGTGGTGATTGACAACAAGCCCACCAAACTTTTGCTTGAACCAGGAGCCTTCTGCTCTTGTGTTCGAAAATCTTTTCTTAACACTTGTTAACCAAATTTTTTAGACCAATTGTTACCAATTGATGGTATAAAATTCAACAGTGCAAGTATCCCAATGACAGCATTAGGAATCTTTGAGACCAATGTCATATTCCCACACATAAATGGGAATTTAAGGATCACAGTTGAATTTGTTGTTATGGAAAATTGCTCTAGTACCCATTTTATATTGGGAAATGACTATTTAATTATTTATGGGATAGATTTACATAATAACAAAGACAGATACTTTACTATTGGAGACAATAAGCACCAAAAATTTGCCTTTTTACCATTTAAAAGAACAATTACAGTAAACAAAGTATCACCAGTCAACTTAGAGTTAGAGAAATTCAAGTCTGAACAGTTAAATGAGGCTGAAATAAGCCTTCATCTGACTGATAAACAAGAAAATGAACTTCCCTTTTGTATGACCACAGAGGAGCATTTGCTACAGACAAAGAACCTCTAGGAGCAATTATTGGTCATGAAGTTGACATCATTCTTAACATTGAGAGACCTTATCCACCACTCTTAAGAAGACCTGCTTATCCAGCAAGTCCAAAGTCAAGGGAAGCTCTAGAAATTCATATCAAAGAACTTCTGGACCTTGGTGTAATAAGAGAAGTAGGCCACAATGAAAAAGTAGAAATAACTACACCAGTCATAGTGGCGTGGAATAATGGAAAATCCAGAATGGTTGGGGACTTTAGAGCTCTGAACACTTACACTGTTCCAGACAGATACCCAATACCAAAAATCCAAATTGCCCTTACTCAAATATCTCAAGCAGTGTATATAACCACTATTGATTCCCTTAAAGGATTCCATCAAAATGTGGTGACACCAAGAGCAAGAAAATACTTGAGAATTATAGTTCATTGTGGAGTGTATGAATACTTAAGGATGCCCTTTGGTATTAAAAATGCACCTTCACTGTGAGCCTTTGAGATATGACCACATACCCAATAAGGTCACAAAAAAGACTCAGAATAATTATACCTTTAATATAATTATATTAAAATTAATTAGAATAATTATACACTAAAAATAATTACTCAAATATACAAAAAATACCATAAATTGGTACTAAAATTGGTTTAACTTAAAAACCAATGAATCAACATGTAAAAAAAATTATACCATTGGATTCCCCATGGAAAAATACACATATACCATTTTTATGGCATATCTGTAAAGTCAATATTTAAGGAATTATAAGGTATAATACCTTATAAAAACCATAAAAACTTATTTATCTCAGAAACTAATGAAACAACATGTGAAATAAATTGTACCAGTGGATTCCCCACAAACATCCACATATAAAACAATTAATAAGCTAATTCCCAAAATCAATACTTAAGGAATATCCTGAATATATGCACTTTTTTGGTCAACGCATATATTCAGGGATCATAGCTAATATCTTCTAAACTATACATTCTAGAATGATGAACCAAAAATAAAGTTACCACGTAATTACTGTAAGAACACAGATATGAACTTTATTTTGCAAATTATAAACAAGGTTAAGACTTATGAGGAAATATTGATAAAAATCAACAGAGCTGTTGACCACTTTGTTGTGAAAGTAGTCCAAACTTAAAAAAAAGTATACAGTTGGATTCTACTAGTTTATTCGAGAAGAATGACGTAATTTTTATTATTAAATTCAGGGTATAACCCCCTGAAATCAAGGTTTGAAGTTTAAAATATTGAATTTCGACAGAAAAGATGAGTTACAAGAAAAATCATCAAAATTAGATTTTTGATAATGTAATGAAAAGCTCTTGGCAGCATAATATGGTTATGTCAGGCTATCAGAATTCACCCTCTGAATTGCTGTAGCGTGAAAACCTTAAAAGTTATTGAGGATCAAAGTTTGAGCTTAAATTGAGCTGTTATGATCACATACTGTAACCTTAAATTAAGTTTAACAGTCTTAAGAGTGATAAAATTAGTGAATACTATTAGTTTATGATTAAAACTAATAAAATCCACGAAATTTGGGGTTCTGCCAAGCCTCTGATGTCATCAAACTTAGAGTTACAGTGATAACTCTAAATAATGGTGTAATAATGATGCAATATGGTTTGATCATGATGTAATCACCATCAAACCTTAAAATATTGATCAATTCCAGTGGATATGATCAGTACACGTCTACTAGAAGCCTGTTGGACTCTAGGAGGGAGGTATTTACTATAAATAGAGCTCTTCTTACTCTATTTACCCCTCAGACGCATCAAAAACATTAAATCAATTAAATAAAAGGTAATTTCTTTATTCTTTATATATAAAACTCTTATATTATTAAAGACCAAAGACCATCTTAATATTAATCACTATTTTTACGTGATTAAATCAATTCTTTAATTGTTTTTGTTATAAATCTCTCTATAAACTCATTTCCACGTAAAATCAAGAATTTTAGTAATTTTCTTTATTTTTTATTGTAAATACAATTTGAAAAGGTTGTATTATATTCTTTTGGCGTAAAATATCTCAAAATTATTATTTTAAGTGTTAAAAGTAGGTTATTTCATCTTATTATAATAATTTCTCTCTTATTATTACTCTTAATAATTCTTATTTAATATAAATAGTATTTATATTAATATATAACTTTAATATTAGTAATATTATTGTTATTAATTGTTTTTTATTTATAAAAAACAGTTTTTTACGCCTTTATTATTTGTTGGTAACAATAATAAAGAGCTTTATAATATATTAATTATTTTATATTAATATATTATTTATAATATTATAATTTCATATAATATTAATTATATTATTATATTTATTTAATAATATAATATTTTTTACGCCATAATAATAATATTTCTTTATTATTATTATTATTTTAATCTTATTTATTTCAATTATAAGGACATTCAGAGTACAATAAGTAAAAAATTAGTAATTTTTACTTATTGTTTCATAGTCAAACCTTACATTTGGGAGCCTGGCTGTGATATTTACTTAAAAGACCTTTAAAAAGATTCTATTTGGGTTTATCCAATAATAAATTATATTTATAATCATAAAAATTATATAATAATTTTATATTTTATTGATTTTAAAAGCTATTGAGGCATTTGGAAAGCAATTGTACTGTCTTACACGTGGTTTTTCACATCCTTAGACTTGCAAGAACTTTCTTTGAGTGACTCTAGTGATTAAAAGAGATATTTTATAAATCAAAAATAATTTTTATTATAATTTAATTTTATAAGAATCATATTCATTTTTTATTTTATTCTTTAAAAAATAAAAATAAAAAAATATATAAAAAATATTAAAAAATATTAAAAACCAATAAAAAAGTTATTTTTATTCATTTTTATTCATTTCTTTATTTATTTCAATTTTTCAAAGATATAAAAGCAATTTCTACGTGAAAAATTGCCATATCTTGCCAAAAATAACACTTATTATAAAAAGACTTATATTTATTTGTCTTTTTTAGTGTTTGAAGATAACCCAACAGAAGACAACCAAGCTACTGTTGAGAGATTGGTGGAAGAAACTTGTCAAAGTTCTCCAACACCAGTTATCACCAAAAGAAAGAAAGCTAAGAAATTAGACTTTCCAGGGCCCACCATTCAAGACTCTGAAGGTGAGCACCTCTTTTTAAATTGCCATAAAAGAATTTTATTCTAAAATACTTTTATTTTTTCTTATTCTTTAATTATGACTACCAGAAGAGGTTCCCAATACTCCATCCAATCAGATGGAGCTGGACTCAGAAGTAGAATTGATCCCTCAAAAGGGAAAAGAAAGGGCAATATCCCCAGTGGAACAGAATCCACACCAGGAAGTGCCTTATCCCAAAGGCAAGTCCCAGAAATGCCCATGATATCTGAGCCTGAATTGGAACTAAGTATGAGTAACTCAAATAGGTACAAATCACATTCAGAGGGCTCAAATAGAAATCTACATGAGCCAGTACAAGCAGTATTACACAGTATACAAGGACAAAGACTGGGAAATGCTGCCTCAAATACACCAAGGAGTGATGAACTCCTGGCACATCCTGAAAAAGTTCCTCAAAGAGGAGGAGATAGTGAAATACTCCAATGGATGGAATCCACTGTCATCCAAACCTCAAATCAAAAAAATCAAGGATTATCATGCCAAAAAGAGGGAGGCAACCAAGGAAGAAGCCCCAGTAGCTTCTACCAGCAAGCCTCAAGCCAACCCACTTCCCCAAGAAGGGAAGAAGAACAAGAAAAAGCATTGGAGGAAACCATATTCCCCAAGCTACAGAATCCCAAGAATCCAAAAGGATGCCATGGACAATGTTTTCAACATGGCCAGAACCTTGATGGAATTCAAGGACAAGGAAGAGCAAAGAATGAGACAACCTCATTTCCCAAAGAAATAACCTTGTCCAAAGATGTTGTAAATACTTTAACAGAAATTAAAAATAGTATATTACCTCTAAAAGAAATTAAAGACAGTTTATTATCACTACAAGAAATAAATAACAATTTATCTTTTTTAACAAAAATTGTTGTGCAAAACAAGAAAGAAATTGACAACATTAAGTTTATTGTTGAAAATAATAAACCAAAGAATTTAATTGACAATACTCAAAAATTAATACAAGGACAACAAGAATTGTATAAATACATAAAAGATATCAAAGATAAGACTTTGACAATCAATTATGATGTGAGTATTGACAATCTTACAGAAAAATTAAATAAATTAAGTATTTCTGTAGAAAAATTTGAAGAAAAGACTTCATCACACCAAAAATTACTTTTGGACCATGTGGAAAAAAGTGATGAAGCAAGAATGCATCTGAAAGATGATATTCAGAGTGAAATAAGGCTTATTACTGAAAAAATGGATAAAATCAATGAGGCTAATTTGAATATGCCAAAGTTATCAACACCATTTTCTCATATAAGAAGCCCTGTTAAAACAAAAGAGGAATTGTCAAATCCTTTCATAATAGACTTGAGTCATCAAGACAACAACCAAGTCTTAATGAAAGAAGCACCTCAATTAAAGGAATGGCCAACATTCACAGGAGAAGGTGAATATGACCACATGTCATTTATTAAAACAATTGACATGTTACAAGAAGACTATGCCATACCAGATGAATTAATCACTGCAAGATTACATTCATTGTTTGAGAAATCTGCAAAAAGATGGTATTATGGCATAAGACAAACAAATGGTAAAAATACCTGGTCTTGGTGGAAACAAGAAATAATCACCAAGTGGGCAAATGATGCCTGGAGGTATAAGATAGAAAATGCATTTGAAAACTCTTTCTTTGACCCAGAGAAAGATAAACCTTTAACTTGGTTCCTAAAACAAGTTGAAAGGCTTAATGCACTGTACCCAGAAATGTCACAGAAGATGGTGCACATGAAAATACTTGAAAAATGTGGACGGGAACTAGAACATGCCCTAAGAAGCAGGTGCATAGAACCATGCTCCACAGAAGAGTATATAAATGCACTAGAAGATATAGTGACAAGAACAAAAATTGGCAGGACTTGGAAAAAATTGGACATTAAAAGCCCAAATAAACCATTTATCAAAAAAGATAAATCAAAAGAATCCTTTAAGCCCAATACATCCAACAATAATGAGCAAAGAAAATGCCATAAATGTGGAGGTATTGGACACTTAGCCAATAATTGCCTTAAAAAAGCAAAGATTAATGAAATTGTGGAAACAGAGAGTCACAATGACAAAGAAGAGGAATCTGACTCTGAAAAAGAGACAGAAGAGTCAGAAAGCTCTGAAAGTGATGAAATCAATATAATTAATGCACAAATTAATAATATTGATATAATTTATGAAGTACTGGATGTTAATTCAAACTTGCCACAAGTTGGAACATCTGACTCAAACCTGACAAACATACAAGATGCCAAAATGTATAGAACCAAACCTGCAAGAGGAATGGGATATACAGCTGGAAAATCAAGTATTAGTATTGTTATGGTTGATAACCAAGAAGGAAAGGTTAACTTAGATACAGGAGCATATTGCACTTGTGTTGGCAAAAGTTATTTAAAAACCATTGTCCCAGACTGGCAAGAAAAACTTATGCCAATACAAGGTGTCAAATTTAGTAGTGCAAGTGAGAGCATGAAGCCCCTTGGAATAATTGATTTAACACTAATTTTTCCACATCCCTCACAATGTGTCAGAATTAAAGTAGAGTTTGTAGTAATGGACAACTGTACTAGTAATCATTTCATACTTGGGAATGACTACTTATCAATCTATGGTATAGATATCTCCAACCAAAAGGATAGATATTTTACCATAGGAGATAATAAAAGACAAAAGTTTGGATTCTTAAATAACAAAAAACAAATCACAGTTATTAAGAATGAGGAAAAAATACCAGAAAAAGAACTTTTTATATCTGAACAACTCAAAGAGGCAGAATTCAATCAAGAATTAACAGAAAAAATGAAAGAAAAATTGATTGACCTCTTATTTAAGTATAAAAATGCCTTTGCAACTGACAAAGAGCCACTAGGCGCCATAATTGGACATGAAGTGGATATAATTCTTAATGTAGAAAAACCTTACCCACCTTTATTAAGAAGACCTGCTTATCCAGCCAGCCCAAGAGCTAGAGAAGCCTTAGAGGTGCACATTAAAGAATTAATGGACCTTGGAGTATTAAGAAAGGTTGGACATAATGAACAAGTAGAAGTTACTACACCTGTCATTATAACTTGGCATAATGGAAAATCAAGGATGGTAGGAGACTTCAGAGCCCTGAATACCTATACCAATCCAGACAGATATCCAATACCCAGAATCCATGAGACATTGACCCAATTGTCACAAGCTAAGTTCATCACAGCTATGGATGCTCTTAAGGGTTTTCATCAAAATGTCTTAACAGACAATGCCAAGAAACTACTAAGAATAATAGTCCATTGTGGAATTTTTGAATACTTAAGAATGCCATTTGGGATAAAAAATGCACCTTCCCATTATCAAAGAATGATGAATACCATATTTCCTGAAGAATTATCAGAAGGATGGTTAATAATCTACATTGATGATATCATAGTTTGCTCAGAAACTTGGGAAAATCACCTGACAAGACTAGAAAGGGTACTACAGAAAATAGTCCAAGTAAATATGAAAATTTCATTGAAAAAATGTCATTTTGCATATATTGAATTAAAAGCCCTAGGACACGTAGTATCTGGCCTTAGTCTAGGCATAGACAAAAATAAAGTAGCAGCAGTACTACTTAAACCAATGCCTCAAACCAAAAAAGAAATGCAATCATTTCTAGGATTTGCTGGTTACTATAGACAGCATATAAAGGACTTTGCAAAGATTGCTAAATCATTGTATAAGCTATGTGACCAACAAACAGTCTATGAGATGACAGAAGAAAGAGTCAAGGCATATGAAGAATTGAAAAATTCCTTAACAAATGCCCAATTTCTTCTGATGCCAGATTGGAAACTACCCTTCAAACTGTACATTGATGCTTGTGGAGAAGGACTAGGTGCTGCACTTCACCAAACACAAATTATCAATGATAAACCAGTGGAAGGACCAATTTGTTTCATTTCAAGGCAGATAAAGCCAACAGAAGCAAGGTATGGAGCAAGCCAAATGGAATGCTTATGCCTAGTATGGGCTTTAGAAAAACTGCATTATTATTTGGATGGCACAGTATTTGATGTAATCACAGACTGTAATGCTGTGAAATCACTATTAAATATGAAGACTCCAAATAGACATATGCTGAGATGGCAAATTGCCATCCAAGAATATAGAGGAAATATGACTATTGTTCATAAATCTGGAAATATCCATAAAAATGCAGATGGTCTTAGCAGATGGGCTCTAGCAAATACCCCTGACAATCCAGCATGGGTACCACAAGAAGAGCACCATATAGAAGGAATATGTGTTACAGACATTGGCACAGAATTCTTTAACCAAGTTAAAGAAAGCTATAAGACAGACAAAAATTGCCATATCTTAAGCCAACTTCTAATGAAAGACTGCAAAGATCCATCACTTTCATCAAAACTAGATGAAATATGGAAAAAGGCATATGATGAAGGAAGATTCCACCTCCTTGATGGAATCCTTTACCATAGAACAAAACACACATGTGTTATGGCCTTAACAGACAGAACACTAATAAACACTATTTTACATGAGTGTCATGATAGTGTTGCATCTGGACATCTCTCAGAAGATAGGACACTAGAGAGGGTGAAAACCTGCTCTTGGTGGCCAAATTGGAAGAAAGATGTTGCAGAGTACTGCCAAACCTGTGACAGATGCCAAAAAGCCAACAGAGCCACAGGAAAGAAATTTGGAATGATGATCCAAATCCAAGAACCAAAATCCCCATGGGAAATAGTTCATATGGATTGGGTAACAGCCTTACCTCCAGGAGGAGACAGGAGTTATAATGCTTGCCTAGTGTTAGTGGACAGGTACAGTAAAACTCCAATGTTCTTACCATGTCACAAAGATGACACAGCTATGGATACAGCCATAATGATATGGAATAAAGTCATTAGCCACACAGGCTTATTCCAAAACATTATAAGTGACAGAGACCCAAAGTTCACTTCAGCATTATGGACAAATCTCCATAACTCGTTTGGGACAAAGCTATCATTCTCAACAGCTTACCATCCCCAAACTGATGGTTTAGCAGAAAGAATGATACAGACCTTAGAGGACATGATCAGAAGATTCTGTGCTTATGGGCTAGAATTCAAAGATTCTGATGGTTTTACCCATGATTGGTGTACACTAATACCAGCACTTGAACTGGCATATAAGACATCAATCCATTCTTCTACTGGCAAAACACCAGCAATGCTAGAGAAAGGTTGGAATCCAAGACTTCCTTATGACACCCTCAAAAAAGACTTAGTGGATATACATCCAACAGCAAGCAGTTTCAAGATAATGCTTGACAAAGCAAGACACCATGCAAACAGATGCATGCAAGATTCTTTTAAATATGCAAAAGAAAGATGGGATAAAAGTCATAAGCCACCTGACTTCAAAATAGGGGACTTGGTTTTAGTATCAACCCTTAATTTCAATAACATAAAAGGCCCAAAGAAATTGAAAGATTCCTTTGCAGGACCATTTATGATAAAAGCACTCCATGGACCCAATGCTGTGCAATTAGAACTCACAGGTGAACTAATGAACAAACACCCAACTTTCCCTGTAAGTCTGATAAAACCTTACAGTTCAAGTGACAAGGAGTTATTTCCACTAAGAAATAAACCCCCACTTGAGATTCCCCCCTTGGAGAAAGGAGAGGAAAAGAAAATAGTAAAAGTCCTTAAAGAAAGAAGGACAAGAAACAAAAAAGAAAGGGACTACCTTGTGAGGTATAGAAATTCAACTCAAGAAGATGAATGGCTACTTGAGAAAGATATAACAAATGCTGATAAATTACTAAGAAGGTTCAGACATGAAAGAAAACCTGAAAAATAAAAAAAAGTTAAGCATTATTGAGCTTCAAGACGAACAAAGTCTATTGAAGAGGTAGGACAGTGGATGATACCCTAATCACATATATCAGATTGTGGTACAATCTTTTTTGGTGGTAGGGAATGTGAGCCTTTGAGATATGACCACATACCCAATAAGGTCACAAAAAAGACTCAGAATAATTATACCTTTAATATAATTATATTAAAATTAATTAGAATAATTATACACTAAAAATAATTACTCAAATATACAAAAAATACCATAAATTGGTACTAAAATTGGTTTAACTTAAAAACCAATGAATCAACATGTAAAACAAATTATACCATTGGATTCCCCATGGAAAAATACACATATACCATTTTTATGGCATATCTGTAAAGTCAATATTTAAGGAATTATAAGGTATAATACCTTATAAAAACTATAAAAACTTATTTATCTCAGAAACTAATGAAACAACATGTGAAAGAGATTGTACCAGTGGATTCCCCACAAAAATCCACATATAAAACAATTAATAAGCTAATTCCCAAAATCAATACTTAAGGAATTATCCTGAATATATGCACTTTTTTGGTCAACGCATATATTCAGGGATCATAGCTAATATCTTCTAAACTATACATGCTAGAATGATGAACCAAAAATAAAGTTACCACGTAATTACTTTAAGAACACAGATATGAACTTTATTTTGCAAATTATAAACAAGGTTAAGACTTATGAGGAAATATTGATAAAAATCAACAGAGCTGTTGACCACTTTGTTGTGAAAGTAGTCCAAACTTAAAAAAAAGTATACAGTTGGATTCTACTAGTTTATTCGAGAAGAATGACGTAATTTTTATTATTAAATTCAGGGTATAACCCCCTGAAATCAAGGTTTGAAGTTTAAAATATTGAATTTTGACAGAAAAGATGAGTTACAAGAAAAATCATCAAAATTAGAGTTTTGATGATGTAATGAAAAGCTCTTGGCAGCATAATAAGGTTATGTCAGGCTATCAGAATTCACTCTCTGAATTGCTTTAGCGTGAAAACCTTAAAAGTTATTGAGGATCAAAGTTTGAGCTTAAATTGAGCTGTTATGATCACATACTGTAACCTTAAATTAAGTTTAACAGTCTTAAGAGTGATAAAATTAGTGAATACTATTAGTTTATGATTAAAACTAATAAAATCCACGAAATTTGGGGTTCTGCAAAGCCTCTGATGTCATCAAACTTAGAGTTACAGTGATAACTCTAAATAATGGTGTAATAATGATGCAATATGGTTTGATCATGATGTAATCACCATCAAACCTTAAAATATTGATCAATTCCAGTGGATATGATCAGTACACGTCTACTAGAAGCCTGTTGGACTCCAGGAGGGAGGTATTTACTATAAATAGAGCTCTTCTTACTCTATTTACCCCTCAGACGCATCAAAAACATTAAATCAATTAAATAAAAGGTAATTTCTTTATTCTTTATATATAAAACTCTTATATTATTAAAGACCAAAGACCATCTTAATATTAATCACTATTTTTACGTGATTAAATCAATTCTTTAATTGTTTTTGTTATAAATCTCTCTATAAACTCATTTCCACGTAAAATCAAGAATTTTAGTAATTTTCTTTATTTTTTATTGTAAATACAATTTGAAAAGGTTGTATTATATTCTTTTGGCATAAAATATCTCAAAATTATTATTTTAAGTGTTAAAAGTAGGTTATTTCATCTTATTATAATAATTTCTCTCTTATTATTACTCTTAATAATTCTTATTTAATATAAATAGTATTTATATTAATATATAACTTTAATATTAGTAATATTATTGTTATTAATTGTTTTTTATTTATAAAAAACAGTTTTTTACGCCTTTATTATTTGTTGGTAACAATAATAAAGAGCTTTATAATATATTAATTATTTTATATTAATATATTATTTATAATATTATAATTTCATATAATATTAATTATATTATTATATTTATTTAATAATATAATATTTTTACGCCATAATAATAATATCTCTTTATTATTATTATTATTTTAATCTTATTTATTTCAATTATAAGGACATTCAGAGTACAATAAGTAAAAAATTAGTAATTTTTACTTATTGTTTCATAGTCAAACCTTACATTCACACTTCCAAAGAATGATGAATGAAATCTTCCCTGAAGAACTCTCAGAGGGATGGTTAATCATTTACATAGATGACATTATTATCTGTTCCAAGACTTGGGAGGAGCACATGTACAGATTATCAAGAGTTTTGACAAAAATTCAATCAGTAAACATGAAAATCTCCTTGAAGAAATGTCATTTTGGATTTAAAGAACTTAAAGCACTAGGACATGTTGTATCTGGTTTGTCCCTTGGAATTGACAAAAACAAAGTTGCAGCAGTATTGCTAAAACCCATGCCTCAGAATAAGAAGGAAATTCAGTCATTCTTAGGCTTTGCAGGATATTACAGGCAACACATTAAAGATTTTGCATCCATAGCAAGACCACTTTATAAGCTGTGTGACAAAGACACAGTATTTGAAATGACTGTTGACAGAGTCAAAGCTTTTGAGTCTCTAAGAGAAGCATTGACCACTGCTCCACTCTTACTGATGCCAGACTTTAAATTGCCTATCAAACTGTATATTGATGCATCAGGGGATGGACTGGGTGCTGCACTTCACCAAGTTCAGATCATAAATGATAAACCTGTAGAAGGACCCATATGTTTCATATCCAGGCAAATCAAACCAACTGAAGCCAGATATGGAGCAAGTCAGATGGAATGTCTATGCCTTGTCTGGGCCTTGGAGAAATTGAACTACTTCTTAAAGGGATGTGTTTTTGAAGTGATAACAGATTGTACAGCTGTTAAATCACTTTTGAACATGAAAACACCCAACAGACACATGCTCAGATGGAAAATAGCCATACAAGAATACAGAGGCAATATGACTATTGTTCATAAGGATGGGAATATTCATAAGAATGCAGATGGACTAAGAAGATGGCCATTACCAAATAATATTGATAATCCTGCTTATGTGCCAGAAGAAGCTTCACCACAAATTCCAATAGAAGGAATAAGTGTTACAGACTTGAACACCACCTTCTTTGAAGAAGTCAGAAGTAGCTACACTCAAGATAAGAATTGTAGCATCTTATGCCAATTACTTAACAAAGACTGTAAAGACAACTCTCTAATACATTCCTTGGATTAAGTATGGAGAAAACCTTATGATGAAGGAAGATTTTACCTAGTGGATGGTATAATTTACCACAGAACCAAGCACACATGTGTCATGACAGTTGGCGACAGGTCATTAATCAATCTTGTACTGAAAGAATGCCATGATAGTCCCTTTTCAGGACATCTGTCTGAATACAGAACAAGAGAGAAAGTAAAGACCTGTATATGGTGTCCAATGTGGCAGAAAGATGTTGCAGAGTATTGCAAAACCTGTGACAGATGCCAAAAGGCAAATAAATCCACTGGCAAAAGACTTGGAAATATGATAAAAATCCAAGAACCAAACAGACCTTGGGAAATTGTCCATATGGACTGGGTAACTGGCCTACCAACAGGAGGTGACAGGAGCTATAATGCTTGCCTCATAATTGTGGACAGATTCAGTAAAACTCCAGTCTTTTTACCATGTCACAAAGATGATACAGCCATGGATACAGCTCTTCTGATATGGAATAGAGTAGTGTCATGGACTGGGATATTTACAAATATCATTAGTGATAGAGATCCCAAATTGACTTCAGCACTATGGACAAATCTTCACCAATGATTTGGCACTAAACTGTGTTTCTCTACAGCCTACCACCCACAAACTGATGGCCTGGCTGAAAGGATGATCCAAACCTTAGAGGACATGGTGAGAAGATTTTGTGCATATGGCCTTGAACTCAAAGATTGTGATGAATTTACCCATGATTGGTGTACTCTGTTGCCAGCACTGGAATTAGCATATAAAACATCAATCCATGCCAGTACCAATCAGACTCCTGCTATTCTAGAAAAAGGATGGAACCCCAAGTTACCCCAAGATTCCTTGAGGAAAGACTTAATTGAAATACATCCCACAGCTTCTAGCTTCAAAGGAATGCTAGACAAAGCTAGAAAGCATGCAGTAAGATGCATGGAGGACTCTTTTGCATATGCTAAAGACAAATGGGATAAATCACATGCAACTCCAGATTTCAAAGTGGGGGACCTAGTTCTTGTATCCACCACTAACTTCAATAACATCAAAGGATGTAAAAAGTTGAAAGACTCCTTCGCAGGACCTTTTGTGATTAAGACCCTCCATGGAGAAAATGCTGTTGAAGTAGAGTTATCTGAAGAACTTAGCAATAAGCACCCTACATTTCCAGTAAGCTTGATAAAGCCATATAAATCTAGTGATGCTGAGAAATTTCCCTTGAGGAATAAGATTCCCCAAGTTATACCTCCTATTGAGACATCTGGTACTAAGAAAATTACCAAAGTTCTTAAAGAAAGGAAATTGAGAACCAAGAAAGTAAGGGAATACCTTGTTAGGTACAGTGACCCAACTTGTGAAGGTGAATGGTTAGAAGAAAAAGATATACCAGAAGCTACCAAACTCCTCAGGATATTTAGACACACTAGAAACACCAATATTACAAAGTAATATTCTTTTTTAGGGGGAGGGAATGTGAGCCTTAGAGGTAATTTCATATACCCAAAAGACCACAAATACAAAAATAACATATTAATATAAATAAAATAAGTTTATTTATATTATTAAAATAAAAATCAAAATATAAATATAAAATTATATTAAAAATAAAAAAATTAATTACAATTTAAGAATAAAAATACATTAAATTTTGTAAGTATAAAATTGCATTTATACTTGAAAAAATTAAGTAAAAATGAAATTTTAACAAAATTGTGAAAAAATAAATAAATTTGGAAAAAAGTTAAATAAAAATTATTATAAATTTTTATTCAATAAATAAACACATAAAAATTATTTCACCATTGGATTCCTCATAAAAAATCAGGTGGGGTCACCTCTGAGTGAAATTCTTGTAACTCTACTCTAAATAAGCTTAAATTAAGTTTTTAGTATTTTCAATACAAAAGTTGAAAATACTCAAAACCTTAATTTAATTCACACCACATGTGGCTTTAACCATCAATTTTTGTTTTAAAATTGAGGTGTTGTGTTTAGTTTAGAAGTTATGAGGAATTGAAGTATTTTCAATTGAATTCAATTGAAATGTCAAAATGTGCGCGTGTATTACATAAGTGAACTTTGATTTACATATGAGGTGTCAATTATTACTGTATTGTACTGTACAATTGAATTGAATTACATATGTAAATTATAAGTATAATACATGATGAGGAATTAAAGGAAAAATAAATTGGAAAGATTAAATTTGGGGGGAAAAGGAACTCCAGCTCTAAGGGGGAGCTAGACCCCCAAAGTCCTTGCTGACAGGCATGGGATGTCAAAATTCACGCAAAAGTTTATCACTTTTGTCCTGGAATTGAGCTACAGGGTCTGTGGACTCAATTGATGATGAGGGTTTGATACCAACTGGGGTAGTTTTAGCTGTTGCCAAGAGGGTAAAACTACCCTTAAGATAAAACAATCATATTAAAAACAGTTTTAACTGGTTTCTACGCCTCTGACACACATTCTGACGTGTTTTGAAGGCTCTAAGCCTGGTATTGCTATAGTAATGGCTGATTTAAGGGTCTAAAATGGCTAAAAATGGTTAAAAATGGCTTAAACCAGCCCTTTTTTGGTCTAAACCAGGGTTCAATGATGCCATAATTGGCTTTTCTATTGTCAGACTGTTTTTCACGACTGACAAGAGTAAATTTTACTTTTGGAGTAAGAGAATTGATGGCTATAAAAGAATGTCTTCTTTGCCCCACTTTTCTCTTCATGTTAGAATCTTTTCCTTTTATAATTAGTTTAAACATTGTTAAACCAATCAATATAAGATTCCAACCACCTTTCTTATATCATTTTAAACCTTTTAACCACGTGAAAAAATCATTATAATCATTCTTTGTAACTTTTATAATCATTTTTACCCCTGAACCACCCCAAAAGAGAATTAAAGCATCTTTCATCACTGTAAACTTTGTCACTTTGTTTCCAAATTCACTCTGGTCACTTTTGGGAGTTTTTTCTCTTTAATATTTTTTTTAAATACTTTGTTCTTTAATTAATTGCTTGCAGTTCTTTGCTCAATTAATTCCAATTGAAATTGCTCTTGAAGAAATTTCTTTTGTAGCCTTAAAATATCTCTTGTAGAGTATTTTTTGGATAAATTTTTATTGTTGGTAAAACAATAAATTTTGATAATATTATTGTTTTATACTAATAAAGTTATAAACAATAAAATTGGCGTTTTTTCTCTTAAAAATAATATTCTTTACTGATTTTAATTGATTTTTACCTTATACAAATTTTTGAGGACAGAAAAAGTACTTGATTTTCAATTAAAGTTTCATATCCACACCTTACAGAAATTCATTAATGAAATATTTGCAAGGCTCATTCTAGTCCTTATTATCAGTATGAGAGCTGATAATCCCTTGCCTCCAATAAATAGATGGATTAAAATGATTGAGAATCTCAAAGCCCTATATGAGGTGTTCTCCCTTGGGAGTATCAATGACTAAAAGTTCCCATTCAAAGCTTGGGAAGGAAGAGAGCTCAACCCTATAAGTAGTATGATGAGTCACAAATAAATAAAGGTACTTTTATGATTCCAAAATGATAATATTAATCTTGTCTGGGAATTCTAACATGTTCAAGTATCACTTGTGAGCAAATTGTTTTGCAATAAATGAGTTGGCAGCACCGGAGTCAATGTGAATACTGTGAAAAATATCAGACAGACAAAGAAACAAAATTTTAGGAAAGTTTATAACACCAGTATTCAGAATGCACAATTGTGCTCTGGGTGGAAAACAGTGAAGACCATCAAGCACAGCATGGCCTTCACTCAGGATTTTCCTTGGCTTGGAAATCTACCTGCTGGTTGGGTAAGCTGGTTTTGAGGTCTTTTGACACAAGCCCAAGTACTATTCTTCCCAGGACAATAGGAACACCAGCCCTTCTTTAATATTATCTTTTTTTTCAGATCCCATAAACTTGTACCCCCCTATCCAGGAGGGAAGAATGGGGCTTGTCCCTCATTTCAAAATTGAGACTCTTCTTTTTCTTTTTTTCTTGAACTTTAAGAACTTTGAGGATGAGAAGAGCTTGAATTTGAGGTTTCAGTATTTCTTTATTGTAAATTATTATTATTATTATTATTATTATTATTATTATTATTATTATTATTATTATTCTACCCATCATGGTACCTGGTATCACATTCCTGGGTAAAATTCATTAAGTCTTGAATAGAATAAATGATTGAAGGATGGGAGACCAATCCCTTCCTATAATGATGCACAAAAGCCCTTTCACCCCAATCCCCAATTTTAAAAACCAAACCTCTGAAATTGGAAATTGATAAACAAAAACACCCCCCTGCCTTCATTCTTAAGGAATCCAACTCTGCTTCAGCTTCTATAACTTCATTTAGCTCCCCAAATAAAGTGAAGACTTGGGATTCAAACAGTGCATAATTATTGAGGAGGTAGCTTGGTTTTTGATTTTGAAGAGTGAAAATATAATTCTCAATCTATTTCAAGCCCTTTTGAAAAGAACTGAAGTGGAGTAAAGAGCTATCATCTGGTGCCTTCATATATGGACTCTTGAAGCTACTTGAATATTGGCCATAATCTGAGTCATTTTCTGCATGATGGCCAATCAAGAGGGGTCAGGCTGATTGGACTGGGATAGAGTTGAACATCCAATACCTTCAGATTCTCCCACAGGAGCAGGAAAAACCTCAGTATCTTCATACTCTTCCTCTTCAATGTAATTCTCCTCCTCCTCTTCACCATCTTCACCAAGACCTTTGAAAGAGGTCTTTGAGATTCCATGAAAAGCATCAACCACCCCTGAAAGAAAGCTTTATCTTCTTGGACCTCTTTCTTCCTTCATGGATGGTTCTTCTCCTTCCATAATTGGTCCACTGTCTAAGTGGGCCCTCAGTTGAGGAACTGCTGGGGTCCCATCAAGAGGTCCTCTTGGTGTTGGAGTAAAAACAGCTTTATTTCTGGCCTGAGATCTTGTCTGTATTGAAGGAGGTGAATGTTTGAAAGGAATTATTTTCAAAATGAAGTGAAATAAAATGAATCTAAAAATAAAATTTTAATCTGAAAGACTTTACAAAATTAAAATATGGAAAGATTGCAGTCAAAATCAAAATCAAAATCTTAAGGTCAATAAATAAGTCAATGAATCTTGAGTGATTTAATTAACAAGTATTTAGGAAAATGAATCAAATCAGAGGAATATTGAGGAAAATAGATCAATAATAAAATCAAAGAAATCAAGCCTTTAGGTAAAATCAATATCTTGAAGTCAAAATCAATTATCTGTCAAATGAAAAACCAAAATCAACATCAAATTAAAATCTTTCTTGAAGAATAAATCAAAATGAATATTGATAAATGAATATTTTGTATGAAATTAATTTTGTAACTAATTTTAAAATCAAATTTACCTTTGACCTGAAGTAGATTGAATGGAATAAAAATTATTGGAGATGGTAAGCCAAATAATTTGAAAAAAAAGAAATATCTGATAAGTATTGAAGAAAATCATTAAAATATAAACAATTTTAAAGAGTAAAATGATTAGTGAAAATTGAGATATTTCAAGAAACAGGTCATTAAGATCCTCAGAGTATCATAATTTATTAATGAATGATTTTGAACACAAAAAATGAAAAATGAAGGAATAAATTATCAGTTAATTCATCAAATGTCAAGGTGGCTCTTGGAGAAACAATGAGTGGTGTGGCACTTCAGAATAAGGGAGCTCACTTGGAAGACTGAAAAGAACCAAAGATATAAAAGAAGAATATAGCTCTTTGATATAAGAAAAGTGCAAGTAAAAGGTATGCAAAGATAAGAAGAAGGAATCCAATTTCCAAGATCCAACCAAGTAAGTCCTTTATTCACTGTTTCAACTGGCCAGGAAGAACAATTTAATGTGTGAAAATTAGTAAAGGATATGACCACTCATATCCAATGACATGTGAAGAAAGAGGTGCAAATTACTGAATTAGAAATATCAGTATTTACTTTCAAAATGAAAATAAAACAATAATAAAATCAGTGTATTGACTAACTGGGGAAAAGTCTCCAGGGGACAAAAGGGTGGCCAGTATGTGTGAAAAGCTGAAAGAAAGATCCTGGAGAGTTTAGAACTCAGCTTTATTGACTGTTTTTGGGAAATAAAACTTGGCTGTGTTGGGAAATTAACAGGGTGTTTTGACAACCACAATATTTGAATTGAATTGACTCAAAAGGGTCAATGCCATACAGCCTTTATGATTACAGTCTGTATGGATGAATTGAGTTGTCCTAGAAGTGTTAGGGCTTTGACACCTTGACAAATGATTTGAATTAATGCCTCTTCAATAGCTTTTACCAGTTTTTTCTGGGGGAAGTACTGTATTAATGAAGAATTATCAATACCTGAATGGGCCAGATAATTAGTTTCCTTGAATGGTCTTCCTGAAGTCCTACCCATTACCCCCATTGCATATGGATTGACACCCCTGAATACCCTCCTTCAAAAACAAGATTGAGGGCTGGTGACTCGTTTTAGATGCAGGATTTGGGTCCTGGAATTGGCTCCATTGTTTTGCTAATAAAAACTGGTGCATACCTGTCTATGCCACCATATATGGAATTTATGGTTCTAGGAAAAAAATTTCTTTAAGGAATCCATGGCTCATTGGCCCCCTTTTGCCTCATTGATTTGAGGCCAAAAAGGGCCTGGGGCTTTCTACAACCCATAGGCTGTGATCTATTGCCTACTAAGTGTAGTGGGAAGTGTACAGGCCAAAGCCCTCATAAATGAAGGGGTCAGGCCTGTGGGCCCCTCAACAGGCTATGGCCTGTGATGCTAATCTTGATTATTGGGGTCAAAATGGAAAGGATAATGGATGTGGCACAGAGAGGTCACAGATTGCCAGGATTTCCAATTGGAAATAAGATTTTTATGAAAAATCTTGTCTTAAATTCATTAACTGAGATATTTCCCAGGTTTGTGACAGCTTTATTGAGCCTGTGGGACCACAAGTAAGACACAATATTCAAAGTTTTCACCCCTTTGTCATTTTAAAAGGTGGATGACCTCCCATTACCCTGAAGTAAGTTAAAAAGAGGTGTTCTCCTTAACAACATAAGAAAGCATTTTGCTCTTTAATTGTAATTATTATTTATTAAAGTGTTTAAAAACAGCATTAATCTTAGAATTAACCTGAGATAATCATATTATTAACTACTGTTTCAATTCTTATTGTAACCCAACAAATAGTTGGGGAAACCAGGGCTTTCAATGGATTTATCACCATCATATTGTTATAGTAGAGCCCTTTTAAATTATTTTTGAAAATTAATTTTGTGTCAAAATCATAGCTATAGCCTTTGTGTTACAATATCATAGAGTCATCCTGACACAAGGGCACAATTGTTCACTCTGAAATTTCAAGAAATATTCAAAATTTTATATTTCCTCTTCTCTCTCTAATATTTTTTATACTATTCTCATTTATTCTGGTGGTAGAATTTTTTTATTGCAAAGAAGTTTGTTCCTAAGTACTCATTTACTATCTCATAGCTCCCTGAAAAGATTCATTTTTTTGGATTCAAAAAAATACCCTTCCTTATTTATCACACATTATATCAAGTGGGTAGTAGACTTTCCTTAATTTCCAACATTGAAATGGGACCTTTTCATCTTAGATTCTTCTGAGGGAGAGGACCCATAATGGGCTATGATATCCATGTAGGATTCCAAGTTTGTATTCTATATCCATCCTTTTTCCTCAGGAACGATGAACCACCAACATGGCTGTACTTACATGTGCATGACATAGGAGTATTCAGTAAGGATGTCCGCAGGTTCAAGGAGGAGGTAGCCCATCGATTTGACATCAAAGACCTAGGAGAGTCAAGCCTCATTCTTGGCATCAAGGTCACCCAGAATGCGAAATCAATAACCTTGGACCAGCAGCACTTCACAGAGGTGCTGTTAGAACAATAGGGAATGGCATACTGCAGGCCCTTGCCTGTTCCCCTTGTGACAAACAAACACCTCATGCCAGGGACCAGAAAAGAGGGTACCAGACTAAAGTCATTAAAAATAAACTTTAGGAGCTCCATAGGAAGCAGCGCCACCTGACTAGACTTGTCCTTCGCAGTACCTCAAATGCACAGGAGTACAACACTGGAATGCCTTCCTGCATGTGTTATGCTATCTCAAGGGCACGCAGGACCTGGGGCTCAACTACTCAGTAAACCTTCCCAAAGGTATAGTGGCCTGGAGTGATGCTGACTGGGGCAGCTAGGCAGTCCGTCACAGGTTTCCTGGCCACATTTCACGGATGCCTCATTCTCTGGAAGACACGGAAACAACCTTCCGTATCAACCTCCACAGTGGAAGCATAATACAAGGCACTCTGAAACCTTACTTTCAAACTACTCTGGTTGAAGCAATGGTGTCAGTAGGAAAATTTGTTTGTATCAGCAGAACCCATAACCATGTGGGATAACAACCAAAGCTGAAGCAACACTGCTAACGGCGACTGAAACTTCAATAATAGGCGCCTGAGGCACGTAGACATACAACTACACTTCATCAAAGAGGTAGTCAAATCAGCCACCATTGTGTTAAAATACACGCCTTCATAAGAGATGCTAGCTGACTACTTGACCAAGTCAGTAAATAAGATAACCCTAATCAAAGCGTTAAAAAGCATGCGCATTGCGAGAATAGGAGCAAGGAGGAGTGTTGAAATCCCAGACCCAAAACGTCTCAGGTCAGAACCTTACTGACCACTCCTATCTCCACATTTCCTACTCCTAAAAGGTTAGGCTGATGAACTAACTTTATTTGTAACAGGAGCTGCACAGACCACAGTTACCAATCCTTGGAGTCACAAGAATGACTCCTGATATTAGATTGCCCAGGAGCCTCCAAGAGAGAGACTCACTTTTGTTCCTTACACACACACCTTAAATTATTTCCATTTGTCTTGTTAAGCTTTTTCTTATTTATATTGTTCTTTTTACAAACTCTCTTTTATTACTCTTTAGTATCTCTTATTCCATTGTGTTTAGAAGCCTCACTAGGTACAGTCCTTGAAAGATTCTCACTTGTTCAATACCTTGAATAAGCTAAGGCGTGATGTTGAAACAGTCACATAGCTTCCAGCCTAGCATAGTTCTTTTTTTTAAGACATTTTGTACTTTTCAGTTCACCTTTAGGTATTTCTTTGTTTTTTAACCTTACCTTTTCTGATACAAATTGTTAATTATAACCTTTAGTTTCCAAACTTTAACACTGTCTTACTCCTATTTGCAGATGAAAGAATGGATTGATAACCCATATATCTAGTCTTAAGGATTCTAATGGTGTTATCCCTTTTTTTATTAATGAATTTTCCTCTTCAGTTAACAGTGTTGCTCTTTTTGGTGATATTTATTAACCCTTTCCTCATTCTTCTTTCCATTTTCCTCTCATCATCCCCTTTTGGTAATTACTTACCCCTAGAGACAAAGTCTAAAAAGATATCAAAGAATTTTAGATATATTGTTCTATATATTTAATTCATCTATTCTAAGAAAGTATGTACCTTTCTCCTTTATCATTCAATAAATTTCTGGAGGAGCAGTTGGATGAGGAGGAAAGTCCATAATAAATTGAGATTTGTTGGAGTTAGTCCCTCTTTCTTATTACTAATATCTGGATGTATTTTCCAAGTTTTAGCCAGAGAAACTACCTCCTATCTGCACCTGTGATCATCATATGGAACTGGATATGTCTCTACCTCAAGCTGGGTTTATCTCACCTTTACCAAAACAAGATTCAGAAACACTCAGGGCATAAATTAAAAATAACTCAAAGAAATTTTCAATAAGGATAAGCTCCTCTTCAACAGGAGAAATGTTTCTCATTGTTGAAAAAATGACTTATGGCCTCTGCCTGTGTGTCAACGACTTCAAGTTCAAATTTGGTACTAGGAAAAACAGTCATCCTGTTACTTCTATTAATCAGCTTCTTAGCATCTTTGATTGTACCACTTCTTTCTCCAGATAGAGCTTTGTGGTACTTATAATCTCCTGAAAGTCAAATAGGGGGCTATACCCCTAGCCTCCCTTGGACAAAAATATCATGGCTATCAGGATTTAGTTTTTCATTTTGGGCATACCAATGGTCCTTCTTACTTTCATAATATTTTTCTTTATATTGATTTATAGTTTCTGGATGTATTTTTGGAAGTCTTTTAACATTATATCATGGTAGTTTCCAATTACAAGGAGGAATATCTCAAAAATGTGGCCTCTATTCTCCAAAGACTAAATGAGAATACTCTGCTTCCTATAGTTTACAAGCTTTTATTCAACTTCTAAAGTGTGGAATACCTTGGTTATATTGTTTCAATAGATTCATTCAAGATTTAATCCTCAAAATTCAGAAGATGCTCAATTTTACACAACCCAAAAACATCAAGGCACTTCAATTTCTCTTGGATTTTCCTATTTTTATTGTCATTTCATTTGAAATGAACCCAAAATTTTCACTCCTCTCACTTATCTTCTCAAAGTAAATACACCCCTCTCACCCTCAAAAAGAAATTTCTTGGTCAGTTTCAATTACTCAAAGATGCTTTCACCACTTCTTCCATCTTTTTGCACTTAAATACTTCTATAACCACTATTGTAGAGACTTATTCTTTCTATTTTTACTTGGTTGCTTCACTTATTTTTCTGACTGACTCAGGAAATAATTCCATTGCACTTGATACTTGGCAGCTTTTTCCAGATGGAATAAATTGTTGAATCTTTGACAAGGAGCTCCTTGGAACAAGTTTTGACACACAAGCACAGGAGAAATTTTCTTATTTTCCTTTCAAATCCTACTTAGGTCCTAAGAGACTACTCTTACCTTCTGTTAAGCCTTTTTGGCTGAATTTCTCCCCAAATTCCATCTTTATATAGTTTACCACCCCAGCCCTGTTGCCACTTTAGCAGCTTCCTTGTGATTTCGAAATAAATGTTCCCAGATAGGGGGTGGTATTTAGCATCAACCTCTCAAGAAAGATAATATTCAATAATTGATTTTTATTCAAATAAAAGCTGAAGTCTCTTAAGCTTAATGGATAAGATTAATAATAAATTATGGAAAAAAATGAATTAAATTAAATACTCATAAGATCGGAAGGAGATGGATCAATTCCATATCATTATCTTGAGCCCAATCCAAGCTGTGATTTTTCAAGAATATATTGGTCATTCCCCAAAGCCCATAAACTCAGCTGTATATCTTCAAACAAATCATCATTATTCATTTGTTGGACACCCTGGTTGAGAGGAGATCCTCAAGATCATCCAGAGAGAATCTTATTGGAGTGGAATTAATGAACTCGTAAAGGACTATGGGTTCTCATTTCAGTAATGTTCAAGAAAAAATAACATTAACCATGAAGAATTTTTCCTACTCAAGCCTCTTCAAATCCCAGCTGGTCCTTTCAATTTCTTGGTGATGTATGTTATCACTCAATTTTCATGGTCAAATAGCTTTGATTCAAAATTTGAGGAAATATTGCTTCCATCTTATTTACAAATCATTTCCTTTGAATTAGCTCAGATCATCACAAACCATGTATTTTCCAAACATGGCCTTCCAATTTGTATTCATTTTGGAAAAACTCATCTCATAAGCTCAAGATATAGAAATATCTGTCAGCTTATTTTCACCCTGAAAATATCTACAAACAGAGGGGGTAAAGCATAGTCCAGAGCAGTATCTTTATATTTATTTAAATTACCATCAACAGCATTGGAAACCTTGGTTCCCTCTGGATAACGTTAATACAATTACTCAGAACATTCATTAAAAAAACAATATCCTTTCTTACATTTTATGGCAGAAATTCATATTTTATTAATCACAGATTTCTCAAGGCACTCCTTCTGTAAAGCTATTGTTGAGCCCCAAATACTAACAGAACTCTTTCAAAGAAGAATTTGAATCATATATTGGGCATTTTAAGAAGTATACAGCTAAAAACAGGTTAATTACACCTCATTTTTAACATGGGGAAAAGTCTGAGCCTGTGAGATATGTATGAAATACCTATAAGGCCATAAATAAGCTTTTTTAAAGTTGATTTAGTCTGAAACATACTTATCAATTTAATTCAAAACAAAAAATAATAAAAAAGAAGTATTACTTTATTTTGGATAAACAAATTTCTAATTATTATGTCATTTTTGAACTCTACACCAAAAATAACCTAGGGTAGACTCATAGGGTGTTATACCCAAAAATGGATATTTATTATTTTATTAGAAGACTTAAGAATCTCAAAATACAATTGAATCTTCTTTAAAAAACAATATTTTTGAATTTGAGCTTAAATAAGCTTAAATTTATAGTTGCATATGGTTTATGAAAACTTGCCAAAATTTTCCTTAAAATTGAGGTGTTTTGTATATTCACTGAATTGGCTAAGGATTCTCTATAAATAATTAAAATCCTGAGTGAGCTCAATTTAAAAGGGTTTAAGGACATAGTATGGCTTCAAATAAATAAAAGGGCAAAATCCACACAGAAAGGTGGGACAAAGGACAAAGACCAGATAGAGCTGGGGTACCCAGCTTTTTGGATCTGAAAGGATTCAATTAAGGTTGACCATCTGTATTGGAGTATTTTCAATCTTATTCAAACCTTGAGATTGTACTTTGATCCAACCTTAAAGCTTAAACTGGTTTTATCCCAATTTGGACCAGAAATTCAAGCTTCCAAAGGGTAAATCCTAATATGCAAGCTTGAAATCAAGGCTTTAAGAACCGTCAAAGCTTAATTAACCTTCAAAAGCTTAAGTAAGCTCCAAAATTTAAATTTAAAAGTATCAAAACACTATCAAAAGTTAACTCTTGTTGTTTATTGCTATTTTACGTGGAAAAATAGCAATAACTTCAAAAATTCATTAAAAGTCCAATTCTCAATGGATTTGCTTAAATATTTCACACAGATTACAATTTAATGTTATCTGTGCATAAATTAAATTTTAATTATCTCTTTTAACCAGTTTAATTGGTAATTAGCCTGGAGCTTAACCTTTTTAATTATTCTTAAATAAAATTAATATGTCTTGAAAGATTAATTAAAAATGTAGTTTAAGAGATTTCTGCTTGAGGCTTTATTTTCAAGTTGCTCTTGAAATGAATTTTAATATAAATAAGCTTATTTTATATTTAAACTTAAAATATTTAACCCAAAAGAGGATAAAATTTACTTGGAGCTAAGAATAACACTGCCAATAACCAATCCTCATTCCAATCAATTATACATGCTAAACAGGTTATATTTTATTCAATATGGAATATTATATTATTAAAGTAACTCTTAAGTCAATTCAATATTTCTAAATTATAAATAAAGAACTAATATCATAGAATTTAGATTATATTTCTGTAATCACCAATAATAGATTTTATCATATGAAATTGTTCTCTAAAAATATCTTGTAACTCCACAAATTTCCTCCAAAAGTTCTAAACCTCATTGTATCATGAAAGCTTGTTTTTATCTCTTAGAATATTGATGTTTTGAGTTTTTTAACCTATGAGCTTTATTTAATACTATAATTGTTGTTGTGTGACTTGTTTTATTAAATAAAACTATAAGTAAGTTTTCTCAAAAAAGCTCTATATCTTTTTTATCTAGTATTGGTTTTTTATATGAAATTTTTCTAAAAGTACTTTCTCTGCACAGTGTGTGATTTTTCTTCCATAAATAATATCTATATTGTTTCTAAGTTGCTGGATATTAATATTTTCCACCTATAATTGTCACATTAGAAGCTTTATACTTCTTATTATTATAACTGTCAGTGAATATAATAATAATAGAATAACTAGAAGCTCTGATAATTATTAATGTTCTTTTATTAGTAAGTCATTTAATAATAATTGAATCCTTTTTTTATAGAATCATCTCTTCAATTAATTATATTAATTTGTAGCTATAATATCTAATCATATTATATTTTCTACTGAGGAAAGTCATAGTACTCTTGATATTTGCTACTATTATCAAGGGTTTCATAGAAAAAAAATTTATTTGGGGGCCTGACCATGATTTTAGCCAATGTTTGAGGCATAAATTATATTCTAGACCTTATTTTACTGTTTTTGACATAAAATTTCCATATTTACTTTAATTTTGGCTTATTTTGGACTTATCCCTTGAAAATGATCTTTATAATATTAATAAAGTTATTTTTCTTGATAATATTGTTTGAAAAAACATAATATTGAGTTATGTGGAAGAAATTCATATTTTTCAACTAGTAGACATTTCACATAACAGACTTGAAATTTGTTCTTTGAGTTATTCTAGTATAAAGTGAATAATAATACAATTTTGATTAATAACTTATTAATTTAATAATTATTATTCCTTTGAAAAAAAATTAATCAAATAAAAAAAATGAAAAATCTTTACTTAAAAATATTTTTCCTTACTCTTTAGACATTTTTCTTCATTTTTTATATAATTCTCCATAAATTACATTAAAACAACTTTATTCAATAAGTTGAGTTGATCAGTTATTTTCTTATTTATTAATAAAATACCTTGTATAATTTTTTTTCTCTAGTGTCATCCATAAGGGAAAGCTCTTCTTACTCTAGTATCTCAGAGTCAGGCATTGAGATTCAAACCAGTCCAGTACCAAGGGGATTATTTACAAAAGAGCCCTTTAGAGGTCCAGAAGGTGAATTAAATCCATTTCTTAGTCCAATTTGCTTTAAATTGACATTAACTGACTCCTACTAGAAGTGGAAGTAACTACTACATCCAATCAAATGGATTTGGACCAGGACATTCAAGTCATAAATCCAAAAGACAATAATTTTAGCCCAGATGAGAGGCACAAATGGAGGGTGCCAGGGCTTCCACCAATTCCCAAATTTTAGCCAGCACCTTTTTAATACTTCTTGAGAGTCCACAATTTGACATAACTGCTATTCCTGTTGTAAGGTTTGAGCAATTTCCGATGAGAATCAGTAAAAATATACCAGTCTCAGTCTGAGAACTGGTTTATGGTGGCAAAATAGCAGGAGGGGGAACTTCTTCCAAGCCTCTGGATAGGGAAAATGAACTCTTATCTTCAAGTGAAGAAGCTCTTGGGCCCAGGAAAGACAGAAGACCTTCTGAAAGCTTGGACTCCAATGTCTTTCAAAGGAAAAGTACAACAGATAAAAGCTTGGTTGAAAGACCAAATCATATTGTCAGAGGATCCAAAGGCGCATTTTGGCCAAAAGAAGGACAAGATCCCTGTGGAAGCTCCTCAAGCCTCAAAAAGTTCAAAAAAGGGCAAGAAAGCCTCAGAGTAATGAGAAGGTCAAGCAAAAGTCAAAGGGAAAGGCAAAGCCCAAATGGAACAAGCCTTACCCTCAGAATTACAGGATTCCAAAGAGAGAACAGAAAGCCATGTACAATGTGTTTCATATGGAAAGAACTTTGATGGAATTCAAAAACAAGGGGGAGAAAAGAATGAATCAACCCTTTCCAAATAAATAGACCTTTCAAAGCTTTTATCTCATGTTGAAACTTGTAATAAAGAAATTTTGGAAATGCTTAACAGCTTTTAGTATATCCAACAAAAGCTGGGTAGAGAATCTTTACAAGTTACAGAGTCACAAAAGACCATTATGGGTTTGGGAAATGTGAATAAAGAAATTATTTTTCTTTGATTCATATTTGTGAAAGAATTGAGTTGAAAGTCACTTATATTAATCAACAATATTATAATTATATTTCTTTTATTACTCAACAGTTAAAATATTTGATAATAAAAGTGAAAAACTTGGAAAATTCAACTGGTCATAATGCAGCTCATTTCCAAGGACAATTGAAAAAGAATGATAAAGGAAGACTAAAATTGAAAGAAGATATTCAATCAAGTATCAAAAATGTATCACTCAAAAATGAGTTACAAAGACAGTCTACACCAATTCTTGACATAAATGTGCTGAAATTGAATAATGACTTACATAATATAATTTCAAGAAATGCAGAAGTGGAAACTGCCTTTAAATTCAAAGAAATTCCCAGATTATAGTAATTGCCTACCTTCATTTGTCAAGGAGAATATAATCATATGTAATTTATGAAAACTATTTATATGTTTAAAGAAGACTTCAACATACCAGATGAATTCATAAGTGCCAGATTACACTCATTATTTACCAAATCAGCAAAGAAATGGTATTATGAAATGAGACAAGGCCAAGGTAAACGTTTCTGGCTTTGTTGGAAAGTACAAATTCTTTCTAAATTGAAAAATGATTCCTGGAGATTTGGAATGGAAACTTTTTTGAAGAAGCCATTTTTAATATTAAAAGGGACGATCCCACTTCCTGGTTTCTTAAGCAGAAGGACAGATTAACTCCCCTTAATGCAGATTTTTTGAAAGAATGGTAAATAAAAGGATATTAAGAAAATGTGGTGGTTACTTTGACCATGCTATAAGAAGCAGATGTATTGAGCCTTGCTCTACAGAAGATTATATCAATGCTATGGAAGACATCACTACCAGAAAAAAAATTGGTAGAAATTTTTATAAACCCACAATGGACAATAAGATAGTGGAAAACCCACTTTGAGACCAAATAAACCACAAGAGAGAGCTCCTTTGCAATTTCATAAATGTGGAAGTACAGCTCATTTGGCTAATACTTGTCCAAAGGAAACAACAATAAATGAGATAGAAATTGAAAAAACTGAAGGCACAAAAGAAACAAATTATGTATCTGTACATGAAAGTGATTTTGATATTTCTTCATAAGAAGAACTAACAGATCAACTGAATATAGAGAGCATTTATCCTTTGAAGTCACAGAAATACATACTCACTTACCACAATATAGTGATGAATGTATGGATCTCATACATGTTCAAGATGCTAAAATGCAGAAAACCAAGCCTTCTAGAGGTAAAGCTTCTACAGCTTGATCATCTTGTATCACTAATATTGTGATAGACAACAAAGAAGCCAAGATAAGTCTTGACTCAGGTTCTTTCTGTACTTGTTCTGGTAAAAATGATCTTGACAAAATCTATACCAATTGGAAGGAGAAATTGATGCTGATTTAAGGTATAAAATTCAGAAGTTCTATCCAGGATATGCACGCTTGGGGCATTCTTGAAGCAGCCATGATATTTCCTCACCCTGCAGGAAGTATCAGAATTAAAGTTGAATTTTTTATTATGAATAATTGCACTTCACAACATTTTTTTCTTGGGAATTATTATCTCAATATTTATGGTATTGCTATTAATAATCATAGAGACAGATAGCTCACTATAGGGTAAAATAAAAGACAAAAGCTTGCATTTCCTCTAGAAAAAAAAGAAATAACTGTAATTAGAAAAGTAAAAATGTTAATAAGGAAGAATTTGTGACAGATAAATTGATTGAAGCACAAATCAGTTCTGAATTAACATTAGAAATGAAGGAAGACCTTATTTAAATCTTATTTTAATATAGAGAAGCCTTTTCTTCTGATAATGAGCCACTAGGGGCTATTGAAGGCAATTAAGTGGGCATTATGCTTAATGTGGAAAGATACAACCCTCCACTATTAAGAAGAACAGCTTACCCTGCTAGCAACAGAGATAAAGAAGAATTGAAAACTCATATCAATGAACTGATAAAACTGGAAGTTTTTAGAAAAGTTGGACACAATGAGGAAGTGGAAGTCACAAACCCTGTAATCAGTACTTTTCATAATGAAAAATAAAGGATGGTTGGTGATTTTGGAGAATTGGATACCTACACAATTGCAGACAGGTATGCAATTACCAGAATCCATGAGACTTTTACTCCATTATCCAAAGCAGTATTCATCACTTCTATGGATGTACTTAAAGGTTCCAATCAGAATGTTTTTACACCTCATTAAAGGAAGGTATTGAGAATAATTTCTAATTGTGGTATTTCTGAATATTTGAGTATGTGTTTTGGAATTGAAAATGCACCCTCTCATTATCAAAGAATGATGGATACCATTTTCCCACATTAGTTATTGGAGGGATGATTCATCATTTATATTGATGAAATTCTCATTTGTTAAGAAACCAGAAAATTTCATTTACAGATATTTTCATGAGTACTTAAGAAAATTCTTTAATTTAACATGAAGATATCTCTTAAGAAATGTAACTTTGGGTTCAATGAGCTAACAGCTCCAAGGCATGTAGCTTTAAAACTAAGACTTGGTTTTGATAATTACAAAGTGGCTGCAGTTTTATTGAAACAAATGCCCCAGAAAAAGAAAGGAATGATGTATTTCTTAGGGTTTGCTAGTCATTACAGGAACCACTTCAAAGATTTTTCAATCAATTCTAGACCACTTTACAGAATTTGTGATCAACAAACTATCTTTTAAATGACAACCAAAAATATTCAAGCATATTGGAAGATCAAGTATGCCTTATTCAATACACCATTATTATTGATTCCGGACCGGAAACTTCCTTTCAATATGTATATTAATACATTTGGTGAAGGTTTAGGTTAAGTGCATCATCAAGTTCAAATTGTTAATTACAATAATATGAAGGTCCAGTTTTTTTATCTCAAGACAAATAAATGCTACTAAAGCTATATATAATGCAACCCAAATAGAGTGCCTTGGCCTTGTTTGGGATCTGTACAAACTTCATTATTATCTTGATGGTTGTGTTTTTGAGGTGATTAATGCAATGAAGTCACTCCTTAACATGGAAACTCAAAACAGGCACATGTTAAGATGGCAGATAGCTATACAGCAGTATGGGGGAAATATGACTGTAGTACATAAAGCTGGAAATAGTTACAAGAATTCTGATGGCTTCGGAAGATGGGAATTACCCAATACATATGACAATCCTGCTTCTATTCCTGAAAATGCAAAAACTCAAAGTACAATTGAAGGAATTAACATCACAGATGTCAGAACAGAATTATTTGAAGAAGTTAGAGAGAACCATAAACAAGATGAGAATTTACATATTCTTACTTCTCTAATTTACAAATATTGAAAAGATAAATTTTTGGCTAATTCTTTGGATTATATATGGGGAAAATCATATGATAATGGAGTATTCCATTTATTTTATGGTATCTTGTATCATAGGTCTACACAGACATGTGTAATGGTCTTATGTAGTAGAATGGTTATTAACCCAATATCACTAGAGTTCCATGGAGAAATTTATTGTGTACATCTGTCTGAACAAAGAGTAATGGAAAGAAGTAATAAATGTGCTTGTTGGCCATCTTGGAGAAAAGATGACATAGCTTTAACAGGTTTCAAAAGACCAATAAAGCTACTGGTCAAATATTTGTTTTAATGATACGTATCCAAGAGCCAAGTACTCCATGGGAAGTGGTTCATATTGATGGTAAAAAAAGGTACAATGCATGTCTTGTTATTGTAGACACGTACAGCAAAACCCCAATCTTTTTACCATTTCATAAAGATGAAACATCTATGGATACAGATCTTTTAATCTGGAACAGAGTAATATCTCATACTGGTCTCTTTAAAAATATCATGAGTGATAGAGACCCAAAATTTACATCAGCCTTATGTATGAATTTTCATAGGCTTTTGGGTACAAAAATATCATTCTCAACAGCTTACCATCCACAAACTGATGGATGAGCAGAAAGAATGATTCAGACCCTTGAGAACATTATCAGATGATTTTGTGCTTATGGCCTGGAGCTTAAGGACTCTGATGGTTTTACCCATGATTTGTGTACACATATACCAGAATTGGAATTAGCCTAAAGGACTTCCATCCATTCTTCAACACGAAAAACTCCATAAATATTGGAAAAAGGATTGAACCCTAAACTCCCAGCTGATACTTTGAATAAAGACCTGGTTGATATTCATCCAACTGCTTCAAGCTTTAGATTAGTTCTTAATAAAGTGAGGCATCATGCAAATCAAATCATTACTGATGCCTTTGAACATGCTAATAAAACATGGGACAAAAGTCATAAAACCCCAGAATCTAAAGTAGGTACTTGATACTAGCTTCAACCTTGAGCTTTAATAATATCAAAGTTCTAAATAGGTTATAATATTCCTTTTCAGGACCATTCATTAAAAAAGCCCTTCATGGTACACACGCAGTACAAGTAGAACTGTCAGGAGAGCTGGAGAATAAACATCCAACTTTGCCTGTTAATCTAGTAGAGAATTATACTTCAGGTGATAAGGAAGTATTTCCTTTAAGAAATGAAAAATCCTTAGAATTATCACCACTTGATCAAATTGAAGAGAAAAAGGTTCTAGAAGTATTTAAAGAGAGAACATGTAGGGGGAAAATGAAATACAATACTTAGTCAGATACAGAAACCCACAACATGAAAATGAGTGGCTTTCAGTAAATACAATACCTGATTCCCAAAGGTTTCTTAGAGGATTCAGACACAAGAGAAGACTAATTCCTCAATAAGAAGGTTTGAATTGTGTGATTTACCTTCTTACAATTATAAGTAGAGAAGCTAGAAAGCTAATTATACCCCCAATTCAATTGGAGGTCTACTATTCAATGAAAAATTTTAGTACAGTTCTTTTTTGGTGGTAGAGAATGTGAGCCTGTGAGATATGTATGACATACCCATAAGGCCACAAATAGCTTTTTATCCAGTTTTATCAGTCTTAAGCATACTTATCAATTGAATTTGAAACAAAAAATAAGTATAGCTTTATTTTTGATAAACAAATTTATAGCTATTATGTCATTTTTGGATTCTACACCAAAAATAACCTAGGGTAGACCCATAGGGTGTTATACCCAAAAATGGAGATTTTCTATGTTATTAGAAGATTTAAGAATCTCACAGTAAGATTTCAAATTTTTTAATATTTATTTAAAATTGTTAATTTTAAGCTTAAATTTAAATTTGAATAAGGGTTATGCAAACTTACCAAAATTCTACTTCAAAATGAGGTGTTGTATATATTTACTGAATTGGCTAAGTATTTTCCATACAGGATCTAAATCCTGCAGGATCAATTTGAATTTTTATAAGTCCATAGATTTGCTTTAAATAAATAAAAAGGAAAAAACCATTCAGAAAGGTGGGGAAAAAGAAAAAGACCAAATAGATCCAGGGGAACCCAGCATTTGGGATCTGCAAGGACTCAATTAAAGTTTTCAATCTTTATTGGAGAATTTTCAACCTTATTCAAAATTTAAGATTAAACTTTGCTCAAATTTTAAACTTTAAACTGTTTTTATTCCAATTTGGACAGGAATTACAAGCTTCTAAAGAGTAAATCCCAATATGCAAGCTTGTGATAAAGGCTTTAAGAACTGTCAAAGTTTAAATAATATTGAAAACTGAAATAATCTCAAGGCCTTATAAAAATCTAATTTTTGGTGTGTATTGCTATTTTACATGGAAAAATAGCAATAGCTTCAAAAATTTATTAAAAATCCAATTCTGAATGTATTTGCTTGAACATTTCACACATCTTATAATCCAATGTGTTCTGTGTATACATCAAATTTTAAGTATCTTTTTCAAACATTTTTAATTGTTAATTAGCCTTTAAATTATACTTTTTAATTATTCTTAGAGAAAATTAAGATTTATTTATAAAATTAATTAATAATTTAGTTCAAGAAATTTCTGCTTGAAATTTTATTTTTAAGTTGTTCATGTGATGAATTTTAATATAAATCGGGTGTTGGTGAACCCACATAAGCTGTTAGTAAAAACATGTAAGTGACCTATTTTTTAAAAAGAATTGCCCAGGCTTGGTTTTTAGGATTTTCTTGATTTTTTTTGCCATATTTTTTCCAACATGGGATGTCAATATCCCCAAATTTTTTTGATTTTTTTTTCAAAATTTCTCAAATTCAGCCAATTCGACAAAATGACATATTTTTTAAAAAAATTCACTCAAAATCTTCCCACTTATGTATTTCCTTTATTTTTTAAAAAATGAAGAGTTCAATCTTGACAATCAAAGATGAGAAGCCCATAATTTTGGGGAATTTCTTTTGTGGGACAATTGTAGGCCCAGAAAGTGCTTTTTTCATATTTTGTGTTCATGTTTTTAAGTAAATTGAAAATTCCATTTATGAAATCAATTGAATTAAAAATGTAATTTCTGGAGTTAGTGGAATTTAAAATTCCATTTATGGCATTAAAAGTGCCATAAATGGTATCAACAATGAAATTGAAATGCCATAAATGGTATTAACAGTGACATAAAAGAGCCATTTATATAATTCAAAGTGCCATAAATGGCATCAACAATGATATAGAAATTCCATTCATGGAATCTGAAATGGCATTTAGAGAATTAATCATGGAATTGATGTCATTTTTAATGGCATTTATGCCATTTTTGGCATAAATCACGGCATTTATGCCATTTTTGGCATAAATCACGGCCTTTATGCCATATATGGAATCAACAATGGTATTAAAAATTTCATAAATGGGTTTTTTTAGCTACATTTTCATCAAAAAACACCCCTATGTTTTTTTACCAATTCATGGTAAGAACACGTAAGTTTTCAGTAAAAAGCATATGTGGGTTTTCCAACACCCTATAAATAAGCTTATTTTATATTTTAACTTGAAATAATTGACCCAAAAGAGGATTAAAGCTACTTGAAGTTAGGAATAACACTGGTAACTTTGAATTGGAATAAAAATAAGCTACCTTAAGTTAAGAAACTTCTCTTTAAGCATGGTTTTTCAGTTTTGACCTGTGCATTCCCTCTATATCCATCATGAATCATGAGAGCTGCTCTGAAGGCATAAAAAGAGCCTTTACATCACTGTTTTTTCAATAAACAATCATCATTAAAATCAATTAGACATGTTTAAAAGGTAATATTGTATTCAAAGTAGAATCTTATATTATTAAATTAATTCTTAATTTATTTTATCATTTTTAAATTATAAACAGAGAATTTAAATCATAAAATTTAGATCATATTTCTGGAATAACAAATAATAGATCTTATCATATGAAACTTTTTTCTTAAAATATCTATCAAATGAACAAATTTCCTCCAAAAACTCTTAAATCTTATTTTTTCATGAAAAGTTGTTTTATCTTTTAAAGTATTGATTTTTGGAGTGCTTTTAACTTATATACATTATTTAATATTTTAGCTGTTTTTGTTTGACTTGTTGTATTGAATAAATATTATAAGTAAGTTTTCTCAAAAAAGTTCTATATCTTTTTTATCTAGTATTAGTTTTTTATATGGAATTTTTCTATAAGTATTATCTCTGAAAAAGTGTGTGATATTTCTTTTATAAATAATATTTATATTATTTAGAAGTGGTTCAATATTAATATTTGTCATGTATAATTGTCTCACTAAGACCTTTATATTTCTCCTTATTATATCTTTAAGTGGCTATAATCATAATAGAATAATTTTAATTTACTGTAATTATTAAGTTTTTTTATTATTAAATTTCTTTCTTTGATATAATAATTCCTTAATAATTATATTAATTTTTGGTCATAATTTGCAATTATATTGTATTTTCTACTGAGGAAAGTCCTGGTACTCTTGATATTTGCTACTATTATAAATATTCTCGTAGAAAAACCTCCCAAAAAGTATGGCTATCCTTTAAAATCATCAAGACAACAAGACCTATCAAGAATCTCTTGGAAAGATGGCTGGTATAATTTAAAGTTTTTAAGACTCTTGGGAGCCATGTATATCACCTCAAGCTGCCTCAAAAAGCAAAGTCAGTTCACCCTGTGTTCCATGTGTCCTTGTTAGAAACTGTAAGGAAATAAATAACCAAAATTATTCCTCAATTGTGATCACCTCCATTAATTGTTTAAGAAAATAATGGGAAGTGGCACATGTCCCTGTCTCAAAACTCAAGAGAGTTAAATTATGGTATTTGGTATTGTATAAATAATCAATAAAATACCCAGAAAGATCATTTATAAGCATCTCATAAGCTCACCAAATCACCAGAGCTTTCAAAAGACCTAAACTCATTGTATTCCTAACCGCCTGGTACAAATACCTCAAGAAAACAATTTTATGGTTTGATGTGATGATCTTATTCTATCAAAATAAGTTTCTCTACTGTAATAAACCTTTAAGAGGGTATTCTACCAAAATTCTTGTGATTATTGCCTTGGCAAATTTGTGAGCTCTTTAAAATCTTTTAGAAAGATTAATAATGTCTTAAAAGACTAGTCACTTCAGATTTAACCCTTCAACTGAAGAACTGTCCATGTTTCCTTCCTTATTCTTATTGAAATCATTATTTTTCAAGGATTTCATTGTATCAAGTTTTTCTTTTATGGTTCTTGGTGAGGATTGAAATGTATTAAAGTAAGCTCTATACCCTTTCATGAATTCCTGAAGGCTCTCTGCTTCTTTCAGAAAGCCACCTTGGCCACTCTGTGAGAAACACAATGATTTTTTTCATTTTCAGGAAAAATATGGTGAAAGGAAAAAGACCCATCACCTTAACCAGGAGAACTCACCCAAAGTTTCTTATTTTTCTTCTTTCATCTAATTACTCATTTCACTCTCAATCAATTTTTCTTTCTTCATTCATCTGTATAATATTTTTTTCAATTTAAAAACAAAAAAAGCAATTTTTCCATCCCTTATGACTTATTGGCATCTTCCATTCTTTTTCCCTGTATAATTAAGAAGTAACAATAGAGAAAGCAATAAACTCAAGTTCTAATTAAACTAATTGAAAGCCCTTTGGAATTCATTAATCCAATAATCTCCATACCACCCATCTTTGTAAGCCATCCCTTTCAAATCTTGTCTTGGAATACGACTGTCATTAGCATACACTAACACCTCTCTACTATTCCTTTCCACTTCTCTGAGAGGTATTTAAATTTTTTTTAAGAGGGTTCTCCAATTTTGGATATTCTCTGGTAGTCCAGGTATTCCAATCCTCTCTTTATTGGAATTCTTGGGCAGGTGGAAAATTCAGAGGGGATCTGTCTTCTCTTGTGGTCCTTTAAGTACTTTTCATAAGATCTAAGATATATAGATTGTCCAAGTCCTAAGGATAGAAGGCAGTGGAGCAGGTCTAGGTGCAGACGCTTGTGGGGTATTTTGGATGGCCTGGCTACAGATTTTCTTATAAGGTGGCTGGGCTGGGGAGTATTATATAGATCCTCCATCTTTCTCTATAATTACCTTCAATTATTCACCATAATGATAATCAATACCTTAAGAATGCTTCTCAATAGCTGAATCAGAAGTTCTCCTAATCCCCTTCACCAATCTATCCTTTTTGAGCCTTGATATGGGCACTTCAGATATTAAATGAACTGCCCTCCTCGTTGTGGTAATCAGCCCTCCAGTATTGGTCCAAACTTTAATTTATCTTTTGCTAAAACTATTCAGTAAAGAAAAATTTCAGCCAAATCCAGTCAAAATCAAAACATTTACCCACAATCAGAAAATCCAGAACTCCCATCAGGAGCAATGGCCTTGTTAAAGGTATACTAAATTCCAATAGGCCAGTCTTTCTTTTTCCATGGATAAATTTTCAATTGGCTCAATGGATCCCCTCAACAATAGAATGGCTTCTTTCCAAAAAAAAATTGACAAAATTCCAAAATTGGCCAAAAACATCCACTATGACTCAAAGAATACAAGTTGCCCATAATGGTCATAAATCACCACTTTAGATGAATACTTCATATATCTGAATATGACCTGGGGAAAAGAATAATCCAGCCCAAATTGGTGAATCAGTCCAAATCTTTCTTGAAGAAAATATATCTTCCAAGCTATACAATCCCACCAATGGCTAAATTGGGCCAGGAATGGAAAAATTGGGTACTAATTTGTTCAAAAATTTCATAATGTTTCAAATCAGACCCAAAAAAATGAATATAGACTTCATTCACCATTTTTCAATCTTGCAAAGGTTATAGACAAGAATTTGGGATAAACCCCCAGACAAATTGACACTGAATTCATTCAAGAAAAGAAATAACAATAACTAACAAGAAAAATACTTACTCGAAGAACTTACAAAATTAAGAATCAGAATGATATGATTTCATAAATATAATTAAGACAATATTTCATTATATTCAAGGACTTTCAGGATAATGAGGAGAAGAAATCATGAATGAAAATACTCAAATTTAGGTGGGAGGAATAGGATGATTCTCAATAGTAGAACTATATTGTGACTTTTGGGCTTCTACCAGTTTTTAAAGGGAAACATTGTCACAGAAACTCCTAAGAGTAAGGTTTATTTAACCTTATCCCCACTTAAACTCACCAAGAAAGAAAATCTGATACATATGTGAGTATTCAGTTTGAGCATTATTCATATGAGGAACTCTATAAAGTTTTTATTGAAAAAATCCAGCCTGCCTTTCCTAATACAGGATTCATTCAGAAAAAAGATTCTTAATTCACCAATCTGGAACTGTAATATCATCCAATTACCATAAAACTCCTGTACCAGACCTTTGCATCCATACAAGACCTGTACTGTTGAAATAAATCAATCTTCATAGTTACTCCCCTCCTGGGACCACATCTATCAAACTCTCATATATACCAGAACCTCTTCCTTCCTCTAAAGACTTTTCTCCATTTAATAAACATATTTTATTTCTTACTTTTGAAGGGAATTTTCTCAATACTGGAGTTAGCCTTAGCCTTGCCTCACATTTTTAGTAAAGCTTTGGTGGCCATATCTTGATTCACCCTTTTCTTGTTTTTAAAAGGTTGAAGAAGTGAAATTTGGACTTTGAATTTGTTTGTAGTTTCCTCCTATTTTTTCATTTATTACTTTTTTCATTTTATTTCATTTGAGCTTCCTTTTATATTTTTTCTTTATCAGAAAACTTATTTTTGATTTACCATTCTTCAATTCTTATTATTTTCCTCTAAGTCCAGTCCCCTGAGTTCCAGGATCTCTTCCCTTAGAAGAGCCCCTGTGAAATATTTTCATTCTTTAAGTAATAAACCTTTTTCCTCCTTTACAAATGAAAGTATGTGATCCTTTTAATATCCTGGAGTCCTCTTGACAGTAACCCCTGAAATTACTCTAACAGTGAACTTAATCATTATTATTAATTTTACATATTTTGATGGTAGAACTTTTCAATTGGAAGTCATAAATTTTCCCTGAGATACTTGATTTCTTGATAAACTGGGTCAAAAACCATTTCTGGGAATTATTCCTTTTTTAGACTACTTTAGTAATTACTGAAAAAAGAGGGGTAAGTTCCCTCAAAGGGCTCTCTGAGTTTTTTTTCATTTATAGATGGCTTACCCATAGCCAGATTGTTTGGGTGTCACAATACTGTCTTCCAGACTGCAACAAAGGGAACTCTTTTCAAAAAAAACTATTAGATTGGTCAATACTGGAAAGTTTTAAATTATATTAAACCATGTTAAATTGGGTTATTTATAGTGCCAGGCTCTATTTCAAGTATTTTTGGATCCTGGAAGTTTCTTTCAAAGATGTCATTGTGAGCCCTTTTAAAAATTTCTTGGCAATGAGAGGTATGGTGTTACAAAAGTTCACCAGGGGTCCGAAATCCCAAATAGAGATTTTTCACCCAATTTTTGCATTGATTCCAAATTTCTATGAAATAGGATTTAGCAAACAATGCTTCAAGTGGCCACGAAGGTCATAAAATGACTAGAAATGAGTAAATTGGATATAATTGAATGAAATTTCATAAATCAGCCATGGTTTGTGGCAAACTTAACTCAGAGAGATATTTGGGGTCCAAATCATGTGTTCATAAAAAAATGTAAGATTTGGGAGTGAAAGTTTGGTATTAGGTGTCTAAAAACATAGGTTTTTTTGGTACCTGAAATTTGAATCCTAACTTGGTGTAGAATTTCCAAGATCCCTAAAAATCAAATGTTGCATTTGGTTCAAAAAAAATCTAGGATTCTTAATTTCAAATTTTTTAGGTTTTGGATTCCCTAATAAAGCTTTTAATTGTCCAAATTTCCATTTTGGATTTCATATTAAGAATTAATTTAAATACTGAAAAATTATTATTATTATTATTATTATTATTTATTATAGAATTAAATTGATTTTTTATCTGAAATTTGGAATACAAAATTTCTTTTTTCCTTTTTGGTAAAAAAATCTTCAAAAATAAACTTTCAAAGTTAATTAAGAATTATTAACTTCTCCATGATTCCCAAAAAAAACTACTTTTCTCAATTATCATCTGAGTTTATAAAATTCCTAATTTTTTCTCTTCAAAAATTTAAATTATAATAATTAATGAAAATATTTATAAACTTACTGAGACGAAAAAATAGAAAAGCTAAATAAACTATCAATGTAATAAGAATCATCAAAATATTAAAGATTTTTGATGTATTTTTTATTTTTAACCTTATTTCAAGTACTTGAAATAACTCAGAAAAATTCCAATAAAGTAAAGCATTTTAATTTTTATTTCTTATAGTATTTATCAAATTTTTTGACTATAAATTCTTTGATTTAAACTTTAAAATTTGATATGATCTGGATTAACAAAATGGATTGGAATGTAGTTCTTCCAAAAATGAATATATTTGGAAAAGGTTTTTCAAAAACTCACTGGGGTTTTGTGTGTTGAGATATGTGATCTCTCCCAGTCTGTGAGTAACTAAATGTTTCTGCATATAAGCAAAAACATGTGATGAATGAGAACTCAAGAGCTAGGTCTAGTGAGACATGCCTCGGAGATAAGAGCATGCATCCTTCTTATAAGCAGCATGTTCTTACCTTGAATTAGAGGCCATTCATAAAACTATTACTACCTTATTATTATATTTGTCACTGTCCTGAAACACCTCCTCTAGGAACTAGAGGTTTGTCTTGCGTCTGACTGGCTCTACCAGTCATTGTTATTACTAATATTCACTTTTTTAGTGTTTTACTACTGTGTGATCATAGATAGTATTTGGGTTATTTGTGCTTTATACTTGTGCTCTCTGTAGCGTTAGGTTGGTATCTTACTGCTGTTATACTTATTTTTCTCTACTAACCCTTCTATCTTAAATAGTTGTGTTCTGCGTTGTGTCAGGCTTATTAGAAGTCGTAGTATTATTGTTCACTCTTAGGTACATAACTATTTCACACCGTCTTATCTCAAGTTGTTTCTTTGCATTAATATTACACTCTTAGTTTGTTCTAATTTTAACCTTGTGCAGAATCAGGATCGTTCAAGTTGTAAAAAATTGGGTTACTCTTAAATTTAGACCAAAAACTGTTCAATTAAGACACCTTCTAAGTATAAGTATTATAGAATTTTCATCAATGATAAACACCAAGACATTACAACCGATAGAAAAAAGCTTCAATAATTTACTTGAACCTTGTTCAATTTTTCTTTAAGCAATCCTTCGCAAAGGTTCCAAAACTGTTTTCCTAATTTACCAGTTTTGTCACTTGCTAATTTTGAGACAGTCCCTCTCTTACAAAATGGCCGTAGATAAGCCGCTCTGGATTGGAAAATTTCACAAAAAAGAACTTGTTTAAATGATTTTTGGAGATGTTTGCAGTGTCCGAAGACACCAAAGAATCACTAGAAAACAAAATTACAAACCTCAGATTGAGATTTTGAACTTCTGGTTCAGTGGCGGCATAGAGTTGAGTAATTGCACCCTCTTCCGGCGTGAACAATACCCAAGATTCTAGCCACTATTGTTGGATTTAGTTCAAAAATTATGAGAAGATGAGAAAATAAGGTTTCCTGTATAAAATTACTTATGATATATCTTTTTGAGAAAAAGAACAGATCTCACCGAAAATAATCTAAGAAAGGGCCAAGCTTTATACAAGCCATCTAAAAGTTATTCACTTCAACTTAAGCTAGATTGCACCAAATCGAGAACGTCTCAGCCAAAAACTTATGCTTACTTTGGCCGAGCTGAGTATGCACACCACCTGGATGCTAGTAAAAAGAAATGATGATCAAATAAGTCTCCCAGTTTTCTGGCATTTATTTTTTTGTCCAATGAGTAAATTTGCTATTAAAGATGAATAACTTTCACTTACTACTGAGATGCAAATTATTCTAGTATCCTTCAGCTGTTCTTGTAGCTCTTTTGTAAATAGGATTATCTGTTGTTTTTTTGAAAAAGAATTACTACAATGAACTTTTCTGGAGATCAAGCTGCAACAAGATAAAAATTTGGTGTTAATCTGATGATTTTCGCACTTACAGAGAGTTTGCTATTTCCGTATCTGCCAATAGGACCAAACGACTTTTGATTCAAACCAGCCAAAGATGAAAAATCTGGCTTCCAAACGAGCGTGTGAGCATCGCTAGTGACATTGATGATTCTAACTTGAGTGCCAGATTCTTGAGATGTTTTTTCGAGCAATGGAAGCAAAGGTACAGTAAAGGCGAAATGGCCGGTGCCGTTGCAGGCCTGCACTTCGATTCCATCATCACTCAAATTGTACGGTGTGCAAGCCTGGAAGTCTCATTATTTTGAGAAGGAACCATAAAAGGACAGCGGAATAGTCAGCTAGGTATTTAGAAGGATAGAACTAGATAATCGTCACTCAAAGACAACTCCGGCATTGTTGATGAGAATGTCCAGCCTGCTTTCGAGTCTGAGAAATTTCTGGGCGGCTGAGTATGCATTCTTGAGGGATGTTAAGTCAAACTGTAGAAATTGTGGATCAGAGCCAGGTACGCTCTCCTTGATCTTTTCGATGGCCGCCCTAGCTCGACTCTGGTCTCTACAGGCTAGACTACGTTGGCGACGGTCTCAGTTGCATCCGACCTGGCTGAACGCAGCCTAAACATCGACGTTCAGGGAAATCATCAAGCTCACTAAGTTTTGGCGCCGTGACGGCTTAGCTCAAGAGCAGTCACGTATCCGATGCCAGAGTTTCCACCTGCGATTGGTGAGAGAATGACTTGATGAGATCACAACCGCTTCCAGACGCAAGCCTATGGGACGCTTTGGCTTCTTGAGCCTTACCTGTCACGATGGCCACTCGACCTTGAACGGCGAATGGCGAAGGGCGAAGGGCGAAGGGCGATTCACGTCAATGAAGAATTCAAAGCTGAGGGAGCCAATCGGCAGCCGAGAAGGGGTGCTCTGACCGTGTAGATCTGGTATCTGCTCTGTGCTCCACTGGGGTCGCCCAAAGAAATCCGGCCTCATTCTCAAAGCAGGACGTCCAATCCGCCAGGGCCAGTGGCGGACGAGGAAAGCCGATGCCTGAGCCATTTATATATGCGCTGGCTGGGACATGCAATCGTGCGAGGCTCGATGCAGTCCGATGAAAGCCTCCCCCTTGAGGGCGTGCTGCCATGCTCGGAAGGCTGGACGGATTAGCTCAACACGCTCCATCAAGCTTGAAAGCTGCATGGATGAGTAATATCGCAGAGCAATATCTATTCTTTTGGGTGGCTCGGTGGCTGGCTGGCCGCTGCCGCTGGAGTCAGAATAGGGAAATTCTCATTCTCCAACGATCTTCATCCGAATCGATTCTAGAATAACATGGCCTTAGACCGGCGACATCGGTCGAGAGTGAGACTTCAAGATCGAATCATCGGCCATCGACAGGCCCTTTATCGCTTTCCAGCCCTCGTGCTAGGCTCCATGTGGTGCCGATCGAAGGGGTGGTGATTCCGTCCAAGCACAGGCAGACTGCGCCAACCCAAGCATTAAGCTACGACACCAAAAGTTTACTTGAGTAGACAATCTAGCCTTGCCACTCTTTTAGAGATTGCAGTTTGGATGTAACTCAGCTCTAGGACTTCAATATTCCTCATTTGGATTATGAATGCGTGCGAGAATATCATAGAAAACTGACCCCATCACCGTGCCAGTAGCATCCTGGAGAGAATATTGCAGGTAACAGGTACTAAGGGGCACATAATGAAGCTATGATTACACTCCTATTCAGCCACAATGCAATCAACGTGCCTTGCAAATAAGATAGATCTTCAGCTACGCATTAACCATTCATAGATCTCAACTTCAATCTCCTTTTGTCTATGGACGTCTTTCTATTTGCATACTTGGGCTTATTTTTCAGATAACTTTGGGGTATCCTCTTGGATGAGAAAGCCCAATTGATCATCACTATGATTATTTTTTGTAAATAGAACCCAGTCTTTGCTAGCCATTAGGCTTCCATCATTTGTATCTCAACATGTCTCAAGGTCTTCTTGAACGCAAAAGGCCCTCTTAAAAGACAATTGGGTCATCATGATTATTTTACTTTATAAAGCTTGTGATAAAGTGATATGACTTTCTATGGGACAACAGAAGAAGTCGTTTGGTTTATTAAACAGATATATCTGAAAGGCCTCTGTGGACTTCAAATCTTATATTATTATGTTTTCTGCCAAATTTGAGGCATTTACTTTGTGGTTTTTTAAAAAATTTAAAATAATTGCAAATGTGCCTCTGCAAGTCATCTTGTTTTCATGTATCTTTCTTTGAATTCTCATTTTAATTAGTTCAATTCATTCCTTTAAGAATCTATTTTGAGAAAAAAAACTTTCTTGGTTTCATAACCGTCCCTGGCTGTCTTAGTAATACTTAAGTAAGCTGGATTCTCAAACAAACAAATAAATAAATAGCATGATAAGAGCCAAAATAAAATCTATCATCAACTTAAAGAAGTATATGTAAACTTTGATTAATTCTATAAGCTACTTTGGGACTTATTATTGCAAAAGAAATGCTATCATTTTCATAACAGGACAATATCCATAAAGCTTCAAATATTATAGCTTGAATAATGTTGATTGTGATAGTGAGTAGAAAGGATTACATAGCAAATATTCATATAGATTCATTCAATATATCCTACAAAACGAGCTTTATTTTATGCTTGAAGATGACTGGGTTTCAGTTTCATTTGAAGGATTCATTGTACTGAAAATGAACTTGTAAATAAAATTTATCTTTACAATATTATGAAATCGGATATGTTTTCATGAAATATATTGCGCTCCAATAAGATCAAATGATATATATACTTCCAAATGTGCTCCGTTCAAATATAGTTGCTATGAAGTATATTTTGAAAAATAATGATATTAATTTACCAGATTACCTATTTAAATGAATAAAATGATTCATTTCATAGCTTTTAAATATGATATTCTCAAAAATTACTTGAGAATCTTTTTATAAAGAAAAATTCTTATTGAAACTCAATCAAATATCATATGATATTAACTAATTAAAAATTGGTAAAAAAATCAGATATTTTGAAGTATATTAACCAATTTAAAAAAACTCAAAAAAAAATTCTCAGAAAAGAGTATGTGTGGGTTTATTATGTAATTTTATTCTGTGAAATCTAAAATATAATTTATAATCAACATTAACTAATTATTTAAATACTCTTATTTTGAGAAGAAAGAATTTATATGTTGGGATGACTCTATGATATAGTAATAAATAAGCTATAAATATGAGTGTGACACAAGATTAATATTCAAAGATAATTGAAAAGGCCTCTACTATAATGATATAGTGGTTATGAGTCTACTGAAAGCCCTGGTTGTACTGAGTATCAGTTTTATTACTACAATAATTAATACCATAGTTCTATATGGTTAATTCTAAGAGTATTGCTGTTTTTGACAGCTTTACTATGTAAGACTTCCAATAAATAATAACATTCTTTCTTATCTTGGTGAGGAGAAGACCTTTTTTTATTTTACTCCAAGGTAGTGGGAGTTTATCCACCTTTTCACACGACCACTATGTTAAATTTTCACTCCCGTGGCTTACTTGTGGTCCCACAGGCTAAATACAGCCTTGCAGTGAGCTGGAATGTGGTTTCGGGACCAAAAGCTGCTATTTTCACCTCATATAGGGTTCAAAGCCTTTTATACAGAGCTTAAACACTTTTTTTGGTGCTTCTGACAAGTCAGAAGCTGTACATTACATGTCTGGGGGCCTCTGATTAGTCAGGTTAGGAGTAATCAAATCTTAATCATCTTTTTCATAGCTTTGATAACTCATAATTCAATTATATGGGATAGTATCCCACAGTATCATCCTTTACAGGAAGTTGAGGTCATTTATTATCCAAATTTTGAGTGATAAATTGATAAAAAGCCTTTTGGTGGCTTTGACACCTCATAATTCAATTGTCTGCAATAGTATCCTACAATACCACTTGGTTTGGGATTATAACCTTAGATCCTCAATAACATTTTCAGTTTTCAAGATAGATCTCAAAATTGGCTCAAAGTGTATGCACACATCAGCTCTAAAAGAGGGCTATACTCATGACAAACTTAGTAATAAATATTTCAAATTTATACAGGATCAAATTATTTTTAATTTTCTGTAAAATAGAATTTTTATTGCTTTAAGAGAAAAGTACCAATATATTTTCGATCTGTGTAAGATAAAGGAATATGAGTTTAATTTCTATGTATCCCTTTTATAAAATATTTTACTTGATATTTCTCTCATCATAACTGTAGAAGTTGGATGAGAGGTGAAATATTGGTATTATTTTTCCAGGTTTGACAAATAGCCTTTTTGTGATAATTTCTGATCCAGTGCCTCTAAATTCTTTCAAATAGTACCATTAGATAACCCTCAGTGAAACCTTCATTAAAAGGCCCCTCTTGGTTGGTCTTCAATCCAAACTCTAGATTTTATATTAGAGTTGAAGATTACAGTTTCTGCTCAGAAAGAGTTTACAACCTCAATAACTTTGATAATTCTTATTTTTTTGTCATACAAATAATATTTTCTGAAAGGGGAATCTTTACTCCTCCATATGCTCACATGTATATACTAGCTCTTTTAGGCTCTGCTATCTGTGTTTATGGCCTTATTGTACCTTTATTTTGTTTAATAATGGTTAAAGGTGTTTATTCAACCCCTTCTTGTGTACCATGTTTATGGAACTTTTGAATTTAATGCTTGTACTCTGGGTTTGAGTCAGATTATGACACTATAAGTTTTCCAACAATCAAAAAATATAAAAATTTTCATGGTTAAAAATTAATATACTTTTTTGGTTGAAGTTGAGAGATGATAAAGAATTTTATTTTTCCATTTCTTTTTGAAAAAAACTGAAATAACATATTCTTGTTTTTAAAATTTTATCAAAATAAGGAATCAAAATTTAGTTCTCTTTTGTATGATTTCTATTAAGATCTAAATTTCAATATAATTCTAATAAATAAAAAAGAATTCTTACAATGGGTTAAAGAAAAGTGAATAATTTTGAAAGGGGTTTCTTAAAAAAAACAAAAGAATAGATATTCTAATTTTTATAAAGATTGGACAATATATAAGTTTTAATTCGACATTTATTTATGTAATTATATATTAATCATTAAGATTTAGCGATTCTAAATAGAATTTTATTTCTTTTTTTAATTCATATATACATATTTGAATTATTGAAAATCATGTTTTTTTCTTTTTTTGTTTTTTAATTTATTCAAATAAAATCTTAAGATCCAGAAAAAACTCATCAAAAAAATTCACTAATATTCTTGATAAATCTAAGATTTGTTATTTATTTGTTTTTAACTTCAATAATTTAGTTTTCTTTTACAATTTAACTATAAGTCTTTATAGTTTATAAAATGTTATTCTTCCCCAAGTATTACATTTATTATGAATTTTATCTTGATTTACCAAAATTTCTATTGAAATAGAATTATTCTAAATGAATCAGTAACACAAGCTTTATTTTTATATATTTAAAGATCTTATCAAATTTGAAATATGACTTGATATAAGCTGTTTATTAAAAATATTGAAATAATTTAAAAACATTTTTAGACAGAGAACTCCTTTAACAATATTCAACTAACATTTTTTTTAATCGGTGATAAAAATCATAATATTAATTTTTTACAATTTTTCAAATAGTATCTCACAAGCTCTTGTGAGTATATCTAAGTGAATTGAATATTAGTAACAGATCAGACATTCTTCCATAATGAGATAGCTAATAAAATTAATTTAAAATTTCAAATATAGTTCAAAAATCAAGATTCACTTTTTTTGAAGTCATTAATCATCATTAGGCCAAAAATCTCTTCAGGCGAAGTAAACCATTAAATTGGTGTTTTTTTTAGTCAAACTCAAATATTCCAGCTTTGAATTTTATTTTCCTTAGTTTATAAATCTAAAGAAAAATAGAAATCATTTTCATTATTTTAAGAAGTTCCAATGGCAAAAAAGAAAATAATTTTTTGGAGTTTAAGATTCCAGTTAGTTAGCTTTTTTATTAAAACTAATTTAATTTCATTTAATTTAAAAAGTTTGTTTTTGACTTTAAATTTGAATTAGTATTATTACTATAGTTTTGTGCTATTTTCTTATCTTTAAAAGATATAATCCAAAGTTGGAAAACGTTAAAAAAATATTTTACAAAATAAAATCAATAATTTCATTACAATAAGAAAACCAAAATTGAAAGTATGTCAAGTTTGTTTTTTTGAAAAATTTATCAAAGATAATCTTCATGAGATTATATTTCTCACCTAAAGAAATAAAAATATATAAAAATATAAAAATAATATAATTTAATAATATCAATAACATTATTGAATAGGCTTCCGAAATTACTATAATGATAGGAATGTTAAAATGATTAATATATTAGAAAATATATAAATTTAAAGGTTTGTGATTATTTTTTTTCATTTTTTTCATATTTTGCATGAATATTACTTAAAAATAATAATAATATACTCATCAAAGCACCAATAAAATACCATATTATAGCTAAACATCTTCTTTATACCTCAGATACTGAATTTATTTAAAGGAAATCGAAAAACAGAACTCAAAATTAATATAATTATTAGAATTAAGACTTGAGTATTTTTTAAAGGAGTATTAATTCTACTTTATTCAAATCAATACAACTTTTTCTTAATTAAGAGCACCTAAACTCAAATAAACTTAATTTTATACTATGAAGGCTTGAAATTCACTTACTTGGTAGAGACAAATGCCTTAATTTACATAAAATCTTTACTTTAGAATTTATTTTTATATCAAATTTTCAAGTTGAACTAATAGCTAACCATTAAATTTACCAACATTTAATTTTATATTGAGATTAACTCTCAAAGCGAAATTCTCAAATGGTATTACTATTTCTAAATTGTTTCCTTGAATTTCTTATTAACTATTACATAATGTCTATACAGACAATTTAAAATTTTAATCATATATAAATAGCTTCAATTTGAGTCAAAATCCAAGAATAAATGAAATAAAATTAGGCTATATTTATATATCATACACAAAGAATTGATTGTAATTATAACGTTAAATTATTAAATATAAAAAGATCATTTAGAATAGGTTTATATGTATCCTTAAAGCTAGATTCATTATCTCTAGGAAAATATATCTAATAGATTTTCCCAATTAAAGTCTTCGCATGGTATATTTCTTCAAATAAAAGATTACCAAATAAGATTATAAGCTAATCTCATCAAATGCATTAAAAATCATTTATCAAATCAATGAAAAATCTCCTTAAATAAGTTTATTAAGTAAAACAATAAATTGGATTTTCCAGCTAAATACTTGGATTAAAAAATCAATGAAATATTAAATTAACATTGAACCATAAGCTGAACAAATGAATTCAATAAAAAAAATTGATTTTTTTGAAAAACATTAGATAATCAAACTAATTTATATATTGGTAATGGAATAATTATATATTCTTAAATGACAATTTCATATATTATATACATAGTTTTAATTTTGTTAAGGATTATTTTTGGTCTATACTTGAATGTAAAACATACCTCAAGCGTAAAATTTCTAACAAAACTAATATCTTGATATGATTTCTCCCATACCAATTTTAAGTTATATCTTTTGAGGACCATAATTTTCATATTCTAGAGCTCTGACCTTTCGGATAGCATTACATTTTAGCAAGTTTGAATTTTAAGAAAAGACCTAATATTTATTCTTTTGAACACTATTTATGCTATATTTCCCACCATCTTTCAATATTATTATTAATAAAACAATCTACTCCTTCCAAGAATATTTTTTGATAAGCTTTTTTCTGATTTCTTGTCTTTGAGATCCTCTAAGTTTGAGATAAATGAAGCATTATTTGGAAGAGTAATGCAAAGAAAGTTTTCTTATATTATTTTTAAAATATGTGAACCCTTCTCATAGAATACTCTGTAGTACTTTCAGAGTCCCTTACTAATATTCCAGCTCTTCTCAATTTAGTATAAAACAAATTGGAATATTTTTCAGGAAATAATACTCCCAAATTGTTCATAACACTCTTTTATTATCTAAAGAAATTCTTTTTTAAAGGTCTAATCAGCTAATTATCTTTTAAAAATTTCATGAGGATAACTTTATTCAATTAATCAATGATACAAGATAGAAGAAATAATATTTGATACATTCTTAGGCAGTCACTACGCTTGAATATTTTTTTCATTATAAAAAAATAATCTCAATTAAATATTTGAAATTATTATCTATGATATTGATTAAATTTGAATAATGTCAATTGTGAGCCAATAGTTCTTAAAAATTTCTTTTGAATGTTTTTCTCTTAATTATGCTTTACCAACTATAATATAAAAATACTGGTCCGGTTTTCTTTTCAAATCAGAAAAATCAATCTTCTGTGCGCAGAATTTATTTTAAATGAAGGAATAATTTCTCTCTTTCGGGAGAATTCATGTTAAAAAAGCTTAAAGCCGTATTATGGAATAGTAAACAGTGAAGTAAAATAAAAAAAACGGAACTTGAGACATTTTTTTCTTTAAAAAGTATCAAGAGGCAGTCTGTATCTTCAATTACTCACCTCAAGAGATGACTAATATTCAGTATATAGTGTTGTAATTGTTGAGATTCTTCCTGATTGTAAGGTATTGAGATAAATTATGATCTTATTTTTTGATATTTAGATTAATTCGAGCAAGGATCTATAGCCAAGGTTAATTTATATAAATGTAAAATTTCTTGGATATCTGCCTGGATGAGAAAATGTGATCAATCAAATCAAATTATAATTTTCAATTAGGACAGCTTAGAAAGTAAATAAAGCACCTACTTTCACTTATGGGAATTGGGGGTTAGTATTTAGGGCTGTTATTTGGTCTCAGCCTTTCCTGTGAATGAAAAATTGCTTCACTGATTCCAAAAAATCTACAAGCCCATATCCAAGTTACTAAAACAAATTAAATTATTGAAAAATTCTCACAATAATTCTTGTCATTGAATATCTTTCCCACATTTCAATATTAAAATTAAAGTCTATTATTACTTATATTTGTAGTCATCTTCCTCGTGAATATGACTATAATAGTTTTGCATTTTTTTTATATTGTTCAGATGAACAGATGAAACTTAAAAAATGTGTTTGATTTTTTTACTAATCCTCACAGAAATGTGTTAAATATTAAATTAGCGTCAAATTGTTGAAAAAATACTATTATCATGTTTCCTTGATTTTATTTTTATCCGTTTATGCGTCTATCAATTATAATTCATCCTCATACATTATTTCTGATCAAATGGTTCTTAAGCATAGCATGGCTATTGAAAAATTTTAACTCAGCTTAATTGAATAATTTAATTCAAAATTAAAAAAATTCTACCAATGAATAAAATTATTAAAATTGAAAATCCCATTCAAAACGAGTCAAATTTTTATTTAATTTTCAATTCTTTTCAAAAGAAAGACATACTTAAGTTTATTTGTATATCAAAACTTTTTTGAACCAAATGAGATCTTTTACTTGTTACGCTTTGATTTTTTGAAATTTTGGCATTCCCAAAAGAGGCTCTGAAAATATTTTTCTCCATTTTTTCAAATTTTAACCCAATTTTTATCTTAAAAAACAAATGTTATCATCCCATCTCTCAGAAGATGGCCAAAAGTTTTTTTACTTTTCTTTAATCTATTTCCGATTTTTATCTTAATGAAAACAATATTCAAATAATTTTCTAGCCTTCCAGAGGATATTCAACTGATACTTCTTTTCTTTTTGAGTTTTTCTAAGCTTAATTTTAATTTTTTCCAAAAAAACTTATGGTATCTTTTTTTCAATAAAATATTATCCTTACCTGTAAGAGGCTTCCTTAATACGCATATTTCTTCTTAATTTTTTTTTTTATTTTTTTTTATCTAATTACAGCTTTTATTGAAAAGAATTAAAAAACCATTTCCTCTTAAAATTAAATCTTTAGCCTCTCAGAGGCTTCCCAACTAATCACCGTTCTTTTTTCAGGCTTTTTAATTCAATCTCAATTTTAACTACAAAACATAAAATTCAAAGTAATTTTTTTATTTAAATCATCTTAATAGCCTTTCAAAGCATTCTCAATTTATAACTTCTATTATTTTTGATTCTGTTTCAACTTTTTTTGTTAAAAAGTATATTTTTATTTTAATAAATTTTATGAAAAATAAAGAAAGTTCGTTATTTTGTTTCTTTTTCTCTCTTTTTCTTCTATTGGTCACTCTGACTGATTTTCATTTTTTAAATTTTAATCACTTTAATCAGAAAATATCATATAATTGGTTTTCTTTCTTCATTTTGTTTCCAAAAGTCACTCTACTTATTCCATTCTTTCTTAGTTTATTTCACTTTTTAGCTTTGATTCATTTTATTAAGAAAATAAAGTAAGAGGCTAGGTTTTTTCCTCTATAAATAACTTGGACCGAATCTCTTTCCATCTCTTTAATTCCCTTGATAGATTAATAAAAGCATAATCAAATAATTAATTCCTTATGGAAAAATATCGTAAAAGACATGTGGACCAGGAAAGTAAATTTAGATAGGCTTACATTTCCTCTTTTATAATATTAAATTCCTCATAAGAGTTTTAATAAAGGATAAGGATCTGTGCTGATAATCATTAACTGTGAAATAAATCATGAACTGTTGGAAGATAGGTTAGGTTGAACCCAGATCAAACCTGTCCCACAACTTTAATATGTCTTTTCATGTAATACAGGTCACCAATTTGTTCATTTAAAGTTCAAATCAAATAAATTGGAATTTCCTGGAATTTTAACATAAAACAAATTATCCACAATTATATTTATAAAACTGAATTATTTAGACTTCTGGAAAAAACCTACTTTATCCTTCATATACTTAATCAAATTATTGCTCTCATATCCCCAGTTGGAAAAAAAAGTAAATGTGAGTTATAAGCTTAATTTGTTTCAATTTAGTCAAAACATGTGAGCCTTTGTGAGCCCTGAGGAATATTTCATGTTCCCAAAGGACTGACAAAATTCCTCACTAAAAATTAATTTTACTCAATATTAAGAAAAAAGGAACTTGAACTTTCATTTAAATGTAAAAATATTCAATTAACTCTTTAATTAATTGATTTCTATATTAACTTTATTAAACCATCCAATTTTACCCAGGGTCATCCCATAGGGTATCATACCATAAATTGAATATTCTGGCCTACAAATACCAAAATAGAATTTTAGTGCAATCTTCAGAATTTTCAAGAATGTTTTATTTTAATTAAACTATATTAAAGCTTAACTCAAGTAAACTTACACCATGTATAAATTAACTTACCAAAAAAGTGGTAAAATTAAGGTGTGGTGTGTAGTTTTAAAGCTAGAATTGGATTTACCATACAGGTGGTAAATATTGCAGGCCCTTTTTTCAAACTGAGCTAAATTTGCCATAGTATGGATTTTGATAAATTCAAAGGTCAAAAACTCACAAAGAAAGCTGGGACAGGGATTCTGGCAAAAGGTTCCAGAGTACCCAAATTCTTGGATCTGCATAGAGTGGTTTTTGAACTTGGAAAACCTCAATTAAGTTTCAGATGAGGGTTCAAATTTGATTAGAAGTTCAAACCTAATAAATAGCCAAAATTTGGAGCTTATTCAAGCTCTTTTAAGTTCAAGTTGAGATTTGAACTCAAAAAACATACTAAAGTGAAAACTTTGAGTAAAAAGTCAAATTTTCCCCATAAGTAAAACATTTTTTGTTTGATTATGAATTTTTATGAAAACTTATTATATTAGGTTTGACTTTCCAAACATTAATCAAACAGATTTTATATGCTAATAAGTTAAATTGAAGAAGTTAAACCTATAACTAAAATAACCTTATTTCTTGATATTGTGAAAATTAAATTCAAATTACCTCATAGGTAAACTTGCTTTGTTTACTTATGAAAATATACCAAATTTTAAATCTTTATATTTGGAGTAAAAATTAACACAAAAATGAAACTTGGGGCTGCTTTAAATTAAATTGTAGAAATGTTTCTCATTGTGAGAAATGGTGCAAAATTTTGAAATAGCACTAATTCTTGAGAAATAGTGTTATAGCTCTAAAATGAATGGATTTAAAAATTAAATTAAAATAAGATAAGATTTGAAAATTTGTGCCAAACATTATTTGTAAAATTATTTCAGCACAGAAACTTTTCTTGGCTTTTTAACTCTTGAAAATACTGCTAAAACTTTGTTTTTGAGCTCTATATTAAGCATATTGAGATCATTCTGGAAATTTAAAGTAAATATTTTTACTCTTTATACTTACTACTTCATTTAGTAAGAAAAGTCCCCCCTCAACACTTCCAAATATCCTCAGAATTCAAACAATCTTAAGTATAATATGATAAATTAAATAAATACTTATAACAATAGATTGTAATAGATTAATTTTATTTGAATCAAATAGAAAGAAACTTGATATTTCTATTTATTGAATTAACAATATTTTATTATAAATTGATAAACTTATTTATATAATTTACTTGGTTTCTGTCTCAATTAAATCCACTCTTATTTATATTTCTGAGGGTTTCACTTATACATTATCTTTTGAAAACTATTTTTGATGTATTTTTATAAAAATAATAGTTTTTATTTACCATTAGGTCTTTTTATATTATTATTTATATTTTATTATATAGCTTCTTATAACTTTATTATGATATTATAGCCATTTATTTAGAAAAACCCTCTTTCAAAGTTAAATTCCTTCTAGTAGAATAATTTTACTATTATTATTGTTCTATTGGTAATAAAAAAACAATTCCCATAATAATGAATATTGGTATTATTATTATTATTATTATTATTATTGAATGAATAAATGATATCTAAATACATATTCCTTATAGTTTTATTATTATGATATTATTATTACCAAAAAGTTTTTTATACACATGAGAACAGACATATTACATTAATTAAATTAATATCAATTTAATTATTATTTTCCTAGTCAAATCTTACAACCTTGGAGGTATTCTTACATACCAAAAAACTACAAAAATTAAAATAAATTCTGATAAAAAACGTTTTTGATTTTTAAATATGAAAATGAAATATATAGTAGAGTTTTTTTATAAATTTTTATAAATATAGAGCTTGAACAAAACTGTAAAGAAATAATTTGAATTGAAATAATAAAATAATACTTTTTTCTTATCAAAACTATTAAAAATGAAATATTTTTTTGAAAAATGTTGATAAAAATTATTATAAATTCTTTTCCAATAAATAAATAAAACAAGATGGTCTCACCATTGAATTATTAATAAAATTTTCAGGTGGGATCACCTCTTGGTGAGATTTCTGTAACTCAAATCTAGATGAGCTCAGAGTGAGTTATTAGTATTTTCTGTATGAATATATGAAAATACCCAAAACCGGAATCTAAATCACACCACATGTGGTGTCAGAAATCAATTCTTGTATTAAAATTTAGGTATTTTGGTAGTTTAGAAGCTGTGAGGAATTGAACTATTTTGAATTGAAATGTCAAAATTTGCACATGTATTACAAATTTGAACTTGAATTTAAATATGAGGAATTGGTTATTAAATTTATGTACTTTGATTTTTCAATTGAACTGCATGTGTAAATATTTGAGTCAAATACAGCTTCAGGAATTAAAGAAGAAATAAATTTGAAAGATTAAAATTTGGGGGGGAAAGTAATATTTGCTCCAAGTGTGACAGACTCCCCCAAATTCCTTCCTGACAGGCATGGGATTTCAAAACTCAAACAAAAATTTATTGCTTTTGTCCTGAAAACAACTCACAGGGTTGGTTACCTAATTAATTATGAGGGTTTGATACCAACCAAGGCAGTTTCAATTGTTTGAAATAGAATAAAAATATCCTTAATCTAAATAAATATCAATAAAAAAAGTTTAAAATTTTTTGAAAGATTTTGAAACAAATTCTGACTTTTTTTATGGCTTACAATCCACTATTGCTAAAGTAATATCTGGTTTACAGAACCCAAATGGCCAAGACCAGCCCTTTTTTTCCCAAGCCAGGGTTCAATGATTCCATAATTTGATTTTATATTTTTAGTGTGTTTCTCACAACTGATCAGATTAAATTTCACTTTTGAAGGAAGGAGATTGGTGGCTAGAAAAGGATGTCTTTTTTTCCCCATCTTACCTTTTCCTTTTCTCACTAGCTTGAAAATTGTCAATTGAATCAATGAAAGATTAAAACATCTAAGCTTTTAATCCTTTCAAAACTCTTAAAAGTTTAAAAGAATAATTATAATCATTTTTTGTAACTCTTTCTGATCATTTTACCCTTGAGCCACCCCAAAATGTAAGTTAAAGCATCTTTTATCATTGTGAGATTTTTCACTTTGTTTCCAAATTCACACTTGTCAAATTTGAGCATTTTTTCCCTTTAAGATCAATTTTCAAAAAAAAATTCATAATTTCAATTTCTTGCAGTTCTTCTCCTAATTAACTTGAATTGGGCTTTCTTTTGTAACCATAACTATTTCTTGTAAAGTATTTTTGGATGAAATTTATTGTTGGTAAAGCAATAAATATTTAGAATATTCTTGTGTTTACAAATAAGGCTAAAATAATTGGGGTGTTTTCTATTGAAGACTTATGAAATCACTATTTTCAATTCATTTTACCTTATGAAAATCTTTAGGAGAGGAAAAGTACTTGATTTTTAATCAAGGTTTCATATCCACACCTTACCAAAAAAAATCTCCAAATATGTTGATACATGATCATTTCATTTTTTCCACAATATTCAAACAACATATTCAAATATGAAAAAATATTCACTAAAAGTGTTTTGAAACAAATTTAAAATCAATATCTTCATAGCATATTTTTGAAAGGATATTCTTTTCCCAGTTTTCTTTTCCCTTTCTCTTTCTAACATTCATTCCAAAATACAACAATACTTACATAAGAGGTTTTTATTTAGCTTATATAGTTATATATTCAAAATTTCCAATACTTTGAAATTGTTATATAGTTTACATGGTTTTTTTAGAAAAATATCTTTTTAATCGGAATTAAAATCTAAATTTGAAATTTCTTTCTATTCCTTGTGTGAGTTTTGGGAAGATTTTCTATGGGTCCAATTAGGTTCTTAAGCTGTTTATTTCCTTGATGGGATTTTGAAAACTAATTTATAATAGTGAATTCTACTAGTATTTCAATGTCATTTTTAGTTTCATATATCTATCATATCAATTTACAAGAAAAAAATTGTTGAGTCTTGAGTAATTTATTTTTTTCTCTATCATTTTTCATCAATTGAAAGTCCAAAAAATTATTGTGCATATTCATTTTTATCAAAGTCCAAAGAAATTTAAATATATTTATCAAGAAAGAATTATGAAAAATTCATATAAAACTTAATAAATTCCAATGTGTGAAAAGCATTTTTTGGAAATTCTCTTTGTTAAATAGAAGAACCACTTGGAGAAAAAATTTTCAAGTAAGTCATGAAGAAAATGACACCTAATGGGAAAAGTTAATTTTGAATAGAAATTAAAACTCCCAATGGTGTTATGCTAATTTAAATAAAACCTTCCTCTCTCTGTTCTGAACAATGGAAAAAATAGTTTCTAAAGTCAAGGAAAAATGCTTGAGAAAAAAACTTGAGAGGGTAAAATTAAATAATTCCAATCTTTGTTAATGTTTTGAAAACCTAACATAAATAAGTGATTGCATTCTTAAGTCTTATAGTCCCAATTTAATAATAGAACCATATCAGAGTTCTTTAATTTAGATTTAAAATCAAATTCTTCTGATTCTTCTTTGCTTGAAAAGATGTTTTGTGGGAAAAGATCACGTCAAACTATCAAATATAAGAATTATAATCTATATTTAAATTAAATCATATAGAATATTTCTTCTTATTTTTGATTTAACTCTAAAAATTTATTTTCTGGTATTTCAAAATTTCATTCAAGAAAAATTTGTAATATTGGATAAAGAAATTTTAATTACATGTTCCCTTTGAGGGGTATTTGGCTAAAGAACATATGTATATCCTTTGAGAAACATACATCTAATATGATGTTTTATATAGGAAAGGTGAAAGGTTACCACTAATTATTATTTAAAAACATCAGATGAAAAAAACTTTATTGTGAAGATTTAGTTATTAAAAGGTGTAATTTTCCATATATGACAAATTCAACAGAAAATTATTGCATTTATTCTCAAATGCAAAAAAAGAATTCATTTCATAATTGAATTAAAAGTAAAAAACTCATAATTGAACTTTTAAAAAACATTTTCCATCAGATTTTCCTTTGATAAATGAAATTTTACTTCTTCTTTTTATACAATCATTTATATTGAAAATGAAGATAATCAAGCTAAATATTCTTTTCAAAAATTAATATAAATCGAAATTTGTTTTCATGAAAACCTATAAAAGTGGATTACAAGCTCAAATTGAAATGGGGAAAAATGCAAATAGTAATGTGCATTTTTATTTACAAAAATAAATAAAATTTCTATTTGAAAAGCAGACCAATATTCAAGAATGAAAATAAATATATATTAAGTTTATTTATCACTAAAATATGAATTATTAATAAGAATGATTCAGAATTTATAAGTATTTTATAATTAATTGGAGATATATATAGAAAATATACTTCTATGGGAGGCAGAAGATTTGTTTTTCAGAAAAATTAAAATTTGACTATGAATCAAATGGGTATATCTTGAGAAGTCAGAAATACTTTGTTTTAAGTCATTCTTCGAAATTATAGTTTATAGAAGACATTTTCTGCAGAAATATTGTATCAAGCCTTTTAGATTTGATTAGATCATCCAAAAATTGATTTCAAGACCCATAAATTATTGCATTGGATTAAAAATAGTGGTCAATCAACAGTCTTTATAATTAAACTCTTTGGAGAATACAGAATGGAAATATAAAAATTTGTATAATTTATCAATATCTTAAATTGAATTTTAAAGTAAAAACTTGAGATACGGCCTTATTCTAATCTCAGTCTGACTGAGCCCCTACCTGACCCTGGAGGAATCTTTGGGAACAGTTGAGCTTGAAATCTACTTGTGCTGATTTTATGCTATTTTATAATAAGCTTTATATAAAAACATTATTTGATTAAAATATCACTTTTTCCATGGAATTTTTTTTCTTTTATCAAAATCTTTTTGTATTCACTGACAAATTAAATGTTTATATTAACCAGGAAAATTTACTCCACATAAATGTTATATAGTAATAATTATGAAAAATACATTCTCATGCACCTTTTCAAACATTTTCATTCAGTTAGACCCCATTGGAACCAAAAATTCCTGTTTCAAGGGAATTGATTCATTTTTCAAAAAATTAAACAAAAAAATCATCTATAATTTACATCAAGTTCTGAATTCTTTTAGTATTATATAAATTTATGGAAAAGTTGATTTAAATTTGAATTATTATTTTCATAGTGAATAATTTATCCAGTCCAATTTATAAATTAATATGGCTCCTTAGTATAAGAAAATATGATGTAAAAACACTGATGAGGAATATTTAGGATGTTTTCCATATAGCAAATTTCTAGAATAATCACCTTTATCCAGCTGACCAGCTCAATACCAAATTAATTAACATTTTTCCTAGAATAATACAACAGTTAAAATCAATTTCTGGTTATTTCTCATTACTGGCCATACCTTCCCAAATCTCATGTGGAAGCAGTGACATCCAAACTGGTAGCACACAAGCTTGAATTATCATAGAGCTTCAGACAAAATATCTAGCTTTTTTGAAAATTTAAATTAAATTTGAGAAATTTGAATTATAATAGAAAATTACTAATCATCTAAATCCAAAAATAACTTTTTTAATTGTTTTTTTTCCTCCCTTGAAAATATTTTTTCAATATTTAAGATAGTTTAGCTTTGTTTGAGTTTAAACCTTTTGTGATTTTTTTTCCTCACTAAGGATTCGAATCATAAACATATTCTTTTTAAATACAGCAGTAACTTATTAATTATGCTATAACTAATGTAATGGTTCTTGACAAGTTATCAAGTTCAAATAATTAAATATGAATATTTTTTATAGTTAAATACAAAAAAATAAAAATTGTAATAATCATTTTTCTATTTTGATCTTTAGGGCCTAATTTGATCAAATAGGAACCAAAATGGGAAAGAAATCTAATAAATAAAAAACTTAAAAAAATCATCATCATTCTTATGATCATAATAACATAATACTCATATTTTTATTATTATTATTGGAACATCTATGATCAAAATAGGAAAAAAAATTAAAAAAGGGTTCTGGTAAAAGCACATAATATTTTAGGAAAACAGGTAAGCTCTTATTTAGTTTCACAAATTTATTGCAAAAACACATATGTGACCCAATTATTTATAAATAATTCTTCGGGACTATTTTTAAGAAATTTTTCAATTTTTTTGGGCACATTTTTTTCTTTGTGGGGTGTTGATATTTACAAATTTTTTTATAATTCTTTTTCCAAATTTCTGAGAATTTACCAATTCAGAAAGATGGTGAATTTCCTTAATTTCCTTCTCAAAATGAAGGAGTCAATCTTTAGAATCAAAAACAAGAAGCACAAATTTGGGGAATTCTTTTGGGTGGTACAATTTGAGGTGCAAAAAGGGTGTTTTGTTGATCTTTTTAAGTAAAAAAGTGCCATATTTTTGATAAAAAGACTGACTGAGGTGGAATCTAATCAATGAATAAGACTGAGAAGTATTTTAACTGGGATCCCTAGTATTTACAAAAAAATAAGCATTTAAATCTGAATAAACCTTTGAAATTTCATGAAAAACTCCATAACTCTCAACAAAATGGCATAAAGGTCATTAAAAAGGACACAATACCATAAATTCTAGTAATAATGTCAAAGATATTATTAAGCATACTATAAATTTGATTAAAAATTCCATTGAAGCTGTGATAAATGCCATTAAGAATGCCTTAGGGGTTCTTTTGCAAAAAAACCATTTTGGGGGGAGTTTTGGCAGGTTTTTTTGTTTTTCCAGTTTAAAAGAGGCCTAGGGAATCCCTTATGTGTTTAACCAAACCCCTATGTGTTTTTACTACTTGATGGAAAAAACACATACATTTTTAGTAAAAACCAGTAAGTTCTTATGTGTTTTTACCATTTTGCTTGCATGCTTTTACCAGCATCCTTAAAAAGTATGTAATACAGCTCATTATTATGAAAAGGAATCTCTTTTTTATCACAAAAAACCATAAAAATAATTATAATTATTTGAAGAATTGATTTTTTGGTGCAGTTATCATTGAAATAGACAAAAAACAACAAAAAAGAAAAAAACTTTAATTATTTTGAGAAATATTGACTGATTTTATCTTTTTTTTAGCTTTGAAGTTGTTCCAGGTATTGTAAAACCCTTAAAATAACCACTCACCCAGGAACACTACTGGTTGATTAGAGACCCCCAAGGGGACCCCCTTTTAGAACACATGTTGGGTCAAAAAACCGTCAAAACACATGCAAAAAAAATGATATTTGTTTTTAAATATTTTGTTTTTCTTTTGTTTTTGGCCTATTTTTATTCCAAATAGGACAAAAAACAAGCATAAAATTGAACCGTAATTAATTTTTGTAATTCATTTTCTTCAAAAAAAATTGAATGGTTATTTCATTATTATTTTTTACCTTTTCCCCAATTTCAATCATAAAAGGCCCAAAAAGAATTGTAAAAGTATTATTTTAATATTATTATTTTTGGTTTTTTGAAAAAAAAAATTGAAACACCATCACCTTGAACATGTTTCTGAAAGAACTCATGTAAATATTTGTAAGATCTGTTAAAGCCATTCTTCTAAATTATCAATAATTTTCATGCGTAATCCATAAGCATATATCATTTGAAAGAAATTTTAAAATTAAGTGCAAAATTTCTACCTGTACTATTGTAATTATGTCAGAAAGTTTATTTCAAAAAAGAAATTTTCAGCAAAATTATTAATTAAACTGATTTTTTTGAAGTTATTAGACTTCACTGATGAAAGAGAATCAAAAAAAGCTTTATCTATTAGGATTGGAATACTGAAGAATTTTGGAAGATAAATAATTTAATTTCATGCTGCTGTATTAAATTCCAATTTAGTTTGTCTAGTTGTACAAAATTGTGGCTTAGAATAGATCCAATTGGTTTTTCTTCTGAGTAAGAATTAGACCATGGTTTTAAGAAGGTTTTACCAAGGTTAAGCCTTTGGCAACTTCCAGAAGGTGCTTTTCATAGTGATTGTTCATATGCTAAATTTATATCATACATTTGACAAATCTTGTTTAATAGGTATTTCCCAACATGAACTTACATCTTTCATATCTTTAATTCAATTCTTATACTAATTGTTTTGGTTCTGATAAATATCTTTTATATGAATTAATAATTATTTCAATAGTGATATAGATATCTCACATGATGAAATTAGTATTGAAGACCCTCTCGCTTAAGATTTGAAATACAAAAATGAAAATGATAGAAATTAAAATTCTCCATATTTATCATATTTTCTGTAACAACTTTTCATTTTTTTTATTTTGTAACTAACTGATTCTCAATATTTCCAATTCCCCCTGATAGAGCAGCTGGAAAATTATGTCTGAAGAAATGGAAAACACTTATTTAGATTAATTCAAAAAATATGCTCGACCGCCTGTTCGCCAAAGTATTTGGGTATTTAGAGTTGCTTCATTTTTCCCATATTGAACAAGGAACCTTTGTTTTTTCAGAGAAAAAATACTTATTTAAATAATTTTTTTTCTTCCCTTTCAAAATATTTAAAAAGAGGATATTCACAAATGGAATCATCTTTTTGCATTCTTATTTCTAGAACAAAGATATATTACCCCAGTTAAAATCAACAATCAAATTTATCTCAAGAATAATATGGACTGTTACTTGGAGAACTTCAATGACTAAAGGAGAATTATTTGAATTCTATCACAATGCACAGATATGGTACACCTGACAGAAGGTGTTTCATCTGGAAAGTGATATGGTAAATAAGAAGGATACAGATTAGAAATAGTACATAGATTAAAATTTCAATTGAAAGTTCTGGAAGAAATTTAATCCAAATATTCAATCCACAAATTTTATTTCAGTTTCCTTAATATTAGTGTGTGGTTACAACTCTCAAAGCTCAGTTAGTGAAGAATATATCATAAACAAACACATTTTTCATTACAACTCCATTTCTTTGTACTGAATACATATTTTTAAATTAAAATTTCATTTTAAATCATGGTTGGTTTCATACATATTCCCAAGCCTGTAAATATTTGAATCTATATTTCAATTCCTTATCATTAATTTTAAGATCATGAGTGAATGAAATTATCACTATATCACTTCTATTTTAAAGTTAATTCTTAGATAATTAATTTCTTCCAAATAGATGAGAAATATATTTATTGGAGACCCAGTTGTTAAACTTCCTCATCTTCGAAGACAATATCAATTTGGATATGAGATATCCCTATTTCGGCCTCTTATTTGAGTTATATAATGTATTCAAAAATAATACAAAGCATTCATTAATATTTAACTACAAAGCATCTATTTTAGTCATATTCTACTCAATTAAAATTTCCATTGGATGTAAATCACAATGACTTTAGTACTTCAAGATCTTTATGTATTCCTTTTTTTATTTATATCAGTAAATTATGGAAATCTCCTGGGTGGAACTCCTTTTTGTATGGGATTTAATAAGGTAATCCTTGAGGGGGAAAATCACATGTAACTAGTTTTGAATTTCTAATAACTCCCATTACCAAGGGTTCTATGGTATATTAGATTCCCCATTCAATATAATGAAACGTCTCCCTATAGAGCTCACAAATCAATATTAAAGATTGTGGCTTTAAAAATAGACAAGACTTCTCAGAAGTATCTATCAGACCTGATCAATAATCATAAAAGTGACTTATAAGCTAAAGCAATATAAAATATAATTCTTGAATAATAATATTAAGTGATATAATGGTAAAATTTTAATAATATAAGAGGTTGATTTATTCTAATGGTACCAAGATATATTATATTATAAGTGTGAGTTCAATTTAATATCCTATCTTTTTACAATACTTAATAGTTTAAAAAGGTAATTGTTGATAAAATCCATCAATAATCAATTTAATAATTGAATTTAAAGGTATTATTCAACTTAAAAGAGATATTTTCTAAATATATGTGTGATATAATATTATATAAGTGTAAGTTTTGATATTATAATATAAATTTTTAACACTTTTTCAATATCAAGCTATAATATGGATATTTTCCCTTTACAATATAAATTTTATGATAATAAACTCAATAGTAGGAGTAGTATTTATAGTATTATAATTAAAAGACTAATAATCTAAAAATAGGGTGGATTAATAATGGGACATGACCTTCTGTTAGCTACTGTTGATTAGAAATAACTTTGAATCAAGCTCAAAGGTCTGTAATCCTTTAAAAATATCATTAGATTATTCTACTAGTAAGGAATGTATTAATTGTTCTCCTTCTTGGTATCGAATTTCCATGGGGGAAATAGGAGAACATAAGGGAGAGAAGCCCTCTATTTATATTCTTTGGAATCTCCATAAAGGCACTCAAAAACAAGGTATTAATTTTTGATTTATTTCGGATGGGATACTTTTTTATAGTGGTAACTCTCAAATTATATCATTTTTTGGTTGATTGCACTAACTTTATGTATTATTATGTAATCTGAGAGGATTTTGCTAGTGAGGAATTTTCAAATGGTGTCATTTCTTGGAGGTATTTCATCAACTCTTCAGTTGATTGCAAATTACTCATGAACTATCTTGAAATATTGCTAAACCTTCTTTGCTGAGGAAGTTTTTATGTTAGTATTTCTTGGAGGTAATGAGCCTTTGTTTTGGTGGGATGAAGTCATTTTGTACAGCTATTGCACCATAGGTCTGTTCATCCTTTTGAGCTTAAAGTTGAGAATTTTGTGTATTGTTGGGATTTGATGTGTCCTGTATTGGCTTTGCATTTCCTGACTTTAACTTGTACTGTTTTTGTACTTTATAGTTTCTGGCTTATCAGGTGGCTGTGCTTGTATTTCCACAGACATGCTGTGTAATTTAAGGTTTTTATGGATTTTTCTTGCATAACTTTATTGATCTTCTTGCTGTGTTGTGACCGTTTCTTAATACAGCTTTGATTTATTTCTTATTAAATTAGACCCAATTTACTGAATTTATTGCTGAGTAATAAAAAATTTGAGCAGAGATAGGATAACTTAAGTGTTACACTACCTCTTTCATTGGTAACAAAATTTTTTCTATCTTGTTCTTTTCTTTTCCTTATTTTATTGTTATTCCTCTAATCAAATGAACCATTATTCTAGGATTTCTTATGGTATTATTCATATTTATTAGTTTCAATCAACATTACTTCTGAATTTGCCTAGTATAATTAAGAAAATTATGAATTTTTCTTCCTTAATTCTTCCATTGATAGCCTTATATATAAAACAATTTCTTGAAACTGGGCCAATAAAGTATGGAATACCACATGCCACTCTCAATTTAACTCTGTCTCCAGAACTCCAGTTTCAAGGGATATATTCTGGTTCTATATGTCAATATTTCATTTCTTTTGTTATGCTTTCTAGTAATCTCACTTGATATTTTCTGTTTGTGTCTCTTTATATGAATTTTGAATCTCAATTGCGTCTTATTAATATTTATCTTCTTTATTTCAAAATCATTATTTGGGTATATTAATTATTATCATTAATATATATATTTTTAATTAATTTTAAAATTATTTTCATTTATTATGAGAAATCATGTAGTTTGGCCTTTTTTGATATATGATAATTCTGATTGCTTCAATATTGAGTTTTTTCATTTATTTTTCTGGGTTGATTGATTGGTTTTTTGTTTTTTAGTCCAGAGAGGATTTTTATAATAAGAAATAATTTTTTGATGAATAATGATCTAGTTTGAGGTTATACTCAGGAATACATCCTGATATCTTTTATGTAATCCTTGATAAGAAAATAAAAAACTATTTAGACACCTTAAGGTCTTTTCAAGGACCTATTCTTGGGTAAGTTATGTTAATAAAAATAAAAAACATAATATTTGGACATTTTAAGGTGTTGTCTAGCACAGTTTTTTTCTTTCTTTTTTTTTGTGATATTTTGTATTTAGCTAATATTTCTTCTTTTTCTTTTTTTACTAAAATGAACCTTAAATGGTGGGATCATTTTTGAGAATTTAATTGAGAAATACCTGAGCTCAAACCACTGTTCTTTTTAAAAAATCTTTGCAAATATATCCAAGGATCTATCATTATACACCCTCTTTTTCCTGATTTATAAGATCAAAGAAAGTCTAAAATACTTTCATGATTTCAATTTTCACAAATCTTAGGCTCTCTTTATAATTACCTGCCTTTAGGCTTCAAGTATTATCCGCTTATTTTCCAGTTGATTATTTCTTTATTATGACTTTATCTGTTTTAAGATCCAATTATAACTCTTCTAAGTATTAAGAATTAAATAGAAACTATATTAAAGCTTGTAAATGACTTTTTTATGTGCTTCCCTTATTGAAAAATCAAACGGAAGATATCCTCATAGTGATAAACTCTTTCATTTTTCACAATCAAAGCATAAAATCTCCATAAATTAAGTAAATTGAATGAAATTTTAAAGAGAAACTATTAAAACTTATTTCTTAAATATTACCATGAAATAGAATATTTCATTTCTCAAATAACTACCAAACTAGCTTGTCATGGGTAATTCAAATTCAAGAGGTCTCAAGTTAATACAAAACCTCTCAAATCTAATTGGGCTCAAAAAAGCTAAATGATAAATTGAGAGGTGTAGGCTCCATAAATGGTTTTATGTAGCAACTTCTCTTCATATACGTTCAATAATGAAGCACAATTGGATTAGATATCCCAATTATATCTGAAAGGGTAGAGAAATCTCACTGTGTGAAGCTTTCAACAGTAACAATAATAAAAGTGAGGATTTTACCATTCCGTCTCCATTGATATTATTTGATTTGAATTCTTAATAAAAACTAATAAATTACGTTTGAAATATTTTGGAAGCAAAATATTAAGTAAGTGAATATATTAATTGATGAATTTACTGCGGGAAAACCCCAAGGAAGGTGAAAAACAGCCAGTATATGTGAGTAATAAGGTTGGAAATATTTCAGGGTAGCTTGATACTGTATTACCAAGGCTCAGATATTGAGCAGATTTTGAGGGAGATATTTAAAAAAATCTTTAATATTAAGTTGTGCTAAGAGAGGAATAATTTGAGATGAAAAATTCTACCTGTGATGAGGTGTAAATATGTATGAAAATAGAATACCTCTATTATTATTATCCTGATATATTGAAATCTCTGTATTATATATCAATACAGAGATAATTTGCTCCATATATTTCATGTAGGCAAATGTTTGTACCCCTTTCATTACTATTATCAACTTGAAGGTTGATATACAACTACATCTAAGTGGGAGACATGGTTAAGATAAGGATTCTAAGTCAAAGTTTGATTAAGATATCCTTCTTTAAGGAAATTTTGAACGGTTCTCAATTAGTTTCCTCTCCAATTTGTTTTCCCTTTATGATGTTTATTTCATTTATTCATTTTATGCGAGAATAAATATAAATTTGAGATCATATTGCAATGGTCAGTTTCAGAGCTCTCTGGTAGCTTCATGTAAGATGTAATTATCACAAAAAAGAAAGCCATTTTTATAATTAAATTATCATGAATTAATCTATCAAATATTTGAACAAAAACCTAATTATTTGTGCACCACCAAGGTTCCCTTGTTTTTGGATTTTTTTTTATGGTAATACCAGTCCATTTGGTCATTTTTGGGTCCAATTTAATCACATTAGAGATTAACAGAATAAAATTTTTATCTTTATATCAACTTCACTCAAAACTATCAAAATGCGTTTATTTTAGTTAGGACTTATGAATACATTTTTTTTTTTGAAATTTTTGGCTCCTGTCAAAAGTGTCCTTTTGTTTGGGGATAAAATGAAAAAATTAATTTTATATTAGAGCTATATTCTCTTCTTCAAACATGTTATTTTTTAATAATAGAGCTCTTTCTTTACTTATTTTTTGGATCCTAAATATAATTATCTAGTAATTAATAGCCTCGAATTTTTGAAACCCACGATTTAGGGCTGAAATTTTGTATCCATAGAGAATTAAAGTTAATGAGTTTTTTCAGAAAATATTACTTCTTTGATAATAGAATGAACGACCTCACATGAAGGAGCTAGCATTAAAAATACAATATCTGTTCAAGACTATAATACTTTAACCAACTTTTTATGATTATCAGGGGAAATACTTTTATGGATTTGTATCTATCTTCTCTAATCCAAATCTGGCCTTTTCATTAGAAAGCTGAAGGAAGAATTTTCCTAAAATTCTAAATTTAAAATCCAATCCAATTTTCCTATAGGATCTTTTTTATGTAAATAACTGGTATATATGCTGAATACCAATTACGGCCACAATAATAACTTGAATTAAATTTCCAAATATCATTTTCTATATATACTTTCTGTTCCTACCTAATTTCTTTATCATGGATTGAATGCTGTTATCTTTTTTGTGAGTAATAGAATCCAAAGATCTAAGACAGGATGCATATTCCACACTCAAATGAAGCTAAGGTAAATATATAACAGTTTTTACTTGTAAATAACTGATTTTACTTTCTTAAATACTCAAATGTTAAATTTAGGATAATTGAGCACTTCATTATAGAGCTACACAAGCATATGCCTTTTAAACGTACACCTGGGAGAAAATGAAAATGAAGCATTGTGGAGAAAAATAACTGGATTTTCTCAACATTAAATAGATATTTCTCTATTTGAATTTTGATTAAGATCTTAGAAACCTAGTGAGGAAATATTCTGGCTTATCGTATATAAATCTATGAATTTATGTAGCTTATTACTATTTTCACATACAAAGAGTAGAGGGAACCAAAAATGACTAGTAAGACATTTTCCATTATATAAAAATCTTCTTTATTTTCTATACTTAATAATGAACAAATTAGAACTGAGGATATAAATAAGAAATTTCTTTTGTAATAGGAAAATAAGGAGATAACTAGCTATTGTTAAAAAATCTAAAATAGTATCAAAGAAAATTGTAAGGAAATAATTTACCCAATTAATTACACGCAAGCTCCTAAATATTAATGAGTTTCCAGGAGAAATAAAAAACAAAGCTCTATTTCCAATTGGTACCTATATGAGCACTAATAAAAAAAATCCATTACCTGAAATTTAGTAATATTAGATATATTGTTTCTCTTTTTAATTAAGAAGAAGAGAAGTAAATCCAAAATTAAGACTATACTTTTGATTGAAAAAATCAGAAAATTTACAATATTGTTGCTTTATAATGTCAGTTATCTCTTATCTCCAATTATCCTTTAAAGCTCAAGATTCTTTACACATTAATATTACATGTTTTAGTTCTAATTAAGCAATTTGTTTGGCTTATATCTGTCTATATTTCTTTCAAAATATTAAGCTAAGTTTACTATGCTATTCCTTGATATTAATGGTATATTCATTTTGCATATTTATAAATAAATACAGGAAAACTCATAATTACCACAAAAATATAAGTCTTCATACTTATTCTAACCATGAAATTTAATTGGAAAACTAGAAGTATTCTACAAAAACACTTATTTGTTTAATAAAAAAACCTTTATCTGTCATACTTAAAATTTGGTGAATATTGGGAAATCCAACTAATGATAAACTGTGAGTTAGTTCCAATTCAATAATAATATTGGAGCCTGTTTTGGCTCCTCTCAAAGACCTTTGGCTGGATATCCCCTATTATTAACTGAAATTGTATTCCAATTTTTTCTTACAAAGCACCAATTTTAATGTTCCTTACTCAGATACAAGTAAAATCATTTATTAAGATTAATCTTTTATACATAGCCAGTTACATTCTCAATTCCCCATAAATATGTTTCAGCTTGAGCTGTTAAATTAATCTTTTATTACTTATGAGAGAAATTCAATGAGAGAAAATATCAGATAAATAAGATTTATATATATTAATAAAGCGCAAGACCCTAAATAAGGCTGTGTTAAGACTCAAGATTTTCATTATAATTAATCAATACTTGATTATTAAAAATATTAATTCTCTCCTTCTTCTTTGCTTTGGCATGGCTGAATACTGAGAATTAATTTTGACTTTAAATGAAATCTATTATTGATGCGAACATAATAGTGGATATGAATGAGTATATAATAATAGAAAAAATAAAATAATCGCCAGTAAAAAATATATTTTTTCAAAACAATCAAAAACTTTCTCTAAATTTTAATCAGTTATAATTTCAATTCTAAAAAAGTGGTTAAAAGAGCTAGGGATGAGTTTAATACGCTCATATTCAGTGTTATGTGATGCATTACAAGAATCTAAGTAACTTTAATTAATCTGGCTTGAATCATATTTCAATCTAATACATACATTACACAAGAAAATAGTACCAGTTACTCTAAAAAATTAGAATGAGAAAAAAATAAAGTTGTAATATTAAAAGAAGCTTAAAGAAAACTTATAAAAAAAGTTGAAATAATAAATAAAACCCAAATTAATATTTAACAGGAGAAAAAATAGGAAGAATAAGAACTCTCAAGGAGAATAAAAAGCATCAAGTTGTTTTGAGGAAAATAAACTGCCACTTTGAATTTAATTTAAAAAAGAAAAAAAGAAAATGAATTTAATAATTTCAATTTTAAATTGAAATTATTCTTTTATATATATATAATAAATTATTAATCTAATTGATAATTAATATATTATTTTTATTTTTCCACTCTCAAACTCATTTTTCAAGATTATAAATTGCAATTACAAAATCATTACAACTAAAGATTTTGATGATGAATTTCACAGCTTAAATTCTTCATATTTAAATTTCTTAAAAATTGACAGCTCTGCCAAATATTTTGCTCCTTCAGAATAGAAGTATTTGGCATCTCAATATTGAGAATAATTACTATGTTCTTATATATATATATTAAGCTTATAGATTTATGTATTAGTGGGTATTTGGAACCTACAAAAGCTGTTATGAAGGCAAAATATCAAATCTAGGAAGAAGGGATTCTGTGGGAAATAAATACAAAATAATAGTACTTAAAATAATATACTATCTCATGTTTTAAAGATAAAAACATTTTATAGGTTTTTTTACTATATGCGTTGGCAATGAAATTATAATGGAGCTACTTCTAGAAATTCTCCCCTGGGGATAATTTAAAATATGAATATTCTTTGTATGCAATAAAATTTAACAGATTGCATGTGCTGTACTTATAAGCTCAATATTTAATTAATTATCTGGAGAAACAAAGAATCCATCGAAAAAATTTCCATTAGGAAATTAACAATAAGAGATTGTGATGATTTAAATAAAAAGGAAAAGGTAAAAATGTGATTCATAATTATCACAAGTAGAAATATTTTGTATTTTATACAAAATATATGCAATTTTCTTCAAAAGAGAATTTTTCGAGCTATTAAAAAAAGTCTCAAACCCCGTAATTGACAATTCATGAGTATTCTTGTCTCTCTATTTCAAAATTTCAAAATAATTATTGAATTAATTACAAATTATATCCAAGATCTTTTGTTCCATGGCTGAGGATTTTCAATTTTCTACTATTTTTCCACAAATTTTATTCCTGGAGAAAGGTCTTTCAAAGCTAACTCTGCCACTACAACAAGGACTCCAGCCAGCTTCAGACATTGATACATGAATTTCTTTTCAAAACGCATGTTGGTTACCAAGGAAGTAATTCATGTTGATTATTTATGACAAAAAAACCTGTCATTTTTCATATATAATTTGATTAATGCATACAAATATCTGAAATTTTATTTCAGAAAGAACTTGATCTTTCCACCTTTGAATCGATCAATTCTAAATCAATCAGGGATTTTCCAAAAATTCTCAAAAACATACTAAGAAAAAGAAGAAACATTTTCATCCCAATTGATTGAAGCTGTTTAAAGTTAGTTTCATTACATTTACTAACAAATTGAAGGTTATTTAATATGAGCACCTATATACATCAGTTTTCCAATTTCATCTGCATGAATTTTTCATTAATGGCTAAATTAATTTCTCCATTATTTGAAATTTAAATGTTTAAATTATTTGTTTCATAATTAATTCACAGAAATATCTCAGTTGGAGATTCACAAACCACATTTTAATGAAAGCAATCAAAATAGAACAATTACTTGATTATTATAATAAAGATAAAGGAAAGATTATATTTTCAATACCATTATCTTACTTCTTCCCATTTCAATATTTATTTTTAATGAATGTAAAATAGAAAAACAGAATAAAAATTAAAAAAATAAGAACTGTGCCTCTCCTACCAATATATGTTATACTTGAATTACTATGTAGTCTACCAAAGGCAAAGTCCAAATTTAATAAAATATTGTTTTATGGATCTTTTCTTTATTTTTAAGTGTTTTAAAATTATTCATAAGCTCAGAAACTCCTTGAAATCTTGGGTGTTATGCTTTAAATAATTTTCGAAACTCTAGAGATGGCTATCTTGGAAAATTTATGTTAAAATTGATAGCTGGATTATCAAATTGAAATTTCCTGAGATAAAGCATTTCATCAATTTAATCAAGTAATGTAATTCATTCTTAAAGCCCTCCATTATAGTTGAGTTATACGGTTTATGTATATTGGGCTGAAAGTGAATAAAGCTGAAGTTGTTTTTCTCATAAGCTCTGAATAATAGTAGAATACAAAATAAGATTTGTCAAAGAATTTCTACCATAATATTTGGTGGATTAGAGTAACAAAAATCCAAGATCTTTTCTTTAACTGAAAAATGTGACTTCTTGTAAAAGGTAAATTTTTGGGGGTTCAAAACACAACACCTTTCCAGGTGTGATATTTTAAGAATATTTGAGCTTTAATTTGTTATTTTTTATTGAAATAATATTGGATATTCCGGCTGTTTTGTTTATAATAATTGAGGGGGCTATTATTGTATATTATTGTAGATTTTTTCTGTATATCTGTAATCATAAATCTTAAATATTTTTTTCTATTAGAGCTCTTCTATTTTATTTTTAGGGAGAAAATTATTTCAAGGTACGTTCCAGAGGTCTTTTCACAGAAATATCATACACCTAGAGCCTTCTCTTTATTTTTACCATTAAACAAGAATTATGATTATTTCAATATTTTCATTAAGCACAAGCAAATATAAAAAGAGGAAATTCATTATTGAGTGATTGATAGTTGTAGTATAAATCTCACATTTTTTCGTCTGAAACCAAAGACTAATATGATTTATACTTTCACAATCCTGGTATTTAAATTTCAAATTTCTCATCTTGTAGATTATTAAAATCTTAATCCTTTGCATGCAATATTATACCTCCTAATTATCACAATGGAGACTATACATATTGGTTTATTCATATTAGGAAACTTCCTTTTTGGGAGATATTGTTATTTCCAAATATAAAGCTATCCCAATGGTCAACAGAATCAAAACTTTCATAATATCTTAGTCAATGACCTGGGTGTAATGAGGAGATAATCTTTATTACAGCCTTATTACTTGAATTTTCTGCTTTAGAAAAAATACACTCCTTAAAATAAAGATTTATTTTTACTCAATCATTCAAATTTTTTTTGAATTATCAAATTTGGAAGACCTGCTATAATTGGAACAAATTTCTCTCTCACACCAGGTAGGTTTCAAAAACAAGGGAAATTAATGCCTACAAGTCTTCCAGAGAAGGTTGAAATTATATTTAAAAACAGAAGATTGAATACCTATTTTGGTGTTTCAGTACCTGGAATGAGTGGTTTTATTAATTAATCTTTCTGTTTTCCTCTTTCTTAAAGTAGAGATAGGATGTCAATTTTTCCCATACACTTGATGGAAGAAGTGATATTTTATCTCATGATAAGGAAATCAATTATAGAAGAGAAAACCAAGTTGCCTCTGGGATTTTAAACACAATTTGTTTTAAAATGAATTTAAAACACATCGGAATTTCTCTCAAATACAAAATTATTCATTCATAAGCTCAGAAGAATTCCTTGGGAAAAGGAGTGGTAGGATATGTAGAATATTCAAAGGCTGGAAAAAATGGAATTGGTAGCCACACACATTCCTCAAAAGTCACCCCAAAAAATCAAATAGTATCCTTGATATTAATTGAAAATATAAATAATAATTAGTATATTCCAGAGGTTGTAGAATTACGAAGATAGATTATAATCAATAAACACATTTTATCAATATTTCTGAAGCAATTCTGAACCTCACAAAAATAAAGAAATTAACCAATCCTTTCCTAAGAAAATGATTTTCTTTTACCCCTTAGAAGGTAATAGTTATCTGATTTCAAATAAATTTGCAATTATTTCCAATTTTTATAAGCTTTTTGGCGATAATAATATCATACTTTAAACTAATAAGAGACAAGAGTCTATCATGGTCTATTTTACATAATCTCAATCAGGTTGAAAAATTTATTAAATTAATTCAAAGAAGCTTTGAAAATACTTTAAACCATGAATTTATCGAGAACTAAGTTCATTCTTCCAAACAAAATCCTTTATTATTTATTCTCCAAGTCTAATACTTCAAAATAAAAATGAAATACCTCCAAGTTAATAATTCATTCAATTGATTTAAATAACAAAAGAATTTATAGCTCCAAGAAGGATTCATGATCTTAATATTCTCATATGGGAAATACAAAATATGAAATATTTACCTCCTGTTTTGTGGGGGGATGGAAGGTATAATTCCAAATATTGTATTCAGCTTTAATATATTAGTATTCATAAAAATTACCATCTTGATTAAGTGAAAGTTAAATTTATAAATCTATTAATTACTCTAATGAAAATTGGTTAATAATTACTTTATTATTTGTCAAAAACCAGCATGTATTTGTGCTCATTGTTCAAAACTAAAATATAGAGAATTATGGATGAGTGACTCTAAGATTGATAAGTTGAATAAGGGGTACCTGGCTATCCTCTTTATTAAAAATTTCAATTAAGTAAATTTCTTTCTTTAAAAAAGGAACATAATAGTACATCAACATAAACTTTTCTGTGATTGAGTTAAGCTTCATTCACATTCCTCCTTTTTGAATGATCTTGATATAAACTACTATTTATTTAAAAAATATGTAGTAAGATATATTTAATAATTCCTATTTTAAGATTCAGAAATTACTTGAAAGAAACTCACCTAAAGTTTTGATTTCTTCTAGACCCAATATTCCTCAAGACGTCTTCCAAATATAATTTTTATTTAATCTCCTCTTAGTTTCTGTTACTATCAATAATCTTCTTGTATTTAATTCTTTTCCTTCCTAAATGTTTGACTTGATTTTGATCATAATCCTCATTTCAATCACTTGAATAATTATCCAGTTTTACTTCCATTTTTTGCTTTACCCCTTTTTTATGCCTATTTAGATATTCTTTCTATTTCTTCAATTCATTTTTGATAATTTTATATATTGAAACTCTTTCATCCCTTATTTACATTAATTCAGTTCTATTTTTTTATTGATTATCATTCGTTCCTGTCCACATCATGAGTTCTATCATAGGTATAGAAAAGACAAAATTCATCACAAGAGAAATCATAATCTCGATTTGAATTGGGTAATACATCCATTAAAGATTCTTAATTTAATATTGGAAACTATATTAATTGACCTCTATTCTCCTTCAAGATTCCATTTGAAAAAAATTATATTATTATAAATAAAATAATATTTCTTCATTAGATACTTACTTTATCTATTTTTTGCAAGGAGAAATTTAAAGTTCAAAACTATTTTTTACTCTTTTTGCTTAAATATATGATTATTCTAGTAGGTCTTTCCAATTTCTTTTTTCTAATTTCTTCACTAAGAAATATTTCTCATCGACCTTTTTCATATACTTGATTATTAACTTCTGTTATTCTATTTTCTTTAGATAGAATGAATTAATAGAAATAAGGTGATATAATTTTGATATATGACACTTATTGTTTTATTGGAAATCCTATCTAATATCATCTTACAATTCAAAAAATAAAATTTCAAAAATTGGGATATCTCTTGGAAAATTCTACAAATCATTCACAGATACATTATTATTGGATTTTAGATATGGTATTGCTTATTTTAAGAACTTTCTCTAGAAATAAACTTCCATCCTGTGGCTAACATATGAGAAAAATCATAACACCCAAAATACCATAAATAATGGTACTAGATTATCAGAATGACCTTCACATCTTGTACATTTATTGAGCCAATTAAAGGTATGGTAAGCTCATAAAAACCAATATCATGACTCATCTGAGACAACTCCCACAGGGTACCATTTGAAATAGAATAGTTCTAATTTCAATAATCTATCATCTTTTTCCTCATACAAAAATAAATGGCAGATATATAAGGTTTCAAATCTCTTGTTTAGAAAAATTCTTATTTTTTCCCACCCCTCTAAGATCTCTAGTCTCAATAAGAGCCCCATAATTCACGCTCTACAAGTAAATAATCAATGATAACTAGAGAATGAATGAGTTTTGAAGCTTGTAGAACTAACAGAACAGAATTGAAACCCTCAAATCCAAGTAAAATAATCAAAAATAAACATTATAATCTCACCTCTCATCTAGCTTTTAAGGTTCTTATTATATAAGCTAATATATAGTCATTGAGTAAAAGGCTTTATAGAGTCACTAGCTCAGGCTTACCAAGTCTTATTACTCAAAACCCTTTATAATATACAATTCAAACGATATTAAGGTTTTTCTTCCAAAATAGTAAAATATGATTTTTAAAAAATTAAATATATATTTTCCATTCTTGGGCTGTCAGGTCCCTTCTAGAGCAGCCAATGATGCATTTTTTCACCCTTTCTTGGTAAAATACGGAAAGATTGATTTTTAAAACCACATCTGATATTTATTACTGGTTGTATTGAGATAGTTCATCCACAATGCAGCCTCATAGAGTGTGAAAATCTCCTCTATCAATGTGAAAATATTTTATTCACCTCTTCCTGCCTCATTTACTATAAAATAGAGTTCTCTACCTAGGAAAAGCCTTAATCATCTTATAAGAAATACTTTTCAATGGTTACACTTAAATAAGCAGTAAGTGATTCATAGGCTAGCTTATATAGCTGTGATCCTAACTCATGTAGTGGCTATAATTATCAATCAATTGATAATTACTGAAACCAGAGACCTCAATAGACTCATTAGCACCATCTTTTGATATTTCATTATGGGCCATTCATCTTAATTGGTTTTTGAATTTAACACACATAATTCCAGCTATAATAAACACCATGAGAAGATTGGCTACACCTGACAGCAGGTGTTGCATTCGGAATTTGACATGGGAGATAAATTGGATTCAGGTTGGTGATAGGAAAGAAATAAAATTTAGAATTAAAGGTTTTGGGGGAAATTAAAGCCACAAAGTATCAGCTTAGTTGACTCAATACCAGTGCTTGGTAGGGCTTTTCAAAGCTCAGTAATTCAAAAATACATAATTCACAGAATTATTTCAATTACCCGCTTGTTTGAATATTTTTTACTAATTTTTATCATTAAAATTACAAAGAATTGAAACTTTGTTGTATTTCTTATACATTTTTACATGTATATTTCAGTGTCAATAGCAATTCTCTTTCAATAACACTTATGAGAGCGCATAGATAAATAATAATTCAATTTAAAACCTTCAAGTTTCAAAGTAATCTCTCATAAATAATAGGATTTCTTTTGGAGTTTGGGACATCCTTCACATATAGATATTAGCAACAATATACCCTACCATTGAAATATTTACTCTCAATTAGACAATTTATCTCTTCTTTTCCCTCTGTTTATAGTAAGATTTTAATCAAAATTTAAACAGGATGTCAAGATTTATGGTACAAATTCATCTTAAGGATTGACCCACAAGAATTCACCATATATTTAAAGAACCTATCCCCTAATTAAGCCCAACAGCTTCTTGAGAGGAGGGTTTCACCCTTATAGATAGATAATATAAAGATTTAAATTGGAATATTTGGTTTTAGTTCTAAACTTGACTACCTTTTTATCATAAAATTTCATGGTGTTAACTAACAAATATTGCAATTTTCAGATAAAAGAACATTGTTAATAAAAGAATTCTCAAACTTCATAAAAATCAAAAACATGCACTTGTTCAATTTTTTGGGGGATTGAATGTTTTTTCATTTATATCAACTGAGCTTCACTTTTTATATTTTTCTAGAGTAATTCTCAATTTTTATTCAGCCATCTTTATCAAGTGAATGACTCTAATATGTGAAAAACCAAGATCATTTGGATTTTTCTTTGAAGGGAGATAAGGTTTTTTCTATATAAATAAATAGAATAAAGCTTAAATAATGCAATTATTTGTGTGAAATTTGAGTAAATTCAATTTTCATATATCAATATGAATAAAAATCAATCTCATAAATAATTGGATAATTTAAAAATACTTTATTAATATAGCTTTCTGTGGAATGTATTTTCATATAGTCTTGACTATATTGTATATGTCATCTACATTTCAAATTAAATTTCCTTGATATTGATCCCATTTTGTAGTGATTAGAATGTATGGAGAGCTCTTCATGCACTGGAAAACTCAAAATTCTATACTAACTTGGTGAGTTGATAGCTTTAAGTATCTAAAAGTGAATTTTTGAATTTCTAAATACCACACAATAAAAGACTAAAATTATTAAAACCAATCAAAGAAATCATATTCAAATTTCTCTATGATAATTTTACTCAAATGTATGGGGGCACCTTTATAAAATCATATAAATTATGTAGCTAAAGGTATTAAGAAGTTTAAACAGCCATTGAAAGTAATTCAAAATTTAAGATTTTTTAAGAAACCAAACAATACAATTGGTTATTTTGACATAATGGGAATTCTATATTATATGAAGTCAAAAAAACTGGTAAAAAAAATTTATTTTAGAAAATATCTTTTCCAAAGAATACCTATAAAGCTTTTGGTAGGTTGTTTATGTTGGGGATACTTGTATATATTTATAAAGGATAAAATAAGTATAAATTTATAATAGGAAGCTTTTTGTAGAATGCAGTTAATAAAATAGTAAATAAATCTCTTTCAAGTGTTTTTAAATAATTATACTGGAATATTTCTTGTTTTTATTGGTTATTTATGCTGAATGAAAGGATTTAAATATTAATAAAAATAGAATTCAATAAAGAGGGGCCAAATTAATAAGCTATATGCTTTTGGAAAGTAAAATCTAATTGAAAAGGATATCACTTCAAAGAAATTTCCACTCTTGATCAAAACATGGTCTGAATCATGTTTGAATTGTTCAATTTTCATTATAAAGACATTTATCAAGTAATTGACATTTTTAATGTTAAGTTTCAATTGGAATAAGTTAAAAGTGTATTTTTGGTCATTCTTGAATCCATGAACAAATTTTCTTTACAAACAATATATTTATTATTCAAATTAATCATTAATTATATGCTTTTATCAATGAGACTGTGATACAGATTTGCAAATATATATATTCAAAAATTAAATGAAATTCTGTTGAACCTTTCAAAGTGAGAAAAATATAATTAATCTGAATAGAGAAAATATTTGAACAGGATTGAAAGAAAATCAATTTTTTGATATTTCTTTGACATAATACTATTCTTTATGGGAAGGGAGCTTTCAGAGATTAAGGGAACTGGTCCTGATTTATTAAAATCAAAAAAGAAGTTTAATTTCTGATTAATATTATTCGAATTATTTTGAATTCAATATATACTGCCATTGTGATTTATAATTTATCTTAAACATAAATAACGTTTACTTTTCTTGTTGGGAAATAAAACAGCCACAAAAATCACAAAAAATGTCTTAAGAAGTGATATTTTCACAAATAATTCATGGAAAATGTTGGAGCTACCTCAAAAAAAAGAAGTATAAAAAAATATATCACAGGTTAATTGAATTTACTATCATTATTGAAATGAATCTCTTTTCATAATTTTTCAGAAAAGAATTAGCAAGATCTGCCTTTCTGCTACTCTAAAACAGTTTTTTTTATATTTTTGTTTCATTTTTTTAGTTTTGTTATCCATATTTTATGATTATTTGTTACTTTGAGTTTTTGATGTAATTTGGCTTTTTTTATGTTTTTCATGAGTTTTTCTGACTATCTATTATATATTTCTAAACAGGTTTTGATTTGCTTTGGTATTTTGTCTTTCAGTCAAAATTACAGTAGTAGCCCTTTACAAGGCCTGCTACTGTAATTTGTTTTACATATGTCTAGTTTATTAAAGTACAGGTACACTAATTCATGCTTATGTAATATTGTCAAACATTTTCAACAAATTTACAGTAGCTACCATTTTGGGCCCTTTACTGTAATTTTTGTAGAAAATCATTGATTCCATGCACTAGCAGGTGCTTTATTTCCTAGAGCCCACTGATTCTCTTTTGAGCTGATAAATAACACCTTCAAACAATTCAAAGTGAAGGGATATGTTTTTCAAAAATATGAATGCTGGTAATGACAGTAGAAATTTATGAGACTCATTAATGATAAAAAGCAATCATAAAATCAAAAAAATAAGAACAATATCTAACCTCTATGAATTTTAATAAATAAATAAAGCAATATACACAGGTTTTTTATATATTTGGAGAAATAATTCTATTCAAAAATAATAGAAAGGCCTTTCTCTTTTCTTTCTGAGGTTTGATAAATTTAAAAATATCAGAAACAAAAATTCTCATCAATCCATTTTCTTCAGAAAAGACTTTGGTTTGAAACAGCTTATTTTAATGTTTGTGAGCCAGTTTTTGAACAAGAAATAAGGATCAATATTTCTTAAAAGTAATAATAAGTCATAAATAAAGACATATGAAGTCATTTCTCATATTTAATAGTGTTTTTGAAATATTTTGGCCGTAAAAAATTAGGAATTGTCTAAATGTAAAATGAATATTGGGATTAAATTTTCATCTTGAAAGATATTGATTTGATGATTAAAGGATAAATGGAAATGATTTTCATACAATATATTATATAATTACTCCATGAAGCTGAAAGAAGGAAAGAAAAATTAGAAATTCTGTAATATTCCAGTGGCTTGGAAGAACTTGGAATACCAACAAAAATTGAAATCCTGGGTCTTACCTAGTTCACAGGAAGGGTCCCAGCTCATTCTAGGATGGGTCCAAGCTAATCTCCAAATTCAACACCTGCTTTCAGTTGTATCCATTTTTCTCATGGTGAACTCCTCTCATAATTTCAATACTAAGCTATCCTGAAATACAATTAGCATATTAAGATAAATCCCAATTTAAATTCATGCTTCAATTTAATCCATACCTTCTATCAAAATCTCAAATGAATATTATTAAGATCACAAATTTATTTATTAACTTTTTCTATGGCTTCCTACTCATATTTATTTTTATGGCGTAGTAAATATAAATTTCCAAATCGAAGAGGTGAATTAATTCCCCCTATTCAAAGGTTTTTCCTGAATATTTCTGGATCAAATTCTTGTTTTTGAAGAAAAGAATTATGATAAATCAAACAATTATCAGAAAGAAGTAATAAATTCCATAGATATAAGCTTAAAAATCACAGAATATGTTTTATATATTTCAATCAAATTTTTCAAAACAAATTCTTCAGTAATTTTTAATATAATGTGAAGAAAAATGTCAATGGGATATTGTTCATATTTTATCACATTTTGCCTCCAAGAGATCATTTATCTATTCAATATTATTAGGGGCTGGGTAAGCTCAGATAATATTGAGGTAAATTCATGATATTTGAAATTCTTATCATTTTTTCACATTCTTGATTTGTTTTTATGCAGCTCAAAGCCTGATAAAGTCCTACCTAAAATCAGAATATTCTTTTTTGGGGGTTGTTTCATTGGCTCCAAAATGTAATTGCAACAAAAAATAAATCCAAAAGAGATGAGAAAGAAAATAAAAAAAATAAAAAGTGTATAAGGAGCTTATATTGATTTGAACAAAATCTTATATGAGCTTACAAAACACCCTGTACTTATTTGCATTATTATTAAAATTATTAATTATAAATAGATTTTCAATTTACTTGAAGATATTTTTTTAGTCTTATTAATATTTTTGTTTTTTATTTGATTATCTTTTCTTTCAAAAAAATTGTTCATACAATAGCTGTTACTATTACTTTGTAATCTAATGGAAAAGGTTTATACTACTGTTACATTGTTCAAATAACTGTTTAATATGGATAATTGTAGGAAGTATTTATCAAAAAAAATCCATGTTTTAAAAATAGAGATCAAATATAATCAATTAATATTAATATATTTAAATTTATTCTATTTATGTCATATAAGAATTAATAATTTCAATTTTTAATAATAAAATTGGTAAAATATTCGAAAATCCATAACTTTCCAAAGTAATTAGAAAAACAAATGATCAAGAGTGACAAGTTTTTTATGGTCATATTTTTGTTTCAGAATACATGAGATTTATTAATATGAAATATTTTGTTAACATAATTTGTTCAAGTATTTTTCTTCATAAACAAAGTTGAAAAGGAGTTTTTCAGGAGACAAAAATAATTTATTTAAATTACTCTTGACTTAGCTAAATTATTTCAAGTTTTAGGATAAAATAAATTTTTTGTAGCTTTTTTTCTCTTTCATTAAATAATATAGTTTGAAACTTAATGAATTGAAATATTGTTGAATAATAACCTTTTAGCTTTCAACATGCAAGAGAAACAAACATTCAGATACAAAATGGCTCTTGAAATTTACATAATTTCTTAGAGTTATTCATTACTTATCTCACCTTGCTTCTTGTTCTTTTTACTTTACCATTGATAAAAAATACAATATCACAACTTTTTTTCATCATTTCAAAGAGCTGAAGCCTTCTGCACCTTATTGATAAAAGTATAGAATTCAATTGTAGTATTCTATTGAACTCCCTTCAGCTCTTTTCTGAAGTGGAAAACAAGCCAAAACAGGTTTTTCACTCTATATTTTGTCTTGGAAGACTAATGACGCACATAAATAACAAATTAGCCTTGCATAAGCAGGGGCCATGACTTCTGTATGATCTTAACTTAAAAATAACTGAATATATGTAGTTGGTGGAAGCCTTTAAATTTGTCTTTGAAAGAGGATGAGGCCAAGAATTGAAAGAAAAATTTCCAACTAACTGGGAGGGTTCCTTAATAAATACATAAAGAATATTTACAGGCCTTTATTAATGTGGCTCTGGTTTCTACCCATACCCACCACCATCTTTTCAGGATAAAAACAAATAAATATCTAAACACTTGGTTTTTCCATCATTACCATTTTGACTCATCTGAACCAAGTTTCTCATTTCTTACTTTTCTTTACTCTTCCTCTAACCATCCAATATAGTCTCATCTACCTGTCAAACACAAAAACTTTAATAGTAATAAATTGGAATACTGCTTGCTATCTCCTGATTCATCAAATCTTAATCCCACACAACCTCAACATCATTTACTTCAAGACGCATCTGCTTATGCTCATATGGCTCAATCTTTGTTCTTAAACAAAGAGGGGAACCATTCAAATATCAAACCAACATTTATTATAATCTCAGAGGTAACCCTTGTAATACATTCTTACTTAAAATCACTATTGGGAATCCACATTCCTCCACACTCTTTTAGTTTTCTATATTTTCTGCTAATAGACCTCAAACCAATTTCTTCAAAAATATCAATGATTAAACTTACTGAGTTTTCTTCAGAAGATGACTATGATATTTATTTCAATAACTTCAACCAGAAACGAAAGAACAGCCCTCGCCAATATGCAACCCAACATTGTAAACATTGTTTCAAAAAATTGAATGTTTATAATTATTTTGAGGTAAGTTTTAATTTCCAGTAAAAAAAGTGTGCTTGTCCATTACTAATTCATTCAATAAACTTTAATTTAAGAAAATCACTGACACTGGAGTGTGAATAGAAAACAAAAAAAATTACTGCCACACATATAAGTGCAGGAATTCTAGGTAAGTAATACTTTTTACCTTTTTAATGGGATATAATATTTGCACTGATATGCACAATATTTATTGTTTTTTTTATTATACTTTTAAATATTTTTAGTGTTAAGATAGGATTGATGGGTTGCAATACTTCTAACATGAATAAAAATAAAAAAAACTGTGGTGGCCTATTTGACACTTGGGCTGCAAAATTGCCAAGCTCAATTGATCCAAGCATGGGGAAATATTGGCAGCCAAGGCTCAACAATAACTAACAAAAGAGATTGTGAAATTACTTTTTTCAATTCAGGTCTCCTTCTCAATTTTTGAATAAGCTTGTCTGAGAAAAACCATAAACCAAATTGCCCCGCAATTTCAATGGCAACATAATTGAGTGATAATGGCAACAGCTACTCAGATTTATTATGAGGGTAAGCAGAAATTAATAGACAAGATTTCTTGCTTACCTGAAAGCACTTCTTTATGTGCATCAATGGACTTCTTGATGACCAAATATCAAGCACAAAGATATTTTTTGATTGTTCTCAAATGGATTTATCCATTGTTGTATAACCTTTTTAAAATTCTGGCTTCCATTGAGGTAAGCTAATACCTCCCTCCAAATTTCTCCTGCTTGCTAATTTAAACATCAATCACTTCCAGAGAATTACTGGTTCCCATACAGGGGTAATTCTAGCCTGGACTCTTTGGGAGGCCCTTTCCCAACTTGAAATTATCAAGCACCTCTACAGTATTACTGGTGACAATGCAGCTAATAATGTTGCAATTATAATGGTCCTTAAACAAAAATTTTCTGGAATTAGCTTTAAGTTGCCCAAAGTTTAACAATCTTAACATTGTGCCTGCCATGTGATCAACCTCATTTCCAAGGAGTTTTTGGCTAACATGGGTGAGCTTATAGATGAAGATTATAATTTTTTCATTGATTATCTTGGGGTAAAACAAGCCCCCATTGAAGAAAGCAATTATGAGGGTCTGGGATCCAATTTGCATCATCAAGGTAATAAATTCTCCTCTTCAAACTACTACAAGGCTAACATTCAAATGTTGTTTTACAATAAGAAGCTATCAATAAGATCATTCAATCTTCAGGAAAGAAGCCAATCAAGAAGAAGAATTTTCCTTTAAATCAAGCCACTTTATAAACCTGAGACAAGTTGGCCAAGGTTGAATTACTGGTGGATAAAAAATTTGAGATTAGTGACCCTGAGGACTTTCCTGACACCCATTTGGAAACACAACTCCCTTGTGAGTCACTCTTATCCAAAATATTGATGCAAATATAGATTGTATCTAAATATTTATTAAATTATATCCAAACAACAGAAAAAATGATTGTATGGGTCTTACAAGATTTCCGCTTGCCTATTTGTGGCTCTTTCAAACAAAGGGAGCTTTTCATTCACTCATGCAATAAAATTTGTGACCCCAAATTCCTCCCACATACCATTCTAATGACCAGGGGGAATTACTTCCTCCAGCCAATACAATGTGCTCATCAGTTGAAATTGTTGCTTCAACTATATACGAAAATCCCAAAAAATTACAAGTATCGACTTATTGAAGAACAATGGAGTTCATGGAGCCAATCCTTGAGATGTTCAAACAATCATGCAATATTTTTCAATTGAAAAGCCCAACAAAACACCTGATTTTTCCATATTACCAGGTTTTATTAAATTGATTGGCTCACTATGCAAGTGTGAGTCCCCATTCTTGGTGTTGGGCATGTGAGGCAGCCTGGGAAAAAGGGCACAAGTTCTATGAGGTGGAAATGGCCAACAAAAATACTCTGATAGAATTTTTATTCAATCCAAACTACGTTGAAGGTATTTTTAAACAATTACATGTGCCAAGTAATTGATTGAAGGAAATAATTTATGTCCTCAACGTTGAAATTGCATCAATAATTTCCAAAACTAACTTAGTTAATCAATCAGATTTATGAGGAACTACTCCTCAAGATTCCACTGATGATTCCATTGGTGACCTTCTGCATAAGTTGAATCAGCCAGCCATTGAAACATTTTATGTGATTCCAAATATCCAGGGTGATGAGTTGGTTTGTTATTTACAAAACTTACACCCTATGACAAAAGGTGAACTCATAATTGCTTATTGGAAGGTAAGCCTATGAATCATTCTTCCACATTAGAGAAGATATATCTTTCTGACTTAGTTGATGTAATAATTGATAGCGTCAAATAGTGACGGGGAGCTTTCTCAATCTGGGAAGAATGGCCCTTAAGTACTTGAACATTGCCACCAGTTCAGCATCTATTTTCTCATAGTGGGAGACTTAAGACCCCCACTTGGGCAGCCCTAGGATTAAGGACAATTACCCACCTCACTTGCTTGAAGGAATTGCTAAATGAGGAGATGCCTCCTTATTAATAATTAGGGTTTGCGCATGATTGTTTAGTTTATGTTACCTCGCTTGGGCTAGTGTTTCTTATATTAAATCACCCCAACGTTGTTATTGTTGTGGGGCGGCATCTGAAAAGATTTGTGAGGAGATGCCTCCCAAGTTTTATTGAGTACACTCACTTGTAGTTAATTAGTATCACTAAAATCGGATCAAATTGTAATTTGATACTTTACTTATTTCCTACAGTGCAATTAAGACAGTCCAGTAGCCCATACTCAATAATTAACAAAATTATTGGGTATGGATTGGTATTCATTAAGTAATCATATACACTCATATGCCAACTTTGATGCGTGCTGAGGCTGACACGTATAAGTGGGCCATCGTTGAAGTGGTTCAATTTGTAGTTTGGAGGTCCGAAAACAGTTCAACAGCTACTTGCACGCTTTTACAAAAATAACCAGATACAAGGAACAATACATTAAGTAGTATATTTTGCAAAAAAGGCCAACTAAATACACATTGTTCCCGTTCATTCTTAAAACATCTCAAGCACTTTCCTGGACCAGTAATTTTTAAAACCTATTTCAGATTTTTTTGAGCGCTGGATAGTGCATAGCTTTGACACAAGATCACCCAAATTATTTATTAGTAGTCATAGGCCATGCTCGTGCGCTCGCAACCCAACCAAAAAAAACCACTCAGGAGGCATTTTAGCTGTGAATAAATAGATAAAAGGGGCTTGCTTTAATGTTCAATCCATTGCATCACCATTCATGACATCCGCCAATAATTGACCTTGCTGAAGTGCAATAGATTATCGGTCGACAAGCTTCTCATCGAGTGGCTTACGGAACTCACCCTAAGCAACGATAGGCTGATAAGAAAATAGCACGCTGAGACCGAAATCATGAGCAATATACCACATACCTGTAGCCAGACTCTATACATCTTTAACTTTCTGGCACGGTTCAGCAGTAGCCGTCGATCAATAACAAGCTTGATCAGCTCAAACCTTTGATGGGCTCCATCAGACTTTGGTTGCTTTTGATTCAAATCCTGCTGTGTGGCACAATCGCCGATGGATTCACACATGATGCGGGCTAGCTCATCTGATCAATAGCAAAACCGGATGGTTAACAGGGCTCAATTAATAGCATTTGTTGAAAGCAAATTTAAGCATACCTCGATCAAAAAAGTAAACTCGAGTTCCATCTCCTCTGACATAAAGGTTGTCTTGCAAAAATCTAGATCCTTTCATTCGCAGCTGAGCTAAATCATAGCGCCCGTAATCACGAAATAACAAAACGCCTCCAGGTTTGAGCATCTAGGCAATTAAAAAAAATAATTCAACTTTTAATCTTTGCAGTGGTGGCATGCAAAAACGGACCCTCCACAAATTCCGAACTGTCTGCGACCAATCCTGAGGGTGTAAGGCGCTGAAACAAAAAATCATAATAACGACATCCAACGTGCCCTGTTTAATTTCTTCAGGTAATGTTGGTGAAGACATATCCCAAACAGCTCCTAAACAATGTTTGGGGTTGTACAGAGGATTATTCTACGTATCTCAGCCGGTAAGGAACCAATCGCATATCCGCTTGACATTTAATAACAATCAGTTTCGACTCACTTTGACTAATTCCACGGCTATAGGTGAGTAATCAAGCGCATAAAGAAACAAATCAGGATTTTCATTTGCTGCGAGAATTGGAAATGCAGTGTTGCCAGGCTGGTAAATGAATGGCAAAGCGTTAACGTTGTCAGTGCACCTGTTAGAATAGTTTGTTGAAGACTCATTCTAAAAGACGCATACACCACAACCAAGCTCCGCGATTCGAACAGGGCCGAACTAGGAGAACATTTGGACAGGAAGTGGTCAGGATATTTGGTGAAAAAAACAAACTATAAACTTGATGTACATCAGCTTTTACGGCCTTTTCCAGGGCAGGAAATTCATTTCGTAGCCAAGCCCGATCTTTAAAAAACGTGTCCTTTCGAGTAGCATAGAAAGTGTCCCAAAAATCTGCAGGTGCTTCGTTAAACTTTACTAAGAAAAGGCGGGGTTTTCAGGGCGGAAACATTCTACTTAGTTTTTTTTTACAAATAAAAAATTGTAATGTGATGGCAAAAAAATTAAGCTACCTTTCATTTCATGCGGTACTGGACTGGCAGCTTGCTTTGAGGTGATATCTTCGGCAAGTTTTTGCTGCTCCTCGTCCCACTGCACATTATCCCTAAACCATATCATCAAGGTTTAGTTTTTTCGAAGCAAAGGTAGAGCGTTTCTTGTTGAGAAGATCGACAAACCAAGCATTGAACTCCCATGGGTCAGCGGTGGTATCTCTCCATTGCCTCCTGCCAATCTTAGAGCTCGGGCCGGGAGAAAAGCCAGTTTGAAATGCGGTAGATGTGGGATCGACGGCCTTGGGCAGAGGTGCCTTGGAGGCAATGGCGCTGGCATCATGATCATTTTGGTCAGCATCGATCGGGACACGAGGAAGCGTAAATGGCTTTGTAGATTTCCCGTTGGAAAGGCTGGACATTCTTTCGGCTGCCGAATCCTGAAGATGGCGATGGACGAGTCTGACGGAATTCTTGGAGGACAAACAACGGACGGTCATGAGAAATTCCTAGCGGGCCTTGGTCGTGGGAGGATGCGCAGCAGCAGGGGAATCCCAGGGACAATAGCGGGAATCGAGCGGACGACGTGTAGAGGCTAGATATATACGTAACTGGGATCATTCAAATTATCTTTGTGCTCGGGCAAGTGATTAATCCAGTGAAGTTTATACTGAGGATAATCAAATTGCTGGTTGCAAACTATTACCAAAGACTTCCATCGCCTTGCGGGGTTGTTGGAGAATTTCTGAGCCCCCAGGGGTAGACCTTTTTGAATTCTCAGCACCGGTGGGTACCCATCAAGCCCCCTTGTTCAGCTGGCCAAAGAGAGAAGTCTTGTCTTGATTTTGACCCAAGACATCCACCACTTTCCAATTCTTTTTTTCTGATAGAAAACACTTTTGAAGGAAAGGACCACTAAATCTTTTCAGATGTAGCATCTGCAGCGCCGAAGAGCTTGTAAGGACTTTACTGGCCCAGATATATCTAAGCTTTCAGCGTAAATATATGATCTCACTAAAAGTCCCTAGTGTGACGAAAGAGCAACCAGTGCTCAAGTAGAAGATTTTTTGTAATGGTCGAGAAATTAGTATGCATTGAGGAAAGGAATCTAGTGTGGGTCAGAAAATGTCAGTCCTTGGGTAATAACACGCTTTTCTAAAAAGATGCTGGCGGAATTAAAATATTTTGAAACATTGTATTTAGCCTCTTGAGAAATGCACTTGCTCCTTTGATTAAAAATTAACGCCAAATCGTCGCATTTCTTTATTAGTATTTGTCTTTGCGCTGTCTCAAATATTAAAAAATGATGCAGCTCACCTAGTGAGAAAGAGTTGAACATCCAGCCACTTTATTTTATTTTTATTACACTTTTATAGAAAAAAACTTGTTTCCTTTGTTTGAAAAGCTATTTGAGACTAATTGATTTAATTGTGACCTAGAATATTACAATCAAGTATTCAGATTATAAATTATTCAATCAAGATTGATTTTTTAACAATCTTTCAAAATTCAATTCATCACAGGTAAAAGAGGTGAAATAGGTCACAGATATCACTACCAGTTCATACAAATTAGGACTTGACTCTAAAAGGTGAATTAATCTCATTTAAAAATGGGATTGATGTCACTTAATGTTGAAAATTATCAGCTGTAGTGGGATTAAATTCACTGAAAATGGAGTGACTGATTAAATAAACTAAGTTTAATGTAAATAATATGTTAATGAAAGATTTTGTGATATTAAATTGATTAAATAAAATTGCGTATAGGTTTTGGAGTAAAAAATATATTGAAAGAAGTTCTGAACAATGATTAAAATTTGAGTAGTACCCATGACAGTCAAACTATGAATCATGCATCAGCTCACAAAGTTAGTTCCCTAATTTATGTAATTTTAATAGGACAGAAGTCTATATGGAAGGATTTATGTACCCAAAAATTGAACCTATTCCCTTTATAACACATACAATATCCTGAATTTTGGTTTGAAATAAGTGTTTTAGCCATGATATTTATTTAAAATCAACTAAATATATTGAGATTATGAAGGATGGAAGGTCTCCTGATACTCATAAATATCATATGATAAGCTTTTAGACAATATTCCAACAACCCAAGTATTCGCATTGGCAAAGTCAGTCATAGGAATTATTTGGGGGACAGAAGTTCAACTCCCTTATTATTCACTACAGCATACCCAAATAAAAAATCAAAATAATCATTTGTCTAGATAGCTACTAAGTATGTAATTACATCTCCTGGATTAATCCTCATTTGAATGGGTACTCGTTCCTTACGCGATACTAATGCCATTATGCCATCATCAAAAGATCCTTAAATATGTATTATTAACAAATCAAAATAAACAAATATACTCATAAAAAAATGAAACTATACAAAATTATATTAATATCCCTTATGATAAGAGTAATATTTTTGGACCTCAAAGGCCCATATTGTCTTTAAGATACTCCTTTTGGTGGAAAGGTTTTTCCCCTTTTCTTAGTATCTAAAATTTACTATCTTTGTTTCACTCGAGTTCTTTTATATAAACCATCTCTTTCTGTTCATAACTAATTTGAGATCTAAGTTCGTTTTTCTGGATTTTTGATATTTTTACGGATGATCTCTATCTACTTAATATAATTCAACTGCTTTTCTAAGACCATAAAACTTAAATTGTACTGAATCCCTCTAGATTTATTTTCTAGAAAGAGATCCACAACTGAGATTCTCCGTCAGATCTCGATTGAAAGAGAACTACAGGATTTTCTCAGCCAGGTCAAAAAATTAAAATCAAAATTTATTTTGATTTTTAATTCTGCATAACCTCTATTTTGAGATTTTTCCTTGGTATCTTAATAATAAAACAATAATAATAATAGCTGTATATGTCACACAAGGATCTAAATTACTATGAAATTGTGAAAATAAAAAATTCTATCTATAAGACTTGAGTGAGATGCAGAAGCTTCAAAAATTTTACTTCAACATATTTTCTTCTATTTAGGATTCCATTAGCATACCATACCTCCTGGCCTCTTTAGTACTGATTAGCCATTTATGAGCTTATTATCAATTTATTGGCTCAAAAGAAAGACATTAATAGGATTTAATTAGATATCAATTGAAGATTAATAACTTACTCCTCTCAGTTTGAGTTATTGTGTCACAGGCTTACCCATTCATATATATGAACTTTTTCTTCAAAGTAAGATGATAATCTTAATTCCCTCTTAAGAATTTTTATTTCTAATAAAATTTACTTTTTATTTTATTAATGAAATGAAAATATGAATTTATTATAAGTATAGTCACCATGGGAAAGGTTACCACACCTGGAAGCAGGTTTTTCATTTAGAAAATGACACGGGAGATAGATTTGATCTACGCTAGAAAACAGAAAATAAATGTAATTAAAAAAATATATTATTTGGAAGAAATTCAAGCCAAAAATGCAACCTGCACACCTTCAATTCAATTTCCTCAATGTCAATGTTTGGTAAAAATTCTCAAAACTTTGTCCTTCAACAGGTAGATAAGTGTTCCAATTCTTATTTATATTAATTTTTATCTTAAAATAACTGCAAAAAATTGAAGTTTTTAATGGCTGTTAAAACATGGTTAAGATATATTTTTCACACCTTTTATGGGAGAAGAATTTTTTGAGTTATATAGGATTAAAATATTTTTTTCTTTGAAGTAAATTTACTGAAAGAAGAAAATTTGGTCGGTCCAAGCCTTTTCAAAATTTAAAAAATTGCAAGATAAATCTGTAATTGAAATTTTACCTCTTGAAGGTATGTATTTACTCTTAAACTGTATCTATACCCTTTTTCCTCTCATCAAAGAGATATTGTTCATTTTTCAATGAAAAATAAATTATTGATAGCTTGCTCAAGAACTATTTCCTTCATGACAATCTTTTTAAAATATGATCTATGCTGGCTGTATAATACCTTCAATTTTGTCCAAGAATTGCTGAAGAGTAGCTTTGTTAACTTATAGGAAGTATATTTAAAAGAGTAAAAACGGAATTTTTCCTCATTTAATAATGAAATAAATTTTCTGTATTATAATCTCAATCTATAAATTAATAAAACTCCTGACATTGAGATTTTAGATATCCCTAGCTATCAGAATAGCTCTGACTAATGATAATAAAAGATATCCTTATCTGAAAATCTTGATACATGAAGAGCCTTCCTTTCCAATTAAATATTTATATTCCTTCTGCTTGTAATTTTGGCCTGTAAAAGTAATCTACGAGCTTAACTGTTTGGATTTTTGTAAAAAGGTATTTAAGTATAAGAGGAGCCAAAAAAACCTTCATTTGATTATCATTATTTATTTGAGATCACACATGAGGAAAGGAAGCTAATTAGTGAGTATTCTTCGGCTCTTTACCCCAGTCTTGGATATTGAATATAAAACCAGTTCAACTATGGTTGTGAGATTTGGGGAAAACAAATTGGTATTTCTCAATATGTTCAATTTAATTGTTTCAAGATATCTTAGAAGCTAAATATTATTCATAAAAGCTCTTGGATACATATTCTTCTCTCTTAAAAATTTCTTTTATATTACATTTTAATCTTCTTGTCTTTGGAGTAAAACCTTTATTTACATATCTGGATGAATTCACATTCCACTATGCGCTCAAGCTAAAAAACTACATAATTTAATGATGAATTTGGGACAATAATAATTTCAAATTAGCAATATGATAAAATGAAGAAACTTAATTAGCTCAGAATAATGAAGACATTAATAAAGTAATTTTATGCTAATAAATATTTCTGAAAATGGTGAGGAAGTCATATATATATATAAAAGATCTTGAGAATTCTGAATATTGGATAGATAATAAAAAAAGGTCCAGATCCTGAAATTTTCAATAAGTACTAGACTTTACCTAAATTATTTCAAAATAGTTAAGTCTCCAAGTGTCCTCCAAAAATTGACGCATAAAAGTAATTTACTTTTATTGTATTTTTTTCATCAAACTTATTTTCATTTTTGTGAATCTGAAAAATACTTCTAGGTATCTACACTAAAAAAAGATCAGTATTGTTACCAGAGGCTTTGTATAGGCCTTAGTAATTAAAATATATTTGGAGCTAATTTATATAATTTCAAAATATAATGTAGAATTTTTTTTCAGTATTTTTCTTAATGAATGCTTCAAGAAGGACTCAAAGTTCAATTTGAGCCATTTTCTTCTAGAAAAAGAAATATATATGAGCTAGAAGTAATATTGAAGTCACACAAAGATCATTTCACAGTGAGATCTAACTAGTTTCCAAACAACATCCACATTCATTTCCAAAGCCTTCACTACACCTATCGCAGTCAACTAAAACTCTATAAAAGATTTGGTGGTCTACTCAAAACGATATTTATGGTTATTTTTTTGACATCTATAGAATTTCCATTGAAGCTCCTTCTCATACAATTGTTTTTCCGAGTATTGAAAGGGATATTTTTGTGTTATAGTGAGTGACAGAGAGTTATATATTGGGAGGATATTACTTTGGAAGGTTTGATTGTTTTCAAATATTTAAAGATTAATTTATTTTTTATCAATATCCTTTTACCTCTACTTAACAATAAATGAACAAAAATCAGTTTTTAGCTTATTGTTTTGTTCAAGAAATGTAGGGTTTGGGAAAAGTATTTTATAAAATGAACAATTTTTCCTTCACCTCTTGAGTTCAAGGATAAATTTGGTTCTTAAATACTTAAAAGTGGGTAATATATAGAGTATTTTTTTCCATAGCCCTCTCAGAACCTTTTATTTTTCAACACAAATAGCTAAGAAATTATTTCTTGAGGGAAGGTGTGTCATAAAGTTCAAAAAATGAAAACAATTTATCAAAAGACAGTCTTTTTGTACTTAAAATACTCAAAAAAATGAACTTTGAAAAAAAATGATATTAAGCCAAAGGAGTATAAACTGAAGGGCTGCATATTCTATTGATTGGATTTATCATTTATTCACATATTTATGTGAAAGATTTATTTTTTGGAATTTTCAATTGTTATTTAATCTTGATTTTTTTTTCTGGAGTACAATAAAAATATATATTATTATGCTACTGTATAAAATAAAAATACATGGATCATTCTGTTTTTGTGCAGATTATCATTATTTTTATCATTGAACTCATTTCCCGCCATTTTAACTACAAGGATAACTATTTTATTGTTTTTCATGATTTAGCTTAATTTAAGTTTGTTGATTCATTTTTTTTTTGAAAATTGTAGTATCAGGACCTATGTAGATCCTGCTACTTTAAATTGTTGACGATTATCAACAAATTTACACTACAACTTTTTACAGTATATATACTGTAAGTCTATGAAAGAGCATACAAAAGAAATTCAAATTCGCATACTTATTATGAAAATTTGAAATATCAAAAAAGATAATTGAAACAAAAGAAATATATATATATATATATATAAACTCTAAAGTTCAAAATGATAAAAAACAAAGTATAATGAAAAGAAGAAGATTGATCCAACTGATAGAGTTTGTTTTAAAAGAATTTTTATTTGAAAAAAAAACAATAATCATTATGATAAATATCTTTACTTATGTATCTTCTAAATGAAAAGTTTGAAAAAAATGAAATTGTGTATATTTTGCTTATTTTTTTCAATATCAAGAATCTTAAGTAAAATAAAAATGGAAACTGAGAATATATATTAATCCAGTTTAGAGAATGATTAAAAATAGTTTTCTTTTGATAAGAACTTTCTTCAATATAATAAACCCAAAGGAGCATTTTCTTAATGATGCATCATTAGAAGGTAATAAGAATATCACATGAAATTAAAACATTGTTTTTTCTATGGAGGTCTTAAATTAAGAAAGAAAATTCATTCAAAAGATAGCTCCAAGCTTGAGGCCTCAATTGAGTTTAGATTTTGAAGGGTATTACCAAAAAATATGAAATAATCTTTTTTATATCTCAAATTTTAAGTGGAATGAGAATCAAGGAGAATAAATCTCACTCAATGAAAGGGAAAAAGGAGAAAGGATCTGAAAATATATTTAATATCCAGTGGCTTATAATGTCTTGGAATATCACCAAATATTAAATATGTAGTTCCAGCTTAGCTCAGAGTACAGGCCTAAGCTCAGAATAAGCTGGTTCTAAGCTATTTTCTAAATTGAACACTTGCTTTCAGGTGTAGCCACTTTGCTAATAGTTAGTAAGGCTAAAAGTATTAAATATATATTAAATGGCTAATTATTGAAAATTTGGTTATAAGAATTATATCATATTATTTTAGCTGCCATGAATCCATATGTCACACTATAATAGCTCCTTTTAATCTTTTTAACATATCATATTACTCTTTTGTGCCTCACTCTCGTGGAGATTGAAATTCCAGTTTTTGAAATTCTTAAAAAAAAGATAGAAATACCTATTTAGAAGCTATATTCTCCAAGATAATAAAACATAGATGAGAATTCATTAAGAAAAAATATTAAGGATAGAGAAAGACTCTTAATCTATATTCAGGGTAAATTATTATTTAGTCAGAAATATTTTGTAGATATATTATTACTAAATATTATATTATCACAGAAGGGTTTTAGAAGTATGAACCACCAAAATCAAAGAAATTAAATAATATGAATAAGGTTTTTTTAAGAAATTATTATAATTTGTAGCAATAAGACACAAATATTCATTATTAAGCTGTGAAAAATCCTTCAAATAGAGAAACTTATAGAGATAAGAGTTTGGATTAAAGATGAAAATTATTTTATGGTTTAGCCAAAGTTCCAATTGAAATATACTAAGTATTTATCAGGAAATTGAATTTTATAAAACATATTCAGTAATTAAAGAATCCATTAATAGACTCAAGGAATTTCACAACAAAATGATTAAAGAATAAAACAAGAGTTATATTCTTTTTGATTCACTATAATTCCAAAAATAAGAAATAATATATCTTTTAATCAGCTAATAATATTTTTTAATATTTCTTAGTATTACTTTGGTAATATTCAAACTATTTTTTTGAATACATTTCTTATCCCCTCCGATATGAGGAAAGAGAAAATGAATAAATTATTTCCTGAATAATGAATTTTTTTATTTCTGAGTATGAAATATAATTGTAAAAGATTGGAAAGAACCTCTAAGTTAGAAAAATTGAACCATCAAATATTTAATCCTCTGATAAATTCTATATATATTAATTTTTTTTTCACAGAATAAAAATTAAGAATGAAAGAAAATCTATTACTATGATGAATGAGATTGATATATATATTTTTCATATAAGATCAGAAATATCAATATATCCAAATTTTTGAATTAAAAACGCCCATTTTTTCAAGTAATTTGGAATTGAATATTTATGAAAAAAATAATATATATAACAGTTTTGAAATAATATAATTAATGCATAAAATGTCATTCTAAAGATGAAAATAGGATTCCAAGCTCATAATTGGATCTGTAATAAATAATAATTTGTGATGATATATGAAGAAACTATATCATATTAGGGTATTTTTTCATTTTCTTAAAATTTTGAAATTTTCACAAACCAATTTTACAAAAGGAATCAATTTTGATTTGATACACACTCAATATGGCTTTCACACTTTTTTTTCCACCACAAAATGAGAAGTGATGTTTATAATTTATTGCCATTTGTGGTTTTTAAAATATGTTTTGCCAATAGGCATCCGGGTATATCTGAAAAAATTAGAACAAAAAAAATTTACATCTTATATTACATAAATATATGATATGATAATATAGCACACAAGTCAAAAACAAAACAAATAATATTGTCAATTTAAATATTGAGAAAAATCAATAAGTAATTAAGACAGTAGTGCTATATTAATACGTTTTCTAAGTTTTCTATTCCATTACCAATTATTCTCTTTTAATTCGGAAAACATATAAAAGGAATAAGAAGAAAAAAATCATGAAAAAAAGTGAGTATTTACTTCATATGTACTACCTAAATGAGATCAAAAATGATGGACAGATTTATTTATGTATTTTAAGAAAACTCAATACTGAAGTAAAACAAAAATGTATCCATGAACCATGAAGATTCGTTTAATATTGCCTCTTTCTCTGTAGCTTAAATATTCCTTCAAAATAATAATTCACATTTTCAAATAAAGAGAACAGGAAACAAAATATTGTATAATATATCACTTTCCTTTTATTTGATACATTTAGACTTATATACCAACACCAATTTAAATGGAACCACCAAACAATCATATGCCGGAATACTTGAGGACCAAAAAAAAGTTTACTCTCCATAATGACAAGATGTTTCTATGTATAACATGAAACTCATTTTGACTTAAGTTTTTTGAATTAATTAAATATTTTAACACAGTATTTTTTCTATTCAATGCTATACTTTTCGTTTTAATTGACCACAAGAGATAATTTGAAGGATTATGATCTATAATAGAGGAATAAATAACAGCACTAGTGGACAATTTTATTAGAGTGCTTTTTTAACAGAAACTCTCAATACTGTCCCTATGGGGGATGGGCATTATTTTTATTAATGAAATTCATTTTGATAGAAGATTCTGAAATATTCAAACTGATTTTGGATTTTATTTGAATAACTGGTCAATATAGTTGAACATTATGATAATATCAAAAAAATGGTTTTTTTAAGAATGAAATGAGTGTGCTATGGAAACATAAGATTCAAAAATTTCAGAAAACCATCAAATCCCATTTCCTGATATCTCTGGATGAAGATTTTCTATATAAAACTATATTAATAACAAAAGGTGCATTTTTTGATTTAAAAGGAGATTTTAAGTCAAATAAGGGGGTCCACAAAGAAAAGGGATATATATGAAGATTCAGGAATCCAAACTAATTTCACTCCTTATGGAAATCAGAATAAAAAATATCAAGTCTAATTATTTCCTCTGTCAGATAGTACTGTCCAAAAAAATGAAACATTATGTTCTAGTTTATGTTTATTCACTGGTTTACCCACCATCAAACATGTAATATTAAACTTGGGATGTAATAAAGCTTAGAGTTCAAGTTTCAGAACTATTTCCTCATAAATTTCCACAGCTTCAAGGTAATTATCCCCCCATGAACTTAAATTTTACCTTTTTCCATTCCATTTTTTGTGAATTATCCTTGGAGAGGATCAATTTCCTAAGCTTGGGAAACTCACTATAATTAAGCACTTTATAAGCTGAGAAATATCTCAATATAATATTTAATTAAATTAAACCAGTTCTTTCATGGATTTTGGATCTTGGATCTAAGGAACCCGTGATAAAGTTGATTTGCACGCCTCAATATTCATCCAATAAGGCAAGATACCAATTTATGGTAGAATAATATGAAAATAATACATATCAACAAAATAGTAACCCCCAAATAAGAAACATGAAGACACTAAATATAAGAGCACCAACAAATCATACCACCACTATATTTAAAAAATATATGAAAAACTCCAATAGAAAAAAGTCAAATAGATTTTTTTTGTTTCTGTCAAACAGATTAGGTGATAATTTAATTTCCAACAGTTGTCCCATTTTTTTAAGAGGATGAATCAGTATATTGGAAGGTGATCTCATTGATAGTAAATTTTTTCTATCGTCATACTAGATATTTTTGATTGTATTTCAGTATTAAAATAACATTCCCTTGGCAATCCAGATTCATATTTAGAATTAAAGTGGGGTTTCCCCCACATAGTTAGAATTGTCTAACCAAGGAATCCATATCTTGATGGGGTCATTAAATTGTTAATCTTGAATGTCTTAAAGAGTGCAGTTTTCACTCAAATGGCTCATTGGAATTTAAAATTTGAGTCTGTCCTGATGGTGTTTGAAATTAGTTTATCATCAACACATTAGCTCAATTTTTTGTACTTATATAAATGGCTAATGGGAATAGATAACCTTATTTTGTGACTGAAATTGGAATATACAATTTTTTTTGGATAGATTATTGAATTTTTTAAATCTATTACATTTAGATTTATGTTTTTCTTGCACTAAAGTTAGGAATAGAGTGTTGAAAATATCAAGCTCTTCACACTGAATTACTCCAAATTTATTTACAGGGAATCATAAATATAAAATACATGCAGGACAGAATTTTCATCTTTATTGAAGGATTATAATGGAATTTAGTATGGGAATAACTGAAAACTCAATGTTCTACAGAATTACTTCTGACCGAAAGCTAACTGCAAGTGCACCATTATCAAAAAATTCCATCTTTTTTCAAATAACACTCCATTATTCCTGGATCTATATAGAGTGAAACTACTTTCATTATCAACTTAAAAAAAACACATATTAAATCAAATTCTTCAAAGTTTCAAAGTGCTCTTAAGAACTTAATTAGAATTTATGAAATAAAATGTCCCTCTTTTAATATTTAAAATAAACCTAAAACTACAGCCTCATCGTCACAATTAGGATTTACTTGAATGATGAAGACTAATGACAAGGTGATATTCAATTTAGGTATGTATTTTAATAAAGAATTTATAATTAGTAAAAAATAATCTCAATAAATTTAATAGAGGCATCTTATTTCTCCTGTTATTTTTTCATCAAGCCCAACCTACCATTTCCATAGTTCTCTATTCCATTGAATAATTCCTAGAGATTATAGAAAATATATATAATAAAATATCATCAATAGCTATTCATATTCTACCACAAAGTTCAATAAAACTATCTCATGAAAATTCACTTTTCTTTCCTGATAATAATAATTATTCACTATTACAATTGAGATTATCATCATTACTCTACATAATAGTCATATTAAAAGTTATTTTTTAATCAAAATGAATTTTTATTTTGGATTCTTTGTAACTGATTTCTTATTAATAGGAAAATATTTGACTTATAATTTATTCAATTATAAGATTAAGAGAAATAATCTCAAGCTTTTGAAATTTATATAATTTGAAATATTGAATATTATTTTGAAGTATTTCATAAGAAAGAATTTATCAATAATCTCAGGGTGTAGACTCACAATTATGAATTCAATATACCAAATTAATATTTAAATTCCTAAATCTAAATGATGAGATAATCTCAGCTATTCAAATGAATTTCTTTCTCATAATCCATCACTAATTCATGTTTTCACTCCAAATATCAATCTTTGAGCTCATGAGATTTTGGAAAATTAAAGAGATTACTGGATGTGTTACTTAGTTTAACTAAATATGTAGGCTCCCTAATCTTCTCCACACTTATTTTGAGAAGATATCTCAGATTAGTGTCCTTCAGGGTACCAGAAAATTAGTGGAGTATTTCTTATCCAAATTCCCTATTTCTACTCAATGTAAACTTGAGAATAACTTCTTTCCATGGATTATAGGTAGAATATGAGGTTTAAAGAGCTAAATGTAAGTTTTTCCTTGAATAATTGGTTGTAACAGCTTTAATAATAGTATAGTTCTCAAATATAGTTATATTTAGTATATTTACAGAAGAAGATTTCCGGAGGTGAGGTAGTATTATTTTTATAGGAGAGATTGTAGGAATACTTCAAATTTTATCTAATGTTAATAGTTAGAATAAAGCCAGAGGAATAGAAGATGTTAGTATTAGTGATAGATATATAAATATATAAAGGCTTTAAAAAGAAATATCCTGTGTTTCTTTCATGATAGAGTTTGTGCAGACATTTTCAAGGGAGTATTCTGCGTTCTATTTTAATTATTTTTACCTTTTCTTCGTATGTGCTATTAGTTCAAGACTAAAAATCATATTATATAAAAATATCAATACTTTTTTTTAAATAAATATAGAAATTTCAGCTTTGATAAAGTAATATACTAATCCATCCTTTTGAATTTTGATGTTAAATTAAAATATTCATTTTTATAAGAATTTATTTCCAAAAGATTATGAAATAATATTAACAATTGGAAATCTGAAATTCTCTTTCTTAAGAATTTTTTATTATTTATCAAAACTGGTGAAATGAACAAATGATTTCATTGAGTAAACTTTGGTGTTTTTTAATTGATTATTTTGCTTTTTAAAAAGGAAAATTCACTTATTGGGTTTTGATGAATTTTATTATAGAAATAATTACTTCATTTATTCAAAGAATAGTTTTTGGAGAGGATGGGAGCCATAAATTTCCAACACACTGAAAAACTGCGCCCCATTGAGCTTAATACTCTAATTCTGGATTTTATCTCCCTGAGTTTATTTGGATGGCTTTTGTAAATAACTTAAAAGAAAGCTGTCCATGTATTTCTTTGAGAATGATTTTTAGAAGATATGGTAGCAAATACAGGTTGATGAGGTTGGCACAGGAACAAGGGTCATTTTAGGGGGGGAAGTAATGTACAGCCCAAAAAGCGGGAAGAATATTGAAAAATATTGGGGAAATAATGAATTAGTTAAGTATTGTTTATAAGGGTAAAAAATAAAAACACTTTTCAAAAGGGGTCATGGAGTATGGCTCAAAAAATATTGAAGCACACACCAGAATGGTGGGCATGAAACTGAATGGGTCATGACAGGTGTGACTTGAAGTGATTTCTACCAAGGCTGTATTTTTAGTATTTATGCAGTACTCAGTATGATTGAAACCTTTCAAAATCACAATAGCTCTAATAATGCATGCGACCATATGCATTCTTATACTGTATTCAGTATGGAATGAAAAATCAGTCTTACTGCCCATTCTTTTTGTTGGAAATTCAGTATTTACATTACACTCTCAAAGTTTCCTTGCACTTATATTTACACTCATGTTGTTTCATGAATGAAGACCATATTTGGGCATAAAACTGGGCATTTCACCCTTGATTTAATCCCATGAACATAAGAAGATTATATTATTCAACTACTAAAAATGGAAATTATGTTGAATTAAGTCATAGGAATACTTAGAGATGTAATTAATTAAACTTAAAAATTGACCAAGAGCCCATTGGAATAAAGGTTCCGCTCTTTGAGGCATGTTGAGTGAGATAATGAGGCCCATGCTGCATTTTTAATTCAACTTCTTTGATAAAAAAATGCTCCACTGAGGAATATGAAGCTGGAATGGAAAGGTATAATAAGGAAAATGTACCCAAAATGGGTATGTTTCCTGAGTTTACTTGGCGCTATTAGTACCCAATATATATTAGCTCTATTAGAGATATATTATACTCTAATGGGTTATTGACCTTCCAATGGCTGACTATGTCCTCATTCAAGGCTATGGGCTAGTTATTACCTAGATATCCTGCAATGTCATTGGTTTTTTGGATTGAAAATAATTGGGCTTGGGCTTTATTGATTTTCAGTTCTTAGTACTTCTAAAAAATATTATGCAAGTTTTTTGTCTTGGTTTTTTTACATGGGCGACTAGGTGATTTTAAGAAATTGTATTCTTTGGAATTATTAGTCAATAGGTACTTGTCAGATAGTGATTTAATGACTTCATCATATTTTTTGTGTTTGATTCTTAGTTGAATTAGCATGGTTTCTCAATATTTGGGGGCAAAAATTCAAGAAATAGATGAGTTGTTGTTGGCTATCTCATGATAAATTCATTTGGCTAGTTTCAAAGAAGAAGGTCAGAAGGTTGAAGACCAACTAGGGTTGGCTTTTTCACCCACCTATTGATTTTTTTACAAATTGAGTGATAGTATGGAAGAAATCAATGCTTTGTTTGACAATTTCAAGAGTTCTATAGGAGTTGGAGAATTGTATCAATTTACTTCATGGCTTCCCAAGTCTCATCCAATAGCGGATCCACATTTGAATTGGAAACTTGATTATACAATATTATTGTTGATTTGAGCTCATTGGCCCTTTTGATCTTATATAAGAAGTAGTTTAATCTTATTGTGGGAATACTAATTGGTAATAATTTTTGATCTTAATTAGTGTCACAAAATCATTTGAATATGTCTCACTGATTTGGTGGTAAGGTATCTAAGTAAGTTTTGTGTGCAGACTCATAAATTTGATTAATACCATCTTGTTGAGTTTCAATTATGGGGATGTTAAACACATTATGGTAAGTTCTGGTTATTTTATTATTTTTCTTTAATGTAGCCATAATATATATTGAATCATGTGAAGGTGTTAGCTAATAATCAAATTTGCTATATGTAATGTTATTTACCTTGAGACAGGGTATATTTATGAAGGTGATCATAAGCTTGTTTTTGTAGTTAATTAATTTAAGTCATTAGCCAAATAATGATGAAAAAATTCATAATCCTCTGGTTCAAGGGCACTCATATTTGATAGAAATCATTTTGCCACCAAATGTAAGACATGAAAAGCACATCAATTAAATTGCTCCTTTTGAGCCAATTTTACTACAAAAGTATTGAATTTAGCTTTAAGGCAGTTGAAAATTGCAATATTATTGCTGGAATTATTTCCAGTTATTGAGTATCATTGAGTCATTAAACTGTGTTTTTGGAGACAATCCCAAAAGGCTTGTGCCATGGCCTAACCCTTTGTGAGATCAAAGAATTGATTAAAATCAAAAAAATATTGGATCAACCCATTGGAAGACAATTTCAAGGTAAGCTTCACTGCAATCTTGGGTGGTCCAGAAATCAATGGCCATGCATAGAATCCAACCGCAAGGTAGTCTTTACAGTTGGGTCATGAATTTTTATTTGGCCAAGGTGGCCACCTTCTTGTGTTGTGGCCAAGTGAAAGAAGGTGAAATTTTTCCTAGAACTGCATGTAGAGTTCCATTTTCAAAAATTTCAAAAGGTAAATTATTCTCAATCAACCTCAAAACCACTTTCCATTGGAATATATCTTGATTTTGTAGCACTAATTGATCTGAGGAGAACAGATTTATTGAACCAGGTTATTGCAAAAGTCCAAGAATTGTGGTGCCCTTTACATCTATTGCAATGTTTATTGCAATTTGAAAAATTCCTGTGGGATACATTAATCATTTATTTTCTTAATGTTTCTATCTCAAGTACCATTAAAAGAGGTGAACAGCCATAGATGCCAACTGATTATTAGAAATAATTCAACAAATCTGGTAATAAATCCTAACATTACTTGCTTACCATGAAATAATCATATACTTATTACTGACAATTTCTCTCTTGATAGTTATTCTCCTTCAGTGTATCATCTTCAGAATGAATGATTTAATCCATTAACATATAATCTCTCTTATCCTTTCCACTTGTTTTCTCCAAGGTGGCACCCAGCATATATATTGGATTCAATTGAATAAAGAAGCAATGGGGGGTTAGGAATCTGTCCTTACTGAGATGATGGCTTAAATATTTTGTGAGATCCCATCTATACTTTTTTTATTGACTCAAGTCCTTGTTGGTTGAGGAAATTGGATCTGGTCATGAATTTATGAGTAAATTGGGACCAAGCAGGCAATTTTTGCTCTTTGATGATTGGGAGCCTTGAGATATAATTTACATAACTGAATAGGACAAAATTAAAATAAAAATAACTTTTGAACTATTAATAACCCATAAGTCATGCATTTATCCAAAATTCATCCTTTTTTCATTAATGGAAAGATGAAGAACATTTCTGTTTATAAGTACATCCATGGATTTAAGGCCATATTTGGAATCTACACAGAGATTAACCTAGGTTATTTCCCTTGAATTAATAAGCTTAAGTTAACTGCATGAGGTGGTAATATGGAAAATACTTAAACACCACATCATCAATAACACATAAAAGAATTGTGAGTTTTTTTGTTTTTCTCAATTTCATGCCAAAATAATGGTAATGTGAGAAATGCCATGTTACATATAAACTACAAATAGTTTTATGAATGTTTGTGTCACTTAAAATTACTTTACTATTACATAAAGGTTTGATACACCCATAGTGGATATCAGTCTTGAAGCCTTAATTACTATTTTTGATGTGAAAATAGCCAAGGGGGGAAAAGACATCAAAGAGAGGCAGGGTACCCAGCTTCTGAGGCCTCTGAGGTTTTTTAAACTCTAAATATTTTAGAAAATGATGATAATGTTTCAATTAGTCTCTTAAAACCTATTGGGAACTTGTTTACCAAGTTAAAGTCCAATTAAATCTTGAGAAAATAGCAAATAAGGTGCTATTTTGATGTGACAATGAGGTAATGAGAAGCTCTGACTCCTGTAAAAATGTCAATTGTTAATTATTTTCAATTGATAAACCCTGAAAAATTAATTAAAACTCTTTTGGTACTAGTATCCAAGCATTGACCTCATGGCAACCAGCTATTACTGGGCAATTTACTTTTCTATGTAGAAATGAGGTAAAAACTTCAAAAATTCATTCAAAATACAATTATTAATGAATCATTCTGATAATTTCAGTAAAACTGGAGAAGGAAATAATCCATACTAAGAAATAAAAGAATTATACCTTCATCATTTGAATTCAAAGCTTTACTTACAGGCCCAATTTTGATGATTTCACATATAACACTGAATCTTCTAAAATTCACAGAAAATACAACCTTTGATGAAATTTCCAATGAAATTGATAGCTTTGAGAAATTGATTGTTTATTTTAAAATAAAATAATATTCAAATTTTTTACTCCCTTATTTCTTAACCATAAATAGGTTGGTAGTCATGTAAATTGACTTAATTGAGTAATTATGATGATTTCACATGATTACAAGTGATGTAATCATTAAACCAATTTAGGTGAAGGGTTTTTAACTCACTTGTTCTTAAGCTTTCTCCATTGAATGCCTCTTAAAGCTTCTGTATACTTAAAAGAGGCCTAATCTTGCTGTTTTTGCCAATGATCATTCTATAATTAGTACCAACAAGTATTAGTTAGACCTTTTCTTAAGTGTTTTAAATATTTAAAAATTAATCAGAAAGATTACAAATAATATTAATAGACTATTTTCAATAGTATTAACTGTTATATTGTTGTATAACTTCCATAAATCAATTTTGATTCTTGAAATCCACAAATAATCTGTCAAATCACCCTACCAATTCTTTTCAAGGTATTTTTGGATTCTTAGTGAGTTCTTTGATTAATTGTTGAAAATTTTTTACTAGAGCTGTATTTTTCTTTATGAATTAAATATAATTATTTATTGAAATGATTTGATATTATTTTAATAAATTTTTTTATTAATTATACTTCTTGTAAGTGAATCTAGTAGAAAACTACTGCTTGCTGTTATGATAACTAGTAGTTTATAACAAGTAAAATCAAAATCATTGAAAAATCAATTCTTTATTTGTAGTTATAGAAAATTTATTTGTTATATTTAATAATAAAATTCACAGTACTCTTTATTGATAGTAATATTATTAAGCATTTAGTAGACAGATCTTAAATTTGGGGGCCTGGACACGTTTTTTCACCACTGAACCATTAATTAATATATTTTTAAGCTTTGAAGTATATCAATTTGATGATTATTTCTGTAATTTTGAAGTTTATTTTTTTTTATTTTCGAAAGTGTCTCAAAACTCTTTTTCATTGAGGAATCTGGAGTAATTTTATATTGTCTTACACATGGCTTTTTCACATCCAAAAACTCATAAAATTCTTCTTTGAGTTACTCTAAACTGATTTTTGATTCAAAATAATAAATTTCAATTTTTTCCTTTGAAAAGAATGATTTTTTAATAAAAAACTCCTTAAAAATAGTTTTTTCTGTTAACATTTTTCTCTAGTGTCTTTAATTAAATATATTTCAGCTGGTAAGAAGCTCAGTAAGCAATATATTACAAGTCCAGAATCTGAAGAGAGTTTTGAAGTGAAAATTTTCAAAAGAGGCACTTTATTCAAAGAAGGGTTATCCAAGAAGCCACCCAAAGTTGTGTTTTCTTTGTCTTGACTTTTAATTTTCTCTTAAATTTACCTGAAAATGGTGCATAACACAAATAGAAGAAACTATTTAGTCCAACCAGATGGATCTGGACAAGAAAGATAAAAACCAGGGCAAGGCCTGGCAGGCCTTCCTCAAGAAAGGCACATTTGGAGGATGCCAGAGTTTCCCCATTCCTCAAAGTCTGTATCAAAAACCTTTGACATTAACTCTGAGCCTGAAATGGTTCAAGGTAATGTTCTAATGGTTGAGCCACTCCCAAGTGGAAGGCATAGATATATATCAGTCGCAGTACAAAATCTGGTACAGAGAAGCCAAAGAGGAAGAGTGGGAAATATTACCAAGCCTCTGGAGGGTGGATATGAACTCCTACTTACACATAAAGAGCTTTCTGGGTCAGGAGAAGACCATAGAGCTCTTATGAGGAATGATACCATTGTCTTTCAAGGACAACATCAAAAAGATGAAGATTTGGTTTAAGAACCAGATTATTATATATTTAGACCAAAAGAAGGAACTGGAAATGGCCAAAGCTTTGGATTAGAGAGGACAAATAGCATCAACCAGCTTTAAACCAGCACCAGAAATCCCTAAGAACAAGCCAAAGGGACCTGAGAAGAAGCAGAAAGATCCCAGGAACAATCAAGTCAAGGGTAAAAGAAAATCTAATTGGCACAGACCTTACCCACAAGGTTACAGGATCCCGAAATTAGAGCCCTAAGCCATGGACAGTGTGTTCAATATGGCCAGAAGTCTTATGGTGTTCACAGCCAAGGAACAAGAAAGGATGAATAGGACTTTTCCATGAAAATGATGTATGAAGTTAAATATATCCAGTCCATCATTGAGGTAAAATTTAATAATTTTTACAAAGAATTTAATAAATTAACATCAAGTATCATTGGCTTAAGAAATAATGACAGAAATTTAACTGAATGGTGTAAAGGGACAAATGCAAGACTTGAGTCAATTTTCAGTACATGTGACATATTTGATAGCAAAGTTGAGGTTCAAAATGATGAATTGGATAATCTTTCCATTAATAATATCAATGAAGAACTCACAAAATTGAAAGAATATGTTGGGGACATAGCTCATAACACAAACCTTTTTGGCACACATTTGAAGAGGAGTGATAAGAAAAGACAGCAGTTAAAGGAGAATATAGTTGCATCAGGGAATCAAATTCATAAGAACTATGATCTTGATTCACATATTCCCAGAAATAACAAAAATTTAACTTATATATTTTTACAGAGGACTTTTAAATACCTTATGAAATCATAGTAGCAAGATTTCACTCCTTGTTTAGAAGAACTTCAAAGCAATGGTATTACAAGATGAGACAAGAACATAGAAAACATGATTGGATATGGTGGAAATCTGAGATAATCTCCAAGTTAGCCAAAAACTCCTGGAGATTTAAAATGGGAAATTATTTTTAAAGTGCTATTTTTAATCCAGATGAAGATAAACAACTTACTTTATTCCTCAAACAGAAATACAGAATATCTGCTTTATACCCAGATATGTCTTACTATATGATTGATATGAAAATATTAAGAAAATGCTATCAAATTCAGATGTGTATAGCCTTGTTAAACAGAGGACTCTATTAATTAAATGAAAGATATCATTCCTTGGAAGATAACTGGTAAAACCTGGACTAGAAACCTTGTTGATTCCAATATTATGACAAAGACTTCTAAAAAAGACAGAAGACCTTCAATACCTGTCTTGAAGTGTCATAAATGTGGAAGTACCTCAAATTTATCCAAAACCTTCAATAAGAAGTCAAAAATGCATGAGGTTCAAGTCATTGAAGAAGTTCAGTTCACCAAATAGAAAGAAGAATATGACCAAGATTTTTGAATCTCTGAAGACACACCAGTAGAGTACTATCATATTGAGAATATCACAGCCCTTTTTTTAGGTCACTGAAGTCCATACTCACTTTCCACAATATAGTGAGGACTACTATAGCTTGATCAATATTCATAATTCCAGAATGTGTAAAATCAAACCTGCTAGAGGCAAAGGTTTTACCACTGGAGCATCTTGTATTACATCAATTTTGATTAATGATGTAGAAGCCTAGTTCAATATGGACACAGGAGCATTCTGCACTTTTTTAGGGAAAGACTATCTTCAAAACGTTTTTCCATAATGGAAAAACCATCTGTTACCAATAAAATGTGTTAAATTCAGTAGTGCTAGTAGTAATATGAACCCTTTGAGAATATTATACACTAACCTGATATTTCCACACCTTTCAGGAAGTGTGCAAATGAAAATAAATATAGAATTAATGGACATCTGTACTTCTCAACATATCCTCCTTGGAACTGACTATTTAATCATTTATGGTATTGACATAAATATCCATAAAGAAAGATATTTTACAATTGGAGAAAACAAGAGAATGAAGTTTGCTTTTTCCAATATTCCCAAACAAATATCAGAATTAACTTGAGGTAAAGATAAGAATCAAGAAGAATTTGTGTCAAATCAGCTTAGTGAAGCACAAATTAATCAAGAATTATCACCAATAATGAATAAAGAGATTATGAATGTGTTTTATACATATACAATTGCCTTTGCTTCAGAAAATTAAACTTTGGGAACAATTGGAGGACATTAAGTTGAATTTGGTATTACTCTTAATCTTGGAAGGCTATACCCTCCAGTGCTCATAAGAACAGCTTAACCAGAAAGCCCCAGAGCTACAGAATCTTTGGAAAAACATATCCAAGAGTTGAAACAACTTGGTTTACAAAGAGAATTTGGCCATAATGAAGAACTTGAAGCTGCAACTCCAGCTATTATTTCTTGGAACAATGATACATCAGAGATGGTTGGAGATCTGAGAGCTCTGAATACCTACACAGTTTCAGATAGGTATCAAATTCCTAGAATCCAAGAAACCTTGACCCAATTGTCTCAAGAAAAGCATATAGCCTTAATGCATTAGTTGAAAGGTTTGAATCATAATGTCTTAACACCAAAATCCAAGAAATTAATTCAAACTATTTCTCAATGTGGTATTTATGAGTTACTTAGAATGCCATTTGGTATGAAAGGGGTCTATCTCATTATCAAATAATGATTAATACCATTTTCCCCACAGAGTTATCTGGAGGATTTCTTATCATTCATATTGACTATATAATCATATATTCAGACTCATGGTGTTTGCACCTTGAAAGACTTGAAAGAGTATTAGACAAATTTGCATAAGTGAATATGAAGACTTCACCTAAGAAATGCAATTTTGGCTTTGAAGAACTCAAAGAACTTGGACATATTGTTTCTGGCTTAAGTTTGGTTATTGAAAAAAATTAAGTGGAAGAAGTTTTACTTAAGCCAATACCCAGAAAAAGGAAGATATGAGGTCTTTTATTGGATTTTCCAGCTATTACAGGCAGAACCTGAAATATTTTGCAATTATAGCCAAGTAACTATATAAAATCTGTAATCAGTGAACAGTATTTGAGATTACCCAAGAAATAATTAAAGCATATGATAGGATAAGGGAAGACCTTATAGAAATTCCTTTACTACTCATTCCTGACTGGAATATACCCTTCAAGTTGTACATTGATGCATGTGGAGATGGATTAGGGGAAGCCCTACACCAAGTCCAAATCATTCATGACAAAACAACAGAAGGACCATTTTGTTTTATTGCAAGACAGATAAAAAGAACAGAGGCCAGATATGTTGCAATCCAAATGAAATGCTTATGTTTGGTATGGGAACTTGAGAAATTACACTATTATCTTGATGAAAGTGTTTTTGAGGTGATAACTGACTTTAATACAGTAAGATAGCTTCTAAAAATGAAAGAAACCAACAGGCACATGTTGAGATTTTAAATAGCTATTCAAGAATAAAGAGAAAATATTAAAATAGTTCACAAGTCCGTAAATATACATAAGAATTCTGATGGACTTATAAAGTTGGCACTAGCAAATAAACCTAATAATCCATCTTATGTACCTTTATAAGAAGAACCACAAATGCTAATGGAGGGAATTAACAGGACTGAAATTCAGAATTAATTCTTTTAAGATTTGAGAAAGTAATAAAAGAAGGACAATAATCTCCATATTTTGACATCCTTACTCCATAAGGCTTGTAAAGACACATATTTGATTAACTCTTTGGATTAAATATGGAAAACTTTCTATTCTGAAGTAATATTTCACTTATTTTATGGAATAATCTACCATAGAACTAAAAACTCTTGTGTGATGAAATTATCAAGTAGTTTGCTTATCAACACCATTTTTTATTAATTTCATGATTGCATCTATTATGTAAACCTATCAGAGGACATCACAATTTATAAAGTCAACAACTATTAATGGTGGCCATATTGAAGAAAAGAAACCATTTATTATTGCAATACTTGTGAGAGATTCCAAAAATCAGACAGGGGAACAGGCAAGAAATTTTGGCTTATTATTCATATTAAAAAACCAAAATTTCCTTGAGAATTTTTCACATGGATTTGGTCATAGAACTACCTCCAAGTGGTCACAGGAGTTATAATTCTTGTGTAGTCATTGTAGACAGATATAGCACAGCCCCCATATTATTACCACTTCATAGAGATAACACTTCTATGGATACAGCTCTCCTCCTATGGAATAAAGTTATTTCTCATATAGGGCTCATTAAGAATATATAAGTGACAGATACCCCAAGTTCACATCTGCACTTTGGAACCATCTTCATAGCTTTTTGGGACCAAGAAATCATTTTCTACAGCATATAATCCTCAAACTGATGGGTTATCAGAGAGAATGAGGAAAACCTTATCAGACATGATAAGGATATTCTGTGCCTATATTCTGTAATTCAAATATTCAGATGGCTTTACCCATTAATGGTTCACTTTAATACCTGCATTATATCTGGCATATAAGATATCTGTTCATTCTTCCACAGGTCAAACTCCTGCTATTTTAGAGAAAGGATGCAATCAAAGACTCCCCACAGATATACAGAGGAAATACTTTATTTAAATTAATACTACAGCTTCCAGTTTAAAGTTAATGCTTGATAAGATGAAACATTGTGCAAGAAAAAGAATTTATTATGCTTTTGAATATGCAAAACATATATGGGACAAGAGTCATAAAGTACCAGACTTCAAAGTAGGGGACTTGATTCTAGCTTAAAACTTGAATCTAACTAATATTGAAGTACCAGAAAAACTTAAAGATTCTTATGTAGGATATTTTGTCATTGTTACCTTACATGAAGCCAATTAATTTCAAGTGTAATTTATGGGTTAATTAGAAAAAAACCCACCTTTCCAGTCAGCCTGATTAAACCTTATTAACCAGCTTATAAATGAATTTTTCCTTTAAGGAACTCAGCTCCTTCAACTGTACCACCAGTGGAACAGAATGAAGACAAAAATATGAGGAAAGTCACTAAAGTAAAGAGACTGAGGGGTAAAAATCAAAGAGAATATCTTGTCAGATATAGAAATTCAGTACATGAAAATGAATTGCTGGCCGGATCTGACATGCCTGACTCAGATAAATATTTGAGAATATTTAGGCCTGAATATGGCTATAAATTGACTTTAACTACTTGATTTGATTGATATGAACAGGTTGGAAAGTGGGAATTACTCCCCCTTTGGAGATTTTTAATTTTGAACTCACTAATAACATTGTAGTACAATTTCATTTTTTTGGTGGGAGAAAATGTGAGCCTTGACATATATTTTACATACCCAAATAGGCCACAAGAAATATAAAATAACTTTTGAGCTATTCATAACCCATAAGTCATTTATATATCCAAAATTCATCATTTTTCATTTAAGAAAAGATGAATAACTCTGTTTTTTGTAAGTAAATCCATGGACTTAGGGCCATATTTGTATTTTACACAAAAATTCACCTAGGGTAACTCTATAAGGTGAATAAGCTCAAATTAACTCTATGATGTGTTAATATGGAAAATAATTCAACACCACATCATCAATACCACATGAAAGAATGGTGAATTTGTTTTTCTCAATGTCATGCCAAAATAATGGGAATATGAGAAACTCTATGTTACATATACACTAGGAATAGTGTTATGTGTCTTTGTGGAGCTTAACATCACTATATTTTTAAATAAAGTTTTGATACACCCACAGTGGATATCAGTATTGAAGCCTGAACTACTATTTTTGATGTTAAAATAGCTAAGGGGGACAAAAGACATCAAAGAGAGCCAGGGTAACCAGCTTCTGAGGCCTCTGAGGGGTGGCCATCTCTAAATATCTGATTAATGGCTAATAATTGCCCAATTAGCTTATTAAAAACTTTTGGCAACCTGGTTACCAAGTTGAAATCCTATTAAATCATGAGAACATAGCATAAAATCTGCCATTTTGATGTGACAAGGTAATTATCAGCTCTTAATCCAGTAACAATTTTCATTATTAATTCTTTTTCATGGATAAACCAAAAAAAGAGTAATTAAGCCCCTTTTTGGACTAGTATACATGAATTTACCTCATGGAAACTAGCTGTAACTATAATGTTTGCTTTTATATATAGAAATGAGGTAAAAACTTTGAAAATTTGTTGAAAATAAAATTCTTAATTAATCATTATTAAGCTTCCAGTACCAGTGGAGAAAGAGATAATCCATAATAAAATAAAAAATAATTATACCTTTATAATTCAAACTAAAAGCTTTACTTACAGTCCATTTTTGATGATTTAACATGTAACACTGAATCTTCACAAATTCACATAAAATGAAACCTGTAATGGAATTTCCAATAAAAGTAATAACTTTGAGAAATTAATTTTTATTTTTAAATGGAAGAAGACTGAAATTTGTTGATTGTTTATTTTTTGATCACAAATGGGTTGGTAGTCTTGTAAATTGCCTTTATTGAGTAATTATGATAATTTCACATGAGTAAAAGTGATTTAATAATTTAATCAATTAAAAGGTCTCTCACTCAATGTGTTTTCAGCCTTCTCCATGGAATTTCTCTGGGAGCTGTTGTAGATTTAATAAGGCCTACTATTGCTGTTTTTTCCAATAATAATCTTATTATTCAATATTATCATTAGTACCAACAATTAATTATTAGTTATATCTTTTCTTAAGTGTTTTCAACATTCAAAAATGAATTAAAAATACATTAAATAATAGAAATAAATCATTTTCAATAGTTTTTAACTCCTATGCTGTTGTATTACTGATATAAGTCAATTTTGATCTTTTAAATCCACAAATAATCCATCAAATCACTCTCCCAAATCTTTTCAAGGTATTATTTGAGTATGAGTGAGTGTTTTAATTAATTCTTCAGGCTTTTTCTCTAATGTTGTAGTTATCTTCAAGAATTAAATATAATTATTAATTGGAATAATTTTATATTATTTCAATAAGAAGTTTTATTAATAACACTTCTAGTAATTGATTCTAGTAGACAATTACTACTTGCTATTATAGTAACTATTAGTGTATAATAAGTAAAAGAAATAATTAAAAAATTAATTATTTATTTGTGGTTATAACAAATTTATTTTCTATATTCCATAAGAACAGTGATAGTACCCTTGATTGATGGTAATATTATCAGGAGTTTCATAGACAGATCTTACAGTGGTGGAGTAGGACTCCTAGTAAGTTTATAAGAAGACATCAGATGTGCTTTTTTGTGGCTCTGTGGTACGAATGGTAAAAGAATTTGGTCTGTCATATAACCATCAAGATATGAAATATTTGTAATAGTGAGTAAAAAGAAATAAAAATAAAGATGACAAACAAGGATTCCCTTTGTGGGCCATTTGGGTGTACAATATGGCCCACTCATGGAGATTTCCTTTCTTGTGGGAATTTAGGGTGGACCTAAGCATTAATCTACACCTAAATCTCACTGTTTGTGGAATATTGAGGTGATGGTATTGGGTATAAATCCTGTTATTTTGTGTTGGGTGTTCAAATTTCATGGTGGCATAAGATGAGATGATGATCTTGCTGAGATTATATTTAAGATAAATGAAAATCTTAGGGGGTATATGGAATAGTAATGATTAATGATCCGATTTAAATTGAAAGGTCTCATACTGGGTAGTAGCAGTATGGGATCAGGCAGGTAGTATTTGCATGGGGATAAACATGGCCAAGTACTTCTTGCAGTATTGTGGGTATCAGCACTGGGCAGTATACATATTGCATATAAAAGCTGTCATCTTGGTTATTCCAGGCAGTCCAAGTGGACTGAATAGCCAAGAAAATAAATACAGAACCATTGAATCCCCAAACCCCAAAACACATGACCACCAGGAGAGGAACCAACCAATAAAATTCTTCATGGAGACTTATTTGGCCCCAACCAGCCTTCTCCAATGATGTGACTGAATTTATCTTACTTCCCCAATATTCAACATTCTTCTCTTGCTCCCCACTCCCACTCATCTTAATGTCTTCTTTTGATTACTCCTAGATCTAATTATCCAAAGCCATCTTAATCCTACTTTGACACAAAATCCGCTTGGAATCCAGAAACTCAGGCCCTCACTTTGCTATTCTTTCTCAGCGGCATTGGCCCTTATAAAAGAACAGATCATGGCCCCCCAAGAACACATCAATCCACTCCTCTTTGTGACTGACTGCCTCACCAAAAGCAATACCTCTGTATCAAATTCTGATGTGTCTTCAAGAAATACAAACTTTTAGCCAGGACCAAGCCATACTTGTCACAGCAGTGTACTATATCAGCCAATGGCATCTGATGATAAATTGTCTCAAGAATTCCTGGTTTACAAAAATGATTATGTAGTTGAGGAGGACAGTTCTCTCAGCATGGATGATGTGATACCACTCAAGTGAAATAAAATGTCAGTAAAGAACCACCATATCTGATCCAAGATATAAAATTATTTTGAGGTTATTACTTCTCTTTCCATCTACCTTGACTTTTTATTATCAGATCACTGACTCCAGATGGCTATAATGTTAGAAATTGAACGTCAATGGAAAATGGGTTAAATCCAAAGGGAAGTTCCAATTTACATACAAATGCCAGAATTGAAGATGAGGTATTCCTTAATCAAATCAAGATTTAATGTGCTAACTTTTATCTGTAACTCAATCAGTGTGAACATTTCTATTATTGGACACAATACTTCCAATCTCAAAAAACATTGTGGGCAATGTTGTGGATGATTCAATGCCTGGGCCACCAAAGCTCCAGGGGCTATCAGCCCAAATATTGGTGCCAAAATAGCCACTGAAGAACATGAATCAATACTCAATAAAATTGCTGAAGACTTGGTAGCAGTTCAGGTTTTGTTTTTGATATTTGAAAGTCCTTGATTACACAATGTCTTACAGAGACTTGCACCCAATTTCACTTGGCCAAAGAGGTAATTGATGGAACAAATGCCTCACACCTTTACTTTTAATGCAAGAGGAAATTGATTCAAGAAGCTTATGGATTACCAAATGACACAGTGATGCATGGTTTGGTTAATTGTTGGACTACCAAGGAACAGAGAAAAATATATTTAGCAATTGTCTTGTAATGGATCAACCCAGACAATTATGAATGTTGTAAGACTTTGGTGGTCTTTGAGGTAGTTTTAACCTTCTCTAATGTCTCTGAGTCCCTTTTTAATTAAGAAATTGACTTAATATAGTCCCTCAAAGGGCCTTAGCATGCAGTCTATGGAAGTCATTGTCTGAATGTGGAATGATTAAGAGCTTTTACAGCATCACAGGTGGCAGTTCCAGGAACAAAATTTCTATGATGTCTCACCTGAAATGCAAATTTTTAAGGATCAACAGCCCTTGGGACCAAGACAAATGTATTCATCAGTGTGCATGTCATGTGCTAAAATTGGTTTCCAAATATTTCTTACTCTACATGGGTCAACTTACCAATGAAGACTATGAGTTTTTCAATAACTACTTTGCCATTGACACAGGACTGCTTGATGAAAGTGATAATGAGCTGGTGCCAAAAGATGTCCAAGGTGTGAAATCAATTTCTCTGTATGCATGCAAACTCATTTGATTATATTACCATTGTTCATACCAAACAGCACACATCAATGCCAAGCACGTCTCCTGGATGGCACATTTCAAGGAATTCCTGGAGTACCACCCCTAGGAGGCGGTACTCAGGCAGGTTTTTTTGTTTTTTTTTTCAGAAACCCCTTTGAAACAGGGTTCCTTCAGAGTAACGTATGTGGCTGGGGCCCAGCCACATCTATATTGCAGGCATAATTTGTAGTTACTAGTTATGGAATTGAATGAAACATGTAGCAGAAAAATATGAAATATAAAAAAAACCCTAGTCATCAGAGTAAAGAGGTCCAAAGTTGTGAGCCCAATCTTTAACACATGCCAACTGTTCAAGGTGCATCAGAGAGGGGGAAGCTTGCTGATAAGTCAATATTTTCCTCCCTCCTGAGAACACACACTCAGAAGGGGCACTGGTGGCTGGGATGGAAAGGAATTTGTGTGCCATCAGGCCAAGAGTTGGAAAAAAGGTTTGTCAAGACTTCCAAAATAACAGAATATCTGTTGTCTTGGGCTCTGGGGGCTCTGAAAGAAATCTGGTGACCTCATTATCCAGACTGTTAGCATCTGAAGCATTTGATGATGAGTACATCTCGCCAAATAAGCCAGTACTTTTGGAGGTATTGTAGCTTGGTTCATTGGATGTTGTAATGTCTTTCCTGAAGTGTTTCTGAGCTTGATCTTCAAATATCCCAGCCAAATTTGTGGCTGAGGTACCAAACCAAGCTAGTGTCATGTTGTGTTATTGGAAAAAACTGAGTTTAAATCTTGTATCCATAACTGTGGCACATATGACTGGTATCTTAGTGAGAAAAACTCTGAGATACTTTGATAGCATCATGGTCATTGCTTTTGCTTCTGGGTCTATTTGCACAACATCATATCTTGCACAAGCCTAAAAAAGAAAAATCAACAAGATAAGACTCTGAAAAAGAATAAGATTAACATACAAGGTGAATTATCTTTATCAGGACAATGTAAAGAGGTAAGGCATGACTGATTGTTGGGTAATTTGAACCTGATATAAGATTCGTTGCTTCGTATAATGGCTCAAGGAATCCAACAATTACCTGAGCTTTCTTCCATTCAATGGAAGAGAGTCTGTAAGGTGCAAAACTGGATGCATTATTATTTTAGGAGTAAGGCTCAGACAAGCATTTCATATATTGGATTCCATATGGTTTCCACATGTGATTATAGGATCACTGCATTGCTGGGCTTCTCTTCATCATACAAAGGTTTGACAGTAGCCACAAACTTCTCATGTCATTTTGGACTTTGATTGAGCTATGAGGCCAATTGGGAAATTTGTGAAATGATTTAGTTATAATTCATGTTGATCCCATCTGGTTTGTCAACCAGACTTACAATATCCATTGGACCAGCTGCCTTAGAAATCTTGTTGCTGGTGGTGGAAGTTGAGGTTCCATTGCTTTCCGAGGCATTGATCCCATTGTGTGTGCCGTGCACCCAATTGCTTGGGCTTTGGAAGAAAATGTTGGGTTGATTGCCTCAATTTATTGGGCCATTCATTTATTGACAGTTTCAGTTTCAGTCGTAATTGAAACAATTTTAATGCCATGTGAGTATTGTTTTATAATGCTCATGAAACATTTGGCAAGATTAGCACCTGAGTGAGGGCCTGCAAAGCATGTTATGTTAGGAGCCATTTGGAACAACATTAGAGATAATAAAGTCACCTACCTTCAATTTGGATTGATCCCAAAAGTTTTGATACTAGGTTGAATTCTTTGTTAATGAAATTTCCTGTCACTGCCAAGTAAGCAGTGACATTGGGGCTGGTCCATGTGTCAGTTTTGAATGAAACCAAATTATTATTTTTACCCAATATTGACCAAATTTGTCATTTATGAAAAAAGAACACATTTGCAAGATGAGCTTTGAGTGCTGTGCAACAAACCATGATGTTTAAAACACTTGAATTGCATAGCTCAAGTAGGGAATGGAAAGCTTTTGATTTGGTGATTGAAAAGGCCATATCACATTCAGCTACAAAGTAAATGAGAGCGGTTTTGAGGTTTTCCAAGGAGAGAGTCTGTGAAGAATGTGTCAGTGAATATTTATAACTTATTGTTCAATGATAACATGACTCAATTTCTTTTGATTACAATTAGGAAAGTACTTATCAAGTGATCCAAGAGCCATCTATTTCTTCTTATTTGGGTTTTGTGACTGATTGAAATCCATCAAATGATCTGTCATTGCCTTGGTACTTCCAGTTGGATAACATTTGATTCTCTTTTTGCATGGAGTTCCACATCAATCAAGTACGTTGCATTCCAAATGAGTCTCATCCACTTGGATGAAATAAACCCAAACCCATTATTGTTTTGTTTTGGAGAGTTGTTCACCTGTAGAGCTGTGAGTGGTCAGAATGTTTTCACTGGTTTTAGTGTCATGCGATGGTGGAGGTGTTGTTGATGAAGACATCAAATAAGGGTGAGTTATTAAAAATGATGAAAAACGTAGATGGAAGGAGAACTTGAGAGGAGGGTAAGTTTTCAAAAAGCATAATGATGTAGACAGGAGGAGATTTTGAGATGGGGAGTTTTTAAAAAAGCAAATAAGGTGGAAAGAAGTAGAGAAGGAAGAAGCGCAGTTAAAAAAATTAAAAGGAAAGCATGAAAAACATAGATGGAAGGAGAACGTGAGAGTAAGGTAAGTTTTTAAAAATATGGTGAGTTGAAAAAATCAAGAGAGAGTTAAAAAGAGGAAAGTGGGTGGAAAGAAGTAGAGAAGGAAGAAGCGTGGTTAAAAAACTAAAAGAAAAACAGGGGATTTAATACTCCTGGCCACCCCTCCCGGTTCCGGAATGTTCTAGATTGCCGGTCCCAGGATGCAAATCTTGTGCAAAACATCCCGGGGATTAATCAAGTATGGGAAACAGATTGGCAAGAATGGGCCAGTATCCTGGCGGGAGACAAGCTTAATCAAAGCTGTCAAGAAACACTCCAGGCAACCCTCAAAGAAGAAACAAAGTCATGCCCTTAACCAGGCCACCTTGGAAACTCAAGATAAGTCTGGCAATTTATCTTTAATAATGGGAACTGATGGGTATGATCAAGGCAATCATGATGTTGATGAGTTGGTCCCAGTTATAAGACCTCCAGGCGAGCAATGTGAAGGTGTTATTGGTAGACATCTGCAGCTCCTTACAAGATCCATCTCAATTTGTTTGTAGGTGACAAAACCATTGTCAGGCTCCTGCAAGACCTTTGTACCCACATTTGTGGCTCTAGCAAACAGAACAAATTATTTATTGCAGCACACAATAAAACTTGCAATCCAAAGGTTTTACCAATCAGTATTCCCATGACAAGATGGAATTTCTTCCTCAAACAGGTCCAATGTGTGCACCAATTGAAACTCTTGATTCAAATTTATACAAATTTGCCTCAAACCAACAAGTACCATTTGAGCAAAGAAATATGGAGTGCCATGGAATACATGGTTCCAATTCTCTAGATGTTCAAACAGTCATGAAATGTATTCAAATCCAAAGCACCCACCAAACACCTTCTAATGTCATGCTATCAAGTCATTTTGAACAGGCTCAGTCATTATACTGGTGTCAGCCCCCAATCTTGGAGATGAGCAGGTGATGTGGCCCATCAGAAATTAAAAAAATCTTATGATTATGAACTAGCAAACAATGACTTGCTCATCACCACCCTATTAAAACCAAAATACTGAGAAGGCATTTTCAAGCAATTAGGTGTCCCTCCCAACCATACAAAGGCAGTCATAGATATTTTGGTGGGGAAGTGTGCACAATGGGGTCATATGGAGCATTCTGAACATGCGCAAGGAGAAACTCAATTATCCTCTGATAATCTGAGCCAACCAGAAAATTTTGATTTTCTGAAGCACTTGAAGCAGCCACCCATAGAGGCATCTTACAATGTGCTTCAGTCTCAAGATGACAAAGTCACCTCCTATATGCAAAACAACCACCCAATGGCCACAGGCAAGCGCATTATTGAATATTGGAAGGTATGTCAATTGCGCTGGCAAGCTCAACCGGACAACTTACTGATCTGAAATGCATTACAGTGGCAAATCATATCTGGGAATTTCCCAAATCTAGGCAAAGTAGCACTCGAATATTTGAGCATTCCAGCCTCTTCTGCCTCAGTTGAGCGGGTGTTTTCTCATAGTGGATGCCTCAAATGCCCCACAAGAGCTTCCTTGGGATCCCGGACTGTAGCACATTTGATGTGCCTGAAGGAGTGGCTCAACAATGAGGCCCCTCCTTTATGATTAATTCTCTAGTTGTGTCTTGATTAGTTTTTTATACATCAATATTTGCTTTTATAAATTCACTTGTATTACATGTTGTAACTCAGTCAACTGAATTAGCGTATCAGAATCGGACTGAGACTGCTCACACGAGTATTCAGTCTTTGGCTTAGTAATCAATTATCAATTATGCGAACAATGGGCTCCGGCCATAACGGGTCTGACTCTACTCGAGCCGGACCCGAAACTGCTTTTGGACCGCATATCCACCCCTGCTGCATATCCTGCCTTGGTTTCTACTGTAATCAATCAAAATACCAAAAGACAGTTACGCTGTGTTAACCATTTCAATAAATAACTTTCAATTCTTAAATATATGCATGGATGATAGCCCACTTATTTAAGGCGACAGGTCAACAAAAAAAAGCGCAAGCTCTTTGAAGTTTATAAGTTTGCTTGTTGGTAAGGTTTCATGAATTAATCTAAATTCAAACATAGTAAGTTTCACAAAAAATGAATAAATAGAAAAAATAGAAGATGACTTTGTTAAGCATACAAAACGACTTAAATATAAAAATACAAAAAGATCTAATTGAATTGAAGAAAATGAAATTTGAGAAGCAACCTACAAGTAGCATGTACTGAGAATCTGGGCAAAACAAATTATTGGAAGTAGGAAGAAATCAGACTGGATTGATTCAGAAACCGAGGTCGGCTCGGTAAGATGTCTCCTCAATAGCAAGATGGTTAGTTTCGTCATAAGCCAATGCGGAGGTTACTTCGGAGTTCAAAAGTGGTAATACGAAAGTAACACGAGTTTAGGAATCTTTTCCATCAAATAGATCAGACTCTAGGTCTGCTTCAACTGTTTCCCAATCGATTGCTCCCCCAGCATAACAGGCCTCGTAATTCATTAAACTGATTTTAGAAAAGAAACGCTCCAAGGGCTTTATACTATCAATCTTTTTTGTTCTGCTAAGCAACGGACGTCTTCCATTAGCCAACATAGACGAGCCATGTAGTAGGGGGCTTAAAGTTCGTGAAGAATTATGTGCTCTGAGACTACCCATTGATGGAACTTGAGAGAGACTGCTGGTGACTAAACGTGGCAACAAAGGTGAGGATTGCAAAAGTGGTGGTGGTGAATGTTCGTTCAAATCCGTCGTCTCGGTAAGCTGGTTGCTCAAACTTTCTCTTAAAATTTCTGCCAATCGATCAATAATCGCATGTGGAAACCACGAATCGGGGGGATACATCGCATCAACCGTGTCGGTGATAAACATCCATTGATGGCTGCACAATAAACAACGCGATTGTTAAAGCACATTTTCATGAGCAAAAATTAAACATAACCAACATTTGAAAATCTTGCGTCTGCAAGACTAATAATAAATCCAAAAATTTTGAGGCCGATAGTGCAAGCAAAAGTGCCCCTGCGTTGTCAGGAATACTCTCAATCATGCCTTCAAAGAATCGAGTCTTAAAGCCAAGACAGACAAGCATGAAATAAGTGGTAAGCTTGTGACAGGAAATGTCAAGTTAAAATTGATAGTACCATCTCTGTAAGAATCACAGGCCAAAAGCTTCCCAAATGTTGGTTGGCAATTCGACATAGTAGGACCCTCATGCACAAGTAAACCTAAAGGATATTGTTATGAACTTTCTATTAACCCTTGCGGCTTTAAGCGGAAAATCACTTACTTCGGCATGAACAATCTCGCCCACGTTAGACCGCAGTAAGTCAACCACTTTTTCTTGAATACTAGGCAGATGGACCAAGAATCGATTGTACTCGGCTGCATATATGGCATAAGTGATTCTTCTTAAGCTCAGTGCCCTCGTTATTGCCTCAGCTTCTTTGTTTGTAAATATGTTAGTCGATGGGACAGTAGATAACCTGCTCAACATCTCAGTGAATCGTTCTTTATCAGTTGTTAATAAAGCCTGAATAATCGGCTTCCAACGCCGGCCTGTTTCTGGAGAATAATTAAAAAATTTGGCATCCGCGAAAGAATCCGCAACATATGTTCGCCATGCACGACTGGCAGCTGAGTGTTTTGTCATTTCAACTAGTAATCCCAACATTATTGTTTCTAATTCGAGAGAGCTAGTAAATAATAATAAGATAAATGTCAGCAACCAGGGGAAAGATGAGCCAACAATAATTTAGAATAATAACAACGCAAACAGCAAGCACTAACCGATTACGTGCCTTCAATGCCGGTGTGACAAGATAATACATTATGTTAACACAGATTGTTTGAAGCTTGTCGGACTCAATTAGAAACCGGCGGCACCCTGGAAGCGCCTTTTCCGACAAAAACAAAGCAATCTAAAAAGCATCAACCACCATAGCAGAAAATGGGCGTCAAGTTGTGTTATACAAAATTTTCCGAAATGTAAGTGAACTTTGCATACCTCTAGTCCTGTAACAGGTTTTTCAAGGTCTAGTTTCCTGTCATCAACCAAAAAGCCCGAAGTAACAACGGGAGATGAAGGAATCTCTTTCTCCGATGTATCTCCCAAGGCTTCGCCTATAGCAAAAGTTCATTTGTTTAAATTTTCAAAATCGATCACGAGAAGACAGGAATAGAGTCAAGAGCGGATGCACAAGCGAAGCCGTTTAAAAACACTCACCATTAACTTCAGGCTTATCTTTGTTTTGCTCAACATATTTTCCAGCAGCCTGGGTTACGGTATCGCACAGCTTAACAAATGTATCCTGAATATCAAAAGTCGATTGTGGTGAGACTCGACAGTCAGTTTATAGCGGTCAAAGGCACTCACCTGAAGGTCCCGCCTCATTCTTCGATCTTCTAAAGCACTAGTTTGACTGATCTTTTCAGCTAAAATAGTGAAGCACCTAAACTAACACAAGTCAATATATGATTTCCGGGAACATATCACCTCCAGAGGACGAAAGAACATACTTGAGTGTAGGAAAAACCTGATTCTTGTTGACTGTTGAATTGGTTGCAACGTCACGAACAAAACTTAAAGACGAGTTCCATGTTTGTACTGCAATGGGTCCTTCAAGCCTACCGGCATAAGATTCTAGAAAGGCAAATAAAACATGTTCCGGTCTATGATATCACTTGAGATCAATCGTACTCGAGGCAAGGACATTGAAACATCCTTAATCCATCAGTTGACAAACAGAGAATGCTTACAAAAAACTAATCAAAGCCGCCCCTCGAACTTTCTCCGTTGTTGCCGAATGTCCAAATACAGCAAGTCGCTCGTATACCATTGAAATAATGGTTTGGGCACTTGGAGCAAGGTGATCCAATAATAAAAACACAATATCTTCGCTTGAAGACTGTTCATCCTACATTAAACATCAGTGAGGATCAGCAGCTCGTTGGTAAGAACGTACAAGGAAAATAAACGCAACTGAAGTATTTGTGGCAATTTCTGATTGCCAATAGTCAATGACAGCTTCAATTATTTCGTTCGGAACAGCTTTGTAGAGCCGTTCAAAGGCTTTCCGAGTACGCAGCTTAACACGGGCCGAAAAGTATTGCATCGAGCTTGATGATTCAGGCTCTTTTTCATTGTGAATGCAATGGGATATACCCCATGCCTTCATCAGGACAAAGACAACATTCCCGAGGCGAATCTGAAAATTTGTTTTTTGCTAAGGAATAAAAGTATCAGTGCATTCTTTCGTTGAAATGTGCTTAGGAAAAAGCTCACGCGGTCTTGAGGTAATTGTTGAGAAGTTTCTGAAGAGCCCAATACATTGAAAACCCCGGCAAACAAACCGCCCGTGGAGTCCAGCAATGGAACTCGCTCAGTGTTGCTTTTGCTCCCACTAGCTTCACCAAGATTTACGTTAGACTCGCCGGCTTCTATTGCCACAATCACTAAACGCTCTATAGCATTTACGAAAATCGAAAATTCTGAATCAGTGAATTCAGATTGCGGCGATTTTCCCTTGTTATCGCCTGCATAGGTTTCCTCAATATTCAATACCAATGAACGTAATCTATTAACCAGTCGATCGATCAAAGGATTGACAACATCGTCTAACGAGCGCCTGATTTGAGGGACAGTCATCAAAAGAAAATCAATCCATTGATGTACAATGGCGGAGTTACTTTGTGAGGTAATGCCATCCCCGACAACAAGAGCAAAAAGTTGAATCAGTGTAAGGTCCACGTGACCAGGCTTGGCTTTCACGAGTGTTAAATCTGAAACTATGGCACTTGACGAAGCGGCTGGTGAGGCAACATTGATAGTGGCGTGGAGAGCGTGCAAAAGTTTGTTTTGTAAATTGTAATCGGAGGTTTTGATTGATATAAGCAGGCGGCAATTAAGAGTTTCTTCGATTGCGACAAGATCTGTTGAAGCAATGTCACCCCGGGATATTAACACCTGCAACATATCAGCTGACGCGGCATGTATATTTTGATTCTGTGAGGACATAGCAGGGGCGAGGTTTGGACTTGGGTCGCTGTTGATGAATCTGAAAAGTGGGGTTAAGATTAAGGGGTCAGATGATTGGTGAAGCGGGCAAGCTATAACTCACAGTAATAGCATTTTAATCAGACCATCTAAATATGACAAAGATTCTAAACCAGCTACGAAAAAAACATGTCGTAAACAAATGAGGCTGATTGCGAAAAGCGCTCTTTAGTATACCTGGTTGTAATAGCTGACGCAAAACAGCATCATGAGAGTGCTTCATCAAGCACGTTTTGGCCATCCTGGTAAAGCCTTGGCCACCGAAACGCACTAGCGTCAATAAGGACTCCAGTGTATGTTGGACAAGGTCTTGGTCAAAGGGATAAATATAATGGTATACTCTGATTGAGCGATCCTCGAGCTCAAGTTCAAATGGCTTTCGTTTTATTTCGCTCGAAAGGAAAACGCCAAAAAGAGGATCCAACACGCTAATCAAAATCAACTTTCAGCTCTGGTTGAGACAAGCACACAAATGATATTCTTCATACCGCAAATAAGATTTAAGACTGCAGCGCATCCATGCTTCTGCGCAACGACGATCAGTTAAATTCGTACTCTTCAAATTATCTAATACTAGCAGCATAGGGATGCGCAAATATGCTCCGGGGAGTTGGCCTTCCTCTTAAATAGAGAAGAGAGAACGCGATGTGTTAAAATTAACTCAACCAAAAGGCGGGGAAATGAATGAGAAAAAAAATACCAGAATATCTCCATAAATTTCCAAAAGCTTCAAAGGCGGCCACCCGGACCAGTTGGTCTTTTGAGGTGAGACGAGAAGAAATTATCGACTCCACGTGTCGGGCTTTGGTCATCTTTTGTAGCTCCCAAATCATCTTTACAGCTTGTAGAAAAAAGGGTGCGGTTTTGCCTTGGAGAAAGTCAAGAAGCTAAGATAAGCGCAAGTATGAATGAAAAATTAGGCTTCGCATCGGAGTTACATTTTTTTGCCTATTAAGTTTTACTAGCTTTAGCCAGTGCAAAAGATACATACTTTGACTACCAGCGAGGACAAAATCATTTGATCATCAAGGGCTAAAGGTGGTTCTATGTGCTTTTTCTCGGCCAAGGATAGCATCACCCTTAAAGCCTTTTCAAATAATTGGAACCCTGCAGCCTAAAAAGCAGCTCAAAATCAATGAAAAATCATATTAAAAGACACCTTACCAAGTGCTTACGTCAAGCTCCAAATCCCTTAATCTCAAAAGCAAAGGACCAATGCTTTGAAGGGGCAACCAATTAATAACCACTTGGTGCGCTGTTGTGCGAATAAAGGCAAGCAAGGCTTCTAAGACCGTTAGGGAAGCATTCAACATTTGTGAACTAGACTCGGCGGACAGATTAGCCGCCACTCGGGTAACAATTCGCATGATGGCTGACAAGGCATTTGAGTAAAGACTTGAATCTCTAAGGAGTGATAGATCAGCTGCGTCTACTTCTTTAAGATTTTCTGCTGAATAAAAACGGCGAGCAAGGGAGAGACTTGAGAATTCAAAATTTGGTTTCCCAAACGTAAGATTGGTGTCGAAATTCTCAGAGAGCTCTTGCAATAAGGCCGTGGTAACTTCCAAAGCATTTTGAATTAAAGCAAATGAGTGCAAAGAGTCAGTGGTGGCTGCATCCACAATATCGATTAACGCATATGCTACTAGCGGAATATGAATCCGGAGGTGCTCTTCATCGTGTATGCGAAATGTGGTGATAATGAACTTAATTAAATCGAGACACTTGTGAGGAAAGGATGAATCAGATACACATCATTGCCGGGAGGTGAAAAACTTGACCTACGTCTTCATTTGCATTGTGGTGGATTATGTAATTATTGACGGTTTCAAATAAACTTTTCCAGGTTATAAAGGGGTCGAGTGAATCAAATAGCATGTTCGCAGTTAGTAAAAGCTAATGTTTCAAAGATTGTCAGCCACTCGAAAAAAATAAACTATAACACAAAGTAAAAAAATACTAAGAGCTAACCTCGTCTTGCGTATCTTGAGGTGTTAAAACATCTTTCAACGCTCTGAAAGCGTCTAGTACCAGCACTTTGGTTAACGGCACTCCAATCTCCCATTTGTCTAAGAGAGCAATATATATCTTAAACGGTCGTTGGCGCTCCACCACAACATTTGCATATTCCGCCTTCATGTCTTCACGTAACGATTCAGCAACCAATTCTAAGCCGAATTCAAGAAAATAAGTTAAAGGTTGATTTAATACATCTTCAGGAGCAGGTGAAGGTCCCAATAGCCAGGTATAAAGTCGGCGGCTGAGCGATAAATCACGGCGAAGAACAACCCCTAAGGCCGCACGAGTTAGTAGTAGTTGATCATGATGCCTGGCATCACTACAAAACAAAAGGAAATCCGTCAACTTATTTGAGCTTGAAGATGATGATTAGGGGATAAGAATCATTGGTATAGTCAACTACTTAATGCGACATACCTACGAAATCCAAAACTGTCCAACTTGAGGTTAGTCAAGAGTAAATCCAAAATACCACGTTGCACAAGGATATTGGCATCTTCGAGAGCAGCCGAATAACCCCTAATCATTAATCCGACGTCTTCGCCCACAACGGGTGTTATGCTCGCTTTATCATTCAATGGAGGTATACGGCGACTCAAAAAGTTGATGGCTGGAATTCTATATCCAGGTCCTGCAATTAAGACTAACCAAAGGTTTTGAAGGAAAAAGGGCAATGAGACAGTACCAGATAACCGACCCAGGAGTGAGCAAACATGATCAAAATGTTCGCCAGTTTCCTCTTCTAGGCCAGGGAGAAGTGCCAGTATGAAAGCTTTCATAGCTGGGCGAAGATCTGATTGCAATGGTAAATAAAAATTTTCAAATAGTTTGAGCACAATTGGCTAAGACCAATCCACCAAGAATCGAAAAAATAATACTATGTAAGCCAAATCTTTTAGAGGAAGCATTAAGAGGTGAGATGATCATATGAAATTTAAAGGCTTCGTACTCAACTCGTACCGCAGTAGCAGCGTACTGAAAAAATGGAAATAAGCCTGCACTCCAAACTTGCAAGTCCCTTCTCAGACCGTCTGGACCAATGGTTGTAAGGATATAGCCATAGACATCCAAAGCACGTTGATGAACACCTTGAGGAAGAGCTGGATTGAGGCACTGGCTTAATCTCTTGGCAATGGTCAGTTTGTGTGGAATGATGGGATAGTGCGGGTGTGATTGAAGAGTTTTAAGCAACTTGGCGAGAAAAGTGATAAAATCTGCCCATTCATTGACTTGATCAATCGACAACAAAGTCCGTTCTACCAAGCTGGCGTACTTGCGAAATTTTGAGTCGGATGCCAAGGCTATGCTTCAAGCGAAAAGTGTCAAGAATTTTAGTGAACCACAATCAACAAACATCTACTTCTTTTACGAAAGATCCCAGAGAAATATTGGCAACAAGCTGAATAAATGTACCTTTTTCTTGACCGCTTGCAATCCAATCGTCACGAGCCCTTCTTCCAACGCTAAGAGCTCTTCCAGATTTGATCTCACCTGTCTTAGCAAACGCACTTGTTTTATCAACCGAGGCTGAAAGTGGAGAAGCATAAGATTGATTTGAAGCTTGACGTAACGAAGCAAAGGACGATGTAGGATGAAGTCCACCAGGGTTGGCGATGGACGATCGAGGAGGTACTTTTGAGGACGAAGATGATTCTGTCTGGTCAGAGCTCATCACGGCGGCCAGCGAAGAGCGGCTTCAACGAAGATAACCTCGACTAAGTTGAAGAAGTTCGTTTGACAATGACAAGAGTATCGCTAAAAGCGGTAATTTGTCGCGGTCAACAGGTCAAATTTCGGGATCTGATCACCGCTCGGCTGACAAAGCAGGATTGGTGGCGAGACTTTTTTAGCGTCGCCAATCAACGGGTGTTGGCGACAATGGCGCGCCTTTCCATGTAAAAAAAATGCTTCATTGCCACAGAAAAAACTGACCAAGAAGTACATAACAGATTCCCTTGAATTGGAAATGAGGCAATCATTAATACAAAACAGAAGCTGAAAAATAAAAAGCCATCATCTGAAAGGTACTTTTGCAAACACTTGATGTGGCTCTCACTCAGCTTCGGGAACAAAGTTACCAGTTGAAATGCCTGCATCAGTTTTTTCAATTTCTCTCATGGTATGGGAGGTTCCCAATTTTTTTGCCTCAAAGAGCTTAATTAATCTCTGGTTTTTTAAAGCACTATGGTACATGAGACATGGTATTTTGGCTCACCATAAACCCATATTTTCCCTCCTAAGTCCTAAATTTCTTCCTTAAAAATCACAACTATCTTAGAAACAGGCTTATCCCCAATGCTTTCTGAAGATTCATACATTTTGAAGTTAAAATGAAAAACTCCCCATCAATCTACTGATCAATTATAATTTCTGTTAATATGTCATAATACATTCAACATCACCTAGATCATAATCCCAACTTCAAAAGTAAAAAAATTCTGAGAAATAATCAAGATCTATTCTCAAGCATGATATCTTGAAAGAAATATTAGCCAATGCCACAGAGACTAAAACTTGTGAATATATTGACATTTATATACAGGTATTGCATGAAATTTATTAAAATCAATACCTCAGACCATTCAGATTTTGTATCTATCTATATATCTTGAAAGCAGAAAAGCTACAAAGTATCCCTCAGAAAAATCTTAACCAGCTATGGTGTAAATATTATCAATAATTTTTTCTTCAATATTTCTCATTGAAAATTATCATATATTTTCCAACAACTCAAACTATCAGAAACATGACCCATAATTTCAGATAGAAGTTTAACTTTCAAGACTTATACCCAATGAGAATTATGAATCAGCTTGGAAGATTGGTGACCTCCTTGGTATTGGAAATGGTGCATTTGTACTATATTCACAAAAGATTAATTTCATAATTAAATAAGTGTGAGGACACATATATCTCATGGCTCCATGAGAAACAAAGGATTGAAGCAAATTAAGTGATGCAAGATGAAGGTTTCCCAGGCTATGTGGGCTTTATTGATTGTAATCTTGTTAAATTATTTGAAAGGACATCAAATGAGAGGAAAATTCATTTTGATAAATAAAAATTATTTATTTCTTTGAGATTTATTAAAGCTCAAATATAAATTATCATTCCTTCTAATAAAGTGGATATTTGGGGTTAAAAATAGTTTCATTTTAAGTTACTCCATTTCAGTACAGTTATTGTTTCATGTAAATAAAGATTTTATTTATTTTTATGTAGGTTTTATAATATTGGTAAATTCATCCAGTTTATATTGAAATATCTTTTAGCTAACTAAGCATATGCAAGCTCAATAATTATTGTACCAGAATAAAAAGGAAATTTGACTCAAAAGTCTGACAGAACTCTATTCAGATTTTATATTGAAAGATCAAAGTTGATAATCAAAAATTTAATTGGAATAATAAAGGGTTAATGGTTATCCCTGGGAGGAGTGCAAAATATAATTAAAAATATCAATCAGGTAAAATTGTTTATCAATTATTTGTAAGCTGTTCAACTCTGCATACCCTATTGGATCAAACTGGTTATTAATTAAAATATATTTCTGAAAAGAATGAACAAATTGGATGATGAAGCAGACCATATCTAATAAACAATTCGAAAATCATTAAGATGTGGTAGAAAGTCAAGTTATTTATATTGGAATTGATTTCAAGTATCAATTCAAATTAAAAAAATACTCCAAAATGAAAGCTTCAATATCTTTGGGAATTCAAACTGTATTTCAAAATTTAATTCAAAAAATTATGACAACTTACTGTTTGAAATAATTATCATGAAAAAAAGAATTTTTAGATTGTAATATGAAGAAATTACATCGGAAACTATTTAGATGTAGAAGAAATTATATACAAAATTGAATTTTAAAAATAATTATTTGACTATAAAGTCTTTCCTTACTTAAGTCATTTGAGGATATTGAAATCTTTTTGGGATAATTTCATTGAAATTGATAGTATGAAAAAGTTTCTAATATTGAAAACATTGGGGTATAGAGTGAAATGTTGAATTTTTCCAGAACACTACACAACTTGGTAGAATATATGATATTTTCCAACTAGGTAAATATCTCAGTTATCATCAGAAGCCGAGAAAAATTCATCAAATAAATAATGAGGTTTAAGGTAAAATTTATCTGTTTTTTGATGTATGGGAAAGGAAAAAAAATGCAGGTTCTTATGAGAAATTCTGGAATTGGAGGAAGGTATAGAAGTTATCAAGAGTATTAGTCAAATTATTATAAAAATATTAATCATCAAGGAATTCAGAAAAATTAAACTCTTGAAAACCAGCACCATCAAGGCTCAAAATTTTCATTTTATTTTGGTGATGACTTATAGAGAAATTTTTTTGGAGTAATAATTGATAATTCAAAGTACCTTCTTTATGAGAGAAGTGGCTCTCTGATATTGAATGAGATTTACTGAGATAGTCTTGTAGAATAAATACCAATCAATAAATACTTGTACATCTCTTTGTGGATGCGAAAAAATTTCATATATAGAGCCATTAATCTTGTCTAACTGGTTCACCTTTCCAAGGATTTATGAATTTTTGAGAAGGAAATTTGAGAGTAACTGATTTTCATCTGATGGAAAGGATTTAATTCAATACCTGAAAAAACAGCCTCTGACAGAATCTTAGGTGATTTATCATGAAGAAAATCAAATAGATGGCTAATGGTGTAGAAGTTTTTTTATATAGTTTGGGAATTAAGATTACTTATTAATCCTAAAAGGTTAAATCTCATTTCTTGTATTGTAATTTTTGGGAATGGGGTTTAAGTGATAATTACATAATAATTTGAATTTGAGATTAAATTCAGTTTCTATGTTGGGTTTCATTTATTATGCATATTTCTTGGGATTATTGAAGTTCAATAACAATGATATGTTTTCCTTTTAATGGGGAATATTTCTTATTTAAAAAATCAATGTATCTTACACATGATAATAAATTAATTTCCTCATATAGAACAAGATTATACAGAAAATAGGAAAATATGGTTTTTAATGTTTTGCATTTACAAAGGTCAATTATCAAACAGCAATTTTTAACAATTTCAATATGATCAACAATAAAATTATTTCTAACATGGTTAAAAAGTAGAGAATAATTTAAAATAGGTGATTGAAATATCTAATTGATGGATCTAACAGTGTTTAAGCTAGTTATAAAAGGAAAATAAAAGATGGGGAAAAGTAGACATTCTTCTATAGCCACCAATATTCTGCCTTGAAAAGGAAAATTCACTCTAATAAGTCATGAGAAAAACACTTAAAGAAGAAAAGACAATTAGGGCATTATTTAACCCTGGCTTAGACCAAAAATGGCTGATTTTAGCCATTTTAGTCATTTAAACCTGTCTGTAAGTGTAAGGTTTGACTATGAAACAATAAGTAAAAATTACTAATATTTTACTTATTGTACTATGAATGGCCTTATAAATGAAATGAATAAGATAAAAATAATTATAGTAATAAAGAATTATTATAATTATGGCGTAAAAATAAGTATATTATCAATAAAATATGATAATATAATTTATATTAGAAAATATAATATAAAATAATTAATATATTTCATGGCACTTTATTATTGTTACAAACAAATAATAAAGGTGTAAAAAATTGTTTTTTATTAATAAAAATCAATTAATAACAATAATATTACCAATATTAAAGTTATAAATTAATATAAATACTATTTATATTAATTAAAGAATTATTAAGAGAATAATATAGAGAAAATTATTATAATAAGAGAAGATAACCTACTTTTAATACTTAATATAATAATTTTGAGATATTTTACGCCAAATAATGTAAATACAACTTATCCAAATTGTATTTACAATAAAAAATAGAGAAAATTACAAATAATCTTGATTTTTATGTGGAAATGAGTTTTAGAGAGATTTTTAAAAAAAACAATTAAATAAATGATTTAATCATGTCAAAATTGATGATTATAATAAGATGATCTTTGGTCTTTAATAATATAAAAGTTTTATATATAAAGAATAAAGATATTACCTTTTTAATTGTATTGATTTAATGTTTTTGATGCGTCTGAGGGGAAAACAGAGTAAAAAGAGCTCTATTTATATTAAATAACTCCCTCTTAGAGTCCAACAGGCTTCTAGTAGACATGTACTGATCATATCCACTGGAATTGATCAATATTGTAAGGTTTGGTGATGATTACATCATTATTATGCCATTATTTAGAGTTATCACTATAACTCTAAGTTTGATGACCTCAAAGGCTTGGAAGAAACCCAAATTTAGTGGATTTTATTAGTTTTAATCATAAACTCATATTATTCACCAATTTTATTACTTATATGACTGTTAAACTTAATTTAAGGCTACAGTGAGTGATCATAAATGATCAAATTAAGCTCAAACTTTGATCCTTAATAACTTTTAAGATTTACACACTAAAGAAATTCAGAGAGCGAATTCTAATAGCTTGGAATAACCTCATTATGCTGTCAAGAGCATTTCATCACATCATCAAAACTCTATTTTTGATGATTTTTCTTGTAACTCATCTTTTCTGTCAAAATTTAATATTTTAAACTTCAAACAATGATTTCAAGGGGTTATACCTTGAATATTATAATAAAAAATACATCATTCCTCACTCATGAACTAGTAGAGTCCAACTGTCCACTCTTTTTTAAGTTTGGACCACTTTCACAACAAAGTGGTCAACAGCTCTGTTGATTTTAATCAATAATTCCTTACAGATTTTAACCTTGCTTATAACTTGTGAAATAAACTTCATTTCTGTATTCCTGCAGTAATTACGTGATGAATTTATTTTTGGTTCATCACTCTATCATGCATAATTCAAGAGATATTAGCTAAAATCCTTGAATATATGCATTGACCAAAAAAGTGCATATATTCAGGTTAATTCCTTAAGTATTGATTTTGAAGCTTAGCTTATTAATTGTTTTATGTGTGAATCTTTATGGAGAATCAAATGGTACCATTTATTTTACATTGAGTTTCATTGGTTTCTGAAATAAATAAGGATTTGTGTTTTTTATAAGGTATTATTACTTATAACTTATTAAATATTGACTTTACAGATATGCCATAAAAATGGTATATGTGTATTTTAACATGGGGAATCCAATGAAATAATTGTTTTCACATGTTTATTCATTGGCTTTTAAGTTAAACCAAGTTTTATACCAATTTAAGGTATTTTTGTAGTTTTAAGGTACTTATTTTTAATGTATAATTATATTGAATATTTCTTGTGACATTTTTGGGTATGTGGTCATATATCAAAGGTTCACATTCCCTACCACCAAAAGAGGTTGTAACACAATCTGATATGTGTAATTAGGGTATCTTACACTGTCCTACCTCTTCAATAGACTTTGTTAGTATTGAAGTTCAATAATGCTTAACTTTTTTATTTTTCAGGCTTTCTTTCATGTCTGAACCTTCTTAGTAGTTTATCAGCATTTGTTATATCTTTCTCAAGTAGCCATTCATCTTCTTGAGTTGAATTTCTATACCTTACAAGGTATTCCCTTTCTTTTTTGTTTCTTGTCCTTCTTTCTTTAAGGACTTTTACTATTTTCTTTTCCTCTCCTTCTTCCAAGGGGGGAATTTCAAGTGGGGGTTTATTTATTAGTGGAAGTAACTCCTTGTCACTTGAACTGTAAGGCTTTATCAGACTTACAGGGAAAGCTGGGTGTTTGTTCATTAGTTCACCTGTGAGTTCCAATTGCACAGCATTGGGTCCATGAATGGCTTTTATCATAAATGGTCCTGCAAAGGAATCTTTTAATTTGTTTGGGCCTTTTATGTTATTGAAATTAAGGGTTGATACTAGGACCAAGTCTCCTATTTTTAAATCAGGTGGCTTATGACTTTTATCCCATCTTTCTTTTGCATATTTGAAAGAGTCTTGCATACATCTGTTTGCATGGTGTCTTGCTTTTTCAAGCATTATCTTAAAGCTGCTTGCTGTTGGATGTATATCCACTAAGTCCTTTTTGAGGGTATCATAAGGAAGTCTTGGATTCCAACCTTTTTCTAGCATTGCTGGTGTTTTGCCAGTAGAAGAATGGATTGATGTTTTGTATGCCAGTTCAAGAGCTGGTATTAGTGTACACCAATCATGGGTAAAACCATCAGAATCTTTGAATTCTATCCCATAAGCACAAAATCTTCTGATCATGTCCTCTAAGGTCTGTATCATTCTTTCTGCTAAACCATCAGTTTGAGGATGGTAAGCTGTTGAGAATGATCACTTTGTCCCAAACAAGTTATGGAGATTTGTCCATAATGTTGAAGTGAACTTTGGGTCTCTGTCACTTATAATATTCTGAAATAAGCCTGTATGGCTAATAACTTTATTCCATATCATTATGGCTGTGTCCATAGCTGTGTCATCTTTATGACATGGTAGGAACATGGGAGTTTTGATATACCTGTCAACAAATACTAGGCATGCATTATAGCTTCTGTCTCCTCCTGGAGGTAATGCTGTTACCCAATCCATATGAACTATTTCCCAAGGGGATTTTGGTTCTTGGATTTGGATCATAATTCCAAATTTCTTTCCTGTGGCTCTGTTGAATTTTTGACATCTGTCACAGGTTTGGCAGTATTCTATAACATCTTTCTTCCAATTTGGCCACCAAAAGCAGGTTTTCACCCTCTCTAGTGTCCTATCTTCTGAAAGGTGTCCAGCTGCAACACTATCATGACACTCATGTAAAATAGTGTTTATAAGGTTTCTATCTGTTAAGGCCATAACACATGTGTGTTTTGTTCTATGGTAAAGGATTCCATCAAGGAGGTGGAATCTTCCTTCATCATATGCCTTTTTCCATGTTTCATCTAGTTTTGATGAAAGTGATGGGTCTTTGCAGTCTTTCATCAGAAGTTGGCTTAAGATATGGCAATTTTTGTCTATCTTATAGCTTTCTTTAACTTGGTTAAAGAATTCTGTGCCAATGTCTGTAACACATATTCCTTCTATATGGTGTTCTTCTTGTGGTACCCATGCTGGATTGTAAGGGGTATTTGCTAGAGCCCATCTGCTAAGACCATCCGCATTTTTATGAATATTGCCAGATTTATGAACAATAGTCATATTTCCTCTATATTCCTGGATAGCAATTTTCCATCTCAGCATATGTCTATTTGGAGTTTTCATATTTAATAGATATTTTACAGCATTAAAGTCTGTAATCACATCAAATACTGTTCCATCTAAATAGTAATGTAATTTTTCTAAAGCCCACACTAAGCAGAGGTATTCCATTTGGCTTGCTCCATATCTTGCTTCTGTTGGCTTTATCTGTCTTGAAATAAAACAAATTGGTCCTTCCACTGGTTTATCATTGAAAATTTGTGTCTGGTGTAGTGCAGCACCCAGTCCTTCTCCACAAGCATCAATGTACAGCTTGAAGGGTAGTTTCCAGTCTGGAATTAGAAGAAATGGGGCATTTGTTAAGGAATTTTTCAATTCTTCATATGCCTTGACTCTTTCCTCTGTCAATTAATAGTCTGTTTGTTGGTCACATAGCTTATACAAGGATTTAGCACTTTTTGCAAAGTCCTTTATATGCTGTCTATAGTAACCAGCAAATCCTAGAAATGATTGCATTTCTTTTTTGGTTTGAGGCATTGGTTTAAGTAGTACTGCTGCTACTTTATTCTTGTCTATGCCTAGACTAAGTCCAGATACAACATGTCCTAGTGCTTTTAATTCACTGTATGCAAAATGACACTTCTTCAAGGAAATTTTCATATTCACTTGGACTATTTTTTGTAGTACCCTTTCTAGTCTTGTAAGGTGATTTTCCCAAGTTTCTGAGCAAACTATGATATAATCAATATAGATAATTAACCATCCTTCTGACAATTCTTCAGGAAATATGGTATTTATCATTCTTTGATAATGGGAAGGTGCATTTTTTATGCCAAATGGCATTATTAAGTATTCAAAAATTCCACAGTGGACTATTATCCTCAGTAGTTTTTGGCATTGTATGTTAAGACATTTTGATGAAAACCCTTTAAGGCATCCATGGCTGTGATGAACTTAGCTTGTGACAATTGTGTCAATGTCTCATGGATCCTGGGTATTGGATACCTGTCTGGAATGGTATAGGTATTCAGGGCTCTGAAGTCTCCTACCATCCTTGATTTTCCATTATGCCAAGTTATAATGACAGGTGTAGTGACTTCTACCTGTTCATTATGTCCTACCTTTCTTAATACTCCAAGGTCCATTAATTCTTTAATGTGTACCTCTAAGGCTTCTCTAGCCCTTGGACTAGCTGGGTAAGCAGGTCTCCTTAGTAGAGGTGGGTAAGGTTTCTCCACATTAAGAATTATATCCACTTCATGTCCAATTATTGCACCTAGTGGCTCTTTGTCAGTTTCAAAGGCATTTTTATACTTAAATAAGAGGTCAATCAATTTTTCTTTCATTTTTTCTGTTAATTCTTTATTGAATTATGCCTCTTTAAGTTGTTCAGATATAAAAAGTTCCTTTTCTGGAATTTTTTCTTCATTCTTGATAACTGTGATTTGTTTTTTGTTATTTAAGAAGCCAAACTTTTGTCTTTTGTTGTCTCCTATGGTAAAATAGCTATCCTTTTGGTTGGAGATATCTATACCATAAATTGATAAGTAGTCATTCCCAAGTATGAAGTGATTACTAGTACAGTTGTCCATTACTACAAACTCTACTTTGATTCTGACACATTGTGAGGGATGAGGAAAAATTAGTGTTAAATCAATTATTCTAAGGGGCTTCATGCTCTCACTTGCACTACTAAATTTGAAACCTTTTATTGGCATAAGTTTTTCTTGCCAGTCTGGGACAATGGTTTTTAAATAACTTTTACCAACACAGGTGCAATATGCTCCTGTATCTAAGTTAACTTTTCCTTCTTGGTTATCAACCATAACAATACTTATACTTGATTTTCCAGCTGTATATCCCATTCCTCTTGCAGGTTTGATCCTATACATTTTGGCATCTTGTATGTTTGTCAGGTTTGTGTCAGATGTCCCAACTTGTGGTAAGTTTGAGTTAACATCCAGTACTTCATAGATTATATCAATATTATTAATTTGTGCATTAATTATATTGATTTCATCACTTTCAGAGCTTTCTGACTCTTCTGTCTCTTTTTCAGAGTCAGATTCCTCTTCTTTGTCATTGTGGTTTTCTGTTTCCACAATTTCATTAATCTTTGCCTTTTTAAGGCAATTATTGGCTGAGTGTCCAATACCTCCACATTTATGGCATTTTCTTTTCTCATTATTGTTGGATGTATTGGGCTTGAAGGATTCTTTTGATTTATCTTTTTTGATAAATGGTTTATTTGGGCTTTTAATGTCCAATTTCTTCCAAGTCCTGCCAATTTTTGTTCTTGTCACTATGTCTTCTAGTGAACTAATATACTCTTCTGTGGAGCATGGTTCTATACACCTGTTTCTTAGGGCATGTTCTAGCTCTCCTCCACATTTCTTGAGTATTTTCATATGCACCATTTTTTGTGACATTTCTGGGTACAATGCATTAAGTCTTTCAACTTGTTTCAAGAACCAAGTTAAAGGTTTGTCTTTGTCTGGGTCAAAGAAAGAATTTTCAAATGCATTTTCTATTTTGTACCTCCAGGCATCATTAGCCCACTTGGTGATTATTTCTTGTTTCCACCAAGACCAGGTATTTTTGCCATTTGTTTGCCTTATGCCATAATACCATCTTTTTGCAGATTTTTCAAACAATGAATGTAATCTTGCAGTGATTAATTCATCTGGTATGGCATAATATTCTTGTAGCATGTCAATTTTTTTGATAAATGACATGTGGTCATATTCACCTTCTCCTGTGAATGTTGGCCATTCTTTCAATTGAGGTGCTTCCTTCATTAAGACTTGGTTATTGTATCGGTGACTCAAGTCTGTTATGAATGGATTTGTTAATTCCTCTTTTGGTTTAACAGGGCTTCTTATGTGAGAAAATGGTGTTGATAACTTTGGAATATTTAAATTAGCCTCATTAATTTTATCCATTTTTTCAGTAATAAGCCTTATTTCACTTTGAATGTCATATTTCAGATGCATTCTTGCTTCATCACTCTTTTCCACATGGTCCAAAAGTAATTTTTGGTGTGATGAAGTCTTTTCTTCAGATTTTTCTACATAAATACTTAATTTGTTTAATTTTTCTGTAAGATTGTCAATACTCACATCATAATTGATTGTCAAAGTTTTTTCTTTGATATCACTTATGTATTTATACAACTCTTGTTGTCCTTGTATTAATTTCTGAGTATTGTCAATTAATACTTTTGGTTTATTATCTTCAATCATAAATTTTATGTTATCAATTTCTTTCTTATTTTGTGCAGCAAGTTTTCTTAAAGATGATAAACTGTTATTTATTTCTTGGAAAGATAATAAACTATTTTTAATGTCTTTAAGAGGTAAAATACTATTTTTAAGCTCTGTTAAAGTATTTACAACATCAGGAGACAAGGTTATTTCTTTGGGAAATGGGGTTGTCTCATTCTTTTTTCCTCTTTGTCTTTGAATTACATCAAAGTTCTGGCCATGTTGAAGACATTGTCCATGGCATCTTTTTGGATCTTGGGGATCCTGTAGCTTGGGGAATATGGTTTTCTCCAATTCTTTTTCTTGTTCTTCTTCCCTTCTTGGGGAAGTGGGTTGACTTGGGGCTTGCTGGTAGAAGCTACTGGGGCTTCTTCCTTGGTTGCCTCCTTCTTTTTGGCATGATACTCCTTGATCTTTTTGATTTGAGGTTTGGATAATAGTGGATTCCATCCATTGGAGTATCTCACTATTTTCTCCTCTTTGAGGAGCTTTTTCAGGATGTGCCAGGAGTTCATCACTCCTTGGTGTATTTGAGGCAACATTTCCCAATCTTTGTCCTTGTACACTGTGTAGTACTGTTTGTATTGGCTCATGTAAATGTCTATTTGAGCCCTCTTAATGTGAGTTGTACCTGTTTGAGTTACTCATACTTAGTTCCAATTCAGGTTCAGATATCATGGGCATTTCTGGGACTTGCCTTTGGGATAAGGTACTTCCTTGTGTGGATTCTGTTCCACTGGGGATATTACCCTTCCTTTTCCCTTTTGAAGAATCAATTCTACCTCTGAGTCCAGCTCCATCTGATTGTATGGAGTATTGGGAGCCTCTTCTGATAGTCATATTATAAGAGAAATAAGAAATAAGAGGATTTCAGAACAGGAATTTTCTTATGGCAATTTATAAATGAGGTACTCACCTTCAGAGTCCTGAATGGTGGGTCCTGGAAAGTCCAATTTCTTGGCTTTCTTTCTTTTGGTAATTATTGGTGTTGGAGAACTTTGACAAGTTTCTTCCACCAATCTTTCAACAGCGGTTTGGTTGTCTTCAAACACTAAAAAATACAAATAAATATAAGTCTTTTATATAAAAGTGTTATTTTTGGTAAGATATGGCAATTTTCCACGTAAATATTGCTTTCATATCTTTTTTTATAGAAAAAAAAATGAAATTAAAATGAATAAAATAACTTTTTTATTGGATTTTAATATTTTTATTTTTAAAGAATAAAATAAAAATGAATATGATTCTTTTTATAAAATTATTTTTAATTTATAAAATATCTTTTTTAATAACTAGATTCACTCAAAGAAAGTTTTTGCAAGTCTAAGGATGTGAAAAACCATGTGTAAGACAGTACAGTTGCTTTCCAAATGCCTCAATAGCTTTTAAAATCAATAAATATAAAATTATTATAAAATTAATTATTGGATAAGCCCAATTAGAATCTTTTTAAAGGTCTTTTAGAGTAAATATCACCACCAGGCCCCCAAATGTAAGGTTTGACTATGAAACAATAAGTAAAAATTACTAATATTTTACTTATTGTACTACGAATGTCCTTATAAATGAAATAAATAAGATAAAAATAATTATAATAATAAAGAATTATTATAATTATGGCGTAAAAATAAGTATATTATCAATAAAATATGATAATATAATATAATAAAATAAATATATTAATATAAAATAATTAATATATTTAATGGCACTTTATTATTGTTACAAACAAATAATAAAGGCGTAAAAAATTGTTTTTTATTAATAAAAAACAATTAATAACAATAATATCACCAATATTAAAGTTATAAATTAATATAGATACTATTTATATTAATTAAAGAATTATTAAAAGAATAATATAGAGAAAATTATTGTAATAAGAGAAAATAACCTACTTTTAATACTTGATATAATAATTTTGAGATATTTTACGCCAAATAATGTAAATACAACTTATCCAAATTGTATTTACAATAAAAAATAGAGAAAATTATAAATATTCTTGATTTTTATGTGGAAATGAGTTTTAGAGAGATTTTTAACAAAAACAATTAAATAAATGATTTAATCACGTCAAAATTGATGATTATAATAATATGATCTTTGGTCTTTAATAATATAAAAGTTTTATATATAAAGAATAAAGATATTACCTTTTTAATTGTATTGATTTAATGTTTTTGATGTGTCTGAGGGGAAAACAGAGTAAAAAGAGCTCTATTTATAGTAAATACCTCCCTCTTAGAGTCCAACAGGCTTCTAGTAGACGTTTACTGATCATATCCACTGGATTTGATCAATATTTTAAGGTTTGGTGATGATTACATCATGATCAAACCACATTACATCATTATTACACCATTATTTAGAGTTATCACTATAACTCTCAGCTTGATGATGTCAAAGGCTTGGCAGAACCCCAAATTTCGTGGATTTTATTAGTTTTAATCATAAACTAATAGTATTCACCAATTGTATCACTTATATGACTGTTAAACTTAATTTAAGGTTACAGTGAGTGATCATAAATGATTAAATTAAGCTCACACTTTGATCCTTAATAACTTTTAATATTTACACGCTACAGCAATTCAGAGAGTGAATTATAATAGCTTGGAATGATATTATTATGCTGCCAAGAGAATTTCATTACATCATTAAAACTCTATTTTTGATGATTTTTCTTGTAACTCATCTTTTCTGTCGAAATTTAATATTTTAAACTTCAAGCTATGATTTCAAGGGGTTATACCTTGAATATTATAATAAAAAATACATCATTCTTCACTAATGAGCTAGTAGAATCCAACTGTCTACTTTTTATCAAGCTTGGACCACTTTCACAACAAAGTGGTCAACAGCTCTGTTGATTTTAATCAATAATTCCTTACAGATTTTAACCTTGTTTATAACTTGTGAAATAAGCTTCATTTCTGTATTCCTAAAGTAATTACGTGATGACTTTATTTTTGGTTCATCACTCTATCATGCATAATTCAAGAGATTGTAGCTAAAATCCTTGAATATATGCATTGACCAAAAAAGTGCATATATTCAGGTTAATTCCTTAAGTATTGATTTTGAAGCTTAGATTATTGATTGTTTTATGTGTGTATTTTTATGGAAAATCCAATGGTACCATTTATTTCACATGTTGTCTCATTGGAGTTTGTAATAAATAAGGATTTGTGTTTTTTATAAGGTATTATTACTTATAACTTATTAAATATTGACTTTACAGATATGCCATAAAAAATGGTATATGTGTATTTTACCATGGGGAATCCAATGGTATAATTTATTTTACATGTTTATTAATTGGTTTTTAAGTTAAACCAAGTTTTATACCAATTTAAGGTACTTTTGTAGTTTTAAGGTACTTATTTTTAATGTATAATTATATTAAATATTTCTTGTGACCTTTTTGGGTATGTGGTCATATCTCAAAGGTTCACAGTAAGTCTCCATAGCTGTAATATGTGTATATGAAACCGTTGATAATATTACTATTAATAAAGAGAACTATGACTTTTCTTATGAAATATAATAATAAAAATTATTATAAACAAAATCAAATAAATAAATAATTAATAGATTATTTCTTTTACTTTTTATACACTACTAATGATTATAACAGTAATCAGTAATTGTCTACAAGATTCAATTATAAGAATTATTTAATAATAACACTTCTTTATTAAAATGATAAAATTATTTTAATATATAATTATCTTTTTCAAGAATAATCATAAATATAATTATTGAAGAAAACTAATACTAGAGAAAAACTTCAAGAATTAATTAAAACCACTCACTAATACTCCAATGACCATTGGAAATATTTGGTAGAGAGCTTTTCTGGATAAATTGTGGATTTGAAGGATAAAAATTTAATTTAGGACAGTATTAAAAGAGATTAGAGCTTATTTCTATTATTTCACGTCTTTGTTTTTGATTCTGAAAGATTAAAACACTTAAAAAAAGATTGAACTAATGCTTACTTCTTGGTAATAAAGGTATAATTGGATAATAAGATGATTTGGAAAAAACAGCAAGAGGAGGCCTCTTTTAAGTAAATAACAGCTAAAAGAGGCATTTCATTGAGAAAACTGAAAAAAAAATTGACTGAAAAAGCAATAATTTTTTTGGATTATTGATTGCATCATCTGTTGTCATGTATAATTATCATAATTACTTGATTAAGGCTTTTACATGACTACCAACCCATTTATGGTTAAGAATAAAAGGAGTAACAGCTGTAAATATTATTTTATTTCAAAATAAAGATAAATTTTTGAAAGTTGTCAATTTTAATGGAAATTTCATCACAGGTTGTATTTTCTGTGAATTTTGGAAGATTCAGTGTTTCACATGAGATAATCAAAAATGGACTGTAAGTAAAACTTTTGATTTTGCTTATTAAACTGAAATTATTTTTGGATTATTTATGGATCATACTATTCTACATTGGTCTTGAAAATTTCAGAAACATTCATGAAGACTTGTATTTTTAATGAATTTTTGAATTTTTTACCTTATTTCTATATAGAATTGCAAATATCACATTATAGCAGGTTTCTATGAGGTAAATCAATGGATAATAGCAAAAGAAAGGTTTAAATTACTATTTTAAGGTCAACCCATGGAAAATTATTAAGAATTGATATGGTTACAGGAGTCTAGTTGCGCTTTACCCCCTTGTCACATCAAAATAGCAGCTTATTTGCAATTTTCTTATGATTTAATGAGAGTTGAAATTGGTAACCAAGTTACCAAAAGGCTTTAGTATACTAATTGAGCCATTATAAGACAATGATTCAAGCTTTACAGATATCCATGCCTCAGATGTGTCAGAAGCTAGGTACCCTGGCTCTCTTTGATGTCTTGTCCCCCTTAGCTATTTTCACTTCAAAAATAGTAATTCAGTATTCAAGACTGATATCCACTATGGGTGTACCAAAAATTTGTGTAGGAATACTGCAATTTTAAGTGCCACAAACATGAATAACACTGATGTTAGTGTATGTTTAACATTGTTGCTCTCACATTCCCATTATTTTGGCATGAAATTTAGAAAAAAAAAATCACAATTATTTTATGTGGTATTGATGATGTGGTGTTAAAGTATTTTCCATATTACCACCTCATAGAGTTAATTTGAGCTTATTCACTCTATGAAGATACCCTAGGTAACTTTTGGTTTAGAATCCAAATCTGGCCTCAAATACATGGATCTACTTACTCACAAAAAAGCTATTCATCTTTTCTGAAATCAAAAATGATGAATTTTGGATATATTCATGACTTATGGGTTATGCATAGTTCAGAATTTATTTTGATGATAATTGTGGCCTATTTGGGTATGTAAAATATACCTCAAGGCTCACAATAACACATAAGGATGTGCTTGAGGACCTTTTTAAGAACTGAAAATGGCATTTGTGAGGTTTGGAATAATTTAAGGGCTGTTTTATCCTGTTGGAAATAGTTAAAACAGCCCTGGTTGGTATCAAGCCCTCACCATAAATTGAGGAACAGATCCTGTAATTCAATTCCAGGCCAAAATTGTTGAAATTGTGCATGAATTTGGACATATAATGACTTTCAGAAAGGAGTTTGGGGGATTCTGGCACCTTTTGAGCCAAGATCCCTTTCCCCCTAAAATTTTAACCTTCCAATTTATTTATTTTTTCAATTACTCTTCATCTATCATTCTTGGAATTTGACACATTGAGTTAAATTGAAAATAACTGTACTTATCAATTCATGATAATTAAATTTAAGTTTACTTATGTAATAAATGTTCAAATTTTGACTTTCCAATTGAAAATACTTCAATTCCTCATAATATCTAAACTACACATCACACCTCAATTTTAACACAAAAATTGATGGTTAAGACCACAGGTGGTGTGAATTAAAGTAAGCTTTTGAGTTTTTCAAAATTTCATACAGAAAATAATAATAAATTGATTTAATCTTATTGAGAGTTGAGTTAATGAAATTTCAAATACCAGTGATAACACCTGAGATTTGATGAGAAATACAATGGTGGAATAATTTTCATAAGCTTATCTATTGTAACAGAAGAAATAATAATTTTTAGTAATTATTTTCCAAAAAAATATTTTATTTTTGATATTCTTGTTAAAATATTATTTTTACTTGATTATTTCAAGTAAAAAAATATTATTTACATTTTTTGTTTGGTTTTTCTATTTATGTAAACTTATTATTGTTTATATTCAAAAATAAAACCCTAAATATTTGATTTTCATATTGGTGGTATTATGGGTACATTAAACTACCTTTAAAGCTCACAAAAATTACAAAGGTAAAAAAGGGAGACTTATAGTCAGAAAAAGGGTTTAAGCAGGATCTTATAAATACTATTCTTTCTGCAAAAAATACTAAGGTTAAAAAATGAAGAGATTAGATAGGATAAAAAAATCATTTAATAAAAAACCAGATATTATTATAGACATCAAGATCCATGATTATAATCCATTCTTATTGAGCTAAATCTGTTAGAATTAAAATAATTATCTAATGATTTAGTGAATACAGAAACTATAAAAAAGAAGGTCAGAAGCAAATTTGGAGTTAGTTTCCAAAAAGACTTTGAGAGGTTAAGATGAAGAAATAAAAAAGTGAATTAATATTGATATAAAGCCCTTTTTATAAGCTAGATATACTAATGAGGAGAAAAAGAGTCTTAAAATCTAAGAAAAGGGGTGAAATTATCTTTGTAAAAACCATGATTATTCATGAAAACTAGAGTTCTAAAAAATGAAGAGATTGAATTATATGAATCAAGTGAGTTTTAAGACATTGTGTGGTTAGTGTATATTTCTCTAAAAATTAAGAAGTCAAGAAATATGGAGATATTGGATCAGATTAATAAAGATGATTTTTAAAAGCCTAGTTGTAAGTGTAGATTTTTCTGAATCAAAATTCATCCTCTTAAAAGCTATGATTTATGAAAAAATCAAACTATAAATTCTTAATAAGCCTCATAAGGTCCCATAGCTCTGAGGTGGAGTATCCCAAGTTTCCTTTATCGAGTTTCAAGTTTTTTTCTCATAATTAAGGATATTTTATCCACTTATACTTTCAGAATTTTTGGTGGTTTTGAAATTTAGATTATTCAAACTCCCTTTGCAAAATCAACTTCTTTTCTTAAAAGCATAATTATTTCTCAATTTTTCCCTCTTGAAGATGAAATAATAAATTCTTGAGATTTAAAACTTTTAACTTTTTTGAAATTTATGGATTTTTATTTTATCCTTCTTGTAAGGTGTGAATTTAGAAATTTTAGTGAAAATCAAGTAATTTTCCTGTCCTCAAAATTTGTATAAAGTAAAATTTTGTGAGAAAAAGTAATCTTAAGAGTTTCTAAAGCAAAAAAAAGAATTTATTTTTTTGAGCTTATTAGTATAAAAAAGTATTATAAATATTTATTGTTTTACTAAAAATGAAAATTTACCCAAAAATACTTTTAAAGATGAGAAAAGATCTTCAGAGAATAAAAAGTAGAAAAGAGTCTTTGAAAATATAATTAAAGAGGAAAAACACCCAAAAGTGAACAGGGTGAATTCCGAAATAGAGTTAAAAGGCTAACAAAAAAACAGATTACTTTGATTCACTTTTAAAGTGTTTCCAGGGTAAAAGAACTTACAAAGATTCACAAACAGTAGTTATGGTATGTAAGCTTGGTTTGAGAAAGGTGTAAAATGAAATTAAGAAGTGATAACGTGTTTCTTTCTCCTTTTAAAGGAAGATTGTATCATTTTGAATGAGTTTTGGGACAGTTTCCAAAATTTGTTTACCATTTGTCAACTTTATCTTGGCTTATTTTAAAAAAATTAAGCCACATGGATCAGGTGATTATACTATTTAGGATATTAGGGCATGAAAGGAACCAGTGAAAAAATAATCGACACAGCTCTTTGTTAAATTTATGGGAGCCAGCCAATATTCACTTGAAAGCTGTACTATTTTAATTTAAGTCTCAAATTTACTTTTCAATTAATTTTGTCTGCCTGTCCATTTTATTTGCCTACTGGACAGGTGTGACTTGCAAACAGGCTAAACTAGCTTTACACACAATATAATAATTTGTGAATGTGTTTGAAATCTTTAAAGTTATTTGAAAAGGCTGATTGAAATATTTTCTCAATTAACTAATAGCTGTTTCAATTGATTATAAAAGGAAAATATTTCAAGAAAAGAAAAGATAGGGAAAAGAAGAAATTCCCTAATAGTTCTTCCTCAAAAGTTAGTTTTTTCTCTTTCCACTTGTGAGAAAAATATTTGAACTAGAAAATCTATTCATGGAATCATTGAACCCTTCTTTGGACAAAAAAAGGGCCAAGTTTAGCCTTTTTTGCTATTTTCAAGATACTTTGGTCATGCAAACCAGCCTTTACTATAATAATAGCTAGTTGAAAGTGTTGAAATAACATCAGGATGTTCTTAAGAGAGCTTTGCAACAGTAAACCCCAGTTTTTTGAAGTTTTTTCCAACTTATGGGTTGTTTTACTCTATTGGAGAAAGCTTAAACTGCTCTGGTTGGTAGCAGAAATTCAACATAAAATGAATCAAATACCTTTTTCCTCAATTCCAGGCCAAAATAAATGGGATTTTGCATGGGTTTTGACATCCCATGCCTGTAAGAAAGTAACTTAGGGAGTCTGAAATACTTAGAGCCAAGAGTTTCTGAGCAAAAAATTCAGTTTCAATTGAAAATTCACAGTAAAGAGCTATAATTCTTAGCTTTTACTTTGTAAATTTAAGTCCCTATGTAATAAATGACCAAATTTTTATATTTCAAGTGAAAATAATTGAATTCCACAAAGCTTCTAAGCTACATACCACACCTCACTTTCAACACAAAAAATTATGGTTAACAGTGCATGAGATGTGAATTAATTCAAAGCTTGAGGATTTCATTATTTCCATACTGAAAATGTTTTAAGATTAATTTTAAACTTGTTTAGAGTTGAGTTACAGAAATTTCACCTAGAAGTGAACCAGCCTAAATCATCATTGAAAATCCAATTGTGAGATAAAATATTCAAGCTTATTCATTTGAAAAAAACTTTAACAGCTTCTATAAAACTTTTTCAAAAAAAATTTCAGCTTTAGTTAAACTTTTATTTTTACGTTAATTCCTTAATTAAAATACTAATTTCAAAATTTTGTTAATCTTGATAACTTTCCAAAAATTATCATTTCAAATTTAAATTTAATTGGAAAACTCATCTTGATAATTAAGAATAATTTTATTTTTATTATATTTCAATATGCAATCTTTTGGGTATATTAAAATACCTCCAAGGCTCACACTTCCATTATGATTTTTCTCATTAAAGGAATCAATCAATGTTTCTATCACAAACTGAAATATTAAATTATTCATTGTAGCTCAAGCTATTTGTAGAATTGATTGAAGTAAGATTTACCTTGTTTACAGGAATTAAATAAGTGATTATGGATCTTATGATTTCTTCTGTAAAACACTCACAATATTTGGATTATTTAAATAAAAAATCTACTTTGCATATTTCCTAATTCTTTCATTGTGAATTATTCTATGTTCCCCATAATTTCCCCCTTTTTCTTAATAGATTTGCTTAGGTATATCATCACATTTAAGCTGTTTTATACTAAGTATTTTGATAAAATTTGAATATTGAGCCTATTATAGCATTGTTTAAGAGTTTTGATAATATAATTAGTCAACAAGAGCTCAAAGCTTCTGCACAAATTATATTATTATCCTTTATCTCTAGCTTAAAATCTATTTCAATATTGAAACAAAGGGCTCTATGGGGAATTTATCTTTCTAATTTGAAGTGAACTATCTTAAAGAATCAATGGATTAATCAATATGAGTATAATAGCCAGTGAAAAGGAATGATGGCAAACCTTTTGAGAATTGGTTGCAATTTTTATATTAAGCTTGGAATCAAAGCCTTCATATTTTTCATATAATGAGGCAAAAGAAGTAAAATTTGGTTTTACACCAAATGTACCATCCATTTCTTTGGAAGAAGTGAAATGATATGATATATTTTGAGATAATTTTCTGTATTTTTTTATGATAATTGGGAATGAGTTCAGAAAATTTGGCTATTAAAAAGGGGTTTTCAAGAATATATCTTTTCTTATATCTCCTCCATTACTCACATAAAATGTTTGAAATAAGATAAAATAAATGAAAATACTTATTATTAAAATCATTTTCTAGCTGATTTTATCCAATTTTCTTAGAATAAAGTGTCCAGAATATGGAGATTTTTCTGAAATTTCCAAATAAAGAATTTAAATTGAACTTCACTGAGAGAAAATGAATAATACCCAGTTAATAAGGAGCTTTGAAATGACCTTATTATTTATGATAAGGTTTTTTTTAATTTTTAAGAGAGTCAAACCATATTGAGGAGGACTTTTTTTGGAATAATATATTTCTATGCTGCTTTGTATTGAAAGAATGAACTTTGAGGATAAAAAAAATAAACATATGGAAAAGTATCAGTAGATGAGCAAACGAAAAAAGGCTTACTGGTAAAAAGGAAGTTTTAGGAGTAAGAAAAAGAAACATGAAGGAGATTGTAGATCAAGAAAAATAATGAGGCTTGATTTTTCAAATAGTGCTTGGGGGAAATTCCAGGGGAACTAAGATAAAAAAATCAATATTTCAGAAAAAAAAAGGATTTTTACATTCGATTTTTTGGGTAAAAATGTTGAGAAAATTAAGTAATTTGTTTTTGATATTCAAAGAAAACTAGCTAAACTGAGTTCATTCATAATTCTTGATATAAATATGTTAATTTGAGATCTATATCTCCAAATGTATGAGGGATTTAACTTAATTCAAGATCAATTGAGCCAAAAGAATGACATGCCACATCCATATTTATCCAATAAGATTTCTTTAAAAAGGCTATTTTTGAAGGATTTTGAAGTATATTATGTAAAACTGAATTATAATAAGCTTCAAACTGTGTGATTAAGACAGTATTAATTCTCTCTATAAAATCTTAAGACAAGAAAAACTATTGATTTAAGCTTCAGGATCTACTAACTTATTTCAGTAATATTACTGGATCGACTTCAGGATTATGTTATTTAACTTCAATAAAATGAAACCATGGTATTTAAACCTTCAATTATGTGAGCGTTTGAGATATGACCACATATCCAAAAAGGTCACAACAAAACTTCTGTAATAATTATACTTATAATAATTATCTCAAAGACTAGTAAAAATACCATAAATAAGTACAAAATCTGAATTAACTCAGAATATAATGAGAAAACATGTGAAATAAGTTACACCATTAGATTACCCATGGTAAAATACACATATTTCATTTTTATGGCATATCTGAAAAGTCAATAATTACTGAAGAATAAGTAATAATACCTTAAAAAAGGTATAAAACCTTATTTAACTAAGAAACCAATGAAAAACATGTGAAATGAATTGTACCATTGGATTCTACATAAAAAGCCACACATAAAAAAAACTATAAAGCTATTCTATAAATTCAATACTTAAGGAATTAAGCCAAATATATGCACTTTTTTGGTCAATGCATACATTCATGGTTTTTAGCTAATATCTCTTGAAATATACAAGATAGAGAGATAAACCAAAAATAAAGTCACCACATAATTACTGTAAGAACACAGATATGATCTTTATTTTACAAGCTATAAACAAGGTTAAAACTTGTAATGGATTATTGATTAAAATCAATGGAGCTGTTGACCACTTTGTTGTGAAAGTGGTCCAAGCTTAAAGAAAAGTAGACAGTCAGATTCTACTAGTTTATATGTGAATAATGATGTGATTTTTATTATAATATTCAGGGTATAACCCCTTGAAATCATGGTTTGAAGTTTAAAATATCAAATTTCAACAGAAAAGATGAGTCACAAGAAAAATCATCAAAAATAGAGTTTTGATTATGTAATGAGATGCTGTTGGCAGTTTAATAAGGGAATGCCAAGCTATCAGAATCCACTCCAATAATAGATGTAGTGGGTATAACTTCAAATTTATTAATGATCAAAGTTTAAGCTTAAATTTGATCATTTATGATCACTCACTGTAATCTTATTTTAAGTTTAACAGTTATATAAGTGATAAGACTGGTGAATACTATTAGATTATGATTAATACTAATAGAATTAACGAATTTTAGGCTTCTTTCAAGCCTATGATGTCATTAAACTTAGAGTTATAGTGATAACTCTAAATGATGGCGTAATAATGAGATAAGATGGTTTGATCATGATGTAATCATCACTAAACCTTAAAATACTGATCATTTATAGTAGATACCATCAGTAAAGGTCTACTAGAAGCCTACTGGACTCCAGAAGGGAGGTATTTACTATAAATAGAGCTTCTTTTACTCTATTTTCCCCTAAGACACATCAAAACATTAAAACAATGAGATCAAAAGGTAAAATCTTTATTCTTTATATATGAATATTTTATATTATCAAAGAAAAAAGATAATCTTTATTATAATCATCATTTTTGATGTGATTACTTCAATTGTTCTGCTGTTTTGCTATAATTCTCTTAAAAATCTCATTTCCACATAAAATCAAGAAAATTTGTAATCCCTCTTATTTTTATTTGTAAGTACAGTTTAAATAGGTTGTATTTAGATTTTTTGGCATACATTCATCCAAAATTATTATATTAAGCATCAAAAGTAGGTTATTTTCTCTTATTATAATAATTTCTCTCTATTATTACTATTAATAATTCTTCAATTAATATAAATAGTATTTATATTAATGTATAACCTTAATATCGGTAATATTATTGTTATTAATTGTTTTTTTATTTGTTGGTAACAAGAATAAAGTTCTTTTAAATATATTAATATATTTATTTATTATATTATTATATTCATTTAATAATATAATTATTTTTACGCCATAATTATAATAATCCTTTATTATTATGATTATTTTTGATCTTATTTATTTTATTTATAAGGATATTCATAGTACAATAAGTAAAATATTAGTAATTTTAACTTATTGTTTCATAGTCGAACCTTACAAATTATGTATATTTTGGATGTTAGATACTAACTTAGATATTCTGTTTTGAAGAACTTTCACAGAAAAGAATATTTATTCTTCATATCAATAAAATGAATGAAGAAATTGAGATATATAATCTGTCTTCAGTTACAAGCTTGGTAAAACACCTCACATCAGTGGAAGAGTTTTCTATTCAAAGGTTCTACATGGATTCTAAATTAAAATTTATAGAAAGGCCCAATCTTTAAATGAGGTATCACATTAGGTGAGAAATTCTTAAACAAAAGTGATAAAAAATAATGTTACTCTTACCAAATATTTTATAGAAGGCTTGAAGAATGAATTACAGCTTATTAATGTACATATTTCTTTGAAAACATGAGCAATTTATTCAATTAAATGCTTCTATCTCCAAGTAAAGCAAAAATGGCTATATATTTAATAGAAATTATTTATATTTAATCTCTGTGCTCTATAATTACCCAAAATTTCATCTCAAATAAATAGAACTTTTATGATAATTAATCTACCTATATACCAAAATTGGCTTGTTAAGAAATTGTACTTGCTAGTTTCAAGCTAGTATTTCAGAATATTGGCAATAATTTACTTCTTCTCACTTGTGGTTTGCTCACAAATTTTCAAATTTTTTGAATTGAGAATAAAATTCTTTTAAAATGGAATTTTAGCTATTTATAGAATTTTTAATGCCATATATGGAATTTCTGATGCCATTTATGGCATTGTTAATGGAATTGTTAAGGCCATTTATGCCATTATTGAAAACATAAATGGCAGTTATATGTCATTTTTGATGCCATTTATGGAATTATTATGTCATTTGTGATGCCATTTATGGCACTTTTAATGCCATAAATGGAATTTTTAAATTACAATAATTTCAGAAATTGAATTTTCAATTACTTTGGTTTCATAAAAGGCATTTTGAATTTACTTGCAAAAATGAACAAAAAAGCATAAAAAAGGACTTTTTGGGCCTACAATTGTCCCAGAAAAGAAAACCAAAAATTTTGGGCTTCTGGTTTTTTATTCTCAAGATTCTTCCCTTTATTTTCAAAAAAAATGATGGAAATTCATTAGTGGGAACATTTTTAATGAATTTTTTGAAAAAATAGGCCATTTTACCAAATTATCCAAAATAGAGAAATTGGGAAAAAAAATTAGGGATCTTTACATACCATATTGGAAAAAATACAGCAATTTGTTTTAAAAAAATGCTCAAAACTAAGCCCGAGGAATATTCTTTTAAAAATAGGGCACTCCCATGTTTTTACCATAAATTGGTAAAAAGACATAAGGGCTTATGTGGTTTTACTGGAAGCTTACATGTGCTTACCAACACCCTAAGGTTATATATTAATATAAATACTATTTATATTAATAAAAGAATTATAAAGGATGATAATAAATAAAAACTATTAAAAAAATAGAAAATAACCTACTTTACACACTTAATATGATAATTTTGAATAAATTTATGCCAATTAATGTAAATACAACTTATTTAAACTGTATTTACAAATAAAAATAAAGGAAATGGAAAATATCCTTGAATTTAAGTGAAAGTGAAGATTTCAGAGATAATTGAACAAAAAAAATAAATATTGGCTTAATGAATTCAAATTTGGTTATTTTAAGAAATATGAATTTTAGTCTTCAATAATATAATAGCTATATAAAAAGAATAGAGTTCTTAACTTTGGATTTAATATTTAATATTTTTGATGAATCTGAGGGGGGAATAGAGGTAAAAAGAGCTCTTTATATAGTAGAGTTCTCCCTCCTAGAGTCTAGAAGGCTTATAGTAGATGTGTACTGACGCTATTCACTGGAAGTGATCAGTATCTTAAGGTTTAGTGATGATTACATCATGATTAAACCATTGTATCTAATCACTATTCCATTATCTAGAGCTATCACTATGACTCTAAGTTTTCCAGCACCATAGGTTTGAAAGAAGGCTAAAATTTGTAAATTTTATTAATATTAACCATAAAATACTAGTATTAACAAGTTTTATCACTTATATGACTGCCAAACTCAGAATAAGATTACAGTGAGCGATCATAAATGATCATTTGTAAGCTTAAACTTTGATCATTAATAACTTCTGAGCTATACACAATAAAGAAACTAATAAAGTGAATTCTGATATCTTGGAATGTTTCCAATAAGCATTAAAGCAAATTTTATTACATCATCAAAACTCTATTTTTGATGATTTTTCTTGTAACACATCTTTCCTGTTGAAATTTACTATTTTAAACTTCAAACCATGATTTCAAGGGGATATACCTTGAATACAATTATAAAAATTACATAATTCTTCATGTATAAAATAGTATTATATGAATATTTTTTTTTCAGTTTGGACCACTTTCAAAACAAAGTGGTCAACCACTATTGTTATTTTGTTCAACAAACCCTTGTAAGTTATAACCTTGCTTATAGCTTGCCAAATAAAGCTTATATCTGTATTTTTACAGCTATCAAGTGGTGAATTTGTTTTTGGTTAAGCTCTTTATCATGAATATTTAAAAAGATATGAGATAAAAACCTTGAATATATGTGCTGATCATAAAAGTGCATATATTCAGGTTATCTCAGTAAGTATTGACTTTTAAGCTATGACATAAAAATGTTATATGTGTATAATTTCATGGGGAATCCAATTGTGTAATTCATTTCAAATGTTTATCCATTGGTTTCTTAGATAATCAAGGTTTATGCCCTTTTATGGCATCTTTACTTATTTTAACATAATAATTTCAATTCTTATTATTAAAATAAGTATTTTAAAGTTGTTTCGTGAAATTTTTGGATATGTGGTAATATCTAAGATTTCTACAGATTCTCTGAAAGTAAAAATATTGGAACTCTCATGTAGGTTACTTAAAGTATCTCCAAGGGTATATCACATTTTGTTCTCCATATACCTTTAAATAAATACATAATATATCCTTTAAAGTGAATATTTTCAAGTTTCAATATTTCTACCTTCCAGTTTCAATTTAATTCCCTATTTTCTAAGGTTTGCATTTTAGATTATACCCAGAATATCTTGATGTACATGTTGGAGATAAAAAACCTCCCCTTACTGTGATAAAGATGGAAATACACCTAAATTTAATAATCTGTCTGTTGAGATATTATGTACAAGAATTATTATATTGAATAGGTCTTAAATATGTAAGATAAAGAAGTAAACAAAGAAGAAAGCCCTTCCAGGTTGCTTCAGACCAGATAGATTTGTAAGCTCATATGCTTCTGTTAAATACTTCATTATTATTTAAATTTATGAAAAGGATTATGAAGCTTTACTATACCCATTGAAATAGTATTCATTTTTTTTAATATTGAAAAATCCTCTTACATAGGAAATTATTTACATTTTACTTCAAGATTTCAAGGAATTTTATTGGAAATGTGCAAATAGACTGCAATTTAATATTAATACATATGGACAGTGAATATAACCTAACAAAATTTCAAAAAAGGAGCATTTTATCTTGATAGTTTCAAATAATTTAACATTTTATTGATAAAGGTTATCCTAGAATAGGAAAAACTTTTTAAATCTGGATTATATTTGGTGAATACTATTCATGTTTTAATATTATTTATATATAAAAGGGAAGAATAAATTTCAAATGTGTAAGCTTCCATTTTGATTTCATTGTTCCATAAAAAATAAATACAAAATAAATGTCTTATGAGAATCCTATAGTAAAGCTTTATAACTAAAAGAATTGTTTGTTGAAATTTCATTTAAATAAAAGGATGATAAGCCATAAGTATATCAAAATTTCATATTCATATCTACCTCAAATTTGAAATAATGAAATGGGATCCAGTAAGAAATAACAAACAGAGAAATTTGAGCACACATTTAAGCACTTTTGGCCTCTACAGAGGAGGATAATTCATTAAATGTATCAATATATTAATAAGTAATTTATTCAAGTTGATCAATAATCAAAATCAATAACGGAAGCTTCAAGATTACCTTCTCCATATAATCATTTCTTCACATTTATGATATCTATGAAATAAACTTTGTTTTGCAAATATTCATGTTTCAAATATTTCAGTCATAGAATTAAAGAATAAATCACCCAATATATTGGCGCAAATTTTCTGGAATTCTTGTTTTTCAGGGAACTATATTGAGGTATCAGAGTATCTTTTTTAAGGGAAATATTTTCCATTCTGATGAGATTTTCTATATAATTATTGTATGATGATTTATCTTATCACTTACAGTGATAGGTAAAGGGAGTCTACTCCTGATCAAATATAGAATCCATTTTAATAATCTATTAAAAGGTAGTTTTTTTCATATTTTGTCAAAGTGGAAAAGAATGATATTCATTTCCCAGTATCTATCTATTATCAAGGCTTTGAGGTGACATTGAAAAGGGTCCCTCTCCATATTTTCAAGTTTTCCAAATATATGCATGATTTGAGATGTAGGAATATTCTTAAGAGCTTAATTGAATATTTTTATTTTTTATTCAAAAGAATTAATGATATTTAAATCTCTTTCTATTTTACTAAATAAGCCATAGGAACAGTAATTTTGAATGAATTTCATATATTGAACTGTATTTTTAAAGTTTTAAGTGGAATAACTTCAATTAACCCAAAATTATGGATTTAACAGATTCTCTAATAATGGTAAGACTTCTCAGATTAACTTAATGAAAGGGAATTTCTTCAATTTGTAAAATGTAATTACACAAAATTATTTCAAAAGAAAAGCTTTTTTACCATACTAAAAAATATCAAATACTTCCCAAATGAAATTTGGTTTAAGATTTGATTTATTAAAACAGAGAAATTTTATCCACAGAAAGGATCTATTTTGGTTCAGAAATGAGTTTATCTTTATATACCAACTCTGTTACGTTTGAAACTGAAATATAATCTGACAAGATGTTATTTAAAATAATGATTTTCGACTGGACATTATGCGGGAATACAGAGGTTCCAGATTCACACTGACAAATAAAAATTGATTCAAAACTATATATATGTAGCATTAGAGTTTTTAAATTCAAAGTAAATTGAAAATAAGAATTTTCCAAAGCTTCATGTGCCATCTCTCAGAAATTTATAGCCTTCAAGCTGAGAGCTATATTGAGAATGGTGGGCTAATATTTACATATTTTAGATTAACCAACAAAATGAATTCCCTTCAAGAAATAATGGAGTAGTTCATGTATGAATCATATATATTAATAATAAAAAGTCCAAATAGAATCTTATAGTAATCTTTTTATCTTAACTGACTCTCTTAGAAGATCACAAAAATCTTTTCATTTTAACAATTTGTGGGTATTTTTGAATTTTTCTGTCTTAAGAATATATAGAAATATAGGTTCTTATTGATGTATTTGGAACAAAAGGAAGCCTTTTCTTCCAGAATGGGTAGATCTATTTCAGTCTATTTATTTGAATGTATATAAATAAAATACAAAACTTGAAGAAATTATATGAATTAATTGAATAAAGCTGAATATAATTCCAGCTTTCTCAAAATATGGGCTTTGGAGTGGAATTAAAATTTGAATTATCATATTAATGCTTTAAGCTACAAAAATTGTTATTATCTACATAATTCCTTTAGAAATATTTAAGCTAATGATATTTAGAATAAATATAAAGTAAATAAAAGAACTCCTTGTCAAAACTGAAATTAAATCAAGAAATGAGGCTTGATATGTATAGAAAGTGAGTAAATCTGATTAATTTAACCAATTCTTAGTGATTCGTTTAATTTTACTATTAAATATGAAGTATTTAACAGTTGTAATCTCCATATTTAAAATTAGGTGTACCATAAATGAAGTATGGAAAATTAAATAAGATAATCAACCATCTTTTCCCACTTCCAGAACTGCATAGACCATGAGAAAACTGGGTACACCTGACATAAGGTGTTTCTTTTGGAAAAAAGATTGGACCTAGACTAGTCTGAGTTTATATGCTTCCTCAAAGATATATTTGACCTAGTATTTCAATGTTTTCAATATTATAATTCATTCCAAGCCACTGGAATATTAGAGAATTTCCAGATTTTTCATTTCTGTTAAATTTTATTCTGGAAATATATAGTCTATTGAATGGGAATCATTACATTTTATATTTGAATCTCCATCAAAATACGTTTTGCTATGAAAGCTTGTGTTGAAAGGCATATTTTGAATATAAACACTTTTATTTATATTTTGAGGGCCATAAAAAGGTAAATCAAGTTTTTAAAATAAAGGAAGGATTCATCTCATGTTGTTGGTTACTTGATATTATTTCATGTTAGTATAAATCCTCATATATTCTTCAGAATACGCCTTACAAAAAGCAGCTTCCTTCAATTAATTCCTCAAGTTAAGGAACTGAATCATTCTACCCTTTTTTGTGTCTTATATGATCAAATTTTTGTAAGCTCAGAAGGAAACAGATAAATTTTTGTCAAGTTCTATTTGAAATATTCTTTTTTCAATTAGTAAGTATAGAAAAAAAATATTGATCTTCTTCATTAATAATTCTTTTCATTTTTTTTTACATTTTTCATGTTTTTTCATTTTCTAAATTATTTCATCATTGACTTTGAAGTTAATAATCTTTTGTTTTGGGTATGAATTTCATTTCTCCTTGGTGAAATAAAAGAGAAAAATCACTTCTCAAACCCTATATTGTTCAAAAGATGAGTAGAAGGCTCTGTGAAGCACAGAATCTGCTACTGAAAACAATCTGAGAATTGTCAATCAAAGCTCAGTTTATGAATCAAGGGTCCATATAATGTGGAATTGTCAATAATTGTCAAAGGCTTTACAGTAGAAGGAGGCCTTAAAGCCCCCCTTCTGTAACAAAGGCACACAAGTCTATAATAAAAGTCCTTACAGGACATACCACTATAAGTTTGAATAAAAAAACTAAAAGATGAAATAAAATTTAAAAATTAAAACAAGAAGCTCAAAAAAAATAAGAAAAACTTGAAACAAAATTGAGAAATAAAAAGTAATAGAATCAAATATAATATTCTTATGAAAAAATATACAATTAAGCTCAAAATCTTAAAGAAAATAAAGAAAGATAATATTCTGGGGTAACAGGGATATAGTTCTTTCTACTGGTTTTCCTCGAAAATAGACAAAAAGAAAAAAGGAATAAGAAGAAAATACAATAAGGCTCAGTTTCCAAGCATATTTGTATTGCTATTTTTTGTTCTCAACATATACTTTTAGATAAATTGTTTTTTATTTTTATAAAAGCATTTTTTTCTGGGGTCTTTTTCTTTTTTCTTATCTTCAATAAGAAAGGGAAAGAGTATCTTAGATAGAGAAAACACATGTGGTAAGGACTGATAGCAGAAATACAAACTAAATAGCCTATTGATAAGATAGATCAGAAATCTCAATTGTTTTTAGAGCTTCAAGAGATGAGTAACTATTAAGTAAATATCTGAGATCTATATGAACACATTATTCATAGTATTTGATAAGAAAAATTGCAAAGTATTTCATTCAAGGTAATCCTGTTAAAATTAACTTAAGCTTCCAATTGCTAATATACTTTTACTTCTGGAAAGCTTAAAATAAATTCTTTTGTTTTTATCCCCTCAAAAATCTGATCATATCCTCATTGACACAAGCATATTTTTCATGAATTGAATTAATAATGAATAGAGTTTATGTAAAAAATACCATTTTTGGGTTTGAAAATCTCCCACAGGTAAATTTCCAAAAACTCTAGTCCAAAAATCAATAAAATTTGTCTAAATTCCTTTGTAAATTTTCAATAATCAAAGGAATAACCTCCAATGGAAATTGGGACCATGTTTTGAAGCTGTTCGGACATGTATTTGAAGTTATATTTGTATCACTCCAAGATTACTTCCAAAAAGGCTCTAGCTTATTTATGTTTCCCGTCTTCCAGATATGTCAGCTTATTAATATTTTAGGCCCTTTTATCTAAATGAATAGAAAAAACAAAGAAAAACGGAAAATTTTTATATTATATTTCAAAGATATTTAAATGATCTGCATATATATTTCCACCAAATACATTCTATAAGAGCCTGATGATACTCAAATAACAAATAAGATGAACTTTATGAGGATATTAAAGTAAATTCAAAGAAAGAATATTATCAAGAGCTTAATAATTGAATTTTAAGAGAGAAATAAAATGACAGAAATATATAATATAAGCTGTTTTGATTTGATGAAACAATCAAGTCTAATTATTGAAAAACAAACAGAATGATTGTTGAATTTCTGCAGATATAAGTATATTTGGATTCCTTTATATAGCTACTTGATATAAATATTACCTTTCAATGAATTATTAATGAAAATACATACAGGCTACACCATACCCTTAAGTAAAGCTTAATGTAGATAAATTGAAAAATTATCTTCTGCATCAGTTTGAATGAGTTGAGGTTTTTATTTTCAAGTATTAATGAAGGAGATGAAGTAATTTTAAAATATTTCATTTTATGAACCCACCAAATTCAGATATAATTTCCAACTATTGAGCATATTGAGAGATGCTCATTAATACAAATGATTTCAAAATGATTTAAAAGTCAAGCAGCTTGTAATGATAGTATGAAATAGCTATAAAATATAGGAATAGTGAATGAAAAGTAGATTTCATAGCAGGTTCGATCAGCGAAGGGTTTTTAAAAGATAAAAGAATTGATGGCAATTAAGCTTAACCACATTAAAAAATGTGAAATACCTTGTCACAAATCTCATATATATACTTGAATTGGTGTCATCTACACTATGAGAATATTAGGTATTCGAGCTATATTATAATTATTGGGATATCTCCCTCCATGATTATTCTCAAATAAAACCTTCCAAGATAAAAAATCCTTAAAAATATCATCTTAGTGTTTGACATATTCAGAAAACTCACTACATCAACATGTTAACTTCAGGATTAATAATTTTTTAACAGTAATATACAAAGAAACGAATGAATTGGTATCAAAAATTGGAAAAATTTGACTTTACAAGTAATTAAAAAGGCCTGATAATTTAAAGGGCAATGAGAATTGGATATTCTCTTATTAATTCATGTTTTTTGTGTGAAGATATGAATTATTATTAAATTTCACCTTCCAAAAATATACCCAATTAGAAAATGAAGGTAAATATTTCAATTTAAATACTTATATATTCTAGCTCTAATTGAAGAGAGCGAATCTAGATAAGCTTATTGGCTATATCAATTAAATGTATACTATATTTAGGTGAGCCTTGCCCCGAAATAGTTCTGTGTGATTCAGATTTATGGTTTTTTAAAGTGAAATGAAAAGATACTTCAAGAAAAGAAGAAAATTAAGGGATATAATGTTTTAATAAGTATATATTTTTATTGGAGAAGCTAATTTTATGGGTGTGTATATAATATATAATATATATATTCCTAGAAGATCCTCAAGCCACTGAGGAATTTTCTCATCAATGGAAAGTGTATGATAAAATAGAAGGGTTCAATTATCCATATAATTTATCTATGTATTCCTGTAAATTAGTTAAAGAAAATATCCATATTTCAGCTGTAATATTTCTTGAAAAATGTATAATAAAGGAATCAAAGGTTGAATTATTTCATGAAATGACATTAATTAAAAATCATAATCAAAATAAATGAAAATACCACATAGAGTACTTCAAGAGTTTTGCACTTCCAAGGACATTATTGTGGTTATTACACACCCTTTATACCATCTATCAGGCTCAGATGTAGGTTTGAAACCAAATATGGGCAGTTTTCACCAATACAGGGTGAGACTTTTCATTTTGGGCCCACATAGCCTTCTTCTGATGTGTATGATGCATGAACTTCTGTAAAGGACCTGTATGGGGACCCCATACTTTCCAAACTATGAGTTTTTGGAGGATAAGCAGGCTCCTTTATAAAATTGACACATCATATTCAAGGATATGGGAAAGTAACCCACAGTAAAGGTTTATTGACCAAACTGTGGGATTTTAAACTTAAATATGCTATACCTTTTTCATTTTTCAAGATAATGAGCTCAAATTTGATTAATTTTTTATCCCTGGATGTGCTCTACAAATTGGTACCTCATTTTGTATGGTTAACATTAAATATGGCAAAGTTAGGCCACTTTTAATTTCCATTATTTAGATATGTATTTTTCTCAAATCCTGTATGGAGTTTGTTTTCTCCATAGCCTTTTTTTAGATTGTTTATGAGGAAATGAATTGCACCTGCATATATCCCTTATTCAAATATTTTCAAAATCACCCCACTTCATGTATCTCATACTAAAACTACAGAAGTTAGATGAGAGGTGAATATTTTCTAGCTCATATTTGGCTTAATTTTGGCCATAATGTATTTAGTTTTGATGCTAGCTTGATTTGGCTAGTACCATTGGATAGCCCTGATTAAGCGCTTCTATTCGAACACCCATTTGATTGGTTTCTGACTCTTTCTCTGGATTGTAGATGAGAGGTTAAATTTAACTTTTATTCTCAGCCCTTGCTTTGAGAAGGAATAACTCTGTGTTTTTTTATGTTTATGGGAGCTATATATCTAGAAATGGGGTGTCTTTCCTCTTTCTTTTAATACCTTTATTAATTATTTGGGCTCAATTCCATATTTGGTGGTATTTTAGCTTTCATGCTTGTGCTCTGGTTTTGAGTCATGAGCTGACAATTGGTAATATTAATATTCTTCTCTTTCAAGTATTCATGGCTTATTTGGAAATTCATTAATACTTTGGAATTATTAATAACTAATATTAAATGAACTTATTAAAGAGTTAATGATTTAACTGAAGGATTATGATTGATATTGGAAAAAACAGCAATAGTAGGTTAATTTTGTGTCTAAATAAGCTCACAGAGAATTTACATGGGAAAAAGATATAAAAAAATCAATGAGATACCAATTAACTCTTTATTAATACCTATTAGATCACTTGTTGTCACATATAATAATCATAATTACCTGACCATGTGAGTTTATGTGGCTACCCAACCCATTTGTGGATAGAAATAAATAATGAAGTTACTTCAGAAAACATCATTTTATTTGACAATAGTTTTTTTTTCTAAAATTAATAAATTCTATTGGGAATTTCCTCACAGATTTTACTTTCTGTGAATTTTTGAAAATTCAGTGTTTCCTGTGTAATAATTAAAATGGAATGTAAGTAAAAGTTTGAATTTGAACTATGAAGTAATAACTGTTTTTATCTTCAGTGTATAGCATCCCTTTCTCAATTAAAACTGGATAAGGACTTCTTATCAATTGTTTTTATAGTTAATTATCTAATATTTACCTCATTTTCTACATAGTATAATTAAATGGTATAGTGGTAGATGGTTTCAATGAGGCAATTCCATGGAAATCGGTCCCAAAATAATTCTAATAGATATTTTTGGGTTTCTTAAAGGAAAATTATTAATAATGGATGTGGCTATATGAGTCAGAGGTTCTCATTACCTCCTTGTAAGATAAAAATGGGATCTTATTTGCTATCTTCTCATGATTCAATGAGAATTAGCTGTAGTTGAAAGGTTTTCAGAAGGCTTTAACACACTAATAAGGACAGGTTCAACCATTTATTAAAGAACTAAAGATTTTTATGGCTCAGAGGCCTAAAAAGCTGGTTACCTGGCTCTATTTGATATATTTTCTCCTCCTTGAATATTATTAACATTGAAAAGAAGAAGTCAGGTTTAAAAATTAATATTCATTAAGGACATATCAAACCTTCATGTAATAATACAATAGCTTTAAGCTCAATAATCATGCATAAAATTCATCTTAGTGTATATATAGCATGGTAATGTAAGAATAAAGAAATCTTCACAATTATTTTATGTGGCATTGATGATTAGGTGTTAGATTTTTTTACATATTACCCCCTCATAAAGCTGAATCGAGCTTATTTACCCTATGGAAGTACCACAGGAGAATATTTGTGTAAAATTCAAATCTGGCTTTGAATACATAGATTTACTTATTAAAAAAATTTCCAAATCTTTCTTTATGAAAAATACTTAATTTTGATTATTCCCATGATTTATTGGTTTTCATGTTTCAAAATTCATTTTGAAGTCATTTGTGGCCTATTTGGGTATTTAAAACATACCTCAAGGATTACAGAAACATACAACTGTACATGCCATTTTAGTATCAGCTTCAATTCATCTAATTAAAATGTAAACTATAATAGATCTTTCTATAACTAAAGAAGTTCCTCATTAAGGGGATAGAAAAAATTTAGAGATCTTTGTGTTTAATTTCCTTTTTGATTCTAATTCAAAAATGCAAATACTCACATGAACTCCAAGTTAATTCTTTCCTTGTAATTAGTTGAAATATTTTATCCAAACTGTAATTGATCAAAAATTTTGGAATATGTATAGATTAAGTACTCTACCCAAACCAGTCAGCTTGAAAATAAGAAGCAATATTTCTAATAATGAAAATAATATATAATCTTCTTATATAATGTCAAAATGAAGATGTATACCCTTTTAATTGATTTCCCAGGTAAAATAAATTTCTTATGGGGGAAGGCAAACTCAAATTTAGGAAAACGAAGAAGAGAAAAGGGTATCTCTATCAGAGCCTTTTCAGAAAACAAAATAATTGAATATACATGAATGAATGATTTTATACAACTCTCAACATTAATAATTATAGAAGAGTTCCTTGAAAATTACTAAATACTGAAGAATATTCAGCTCAAATTGAAACATCCATATTCAATAGCCTTAATTATTTCTCCGGTAGCTTAATGGAGATTAAATAGTACCTTGTTTAATAAAAAGCTTAATCAATTAAAAATATCTTAGTCTCAAAATTACTATATCTTTATCCTTCTTACATACCCCAAAACATCTGAAATTACACTTCAACCTCTTAATTAAGATTCAAAATACTACTTTAAAGTACTATAATCTCTTCCAAAATGAAAAAAAGTATTGAATGAAAGGATTTAAGTATTCAAAATCAAGAATTATTATTTACTAAGTGATGATTTTAATTCTAAATTGTTTTGAGCTTGGAAAATTTGTTTTTTTAATTCCTCAATGGCTTTTTTTCTATATTACTCAGAACTTTATATTCAAATTAACATCAAAGTCTCTTCTTTATACATCTACGTATCTATTATGAATCAAAATATCATTAATATTCTTTTTTGAGTTGTATTTAACTAGTTATATTGAAAATATTAATCCCAGTAATATATCCTTATAGTTAACATAAATATTTGGGAAGCTCAAAAATACATATTTTTCAATGAGCTTTAACTATATTGATTAAAAGAAATTAGATATAAGAAATGAATAAATTTTTTCAATTGACAAATAAAAAGATAGGAATACTGAATGAAAATTTACTTTGATTAAGATATTTATTTTTATATAAATATTTGTTGAGAGATATAATGATTAAATAAATTTTTTATGATACATCATTATTATTTGACTCAAGTAGATATTACAAGTATTTTAATTCCTTTATAGTCACAAAAACTCCTTCTTCTCTATCCCACTATTTGTAATTGTAAGCCACAATATTTGTAATAAATAAAAGACAAATTCACTCATTAGAATTATTAGTAAAGAGGATAATTGACAATTCAAATGTTTCTCATCCTATCATTATTAATGTTGAATTTTAGTAGTGTTTTTTCTATATTTTAAATATTACATTTTATTTCTAAAGCCAATTAAAGAACTAATGAAAATGGATTATTATAATTCCCCATTAATAATGATAAGCTGGTATATATTGCATTGTAAAATATTATTTCTAGAGAGTGATTTATAACAAAAATATTGGTGTATGAATCAAATTTCTATTATAGATTATAAGAAATTATAATTCTCTTCCTTTATTTCAAAACATATTTAGATTAGATTCATCTTTAAGAGAAATGTTTTGATTAATTTTCATTCCAAAGTTTTTTCTTCTAAAGAGTGAAATTCTTGAAATATTTTGAAAAAATCTCACTCTTATTCTTAGAGTAACTATAACTATAAAGATAATTATTTTATCTCAATTCTAAAGAAATTGTAATAATTTTTTTTGGCAGCTCCACAAAAATAATGTAATCCAAATTCATGTAATACGCTATAATAGCAATGAATTTTAATCATAATATTATATGAAACTTCATATTAAGCAAAACTTCCAATTAAATAATTTAAATATAATTTCTAATATTCAAGTTTCAATTGAAATTTTTCAAGAAGCCATGGAAATAAAAATAAACTTTTCTTGTTCTTTTATTTTAATAAAATTTATTAGTATGTTTTATTTTAATTCTGATATTATAACTATGAGGATTTTCTAAGAATGTTCCAATCTTTTTTTAAAATGAAAATGACTTGATATGAAGTATAAATTCCTTGAAAAAGGAGAACACCTTTGAGAGAACTAACAGAGATAATGATTCAATATGCCGCTCAAAAATTAACTTCGGAGTTATAAAAGAGAATTTTTTCCGGTATTATATACTTGTAAAAATATTTTGAAATATTTTCTTTTTCAAAACAAATTCTTTTCCTAATCATTATGTAATAGATAAAAATCTAAAATCATATAAAAAAAATACCATTATAAAAAATGAACTCTTAAAATATCTAAGTTACTTAAATACTAAAGTTAGTATGCAATCAATTCTCTCAATTAAGTAAGATTTCGATAAACAGCTATCAAAACTTCCTGAAAAATTGAATGCTTAGCTTCGTTTTTTCTTCCGTATCTCGAGAGTTTGAGGAATGAAGAACGTTATGTTTAATATTCCTTACAACATGAGAAGTACTGTATTTCAAGAAACTATTTGATTGTATATATTGCGCATTCTCAAACGCAACAGGAAGATTTGCGTTCGTATTTTTGGCTAAAATGCACAAGTGTGGGTTGGGCGGAGATTTAGCAATTAGTCATTGAATTACAAACTTTTCTTGAGACGATTATGAATAATAGCTTCCATCGAGGATTGATTGGGCTACAAGTTTGGCATTAGCTGTTCAGGAAGGGCGTCTTGGACACCGCACCAGACGCCATCGCTTCTGTACACCTGGCACCAAAGGCAGGGCGGAGGAAGAATTCAAAAATGAGTGGCATATGCCAGTTCAGAAAAACAAGCGGCATATGCCAATTCGAAAAAAGTCAAGGGGGATGTGACTATCCACAGGAGACAGGCTTTTGGCAGAGGAGCACGATTTCGCAAGGGCGTATCAAGATTCAAGATCCAAGCAAGCGTTTAGGTGAAGGCAACAGCTGGTGCTCGCTACTTAGTGCAGGCTGAGGACACCCCAGACAGCACAAGTCTGGACGAGGCCGATCTTGAATCCAACGATGGTCGTCCTGGCGCAGAGCAAGTGCTCCAAGGCTTCAACGTCGATATTCCCCCATTGCGAGTCATCTCCAAAACTTCCACATCTTCCACGCCGACGTCACAACGGCTCAGCGATCAGGGCCTAGCGACGCTCATGCATCGACGTCGAGGCAATCTTGCGTCACTCCTGCTAGTCGTAAACGGCAAGACGGTCTTTGGCTTGATCCCACGACGCTAGCCGACGAGTGGCAAGCCGACATTTTTGGACATCATCCCTGGCACTGTGCACTGTGCAGTGAATGGATGGCATTGGCGATGAAGAAGCCATGCGTAGTTTGTCATTGTGGAATTTAAGAAGCTCATCCATCTTCGCCTGCGCACTTGGTACCTTCCAAAGCAGCGCCGGATGAACTGCTGCAAGTGGCACAGTCCTGCTAGTTTGGCTGCTTTGGCAGGCTCCCACAGTATCCGGCTGTGATTTCAAAATCGGCGCCCCATTTATTTTTCCCACTTTGGTCCGTCTTCTATTCTTCCAAGCCCTTTGTTTTTCGTCATTCTTCTCGTCCTTTCCACTGGTTGGAACTTTGCAGCACCGTGCAGTGCACCTGCCACATACCCATGTCGGCAAGTGACCAAATCCAGGTGCTGTAATGAACGAAATGACGATTCCAGGAATCGACAACAGCTTGGTGGGTTCAAGAAGAAGACCACAGCTTTGCCACATGCTTTGTCATGTACTGTACACTCAGTACTCATGCGACGTCCAAGTCGAAGCGTCTTGGATCGTTGAGGCACTCTTTGGCGCAACCCACGCCACCACCCCGTAGGCCGTCTCGTCTTGCGCTGTCGGTCGGATCAGCAGGAAGGCTATGCGCCCAAATCCATCAGACAGAGGCCCAATGGGCACCAATAGTCTGCTACAAGTTACACCAGGCTGGCAGTGTACACATACAGCACTACACTCCTAGCTATTCTAGAATTTCTTCCTGCACAAAAACCCAGCCGCAAGTTTCGCCATAGTTTCCCTAGCAGACAGTCCGCCGTGGTATATAACCTGCCTAGGTTCCCACTGGTCCTTCGCCCCCCGTCACCCATTCACATCTTGATATTAATTTTCGCTGGATTAGCTTTCCATTTCCTACAGCCCTCAGCCTACTAAGACCGCCCGAAAATGTTTGCCTCAGCTACCTTTTTGCGCCTTTGCATCTTGCTTCCTACCTTGGCCACTCTAGTCCTCACCCAAGGCAGTCCTTCGTCAAAAGGTCAAACCACTGACGCCGCGGCAAAGCCCCAAACTAATGATTCCGCCGCCAAAACTCAAGGCAATGACTCCACCCCAAAAACTCAAGCCAATGACTCAGCGACCAAACCGTCAGGCGATGGCGAGACTTTAACCTGCATCCACTACATTGACGCAAATACTTCCGCTGCTGGTACGCTGCACCATCCTCCATAATATTATTGAATACTACTTGAATCAAACTTCTCTTTCTTCAATCATTTCAGGATGCAATGACGTCCCTGGCCGAGTGTGCACCAAGGGATGCAGAGGTGGTGTAGGTAAGGCGCCATTCACAAGTAATGAGGCAATTTGTTTTCTGGTACTAAATCCGTATTGTATCAAACAGTCGCCAACAACTGTACTTTGAAAGAAGGCCAACTAGGTAGCACGCAAACCTGCTCAATTTTATTTGGAAAGTCCTCAGCCACCATCAGTGGTAAGTCATTTTTCCTCCGGCCACTTCTTTCGAAGCTAGTCTTTTGATTATGCCATACTAGTTTGCGGGAACCAACAGGGTTATTTTAGCTGCACGGGATCGTGGGATGGAAACGCCAGTTAGTATTTGCGTCTGTTTTTCGTCGTCTGGTCGCCTACTCATTGCCGTTTTGTTGATTCATCCTCCCGTTGAAAGCTTGCTCTGGATGCCACGACAATGTTACTACATCCGGTAGTGGTGACAATGAAAAAGGTTCCACTCCTGCGCCTACTACCAATCACAATACCCCAACCAACGGCCCATCATCCGGCGACTCTGGCACTCAGTGCGTTCATTAATTTTCTTGAAAATATTTTCAATTAGCATTACTAATTGGTTTGTTCCATTTTGCGAATGCATCGAGCAGAAACACTACCTCGGCCGCCGCGACATTCTCGGTTGGAGCTCTTAGCTCAATGTTGATTGTGGCTGTTGGAGCGTTGCTTAACTAAATTTTATCTTAGTGATTGAGATAACGATATTGCAAGAGTCTTCCAATCAATCTAACTCTCTGGCCAACAGCCACAGTGGCATCTAGTAATTACTTATTGTTCTTTGATTATTTTTCCCACCCAGCGATTGTTGATCTCAGTACTTAGTTGTGCGTGAATGAACAATGTTTTCACAAATATAATTTAAATAAGAGAAACAGACATTGAAATACAATGAAATGGACGACACACAACTCCACTTGAAGTCGAGAGCATCAGCTAGCTAGATGCTGTCCCGTGAGATTGGTTGGTGTAGAAGTGGACAAGGATTCCAACTCTACCAGAACGAGCTTCACACTTGCCCCACTCAACTAGTCCGGCTGAAATTGTTATATCACCCTCCGATAAGTCCCATCGTGTATCTAAAAAATACATTTTGAATTTTGAATGAAGTTTAAGTCCGAATTATTATTTTCAATTTTTTTTACCTTTTGTGCTAATTTGAAATTATGAATGAGATTTCATTTTAGTTTTTTTTTAAAAGAAAACTAAAAAAATGAAATTAAAGTCTACACCTTTATAAATTGGGATTTTGTTAGCCTATAGGCAAATTAATTGATTGAAAAAAAAAACCTTGTACTTATGAAAATTCATTAAAAAAATTCAAAACAAAATTAAAATGAGGTTTTTTTTTAAAAAAAAGGAAGATATAAATTCTTGTTAGAGATCTGATTGGCTACTACTATTGAAATGAAGGAAATTATGCATATTATGAGAAAAAAGATACTTTTAATTACTGAAACATTACACATTATTATTTTATTATTTTTAGTAAAGATTTTTAACAAAAAAAAAAATATATCAAAATCTAATCAAAATTGGAAATGAAATTAATGAATTAAAATTATTCAAACGCAAATTCAAGATAAATTGGGTTGATTTCTAAATTTAATATTAATATAAATATTGTAATTTTTTGAATTTTTAAAAAATTAATTTTGAAATAAAATTTAAGTATAAAATAACATTAATAGTTTTTATTTATTATTAATCTTAAGAAATTTAATTGAAAATATTTGATAATTTAAAAAATAAATTTCTTAATCAACTTCAAGTTTATATATGTGAGCCTTAGAAATATTTTCATATACCCAAAAGACTACAAAGAATAAAAAAAATGATATAATTATAAATAAAATGAATTTATTTAAATTATGAAAAATAAAAATAAAAATAAAAATATAAATATAAAGTTTTAATTATAATTTAAAAATAAAATTACTTTGAAATTTAAAATTGTGAAAACACCTTTTTACTTAAAAAAAAATTAAGTAAAATTAATTTTGAACAAAAATATTAAAATTAAAATATTTTTGAGAAAAAAGTTAAATAAAAAAATTATTATAGATTCTTTATCTAATAAATAAACATATGAAAATTATTTCTTCATTGGATTCCTAAAAAAAAAAGTAAGGTGGGATCACCTCTGGGTAAAATTTCTGTAACTCAACTCCAAATAAGCTTAAATTAAGTTTTTATTGTTTCCTGCACAAAAATTGGAAATCCTCAAAAACTTAATTTAATTCACACCACATGTGGTGTTAACCATCAATTTTTGTGTTAAAACTGAGGTGTGGTGTGTAGTTTAGAAGCTTTGAGGAATTGAAGTATTTTCAATTGAAATGTCAAAATGTGCATGTGTATTATATAAGTGAACTTTGATTTACATATGAGGTATCAATTATTACAGTTGTGTAATGTAAAAACTAAATTGAATTACATATGTAAATTATAAGTATAATAAATGATGAGGAATTAAAGCAAAAATAAATTGGAAAGATTGATTCTGGGGGGGGGAAGGAATCTTGGCTCCAAGGGTGCCAGACCCCCAAATTTGTTTCTGACAGCCATGGGATGTCAAAATGTATGCAAAAGCTCATCACTTTCGGCCTTTAATTGAGTCACAGGGTCATTACTTAATTGATGATGAGGTTTTGATACCAACCAGGGAAGTTTTAACTGTTGCCAAGAGGGTAAAACAACCCTCAATTTCAAAAAAAACCCAGTAAAAACAGCTTTAAATAGTATTGACATCTCTCAAACACATTCTGATGTATTTTGAAGGCTTGAAACAAGGTATTACTATAGAAATGGCTGATTTAAGGGTCTAAAATGGCTAAAACCAGCCCTGTTTGGTCCAAACCAGGGTTCAATGATTCCATCATTTGCTTTTCTGTTGTCATAGTGTTTATAATGAATACTTAGAGTAAAACTCATTTTTGGAGTAAGAAAATTGATGGCTATAAAATAATGTCTTCTTTGCTCCACTTTTTTGTTCATGTTAAAATATTTTTCTTTTATAATTAGTTTACAAACTGTTAAACCATTCAATAAAAGATTCAAACCACTATTTTTGTATCACTTTTAAGCTTTTAACCACCCAAAAAAATCATTATAATCATTCTTTGAAACTCTTATAATCATTTTTACCCTTGAACCACCCCATAAGTGAATTAGAGCATCTTTCATCACTGTTAGCTTTGTCACTTTGTTTCCAAATTCACTCTAGTCAATTTTGGGTGTGTTTTCTCTTTGATATTTTTTTAAATGATTTTTCTTATGTTAATTTCTTTCAGCTCTTTGTTCAATCAATTCAAATTGAAATTTCTCTTGAAGAAATTTCTTCTGTAGCCTTAAATATCTCTTGTAGAGTATTTCTGGATAAATGTTTATTGTTGGTAAAACAATAAATCTTTATAAAATTATCCTTTCATACTAAGGAATTGGTGTGTTTTTCTCTCTAAACTTTCAAAATTTACTAATTTTAATTAAATTTTACCTTATACAAATTTTGAGGACAGGAAAAGTACTTGATTTTTAATCAAAGTTTCATATCCACACCTTATAATATAACTTGAACCAACTTAATTTGAATTTAGAGGTATTTTAATTATTTTAACTAATTTGGAAAAAGCATTTATTATCAAGTTTTCATTTTTAATATTTCAATTCCTTTAAAGTAAAATGTTAAATATTTTAAAAAAATGTATTTATCTTTAAAAATGACTTTTTTGGCTTTTAGTATTTTGTTTCAATAACTTGATCAATTGAGATTAAATGTATTTCATTAATTTTTTTTTTAAAAATAAAAGTGGGATTATTAAGTCAATATAGTTGTTTTAATAAATTCAGATAAGAAATCATTTTCCTTTTCATAAGTTCTCATTTTTAATACTTTTGTTTGATTCTAATAAATTTTTTAAAAGCTTAGAAGAACTTCAAAGGAAAAAGTCTTAAGAATTTTTCTTTCAAATTTAATTTTTTCAAAATCCCCAAAATATTAAGGAAAACTAATATGAAATGGGAGGTTCAACTGACCTAAGCCAATTTTATTTTAAATTAAAGTTCATTATGTGATTATTTAATGAAAAAATAATCTTTCAATGAGATCATTTGGTACAAATATTCATGTCCAAATCTTCAATATTTGGTTCTATGAATAAATAAGAAAAAAATTTGGCCATGAATATTTGTACAAAAATAAATCTTTGGAAAGTAATTTTTTAGAAAGTTAATAAATAATTAGCTTAAATTCAGATAAAAAATTGGCATTCAATAAGTGGGATCCTATTATATGAAAAACTTTGTGGGGCTTCATAAGGAATTAGAGAGGGAAAAAATAATAAAAGTTTGACTTTTAGGAAATAATGCATAAACTGTTTTACATGAAGATTCTAAAAGACCCAATGAGCTTACCAATATCAAAAGAAAAAAATTGAAATGTTATTAATAATGAAGGTTTTGAAACCTGTAATATCCTTTATTCAATATTTCAAATTTATTTTTGGGTCAAATTCCACATTCAATTTCTGGGCTTTGGAGAATATCCCACCACATTAACCATGGTATTTTATGTCAAGCATTTCAATCTTTTTCAGTAACTAATCCCATTTTTTCTTTTTTAAATCCTCAATTTCTTCAAAACTATTTCATTGAGAATTTATCTTAATACATGTAAACAAACTATTTTTACAAACACTCACATAAACAAAACAATCCCAAAAACATCCATCCATACAAGATTAAATCAGAATCCATTTAATTACAGTATGTTAAAGCTTTTAGTGATGAGAAAGACATTCAATTTGAAGATGATATCTTATTTTTACTTTCCATTTCTGAAAGGGTATTATTGAAGACTTGAATTTTCTATCACTATATATATATATAAGAATTGATTTATATAATTAATTGGAGTTAAAATTCAAAACTTCAAGTCAGAAATAACATAATTGACTTCAATTTTTAATAATGATGGTAAAAAAAATTTGCATATAGAAATTTGCTTCAGATTTTAAAATATTAGTTAAAAATGTTAATAATTCAACATTTAGAAGGATTAGAATTCTAGTTTTAATAATTAAAAGGGAAGCTGTCTTACATACTTACTGTGTACTTCTGATGTTTGGAAAATTACAAAAAAAAGGTTATATGAGAAGATTTGTATAAGAGAATTCCAATTATAGGTATTATTTAACAAGTAGGACTCAAAGAATCTATTGGATTTCTTGATAGAAGCTTGGGATAATTATTGAAAAGACCATTAAAGGATAAAAAGATATATTTTTGGTGTTAAAAACACATGGATTTATGAGACTTGGATGAGGAGTCATAATTTTACCAACTTATTACATGAAATGGATATAAAATGGAAGATCAACTTGTGTTTTACATAAAAAAAACTTCATTTATTGACATGTTAATGACTATGATCTTTTATAATCCAAATTTTTATCTGAAATTGTGATTGGAAAATTTCATCAATATTCTTCTTCAAAGGATCAATACTTGCTCCAAAATTTAGAATTTACAGACTCTTAACCAATTGCTTCTGAATAAAAGGTTTTAGCATCCCAAAATGATGAAAAAAGGAACTAAAATCTATTTCTAGAGAGATCTAAAGCGCATATAGAGAATTTAATTGAAATTTTGGAAATTAATTGCTTCTCATTATCTGAAATCAGAAGCCAAATGTGCAAGCCAAAGGCGGTTCAATAGTTTTCTAATTGGGTTTTCATTTCTCTAATATTGAATAATATGATTCCTAAGATTGGTTATCAGTTCATAGCTCTTTTTGAAGATAATAACCCTTCATAATTACAGAATTTTCAACAAAATGAATACCTTAAAGAAATTCTATACATGAAGGAAATATTTAAGCTATCAACTATAATACGGCTATATTCAAAATGATATGTGCTTTTTTTATTCATACCAAATGAAAAAAGATACTCCAAGCTTATTTCATTTTGAGTAAAATTTGAATGAAAATTGGAAAAAGAATGAGAAGCTTATAGAAAATTTGCAATTGATATGAGAAGATTTTGTCATTGGTTATAAAAGGACTCAAAGTGAATTGGTGGATATTTATATGTTTTAAATAAATACTGAGCTCACTTAAATGCTATTTTCAATGAAATAACAGTCAATGGGAATGATTATTATGGTATCAAGAAAGATTGATAAGGATGGGTGGCCTACCAAGATAAAAAAGAACAAAAAATAATATTAAAAATAATCAATTCATTAGATTTCAAAATTCATTGAAAAAGGAAAAAGTAATATAAACCTTTAATTCAGGATAGATTTGATATAATTGAAAAAATCAATGAATATGGGTTTTCGTTACATTTTTCCTTTGAAAAAAAATCTCAATTGAATGAATTTTTTTTGGAAAGATTTTCTTTTGAATTTAATGAAGATAAAGTTACTATTTTTTTATACTATTGATTTAATCAAAATAAAATATTGTTTTTTTAAAATCAATGTAAATGAAATCAATCTTTCTTAATTGTCCTTGGAATTTGTCTTTAAATTGAATAGAAAAAAAATAGTTTTTTTCTCAATTTTTTTTGAGTTTCTTGTTTATAATTTCTTTTGAAATTATTATTCCTTTTTTAAATTTTTTAGACTTTCTTTTTATTGCATTTTTATTTTTTTGAAGGTTTGTAAGTTTTTTTTCAAGTATTTTTGACATTTTTTTATTATTCTCATTTTGTAATTTTCCTTGAAATTTTATTTTAAATTTTTCTTGTTTTCTTTGATATATCTGTTTGTTCTTCCTTCAATTCTACATTTGCTTCATTTTTTTGAATCCATTTTGAATTTTTTTCGAATTTCATTTTCATAGGGAAATTCAATAGGAAAAAAACAATAATTAAGTGATTATATAGTTTTTACATATATATGAATGAAATTGATTAACCAATCTGAATTTTACAGAGAAATATCAGATCAATATTAGTAGAAACTACAAAAGGTTCAGCTAATTTTTAAGCTCATTTTGAGAGATAAAATGGGATTTGGAAAATTTGATTCTATAGATTTAATGTTCATCTGATTCTTCCTCTCTTATAGTTACAGATTTAATTTTCCTTTCACTCCTCAAATTCACGTTGGCTAATCTTCTTTTCCTTTTCAAAATGAATTTTTTCTTTTGAGTTTATTTTCTTCAAAGAGCTCTCATTTCACCTTTTTATGGTTAAATTCTATCTGCATATAGTTTATTTCCTTTTCTAGGTCCATTTTCAGTGTACTAAAAATGACTTCCCTTGAAAATTCCTGATTATTCAGATATAATTCTATAAATCCCAAACTTCAAAGGGATATCATTTATGATTCAAAAATTACATCCAAACCACCAAAAAAAGGAAAAAATATATATCAGTTTTTCTGGATTAGAAGAAATTCATACATGAAGCTAAAAATAACTTTCTCAAGGTACTCTTCCCTTAAGTTTGTCCAATTTAATCGTTAAGATAAGAGTGCCTTTGTTTTTCTAACTGGATCTTCATGCAATTTTCTGACCTTCAGAATTTATTGATTGATTCAATAAATCTCCCCCTGTATCAGATTTGAGAATACGTTAAATTTTTAGGATATATATTTCCATAATGAATTAATTTATTGTTCTCATTTTTACCTCACAATTCTGTTTACTAGAGCTTTAAGGTTTTTATATGAAAATGCAACAGAGATCAAGTACTTTCAATCTCCTCAAAATTTGAAAATAATAAAATGTAGTAAGAAAATGCATATAAAACTATTTCTCCTAATTTCTGATATTCATAAAAAAATAGTAGAAAGATTTACTGTTTTAAAAACAATAAAAATCTATCCGAAAATAACCTGAAATCTATATTTAAGGTTACAAAATAATATTTACACACAAGAAACACTGTTTTGGAATTAATTTCTCTGAAAGATTAAAGAAATTAATAAATCAAAATATCAAATATCTGATATTTTGCAAGAAAAACACAACAAAAATTGACCGGAATGAATTTGTAAACAAATTGAAAAACTTCACAGTGATTAAAAATGGTTTAAATAACCTTTGGGAGAGTATAAGGGTTAAAGTTATTATAGAAGCTAAGAAATATGGCTATAATCATTTTATCATGTGGTTATGATTATTATTATGATTCAAAATTTATTTTTTTGTTTTTAATTGAATGAATTAATTTATATTAAACTATTAATCAAAGGAAAAAATTCCATTTTTTTTCTTTGATTCCTCATCATTTCTTATAGTTGAGATTTTGAATATCCAGTTCAATTGGAAAATAACAGTACACAACTGTTATTCTTAATTCCTCATATGTAAATTTAAGTTCACTTATGTCATATACATGGTCATTTTTTAATTTCAATTGAAAATACTTTAATTCCTCATTTATTCAAAGCCACGCACCAAAAATCAATTAAAAAACAAAAATTGACCATTAACAACACATGTGGCTTGATTTAAACTAACTATAATTGAATTGATAATTTTTCAGTGAATTATGTTTTTTAACTTTTAAGCTTTAAATAATTGAGTTACAAAATACTTATACAAAGTTTACCCAAAATAATGTTTCATGAGGAATCCAATAGTGATGGAGGATTTTTGTGTTTATTTACTCAGTAAAACAAAAAATTTATCTTTATGAATATTCTTCACAACAAATATCTATTATTCATAGATTTATTTTTTTCTTTTGATTTTCCTCATTTTTATGAGTACAATTTTAAATATTAAATTTCTCAATTATTGTGTAAGTATTATCATTTATTATGATAGCTGGATCATAAGATTCATTTTGATTTAATTTAATAAAATAAGTTATGAAAATTATAATTGTTTTGCTCTTATATCATATTTTGGCACCTTTTGGGTAAGTGGAACTACCTCTAAGGCTCACAGGAGCATACAGATTAATTATAAAAGAAATAAATTATTTTATTTCACTCTTGAAATATCACGCCATTAATAACCTGTATTCTTGTATTTATTTAATTTTACTTGTTTATGACTAATTAAATTTCTTGTGAATCAAAACTTGAGATGAGATTTCTTTTGGGCTTACTACCAAGTGAGTAATTCATCTCCTTAAAGAATGGAAGCATTGTATAGGTAATTGGAAACATATTTTATACCCTTATTGCAATTATCTTCAGTTTCACAAGCTCATATGGTATTCCCAAATATGTTTGCTTCTGTATAATTATTGTTGTATGTTTACCATCTGTCTAAAATACTGGCCAATTAAAGGTTCAATATGCTCCAGGATTTATCATCCACTTCATTTGTTGGTAGATGAAAGCCATTTTTTACTCTAAAGTGGCATTCCTACATATTTTGATCCACTAGTCTCAAACAATGCATTGAGATTACCTTGGATCTTTAGAAAATCAACCAAAAATGGATAATAATTTTTGTTAAAAACTCAAGAATTATTAGATTTGCCTCCAAATCACACAGAAAAATGAGAAGTACAGCAAGTTTTTTGTAGGATTTATTTGTCATATTTGAGTGTAAAAATAAGCAAATATGTTCTGTATTAAAAAACTGTGGGAGTACAGCATTGTAAGAGTGAATAAATCAAGCTAAGTTTTGTGATAAATAAATTCACTCACTAAAGATGCTTTGATTATATAGGTGGAATAGTATCAAAAATAATTTTGACATGGATATCTGAACCATGGTAAATAAATGTTGAAATATAGTTATATTTCAGATGAGAAATATTGAATTTAATCACAATTACAGGGTACTCACACAAAAATTGAGCTAAAAATTGTTGTTTTTAATGTGTTATTTAACCTAATATACCACATTTATTGAATTTTGTATTTAACCTGAAATACAAATTTCTTTTAATTTTCAATTTCACCTGAAATAACTTGTCATTTCAATTGGGTATTTGAAAGGTTAATACCCATTTTCATCCCTTTTTACTTCAAAAATAGTTTCAAGCTATGAATTTTTCGTTTTAAACCATACTTTATTAATGATAGAATGGTAGCTCTAAAAGTAAATATGTGTTTGATTAATGGTCTTTCTATTAATTCAAAATTGAATAGGAATCAATATTACTAATTATGAGAAAATGAAGTAATTAACAAATTCTTTCAATAATTGAGTAATTTTTTTTTTGAAGAATTTTAATCAACTTAAATAAAAGTAAAGATTTAAAGTGTAGTCCAAATTCAATTCTAATTACAAGAAATAAGAGGAATTAAATTTTGAAATTATTAAGAAATGATAATAGAAGCTAAAATTTTCATCATTATATCTAAGCAAATAGTATTTGAATTGGTCTATTTTGTATTCATATAAAATCATGAAATCCTTGGTTTAATTACATCCAATTGTGGAATATTTTTCTTCATTATTATTGATATTAAATCCACGAATGTTGAAATAGAAATATGAAAGAATGAAGTTCTGAAAAGTATAATTATCTATTCAGACTATCTCAGTTTTCATTCACACACTTCCTTCTGGGTGTCAAATTATCAGGAAAGTATCAAGTATACCTAGTGGGTACATATTAATACTGGAAAATTTAGATTTAACACCCTCAATTTGCATTGAATGATTCTTTGAATGAAGGAATATGGTATTGAGGTATTTCTTCCCCTCACATGTGCAAAGTATTCCTGTTTCTACAATAAATTAATTTCTCAAATAAGTCATCAGAATAGATGTGATATAAGATGCTCCAGAAGCTTATCATCTTCCTCCAGAAAGTTGGACTTTCTGAATTGTGGAATATTGAGTACTAAAAATGCTTCAGAAGCTCTCACTAAATTGTGGTAAGCTAGTATGAACCCCAGTAACTTGAAAGAAATATTTAATGATTTCAATATAACATTCTTTTCATTATTTCCAATAATCTATTAACAAATTAATTCTTAATAATGATGCTAAAGAAGTAATAAAGTGGGTATATCAGAAAAAATTGAAATGAAATTATACTGTTATTTTATTTTATAGTCATAATGCACAATGTTGCTAAAAATAAGAACAGGTGTTGAATTTTGAATTGAATTGAAACCACCTTAATCAGAGTGTAGATTTTGAATTTGGATTTTTTTTACCTGGAAAATTTTGTTTTTTTTGAAATTCCCGCTTAGCCTCAGCCACTGGGAGATCAGAAAATAATCAGGTTTTGCCTTAGTTTTTTCATCTGGATGAGGGAAATACATATTCCTTTATGAATATAATATTCAGATCTTGGCATAAATAAGGAATGTTCTCAATTAAATTCCTCATTCCCATAAATACATAATCCAGAATCAATATCAGCTCAAAGCTTTGGTCTCCATTTACACCATAATATTCCCTTTCTAAATTTCACAATGAAAAACAAGTTTTCTCAATTAAGAAAACTTATGTTTTATCTATCAGATTATGAACTCTCAAAATATGATGAAGAAGATTATTCCAATAAAAATAGGGTATTGGTAAAAACACATAAGAGCTTACGTGTTTTTACTAAAAACTTACATGTTTTTACCATTACTTGGTAAAAACACGTAAGGGGTGGTTTTTGAATTAAATATGGCTATTTATGGCATCAACAATGCCATTTGTGAAATTAACAATGCCATTTGTGGCATTAACAGTGCCATTAATGACATTATCAATGCACCATTTCTGATGCCATTTGTAAGGTTTGACTATGAAACAATAAGTAAAAATTACTAATATTTTACTTATTGTACTATGAATGTCCTTATGAATGAAATAAATAAGATAAAAATAATTATATTATCAATTAAATATGATAATATAATTTATATTATAAAATATAATATATTAATATATTTAATGGCACTTTATTATTGTTACAAACAAATAATAAAGGCGTAAGAAATTGTTTTTTATTAATAAAAAACAATTAATAACAATAATATTACTAATATTAAAGCTATAAATTAATATAAATACTATTTATATTAATTAAAGAATTATTAAAGTAATAATAAAGAGAAAATTATTATAATAAGAGAAAATAACCTACTTTTAATACTTAATATAATAATTTTGAAATATTTTATGCCAAATAATGTAAATACAACTTATCAAAATTGTATTTACAATAAAAAATAGAGAAAATTACAAATATTCTTGATTTTTACGTGGAAATGAGATTTTAGAGAGATTTTTAGCAAAAACAATTAAATAAATAATTTAATCACATCAAAATTGATTATTATAATAAGATGATCTTTGGTCTTTAATAATATAAAAGATTTATATATAAAGAATGAAGATATTACCTTTTAATTTGATTGATTTAATGTTTTTGATGCGTCTGAGGGGAAAACAGAGTAAAAAGAGCTCTATTTATAGTAAATACCTCCCTCCTACAGTCCAACTGGCTTCTAGTAGACGTGTACTGATCATATCCACTGGAATTGATCAATATTTCAAGGTTTGGTGATGATTAAATCATGATCAAACCATATTACATCATTATTACACCATTATTTAGAGTTATCACTATAACTCTAAGTTTGATGACGTCAAAGGCTTGGAAGAACCCCAAAATTTGTGGATTTCATTAGTTTTAATCATAAACTAATAGTATTCACCAATTTTATCACTCATATGACTGTTAAACTTAATTTAAGGTTACAGTGAGTGATCATAAATGATCAAATTAAGCTCAAACTTTGATCCTTAAAACCTTTTGAGATTTACACGCTACAGCAATTCAGAGAGTGAATTCTAATAGCTTGGCATAACCTTATTATGCTTCCAAGAGAATTCCATTACATCATTAAAAATCTATTTTTGATGATTTTTCTTGTAACTCATCTTTTATGTCGAAATTTAATATTTTAAACTTCAAAATTAGATTTCAAGGGGTTATACCTTGAATATTATAGTAAAAAATACATCATTCTTCACGAATGAGCTAGTAGAATTCAACTGTCTACTTTTTTTAAGTTTGGACCACTTTCACAACAAAGTGGTCAACAGCTTTGTTGATTTTAATCAATAATTCCTTACAGGTTTCAACCTTGTTTATAGCTTATGAAATAAACTTCATTTCTGTATTCCTACAGTAATTACGTGATAACTTTATTTTTGGTTCATCAATTTAATATGCATATTTCAAGAGATATTAGCTAAAATCCTTGAATATATGCGGTGCCCAAAAAAGTGCATATATTCAGGTTAATTCCTTAAGTATTGATTTTGAAGCTTAGCTTCTTGATTGTTTTATATGTGGAGGTTTATGGAAGATCCAATGGTACCATTTACTTCACATGTTGTTTCATTGGTCTTTGAAATAAATAAGGATTTGTGTTTTTTATAAGGTATTATTACTTATAACTTATTAAATATTGACTTAACAGATATGCCATAAAAATGGTATATGTGTATTTTACCATGGGGAATCCAATGGTATAATTTATTTTACATGTTTATTCATTGGTTTTTAAGTTAAACCAAGCTTTATGCAAATTTATGGTATTTTTGTAGCTTTAAGGTAATTATTTTTAATGTATAATTATATTAAATATTTCTTGTGACCTTTTTGGATATGTGGTCATATCTCAAAGGTTCACACCATTAATGTCATTTATGGAATCAACAATGCCATTTGTGGAATTAACAATGCTATTTATGGCACTAACAGCGCCATTAATGGCATTATCAATGCAATATTTCTGATGGGCAAAGAATTTGACCAATAGTAAGTTTTTTGATGTAAAAATACTATTTTTAATCCTTTTGAACATAAAATATGCCTTAAATCATATCAGGAGCCAGCTATAACCCCTCAAGCAGCTCCCAAAAAGGTCATAGACGTTATTATGGCAGAAGCCAATCAGTTACAGAAGCACAATAATCAGTTTATGACCTCCAAATTAATAAATTATGTCATTCTGAAGCTGATAATACTATTTTACCTTCAAAAAGAGCTGAAACTGCCACAAGAAGCCTCAGTGGACATACACAAAAACAGCCAGAAGGCTTACAACAATGCATTGCAGCACAGAGAGTACCAGATCCTTGCAGATCTGTGGAGAAACTGAATGAACTTTTACCTGACTGTGAGGAAATTCCTGGGCCATCCCAACACTTGCAAGTTACTAAATTGATGGCATCCATTGATGGAAAAGAAGAACATCATGCTTTTAAAAGCAGAATGGAGGAATAACAACCCTCCACCACCCAAGCAAGTGCCAAAAACAGCCCCAGTAGCCAGCAGCAGCAATTCCAATGTGAAAAAGCAGCCACAAGCTCAAAACAAGGGCAAAGGCAAGGCACCAGCCAGGGCTACAGAATCCCAAATATTCAGCAGGATGCCATGAAAAATGTATTTCAGATGGCCAGAACAATGATGGAATTACAGAAAAAGGAGGAAGCCAGATTAAAATATCAGAAATGATTTCTGACATTTTTGATTCTATCCCAGAGTTGTATGAGGCTATGAATGATGTAAAAACTCACGTTTCTGATAAAAATTAATCCATTTTTAACAATCTTAAAAAAAGAACTTAAGTCTGAGCCAAATAAATGAAACACTTATTTGTTATGAGAAAGTTTCAAGAACAATTAAAATTTCTAATAATGAAAATTCTTTTGGCAATAAGATAAATGAACAATCTGCCATTATTAAAGAATTAACAGACAAATATTCTGAATTAAATATTGATGACATAATTGAAACAAGAATTAAACAAGACATAAATATTATCAATACAGATGACAAGAAAGTCTTTGATGACATTTCAAACTCATTTACTGAAGTAAAGACAATATCAATTGCCTTGAAAACGTTTTTTGATGCTTCACAAGAAGAGGTATCAAAATTAACAATGAAATTGAATCAAGTAACCCCTGATAATACCAGACAAATAAAGTTATGGCAAGAACTGACACATAAAGAAGACATGTATAAAATTGAAGTAAGAAATTCAATACAAGACTTCCAACATGAATTCAGAAATTCCCAAAGGTGTAGAAACAGTAAAATGAATGATATTGAACAAATACTGAAAACCTTGCAAGAATTTCTACACCTCTGAATCAAAATGAGGGTACAAGAATCTAAAATACACAAGTAATGGAGGTTGAAAACTCACAGTTAAAAAATGAATTTTCCACTTCTTTTCATGACTTGGAACCATCAATGGGTGAAGCACTGCTGAAAGAAGTACCAAAACTCAAAGAATGGCCTCACTTCAGTGGTGAAGGAGAATATGAACTTATGGAATTCATCAGAGGTATTGATATGATTAAAGAAGACTTTGAATGACCAGAAAGATTGGTAACAGCAAGATTTAACACCTTGTTTACCAGATCAGCCCACAGATGGTATATCGAATTAAGACAAGCACATGGACAGCAAAGTTGGACTTGGTGGAAAGCCCAAATTATCAACAAATGGGCCAATGATTCTTGGAGGTTTAGAGTGGAAACAGCCTGTGAATCTGCCAAATTTAATTCTGATAAAGACAAAGCTTTACCATAGTTTTGGCAACAAAAAGACAGATTAACAGCATTGTATCCTGACATGTCAGAATTTATGATACACAGAAAGATTCTGAGACAATGTGGAGGTGACTTAGAGCATTCTGTCAAAAGAAGGACTACTGAACAATCTTAAGCAGAAGATATTATTGATATATTAGAAGAAGTAACAGTCAGAACCAGGATTAGTTCTAGTAGGGTGAATCTCAAAACAAGGTTTAATACACCTTGGAAAGATTTTGTGGACAAAAATCCCAAATAAAATTCTAATAATGTTAAGTATAAATCTTCAGATATAATCAGAAAGTTCCATATTTGCCAAAGCACCACCCACTTAGCCAATACATGTCCAAAGAGGGGGAAAATAAATGAAATTGATGTTGAAAAAGAACCTGATGTTGAAAAAGCTGATAATATAATTGAAGAAAATTCAGATGTTAAGTCATAAATATTTTCTGAATCTTCCAAAGATATACAAAATATCAATGCCACTTTTGACATCATGGAATCTTATTCCCACTTGCCACAATTAAGCAATGGTCAACTTGATTTATCAAAAATTCAAGATGCACAACTTATGAAAACCAAACCAAACAGAGAAAAAGGTTATACAGCTTGTAACTCCTGTATAACAGAAGTGGTATTTGACAACAAACCCACTAAACCTTCACTTGACCCAGGTGCCTTCTGCTCTTGTGTTGGCAAATCTTTTCTTAAGACTTGTGTACAAAATTTTGAAGACCACTTGTTACCAATCAATGGCATAAAATTCAATAGTGCAAGTAATCCAATGAAAGAATTGGCAATCTTTGAGACCAATGTCATATTTCCACATATTAATTGGAATTTAAGAATCACTGTTGAATTTGTTGTTATGGAAAATTGCTCTAGTACCCATTTGATATTGGGAAATGACTATTTGATTATGTAGCAAATAGACTTACATAGAAAAAAGGACAGATACTTTACTATTGGAGACAATAAGCATCAAAAATTTGTCTTTTTACCATTTAAAAGACAAATTACAGTAAATAAAGTAGCACCAGTCAACTTATAGCTGGAAAAATTCAAATCTGAACAGTTCAATGAAGCTGAAATAAGCCTTCATCTGACTTATAGTCAGGAAAATGAACTTTCTGCCCTTTTATATGACCACAGAGAAGCAGTTGCATCAGACAAGGAACCTTTGGGGGCAATTATTGGTCATGAAGTTGACATCATCCTTAATATCGAGAGACCTTATCCACCACTCTTAAAAAGACCTGCATATCCAGCAAGTCCTAAATCAAGAGAATCTCTGGAAATTACTAATAAAGAACTTCTTGACCTTGGTTTAATAAGAAAGGGTTGCCATAATGAGGAAGTAGAAATAACTACACCAGTCATAGTGGCAGGGAATAATGGAAAATCTAGAATGGTTGGGGAATTTAGAGCTCTGAACACTTACACTGTTCAAAACAGGTACCCAATACCAAAAATCCAAATTTCCCTTACCCAGATATCTCAAGCAGTGTATATAACCACTATTAATTCCCTTAAAGGATTTCATCAAAATTTAATGACACCAAGGGCAAGAAAATACTTGAGAATTATTGTTCATTGTGGAGTATATGAATATTTGAAAATGCCTTTTGGTATCAAGAATGCACCTTCACACTTCCAAAGAATGATGAATGAAATCTTCCTTGAAGAACCTTCAGAAGGATGGTTAATCATTTACATTGATGTCTTTATTGTCTGTTCCAAAACTTGGGAAGAACATATGTACAGATTATCCAGAGTTTTGACAAAAATCCAATCTGTCAACATAAAAATTTCTTCAAATAAATTCCATTTTGGATTTGAAGATCTTAAAGCACTGGGACATGTAGTATCTGGTTTATCCCTTGGAATTGACAAAAACAAGGTTGCAGAAGTATTTCTGAAAGCCATGCCTCAGAACAAGAAAGAAATTCAGTCATTTTTGGGGTTTGCAGGATATTAAAGGAAACATACTCAAGATTTTGGATCCATACCAAGACCTCTTTATAAATTATGTGACAAAGACACAGTATTTGAAATGACTGTTGACAGAGTCAAGGCCTTTGAATCTTTGAGACAAGCCTTGACCACTGCTCCACTCTTACTGATGCCAGACTTTAAGCTGCCTTTTAAGCTTTATATTGATGCATCAGGAGATGGGCTTGGTTATGCACTTCATCAAGTCCATATTATCAATGATAAACCTGTGGAAGGACCCATATGCTTCATATTGAGGCAAATAAAACCAACTGAAGCCACATATGGAGCCAGTCAAATAGAGTGCTTATGCCTTGTCTGGGCCTTAGCAAAGCTAAATTAATTTCTGGATGGATGTGGCTTTGAAGTAATAACAGATTGTACCACTTTTAAGTCACTTTTAAGAATGAAGACTCCTAACAGGTATATGCTCAGATGACAAATGGCCATACAAGAGTATAGGGGCAATATGACCATTGTTCATAAAGATGGTAATATTCATAAAAATGCGGATGGACTGAGAAGATGGTCATTACCAAATAGTATTGATAATCCTGCTTATGTTCCAGAGGAAGATTCCCCACAAATCCCCATAGAATGAATCAGTGTTACAGACCTGAACACCACTTTCTTTGAGGAGGTAAGAAACAGTTGTACTCAGGATAAAAATTGTAGCATTTTATGCCAATTACTTACTAAGGACTGTAAAGACAAGTCTTTGATACATGCCTTAGATGAGATATGGAGAAAACTGTATGATGAAGGAAGATTCCACTAAATGGATGGTATAATTTACCACAGAACTAAGCATGCCTGTGTTATGAAAGTTGTTGACAGGTCCTTAATCAATCTTGTACTTAAGGAATGCCATGACAGCCGCTTTTCAGGACATCTGTCTGAGGACAGAACAAGAGAAAAAATAAAAACCTGCATATGGTGGACAATGTGGCAGAAAGATGTTTCAGAGTATTGTAAAACCTGTGGCAGATGTAAAAAAGCCAATAAATCCACTGGCAAAAAACTTGGAAATATGATCAAGATCCAAGAACCCAGCAGACCTTGGGAAATTGTCCATATGGATTGGGGAACTGGCCTGCCACCAGGGGGTGACAGAAGCTACAATGCTTGCCTAGTGATTGTTGACAGATTTAGTAAGACTCCAATCTTTCTACCATGTCACAAGGATGATACAGCCATGGATAAAGCTCTTCTGATATGGAATAGAGTAATATCATGGACTGGAATATTGACAAACATCATTAGTGACAGAGATCCCATATTCACCGCAGCACTATGGACAAATCTTCACCAACTATTTGGGACAAAATTATCCTTCTCTACAGCCTACCACCCACAAACTGATGGTCTAGCTGAAAGGATGATCCAAATCTTGGAAGATATGGTATGATGATTTTGTGCATATGGCCTTGAATGCAAAGATTGTGATGGATTTACCCATGATTGGTGTACTCTTTTACCAGAACTGGAATTGGCATATAAGACATCCATCCATGCCAGTATCAATCAGACTCCTGCTATTATAGAAAAAGGATGGAATCCCAAATTACCTCAAGATTCCTTGAGGCAAGAATTGGTTGAAATACATCCTACAGCTGCTAGCTTCAAAGGAATGCTAGAGAAATCTAGAAAGCATGAAGTAAGGTGCATGGAAGACTCTTTTTCATATGCTAAGGAAAAATGGGACAAGTCACATGCCACTCCAGATTTCAAAGTGGGAGATTTAGTACTTGTATCCACCACTAACTTCAATAACATCAAAGGATGTAAAACGCTCAAAGACTCCTTTGCACGACCTTTTGTTATTAAGGCCCTCCATGGAGAAAAAGCTGTTGAAGTAGAATTATCTGAAGAACTTAGCAATAAGCATCCTACATTTCCAGTGAGCTTGATAAAGCCATATAAATCTAGTGATGGTGAAAAATTTCCTTTGAGGAATAAAGTTCCCCAAGCTATACCTCCAATTGAATTATCTGGTATTAAAAAGATTACCAAAGTTCTCAAAGAAAGAAAGATGAGAACCAATAAAGTAAGGGAATACCTTGTTATGTACAGTGACCCAACTTGTGAGGATGAAGGGTCAGCAGAAAAGGACATACCTGAAGCTACTAAACTTCTCAGAAAATTCATACACACTAGAAATAACAATATTACAAAGTAACATTATTTTTAGGGGGAGGGAATGTGAGCCTTAGAGGTATTTTCATATACCGAAAAGACCACAAATAACAAAATTAGATATAAATATAAATCAAATAAATTGATTTATATTATCAAAATAAAAAATTAAAATATAAATAAAAATCTATATACAAAAATAAAAATTTAATTATAATTTAAAATAAAAATTCCATTCAATTTTAAAATTGTGAAATTGCATTTTTACTTGAAAAGAACTAAGTAAAAATGAACTTTTCATAAAATTAATGAAATTAAAAGATTTTTGGTAAAAAGTGACATAAAATATATTATAACTTTTTATCCAATAAACAAGCTTAAGAAAATTACTTCACCATTGGATTCCTCATAAAAAATAAGGTGGGGTCACCTCTGGGTAAAATTTCTGTAATTCAACTCTAAATAAGCTTAGATTAATTTTTAGTATTTTCTGTACAAAAGTTGAAAATACTCAAAACCTTGATCTAATTCCCACCACATGTGGTGTTAACCATCAATTTTTGTGTTAAAATTGAATTTTTGTGTGTAGTTTAGAAGCTATGAGGAATTGAAGAATTCTCAATGGAAATGTCAAAATGTGCATGTGTATTACATAAGTGAACTGTAATTTACATATGAGGTATTAATTATTACAATTGTGTACTGTAAAACTCAATTGAATTGTATGTGTGAATTACAAGTGTATTACATGATGAGGAATTAAAGAAAAAAAATAAATTGGAAAGATTAATTCTGGGGGGGAAAAGGTACTCTAGCTCCAAGTGGGAGCCAGACCCCAAAACTCCTTGTTGAAAGGCATGGGATGTCAAAATCCACACAAAAGTTCATCACTTTTGGCCTGAAATTGAGTCACAGGGTCTGTGACTCAATTGATGATGAGATTTTGATACCAACCAGGGCAGTTGTAACTGTTGCCAAGAGGGTAAAACTACCCTTAAAATAAAACAATCTTAGTAAAAACAGTTTTAACTGGTTTCTATGTCTCTTACACACATTTTGACGTGTTTTGAAGGCTCTATACCAGGTATTACTATAGTAATGGCTGATTTAAGGGTCTAAAATGGCTAAAACCAGTCCTTTTGTGGTCTACACCAGGGTTCAATGATGCCATAATTGGCTTTTCTGTTGTAAGAGTGTTTTCCAGTACTTACAAGAGTAAATTTTATTTTTGAATTAAAAAATTGATGGCTATAAAAGAATGTCTTCTTTGCCCCACTTTTCTCTTCATGTTAGAATCTTTTCCTTTTATAATTAGTTTAAACACTGTTAAACCAATCAATAAAAGATTTCAACCACCCTTTTTTAAATCATTTTAAACCTTTTAACCACATAAAAAAATTATTAGAATCATTGTTTGGAACTCTTATAATCATTTTTAGCCCTTGAACCACCCCACAAGTGAATTAAAGCATCTTTCATCACTGTTAACTTTGTCACTTTGTTTCCAAATTCACTTTGGTCACTTTTGGGAATTTTTTCTCTTTGAACATTTCTTAAAAGACTTTTTTCTTTAATTAATTGCTTGCAGTTCTTTTCCCAATTAATTCCAATTGAAATTGCTCTTGAAGAAATTTCTTTTGTAGCCTTGAATATCTCTTGCAGAGTATTTTTGGATAAATTTTTATTGATGGTAAAACAATAAATCTTTATATTATGATTGTTTTATACTTATAGAGTTAAAAACAATAAAATTGGGGTTTTTTCTCTTAAAAATACTATTTCATACTATTTTTAATCATTTCTTACCTTATACAAATTTTGAGGACAGAAAAAGTATTTGATTTTTAATAAAAGTTTCATATCCACACCTTACATTACTACTCACTTCCATTTATACTTCATGAATATTTTGGTGGTATTAAATAAATATATTGAAAGCTTTTCACCAAGCTTAACAAGCAGAAATGTAGAGAATTGTTACTGAGAATATCTTATATTTGAGTAAAAGTAACCTTGAGAGAACTAATATGGTTACGGATATATTCATGGAAAACATTTAGTAAATTGGAAGAGATATGGATCTGTTTTTCTTGGAAAAAGAAATTAGAGTTCTTGAAGATTTTCCTGGGATTATGATAGAGATGAGATAGAGATATTTATCAAGATACTGGTCTAAATATGTGTAAGGAAGCTCTTCTCCACTCACTAAATTTCCCCTGTAAAATATGAAAGAAATGAAATAGCTTTAATGAACAGTATTATTAATAATAGAAATATTACAGATGTGAGCCTTGAGGTATATTTTACATACCCAAATAGGCCACAATTATCTTAAAAATAAATTCTGACTTATGCATAACTCATAAGTCATGCATATATTGAAAATTCATCTTTTTGATTTCAGAAAAGATGAATAACATTTTATTGAGTAAGTAAATCCATGGATTTAAGGCCAGATTTGAATTCTATGCAAAAAATCACCTAGGATAAATCCATAGAGTGGATAAGCTCAAATTAAATCTTTGAGGTGGTAATATCGAAAATACTTCAATACCACATCATTAATACCACATAGAAGAGCCGTGAAAATTTTTGTTTTTTGTAATTTCATGCCAAAATAATGGGAATGTGAGAAATCCCATGTTACATATACACTAAGAATAGTGTTATGCATGTTTTGGCACTTAATATCATGGTATTCTTACATGGACTTTTGGTACACCCATAGTGGATATCTCACTTGAAGCTTAATTTTCTATTTTGACCTGAAAAATAGGCAAGGGAGACAAAAGACATCAAAGAGAGCCAGGGTACCCAACTTCTGAGGCCTCAGAGGCGTGGAAAGCTCCAAATATTGGATCCATGGCTGATCTTGGCCCAATTAGTAAACTAAAACACTTTGGGAACTTGGTTACCATGTTACAGCTACAGCAAATAACCTGCTATTTTGATGTGCCAAGGAGGTAAAGAGCTACTTAGACCCCTGTAACCATGTCAATTCTTAATAAATTTACATGGATAAACCTCAAAAGAGTAATTAAAACCCTTTTTGGACTTGTATCCATTGATTTACCTCATAGAAACCAGTTAAACACTGATATTTGCAATTCTATGTAGAAATGAGGTAAAAACTTAAAAAATTCATTAAAAATACAATTCTTAATTAATCTCTCTGAAGCTTTCAGGAACAATGGAGAACTGTATTATCTATGGTACAACCAACAAGAATTATGGTTTTACTAGTAAAATTAAAAGCCTTACTTACAGTCCATTTTTGACTATTCTATGTGAAACACTGAACCTGCAAAAATTCACAGTAATTACAACCTGTGATGAAATTGCCAATAACATTGATAACTTTGAGAAATCAATGATTATTTTGGAATAAAAGAAGATTTAAAGATGTTACTCCTTTTATTCTTAACCATATTGCAGTTGGTAGTCACGTAAAAGTATCAATTAAGTAATTATAATAATCTTACGTGACAACAGATGATGCAATAAGTAATCCCAAAGGGTTTATTGTTTTCTCACTCACTGTTTTTTCAGTTTGCTCCATGGCACACCTTTGTGAGCTGTTTTTTACTTAAAAGAGGCCTCCTCTTGCTGTTTTTTTCCAAGAATCATCTTATTATCCATTTTACATCATTGTTACTAACAAGTAAGTATTAGTTAAAGCTATTCTTAAGTGTTTTAATTCTTCCAGAATAAATCAGAAAGACATGAAATCATGGAATCCAACTATATATTGTTGTAATCCTGCTATAAATTATTTTGATGCCTTGAATCCACAATTCTATATCAAATTTCTCTACTTACATCTTTAAATAAGCTCTTTGGAGTATAAGTGACTCATTTATCTTTAATTCTTAAAGTTTTTTTTCTCTAAAATCAGTTTTCTTAAATAGTTATCTTTCTAATTATTCTTGTAAAAGATAATTATATATTAAAATAATTTTATTATTTTAATAAAAGAAGTTTTTATTATTAAATTCTTCTTGTAATTGATTCTTGTAGACAATTACTTCTCACTGTTAAAATCACTAGTAGTGTTTAACAAGTGAAAGAAATAAGTCTTTCATTATTCAATTGTGGTTATAATAATATTTTATTATTATATTTCATAAGAACAGACATAGTACTGTTGATCAATAGTAATATTATCATCAGTTTCATAGTCAAATCTTACAAGAGAGATCTCCTACCTTTTATTTGAAAGCTTAGACTTTGAATATGATTCAGTTATACCGTTCACTAACCAATTGATTCTATATTTTCTGCATTTTAGGAGGTGTCAAGTAAAATACTTGTAAACCAAGTATCAAGGTTTATTTTCTGAGTTTTGTAGTTTTCTTCAAGAATTTATAATAAATATTCTTGAAAAAGATAATTATTAATCGAAATGTTTTTCTATTCTCTTAATAAAAAATTTCATTATTAATTCTTCTTCTAATTTATTCTTGTAGACAATGATTTCTTACTGTTATAGTCACTAGTATTGTAAGGGATTTCAAGCATATCCAGAAAAACAGGAATGGAAGAAAGTGTATTTTAAGTAATGAGAAACCTCTTGGCCCCAATATTAATTTTTATAAAAGTCATTTTGGATTTCAGAGGATCTTATCACTAATATGGGTGTTTGTGTCTCTTATTAATAATTAGAAGCTCTTCTTCCTATATATTTTCTTGAGATGAATAGGCATTTTGGAAGCTACTTCTGGGTTATAAGATGGATTGCTCTTGACATTATCTAGTGACCATCTACTTAGTACACCTGCATTGGTATGGCTTTTGACTTCCTTGTATATGATGGTGATATTGCCTCTATCCTCCTGGTTGGTTTTTTCTACCTCAATAGGTGCCTATTTGTAGTCTTCATGTCAAACAAAACTTAAGTACAGTACAGTCTGTGTATACTTCAAAGGCTGAACCCTCCAAATAGTAATGCAGTTTTTCTAGAGCCCATACCATAAATAAACATTCTGTCTGAGTTTCTCCATATCTTCCCTCTGAATTTTTCAGTTTCCTGGAAATGTAGCAGATTACCCTTTTTCTAGGTTTACCATCTACAATTTGTCTCTGGTGAAGGGCTGATCCCAATCCTTACCTGTAATCTGTATCTATGTACAACTTGAATGGTTTTTAAAATTCAGGCAACATAAGGACAGGTGCATTAGTTAGTTCATTTTTTATCCTCCCATATGAATACCTGCTTTCCTTGGTAATCTCAAAGACTATATCTTTTGAACATAAACTGTAGAAGTTGATAATTATGTGGGAAAATTTGCTGATGTTATTTTTGTAGTAGCTAGCAAACCCTAAGAAGGATTGCATTTATTTGATGTTTTTTTGTACTGTCTTCTGCAGTACTGGTTCAACTTTATTTTGGTCCATGGCCAAGACAAGGCCTGATATCTTGTGTTCCTGATCCAATAGTTCTTGTTGGTAAAAATTCTACTTTTTAAGTGAAATCTTCAGATTAATGGGTGTGCACATACTCAAGCCTCTGTCTATGTATTGCACATTATCTTCCCATGTCTCTGAATATATGATTATATCATCAATGTATATCATCATCCAGCCTTCCAATATTTATTCTTGAAATATTTTGTCCAACATCCTTTGGAAATGGGCTTTTGCATTATTGATGCCAAATGAAATTCTGGTGTACTCACATATACCCATATGGAATATAATTCTTAGGAGTTTTATGGAGTTCAATTTTACTCCATATTGGTGAAAACCTTTCATGAAATCCATCTTTGTAATTTATTTGTCTTTTGCCAATTTGTCCAGGGAATGTGGTATTCTTGGTATAGGATACCTTTCATACTTTGTGTAGTTTTTCAGTGCTTGAAGTCTCCCAAAAATCTAAATTTTCCATCATTCCAAGTGATGAAAACATTGTGGTCACTTCTGAAATTTAATTATGTCCAATCTTTCTGATTTAATACATATCTAGAAGTTGATTTTCATGTTTTGAAATTTTTTTTGTAGTTTACAAACTTTATGGGTATGGAGGTCTTTTGAGGATGGGTGGATAAAGCCTTTCCACATCCAGATGTAACTCTAAATCATAGCCTCTAATCATTCCAAAGGGCTCTTAGTCTATGGAAAAATATGGTCTTCTCTTCTTAGGAGCTTTTAGTAGACTACTCTTTTGTTTACTAGTTATTTTAGGACTTAATTGCCTCCCTTTCAATTCATTTAGAGGTTCTTCCCAGGGTCCTTGGTTCAAAAACTGGCATACATCAAGGAAAAATCTCTTTTGCTTGTTCATACCTATGTTTATATGCCTTTTTTTACTGTTTCAAATATCAATTCAATAAATCCTTTGTTAGTCTGTTCACAAAGAAAATACTTGGATGTGGGTATTCTCAAGCACTAAATATCTGGGTCAAATCTGATATTACTTCTATGGGGTGCTATTATCTCTTTGATGATAGTCCCTAAAGAGGTTATCTTTGCTGATGCACTCTTACATTTCTTTGCTCTGGTTTGCAAGAGTTAGATTTCCCAGTTTGGGAAGTGCTTTTACAGATAATCCTTGGCCACTACTGAGCTGTGTTACCACTTTCAATTGCCATTGGGTGTTGAGAATTATTAAAACAAACAGTCATATTAGTAGCTGTATCATGAATATATGCCATTACTTTGGTTTGAATGTTTGTGTAACTAGGAAATTTTGTGCATGTTGTGTATGTTTGAACAGACCTTTTTTGGTATCATCTTTTGGTAATCCTGCTTCCAACTGGGGTTCCTCTTGGTAATCCACCAGGAATTCTTCTATTGGGTCTTGGTAATCATTAGAGTTTTCTCTTATGAAATCCCCATGGAGTCAGAGTCAGATAATTCTCTTGAATTTCTTCCCCTGGGACTTTCTCACTAGCAGAGATTTTCTTCTTTTCCTTTGTAAAGTTGTTGGAATAGTGGTCTGTGGATCCACAATTATGACATGAATTCTTTTTCTTGTGAATTTTTTCTACCTTGTCTGTGGATTTGTCTTTTTTGTTAGCCCTGAAAGGCTGTTTTTCTCTAAAATGTTTGCCTTTATAGAGGTAATACTTCCCAATTTTTTTCCTCTTCCTTAATTATTGTAAGATATTAACCATTTCATATAGAGTGCATTCTTGTTGCATCTGAATTTTACTGCATGCTCTAGCTCTCCTGGAGTTTGTGGAAGGATTTTGTAATTCCTCATCTGAATGTTAATAAGAGGATAAATGGCTTTAATTCCCTTAGACTGTTTAAGAAACCACTAAAAGGGATCTTCTTTCATTGAGTATTTGTGATTTTCAAATGAAATGGTTTTTTTCCATATCCAAGTACCATTACTTTACTTTTGGATTATTTTACTCTTCCACCATTGCCAGTTTATTCTTCTGTGGATTTCTTTCATTTCTGTGTACCATATGATAGCATATACTTTTAATTCTTTATTCATTCTGGAAATTATCCAGTAGTCTGGTATAATTGGCACATCAATGAAGAGTTGACAAATATAATGAATGAGTTCCATATGGTCATATTCTCCTACACCAGGGAACTTTGGCCACTGTGTTTCTTCTGCAAGTTGTTTCAGTTCTTCCTTGTATGAGAAAGTCATGTTTTCTCCATCTTGTAATTTTGATGAGGGGAATTGCTTACTATCTATTGGGGAATCTGGTTTTATGTCCTCTTGGTGGTATGGAGTGTTACCAAAAACATGGCTCTGTCTTTGTGGCTTTATGTTTTGGCATACATTGAACAGTTTGTTCATGTATTATTATGGGTATTCACTGTCCCTTTTGCAGTGATATTGCTCCTCTAAGATTTTATTTCTTATTTTTTTGGTCTCTTCTGAGTCTTTCCTTAATTTAGTAAATTCCTCCTAAAGAGTATGAATAGTTGCAGTTTATAAGGTATTTATGTCTTGTAACCTTGAAATATTTTAATGGAGTCTTTAAAACTCTTTTTGAGTTTGGTATAAAGTTGGGACATTTGTAACCACAGTTAGTTACTTTTTATGTCACTATCAGGTTTGATAATATCATTTTAATTCTGAGTGGGGATATCATTTCTATTTGTAGGTGTACTGATTCTATCAGATGTATTCACAATTATTCCTTGCTATTGTGCACTTCTTTCACTAAGTCTAACCTCTTCTGAATCATTTCTCTGATTATTTCTTACTATGGTTGAAAGAACTCTTGTTCATTCCCTTTGGTCTTTGTCTTCTCCTGGCAACTCCCTATAACTTTGAAGATTGGTGACTCTTGGCCACTTATTTGCTGGATTCTGAGTGGTGTGAAGCCACTGGAGAGCTGGATGGGTCTAATCCCTGTGAGCCTAGAGGAGTCAGAATATACTTTGTCTGTCTCCTTTGATCTTCTATAGCCTGAATTGTGGCTTCATTCCCCTTATCTTGGATTCCCTTGCTTCTGAGAGCTTAAACTCCTTGGTGAAATTCCAACCTTTGGTGATTTACATATGGCCTTTGAAAGATACCTCTCTCAGGCATAACTTCTTGTATACTTCTCCAAGTTCTTCCCAGTTTGAAGCCAGGTTGAACATGTTGAACATATCTTTGAGGAGCTGGTGGAGCTGAAGGACTTGATCCATTTCTGTTCAGTCCTCTGGTTTGAGGTCTCTGTTAATTTGTAAGGTGAATGGGAGTGTGGGAATGATTTCCCTGAGTGTCTTTCCATTCACCATGATGTTAAAGCCCTGTTATTTTGGATCTGAACAGTCCTTTCCTGTCCTCTGGCTGGTTCCCTGTGACTCCAAGGTCTCTGAGGTCTACAGGGGACATGGTATCTGTGTCTTTGATCAGTAAAAAAGTCTGTTTTCTTAGGGAATTTACCTTTCACTGTTCTTTGTAAAAACCTGTGTTCTACAGCTTTAGAAAATTTTCCTTTATAATTTAAAGCTGGGTTAATAGCTTTTTTCTTCCCTGTACAAGTTATCAAGGTTGGTTTACCTTTTATTGAGGCAGAATTTCATGGTTTTCTGGCCCTCTGAGTGGAAATTGGTGTCCACTTCTTGTTTGTGATGAGGCTCTCACTTTTCTTCTTTTCTTTCCCCTTCTTCACATGTTCTGTGTCTGAGGGTGTCACTAGTGGGTTTCTCTGTGACTGTGTCTCCAGTGGTATGAAGTTTTCTTTCACTAGTACATAAAATATGAGGGCTTAATTTCAGTTTTGAATCTTAACAATGCTTTGCATGTAAAATAATGGTCTCTGGTGTAATATATAGTTATATTAAACCTCTTTATTATGACTTCGGATTGTTAATAACAATTTCCAAGTCAAAAGAATAATATTTGAAAGATGTTTGGTTAAAGATGTAACTGAAATATCTCACAGTGTTGTTCTATAACTAACAGTAAGAACTGAATAATGTGGTGTAATATGAGCAATTGAAACTATCAATATGTTCAACCATAACCTCTGAAGCTGTTACTTACAATGCAGGAAATTCTTTCAAGTGCTTTAAAAGAATAATATGTGGGTGTATTATTTTTTCATCTCAAAAACCATAACCAAGGAGGAGAGTGGTAATTATATCATAAAAAGATGCATCAAAAATGGTGGTATGTGATCCTATACCACTGAAAAAATAATAATATATGATACTTAATGTAATCTTATTCTTATTAACATTATTTCTATACTAAAAAAAGTAATAATAATGATTTACATACAGAAATAAGAGAAACAAACTGATGTTTAAGCCAAAAAGTCCAAAAATAGGTTCAAACACACAGCCAGGCCCCAAAATGTCAAGCTGAGTCTATGATAAAGCTATTATAGATGTATTTTCAGCTTCAAATATGACTGTGATACAGCTATAAAATAGGTTTTTGGGGCTTTCCTATGAGCTTATAGTGGTGGTGAGTGTGTCCGAAAGCCCTGGATGAACTGATTATCAATTGACTAACTATAATAACCAATACAATATTTAAAATTAAAAGGAGAAATGACTTTTTTTGCAATAGTATGACTGTTTTTTATGGTTGTACTATGTAGGAATCCAAGAGCAGGATGGGGATTCTCTTTTTGGCAGAGAAACAGCCCATTTTTGTCTTGAAACTGGGTGGAAAGGACCTCTGGATATGTTCACATAGAAATAGTGGGGAATTTTCTCTTCCAAGGGAAGGCCTATCTTTCATAAACAGTCTGCATAACCTTTATTGGTCTCAGATGTGGCTTTGAAACCACACCTGGGCAGATTTCACCAAAACAGGGTGCAAAAATTCTTTAGGGACCTCATGGCCTTCTCCTGACATGTATGACATGTAAAATTCTGTAACTATGCTTTATGGGAACCCCATACAGCCCAAACTATGAGATATTGAAGGATAAACAGACTCCCTTGTAGAATTGACATCTCATATCCAAGGATATGGGATAGTATCCCACAGTATTGGGTTTTTGGCCTCAAAACTGCCATAAATAATGAGCTCAATTTAGTTCATTGTGTATCCCTGGATGAGGTGTACACAATGTTATCTGTGAGCCTTAGAGGTAATTTCATATACCAAAAAGACCACAAATACAAAATTAACATATAAATATAAATAAAATAAATTTATTTATATTATTAAAATGAAAATCAAAATATAAATATAAAATTATATTCACAATTAAAAATTGAATTACAATTTAAAAATAAAATTATATCAAATTTTGAAATTGTAAAATTACATTTATGCTTGAAAAAATTAAGTAAAAATGAATTTTTAACAAAATTGTAAAATAGTAAATAAATTTGGAAAAAAGTTGAGTAAAAATTATTATAACTTTTTGTCTAATAAATAAACATATAAGAATTATTTCACCATTGGATTCCTCATAAAAAATCAGGTGGGGTCACCTCTGAGTGAAAATTTTGTAACTCAACTCTAAATCAGCTTAAATTAAGTTTTTAGTATCTTCTGTATGAAAATTGAAAATCCTGAGAACTTTAATTCAATTCACATCACATGTAGTGTTAATCACCAAAATTTGTGTTAAAATTGAGGTGTTGTGTATATTTCAGAAGTTATGAGGAATTAAAGTATTTTCAATTGAATTCAATTGAAATGTCAAAATGTGCGCGTGTATTACATAAGTGAACTTTGATTTACATATGAGGTATCAATTATTACTGTATTGAACTGTACCACTCAATTTAATTACATATGTAAATTATAAGTATAATACATGATGAGGAATTAAAGGCAAAATAAATTGGAAAGATTAAATTTGGGGGGGGGAAGGAACTCCAGCTCTAAGGGGGAGCTAGACCCCCAAAATCCTTGCTGACAGGCGTGTGGTGTCAAAATTGCTGCAAAAGCTCATCAATTTTGGCCTGGAATTGAGTTACAGGGTCTGTGGACTCAATTGATGATGAGGTTTTGATACCAACTGGGGTAGTTTTAGCTGTTGCCAAGAGGGTAAAACTACCCTTAAGATAAAACAATCATATTAAAAACAGTTTTAACTGGTTTCTACGTCTCTTACACAAATTCTGACGTGTTTTAAAGGATCTAGACCAGGTATTGCTATAGTAAGGGCTGATTTAAGGGTCTGAAATGGCTAAAAATGGCTTAAACCAGCCCTTTTTTGGTCTAAACCAGGGTTCAATGATGCCATAATTGGCTTTTCTGTTGTCAGACTGTTTTTCACAACTGACAAGAGTAAATTTTATGTTTGGAGTAAGAAAATTGATGGCTATAAAAGAATGTCTTCTTTTCCCCACTTTTCTCTTCATGTTAGAATCTTTTCCTTTTATAATTAGTTTAAACATTGTTAAGCCAATCAATAAAAGATTACAACCACCATATTTAAATCATTTTAATCCCTTTAACCACGTGAAAAAATCATTATAATCATTGTTTGTAACTCTTATAATCATTTTTACCCCTGAACCACCCCAAAAGTGAATTAAAGCATCTTTCATCACTGTAAACTTTATCACTTTGTTTCCAAATTCACTCTGGTCACTTTTGGGCATGTTTTTTTCTTTAATATTCTTTTTAAAGACTCTGCTCTTCAATTAATTGCTTGCAGTCCTTTGCTCAATTAATTCCAATTGAAATTGCTCTTGAAGAAATTTCTTTTGTAGCCTTAAATATCTCTTGTAGAGTATTTTTGGATAAATTTTTATTGTTGGTAACACAATAAATTTTTATAATATTATTGTTTTATACTAATAAAGTTATAAACAATGAAATTGGCGTTTTTTCTCTTAAAAATAATATGCCTTACTATTTTTAATTGATTTTTACCTTATACAAATTTTGAGGACAGGAAAAGTACTTGATTTTTAATCAAAGTTTCATATCCACACCTTACATTTGGGGGCCCAGCTGTGATATTTTACCTGTTACATATTTTTTTACTCTTTTTAAATCCTTTTTCTTATATTGAAAAACTTGAAAGCATACAAAAAATACTTATAATTCAAAAAATCAATGAAAAAAAATAATTTTTTCAATATTATAAGTGAGGCTTATATTTTAATTTCTTTTTTGAAATATCCTTTTTTTACTTAATTAATTGGTTTTTTCATTAATTTTGGTTTCTGACAATGTGGTAAGACAAGAAAACATTGAAACAGCCTTAACAGTAACCAGAATTATTCCTTCCAGTACTGTTAATTTTGATCATAATAGTACTATTATTGTGACTCAGAATAATCAACTAGAGCCAATTTCCTCTGAATTAGTCAACTTGGAAATAAGTAATACTCTTCAGAAAGCCAAAGATTTTGCCAATAGTAAGTTTTTTGACATAAAATTACTATTTTAAGCCTTTTTAACCTTAATTATGCCTTCAAACAGGTCAGGAGCCAGCTATAGCCCCTCAAGCAGCTCCCAGAAAGGTAATAGACGTGATTATGGCAGAGGCCAATCAGGTACAGAAGGAAAAGGGTCAGTTTATGACTTCCAAAAAACTAAAATGTGTCATTCTGAAGCTGATAATACCATTTTACCTTCAAAAAGCACTGACACTGCCACAACAAGCCTCAGTGGACATATACAAAGCCAGCCACAGTTCATACAACAATGCACTTCAGTTCAAGGAGTACCAGATCCCTGCAGACCTGTGGAAGAATTGCATGAGTTCTTACCTGACTGTGAGAAATTCCTGGGTCAGCCCAATACTTGCAAATTGCTCAATGGATGGAATCCATTGATGGAGAAGAAAAACATGATGCTTTTGACACTAGAATGGAGGAAAAACAACCCTCCAGCACCCAAACCAGTGCCAAAAACAGCCCCAGTGGCCAGCAGCAGCAATTTCAACGTGAAAAAGCAGCCACAAACTCCAAACAAGGGAAAAGGGAAGGCACCAGCCCCAAAACCTTACAGCCAGGGCTACAGAATCCCAAAGATTCAACAGGATGCCATGGAAAATGTATTTCAGATGGCCAGAACCATGATGGAATTACAAAAGAAGGAGGAAGCCAGATTAAAATATCAAAAATGATTTCTGATACTTTTGATTGTATTCCAGAGTTGTATAAAGCTATTTCTGATGTAAAAAGTCATCTTTCTGATAAAAATACATCAATTTGTGACAATATTAAAACAAATAACTTGAGTCTGAGCCAAATAAATGATACACTGAAATGCTTTGAAAGAGTCTTAGGAACAATCAAGACTTCCAATAATGATAATTCTTTTGGCATTAAGATAAATGAACAATCTGCCATTATTAAAGAATTAACAGACAAATATTCTAAATTCAATATTGATGACATAATTGAAACAAGAATAAAACAAGCCATAAGCACTATCAAAGAAGATAATAAAAAAGCTCTTGATGATATTTCAAAATCATTTGCTGAAGTAAAGACAAATATAGTTGCCCTGAAAAACCATTTTGATACCTCAAGAGAAGAAATATCAAAATTAACAACAAAGTTAAATGAAGTTATATCTGATAATACTAAACAAACAGAGTTATGGAATGAGCTAACATATAAAGAGGATGATCATAGAAAAAATTTCATAAACTCTATACAAAACTTGCAACATGAATTAAGAAATTCACAAAGGTGTAAAAACAGTAAAATGAATGATATTGAACAACTGCTACACACTTTACCAAGAATGTCTACACCTCTGAATCAAAATGAAGATGCAAGAATTCCCAATCCACAAGTATTGGATATTGAAAATTCACAGTTAAAAATGAATTTTCTACTTCTTTTCATAACTTAGAACCATCAATGGGCCAAGCACTCTTGAAAGAAGTTCCAAAACTTAAAGAATGGCCTCACTTCAGTGGTGAAGGAGAGTATGACCATATGGAATTCATTAGAGGTATTGACATGATCAAAGAGGATTTTGAATTACCAGACAGATTGATAAAAGCCAGATTTAACACCTTGTTTACCAAATCAGCTCACAGATGGTACATCAAAATAAGACAAGCACATGGACACCAGACTTGGACTTGGTGGAAAACCCAAATCATTAACAAATGGGCAAATGATACTTGGAGGTTTAAAGTTGAAACAGCCTTTGAATCTGCCAAATTTAATGCTGATAAAGACAACGCTTTAACATGGTTTTGCCAACAAAAAAGACAAATTAACATCATTGTATCCTGACATTTCAGAATTTATGATCCATAGAAAAATTCTGAGACAATGTGGAGGTGACTTAGAGCATGCTGTCAAAAGCAGGACTACTGAACAATCTTCAGCAGAGGATATTATCAATATATTAGAAGAAGTAACCACCAGAACCAAAATTGGTTCTAGTAGGGGGAATCTCAAAGCAAGGTTTAATACACCTTGGAAAGATTCTGGGGACAAAATCCCCGAAGATAACTCTAATAATATTAAGTATAAATCTGCCGATACAGTCAGAAAGTGCCATATTTGCCAAAGCACCACCCATTTAGCCAATACATGTCCAAAGAAGGGGAAAATCAATGAAATTGATGTTGAAAAGGAACCTGATGTTGAAAAAGATGACATAATTGAAGAAAATTCATATGATAAGTCATCAATATTTTCTGAATCTTCAAAAGATATAGAAAATATCGATGCCACTTTTGACATCATGGAATATTATTCCCACTTGCCACAATTGAGCAATGGTAAACTTGATTTATCAAAAGTTCAAGATGCACAACTTATGAAAACAAAACCAAACAGGGGGAAATGCTATACAGCTGGTAACTCCTGTATGACAGAAGTGGTAATTGACAACAAGCCCATCAAACTTTTGCTTCACCCAGGAGCCTTCTGCTCTTGTGTTTGGAAATATTTTTTTAAGACTTGTGTACCAAATTTTGAAGACCAATGTTACCAATTGATGGTATAAAATTCAATAGTGCAAGTAATCCAATGAAAGCATTAGGAATTTTTGAGACCAATGTCATATTCCCACATATAAATGGAAATTTAAGAATCACAGTTGAATTTGTTGTTATGGAAAATTGCTCTAGTACCCATTTTATATTGGGAAATGACTATTTAATCATGTATGGGATAGATTTGCATAACAACAAAGACAGATACCTTACTATTGGAGACAATAAGCACCAAAAATTTGCCTTTTTACCATTTAAAAGACAAATTACAGTAAACAAAGTATCACCAGTCAACTTAGAGTTAGAGAAATTCAAGTCTGAACAGTTAAATGAGGCTGAAATAAGCCTTCATCTGACTGATAAACAAGAAAATGAACTTTCTTCCCTCTTGTATGACCACAGAGGAGCATTTGCTTCAGACAAAGAACCCCAGGAGCAATTATTGGTCATGAAGTTGAAATCATTCTTAACATTGAGAGACCTTATCCACCCCTCTTGAGAAGACCTGCATATCCAGCAAGTCCAAAATCAAGAGAAGCTCTAGAAATTCATATCAAAGAACTTCTGGACCTTGGTGTAATAAGAAAAGTAGGCGACAATGAAGAAGTAGAAATAACTACACCAGTCATAATGGCATGGCATAATGGAAAATCTAGAATGGTTGGGGACTTTAGAGCTCTGAACACTTACACTGTTCCAGACAGATACCCAATACCAAAAATCCAAATCTCCCTTACTCAAATATCTCAAGCAGTGAATATAACCACTATAGATGCCCTGAAAGGATTTCATCAAAATGTGGTGACACCAAGAGCAAGAAAATTCTTGAGAATTATTGTTCATTTTGGAGTGTATTAATACTTAAGGATGCCCTTTGGTATCAAAAATGCACCTTCACACTTCCAAAGAATGATGAATGAAATCTTCCCTGAAGAACTCTCAGAGGGATGGTTAATCATTTACATTGATGACATTATTGTCTGTTCCAAAACTTGGGAGGATCACATGTACAGATTGTCCAGAGTTTTGACAAAAATTCAATCAGTAAACATGAAAATCTCCTTGAAGAAATGTCATTTTGGATTTAAAGAACTTAAAGCACTAGGAAATGTTGTATCTGGTTTGTCCCTTGGAATTGACAAAAACAAAGTTGCAGCAGTATTGCTAAAACCCATGCCTCAGAATAAGAAGGAAATTCAGTCATTCTTAGGTTTTGCATGATATTACAGGCAACACATTAAAGATTTTGCATCCATAGCAAGACCACTTTACAAATTGTGTGACAAAGACACAATATTTGAAATGACTGTTGACAGAGTCAAAGCTTTTGAGTCTTTAAGAAAAGCCTTGACCACTGCTCCACTCTTACTGAGGCCAGACTTTAAATTGCCTTTCAAATTGTATATTGATGCATCAGGGGATGGATTGGGTGCTGCACTTCACCAAGTTCAGATCATAAATGATAAACCTGTAGAAGGACCCATATGTTTCATATCCAGGAAAATAAAACCAACTGAATCCAGATATGGAGCAAGTCAAATGGAATGTCTATGCCTTGTCTGGGCCTTGTAAAAATTAAACTAGTTCTTGGAGGGATGTGCTTTTGAGGTGATAGCAGATTTTACAGCTGTCAAATCACTTTTGAACATGAAAACACCCAACAGACATATGCTCAGATGGCAAATAGCCATACACAAATACAGAGGCAATATGACTATTGTTCATAAGGATGGGAATATTCATAAGAATGTAGATGGACTAAGCAGATTACTTAACAAAGACTGTAAAGACAACTCTCTAATACATGCCTTGGATGAAGTATGGAAAACATCGGATGGTATAATTTACCACAGAGCCAAGCACACATGTGTCATGTCAGTTGTAGACAGGTCATTAATCAATCTTGTACTGAAAGAATGCCATGATAGCCCCTTTTCAGGACATCTGTCTGAAGACAGAACAAGAGAGAAAGTAAAGACCTGCATATGGTGGCCAATGTGGCAGAAAGATGTTGCATAGTATTGCAAAACCTGTGACAGATGCCAAAAGGCAAATAAATCCACTGGTAAGAGACTTGGAAATATGATAAAAATCCAAGAACCAAGCAGACCTTGGGAAATTGTCCATATGGATTGGGTAACTGGCCTACCACCAGGAGGTGACAGAAGCTATAATGCTTGCCTAGTGATTGTTGACAGATTTAGTAAGACTCCAATCTTTTTACCATGTCAGAAGGATGATACAGCCATGGATACAGCTCTTCTGATATGGAACAGAGTAGTATCATGAACTGGGATATTTACAAATATCATTAGTGATAGGGATCCCAAATTCACTTCAGCACTATGGAAAAATCTTCACCAATTCTTTGGCACTAAACTGTCTTTCTCTACAGCCTACCACCCACAAACTGATGGCCTGGCTGAAAGGATGATACAAACCTTAGAGGACATGGTAAGAAGATTTTGTGCATATGGCCTTGAACTTAGAGATAGTGATGGTTTCACCCATGATTGGTGTACCCTTCTACCTGCACTGGAACTGGAATACAAAACCTCCATTCATGCCAGTACCAATGAGACTCCTGCTATTTTGGAAAAAGGATGTAATCCCAAATTACCCCAAGATTCTTTAAGGAAAGATTTGGTTGAAATACATCCTACAGCTGCCAGCTTCAAAGGAATGCTAGACAGAGCAAGAAATCATGCAGTCAAATGCATGGAAGACTCATTTGCATATGCTAGAGATAAATGGGACAAATCTCATGCCACTCCAGATTTCAAGGTAGGGGATTTAGTACTAGTATCCAGCACCAACTTCAATAACATCAAAGGATGTAAAACGCTCAAAGACTCCTTTTCAGGACCTTTTTTTATTAAAGCCCTCCATGGAGAAAATGCTGTTAAAGTAGAATTATCTGAAGACCTTAGTAATAAGAATCCTAAATTTCCATGGAGCTTGGTAAAACCTTATAAATCTAGTGATGCTGAGAAATTTCCCTTGAGGAATAAAGTTCCCCAAGCTATACCTCCTATTGAGACATGTGGTACTAAGAAAATTACCAAAGTTATTAAAGAAAGAAAATTAAGAACCAAGAAAGTGAGGGAATACCTTGTTAGGTACAGTGACCCAACTTGTGAAGATGAATGGTTAGAAGAAAAGGATATACCAGAAGCTACCAAAATCCTCAGGAGATTCAGACACACTAGAAATACCAATATTACAAAGTAATATTCTCTTGTTAGGTGAAGGGAATGTGAGCCTTAGAGGTAATTTCATATACCCAAAAGCCCACAAATACAAAATTAACATATAAATATAAATAAAATAAATTTATTTATATTATTAAAATGAAAATCAAAATATAAATATAAAATTATATTCACAATTAAAAATTGAATTAAAATTTAAAAATAAAATTACATCAAATTTTGAAATTGTAAAATTACATTTATACTTGAAAAAATTAAGTAAAAATGAATTTTTAACAAAATTGTAAAAAAATAAATAAATTTGAAAAAAAGTTAAATAAAAATTATTATATCTTTTTATCTAATAAATAAACATATAAAAATCATTTCACCATTGGATTCCTCATAAAAAATCAGGTGGGGTCACCTCTGAGTGAAAATTTTGTAACTCAACTCTAAATAAGCTTAAATTAAGTTTTTAGTATTTTCTGTATGAAAATTAAAAATCCTCAGAACTTTATCTTAATTCACATAACATGTAGTGTTAATCACCAAAATTTGTGTTAAAATCGAGGTGTTGTGTATATTTTAGAAGTTATGAGCAATTAAAGTATTTTAAATTGAATTCAATTGAAATGTCAAAATGTGCGCGTGTATTACATAAGTGAACTTTGATTTACATATGAGGTATCAATTATTACTGTATTGAACTGTACAACTCAATTGAATTACATATGTAAATTATAAGTATAATACATGGTGAGGAATTAAAGGCAAAATAAATTGGAAAGATTAAATTTGGGGGGGAAAAGGAACTCCAGCTCTAAGGGGGAGCTAGACCCCCAAAATCCTTGCTGACAGGCGTGTGGTGTCGAAATTGCCGCAAAAGCTCATCAATTTTGGCCTGGAATTGAGTTACAGGGTCTGTGGACTCAATTGATGATGAGGTTTTGATACCAACTGGGGTAGTTTTAGCTGTTGCCAAGAGGGTAAAACTACCCTTAAGATAAAACAATCATAGTAAAAACAGTTTTAACTTGTTTCTATGTCTCTTACACACATTCTGACGTGTTTTGAAGGCTCTAGACCAGGTATTGCTATAGTAATTGCTGATTTAAGGGTCTAAAATGGCTACAAATGGCTTAAACCAGCCCTTTTTTGGTCTAAACCAGGGTTCAATGATGCCAAAATTGGCTTCTCTGTTGTCAGACTGTTTTGCACGACTGACAAGAGTAAATTTCACTTTTGGAGTAAGGAAATTGATGGCTATAAAAGAATGTCTTCTTTGCCCCACTTTTCTCTTCATGTTAGAATCTTTTCCTTTTATAATTAGTTTAAACATTGTTAAACCAATAAATAAAAGATTACAACCAGCATTTTTAAATCATTTTAATTCTTTTAACCACGTGAAAAATCATTATAATCATTGTTTGTAACTCTTATAAACATTTCAACCCCTGAACCACCCCAAAAGTGAATTAAAGCATCTTTCATCACTGTAAACTTTGTCACTTTGTTTCCAAATTCACTCTGGTCACTTTTGGGCGTGTTTTTTTCTTTAATATACTTTTTAAAGAATCTGTTCTTCAATTAATTGCTTGCAGTCATTTGCTCAATTAATTCCAATTGAAATTGCTCTTGAAGAAATTTCTTTTGTAGCCTTAAATATCTCTTGTAGAGTATTTTTGGATAAATTTTTATTGTTGGTAATAAATCCACTGGCAAGATACTTGGAAATATGATAAAAATCCAAGAACCCAGCAGACCTTGGGAAATTGTCCATATGGATTGGGGAACTGGCCTGCCACCAGGGGGTGACAGAAGCTACAATGCTTGCCTAGTAGTTTTTGACAGATTTAGTAAGACTCCAATCTTTCTACCATGTCACAAGGATGATACAGCCATGGATAAAGCTCTTCTGATATGGAATAGAGTAATATCATGGACTGGAATATTCACAAACATCATTAGTGACAGAGATCCCAGATTCACCGCAGCACTATGGACAAATCTTCACCAACTATTTGGGACAAAATTATCCTTCTCTACAGCCTACCACCCACAAACTGATGGTCTAGCTGAAAGGATGATCCAAATCTTGGAAGATATGGTATGATGATTTTGTGCATATGGCCTTGAATGCAAAGATTGTGATGGATTTACCCATGATTGGTGTACTCGTTTACCAGAACTAGAATTGGCATATAAGACATCCATCCATTCCAGTATCAATCAAACTCCCGCTATTATAGAAAAAAGATGGAATCCCAAATTAACTCAAGATTCCTTGAGGAAAGAATTGGTTGAAATACATCCTACAGCTGCTAGCTTCAAAGGAATGCTAGAGAAATCTAGAAAGCATGAGGTAAGTTGCATGGAAGACTCTTTTGCATATGCTAAGGAAAAATGGTACAAGTCACATGCCACTCCAGATTTCAAAGTGGGAGATTTAGTACTTGTATCCACCACTAACTTCAATAACATCAAAGGATGTAAAACGCTCAAAGACGCCTTTACATGACCTGTTGTTATTAAGGCCCTCCATGGAGAAAAAGCTGTTGAAGTAGAATTATCTGAAGAACTTAGCAATAAGCATCCTACATTTCCAGTGAGCTTGATAAAGCCATATAAATCTAGTGATGGTGAAAAATTTCCTTTGAGGAATAAAGTTCCCCAAGTTATACCTCCAATTGAATCATCTGGTATTAAGAAAATTACCAAAGTTCTCAAAGAAAGAAAGATGAGAACCAATAAAGTAAGGGAATACCTTGTTATGTACAGCGACCCAACTTGTGAGGATGAAGGGTCAGCAGAAAAGGACATACCTGAAGCTACCAAACTCCTCAGGAGATTCAGAAACACTAGAAATACCAATATTACAAAGTAATATTCTTTTTTTAGGGGAAGGGAATGTGAGCCTTAGAGGTAATTTCATATATTCAAAAGACCACAAATAAAAAATTAACATATAAATATAAATAAAATAAATTTATTTATATTATTAAAATGAAAATCAAAATATAAATATAAAATTATATTCACAATTAAAAAGTTAATTACAATTTAAAAATAAAATTACATCAAATTTTGAAATTGTAAAATTACATTTATACTTGAAAAAATTAAGTAAAAATGAATTTTTAACAAAATTGTAAATAAATAAATAAATTTGAAAAAAAGTTAAATAAAAATTATTATAACTTTTTATCTAATAAATAAACATATAAAAATTATTTCACCATTGGATTCCTCATAAAAGATCAGGTGGGGTCACCTGTGAGTGAAATTCTTGTAACTCAACTCTAAATAAGCTTAAATTAAGTTTTTAGTATTTTCAATACAAAAGTTGAAAATCCTCAAAACTTTAATTTAATCCACATCCCATGTGGTGTTAACCATCAATTTTTGTGTTAAAATTGAGGTGTTGTGTTTAGTTTAGAAGCTATGAGGAATTGAAGTATTTTCAATTGAATTCAATTGAAATGTCAAAATGTGCATGTGTATTACATAAGTGAGCTTTGATTTACATATGAGGTATCAATTATTACTGTATTGTACTGTACAATTCAATTGAATTACATATGTTAATTTTAAATATAATACATGATGAGGAATTAAAGGCAAAATAAATTGGAAAGATTAAATTTGGGGGGGGGGAAAGAAACTCCAGCTCTAAGGGGGAGCTAGACCCCCAAAATCCTTGCTGACAGGCGTGTGGTGTCAAATTCACGCAAAGTTTCATCACTTTTGGCCTGGAATTGAGTTACAGGGTCTGTGGACTCAATTGATGATGAGGTTTTGATACCAACTGGGGTAGTTTTAGCTGTTGCCAAGAGGGTAAAACTACCCTTAAGATAAAACAATCATAGTAAAAACAGTTTTAACTTGTTTCTATGTCTCTTAAACACATTCTTACGTGTTTTGAAGGCTCTATACCAGGTATTTCTATAGTAATGGCTGATTTAAGGGTTTAAAATGGCTAAAAATGGCTTAAACCAGCCCTTTTTTGGTCTAAACCAGCGTTCAATGATGCCAAAATTGGCTTCTCTGTTGTCAGACTGTTTTGCACGACTGACAAGAGTAAATTCTACTTTTGGAGTAAGGAAATTGATGGCTATAAAAGAATGTCTTCTTTGCCCCACTTTTCTCTTCAGGTTAGAATCTTTTCCTTTTATAATTAGTTTAAACATTGTTAAACCAATCAATAAAAGATTCCAACAAATTTTTTTAAATCATTTTAATCCTTTTAACCACGTTAAAAATCATTATAATCATTGTTTGTAACTATTATAATCATTTTAACCCCTGAACCACCCCAAAAGTGAATTAAAGCATCTTTCATCACTGTAAACGTTGTCACTTTGTTTCCAAATTCACTCTGGTCACTTTTGGGCATGTTTATTTCTTCAATATTCTTTTTAAAGACTCTGTTCTTCAATTCATTGATTGCAGTCCTTTTCTCAATTAATTCCAATTGAAATTGCTCTTGAAGAAATTTCTTTTGTAGCCTTAAATATCTCTTGTAAAGTATTTTTGGATAAATTTTTATTGTTGGTAAAACAATAAATTTTTATAATATTATTGTTTTATACTAATAAAGCTATAAACAATAAGATTGGCGTGTTTTCTCTTAAAAATAATATTTCTTACTATTTTTAATTGATTTTTACCTTATACAAATTTTGAGGACAGGAAAAGTACTTGATTTTTAATCAAAGTTTCATATCCACACCTTACATTTCCTCATTTTTTATGGATAACATTAAATATGGAAAAGTCATACCACTTTTTAATGCAATTATTCAGATATGTATTTTTCTTAAATCTGTCACAGAGCTTTTTCTCTCCATACCTTTTGTGCTAGATGATTTTTGAGGAAATGGATGAAGAAATTAGAAAGCCCTGATTGTTACTTTTTCAAAAAGGTACCACTTTAGGTATTCCACACTAAAACTGTGGAAATTAGATGAGAGGTAAGTATTTTGTTTACCCTCATTTGAATTATTTTTGACCAAACCCTCTATAGTTCTTATGATAACCCAATTTGGGTTGTACCATTGGTTATCCCTGATTGAGGGCTTCAATCTGAACACCCATGTCATGGGGTTCTTCTTCTTTCTCTGGATTTTACCTGAGAGGTAAAAATTGAGGTTTATGCTCAGTATTTGCTTTGAGATGGAATAGCTTTGCTATTCTTTGTGGTGTAGTTAAGTGAGTTATATATTTGGAAATAGGTGTCTTTCCTCTTTCTTTTAATACCCTTTACAAGCTATTTTGGCCCAGTTTCATCTTTGGTGGTATTTTGTTCTACCATTGTTTAATGGTATTTTGGCTGTCATGCTTGTGCTCTGGTTTTGAGTCACAGGCTGACAACAGCTCAAGGATGTATTTAATAGGGAAAACTGAAAAGAAAGTTAGTGAGAAACAATTTATCTTAATTGTTTTTTTAATTTCATCACTTTCTGTCATGTAAGATTATCACAATTACTTAATTAAGTCATTTCCCCTTCTACCAACTCATCTATGGTTAAGGAAAAAAGGAGTTACTGCTATAAATCGTGTTTTATTTCCAAAGAAGCATTTGTTTCTCAATGGTATCAATTTTATTGGAAATTTTATCACAGGTTTAATTTTCTATGAGTTTTTGAGAATTCAATGTTTCATTTGAGATCATCAAAGGTGGACTTTATGTACAACTTCCAACTTGAATCATGAAGTCATGATTATTTTTGATTGTACTATGTATTATCCCTCTTTCCATTGGTCCCAAAGCTTTTAGAAGTATTTATGGAGAAATGTATTTTTAATGAATTTTTGAAGTTTTACCTCATTTTCTACATTTTATAAGCAAATATCATAGAGACAGCCAGTTTACAGGAGGTAATTTGATGGATATTAGTCCCAAAGAGGTTTTAATTACTCTTTTTGGGTTTATCCATGGAAAAATATTTAAAATGAACATGGTTACTGGAGTCAGAGTTACTCATTGCCTCCTTGTGATATCAACATAACAGCTTATTTGTTATTTTCTCATAGTTTAATGGGATATTAACTTGGTAACCAGGTTACCAAAAGGTTTTAGTAGACCAATTGGGTCATGATCAGCCATGGATCCAAAGCTTGGAGCTGCTCACCCCTCAGAGGCCTCAGAAGCTGGGTACCCTGGCTCTCTTTGATGTCTTTTGTCCCCCTTAGCTATTTTCAGGTAAAAAATAGTAATTCAGGATTCAAGACTTATATTCACTATCAGTGTACCAAAACTGTATGCAATATTATAGTATTTTTAAGTGCCATAAACATGTGTAACACTATTATTAGTGTATATGTAACATGAGATTTCTCACAATACCATTATTTTGGCATGAAAATGCAAAAGACAGAAAAGTGTCACAATCCTTTTATGTGGTATGGATGATGTGGTGTTCAAGTATTTTCCATATTTACACCTCATAGAGTTAGTTTAAGCTTATTCACTCTATGGAGCTACCCTAGGTGATTTTTGTGTAGGATCCCAATCTGGTGTTAAATCAATGGATTGCCTTATTCACAAAATAGTTATTCATCTTTTACTATATGAAGAATCAGGAATTTTGGATATATATATGACTTATGATTTATGTATATTCCAAAGGTTATTTTTATATGAATCGTGGCCTATCTGGGTATGTAAAATGTAACTCAAGGCTAACATTTGTGGTCAAAGAGGCATGGATTTTTGAATGGTTCCTCCTTGAATATTTTTCAAAAAGTGTTTTTGTTATTCCAATTCAAACTTTTGACTTGTTTTGAGCCAGATGAATTACATAATTAATATTTCATGATGAAACAAAAATGGTTTATCTAGACACTTCTTATTAGCCTATAGTTCCATTGTTCTTAATTAGGAATTCTAGCCTTTTTTATGTACATATATATACTTTACATATGAGCCTACTTGAGGATTGGTTTCTAACTTGAATAAACTAAACCAAACATTTTCAACTACTGTCAGACTCAAAATTATCAAGGAAGTTTTAACCCTGAAAAAAATCAATTTGTTATTAATCTTTTGAATTTAATGAGCTATGTAGACTGTGTCAAGGGACGCAATAAATATTAAACTCATGTTGCTTGTATATAACATGGCCAACTCTCAAATGCTAATCAAATTTCTCGTTCTCACACCGCTTTATCTTTTTTTGATTCATCGTTCAGATCAGTTCCATCTTCTAAAAAAACTCAAAGCTATCTCTTTATCATTATTCCAGCCTATCTTCAAAGGCTTTAAAGTAATGCTACGTGATTATCAATTAAAAACCTGAGAGAAAATGATCGAAAATTTTCATTCACGCTTGGAATTGAAATCATCAAGGCAGTTTCAATCCTAAACAACTTTTTTGGAACAGATTTCTTTCATGTTTTTAAGGAGGTCTTGTCAGTTTCCATACTGATCAAAAAGCAGTTTAGCTTTGTAGTGTTACGCTTTAAGCGCGCCAAGGCGTCTCCTCAAGCAGCAAAAAAACCGAAGTGCTAGATTAGAGTAAATTCATCTTACAGAGCAGCGGATATGTCATTGAGGTCTCATTTGTTACATTCTAAAGCTCAAATAACAGGGTATCTCAGAACCAAAGAAGCAGTTCAACGCATGCATTTAGAGGCCGTTGCCCCATTGGGCAATCTCTCATGGGCTTTGTTAGACAGGGAAGTTTCCTTTGTCTAGGAGGCATCGAAAATCGGCCAAATGGCTGCAGATAAGCTGCCCTTTCAGCCATGATTTGGCTTCGCTGCTGAGGTGCCTCTTCAAGTTGGTCGAGTTCTCTGATGTGGAGTTTTGCCCAGGCAAGAAGCTTTTCTCAAGGGTCTACGATTCCGAGATATTCACATTGAATATAAAAAGAGTCATCTGACGACGCCACCGAATTCGCAGAAAGAAGCAGCTGCCTATGTGGCAAGTTCTTCCAGACGAAATATCTTTTCCCTTTCGTTACCTTGTGTTCTGGCCGGTGTCCTATCCCATTCCAGGTTTTATTTAAGCCGTCGTTATTAAAATACTACCCCAGCCCAATTGCAACCATACATTAGCCCGATTTTTTACTGAATAACTAGTTGGTTTTCTTCGAGTCATTAATAGAGATTTCCTCAAATTTTTCCCCATCTTCTGGCTCACTGGCGGTGCTCCATCCCAGAACGTGAAAATAATACTTTTACTTGAATTTCTTAGCTCTTAATTTTACAACCATCATGATAAAAATTCCCAGGCACGTGTATAACCTGGCACACAGCAAAAGACGTGCTAATTACAATTTAGCTATAAAAAGAATGCACTTGGCTTGCCGTGACATCACAAGGCTCATTCGTACCCTCGCATACAGACGGTGGCCGGTGCTTCAAAGGTGAAAATTGGTTCAGCTATGCTGGGTGGCACTAGGGTTTTGTTGCAAAGCTTGTGTGATCACGAGATTATGTAGGTCGTAGGGTGTGCTACCTCGACGCAAGCTCTTGCCCTCCACGTGCAGCTGTTGTCGGACCAAGCCAGCTCGTCGCTCAACGACGGCGCTTTGCAGCTTTCTGAGCATTTGCAAAGTTGTTTCAAAATTGACACAACCATCGCTGAAAGCAGACCAGACAAGGATGAGCACGAATTATGACTGAGCCTACTGAAGGGATCGACTCACGTGACAGAGACGCCATGTTTCAAGCCCTCTCGACCCTCCGGCGGAATGTCTTGCCTTCCCTCCTTAATGTTCGACTCAATCATCACTCCATTTATACTTAGCTCTCCGTCCCGAAGTTGCTCACAAATTTCTTCAACTACTCTTAATTGGTTTCGGAAATCTTTCTGAGCTGTTGACTTGTGTGAGAAAACTACACAGGTAAGTTTTGCTCAGTGGGAAAGGATGCCTACTCACAGTTACCATGGGAACAATCTATCATGAGCGATGGGTGAAACCCAGGCCTACTCTTTTGTAAGGCTTCTCGTGCTTTAGCAACGTCTTCACTCGAGTAGTTTGGTCCTTTTTTGCCACCTCGTAGAATAAGCTGCACATCATTATTGCCTACAGTTTTCACAATACTGGTCAAGCCATGCTCGTTTACACCAATATATACGTGGGGAGTTGAAGCTGCTTGCATGGCGGCCACACCACTTTCAATATCGCCGTCAGTTCCGTTCTTGAATCCTATTGGATGCAAAACTCCTGACGCAGCTTGTCGGTGAAGTTGTGATTCAGTCGTTCTGGCTCCAATCGCACCCCATGAAATAAGATCATAGAAAAATTGGACGCTAAAGGTGAGACAAAAAAAATAATTTTAAAAAAGCGCTCTTCGTCTAGTCCTCTGAAGCTTGAGCTCAAGGAAGCGTTTTACCTCAGAATATCAAGCAGTTCAACCGCTACAGGTAACCCAATATTGGTCAAAGTGCAGAGAAATTTTCGAGAAACTCTCAATCCCTTATTAATGTTAAAAGAACCATCTAGGTCTGGATCATTTATCAAACCCTTCCATCCAATCGTTGTTCTTGGCTTTTCCAAATACTATGATAAAGGTCTTGTTGGTAAATTTATCCATCACACTCCCGTAGCGCAAACTTCCACTTACTGCACGCATGACAACTATCAAGTCAGGAAAGCCACTAATATGAGGGACTAAAAGTCGAGCGTATTCTAAGCCCTCTTGGGAATCTTCAACATAAAACTGCTTTCTTAGTTCTGGATGGAATCAAAAATGGAGAAAAAGTGCGTACCATGAATTGAACAAGGTCCAACGATTACAATCAATCGATCATCAGTCCCTGAAATCACGTCTGAGCAAGCTTTTCGAGCCCAATTGATTACTTTATGCGACTTGGAACTGATTTTCAAATCCTCACGAAGCAGTAAAGAAGGAACCAAAGGCTCATACTAATTTTCAGTTTGTTATAATTAGCCTACGATGGTCAAATCCTGATGAAATCGAAGAAGCCCTTACAGAAGTTCTGGGCTCCTCATTCAAAGAAAAAGCCGCTGGACTAAGTAATTTCTCATTATCATTGGGATGAAAAGAAAGATTGTACGTTGAAAGAGGTCTTTTGGACATTATTTTGCCCAAATCGGACGCGGCTCGCCCAAAATAGGAACGACTTTTAAGCTTCAGGAGTTTATGATTTGCGCAAGTGCTTTATGATCACACCTTATTAGTACAGCCCTATGGTACTCAAAGAGTTCACGGCAAGAACTTCTAAGCTTGTTCTATGTCTAACTTCTACGTGATGGGGTATTGTATCCCCCATTCTTGTAATCCCCCACAACACAGGATTGGCGAATTGCATGAAAAAAAATTGAACAGCCAATACGTTCTATGTTCATCCATGAACTATTTTGGCGTCAAAGTCTTCCGTGTGTTGTTGATAACCGTAAAATCATCGAAATTGAAGTTTGGTTAGAGAAACCTTAATTATTCGACAGCCAATTTACGAAATTCACCTTATCATTATGAGTGCTCATATAGCCCCACCTAATCTTCTCGAGGAAGTTGGGAAAATCAAGTCTTAAGTCTTCTTGGACGTTAGGAGCTCAAAAGGGCGCGGGGAAAGTGGAAGGAACTTCTTGTTTAAAGTTTCTTATACGCGCATGTGTTCATCTTTTTCTTTTTGTGTTGCTGTTTAGTATGCTCTAGTATTTTCCAAAATTTGTGGTGTATATTAGGGGGACACAATCTATATTTTTCATTAGCTTGATTGGCAGAGGTCGTCAGCAAGAAAATCCCAAAAAGACCTCACAAAAAAGCCAGCTCGCGGCACAGCTGATGGATCTGATGATACTCATACTATTAACTGTTTTCAATTCCCTAAGCTTTTTTTATTTCAAATTTTCTACTCTTTGTTTTTGTTTTACCCTAGCATTTTTTTTCCAATTCGCTCAGTTGTCTGGATCCCTCCCTTGATTTTATTTTGGATTCGACCACTTTACTTCAACCCTAGGATCCTGTTTTTTTTTTGAAAAATTATTCTTCTTATTCAACCGGTTGAATCCGGCTCGAATACTTCCCCCGCCTTATTCCAACTGCTCGAAACACTTCTGAAATCAATTTCTTCCTTTCTAGAAGACCTAATATAAACTCTTTGTTTTTTCAATGGATTTGATGGTTTTTTGAAAAAAATCTAATGGAACATTTGATTCACTTTTTGGTTTGGAACTAAGTTTTTAATTGTGTGTTGATGCAGTGAACTACTCACTACATAAGCCTCAGGAGTTACAAATCAATAATTTGTGATAATAGTTCATCTGAAGTTGGTGTCATTAAACAAAATTAAGTAATGTTATGTTTTATGATTCAACAGATAGTTGAAATGATTTTTTAAATATTTTCTGCAACTGGTTGAAGACCAGCTTTTGTTAATTGTCGTTGGCTTTCTGGTTGAAATTGTGTATCTTATTTTTATGTTGAACAACACTGAAAATTGTGGTGTTATATTTAATTGAGAGGTATGACATTCCTGCTCTGTTGCTTTTGTTTTAATGGTTGAACTACTAGCTTGACAGGTTTTTGAGATATTGGGATTGATTGCATAATGACCAGGACATCCATTCATAAGAAAGAAATCACTAATTTAATCACAATGTGGACATTTGAGGAATTGGTGAAAATTCCTTCATTTGTAGGGGACTACAATCTGTTTAAATCAATTGGTGTATTGGAAGTTCTGTTGGACAACACAAGCTTATCCTTACCTGAACCTGTTCAATTTGTCTTGCCTTTTGATATGATTGAAATTTATCAACATTCAATTTTTCACATTTTAGGCTTGCAATACTTGGCCCGATTTCCTAAAAAATTTGAAATGAACAGCTTAAACATCAATATGTTATTCAATATGTGATAAAAAGATCTCAAACAAGCTGTTCAACTGACAAAAAAGGGTTTTATCAATCTACCAAAAAATCAAGCCTAATGACGTATTCAACAACAATAGCCACTATAAACAAATTCCTATTTTACATCAACTGGAACTGACCCTGAAGTGATTAGGCTCAAATGGAAATGGAGCGTCCATTGGTAGGCTTTCTAGATTGTTTGGTATTAGTGAAGGATCTGTGGTGAATTATTCAAGAAGGGCTATAAAGGCCATCAATTCACTTGAGAATGAATACATCCAATGGCCAGAAAGGGCCCGCCAAGAGGAAATACATCAAGATTTGACATTTAAATGATTTGAAGGATGTGTTGGCATTATCAATGGCACAACATTTCCATTGTATCAAAATCCAGGGTTTGCTGGTGAAATTCATTCCGATTGGAAGAAAACTTACCCACTAAATTCACAGATTGTGTGTGATTGTGATTTACTAATCATTTGTTTCATGTCAGGCTGGCCCAGATCTTGTGCAGATTTTTGCCTTTACAACAAAATGGGAATTCATGTAAATATTGACAATTTTTTTGATCAAGGTATGTTAATTATTTACATTTTAGTTTTCTAATTTATTATTTTTGGTAACCAATCAAGATTTATATCAAAATATAGGCCAATATTTCATTGGTGACTCGGCATACCCTTTTAAAAATTAATGTAATCCCACCTTTCAAGGTACCCCAAGAAAATCATCATATTAATAAGGAATTCAATTGTTGTCTTGCATGATATCAAGTTTGCAATGAGAACACCATTGGTAAACTCAAAGGCAGGGGGCTTCTTTAAGGGGTATACAGCTTCAACTCAATGAGATAGTTCATAAAGAATATCATAATAAATGGATTACAGCATGTTGCGTTTTACACAAAATGCTTGTGCAAGTGAAGGACTGATGGGAAGATCTAGCTCCACAAGAAAAAAACACAAGACCAGATGAACTCATACCTGAATATTCAGGTTCAGTGCAAGAATTTTTCAATTTAATTTTGTGATTGATGTGTGCAACATAATAATCAAATTTATGTATTACCTATAAGGGAATTGTTTTGAGTTTAATACACAATTAAGAAGCTTTTAAATATTTCATACATAATCTTTTGATTCATCATTCATTTTCTTTGGGTTAGAAAATAAAGCCCAATCCTGTGCTAGTTGATGACCTTTATAGACTTCAATAGCTGATACAGAAAAACCCCAATAAGTTGATTTTTGTGTTTCTATAAAGCTGTCATGCAAAAAAGACTCACCTTTTAAACACAAATTTCAAAACTTTTTTCATTTCTTCAGCACTTTCCCCCTTTGGAACCAACTGTGTCAATGCCATAATCCATGCTGTATTTTGTGACTCAACTGTTTCTCCCTCATTGCAATATCCTGCTCTTCCATATCCAACTTGTAATTTTTCCAATCATTTTCAAGCTCGGTGCTTGCTATTGATGCCTTTTGTAAATCCACTTTCAAATGTATTTCCTCAATGTTTAATTTGATCAATTCACTTTCTTGTGCCACCTTTTCCTTGAAACATCCTATCGTCTCATTCAACTCTTGAAAACATATGCTCTTATTTTTTTCAATTTTTTCTGCCTTTCTTCTTGCTGTAATTCTCTCTGTTTTTCATTGAGTTTTTGATTGTACCTCAACTGTTCATCTAGCTAAGACTCTTTGGTAATTAAAAATTTCTCTAGGATACCCAGAACCCCTTCATCTTGTCTTTTAGATTTTTTCACAATTATTCTACCTTTAGGTCCAATCTTCCTGGTTTCTACATTACTTGAAGGAAAGTTGAATTTGAAATTGGGATTTATTAATACAGCTTTCAAATCTGAAGAGTCCCCTTCAACTTGAACTTGTTGCGGGTTGAGACCCTTTTCATTTCCTGTCAAGAATTCTTCCTTATCACTATCAACTATAATTCCACTTGTTCCATCACACTCACTGAATCTTAATTCTTCATCTTTGCCTTCAATTCGTTTCCTGGTGTCCTTAAAGTGGGTGGCTCATAAATTTGACTGTTTGTAAAATATGGCATCCATTTGCTTGTAAAAAGGACATTGTAAGTCCAACTCCTTTTCTAAAGTTAGGCCGTTGTTGTGGCTTGTACCAGCCCCTGTGAAGTATGCATATATTGAAGAAATCACATATCCTTCCGAAGTTGTTGCAATTTCCGAGCATCCAAGTGTAGTGTTCCTTTTGTATGATCTAAGTTCAAGTATTTGGCAAATAGGCGAAATTCTTGAATACATGTGTGTTTTCTCTTTGTCCACAGTGTCATTTTACTATCACCAAACAAATCTAGCAAGTGGGATTTGGTATAACTTTGAATTATCATACAAGCAAACAAGTTACCATTATAGTTTCCTTCCTCTTCTAAGTAGTTGCAAATATTTTCAAATCGGATTTAGTGAAAGCTGGGTGCTTCTCACTCAGAGATTTTTTGTTTGATTTGTATTTCTTCTTTGCATTTAAAGCAACTGGAATCACTTTGGAATTCTCCCTCTTTCTGGTTTCTTGACTATTATCCCAAATTGTTACTATATCAAGTTGGCGTGAGCTATTGTCTTTAATGGTGGTGTTCTCAGATGTATTGAAAGACCCATGTAGAAATGGTATGTGTGAGCCGCTTTGTGAGGAAACTGAGATTTCTTGACTCAATGGTGAAGGGTTTTTACCAATATCCTTGTGTCTTAATCCTACCAATTACAATAAGTATGTCTAGCTTTCATTTTGCCTGATTGAGAAATCTGACGATATGTCTAGCTGGATGCAATATGTTGATTTATGGGGTGTAATATATAAAGTATGTTGGTTGTCAAAGTTTTGGTAGTATTAATAATAGTATTTTGACTGGGATGGCTCAGCTCAAGATAGGGACTTGAAGAATGAAAGGGGTAAGTTTTTTTTCATAAGATCACCAAAAATAATAAATTTTGATATTGCAACAATTTTTTCATATTGAAATTCATGTTATGCATGTGCAAAATCAGATGAGTAAAAATTTTTCACAACATACATTTTTCCCATCATAGTCAATGAGTAAAATGTGCAAAATCAGTTGAGTAAAGCTTTCTACAACATACTTTTTACTCATATTAGTCAATGAGTAAAATGGATTTAGATGCAAAATTAGTGATATGTGACCAATAAATGGTACAACTTCTATAAATACAGGTACTGTATCTTTCTAGACAGGCCTAAGCAGATAACAGCAGGTCTCAAATGGCTGCAGGTGACTCTGATCATTATCTCATGGAATTTATATTTGAAATCTGTGCATCAGAAAAAAAGCCCTATAGGCATGAGCAGGCAAAATAGGGTAGTTGTGCCCCCCCATTGAATCAAATAAAGTCTGTTGGAAATTTCTGAATAATTAAATTTCAATCTTCTCTAAAATGAACTTGTTAGAAAAATACTCTGGGAAGTACTTTGAGATGACCTCATTTTATTTTTGTTTTCTCCAAACAACTTCACCTTCTCTGAAAAGGATTTCCCCCTCCATATATCTAGAACACCCCAATGTACTGCTTGTATACTTTATGGGATTCCCAACCTAATATCTACTTGTTATTAGTTAATTCATCATTGTTAACTTGTTCTCCTCCTTGGTAGTCTATCTAAGTACTCTTTGTCTCCTATTTGTCTTCAAAACCATCTTTTTCTGTTGCCTTTTTTGCTACCCTATAGGTTTGCTGTTGTTGTCTCTTCTGTCCCCTTATTGTTTGGCTAAGACTGATATGGTACTGCCTCCTGAAGTTTTCTTTGCTGAAATATTATGAGACCAGCTCTATAGATTAATTGATTTGCTAAAAGATCTTTCATTATGGATACTCCTTTTGTTGTGGGATAAATAATAGGAATTACCTTGAACAATACCTTGAAGGGGAAATTATTGGTGAGTCTGTTTTGAATTGCAGAATTATTCAATAACTATAGGTGCTAAGGTTTATTTGCTGTCGCTCTAGGTATACTGAGAAAGATAACCTCTCGATGAGATCACATATAAAGCTTTTAGTTTTGTGGCTTCCCAATTAGACAATTTTCTTCAGCAGTCTATATCAGTCTGTCAATAAGAAATCCCTATGATAATAATGGTAATAGTTAATATTCTTTTAATAATTGAAGTTTTCTCAACTTTTTGTTATTGAAAATATAATTCTTTTTTAATTGATTCTTTAGGATTCCTTCTTGCTATACCTGAGATATTTAAAGAGTATCTTTTAATATAACTATTAATATCAATAATAATCTTGATAGCTGATTAAGACCTTTAAAGGTGATTTAATAATACTATCAATATAAAAAATAATAATTTAAAGGTAAGATCAACTTAGGAGGGTGGTTCTGGTTAATATAAGGGTAAGATATAGATAATATTAAAATAATTTGAGACTATTAGGATTAATATAAATATAATACAAGATATTTATAAGGGTTATTGATAGATTTGATAAGATAACTAATGATAATATCATCGAAAACTGCTTCAACAATACTACTATGATGGTAAGACCATTGAATAATATTAAAATCTTTAATCAATATTATGAATATCTTGTATCAATTAATCATAAATAATAATATAAGATACCGAGTCTAGCTACTGATATTTTCAATATAAAGCTAGATTATTCTACTAGAGAAGGGGTGAATTGATCCTGAAGATCATTGTCTGAATCAGAGCCATGGGGGTGAATGTCAGAGCAAGGACCTCTATTGATACCTTTTGAGGCCTACATAGAGCTTTCCAAAAAAAGGGACTTAGAATATCTCTAAGTTTTAGTCATTTTAGTGTGGTGTTTTCTGCAAAATCAGATTGATCCATAAGGTCAATTAATTTTTCTAACCAATCAGGTTGATCTAGCATGTCAATTCATAATTCTGAGTATGCACTTTGAATCATCTCCAATTCTGACCAATCAGATGCTGAGTTGATGAACTTAGGCTTATTTGTGGTTCTGAAAAGTCGTTGGCAAAGTTGAATATGCACTATGGCTATGGTATGTAATTATGTAGCAACTTTTGGTCTTTTTTGTAAAGGTATGATTTTCATAATTTTGGGTATATTTAATGCCATAATTGTTTCAGGTATATGGTACTTACGGAAATATTAATGAGGGGTAAGTATTACTGTAAACTGATGGATTGTTATTAACTTATTCTTCAAATTTTCTTTCAATTTTATTAAATAAAAAATATATTATCCATATTACAAGCATATCCTTATCATGATTTTAGTGAGTATCTTTATGAGGGTATCTATATATTTTTTCTATTTTGGTCCTATGAATTTGAGCCAATTAATAACCCTAGATTAAATTTTTTGTAAACTCTAATGGTGAAATTATTTCAGACTTCTAAGTTTAGGGATAATATGTTAAAATTAGTAATTTTATAATTTTTTATTTTTATTTTACTTTTTGATTTATTTATTATAAGTATTTACTTATAGATTATTTTCTACAAACTCTAACTATCTATTAATATTATTATTGTACCAAAGTGGATTTGAGCCTTGCAGAAAAGGTATCAAATACCACACCATAGCAAGAATGAAATGGGAAAATTCAGCATATAACTCAATGGATCCAACTTCCTTGATTGGGAAGTTATGATGAAGTCCATTCTCCATATGAAAAAGCTCTTGTCTCTAGCTGTGAGCCTTGAGGTATATTTTACATACCCAAATAGGCCACAATTATCTTAAAAATAAATTCTGAACTATGCATAACCCATAAGTCATGCATATATTCAAAATTAATTATTTTTGATTTCAGAAAAGATGAATAACTTTTTCTTGAGTGAGTAAATCCATGGATTAAAGGCCAGATTTGGATTCTAAACAAAATCTCACCTAGGGTAGCTACATAGAGTGAATAAGCTCAAATTAATTCTTTGAGGTGGTAATATGAAAAATATTTCAATACCACATCATCAATACCACATAAAAGATCCATCAAAACTTTTGTTTTTCTCTATTTAACGCCAAAATAATGTGAATGTGAAAAATCCCATGCTACATCTACACTAAGAATAGTGTTATGCATGTTTTGGGAACTTAATTGGATGGTATTCTTACATGCACTTTTGGTACACCCATAGTGGATATCTTACTTGAAGCTTAAAATTCTATTTTGACGTAAAAAATAGGCAAGGGGGACAAAAGACATAAAAGAGAGCCAGGGTACCCAGCTTCTGAGGCCTCTGAGGCGTGGACAGCTCCAAGGCTTGGATCCATGGCTGATCTTGACCTAATTGGTAAACTAAAACCTTTTGGGAACTTGGTTACCATGTTACAACTTCAGTAAATTATAAGAAAATGGCAAATAACCTGTTATTTTGACGTGCCAAGGAGGTAAAGAGCAACTTAGACTCTTGTAACCATTTTAATTATTAATGAATTTCCATGGATAAACACCAAAAGAGTAATTAAAGCCCTTTTTGGACTAGTATCCATTTATTTACCTCATAGCAACCAGCCATAGACTGCTATTTGCAATTCCACATAGAAATGAGGTAAAAACTTCAAAAATTCTTTCAAAATACAATTCTTAATGAATGTTTCTGAAGCTCTAAGGACCCATTGAGAACTGTAAAATACATATAATAACCAAAAACAATTATAATTTTATATGTAAAATCAAAAGTCTTACTTACAGTCCATTTTTGAGGATTCCACATGAAACACAGAATCTTTAAAAATTTACAGAAAATACATTCTGTGATCAAATTTCCAATAACATTCATGACTTTTTGAAAGCAATAATTATTTGGAATAAAAGAATATTTACAGTTGTTACTCTTTTTATTCTTAACCATAAATGGGTTGGTAGTCACATAAAAGCCTCACTTAAGCAATTATGATAATCTTGTGTGACAAATGATGATGCAATCAATAATCCAAAACGGTTTATTTTTTCTCACTCACTGGTTTTTCACTTTTTTCCATGGCACGCCTCTGTGAGCTGTCTTAGACATAAAAGAGGCCTCCTCTTGCTGTTTTGTCCAAATCATCATCATCACATTATATTATACCTTTATTACCAACAAGTAAGTATTAGTTAAAACTTTTCTTAAGTGTTTTAGTTCTTCTGAATCAATCAGAAGGACGTGAAATCATGGAAATTAACTATATATTGCTGTAATCCTGTTATAAATCAATTTTGATCCATTAAATCCACAATTCTACGTCAAATCTCTCTAATTTTATCTTTAATAAGTTCTTTGGAGTATTAGTGAGTGATTTATCTTTAATTCTTAAAGTTTTTCTCTAAAATTAGTTTTCTTCAAGAATCATCTTTATAATTATTCTTGTAAGAGATAATTTTCTATTAAAATAATTTTATTATTTTAATAAAAGAAGTTTTTATTATTAGATTCTTCTTCTAATTAATTCTTGTAGACAATTACTGCTTACTGTTATAATCACTGATAGTGCATAACATGTAAAAGAAATGATTCTTTAATTATTTAATTGTGGTTATAATAACTTTTATTATTATATTACATAAGAACAGTCATAGTACTGTTGATCAATAGTAATATTGTCAACAGTTTCATAAACACATCTTACACCTCATTTCTATGAAGAATTGCAAATATGGATACTAGTACAAAAAGGGTTTTAATTACTCTTTTGGGGTTTTTCCATGGACAATTATTAAGAATACCCTTGGTTACAGGAGTCTAAGTTGGCTTTACCTCCTTGGCACGTCAAAATCACAGCTTATTTGCTGTTTTCTTATGATATAATGGAGTTTTGACTTGGTAAGAAAGTTCCCAAAAGGTTTTGGTTTACTCATTGGGCCAAGACCAGCCATGGATTCAAGCTTTGGAGCTGTCCATGCCTTAGAGGCCTCAATAGTTGGGTACCCTGGCTCTCTTTGATGTCTTTTGTCCCCCTTGACTATTGTTTTATGTCAAAATAGAAATTCAGGCTTAAAGTGAGATATCCACTATTGGTGTACCAAGCGTGTATGTGAGAATACCATAATATTAAGTGCCACAAACATGCATAACACTCTTCTTAGTGTATATGTAACATGGGATTTCTCACATTGCCATTCTTTTGGTATGAAATTGAGAAACACAAAAATTTTAATGGATGTTTCATGTGGTATTGAGGTATTTTCCATAGTACCACCTCAAAGAGTTGACTTAAGCTTATTGACTCTATGGAGCTACCCTAGATGAAATTTTGGGTAGAATCCAAATCTGGCCTTGAATTCATGGATTTAAATACTCAATGAAAAGTTATTCATCTTTTCTGAAATTAAAAATTATGAATTTTGAATATATGCATGACTTATGGGGTATGCATATTTCAGAATTTATTTCTAAGATAATTAAGGTCTATTTTGGTATGTAAAATATACCTCAAGACTCATATTCCCTCCCACCAAAAAACAAAATTGTACTTCAATTTCATAAATGGTATCAAGAAGAAAAAAAGCCCCAAAGGAGGTTAATGTCCATTGTCCAACCTCTTCACATTAGCCAGATCAAGTAATTGAATGCACATTGATAGACATATTCAGGCTTGTGGCCTTCTTTCATGTCTAAATCTTCTTAAGCATTTATCTGAGTCAGGTATTTCTGATTCTGCCAGCCATTCATCTCCATGTACTGGATTTCTATATCTGACAAGATATTCTCTTTGATTTTTTCCCCTAAGTCTCCTTTATTTAATAACTTTCTTTATATTTTTGTCTTCATTCTGTTCCACTGATGGTACAGTTAAAGGAGTTGGATTCCTTAAAGGAAACAATTCTTTGTCAGATGGTTGATAAGGTTTCATCAAGCTGACTGGAAAAGTGGGGTGTTGACTTTCCTATTCACCACTCAATTCCACTTGAACTGCATTGGTTCCATGTAAGGCAACAATAAAAAAAGGTCCTATACAGGAATATTTAAGTTTCTTTGGGCCTTTGATATTATTAAAATTAAAGGTTGAAACTAGAACTAAGTCCCCTACTTTGAAGTCTGGTACTTTGTGACTCTTGTCCCACTTCTATTATTCATAATCAAAAGCATCATTAATACTCTGTTTTGCATGATGTTTCACTTTTCAATATTTATCTTGAAGCTAGAAGCCATAGCATGAATTTCAATCAAGGCTTTCCTCAGTGTGTCTGCTGGGAGCCTTGGATTTCATCCTTTTTCTAACATAGCAGGAGTTTGGCCTGTAGAAGAATCGACTGATGTCTTATATGCTAGCTCCAATGCAGGGATTAGAGTGCACCAGTCATGGGTAAAGCTATCTTAGTCTTTGAATTCCAACCCATAAGCACAGAATCTCCTGATCATGTCCTCTAAATTTTGAATCATTCTTTCTGCTAGTCCATCTGTTTGAGGGTGATATGCTGTTGAGAATGATCACTTAGTCCCAAACAATCTGTGAAGATTTTTCCAAAGTGTAGATGTGAATTTGGAATCTCTGTCACTTATAATATTCTTAAATAACCCTTTATGAGAAATAACTCTACTCCATAGAAGAAGAGATGTATCAATAGCAGTGTCATCTTTATGACATGGTAAGAATATGGGAGTCTTTTTATATCTGTCTAAAATGATTAAACAAGAATTATAACCTTTGTCACCACTTGGAGGAAGTGCTGTGACCCAATCCATGTGAACAACTTCCCAAGGGGATGTTGGTTCTTGAATATGAAAAATTGATCCAAATTTCTTTCCTGTACTCCTGTTTGCTTTTTGGAATCTATCACACGTATGGCAATATTCAATGGTTTCTTTTCTCCAAGATGGCCACCATGCACAGTTCTTCACTTTTTCAAGTGTTCTGTCTTCTGACAGGTGTTGAAAGTAGATGCTATCATGGCATTAATGAAGAATGGTATTTATAAGGACTCTGCTACACAATGCCATTACAAAAGAATATTTGGTTCTGTGGTAAATTATCCCATCAAAAAAGTGAAATCTTCCGTCAGAATAGAAATTCCTCCAAACTTCATCCAATGCATTGACTAAAGATATATCTTTGCAGCCTTTATCTAATAAGGAAGTCAAGAGCTGACAATTCTTGTCTTTCTTATAAGATTCTCTGACTTCTTCAAAGAATTCAGTCCCAATATCAGTTATGTTAATTCCTTCAATTGGAATCTATGGTTCTGCTTCCAGGGTACATAAGCTGGGTTATAAGGAGTATTGGCTAATTGCCACCTGCTAAGCCCATAAGCATTCTTGTGAATGTTTCCTGATTTATGAGCTATATTCATGTTACCTCTATATCCTTGAATGGCTATTTGCCATCTCAACATATGTCTGTTGGGAGTTTTCATGTTAAAAAGTGATTTCACGGCATTACAGTCAGTTATCACTTCAAAAGAACTGCCATCAATATAATAGTGTAATTTCTCAAGTGCCCATACCAAAAATAAGAACTCCATCTGGCTCGCACCATATCTGTCTTCTGTTGGTTTGATTTGTCTTGAGATGGAATAAACTGGTCCTTCTGTAGGTTTGTCATCAATAATTTGGAATTGATGTATGGCTGACCTTAATCCATCTCCAAATGCATCAATGTACGATTTAAAAGGGACATTCCAGTCAGGAATGAGGAGTAAAGGTGCTTCTGTACGGCCTTTCCTTATCTTCTCATAAGCTCCAATTCCTTCCTGTGTCATCTTAAATACTGTCTGTTGATCACAGATTCTATAGAGTGACTTGGCTAGAATTGCAAAGTCTTTCAGGTGTTGCCTGTAATAACTGGAAAAGCCAAGAGAAGACATCATTTCTTTCTTATCCTGGGGTATTGGCTTAAGTAAAACTGCTTGCACTTTATTTTTGTCAATACCCAAGCTTAAACCAGAAACAATTTGTCCTAAAGCTTTAAGTTCTTCAAAGCCAAAATTACATTTCTTGAGTGAAATCTTCATATTCACTCCTGTAGCTTCGTGAATTACTCTTGCAAGTCTTTCAAGGTGCAAAGACCATGAGTCAGAACATATGATAATGTCATCAATATAAAGGATAAGCCATAATTCAGATAATAATGCGGGGCAGATGGTATTTATCATTCTTTCATAATGAGATGGTGCATTTTTAATACCAAATGGCATTCTAAGATATTCATAAATACCACAGTGAGTAATCATTATAAGTAGTTTCCTAGTTTTGGGCATCAAAGAATTTTGATGAAAGCCTTTTAATGAATCCATTGATGATATATATTTGGCTTTAGATAATTGGGTAAAGGTTTCTTGAATTCTAGGAATTAGATACATATCTGAAACTGTTCAGGTATCCAATGCTCTAAAATCTCCAACCATCCTTGATTTATCATTATGCCAATCAATAATAACAGGTGTTGTCATTTCAAATTATTCATTATGGCCTACTTTCCTTAGCACACCAAGTTGGATCAATCCTTGGATATATTCTTTCAAGTCTTCTCTAGCTCTGGGACTGGCTGGATAAGCTGGTCTTTTAAGTATTGGAGGGTATGGTCTGTCAATATTAAGAGTAATATCAACTTAATGCCCTTTTATAGCACCTAATGGTTCATTATTGGAGGCAAAGGCATTATTATATGTGTATAATACATCAATACAATCATGTCTCATTTTGGGTGATAATGATGGATTGATTTGTGCTTCAACAAGTTGATTAGAAAGAAATTCTTCCTTATAAGTATCTTGAACAGAAGATATCACAGACTTTTGCTTTGCCATATTGGAAAAGGCAAATTTTTGTCTTTTATTTTCTCCAATTGTTAAATATCTGTCTTTATGATTATTGATGTCAATACCATAAGTATTCAAGTAATCATTTCCAAAAATGATGTTCTGAGATGTGCAATTGTCCATTACTACTATCTCAGTTGTCATTATTACACTTCCTGCTTGATGTGGACATACAAGATTGGTGTCCAATATGCCCAAAGGGTACATATTATTACTGGCACTACTAAATTGTATGCCCTATATTGGTAATAGATGGCTTTTCCATCCAGGGAGTATGGCTTGAAGATGATCTTTGCCTACACAATTACAAAATGCCCCTGTATCCTAATTTACTTTGGCTTCAATATCATTTATCAGGATTAATGTGATACAAGATGCTCCAGCATTGTATCCTTTACCTCTAGAAGGTTTGGTTTACACATTCTGGCATCCTGAATATTGATCAGGTTATGACAATCCTCACTGTACTGTGGCAAGTGAGTATGGACTTCTGTGACTTCAAAGAAAGCTGTAATGTTTTCAATGGAATTGTCCTCTACTGGTGTGTCCTCAGCGACTGCAGAATATAGGTCAGATTCTTCTTTCTCTTCAGTACACTGAACTTCTTCAATGACTTGAGCTTCATTAATCTTTGTCTTTTTGGTGCAAGTTTTGGCCAAATGTGAAGTTCTTCCACATTTATGACACTTCAAGACAGGTCTTTCAGGCCTCTTATCTTCTCTGGATGTTTTAGAGACCATTTTGGATTCCAAATGGACTTTAGTCCAGGTTTTACCAATTCTTGTTCTAGTAATGATATCTTCCATGGCATTGATTTAGTCTTCTGTTGAAAAGGGTTCTACAAATCTGCACTTGATAGCATGTTCTATTTCTCCTCCACATTTTCTTAATATTTTCATATTAATCATAGAGTCAGACATATCTGGGTTTAAAGCAGGTAATATGTCTTTCTGTTTGAGGAACCAATTAAGTGGTTTATCCTTTTCTGAGTTAAAAATTTCACTTAAAAAAGCATTTTCAATTTCAAATCTCCAAGAATTGTTAGCCCATTTGGTTATTATTTCACATTTCCACCAAGGCCAATCATGTTTACCATGATCTAGTCTCATTTTGTAATATCATTTCTTTGCAGTTCTGGTAAACACAGAGTGTAGCTTTCTCACTATGATTTCATCAGGTATGTGAAATTCTTCTTGCAAAATATTAAATGTTCTGATGAGCTCAATATTATTATATTCTCCTTCACCAGAGAATGTTGACCATTCTTCCAGTTTGGGAATATCTTTTGCATAGATAGGAATTTCTCCTCAAAATGGGGTCAAAACTTCTTCAACAGAATATTTTTCTTCAGTAAAATGTGTAGAATGTCTTGGAATATTTGGTTCATAATTCTTATGAATTTGTTCCACATTTGCAATTATTTCATTCTTTAAATTCTGCCTTTCACTGTCACTTTTTGCCAAATGTTTGATAAACTGATTGGTATTATTAATTATTCACAAAAAATGATCTTTTAGAATTCTAAGTTGATCATTAATGTTCAAAATGGAAGGATATTCCATTTCATCATTTTGGGCTTGACATTTACTTTTAATTCTGTCTCATGTACTGGTAATTGAATAAAGCTTAACATTTTTCAGGTTATAACATTCAGTATAATTCTTCTCCCCTCTTTTTAACTCACTTATATCTGATTTTATTTTATTTAACTTTGCATCAAATTCACCAAGCTCTACATTAATCCTAGAGTTAACAAATTTTATTTCTTGTATTATTTGCGTTAAAAGGTCCTGTTCATCCTTTCCTTCTCTTTGGCTGTGAATTTCATAAGAGTCCTGGCCATATTTAAGACACTGTCCATGGCTGAAGGCTACAATTTGGGGATCCTGTATCCTTGTGGGTAAGGTCTGTGCCAATTTGCTTTGCCTTTGCCCTTGCCCTGATTGTTCTTGGGACCTTTCTCTTCTTCTGAGGTTCTTTGAGCTTCTCTTTGGATGCTTCTGGAGCTGGTTTAGAGCTGGAAGATGCCACTGGGCCTTCTTCCAAAGCTGGGGTTGTTTCCAATTCCTTCTTCTGGTCTACAGATAAAAGACTTTGGTTCTTTAACCAATTCTTTATATTTTTGACTTTGTCTTTTCAAGACAATGGTCTCCACACTTTCAAGGCCTCTATGGTCTTCTCCTGACCCAGAAAGCTCTTGATATGTAAGTAGGAGTTCATGGCCCCGTGCCAAAGGCTTGGCCATATTTCCCACTCCTCTTCTTTTGCTGCTCTGAAACAATTTTTGTGATGGGACTGATATATCTCTATGGCTTCCAGTTGAAAGTGGTTCAGCCCTTAAAAAATTACCTTCAATCAGTTCAGGCTCAGAGTTCACATCAAAGTTTGTTGGTACAGAACTTGGGGAATGGAGGGAATTTCTGGCATTCTCCAGATGTGTCTTTCTTGAGGAAGACTTTGAAGACCTTGTTCTGGTGTTACCTCTTCCTTGTCCAGGTCCATCTGTTTGGACTGAATAGCTGCTTCCATTTCTGGTATGCACCATTTTTCACGTCAATTCAAGAGAAAATAAGAATTGAAAACAGAAAACACACACCTTTTGGTGGTTGTTTGGCTTGTTCTGTCTTAAATAAAGTGCCTCGTTTAGCAATTTGAACTTCAATACTGTCTTCAGATTCTGGACTGGTAATTTATCTTTGACTGAGTCTGTTACCAGCTGCACAGTATTTGATTCAAGACATCAGAGAAAAAAAATTGGTAAAAGAAAAAGTATTTTTTATACTTTTAAATTATTTTTTAAGATTTTTTATAAGTTTTCATTTTTTTTAATATTGATAAAATTAAAATTTAAGATTTTGAATCAAAATTAATTCAGAATAACTTGAAGAATAACTTTATAAGTTTTTGGATGTGAAATATCCATGTGTAAAAACAGTATAAAATTAAACCAAATTTGGAAATGAAAAATATTTCAAGACAATTTCACTTTAAATTGAAAGAAAAAAATAAGAAAATTAATATATTTTAAAGCTTAAAAATATATTAATTAAGGGTACAAGGTTCAAAAAACACAGCCAGGCCCCCAAGTGTAAGATGTGTCTATGAAACTGTTGATAATATTACTATTGATAAACAGTAATATTAATGTTCTTATGAAATATAATTATAAGAATTATTAAAATCACAATTAAATAATCAATTAATTAATTATTTCTTTTACTTGTTATACACTACTAGTGATTATAACAGTAAGCAGTAATTGTCTACAAGAATCAATTTTAAGAAGAATTTAATAATAAAAACTTCTTTATTAAGATAATGAAATTATTTCAATGTACAATTATCCTTTATAAGAATAACTATAAAGATAACTCTTTAAGAAAACTATTAATAGAGAAAAACTTCAAGAATTAAGACAAAAACATTCACTAATACTTCAAAGAACTTATTAAAGATAATAGTAGAGTAATTTGACATATAATTGTGGATTTAAGGGATTGAAATTGATTTATAACAAGATTACAGCACTATATAGTTGATTTATATGATTTCACATCTTTCTGATTGATTTTAAAGGATTAAAACACTTAAGAAAAGATTCAACTAATACTTGTTGGTAATAAAGGTATAACTGAAGAATGTGATGATTTTGAAAACAAAACAGCAAGAGGAGGCCTCTTTTAAGTCTAAGGAAGCTCACAGAGGCATTTAATGGAGCAAACTGAAAAACCAGTGAGTGAGAAAACAATAAAACCTTTTGGATTATTGATTGCCTCATCTGTTGTCATGTAAGATTATCATAATTACTTGATTGATGCTTTTACATGACTACCAATCCATTTATGGTTAAGAATAAAAGGAGTAATAACTATAGATCTTCTTCTATTCCAAAATAATCATTGATTTCTCAAAGTTATCAATTTTGTTGGAAGTTTCATCACAGAGTGTATTTTCTTTGAATTTTTAAAGATTCAGTATTTCACATGGAATCATTAAAAATGGACCATAAGCAAAATGTTCAATTTTACTTATAAACATATGATTCTTTCTTGGCTTTTATATGCACAATACGGTTCTTAATTGGTCCTGAAAGTTTCAGAAATATTCAATCAAGAGTTGTAGTTTTAATGAATTTTTGAAGTTTTTACCTCATTTCTACGTAGAATTGCAAATAACAGTATATGGCTGGTTGCTATGGGGTAAATCAATGGATAGTAGTCCAAAAAGGGTTTTAATTAATCTTTTGGGGTTTATCCATGGAAAATAATTAAGAATTGATGTGGTTAGAGGAGTCTAAGTTTCTCTTTACCTCCTTGGAACATCAAAATGGCAGCTTATTTGCCATTTTCTTATGATAAAATGAAGTTTTGACTTTGTAACCAAGTTCCCAAAAGATTTTAGATTACTTATTGGGCCGAGATAAGCCATGGATCCCAGCTCTGGAGCTTTCCACACCTCAGAGGCCTCAGAAGTTGGGTACCCTGGCTCTCTTTGATGTCTTTTGTCCCCTTGACTATTTTTTACATCAAAATAGAATTTCAGGCTTCAAGTGAGATATCCACTATGGGTGTACCAAACGTGTAGGTAAGAATACCATAATGTTAAGTGCCACAAACATGCATAACACTATTCTTAGTTTATATTTAACATGGGATTTCTCACATTCCCATTATTTCGGTATGAAATTGAGAAAAACAAAATTTTTTATATATGTTTTATGTGGTATTGAAGTATTTTCCATATTACCACCTCAAAGGCATGATTTAAGCTTATTCACTCTATAGAGCTACCCTAGGTGAAATTTCGTGTAGAATACCAATCTGGCCTTAGATCCATGGATTTACGTGCTCAATAAAAAGTCCTTCATTTTTTCTGAAATCAAAAATGATGAATTTTGAATATGTGCATGGCTGATTGGTTATGCATAGTTCAGGATTTATTTTAAAGGTAATTTTGGCCTATTTGGGTATGTAAAATATACCTCAATGCTCACAGGGCAGATAAATGTAAGAAACACTGTGGTATACCTATACCAGTTTAGCTTAATGGACCAATATATAAAAAACAAACATCATAATCCAAAGAACCTGATTGTGTAACCTTAAAAACTCATATTCTATATAAAAAAACCAAAATAAAACAAGTCAAGTCAGTATTCTACTGATTTAATGAATATTTGAATTAAAGAAAAGAAAAACCCCCTTATTTAATTTTTGGATTCTAATTTTGTGTGAATTTTTCAAAAAATAATAATAATAATAATATAAATTATGAGAGCTGTGTTATTGTAGTATTACATGGGGATTTATTTCTCTTATTGGTGGAAATTGTGCAGTTGTGGATGGTTTTAATTCAAAATATTTTGTGGAAGCCTTATTTAGTGGCTTTTGTTAAGAAGAGTATTGAGATGAGCTCTGTTTTAATTAGAAAAAATATATTATTATTCTGAGTTAGTGAAGGTATATTTATTTTATTTTGAGTTCATTCTATTTTTTGTTATAGAATAGTAGTAGTGTGGATTATTTTAAGTATTCTATTGAGCTGATGATAGTGGATGGGAATTGCTTTAAATTTTAATGGTGTGAATTATTGAGTTGATTAGTAGTGCTGATTATTATTAGGAAAAAAAATATAATTAAGGATGTATAGTGTAAAGGGTGACAAGAGTGATGAGTGGAGTGAAGGTATAAAACCTTATCTTGGTGGTAGTAAATTAGCTATGGGTTTATAAAATGCTTAGTAATCCAAAAGAAGCTGAAAAGGAGCTAGTATTCATATGCATATGCATGGAACAGCTTGAGAAAACCCTAAACCCTAACCCTATTCCCCCTAAAGAATATAAATAGTTGAACCTTTTTCCTCTCCAGACTTTTTCCCATCTGGAAATTGTAACTTCTACTTATTTTTTCCAAATCCCTTATCTAAGAGGTTAAATTAGAAATATGTTTGATAAATTAAGCTTAGTAATTGAGGCTCGTTGTTGACATAGATCAAGAGAGCCAATAGTGTGCAAAGATTTTAATTCATCCCTCACTAGCAGGCAGACTAGTAATCATAATAATCAGGATCTTAACACTTGAAGCTCAAGAGTAAGGCATCTCTGGAGCTTAGTGATTAAAACTTAAAATTAATTTTTAGAGAGTTTTAAAATAAAACCATCACTTTAAAGTAATTTTCTCAGATTTTAAAATAAAACCTGAATTTTTCAAAGTAATTTTACTACTTTTAAGCTAAAGTAGAACCCCTTAAATCAATTCAATTTCATCAAGATACATATACAACTAAAACAAAACCCATAAGCAACCTCAACTAAATTATTTAACTCAATAAACAACATTTTCAAATCCCTATGCACATTAATCACCTATCCATTAAGAAGTTATAAGTAACAATTTTCATATTAATACTGGAAATATATTTCTTTCAGTAATAAGCTATCACCAAATTAATAACTTTACATTATATTAATACTACTCCTATTCTACAATCAATATTCAAAACCAACAGCTTACCATTGTATAAGGCCAAAGAGTTTGTTGAAATAATAAGCTATGAATTTATTATTTTTTATAACCTCACAAAACATCTCACATATTATACCATAGTAGTTGAATTTTTTAGGTTATATATATAGCTCAAAACTCAGTCAATTTAACTTATTTTACCTGAATATATTTCAAGTTATTTTTCCCTTAATAATCATATACTGTTATAAGTGATATCACGTGGTATTTATTTCTCTCTCATATTGTAGCTGTCTATGCTATTTCACTCAAAAAAAAACAACATAAAATATATATATATAAGAGTTTTGTTTTGATTGTTTAATAGTAAGAAGTGTGTTCTTCTTACTTTTTTATTTAATTTATTATCTTTTGTAAAATTATTTTGGTGTAATCCAACCAGATTTTCTGCAATTTAAAAAAGTATTTATTTGTTAAGGTTTTAACTAACCATTGTTTTAAGTAGAGCAAAGTCTGATTAGAGATTGTTGAGTACAATATTTTCTGATCAAGCCACTATCAATAATAAAAATTGATTTGGTGAACTCAGTAAAGATAACTTAGCATATTAGGAAGGGCAGTCTAGATTATTCTAACACACAAGCAGAGAAAGGATTACAAGTCTTAAACAGCAATTCAAAACTGTTTTCTTGTAATTTCCCCTTCCAGGTACTGCCTCATTTTATCCCACATGCAGAGGGGTTCCCACAACACAGGATGTTCTATTTGTCCAATCTTCCTCCCCCCTCAGAAAAAACCAACTATTTTGGAGGTTGATTCAGCTTGATTGATTTTTGTATATACAATTTATGCCATTTATCTCCCTCCTCAGTTCTATTTATTTCTTAAATACCACCTAAGTCTCATTTCCTATCAAACATGTGGCCCTCTTGTACTTCAAAATAGTCATATTACAAACATGAAAAAACTCTTTTTGTGCATTTACTTGTCCCTCCAAAAAGAATTTCCCAAAATTATGGGCTTCTAGTTTTTCATTGTCAAGATTGCACCCTCCATTTTTAAAATAAAAAATATAGGAAATCCATAAGTGAGAATATATTTAATGAACCTTTTTTAAAGAAATGCCATTTTTTCAAACAGGCTAAATCTGAGAAATTTGGCAAAAAGAGAAATTCCAAAAAATTTGGGGATATTGACATCCCATGGCAGAAAAAATTTGGCAAAAATATACAAAAAGGCTCAGAACTGAGCCTGAGCAGTTTTTTAAGAAAAATAGGTCACTGATGTTTTTTACCATGAACCTACGTGTTTTGGCCATAAATTGGTAGAAACATGTAAAGGCTTACATTTGTTTACTAAAACCCTAAATAGATAAGGGTGTATGCATAATTTTTCATAATTTTCAGGATCTATAAATATGCAATCTATATTTATAAAATACTTTGTTAAAAAACATAGTCATATTTATTTTACTAATTTTTATTTCATAATAATATATAAATAGTATCTATTGTTTGTATTTCTCTTCAACAAAAACTCTTATAATTCCATTTTTCACCCAAATTGGAAGGAAAATTGATTATTATCATTATTATTGATAGTTTGAATAGTAATTATACTTTATAAAGGACTTCTTAAGAAAATGTAATCATATCTTTTACTGATTCTTTCTATCATTATATAAACAGCTTATGTATTATTTTAATTTTTCTTTAAGAGAAACTTGTATAGTTCATTTTCTCACCCAAATTGGTGTTAGAATTGATCATTCCCCTTATTATTAATAGTTAAAATAATAGTACCTCATTTTGAAAAAATATAATTAAATTTTTTACTGATTTGTTTTTTCTAATAATATTGACAAAGGATATAATTTTGGAGTTTTCCATGGAGAAAGACTTTGATAAGTGATTTTTTAGCCAAAATTGGCATTGAAAATGGATTATTATCAGTATTATTGATAAATACAATAATAAAACCTATTAAAAAGGAAATATAAACATATTGATTTGCTGAAATTATCTTTATAGTACATAAAATTTATATATTGTTTGGATTTTTCTCTAAGAAAAAACTTTCAAAATAATTCTTTCACCAAAATTAGTTTTAGAAATTGATCATAATAACCATCAATTAGAACTCAAAAATAAGGCTTACTCAAAAATATATATAGTCATATTTCTTTTCCTGAATCCCTTTTTTAATAATATATAGCAAATATATACTGTTTGGATTTTTTCCTTAAGAAAAACTCCTATAATTAAGTCTTTCACCCACATTGGTGTGGAAAGTTGACTATCATCCTTATTATTGATAGATATAATAATAACAATTACTCAAAAAAATATAGTCATATTTCCTTTACTGAATTCCTTTCAGTATATACAAACATTGTGTGGATTTTCTTAAGAAAAACTCCTATAATTCAGTATTTTACCCAAAGTGGTGTGTAAAATGTATTGTTATCATCATTGACACTCAAAACAAAACATATTCATACTTCTTTCCCTAAGACCTTTGATAATATATACAAAGTATGTACTGTTTAGAGTTTTTCTTTTAGAATAGCTCTTATAATTCAGTCTTCCACCAATATTGGTGTGGAAAATTGACTCTACTATTGATAGTTTCAATGATGACTTGTCCAAATACATATATAATCATATTCTACTTTCAGATAGGAGAAATATATAAAGAGAGATATATGTTTTGAATCTACCCAAATTTGAGTAATGCACTTATAAAAACTATATTTTCATAATACAATCAACCCCTTGTTTTACAAATCAGGGATGATACCACTTTATATCAGAGATCTTGTACTTTCAAGAGATGATTCCATACAAAGGCCATCATTCATAAAGAGGAGTAAAGATCTGAAAGGAAGAGAAGTTTAAGTTTATCAAAGTCCTGGGATATGGAAAAATGAACCTTCTTTCACCTCTAAAGATTTTTTCCAACAGCAACCCTCTAGAAGAGGCTTTCATAGAATCAGAACAATTTATCCTGACCCATCAAATCCTCAAACAACTTCTACAATAGAGAATGGTAGACAGGGAATTCAACCTAGAGCTCCACCAGAAATAACCTCTAGAAAGTATTTGGAATATTTCCCCCAAAGAACCCAGGAAATCAACAAAGGGTGGAATCTCAACAGGAAGTTAAAAAATCTGAAAGAAAGGGAAGCCAAAAACATAACAGAAAGACAAGCTACTATCTGAGCCATAGAAATGCAATCAAAGAATAGATAGACTACTCTGATTCCTTGAGGCTCACAAGGAGTGTTCAACAAACTCAACTCTCCAGTCGCTTCACACCACTCAGGGTCCAACAGATGTGTGACCAAGAGTCACCACTCTTCCAATCCCAGGTAATATCAAGGAGAGGGAGAGGATCATATGGCAAGAACAAGACTTCTTTCAACCAGAGGAAGAAAGAGTCAGACCCTATGATCCATAACCTTTTGGACCTTTTCACAGAAGTACAAAAAACATGAAATAGCTGTAAATACTTCCGATGAAGCTAGAAGACCCAAAATAAGGAATAATAGCCCCACAAAGATAGAACACAATTTTTTACCCATGAGAGTACCATAAGTAGTAATACTATATGGAATAAAATGTCTCAATTTGCCAAGAATACTCAGAAAGAGTTTAATAAACTCCAAGATTATATTTCTAGATTACATGAGGTAAGCACCTTTTGAACCAAAATCCTCCATACTCTCCAAGAGGACTATACTGAACTAAGTAAATCCTAAGAAGAGACCAAAAAATACTAAAAAAGTCTTGGAATAACAAGATCACTCTAAAATAGACATGAGATGTATCCAAGAGAAAATTGACTATATTGAACAAGACATTGACAAACTGCTCAATGTCTATCCAAACATACACCCACAGAGACAAGGTGATTTTCAAGACAAAATAACTACAAAACTGGAACAAAAAGAAACTAAACTAAGTTTTCAGAAGGAGAACAGGTAGAGATCACAATAAAAGTACCAAGATGGGCATGATGTGACTTACTAAGAGAAGGGAGTGTTGAAACAGCTATTAGAAGCAACAAGCTTTCCCAGGATCTCTGGTGTGAGAGAATATTATCACATGAGCTCATTCATTCTATTTATGGAATACTTATCGATGTACCAAGTATACCCGACTACTGGATAACAGCTAGACTTTATACAGCATTCAGAGACAATTCTAGTAGTATATGGTCCACTGAGATGAAAGAAACCCATGGTAAAAGGAATTGGCTATGGTGGAGGAGCCAGATACTCAAAAACTATATTAATGATACATGGATATGGCAGAAAACTATGTCATTTAAAAATTATAGATGATACACAGTGTCCAAAGATCCTTATGATTTGTTTCTGCAAAAGTAAAAAATGCTAACAGCCATTGAATCTCACATAAAAACAGAAAGGAGAAATGTCAAACTGTTTACCAAACTAGCAGGAGGCATAGATCATTCATCAAAATGTGGATTCCCAAAAGAATCAACCTTGTATGAGATATCACATAGCTCACAAGAAGTGAGGATTAGAACATCTATTGGTAGATACATTACCCATAGGAGTGGTGACAACAGGGAAAATCAAACCCTGGAAACCAAATAAGCTAATAATCCAGAATAATTAAAAAATAAAATAACATTTCACAACTGTATATCATGCAATAACCATTCAGACAATTGTCCCAAATACTGAAAAGAGATATTTTCATGAGAGGAAGATACAAGAAAAGACAAAGAAGGTTATTTATCTATATCTGACAAGGTGGGGAAGGTCTGTGGAGATAATTCAAAAAGTAAATCAAAATCCAGTGGGAAATATTTAGTGGAATATGAGGACCATGAAACAAAGGAAATTGGATTGGTCCACTTAAAGAGAAGGAAGACAATGACCAAAAATTTGGATGGATTAAAAAATAAACAACCAGACAGGGGGATATGGCCACAGGAGTACTCTGAACAAAAGGTCAAAATTAACTCAGGTTTTCACAGAGGACAAGAAAGCCTCATCAGTGATGAGATTTTTTTTATAGGGAGGGTATATCAGCCTGTGACTCAAACCCAGAGCACAAGCATGACACAAGAATACCAAAAACCAATGGTAGATCAAAAATGTCCACTGGGTGTGGGCTGAGCCAAAAATACTCATAAAGGGAAGCAAAAGAAAAAGGATAGTCATCTCTCTTAAAAATTAAAACTCCCAAAACAAAAGGATAATTAACTATAGACTTATTCCTGCTCATAGCTAGAGCTGAGAATAAAACTTATTTTTCAACTCTCATAGAAACTCCAGAGAAAAAAGGAAGAAACCCATCAAGTGTGTGCTCTCAATAAAGCTCTCAATAAAGGATATTTAATGGTATTAGCAATATTAAACTAGCATCAAAACTACAGAAGCTATTTCTCAAAATAATCCAAATAAGCATAGACAAAATATTCACCTCTCATCTAACTTCTAAATTTTTGGTGTGACATACCTAAATTGGGTTCCTTTTGGAATGGGAGCAATCAGGGCCTTCTGATGGTTAAATCTATTTCCTTATAAAGGATCTAGAACAAAAGCTATGAAGCAAACAACCTCAATTTAGGATTCAAAAAGAATCCACAAATTGATAATGGAATTTAAAATGGTGTACCTTTGGCATATTTAATGCTAGCTATACCAAATGTGTAACCATCATGTATAGCTCATCAAGGGCTAGAAAATTTAACCCTCTTTAGCTCTCTATCATGAGAAGTGACAAAGATATACAGTTTTTAGGATTATAATCCCAAACTAGCTAGTATGGGTTCTTACTGTGGGATAGCTGTCCATAAAATTGAATTAAATTCTGTTTATTCTTTAAGTGATCATAACCTGAAAAATGGAAGTCATAAAGGGTTTCTTTACAGTTTTCGATGTCTTGGAAGCAACAGAAAACACCTGTAAACTCTATTGGTTAGAATTTTTAACCTGTATAGGGTAGAAATGCCAAGTTGTGGTTTTAAAGCCACACTTCCACCAAATTCCAGTCTGTATTGAGTGTACAGAACCACAAATCAGCCCAAAGTAGTTAAATATTTCATTCTGTGGTCGTGTGTAGAGGTAAGAAACCTCCCACTACCCCCAAACAAGATAAAAGGAGACTTTTCCTCACCAAAAGGCAAATCTATCATCCTGTTCTTACTATTCTTAAATGGTATAGAATCTTGAAGAAGTGTTAACCTTAGAATATCAAAGGTGTAATCTTAATCTTTGACTATTGTAGGGATTTTCATTGTAAACCAGCAGATAAACACTGCACTCAGGGTTTTCAGCAGAACTCACCATCACTAAAATGCATTAGTGAATCCCCAACACCCTTATTAATAGTCTTTTTATCATATTACCACCTAGGTATCATCATTACGTTTGTGTCACACTCAGAGTTATAGATTTTCAATGTTATTGTAAAGTTATATCATGAAGTCACCCTGAAAAAGGTACCATACTCCCCCAAGTTCTTTTCTGCCAGGGTTGGGATGTCAAAATTCACAGAAGAGTTCATCACGTTTGGCCAGTAATTAATTCACAGGATCTATGACTCAATTCATGATGAGGGGTTAATACCAACCCGGGAAGTTTTAAATTTTTCTGTAAGGTTTGGATATGAACATGTGATTTAAAATGAAGTACTTTTCCTGTTTGCAAAATTTTTTTAAAAATAGAAAATTCTAAGATTTTTGAGAGAAAACTTGCCAAGGGTATTGTTTTTAATTTTGTTTGTATCAAAAGAAATATTATCAAAATTTATTGTTTTACAAAAAAAATATTTATCCAAAAAAACTCTACAAAAGGAATTTTCAAAAGAGCAATTTCAATTGGAATTAATTGACCAAAGAAATGCAGATAATTAATTTGAGAACAGCTTCAATGAAAGGAATATTAAAGAGAAAAGACGCCCAAAAGTTACCAGAATGGATTTGGAAACAATGTGACAAATCTAACAGCAATGAAGGTTTTTTTAATTCACTTTTGGTGTTTTCAAGGTTAAAAATTAATTTAGGAGCTAATAGAAATGATTATAATGATTATTTCACATGGTTGAAAAACTTAAAATCATTTAAAAATGGTAGTTCTAATATTTTATTGATTGATTCAATAGTTTTTAAACTAACTATGAAAGGAGAGGATTCTAAAATGAAGGGAGAAGTGGGGCAAAGAAAATGTTTTTTATAACTACCAATTCTCTTACTCCAAAAGTAATATTAATCTAATAACTGGTGAGAAACACACTGACAAAAGAAAAGATAATTATGGCATCATTGAACCCTGGTTTCCACAAACGAAGGGCTATTTTGAGCCATTTCTATAGTACTACTTGGTTTGTAGCCTTCAAAACATGTCAGTATTTGTGTGTGAGACCTTAGAGAAAGTTACAACTTTTTCTACTAAGTTTTTTTAAATTAATGGTAGTTTTACCCTCTTGGAAACAGATATAACTTCCCTGATTGGTATAAAACCCTTATAATCAATTGAGTAACAGACCCTGAGACTCAGTTTCCGGTCAAAAGTGATAAAGGTTTCCATGAATTGTGACATTCCAGGCATGTCAACAAGGAATTTGGGGGAGTCTGGAACCCTGGGAGCCAATATTGATTCCCCCCAGAATTAATCTTTCCAATTTGTTTTTCCTTTAGTTCCTTATCATCTATTATACTTAATATTTACAGTAAACAACCTTGATTATTAATTCCATGTATGTAAATTCAAGTTCACTTATGTAATACATGTGCACATTTGAACATTTCAGTTGAAAATACTGCAATTTCTCATAGCTTCTAGATTTCACACCACACCTCAATTTTAACACAAAAATTGATGGTTACAGCCACATGTGGTGTGAATTGAATTAAATTTATTAGGAATTTCACATTTTCATACAGAAAACACTAAAAACTTAGTTTATGTAAGGTTTGTCTATGAAACTCTTGATAATAGTAACAATATCAAGAGTACTATGACTGTCCTCAGTAGAAAAATATAATATAATGAAATATTATAACCACAAATTTAAATATAATTATTAAAAATAATTATATAAAAAAAATAAATTTAATTATTATTATAATAATATAATAATAAAAAAAAATAATAATTATAATAAATTATAATTATTCTATTATTGTTATAGTCACTGACAGTTATAACAATAAGAAGTGTAAAGCTCTTAATGAGACAATTACACGTGGAAAATATAAATATTTAACCACTTATAAATAATATAAATATTATTTATAAAAAGAATTAAACACACACTGTGCAGAAATAATTCTTTATAGAATAAAATTCTATATAAAAAAACTAATAATAGATAAAAAAAATATAGAACTTTAAAGAAAACTTACTTATAATATTTATTTAATACAACAAGTTATAAAACAACAGTTATTATATTAAATAATGATTATAAGTTAAAAACACGCCAAAAATCAATAAAATCAAAGATAAAACAACTTTTTATACTAAAATTTATGATTAAAGAGTTTTTGAGAGGAATTTGTGGATTTTAAAAGATATTTAAGATGAAAATTTTATATAATAAAAGTTATTATAGATGATTACAACAATAATCTGAATTCTATGACTTCAATTCTTTAATTTAATAAATAAAGAATAAAAATAACTTAAGAATTACTTTTAATAATAAGATTTTATATTTAATAAAACTTTACCTGTTTAAATGTCTAATATGATTGGATTGATTATGAATGATGGATAAAAACAGTGATGAAAAGACTCTTTTTATGTCTACAGAGCAGCTCTCATGATTCATAATGGATGTAGAGGGCGTGCTCAGGTCAAAACTGAAAAACCATGCTTAAAAATTAAGTTCTTAACTTAAGGCAACTTATTTTTACTTCCAATTTAAAGTTATCAGTGTTATTCTTAACTCCAAGTAACTTTAATCCTCATTTAGTTTAATTATTTTAAGTTTTAATATAAAATAAGTTTATTTATATTAAAGTTCATCACATGAACAACATAAAATCAGAGTTTCAAGCAGAAATCTCTTAAACTGAATTTTTAATTAATTTTTAAAGAAATCATAATTTTCTTTAAGCTTAATTAAAAAAGTAATTTTCCAGGCTAATTACCCAGGAAACCTATTAATAAAAGATACTTAAATTTTAATTTATATATTGATAATATTAAATTCTAAGCTGTGTGAAATTTTCAAGCAAATCCATTAAGATTTGGATTTTTAATGAATTTTTGAAGTTATTACTATTTTTCCACGTAAAATAGCAATACACACAAAACCTTAAGTTTTGATAAGGTTTTGATGATTGAAACCTTGAAGTTTTAAGCTTATTTAAGCTTTTTAAGCTTGATTAAGCTTTGACAGTTCTTAAAACCTTGATTCCAAGCCTGCTTATTGGGATTTACCCTCTTGGCAGCTTGAAATTCCTGTCCAATTTAGGATAAAACCAGTTTAAACCTTAAGGTTGGATCAAAGTCTAATCTTAAAGTTTAAATAAGGTTGAAAATCCTCCAATACAGGTGGACAACCTTAATTGAATCCTTGCAGATCCAAAAAGTTGGGTACCCCAGCTCTATTTGGTCTTTTTCCTTTGTCCCACCTTTTTGCGTGGATTTTGCCCTTTTATTTATTTAAAGCCATACTATGGCCTTAAACCCTTTTAAATTGAGCTCACGCAGGATTTACATTCTGTATGGCAAATCCTTAGCCAATTCAGTAAATATACACCACACCTCAATTTTAACTAAAATTTTGGTAAAGTTGCATAAACCTTATGTAACTTTAAGTTTAAGCTTAATTAAGCTTAAATTTAACAATTTTAAAAAAATGTTAAAAAGTTACATTAGTACTGTGAGATTCTTAAATCTTCTAATAACACAAGAAATAAGTGTTTTTGGGTATAACACCCTATGGGTGTACCCTAGGTTATTTTTGGTGTAGAATCCAAAAATGACATAATAATTATAACTTTGTTTATCCAAAAAAAAGTTATACTTATTTTTTATTATTTTTTATTTTAAATTCAACTAAAAAGTCTGTTTAAGACAAATTTAATTGTTTATAAAATCATTTGTGGCCTTATGGGTATGTTAAACATACCTCACAGGCTCACATTCCCTACCACCAAAAAAAATTGTACCACAATTTTCCTTTAGTGTACCCCCAAGTTATTTGGGGGGGGTATAATCCACTGTCCAACCTCTCTACTTATACTGTTCAAGTATGTAAAGCACACAATTCAAACTTTTATTGAGGAATTGGTCTTCTCTCATGTCTGAATCTTCTGAGAAACTTTTGGGAATCAGGTATCTTACTTTCTTCAACCCACTCATCTTCATGTTGTGGATTTCTGTACCTGACTAAGTATTCTCTTTCATTTTTACCCCTAAGTCTTCTTTCTTTTAAGACTTTCAGTACTTTCTTTTCCTCACTTGGTTCAAGTGGGGGTACTTCTAAGGGTGTTTCATTTCTCAAAGGAAATAATTCCTTATCACTTGATGTGTAATGCTTTACAAGACTGACAGGGAAAGTTGGGTGTTTGTTTCCTAACTCTCCTGACAGTTCTACTTGTACTGCATTTGTCCCATGGAGGGCTTTAATAATAAATGGTCCTGCAAAGGAATCTTTCAATTTCTTTGGACCTTTAATATTATTAAAGTTCAAGGTTGAAACTAGTATTAAGTCCCCTACTTTGAATTCTGGTGTCTTATGACTTTTATCCCATTTCTGCTTAGCATATTCAAAGGCATCATTCATGCTTTGATTTGCATGATGTCTCACTTTATCAAGCAGCAGCTTAAAGCTTGAAGCAGTTGGATGAATGTCAACCAAATCTTTTTTCAAAGTATCAACTGGAAGTTTGGGGTTCCATCCTTTTTCCAACATTGCAGGAGTCTTGCCTGTTGAAGCATGGATGGAGGTCTTGTAGGCTAATTCCAATGCTGGTATAAGAGTACACCAATCATGGGTAAAGCCATCAGAATCTTCAAACTCCAGGCCATAAGCACAAAATCTTCTGATCATGTCCTCAAGGGTTTGAATCATTCTTTCTGCCAGTCCATCTGTTTGTGGATGGTAGGCTGTTGAAAATGATAATTTTGTACCCAAAAGCTTATGTAGATTAGTCCATAAGGCTGATGTGAATTTTGGGTCTCTATCACTAATGATATTTTTAAAGAGACCAGTATGGGATATGACTCTGTTCCAAATTAGAAGAGCTGTATCCATAGCTGTGTCATCTTTATGGCATGGTAAAAAGATTGGTGTTTTGCTATATCTGTCCACAATAACAAGACATGCATTGTAACTTTTATCACCTCCAGGTGGTAAAGCAGTTACCCAATCCATGTGAACCACTTCCCACGGGGTACTTGGTTCTTGAATATGGATCATTAAACCAAACCTTTTACCAGTAGCTTTATTGGCTTTCTGGCATCTATCACAACTATGACAGTACTCAATGACATCTTTTCTCCAAGATGGCCACCAGGCACATGTCTTAATTCTTTCCATTGTTCTGTCTTCAGACAGATGTCCAGAATAAATGTTATCATGGCATTCTAGTAGTATTGTGTTAATCAACATTCTACTACATAGGACCATGACACATGTGTGTTTAGATCTATGATATAGTATACCATCAAACAAATGAAATCTTCCATTATCATAAGATGTTTTCCAAATATCATCCAGAGAATTAGCCAAGGCTACATCTTTACAATCTTTGTCAAGTAGAGCAGTAAGAATATGACAATTCTTATCTTGCTTGTAGCTTTCTCTAACCTCTTCAAAGAATTCTGTTCCAACATCTGTGATATTAATTCCTTCAATTGGGATTTGAGGTTCTGCACTTGTAGGAACATAGGCAGGATTATCAGGTGTATTGGGTAATGCCCATCTACTTAAGCCATCAGCATTCTTATGAATATTTCCAGCTTTATGTACTATGGTCATATTGCCTCTATACTCCTGTATAGCAATCTGCCATCTTAACATGTGTCTGTTTGGAGTCTTCATGTTAAGAAGTGATTTTACTGCATTACAATCAGTAATTACTTCAAACACACTACCATCAAGATAATAATGAAGTTTTTCCAGAGCCCAAACAAGGCAAAGGCACTCCATTTGGCTAGCTCCATATCTTGCCTCAGTAGGTTTAATTTGTCTTGAAATAAAACAAACTGGACCTTCATAAGGTTTGTCATTGACAATTTGAACTTGATGAAGAGCAGCTCCTAAACCATCACCACATGCATCAATATACAGCTTAAAAGGAAGTTTCCAGTCTGGCATCAATAATAATGGTGCATTGGTCAAGGCATACTTGATTTTATCATATGCTTGAATTCTCTCCTGTGTCATTTCAAAAACAGTCTGTTGATCACAAATTCTGTATAATGATCTGGCATGGATTGCAAAATCTTTAAGGTGTTGCCTGTAATAACTGGCAAATCCTAAGAAAGACATCATCTCTTTTTTGTTCTGGGGCATTTGTTTCAGTAAAACTGCAGCCACTTTGTTTTTGTCAACACCAAGGCTTAGTCCTGATACTACATGTCCCAGAGCTTTCAACTCATGAAACCCAAAATTACATTTTTTAAGAGAAATTTTCATGTTCACTTGTAGAATTTTCTTAAGTACTAATGAAAGTCTCTCTAAATGTGATTGCCAGGTTTCTGAACAAATGATAATGTCATCAATATAAATGATTAACCATCCCTCTGATAATTCATGTGGGAATATGGTATTCATCATTCTTTGATAATGAGAGGGTGCATTTTTAATACCAAAAGGCATCCTCAAATATTCATAAATACCACAATGAGCTATTATTCTCAATAATTTCCTTGCATGAGGTGTTAAAACATTCTGATGGAAGCCTTTAAGAGCATCCATGGAAGTAATAAACTTTGCTTTGGATAACTGAGTCAAAGTCTCATGGATTCTAGGGATTGGATACCTGTCTGGAATAGTATAGGTGTTCAATGCCCTAAAATCTCCAACCATCCTTGACTTATCATTATGCCAAGTAATGATTACTGGAGTTGTGACTTCCACTTCCTCATTGTGTCCAACTTTTCTAAGAACTCCCAGTTTCATTAGTTCATGAATATGACTTTCTAATGCTTCTCTAGCCCTAGGGCTAGCTGGGTAAGCTGGTCTTCTTAATAGTGGGGGATAAGGTCTCTCCACGTTAAGCATGATATCCACTTCATGGCCTTTTATAGCCCCAAGTGGTTCATCATCAGAAGCAAAGGCTTTTTGAAATTGAAATAAAATTTCAATAAGTTCTTCCTTCATTTCTGGTGTTAATTCAGGACTAATTTGTGCTTCACTTAATTGATCTGACACAAATTTTTCTTTATTAACATTTTTCACTTGTTGAATGACAGTAATTTCTTTTCTTTCTGGAGAAAAAGCAAATTTTTGCCTTTTATTTTCCCCTATAGTGAAATATCTGTCCTTATAATTATTAATATCAATACCATAGATATTGAGATAATCATTCCCAAGTATAAAGTGTTGTGAAGTACAATTATTCATAACAACAAATTCAGCTTTCAATCTCATACTTCCTGCAGGGTGAGGAAATATTATTGCAGCTTCAAATATACCCAAAGGATGCATATTCTGGCTAGCACTGCTGAATTTCACACCTTCAATTGGCATCAACTTGTTTTGCCAATTGGTATAAATTTTGTCAAGATAATCTTTCCCAACACAAGTGCAAAAAGCACCTGAGTCAAGATGTATCTTGGCTTCTGTGTTATTTATCACAATATTAGTGATACAAGATGACCCAGCTGTATAACCTTTACCTCTGGCAGGTTTGGTTTTCTGCATTCTGGCATCTTGCACATGTATGAGATCCATACATTCATCACTGTACTGTGGTAAGTGAGTGTGTACCTCAGTGACCTCAAAAGAAACATTAATATTCTCTATACTAAGTTCTTCTGATGTTTCTTCTTCTTCTGAAGGTTCAGAATCACTTTCATGTAAAGCTACCTCAGTTTCTTTTGTGTCTTCCGCTTTTTCTACACTTATCTCATTGACTCTTGTCTTTTTTGGACAAGTGTTTGCTAAATGAGATGTGCTTCCACATTTATGACATTTCAAAGGAGGTCTGTCATGTGGTTTATTTGGTTTTGAAATTGGTTTCCCACTAGTCTTGTTGTCTATTGGGGGTTTATACCAATTTCTTCCAATTTTTGTTCTAGTAGTGATATCCTCCATAGCATTGATATAATCTTCTGTAGAGCAAGGCTCAATACATCTGCTTCTTATAGCATGCTCAAGGTCACCACCACACTTTCTTAATATCCTTTTATGTACCATTGGTTCAGACATATCAGGATGAAGGGCAGTTAATCTGTCCTTCTGTTTAAGAAACCAAGTCATGGGCCTGTCCCTCTCAATATTAAAAATGGCTTCCTCAAAAGAATTTTCCATTCTAAATCTCCAGGAATCATTTGCCCATTTGGAAATAACTTGTTCTTTCCACCAAGGCCAGGAATGTTTTCCATGGTCTTGTCTCATCTTATAATACCATTTCTTAGCTGATTTGGTAAATAATGAGTGTAATCTGGCACTTATGTATTCATCTGGTATGTTAAAGTCTTCTTTGAACATATCAATTGTTTTCATAAATTCCATATGATTATATTCTCCTTCACCACTGAAGGTTGGCCATTCCTCTAATCTTGGAATGTCTTTGTAATTGCAAGCAGTTTCCACATCATTACTTGAAATTGTATGATGTAAATCATTATTCAAGTTAAGATCATTTCTGTCAAGAAATGGTGTGGATTGCCTTGGCAATTCATTTTTTAGTGATATATTATTAATACTTGATTGAATATCTTCTTTCAATTCAAGTCTTGCTTTATCACTTTTTTCCAATTGTTCTTGAAAAAGAGCTGCATTGTGGCCAGTTGAATTTTCCAAGTTTTGAACTTGTATTTTCAATTCTCTTAACTGTCCAGTTATAAAAGAAATTGAATTCTCATCTGGTTGATTGAGTAAGGTAACTTTATGCTCAAGTCTTTCACAAATTTGCGTCAAAGACAAAATATTTGCCTTATTAACATTTTCAAGGCCAATAATGGTTTTTTGTTGGTCTTTAACTTGTACTATCTCATTGCCCAGCTTTTGTTGGACATGATCAAATGCTTTAAATTTTGCCATAATTTCTTTATTACAAGATTCAAAGTAAGTTACAAGCTTTACAGGGTCTATTTCTTTGGAAAGGATTGGTTCAATCTTTCCTCCTCCTTGTTTTTGAATTCCATCAAAGTTCTTGCCATATTGAACACATTGTCCATGGCTGTCTTTTCCTTCTTTGGAATTCTGTAATTCTGAGGGTAGGGCTTGTTCCACTTGGGCTTTGCCTTTCCCTTTGCCTTTTGCTTGCCCTTCTGGTTGGTCTTTGGGGCTTGCTTGGGCTTGTTTGGCACTTGTTGAGGCGGATTTTTGCTGGTGGATGCTTGAGGAGCTTCCACTTGGCTGTTGTCCTTGCCCTGGGCCAACTTCTTCTTCTGGTCTTCTGATAACATGCTTTGGTTTTTCAACCAAGCTTTTATCTGTTGGACTTGTCCTTTGACAGACATTGGTGTCCAACCCAATAGAAGATCTTCTGTCTTTTCTGGCCCCATGAACTTCTTCACTTGAAGATAAGAGTTCATGGTGCCTATCCAAAGACTTGGAAGGAGTTCCCACTCTTGTTGTTTTGACGCCAGGAACCAGTTTTTCCATTGGGATTGATAAATTTCCACAGTTGCCTGTTGGAAATGGTTCAGGTCTAACAGCAATAGCAGTTATGTCAGCTTCTGGACTCTCAATAAGAGGTTCAAAGGTGCTGGCTAACCTTTGGGAACTGGTGGAAGTTCTGGCATCCTCCATTTGTGCCTCTCCTCTGGGAGGACATTCTTGCCTTTTGGATTTATGGCTGGAATGTCCTGGTCCAGATCCATTTGATTGGATGGAGTAGTTGCTTCCACTTCTAGTAGGAGTCATTTCCCGTCAATTTTAATAAAAATTAGAGTAAAAGTGGATTGAATTCACCTGCAGTACCTTTAAAGGGCTCTTTGGTTATTAAACCCCTTGGTGCTGGGCTGGTTTGAATTTCAATACTGGACTCTGAGGCTTCAGAGTCTGAAGAACTTTCTCTGATGGAAGACACTAGAGAAAATTTTAAAAATATAAGTTATTTTATCAAATAATAAAAATAACTTATAAACTCAACTTATTGAATAAAGTTGTTTTTATGTAATTTATGGCAAATTACGTCAAAAATAAAGAAAAATGTCTAAGATAAAAAGAAAAAATGTTTTTAGTAAAGATTTTTATTTTTAAAGATTTTTTATTTGATTTATTATTTTCTTTAAAGAAATAATAATTATGCAATTAACAAGTTAATTAATCAAAATTATATTATTATTCACTTTATACTAGAATAACTCAAAGAATAAATTTCAAGTCTGTGATGTGAAAAAGCCACTAGTTAGACAAAAGAAATTTATTCCAAGTCACTCAATAGTATATTGTTTCAAACAATATTCTTAAGAAAAAATAACTTTATTAATATTATAAAGATTATTTATAAGGGATAAGTCCCAAAAAAGCCAATATTAAGACAAATATGGCAATTTTACGTCAAAAAACAGTAAAATAAGGTCTAGAATATGATTTATGTCCCAAAAATTGGTTTAAAATCACGGCCAGGCCCCCAAATGTAAGGTTTGTCTATGAAACTCTTGATAATAGTAACAATATCAAGAGTACTATGACTGTCCTCAGTAGAAAAATATAATATAATGAAATATTATAACCACAAATTTAAATATAATTATTAAAAATAATTATATAAAAAAAATAAATTTAATTATTATTATAATAATATAATAATAAAAAAAAATAATAATTATAATAAATTATAATTATTCTATTATTGTTATAGTCACTGACAGTTATAACAATAAGAAGTGTAAAGCTCTTAATGAGACAATTACACGTGGAAAATATAAATATTTAACCACTTATAAATAATATAAATATTATTTATAAAAAGAATTAAACACACACTGTGCAGAAATAATTCTTTATAGAATAAAATTCTATATAAAAAAACTAATAATAGATAAAAAAAATATAGAACTTTAAAGAAAACTTACTTATAATATTTATTTAATACAACAAGTTATAAAACAACAGTTATTATATTAAATAATGATTATAAGTTAAAGACACGCCAAAAATCAATAAAATCAAAGATAAAACAACTTTTTATACTAAAATTTATGATTAAAGAGTTTTTGAGAGGAATTTGTGGATTTTAAAAGATATTTAAGATGAAAATTTTATATAATAAAAGTTATTATAGATGATTACAACAATAATCTGAATTCTATGACTTCAATTCTTTAATTTAATAAATAAAGAATAAAAATAACTTAAGAATTACTTTTAATAATAAGATTTTATATTTAATAAAACTTTACCTGTTTAAATGTCTAATATGATTGGATTGATTATGAATGATGGATAAAAACAGTGATGAAAAGACTCTTTTTATGTCTACAGAGCAGCTCTCATGATTCATAATGGATGTAGAGGGCGTGCTCAGGTCAAAACTGAAAAACCATGCTTAAAAATTAAGTTCTTAACTTAAGGCAACTTATTTTTACTTCCAATTTAAAGCTATCAGTGTTATTCTTAACTCCAAGTAACTTTAATCCTCATTTAGTTTAATTATTTTAAGTTTTAATATAAAATAAGTTTATTTATATTAAAGTTCATCACATGAACAACATAAAATCAGAGTTTCAAGCAGAAATCTCTTAAACTGAATTTTTAATTAATTTTTAAAGAAATCATAATTTTCTTTAAGCTTAATTAAAAAAGTAATTTTCCAGGCTAATTACCCAGGAAACCTATTAATAAAAGATACTTAAATTTTAATTTATATATTGATAATATTAAATTCTAAGCTGTGTGAAATTTTCAAGCAAATCCATTAAGATTTGGATTTTTAATGAATTTTTGAAGTTATTACTATTTTTCCACGTAAAATAGCAATACACACAAAACCTTAAGTTTTGATAAGGTTTTGATGATTGAAACCTTAAAGTTTTAAGCTTATTTAAGCTTTTTAAGCTTGATTAAGCTTTGACAGTTCTTAAAACCTTGATTCCAAGCCTGCTTATTGGGATTTACCCTCTTGGCAGCTTGAAATTCCTGTCCAATTTAGGATAAAACCAGTTTAAACCTTAAGGTTGGATCAAAGTCTAATCTTAAAGTTTAAATAAGGTTGAAAATCCTCAAATACAGGTGGACAACCTTAATTGAATCCTTGCAGATCCAAAAAGTTGGGTACCCCAGCTCTATTTGGTCTTTTTCCTTTGTCCCACCTTTTTGCGTGGATTTTGCCCTTTTATTTATTTAAAGCCATACTATGGCCTTAAACCCTTTTAAATTGAGCTCACGCAGGATTTACATTCTGTATGGCAAATCCTTAGCCAATTCAGTAAATATACACCACACCTCAATTTTAACTAAAATTTTGGTAAAGTTGCATAAACCTTATGTAACTTTAAGTTTAAGCTTAATTAAGCTTAAATTTAACAATTTTAAAAAAATGTTAAAAAGTTACATTAGTACTGTGAGATTCTTAAATCTTCTAATAACACAAGAAATAAGTGTTTTTGGGTATAACACCCTATGGGTGTACCCTAGGTTATTTTTGGTGTAGAATCCAAAAATGACATAATAATTATAACTTTGTTTATCCAAAAAAAAGTTATACTTATTTTTTATTATTTTTTATTTTAAATTCAACTAAAAAGTCTGTTTAAGACAAATTTAATTGTTTATAAAATCATTTGTGGCCTTATGGGTATGTTAAACATACCTCACAGGCTCACAGTTTAAGCCTATTTTAGAGCTGGGGTACAGAATTTTATTTTTACTTTATTATTTCATGTAAAAATATATTTTTACACTTTCTAATTTTAATGTAACTTTATTTTTAAATTTTCATTATGAATTCTGATTTGATATCTGGAAGGAGAATTTTCATTTTCAATTCTAACTTAATGAATTTTTTTGGTCTTTTGGGTATATGAAAATACCTTAAAGGCTCACATTACCTCCCTCTGAAAAACAATATTGATTTGTGGTATTTCTATCTCTGGTGTTTCTGAAAATTCTGAGAAATCTAGTAGCTTCAGTTATGTCCTTTTCTGCTAACCATTAATCTTCACATGTTGGATCCTTGTATCTGACAAGATGTTCCTTCAATTTCTAGGTCCCAATGTTTTTCCTTTAAGAACTTTGGTGATATTCTTAGTACCAAATTTTTCAAAAGTAGGTATAGTCTGGGGAGCTTTATTCCTTAAGCACAATTTTTAAGAATAACCATATTTTCAAGGTCTTATAAAGCTTACTCAAAATTTAGGATTCTTATTACTAAGATTGTCAGATATTTCTACTTCAACAATATTTTCTCCATGAAGGGCTTTAATGACAAAGGTTCCAGAATAGGGGTCTTTAAGCTTTTTGAATCCTTTGATTTTATTGCAGTTGGTAGTGGATACAAGTACCAGGTCTCCTACCTTTAGGTCTGGAGTAGCATGTGACTTATCTTATTTGTCTTCTGCATATGCAAATTAGTCCTCCATGCTTCCTACCTTTGTCTAGCTTTCACTTGAAGCTATCACCTGTGGGAGTTGTCTCAACCAAATATTTTCTTGAATAATCTTGGTTTGTTCTTGGATTCCATCCCTTTTATAAAATATCAGGAGATTTATTGGTACTTGAATGCATAGATGTTTGATATGCTAGTTCCAGTGCAGATAGAAGGGTACACCAATCATGGGTGGAACAATAACAATATTTTAGCTCCAATAAATATGTAAAAACATTTCTGACCATTTCTTCTAAGTTCTATATCATTCTTTGAGCCAGGAAATTAGCTTTTGAGTGGTAAGCTGTAGAGAAGGATACTTTGGTCCCAAATAAGTGGTGAATATTTGTGCATAGTTCTGAGGTAAGCTTGGGATCTCTGTCACTTATAGTGATTGTGAGCATTACAGTTCATGATACTACTCTATTCCATATTAGAACAGCTGTATCCACGGTGGTATCATCTCTGTGACATGGTAAAAAGACTGGAGTTTTACTCAATCTTTCAAAACCCACTATTCAGGAATTATAGCTTCTATCACCCCCTGGTGGTAGACCAGTTACCTAGTCTATATGGACAATTTCCCAAGGTCTACTGGGTTCTTGGATTTTTATCATATTTCCAAGTATTTCTCCAGTTTATTTGTTGAGCTTTTGACATATTTTGCAGGTTTTTCAGTATTCTGAACCATCCTTCTGCCAAATTGGCCACTATATGCAGGTCCTAATCTTTTCTACTTTCCTATCCTCAGGAAGATATCCTGAGAATGGGCTTTCATCATATTCATTAAGTACAAGATTGATTGAAGAAATATGTACTACTGTCATAAAAAATGGTATATTATTCAATTAAGTGATCAAAACTTTCCTTAATCATATGTAATTTTTCATATTTCATCCAAGGAATGTGTAGAATGTGTTCATGAAACTCTGGATAATATTACAGTTTATCAAGAGTACTATGACTGTTCTTATGAAATATAATCAATACGTATATTATAGCCACATATAAATAATCAAGGTTTTGATCATTTCTTTCAATTTTTATACACTAATAGTGATTGTAACAGTAAGAATTTATTGTCTACAAAAGTCAAATACAGGAATTTATAATACTAGTTCCTATGAAAATAATATGAAATCGTTTTAATTATGAATTGTCTGTTAAAAGTATAATTTATTTTAATTCTTGAAAAAAGCTACAAAATTAGAGAAATAACTTTAATAATCAATAAAAAACTCCATAATACTTCAAAAATACCTTGAAAAGGATTGTAAGAGTGATTTTACTTATTTTTTGTTGATTTGAAAGATTAAAACTGTCTTATGACAGCAGTACAGAGATATCACAGTAAGAAATATTAAAAATATCTTACCCCTTTTATTTTATTACTTTCTGATCTATTTGAAAATATTTAAAACACTTAAGAAGATATTTAACTAATAATTAATTTCTGGTACTAATGGTAAGATTGAATAATAAGACTATTTTGAAAAAAACAGCAAGAGTAACCTCTTTTAATTCTACAACATCTCATAGAGGTATTACATGGATAAAGCCAAAGATCGAGTGAGCTAGAAGCCTTCTACGTCAATGTGCTTAAGGATTACATTACTTTTAGTCATATGAAATTATCAAAATTACTTAATTAAGTCAATTTGCATGCCTACCAACCCATTTATGGTTAAGAAATGAAGGAGTCAAAACTGTAAATCTTCTTTTATTTCAAAATAAAACATTAATTCCCCAATTCTATCAATCTCATTAGAGAATTCATCACAGGTTGTATTTTATGTTAATGTTTGAAGATTAAGTGCTTCATATGAAATAATAAAAAATGGAGTGTAAGATAAACTTGTGATTTCAACTATAAAGTCCCAATTCTTTGTGATTTTGGCATGGATTCTCCATTTTTCCATTATTACAAGAAATGGATTAAGAATGATAAATGAATAATTGTTTTTTAAATGAATTTTTGAAGTTGTTACCTCCTTTCTGTGTAGAAAAGCAAATAGTATAGCTATAGCTAGTTTCCATGAGGTGAACTCATGGATACTAGTCCAAAAAGGTTTTCAATCACTTTTTTTGGCTTATCAATTGAAAAGAATGAATAATGGTCATGGTATAGGAGTCAGAGCTGCTCATTACCTCCTTGTCACCTCAAAATAACAGCTTATTTGCTAATTTCTCATGATTTGATGAGATTTTAACTTGGTAACCAGGTTCCTAAAAGGTTTTAATAAGATAATTGTGCCATGATAAACCATCAATCCAAGCTTTAGAGCTTTCCATGATTCAGAGGCCTCTGCAGCTGGGTACCCTAGCTCTCCTTGATGTCTTTTGTCCCCCTTAGCTATTTTCACATCAAAAATAGTAATTCAGGACTAAATACAGACATCCACTATGGGTGTATCAAGACTTTATGTAGGAATAAAGTAATCTCAGGTGCCACAGATATGGATAACACTATTCTTAGTTTATATTCAACATGGGATTTCTCACTTTCCCATTTTTTTGGTGTGAAATGGAGAAAAACAAAACTTTTCACAGCTTTTTTATGTGGTATTGATGATTTGGGGTTGAAGTATTTTCCCTATAACCACCTTATTTAGTTAATTTAAGCTTATTCACTCCATGGGTCTACCCTGGGGGAGTTTTTTTGTAGAATCCAAATCTGGCCCTGAATACATGGATTTGCTTACAAAAAAAGGTTATGCCATTTTTCTTGAATGAAAAATGATCAATTTTGGGTGCATGAGTTACTAATGGGTTATTCATAGTTCAAAAGTCACTTTTATATTAATTATGACCTATTTGTGTATGTAAAATATACCTGAATGCTCATATAATGTTTCAAGGAGTTAGCTTTAGAATACTTAGAAAGTAATTGGCATAAGATGCTGCAATTTTTCTCTTGAGTATAACTGTTCCTTACTTCTTCAAAGAGAGTATCTTTTAGATACTTAAAACTATTTCCTCCTATTGGAATTTGTGGAAAAGCTTGTTCTGGTACATAAACGGGATTCTCAATATCATTTGGTAATGCCCATCTGCTTAGTTCATCTGCCTTTTTGTGAAGATTTCCATCTTTGTGTACAATAGTCATATTTCCCCTATATTCCTGTATAAGTATTTGTGCTCTGAACATATTTTTTGTTGGGGGATTTTGTGTTTAGAAGATATTTAACAGTGGTGCTATCTGTTATAGCTTTAAAAACACATCCTTCAAGAAAGTATTTGAGCTTCTCTAAGGCCCATACAAGGCATAGAAATTCCATTTTACTTGCTTCATTTCTGGCTTCAGTTGGTTTGTTTTCTTAGATATAAAACATATTTATCCTGCCACAGGTTTGGAATTAATGATTTGGACTTGATGAAGTCCAGCTCCTGGCCCATCTCCTGGGCACATCAATGAAAATTGTAAAGGGTAGCTTTAAATCTGGCATTATTAGAATTTGAGAAGTGGTCAAGTCTTGTCTCAGGGATTTAAAGTCTTTTAATCTATCAACAGTCATTTCAAATATTTTATTTTTTTACCATAGCTTCTAAAGATGTCTTAAAATTGATGCAAAATCTTTGATCTGCTTCCTGTAGTATCCTGAAAAGCCCAGTAATGATAGGATTCCCTTTTTTCTGAAGCACAGGTCTTGATAGGACTGCTGAATATTTATCTTTATATATTCCAAGGAATAGACCAGATACTACATGTCCTAGTTCTTTGCGTTCTTTGAATCCAAAATAACATTTCTTTAGAGTAATCTTTATTTTTAGCACTTGTCTTTTTTCCAAATCACTATATAATCTAGATATATGTTCTTCGCAAGCTTTATAAAAAACAAAATGACATCAATATGAATGATTAACCATCTTTCTTAATGCTCTTCAGGAAATACTTAATTCATCACTCTTTGAAAGTCTGAAGGTGCACTTTTGATACCAAAGTGTGTCCTCAAGTATTCATACACTCCACAATGGACAGTAATTCTCAAATACTTCCTTGATATCAGTGTACCCATATTCTGTTGGCATCCCTTCAGGGAATACATAGTTCTGATGTACACTTTGCAGTATATTTTTGTGAGGGATATTTGTATTTTTGGTGTTGGATACCTGTCTGGGACAGTGAAAGGATGCAAAGCAATAAAAACCCCAATGATTTGGTGTTTTCCATTATTCTATGCCACTATTAAATCTGTAGATATTTCCACCTCTTCATTGTGGCCAAGTTTTCTTCTTACACTAAGGTCCAAGAGTTTATTAATATGGAGATCAAGGCCTTTCTGTGTACTCAGGTATCCTCAAGAGTTTTTGATAAGGTATCTAAATATTTAAAATAATGTCAACTTCATTACCAGTAATTTTGCCCATACAAACTTTATCTGATTCAAAGGCTTCCTTATGGTCATATAAAAGGGCAGAGAGTTCATTTTCCTGTATGCTAGTACAATGAAAGCTGACTCCAGCTTCATTCATCTTCTCCGATCCAAACTTCTCTGACTCCAAGTTGACTGGTTATTCATTGATTAATGTAATTTTTCTTTGAAAAGGTAAAAAGGCAGATTTCTGAAGTTCATTTTCACTAATAGTAAAGCACCTGTCTTTGTTGTTTTGATAATCTCTTCCATATATGATTAAGTGATAATTTACCAATATAAGATGTGTAGTAGAGCAGTTTTTCATCAAAGCAAATTCAACAGTTATTCTCACATTTTGACTTATATGTGGGGATATTAAAGTGGTTTAAAAGGTTCCAAATTTTTTCATTGGATTGCTTGTACTATTGAATTTTTATCCAACAATTGATAATAATTTATCTTCAAAATTTGACATACAATTATTGTGAAAATATTTTCCAACAGAAAAGAAGAAGGTTCCTAATTCAAGTAACAGCTTAGTGGGTTTTTATCAATAACCACTTCTGTTATACAGGAATTTTAAGATGTATCACCTTTCCCCCTGTTTGGGTTTGGTCTTATAAGCTGTTAATCTTGAAATTTTGATCAGTCAGGTTGATTATTACTTATCTTTGGTAAGCTGGAGTAAGATTCCATTATGTCAAATGTGACATTGGTATTTTATATATCTTGATAATATTCAAAAAATATTGTTGATTTTTCATCTGAATTCTACTTATTCACATCATCTTTTTACTAATCATGTTCTTTTTTAATGTTAGTTTCATTAATTTTACCTCTTTTTTGACATTCATTTGCCAAATGTGTAGTACCTTTGCAGATGTGGAGCTTCCTGATTGTTTTTTAAGATATATATTTTTATTAATAGAATTTACTTTGTTTTTTCTGCACAGAATATTTCCAAGGTGTATTAAATTGTGTTTTGAGATTCATCCTACTAGAACCAATTTTCATTCTGGTGGTTACTTATTCTAATATATTGGAAATATCTTCTGCTAAAGATTTTTCAGTATTCCTGCTTTTTACAGAATGTTACAAATATCCTCCATATTGTCTAAGAGTTTGTCTATGGTCATAAGTTCTGAAATGTCAGTATATAATTCTATTAGTCTTTCTTTTCTTTGACCAAACCATGATAAGGCACTTTCTTTGTTAGAATTAAATTTTAAATATTCAAAGGCTGTTTCAACTCTAAATCTCCAAGAATCATTGGCTCATTTGTTGATTATTTGGTGTCCCACCAAGTCCAGCTTTGTTGTCCATTTGCTTTTCTTAGCTTTATATACCATCTATGAGTTGATTTGGTAAACAAGGTTTTGAATCTTGCTTCTACCAGCTGTCTGTTGTTTCAAAGTCTTCTTTAATAATTTCAATACCTATGATAAATTACATATGGTCATATTCTCCTTCACCACTGAAGTGAAGCCATTATATAAGCTTTGGCACTTCTTTCAAAATTGCATGGCTCATTGATAGCTCCAATTTATTTAAAGAAGTTGAAAATTGATTTTTTTGTTACTTTTCCACATCCAATACTTGTGGGTTGAAATTTCTTATACCCTGAAGTTGATTCAGAGGTGTAGACATTCTTGGAAAAGCTTAGATCAATTTCTAAATTTCATTTATTTTACTAGTACAGCACCTTGTGGAATTTCCAACTTCATGTTGGAACACTTTCATTAAATCCATTCACTAAATCTTATACATGTCTTCTTTGATTTTCATTTCTTGAAATAATTATGTTTTTCTAGTATTATAAGAAATAATGTGATTCAATCTCATTGTTAATTTTGATACTTTGTCTTGTGAAGTATCAAAAACCTTTTTCAATAAAGCTGTATTTTTCTTTAATTAATTCAATGAGTTTGTAATTACATCAAGCAATTTCTTATTACCTGATTTTCTAATACTTATGGCTTTGTTTATTCTTGTTTCAATTATTTAATCAATATCTCATTTAGAATATCTGTTTGTTAATTTGTTCATAATGGTAGATTTTTCAGTTATTTTATTTGAAGATGAAGTGTAACTATTTGATCTTTTAGTTTTTATTGAAACCTTTTCAAAATAAATAAGTGTTTCATTGATTTGGCTCAAATTTTCTAAATATTGTTACACATGTTTGACTTCTTATCAAAAATATAATTCTTTGCAACATTTATAGATATATACAAAACTTTAATTCAATCCTAAATCTCAAAAATAATTTCTGATATGTTAGGATGACTTTCTCTCTTTTCTGAATTTCTATCATACTCCTGGCCATCTGAAACAAATTTTTAATGGAATTGTGTCTAATCTTTGGGATTCTGTATCCTTGTCTGTATGGTTTGGTGGCTGGTACTTTGCCTTTGCCCTTGTTCTGAGCTTGTGGCTTTGTTTTTGCATTGAAATTTCTTCTTCAGGAAAGTGGGATGGTCTTAGCACTTGTTTGGTTGGTAGAAGGTTGTTTTCCCTCCATTCTGCTTCTAAAAGCATCATTTTCTTCTTTTCAATCAATGAATGCCATCCATTCAGTAACTTTCAAGTATTGGTATGGCCAAGAAGCAATTTTTCACAGTCAGGTAAAAGCTCACGCAGTTTTGCCAGAGGTCTGCTAGGATCTGATACTCTTTGTGTTGAAGTGCAATTTTGCATTCCTTGTGGCTGGCTTTGCATATTTTTTCTGAGGCTTCTTGTAGAAATTCAATCTCTTTTAGAGGGCAGAACAGTGTTATCATCTTCATGATGAGATAATTTCCCATTTTGGAATTTGTTTAATGACCCTTTCCCTTCTGTAACTGATGTTCTTCTTTCATAATAACCTCCATAACCTTTTGGGGATCTTCTTGAGGGGTTAAAACTGGTCCGTATCTGATTGAAGGAATAATTATAAGTAAAAGGTTGAAAATAGTAATTATACATCAAAGATCAACTATTGGCAATATTCTATTCTTTTTGGAGAGCATAACTGAGATCAAAATTGATTAATTCAGAAGAAACTTTTTCAGTTTAATTACTCTGAGGTATAATAGCTATGCTATTATGGTCAGAATTGAGAGTACTGCATGAAATAATGCTAGTGACTGTTGAAGGTTTTTCAAGGTTTTCTTGTATTACCATCTTGTGAGGGACTAAAATTAATGAAGAAAGAAATTATACAACTCAAAAAATGTTTTTCAAAAAGAAAATAAAAATTAAAGCCTGAGTTATGATATAAAAAAAAAATATTAGGGAATCTGAAATTATAAGCACTTTTTATGTATTTTTGAATTTTTGGATATAAGAAAGAGATTAAAAAAGGTGAGAAATGGTTCAAAGGTCAAATATAAGATCTGTGCCCCCAAATGCAATTTGTGGATATGAAATTTTGATCAAAATCAAGTTGTTTTCCTGTCCTCAACATTAGTATTAGGTCCAATTTGATTTAAACTAATTAAGATCTGATATTTTCAAGAGAAAACAGACCATATCTATTTTTTAAATACGTTAGTATAAAACAATAATATCATAAATATTTATTGTTTTAGCAACAATAAAGATTTATCCAAAAATACTCTACAAAAGAAATTTCTTAAAGAGCAACTTCAATTGGAATTAATCGGGAAAAGAACTGCAAGTAATTAATATAAGAACAAAGTCTTTGAAATGAATATTTGAAAAGAAAACACACCCAAAAGTGACCAGGGTGTATTTGGAAACCAATTGACAAAGCTAAGAGTTATGAAGGATGCTTTAATTTTCTTCTGGGTTGGCTCAAGGGTAAAAATGACTATAAGAGTTACAAAAAGTGATCTTAATGCTTTTTTCACATGGTTAGAAGGTTTTAAAGGGTATTAAAGTGGTGGTTGGAATCTTCATCAATTGACTTAACGGTGTTTAAACTAATTATAAAAGGAAAAGATTTCAACTTGAAGAAAAAAGTGGGGCAAAGAAGACATCCTTTTATAGCCACCAATTTTCTTACTCAAAAGGTATAATTTACTCTTTTCATTTTTTACAAACACTCTGACAACAGAAAGGCCAATTATGGCATCATTGAACCCTGGTTTGGACCAAATAAAATTTTGGTTTTAGCCATTATAGACCCTTAAATAATCCATTTATATATTCAAACCCTGTTTCAAGCCTTCAAAACACATAAGAATGTGTGTAAGAGATTTCAAAGCCAGTTAGAACTGCTTTTACTAGGTTCTTTTTACCTTGAGGGTAGTTTTACAATCTTGTCAGAAATTAAAGCTGCCCTGGTTGGTATTAAATCTTCCTCATCAATTGAGTCACAGACCCTATGACTCAATGCCAGGCCAAGAGTGATGAAATTTTGCATGAATTTTGGCATCCCATGCCCGTCAGCAAGGAATTCGGGGGAGTCTGCCCCCCCTGGAGCCAAGATTCCATTTCATCCCAGATTCAATCTTTCCAATTTATGTTTTCTTTAATTCCTCATCATGTAGTATATGTTTAATTTACATATGAAATGTAATTGAGTTTTTAGAGTAAACAGCTTGTTAAATTCATATCTCATATGCTGTGAGCCTTTGAGATAGGACAACATATCCAAAAAAGTCACAAGAAAACTTTACAATAATTCTTCTTTGAGATAATTATTTTAAAATAAATACAAATACCATAAAAAGGCATAAATGCTGAATTAACTTTGAATATGATGACTAAACACATGAAATACATTACAAAATTAGATTCTTCATTCTAAAACCCACATATATTATTTTTATGGCATATTTGTAAAGTCAATACTTAATGAGTTATAAGTAAAAATGCCATAAACAGACATAAATTCTTATTTATCTCAGAAACCATTGAAACAACATGTGGAAGGGATCTCACCATTGGATTCCCCATGAAATATTACACATAAAAGAATTTTCTTTCATTTCTCTAAATTTAATACTTAAGGAATTAAGCTGAATATATGCACTTTTATGATCAGTGCACACATTCATGGTTTTTAGCTAATATCTCCTGAAATACACATGATAGAGAGTTAAACCAAAAATAAACTCTGCACCTAATTACTTTAAGGAAAAATATATGAACTTTATTTGACAAGTTACAAACAAGGTTATAGCTTGTAAGGGTTCATTGAACAAAACTGCTAAAGCTGTTGATCACTTTGTTATGAAAGTGCTCCAACCTTAGAATAAGGTGGATATTGAGGCTCTACTAGTTCATACATGAAGAATGGTGTATTATTATTATAATATTAAAGTTACAACCCCCTGAAATCATGGCTTGAAGTTTAAAATAGTAAATTCTGACAGAAAAGATGAGTTACAAGAAAAATCATCAAAAATAGAGTCTTGATGATGTAATGAAATGCTCTTGGAAGTTTAATGGGGACATTTCTCTGAATGGCTTTAGCGTGTATAACGTAAAAGGTATCAATGATCAAAGTTTAAGCTTAAAATTGATCATTTATGATCACTCACTGTAATCTTATTTGAAATTTAACAGTCATATGAGTAATAAGACTGGTTAATACTATTATATTATGATTAGTACTGATAAAATCCACAACATTTAGCCTTATGCCAAGCCTATGATGTCATCAAACTTAGAGTTATAGTTATGACTCTAAATAATGGTGCAATAATGAGATAAGATGGTTTGATTATGATGTAATTATCACTAAACCTTAAAATACTGATCAATGCCAGTGGATACCATTAGTACATGTCTAATAGAAGCCTCCTGAACTCTAGAAGGGAGTAATTGACTATACATAGAGCTCTTTTTATTCTATTGCCCACTCAGACACATCAAAAACAAAAAGTTAAAATCTTTATTCTTCATATATAAATATTTTATATTATCAAAGAACAAAGGTAATCTTTATTAGAATCATCAATCTTTACATCGTTACTCCAATTGTTTCATTTCTTTGTTCTATTTCTCTATAAATCTCATTTTCCATGTAAAATTAAGAATGTTTGTAATTTCCCTTCTTTTGTTTTTGTAAATACAAGTTAAATAAGTTATATATACATTTTTTGGCGTACAATATTTCAAAACTATTATATTGAGTGTTGAAACTAGTTTATTTTCTCTTTTTTAATAATTTCTCTCTATTATGACTTTTAATAATTCATTTATTAATATGAATAGTATTTATATTGATATTGGTAATATTATTGTCATTAATTGTTTTTTATTATTAAAAAACAATTTTTTATGCCTTGATTATTTGTTGGTAACAATAATAAAGAGCTTTAAATATATCAATTATTATGTACTCATATATTTCTTTTTCATTATGTTATTATATTTATTTAATGATATAATAATTTTACGCCATAATTATAATAATTATTCTTTATTTATTTATTAAATAAATAAGGACATTCATAGTAAAATAAGTGAAATATTAGTAATATTGACTTATCGTTTTATAGTCAAACCTTACATTTGGGGGCCTGGCCGTGATATTTACTTAAAGACCTTTAAAAGAGATTCAAATTGGGTTTATCTAATAGCAAATTATATTTATAATTAGAAAATTATACTGTCTTACACGTCGCTCTTCACATCCTTAGACTTGCAACAGCTTTCTTTGAGCAACTCTGGTGATTAATAAAGATATTTATAAATCAAAAATAAATTTATGTTATAAATTAATTTCAAAAAAATCATGTTAATCTTATTTTATTCTTTAAAAATAAAAATATAAAAGAAATAAAAAAAATTATTTTTATTCTTTTTGATCATTTCTTTTATCAACTTTATTCATTCAAAGATATAAAAGCAATTTTTGCATGGAAATTGCCATATCTTATCAAAAATAACACTTTTGAAAAAAGACTTAAATGTATTTGTCTTTTCCGTGTTAGCAGACAACCCAGCAGAGGATAATCAAACCACTGTTGAGAGATTGGTAGAAGAAACTTGTCCAAGTTCTCTAACACCAATTGTCAATAAGAAAAAGAAAGCTAAGAAATTAGTCTTTCCAGGACCCACTATTCAGGAATCTGAAGGTGAGTACCTCCTTTTGATTTCCATAAAAGATTTTTTTGTGTTATGAAATTGTTTTGTTTTTTTTAAAATTTTACTATGACTACTAGAAGAGGATCCCAATACTCCATCTAATCAAATGGACATGGAATCAGAAGTAGATATTATCCCTCAAAAGGGAAAAGAAAGTGAAAAATCCCCAGTGAAACAGAATCCACACAAGGAAGTGCCAAATATAAAAGGCAAATCCCAGATATGTGCATGATTTCTGAGCTAGAGTTGGAACTAAATATGAGTAACTCCAATAGGGACAAATCACATTCAGAGTGCTCAAATAGACATTCATATGAGCCAGTAAAAGAAGTATTACATGGTTGACAAGGACAAATATTGGGAAATGTTGTCACAAATCCACTAAGGAGTGATGAACTCCTGGCATATCCTGAAAAAATTCCTCAAACAGGAGGAAATAGTGAGATACTCAAATATATGGAATCCACAATCATCCAAGCCTCCAATCAAGAAGATAAATAAATACCATGCCAAAAAGAGGGAGTCAAGCAAAGAAGAAGGTCCAGTAGCTTCTACCAGCAAGCCTCAAGACAACCAGGTTTCCCAAGAAGAAAAGAAGAACAAGAAAAATAATTGGAGGAAACCATATTCAACAAGCTAAAGGATCCCAAAAATCCAAAAAGATGCCATGGAAAATGTCTTCAACATGGCCAGAGCCTTGATGTAATTCAAGAACAAAGAGGAAAAAAGAATGAGACAACCTCATTTCCCAAAGAAATAACTTTGTCTCCTGATGTTTTAAATACTTTGACTTGAATTAGAAATAGTATCTTACCTCTTAAAAAAATTGAAAATAGTTTATTATCCTTACAAGAAATAAATAACATCTTATCATTTTTAACAAAAATTGTTGTACAAAATGAAAAAGAAATTGATAAAATTAAATTTATGGGTGAAAATAATAAACCAAAAACTTCAATTGGCAATACTCAAAAATTACTACAAGGACAACAAGAATTGTATAAATACATAAAAGATATTAAATAAAGGACTTTAAAAATCAATTATGACATGAGCATTGACAGTTTAACAGAAGAATTAAACAAATTAAGTATTTCTGTTGAAACGTTTGAAGAAAACACTTCATCACATCAAAAATGACTTCTAGACCATGTAGAAAAGAGTGATGAAGCAAGAATGAATATTAAAGATGAAATTTAAAGTGAAATAATACTTATTTCTGAAAAAATGGATAAAATAAATGAGACTAACTTAAATATGCAGAAGTTAACAACCCCATTTTCTCACATAAGAAGTCCTGTTAAACCAAAAGAGTAAATAAAAAATCAATTAATGACAGACTTTAGTCATCAAGACAATAAAAAAGTCTTAATGAAGGAAGAACCTCAATTAAAATAATGGCCAACATTCACAGGTGAAGATGAATATGACCATATGTCATTCATTAAAACAATTGATATGTTACAAGAAGATTTTTCAATACCAGATGAATTTGTTACTTCAAGATTAAATTAATTATTTAAAAAATCTGAAGAAAGATGGTATTATGGCATAAGACAAACCAATGGTAAGAATACCTGGTCTTGGTGGGAAAATGATGCCTGGAGGTACAAGATAGAAAATGCATTTGAAAGTTCCTTCTTTGACGCAGATAATGATAAATGTTTTACCTGGTTCTTAAAGAAAGTTGAAATATTAAATACACTTTACCCAGAAATGTCACAAACAATGGTGCACATGAAGATACTTAAGAAGTGTGGAGGGTAATTAGAACATTCCCTGAGAAGCAGGTGTATAGAACCATTCTCAACAGTAGAGTATATAAATGCACCAGAAGATATAGCTACAGGAACTAAGATTGGTAGAACTTGGAAAAAATTGGACATCAAAAATCCAAATAAACCATTCATCAAGAAAGATAAACTAAGTGAACCCTTCAAGCCCAATACACCCAACAGTAATGAGCAAATACAATGCCACCAATGTGGAGGTATTGGAAATTTAGCCAATAATCGCCTTGCAAAAGCAAAAATCAATGAAATTGTGGAAACAGAAGACCACAATGACAAAGAGGAATAATCTTATTCTGAAAAAGACACTGAAGAGTCAGAAACTTCTGAGAGTGATGAAATTAATAAAGTTAATGCACAGATTAATAATATTGATTTAATATATGGAGTATTAGATGTCAACTCAAACTTAACACAAGTTGGGACATCTGATAAAAACCTGAAAACATACAAGAGGCCAAACTGTATAGAACCAAACCAGCAAAAGGGATGGGATATACAGCTGGAAAATCAAGTATAAGCATTTTCATGGTTGGAAACCAAGAGGCAAAAGAGAACTTGGATACAGGAGCATACTGAACATGTGTTGGTAAAGCTTATTTGAAATCAATTGTACCAGATTGGGATGAAAAGATTTTACCAATAAAAGGAGTTAAATTTAGTAGCTCAAGTGAAAGCATGAAGGCCCTTGTAATAATTGACTTAACATTATTTTTTCCTCAACCTTCACATTTTATAAGAGTGGAAGTGGAGTTTGTAGTAATAGACAACTGTACTAGTAACCACTTTAAGCTTTGAAATGATTAGTTGTAAATTTATGGCATAGATATCTCAAATCAAAAAGACAGATATTTTACCATAGGAGACAATAAGAGGCAAAAATTTGGGCTTTTAAATAACAAAAACCAAATTACAGTCATAGAAAATGAAGAGAAAAGCCCACAAATGGATTTTTTCATAAGAGACCGGCTTAAAGAGGCAGAATTCAATCAAGAATTAACAGAATAAATGAAAGAAAAATTGATTGACGTCTTATTCACATAGAAAAATGCCTTTGCCACTGACAAATAACCACTAGGCGCCATTATTGGAAATGAAGTATACATTATCCTTAATGTAAAAAAACCTTTTTCATCCCTGTTAAGAAGACCAGCTTACCCAACCAGCCTTGAAGGTACATATTAAAGAATTAATGGACCTTGGGGTATTGAGGAAACTAGGACATAATGAACAGGTAGAGGTCACTACACCTGTTATTACTACTTCTCATAGTGGAAAATCAAGGATGGTAGGGGACTTTAGATTTCTAAATTACTACACTATCCCTGACAGACATCCAATACCCAGAATCTATGAGACATTGAAACAACTGTCACACGCTAAGCTCATTACAGCCATGGATGCTCTAAAGGGATTCCACAAAAATATCTTTACAGACAATGCTAAGAAACTACTGAGGATAATAGTCCACTGTGGGATATATGAATATTTAATAATGCCATTTGGTATAAAAAATGCAACTTCCCAAAATCAAAGGATGATGAACACCATAATTCCTGAAGATTTATCAGAAGGATTGTTTATTATCTATATTGATTATATCATAGTTTTCTCAGAAACTTGGGAAAGAAGACTAGAAAGCGTACTACAAAATATAGTACAAGTAAATATGAAAATTTCCCTGAAAAAGTGTCATTTTGGATATAGTGAGCTGAAAGCACTAGGACATGTTGTATCTGGACTAACCTTGGGCATAGATAAAAACAAAGTAGCAGCAGCACTACTGAAACCAATGCCCCAAACCAAAAAAGAAATGCAATCATTTCTAGGATATGCTGGTTACTAAAGACAGAATATAAAGTAATTTGAAGAAATTGCCAACTACTTGTATAAGCTCTGTGACCAACAGACAGTTTATGAAATGACTGAAGAAAGAGTAAAATAATATGAGGAATTGAAAAATGCCCTCACAAGTTCCCCATTTTTTCCAATTCCAGATTGGAAACTAACTTTCAAACTATACATTGATGCTTGCGGAGAAGGATCAGGTACTGTACTACACCAGACACCAATTATCAATGATAAACCTGTTGAAGGACCAATTTGCTTCATTTCAAGACATGTTAAGCCAGAAGAAGCAAGGTATGGAGCAAGCCAAATGGAATGTCTTTGTTTAGTGTGGGCTTTTGAAAATTTCACTATTATTTGGATGGTACAGTGTTTGATGTGATTACAGAATTTAATGCTGTAAAATCTTTGTTAAATTTGAAGACATCAAATAGACATATGCTTATATAGAAAATTTCTATCCAAGAATCTAGAGGAAATATGACTATATCTTCTAAATCTGGAAATATACACAAAAGTTCAGATGGTCTTAGTAGATGGGTGTTAGCAAATACACCTGAAAACCCAGCATGGGTACCACAGCAAGAGCACCATATAGAAGGCATGTGTGTCACAGATATTGGCACAGAATTTCTTAATCAAGTGAAAGCCACAAGATGGATAGGAAAGGACATATCCAATTCCAACTTCTGATGAAAGACTGCAAAGACCCATCACTCTCATCCAAACTAGATGAAATATGGAAAAAAAGCACATGATGAAGGAAGATTCCACCTCCTTGATGAAATACTATATCATAGGACAAAACAAACATGTGTCATGACCCCAACAGATATAACCTTGATAAATACTATATGACCTGAATTTCATGATGTTGTTGAATCTCAACATCTCTCAGAAGCTAGGACACTGGAAAGGGTTAAAATCTGCTCTTGGTGGCTAAATTGGAGAAAAGATGTTTCATAATACTGCCAAACCTGTGAAAGATGTAAAACTGCAAACAGAGTGTCACAATGATGAGTAATGACCCTCCTCCATGGGTGTTGTGGCAATTTATCCTGGGACCAAGCTGGGGCAAATTGGTCACACCATATCTTTGATGGCCAATTGGCCCCCTTTGTTGTTCCATGGCCCTTTGGCCATATCACCTTCCCCTAGACTTTTATGGCCTCAGGCCATATCCTGCCATCATTGGCCTTCCTGGCAAATTTCCTTATCCCCAACCCTCAGGCCTCCATCTTTGGTTTTTGGGGCTGGGGGTTCTAGGCCCCCCAGCCATAACCATCAGTCTTGGGCCAGCCCCTGTGATTAGGGGGTCTAGGGCCTAAATGGCCTTTTTGGGCCATTTATGCCCCCTATGGCCTCTATGGCCTGTGTACCGTAGGCCAATCAGGCCCATGGCCCTTTGGCCACATCACCTTCCCCTGGCCTTTTATGGCCTCAGGCCATATCCTGCCATCATTGATCTTCCTGGCCAATTTCCTTATCCCCAGCCCTCAGGCCTCCATCTTTGTTTTTTGGTCCTGGGGGTGTCCTTTTGTCTCCTAGGGGGTTCTGGGCCCCCTAGCCATAACCATAAATCTTGGGCCAACCCCTATCATTAGGGGGTCTAGGGCCTAATTGGCCTTTTTGGGCCATTTAGGCCCAGAGAGGGCATCCCACTAGCCCCCAAGGTGAGGTAGGTCCCAAACTACGATTGGGCCCACCTGAGCCATTTTTGGCCTCAAATACCATCAAACCCAAAATGGCCAAAAGGACCCTCAGGACCGATTTTGGCCAAGAATCACCATAGACCACTTTTCAGCCCATAGCCTCTGGTAACCACCAGAGGCCACCAGATCAGCTCAGCAATCCTTCCCCTCACCTCAAGGGGGATTTCTCCCATTCCCCCATGCCTCCTCTACTCAAGGTTGCAGGAGTGGTGCATATATGGTATTATATACCATTATGCACCATTTTTGCTCAGCAATTCAATGGTCATGCTTTCAGGATCACATTCAATGATTTCAAATCAAGGTACCAAAATTCAACACCTATTTCAAAGAAGGACTCTTCCGCTCATCAGTCTGGTAATTCATGGCGGCTATCAGAAGACTATTCAAGGACCCCAACCACCTGGCCCTGCAGGAGTTGGGTTGGCAATTATTTCAGGATTATTCAAAGGGCCATTCTCAGAGGTTATTCATCATTCAATCAGTTGTAAAGGCAGCAAGTACTTCAATACTCCTTGGACAACTCAATTGGTTCATACAGGCAGCAATAAATTATACCTGTATGTCCCTGGCCCAATTGGGCCAATTCATATTCCACTGTGGGAACTCAATCACACAGTTAAATTCTCAAGATGGCCAGAACTTCATTTACCCAATTCAGACAATACAGCCAGATGATTCACCTTCCGGGATCAGCCTCTCAGTTTTTCCCATATATTGGCCACCTTTCATCACCTGGGGACTTTTTCCCCAGTTCATTAATATATTGGATTTATTTTTATCCTTCTTCTCTTTTACCTTATTAAATCAAATACTGATAGTCTTAAGTCAGTCATTTGCACCTTTTCCTCTTTCCCTGTCAGTGGATATTGGTGGTCATATCCTTTACTAATTCCATTTCCTTTTCTGGCAGGTTGAAACAATGAATTGGAGATTCACTTGGTTGGCTTCTTGGCTTTTGGTGTTCTTATTTCTCTGGCCATTGGCTTCACTTACTCTTTCTTATCTTTGACATACTTGTCCTTACTCTTATTTTTATCCTTCTTAAAGAAATTTATTCTGCTTTATCTCTTTTATCCTTTTCGAGCATTCCAAGTGAGTTCTTGATTCCTGAGTGCCAGGCCACTCTTGTCTTTCTGTCCAAGAGCCCCTGTGAAATTATATTAATTAAATCATAATTTCTTTTCTTTTCTGTTCATTCATTCTTTTATCATTTTCATTCTTTCATTCATCAAAGTTATGACTCTTTAATTCTTATGAATCTGATGATTCTTCATCACTTCTCAATTTTCTCTCATTCATTCTTCATTCTTGAAAATTGATAACTGACCCATTTCTTTCTTATTCTTATTAATCTTCTTTTTAAATCCCAATTTTCAATCATCAAATCTCATTTTATTCATAATTCAGGAATCTTTTTATTTTTGATTCTCAAATTTATCATCAAATTAATTCAGACACCTTCTTCACATCAAGATTCATTTTGAGCATTTCTACAAGTATTTTGATTTTCAGGAAGAATTCACTTGATATTGATTGATTGATTGATTGATTGAGTTTACATAATTGACATTGACTTCAAGAAAATTGAATGACCTGAAGATTACATTGATTTTGCTGATTACTCACATCAAGAATTTTGACATAAATTGATTTGTCCTCAAGAATTCATTTTTATTGATTGACTTTCTGAAAGTTTTGATTTTTATTGATTTGAAATATTTTATTCATTGACTTCAAGTTTTCATTTGTTATTTAATTGATTGATGTGCCTTAAGCTCCTTATTGACTCATTATTTTCAATTCAAGATTTTATTTGATTTGGCTTCAAGCTCTCACTTTCAATTGCCTCAATTTATCCATTTAAATTTTGATTCTTATTATTTTAATTCATTTCAATTCAGTATTCCTGAAATCATGACTATCCAACATTCACCTCCTGTAAGACAGACAAGATCTCAGGCCAGACCTCAAGCTGTCCTTACTCCAACTCCCAGAGTTCCTCTTTATGGCACCCCAGAGGTTCCTCAACTGAGGGCCCAATTAGACAGAGGACCTATTATGGAAGGAGCAGCACCATCTAGGAAGGAAGGAAGAGGGCCAAGGAGATCAAGTTCATTTTCAGGAGTAGTGGGCAATTTTCCAGGACTTTCAAGAACCAGTATCAAGGTTCCAGGTGGAGATGATGAAGAGGAGGAGGAGAATTTTGTGGAAGAGGAAGAGTCTGATGGTACTGAGGCTGCTCCTGCTCCTGTGGGGCATCTCAAGGTACTGGAAGACTAACTCTAGCCCAGTATGATCAGCCTGTCTCTCATCAATCTGAACCATCTTTATTGGCCATTATGAAGCATATGACTCAAATCATGGGCAATCTTCAAGCAGCTTCTTCTTCTGAATCATCAAGCCACCAGCCTTCAAGAATCCATCTATGAAGGCACCAGAATGCTTTGATGGGACTCAACCCTTCAAAGTCAGAAGCTTTATTCAGTCTTGTCAATTAATCTTTCATAATGATCAGGAAAATTTCTATCAAGACAGGAAGAAAGTTCTTTATTCCACTTCATTTCTTATTGGCAGGGCTGCAAAGTGGACTTAGCCTTATCTTTCCAATCTCACTCATCAAGACTCAAGCTACATTCACAACCCTTGGAGATTGTTTGAATCTCAACTCTTCACTTTATTTGGTGACCCAAATGAAGTCAGAAAAGCTGAAGCAGAGTTGGATTTTTTGAGAATGCAAGAAGGTGAGCATGTATCTTTATACATTGCTTATTTTAGAAGCTTAGTGTCAAGAATCGGGGATTGGGGTGGAAGGGCTCTCATTTATCATTTCAGGAGAGGGTTGGCCTCCAGGATTCTGGAACAATTGGCCTCCCATCCTTCAAATATTGATTCTCTTCAAGACTTAATGGATATTACCCTGGAGCTTGATACCAGGTAGCATGAGAGGCAAAAGGAGAAGAATAATCATCAAGAGAAGAAGCCTGAAGCCTCAAAGTCAAACTATTCTCACACTCAAAATTCTTCAAGTTCAAGTCATAAGAAGAAGAAGAAATTTCAGAAGAGGGACAAGCCCCATTATTCTTTGTTAATTAAAGACTTCAAGTTAATGAATTCTGAAAAAGAAAGAAGAATCAAAGAGGGCTTATGTACCTACTGTGGTGGGAAGCATAGTCTTGGGTCCTGTTTCAAAAGACCTCAGAACAAGCTTACCCAAACGTCAGGCAATTTCCCCAGCCAGGGAAAAGCCTGAGTGAAGATCATGTTTTGTTCAATCGTCTTCACAGTTTTCCATCCAGAGCACAATTGTGCATTCTGAATACTGGTGTCAAAAATTCTCTTTAATTCTTTGTTTTTTCTTCTCTCTCTGATATGTTTTACAGTATTCTCATTGATTCTGGTGCTACCAACTTGTTTATTGCAAAGCAGTTTGTTCACAAGTACTCATTGACCATATCAGAACTCCCAGAGAAGATTCCTATTATTATTTTGGACTCCTCTGAGTCCCCGTCTTTATTTGTGACTCACCATACTAAATATATGGTTGAGCTCCCTTCCTTCCCAAGATTTGAATGGGACTTTTTAGTCATTGATACTCCCAAGGGAGAAGACCTCATATTAGGCTTTGAATTTCTCAATAATTTTAATCCTTCTATTGATTGGAAGCAAGGGCTGATCACCTTTAATGCTTATCAAAAGGACTATTATGATTCTCCTAATTCTTCCAGTAATGACATTTCTTCTGCCAAATCATGTGCAGCTCTGGTTGGTGATTCTAGAACACCATCAATTCCATCTTCTGTCCATATTCCTTCCCTTAATTCCCATCAGTCATTACCATCATCTGGAGATGAAGTCTTCAAAGAGATTCAAGATGTTTGAAAAGATAATTCTGTATCTTTACTTCATCTCTTTTTTTGTAATATGGACCTTCCTCCTTCATCTTATCATGACTCCCTGGAGGAGTTGTGGGATGAAGAGGAAGAGCCAGAAGAAATAAAAACCGTGATGAAGGTTGTTCCCTCTGTTTATCACCAGTATATGGATGTATTCTGCAAGGTGAAAGCAGAAAAACTTCCACCTCACCATTCCTGTGATCATCATATCAAGCTGGAGGGGTCTCTACCTCCAGTTTGGTGATATACTCTTTATCAAACCAAGAGTAAGATACACTCAGGGCCTACATTCCAGAGAATGTAGAGAAGGGTTTCATCCGGCCAAGCTCCTCTTCAACAGGAGCACCCATCCTCTTTGTCAAAAAGAAAGATGGTGGCCTCCATTTGTGGGTTGATTACCGCAAACTCAATGCTGTTACTAGAAAGAACAAGTATCCTGTTCCTCCTAGGAATCAGCTTCTCAGTGTTTTCAATGGTTCTTCTATCTTCTCCAAGATTGATTTGAATGAAGCATATAACCTTCTCAGAATCAAGGAGGGTGATGAACATTTGACAGCTTTCAGAACTAAATATGGCAGCTTTGAGTACTTGGTCATGCCTTTTGGACTCACCAATGCTCCTGCCTCCTTTCAAGATCTTGTCAATGATATACTCCAAGATCTTCTTTATGTTTAAGTTATGGTTTATTTGGATGACATAACGGTATTTTCCAAATCTGAGGAAGAACATGTCACTCATGTTTCCACTGTTCTTTCTAGACTCAGAGCCAATAACCTCTTTGCTAAGGCTTCAAAGTGCCTTTTCCATGTTTCTATGTAGAATATCTTGGTTATGTTGTTTCTTCTGAAGGCCTCAAGATGGACCAAGAAAAATTCCAGCAGATTCTCAACTGGCCTCCTCCAAGAAACCTCAGGGCTCTTCAATCATTCCTTTGCTTTGCCAATTTCTACTGCCATTGCATCAAGAATTATTCAAAGAAGATCATTTCACTCACCAGTTTCCTCAGGAAAGATTCCTGTTTCCCCCTCAATGAGGAAGCTCTCAGTCAGTTTCACCAACTCAAAGAGGCTTTCACCACCGCTCCAATCCTTCTCTACCCACCATTGTAGAGACCGATGCATCCAATTATGCATTGGGTGCTGTACTGAGTCAGATCTCTGACTCAGGAAATCATCCCATTGCATTCAACAGCCACAAGCCTATTCCAGAAGAGCTCAACTATGAGATTCATTGCAAGGAGCTCCTTGGCATAGTCTGGGCTCTCAAGCGCTGGAGGGCTTTTCTTCTGTCTCTTTATTCCCCTTTTGAAGTTCTCACCAATCACAGTTCTCTTCAATACTTTATGTATTCAAAAGTTCTTACTTGCTGTCAAGCCCACTGGGCTGAATTCCTTTCTGAATTTCATTTCTCAATCACTTACCGCCCTGGACACCTAGCTACTCTTCCAGATTCCTTATCACGTCAGGACAACCTTCATCTGGAGAGGGGGAAGGATTTCATCAGCAAGAATCCAATGAATTTTCAACAACTCATTAAGCAAGATGAAGTTCAACCCTCAAGATATTTTTCAGCCAAGGTGCAATTGTTTTCAAAGCTATTGATTCCATTTATAAGGCTCTATGGCAAGATTCTCAGTACAGAAGTATTCTTCAAGAATTGGGCAAAGGTAAATCTGTTCAGGGTTATTCTCTTGATTCCTCTTCCCAACTTCTTCTATTCAAAGATTGGTTGGTGGTCCCAAATGACCCCCCAATCCAGCTCAGCATCCTTCAAAAGCGTCATGAATCTCCTCTAGCTGGACACCCTGGCCAAGAGAAGATTCTCAAACTTGTCAAGCCGGATTTCCACTGGTCCGGCATGACTCAATTCATCAAGGATTATGTCTCATCCTGTCAACAGTGCTCAAGAAACAAGAAAATTCATCATAAGAAGTTTGGACTCCTCAAACCTCTGCCAAGTCCAATTGATCCTTGGATTAGTCTTTTAATGGATTTCATCACTCAATTGCCACTGTCCAACTCCTTTGACTCAATCCGTGTCATAGTGGACAGATTCTCAAAAATGGATGTTTTCATTACGACAATGTCTTCAATCACTTCACTAGATTTGGCCCACTTATTCATCAAGAATATCTTTTCAAATCATGGCCTTCCTTCAAGAATTGTCAGTGATAGATGTCCTCTTTTTGTTTCTTCCTTCTGGACCAATTTTTGTCAGCAGCTCAAGATTTCAAGAGATCTTTCAGCTTCTTACGATTGAGAAACTGATGGACAGACAGAGAGGGTAAATCAGATACTAGAACAGTATCTTTGGATGTATGTCAGTTATCATCAAGATGATTGGAACACCTGGCTCCCTCTGGCTTAATTTACCTACAATAATTCTGACCACTCTTCAACAAAGCAATTGCTGTTTTTCACTTTTTATAAAGAAGATCCACAATTTGATTCAGCTCACATCACTAAAGACACTCCTGCTGGAAATTTATCAACAAAAATCCAATCAGTACAGCAAGATGTCACAAGAGAACTTGAAGCTTCCATAAGCCAATTTAAAAGGTATGCAGATAAAAATAGAGCAAGTCCACCTGATTTCAATCCTGGTGACATGGTATGGCTTTCCTCCAAGAACATCAAATCAACCAGACCCACCAAAAAACCGTCTGAAAGATGGTTGTATCCATTTCAATCTTGAAGAAAGTCAGTACTCATTCTTACCACCTTATCCTTCCATCTCAGTGGAAATCCATCCACCCAGTTTTCCTTATTTCCCTCTTGGAACCAGTCAAGACATCAACAATCCCAAATTGGCATCAAGAGCCTCCTCCTCCAATCATCATTCAAGAAGAAGAGGAATGGGAAGTCTCTCAAATACTGGATTCAAAGCTCAAGAGAGGAAAATTATGGTATCTGGTGGAATGGAAAGGTTTCAGTCAAGACTCAGAAAGATCCACATGGGAACCAGCTGAAAACCTGATGAATTGTCCTGAACTCGTCAAAGATTTTCATTCATTATATCCTGAAAAGCCAGGACACAATTATTCAAAAGCTTGACTCTTTATGGTGCTTGGTGGGGAAAGGAATGACAAAAGGTAAGTCTCACCCCTGGTACGCACCTTTAGGGGAATTCTACTCTTTTTTGTTGTAAGCATCACCTTGGTCACTTGGTGAGCACTTTGCAATTTGGACACAGATCTTTGGCCTGGCTTCAACATCAATTCCAATTTATGGCCATTTAGACTTGGGCAAATGAAACGTTCCTTTTCTTATTTCCTTTCCAAAGCATCATACATTCAACAAATTCCTTTAACAAGATTTTTTCTTTATTTATGGCACTGGCGGGATTGGTAACTACCAAAAGTAAGTGCCTCTCCTGGTGTGCACTTCCCTGAGGGGTCTACAATCTTTCAAAACATCACCTTGGCCACTCTTTGAGCACCTGGAATCAACTCTGTTTTCCAGGTCCTTGGCCACTTTCAAAATCCATGATGAAGATTGGAATCCTCCTCAAAATGTTCTTTCTCTTTTTGTTCTTCATTTCTTTCTTTATTCTTTATTTTGTTACATTTTATTTATTAATATTTCCTTTGAATTTTCCTTATTATAATCAATAATGCCAAACGTTTATGCCAAAATCAATCTGTCAACACTTTCAAAGCCAAATGTCAAGAGAAGACCAAGTTAACCCCATCTCATATGCCATCATCAATATCAGCTCAAAATTTTTCTTTTCAAGAATCAATACCTCTGGAATACCTACGCCCAATCCGTCTCAACAGCCTCAACAGGCGCTTACCTTATCTTGGTGCTCAGGAGCTCACCATTCAAGGTGGAGGGGTACTGTCACAACCACAAGTAATCACCCTCCTCCATGGGCGTTGCAGCAATTTAGCCTGGGACCAAGTTGGCGCCAACTGGCCACACCATACCTTTGATGGCCAATTGGCAACCTTTGTTGTTTCATGGCCCTTTGGCCATATCACCTTCTCCTGGCGTTTTATGACCTCAGGCAAAATTCTGCCATCATTGGCCTTCCTGGCCAATTTCCTTATCCCCAACCCTCAGGCCTACATCTTTGGCTTTTGGGCCTGGGGGTGTTCTTTTGTCTTTTAGAGGATTCTGGCCCCCCTAGCCATAACCATCAGTCTTTGGGCAACCCCTGTCATTAAGGGGTCTAGGGCCTAAATGGCCTTTTTGGGCCATTTAGGCCCCCTACTGCCTATACGGCCTGCAGACCGTAGGCCCCTTTTGGCCTAATCCAATGAGGCCCAGAGAGGGAATCCCACTAGCCCTCAAGGCCAGGTAGGTCCCAAACTACACTTGGGCCCACCTGAGCCATTTTTGGCCCCAAATACCATCAACCCCAAAATGGCCAAAAGGACCCTCAGGACCCATTTTGGCCAAGAACCACCATGGACCACTTTTCAGCCCATGGCCTCTGGTGACAACCAGAGGCCACCAGATCAGCTCAGCAATCCTTCCCCTCAACTCAAGGGGGATTCTTCCCATTCCCCATGAATCCTGTACTCAAGGTTGCAGGAGTGGTGCATATATGGTATTATATACCATTATGCACCATTTTTGCTCAGCAATTCAATGGTGACGTTTTCAAGACCAAACTCAATGGTTCCAAATCAAGGTCCCAAAATCCAACACCTATTTCGAAGAAGGACTCTTCAGCTCATCAGTCTGGCAATCCATGGCGGCTATCAGAAGACTATTCAAGGACCCCAACCACCTGGCCCTGCAGGAGTTGGGTTGGCAATTATTTCAGGATTATTCCAAGGGCCATTCTCAGAGGTTGTTCATCATTCAATCAGTTGTAAAGGCAGCAAGTACTTCAATACTCCTTGGACAACTCAATTGGTCCATACTGGCAGCAATCAATTATACCTGTATTTCCCTGGCCCAATTGGACCAATTCATATTCCGCTGTGGGAATTCAATCCCACAGTTCAATTCTCAAGATAGGCAGAACTGGATTGACCCAATTAAGACAATACAGCCGGATGATTCACCTTCCAGGATCAGCCCCTGAGTTTTTCACATATACTGGCCACCTTTCATCACCTGGGGACTTTTTCCCCAGTTAATTAATATATTGGTCTTTTGTCTTATTAAAGTAAAAACTGATAATCTTAAGCCAGTCATTTCCACTTTTTCTTCTTTCCCTTTCAGTGGATATTGGTGGTCGTATTCTTTGCTAATTCTATTTCCTTTTCTGGCAGGTTGAAACAGTGAATTGGGGATTCACTTGGTTGGCTTCTTGGCTTTTGGCTTTCTTATTTCTCTGGCCATTGGCTTCACTTACTCCTTCCTATCTTTGAAATACTTGTCCTTGTTCTTATTCTCATTCTTCTTATAGAAATTTATTCTGCTTTATCTCTTTTATTCTTTTGGAGCCTTCCAAGTGAGTTCTTGATTCCTGAGTGACAGGCCACTCTTGTTTTTCTGTTCAAGATCCCCAGGAAAGAAATTTGAAATTATGATCTAAATCCAGGAACCAAAATACCCATAGATTAGGTAACAGCCTTACCTCCAGGAGGAAACACGAGTTATAATGCATGCCTAGTACTTGTTGAAAGATACAGCAAAACCCAATGTTCTTACCATGTCATTAAGATGACACAGCTATGGACACAGCCATAATGATATGGTAAAGTTATTAGCTGCACAGGCTTATTCAAAAATATCATAAGTTACAGAGTCCTGAAATTCACTTCAGCATTATGGACAAACCTCTATAACGTGTTTGGAACAAAGTTACCCTTATAAACAGCTTACCACCCTCAAACTGATGGTCTAGCAGAAAGAATGATACAGACCTCAGAGGACATGATCAGAAGACTCTGAGCTTATGGACTAGAATTCAAAGACTCCCATGGACTTACCCATGATTGGTGTACCTTAATACCAGCTCTTGAACTGGAATATAAAACATCAATCCATTCTTCAACTGGAAAGAGACTAGAAATTTTAGAAAATGGTTTTAATCCAACACTTCCTTATGATAACCTTAAAAAGGACTTAGTGGATATACATCCAACAGCAAGCAGTTTTAAAATGATGCTTGAAAAAGCAAGACATAATGCAAACAGATGTATGCAAGACTCTTTCAAATATGCAGAAGAGAGATGGGATAAAAGTCATAAACCACCTGACTTTAAAGTAGGAGACTTAGTCTTAATATCAACTCTGAATTTTAATAATATCAAAGGCCCAAAGAAATTGAAAGATTCTTTTTCAGGGCCATTTATGATAAAAGCACTACATGGACCTAATGCTGTGCAATTAGAGCTAAAAGGTGAACTTATGAACAAAGGCCCAACTTTCCCTGTAAGTCTGAAAAAACATTATAGCTCAAGTGAAAACAAATCATTTTCATCAAAAAATAAACCTTGACTTGAAATCCCTCCTGTAGAAGAAGGAGAAGAAAAGAAAACTGTAAAAGTCCTTCAAGAACAAAGTACAAGAAAAAAAGAAAGGGAATACCTTGTAAGGTATAGAAACCCAGCTTAAGAACATTAATGGTTACTTGAGACAGATATAACTAATTATGGTAAACTACTAAGATGGTTCAGAAATGAAAGAAGACCTAAAGAATAGGAGAGTTGAGCATTATTGAGCTTTGAGACTAACAAAGTCTAATAAAGAGGTAAGACAGTGGATGATACCCTAGTTAACTAAATGAGCTTGTGGTACAATCTTTTTTTGGTGGTAGAGAATGTGAGCCTTTGAGATATGACCACATATCCAAAAAGGTCACAAGAAAACTTTACAATAATTATTCTGTTAAATAATTATCTTAAAATAAGTAAAAATACCATAAAAAGGCATAAATGCTGAATTAACTTTGAATATGATCAATAAACACATGAAATACATTATACCATTGTATTTTTCAAGATAAAACACACATATATTCTTCTTATGGCATACCATAAAGTCAATACTTAATGAGTAATAAGTAAAAATTCCATAAAAAGACATAAATTATTATTTATCTCAGAAACAGATGAAAGAACATCTGAAAAAATTGCACCATGGGATCCTCCATGAAATATTACACATACAACAATTTTAGTTCATTTCTCTAAAGTTGATACTTAAGGAATTAAGCTGAATATATGCACTTTTATGATCAGTGCATACATTCATGGTTTTTAGCTAATATCTCCTGAAATACACATGATAGAGAGTTAAACCAAAAAAAAGGTTAGCACATAATTACTTTAAAAATACATACATGAGTTTTTTTTGACATGTTACAAACAAGGTTATAGCTTGTAAGGGTTTATTGAAAAAAATTGCTAGAGCTGTTGACTACTTTGTTGTAAAAGTGCTCCAAACTTAAAATAAAGTGGATATTCAGGCTCTACTAGCTCATACGTAAAGAATTTTGTATTATTCATTATAATATTAAAGTGAAAGCCCCCAAAAGCATGGTTTGAAGTTTAAAATAGTAAATTTCAGCAGAAAAGATGAGTTACAAGAAAAAACATCAAAAATAGAGTTTTGATGATGTAATAAAAGCCTCTTGGAAGTTTAATAAGGACATGCCAAGCTAACATATTTCACTCTCTGAATGGCTGTAGTGTGTATAACTTGAAGCTCACTGTAATCTTATTTTAAGTTTAACAGTCAAATGAGTAATACAAATGGTGAATACTATTAGATTATTATGAATACCAAGAAAATTCACAAAGCTTAGGCTTCTGCCAAGCCTATGATGTCATTGAACCTAGAGCTATAGTGATAACTCTGAGTAATGGCATAATAATGAGATAGGATGGTTTGATTATGACGTAATCATCACTAAACCTTAAGATACTGATCATTTCCAGTGGATACCATCAGTAAATGTCAACTGGAAGCATGCTGGGCTCTAGAAGGGAGGAATTTATTATAAATAGAGCTCTTTTTACTCTATTTTCCCCTTATAGGCATCAAAAACAATGAAAATCTAAACAAAAAGATAAAATCTTTATTCTTTATATACAAATCTTTTATATTAACAAAGAACAAAGGTAATACTTATTATAATCATCAATCTTGACATTATCACTCCATTTTTTTAATTTTTTTTGTTATATTTCTCTATAAATCTTATTTTCGACATGAAATCAAGAAAATTTGTAATTTCTCTTCTTTTTGTTTTGTAAATATAATTCAAATAAGCTGTATTTACATTTTTTGGCGTACAATCTTTCAAAATTATTTTATTAAGTGTTATAAGTAGGTCATTTTTTCTTTTATAATTCTTTCTCTATTATTACTTTTAATAATTCATTTAGGGTGTTGGTAAACACACGTAAGGCCTTACATGTTTTTACCAATTTATGGCCAAAAAATGTAATTTTCTGGTAAAAACATGTAAGTAACTTATTTTTTATAAAAAGTGCTCAGGCTCGGTTTTGAGAATTTCTATAATTTTTTTTTCCATATTTTTTCTGACATGGGATTTGAAGGTCCCCAAATCTTTTGGATTTTTTTTTACTGCCCAATGTCTCCATTTTGGCCAATTTGGCAAAATGGCCTATTTTTTGAAAAAAAATCATTAAATATGTTCCCACTTATGAGTTTCCAAATTTCATGTTACAAATAAAGGGAAGAATCTCGAGAATAAAAAACTAGAAGCCCAACATTTTGTGTTTTTCTCCAGGACATCTGTAGGCCCAAAAAGTTCTTGTTTCTTTACCTTTTTTTGTTCATGTTTGTATTTAAATTGAAAACGCCATTTATGACATAAATTGAATTCAAAATGTAATTTATGATGAGTGGAAGTTAAGATTTTATTTTTGGCATTAATAGTGCAACTTATGACATCAAAAGTGCCATAAATGGCATCCCAAATGACATAATAATGCCATAAAGGGCATCAAGAATGACATACAGATGCCATTTATGCCCAGAAAATTGGCCTAAATGGCATTACAAAAATGCCATGAATTGAATTTGATGGCCTTAAAAATGCCATAAATTGCCTCAACAATTGCATGAATAGACTTAACATTGGCCTTAAAAATGGAATTAATGGCCTTAACAATACTATAAATGGCATTAAAAATTCCATTTATGGCATTATGCCATTGATGGCATCAATAATGCCATTGATGGAATTGTTAATGTGGCATTATTAATGCCATTTATGGAATTAATAATGCCATTTGGGAAATTAATAATGCCATTTATGGCATTAATAATGCCATTTATGGAATTAATAATGCCATTTATAGAATTAATAATGCCATTTATGGAATCAATAATGCCATTTATGGCATTAATGGCATGAGAAATATTGCATTTTTAATGTCACAAATGGCATTAATGGCATCAGAAATATTGCATTGATAATGCCATTAATGGCACCCAAAATATTGCATTGATAATGCCATTAATGGCACTGTTAGTGCCATAAATGGAATTGTTAATGCCACAAATGGCGTTGTTGATGCCATAAATGGAATTAATGGCATAAGAAATAGTGCATTGATAATGTCATTGATGGCACTGTTAATTCCACAAATGGCATTGCTAATTCCACAAATAGCATTGTTGATGCCATAAATGACATCAATGGCCTCAGAACTGCCACGAATAGCCATATTTCATTTAAATACCACCCTTTACATGTTTTTACCATAAAAATATGTGTTTTTACCAATTGATGGTAAAGCCATGTAAGCTCTTACGTGTTTTTACAAATACCTGTCATTTATTAATATAAATAGTATTTATATTAATATTGGTAATGTTATTGTTATTAATTGTTTTTTATTATTGGAAAAAAATTTATACCTTAATTATTTGTTGGTAACAATAATAAAGAACTTTAAGTATATTAAATAGTCTATATTAACATAATTATTTCTTATTATATTGGATTTTTAGGGTGTTGTTCAAAACATGTAAGCCTTTAGTAAAAACATGTAAGCCCTTATGTGTTTTTACCAATTTATGGCCAAAACACATAAGTGACCTCATTTATCAAAAATACTCCTCAGGATCAGTTTTGATGTTTTTTTAGATTTTTTTTGCCATACTTTTCCCAACATAAGATGTCAATATCCACAAATCCTTTCATACATTTTTTTTGCCAATATGAAAAATTAGCATATTGTTTGAGAAAGTTCATTTAAAATCTTTCCACTTATGAATTTCCTTCATTTTCTTTTTGAAATGAAGAGTTCAATCTGGAGAACAAAGAACCTGAAGCCTACAATATTGGCAATCTTTTTCTATGGGACAAGTGAAGGCACAAAAAGTGTTTTGTTCAGATGTTTTTTCCTGTCTTTGGAATATGACTATTTTTAGAGAATTAATATGAAACCTTCCCACTTATGAATTTCCTTCATTTTTTCAAAATGAAGGGTTCAATATGGAAAGAAAATACCAAGAAGCCCATGAATTTGGGGAATTGTTTTGGTGTGACAACAAGTGAAGGCGCAATAAGTGTTTTTTTTCTTGTTTGTAATATTACTATTTTTAAGTACAAAAGTGGCAAATGTTTGATAAAAAAGGGGACTGAGGTGGGGTTTAAGCAAAAAATAGGATGGTGGAGGGGGATATTTGGCATAAATTGTATATACAAAAATCAATCAATCTGAATCAACCTCCAAAATAGTTGGTCTTTTCTGAGGGGGGAGGAAGCTTGGACAAATATAACATCCTGTGTCTCCTAAAATTTATCAGCCCATCCCAGGGCTCGTGGTTGGGCATGAAATTCCCAATTCACAGTATTGGGGGGGGACTGGATAAACTTTAGAAATGATGATATCCAATGGGAAAAAATGAGAACAGATATCCAAGAAGCAGATGAAAATGGGGTGATTATCATTTGGAGGACAGAAATAAGGGAAAAGAGAAAAATATTGGACTGTGGAATAAAAGAAAACTGGTCTTTGATACTTATTTGCAATTGGATCCCCCATGTGGGGCATGGAGATCCACTTGCTTTTTGGATCCTGGCCAACATCTTCATACCATTCAATTCTTTCCAAATAAGAAGATACTGCAGGAATTAAAGTGTTCATTGCTTCATAAAAGTCTTGATTTTGTTGAATTTCTTTGGCCAAGTCACCTCTGAAATCAGTCTATTGATCTTGAGTCTTTTAGATGTAGTGGGATACTGTTCTGTAGCCACAGTTTCCATCACCCTTGACATTGATGGCCCTGAAGATGTATTTCAATATAAACTTGGGCAGGTATTCTGAGCCAGTTTTCTGATAAAATAAGGTCAAAAGATGAATAAATATCAAAATAAACAATAAAAATATAAATTAAAAGGAATCAGAAACTCACTAACATCTTGGAGCATTCATCACTTGTGTGATAGTTTCTTTGACAATGCTCACAGGTCAAGTCAATTGCATCATATATCTACAAACTGGTTGCAGGCTTGTGTGATTTTTTTTGTGAAGTTTTGCTTCCAATTTCCAATCTTCTGGACCTTCTAAAGGTGACTTCTGATTTATTTAATTAAGTTTCTGAGCAAAGTGAATCTGATGAACTGATTGATTTTGATAATTAGGCCTCAAAATCTTCAGATGAGTCCACTTCCATAATTGGAGAGGGGACATTTGACTGTGATCTTGATGTTGTTGTACTGGTAACTTTTGATGGGGGTCTTCCTCTTCTCTTGGGTCAACTTTCAATAATTTCAAATCTTGGTGGTTCTCTTTTTTTTGTATTTTTATTTCTATTCTTGGCTCCTTGAGGTCTTCCACGGATATTTGTGCAATCTAGTGGGTCTTCATAATATTGATCATCCTCTTGACTCTTGGGAATTTGATAAAATGGGACTTTTCCAGTCAAACCATCTTGGAAAGGTTAAAGAAGAAGGGTTATTTCTGCCATTGGTCTTTGAAAAAGGTCTTCCCCAATATATTCAAATATTTTCTTGGCCTCATTCTTTCTTTCTTTTTCAACACTTTGATAATAACCTTGAAAACCAGTCTGAGAAGAATGTGACAAAGAAAATCAGTTAATAAGGAAAAAAGTAAGAATTTGAAGCTAAGGAACCCTCAAAAATAAATTCAAATGCCACTGAGTCTGGAATTCTGATATCTCAAGCCTTTGGCACCTGGAAAATGCCTTTTGGGTCTTATGCTTGCAAGGAATTCCTTGATAATTTTTGTATTTGTTGGTGCATTTTTCATTGGGAGGAAATTTGGTTTTGAAATTTTCAAAGGCCATCTGAAGAGCATAATGAGACACCTTGCCATTGAGAGCACAGATGTGTGGAGGAAAATTCTTGACATGGAAAATCATTTCTTTGAAGATTCTGTTGATTATTTCACTAAATTGTTTTCTGAATGCCATGTGGAGAGCCCTGACTACCTCCAGGAGAGTACCAGTGGACGTTTGGAGCCAAAGTTTAACCATGGCATGGGCACCTTCAACTCTGGAGGTGGATCCCACACCCAGGTGGCAATGAAGGTTGGTCCAGGCTGGCACATAATACTCCTTTAGAGGAAGCCAGGTATTTTCCAAATATTGCAAGACTTCAGGATTTTTTACTTGCTTTTGAAGCTTATTCCAGTTGTCTTTGAAAGACTTTTCAGTGGATGAATACATAACCTGAGAAATGAATCCCAAAGTCATTAATAAAAACAATAATAAGAAAAAAGTGAAATAAATTTAATGATAAAGTATATTACTTGATTAAAAATGCCCATAAAATTTTCAAAATCAGTTCCATGACCAATTTTATTCATGCAATGAGCATATACATCTTTATTGATGTGCCCAATGAATAACTTGACTTTGGAGTCTAGGAAGAGCTTATTAAGAGAGTTTTCCAAGGCTGCATCTGTGTCAATAACAATAAAAAGAGGGGGCACAATATTGGTGTTGTTTAGGACCTTTTCTATGTATGTATTTGATTCCCAAGTATATGAAGATTCATTTTCATTCTTCATCAAACAAAAAGCCCCATAAAAGGTCCTATTGGTTGAGCTGAATCCAACCATATGAAAAAGTGGCATTTTGTACTTATTGGTTTTATAAGTAAAATCCATAAGAATTATATGAGGACAGTTATGAAGGAGCTTTATGGAAAGGGGGGGAGTGAAAAACAAGAACGTAATGTGTCCCTCAGCATCCGTTGCAGAGGACCAAACAAAATTTTCTTCTTTGAGGGTGTCAATGAGAGCATCAATGGACCTTCTTCCTTGCAGTTTGTCTTTCTTGATTTTTTTGACTTGGTTGTAAATGTCTTGAAGGATTAAAGGCCTGTCAGACTCCCTCTGGCTGCAAAATTGGGCCTTAATTTGCCTTGGAATGAGAAGTGATTCAGACATTTGAGCAATTTGGGATGTTTCTTGCTCATTGAATTTCCTGAAAGCAGGATGTGCCATGATATTTTCAATGGCATCATGGCTATGTTCAGGTTTTTTGACTTTAAGAGTCCAAGTGGTACTCTTGGCATATTTTCTGGCATAAAGTCTAATAGGAAAGTCAAGCTTTATTGAAGTGACTGTTTCAGAGAGGTTTTTGTTAGCATTTGCAGTACCAGACCTGTCAAAACCTATTTCAATTTGGTTGTGGGTCATATTGGACCTCAAGGTGGACACAGCATACCCCTGAGCCGTGGCAACATTATGAACATGCTACCAAAGAGGCTCAAGGGTCTGAAATTCACCTTCAGTGGGGGGATGCAGAATGTTTAGTGAAAAAGATGTATAAATTTGAAAAAAAAGGGGAATTTGCCGATTTGAAATGGGGTAAAAACCTTTTGAAAGTTGAAAAAGAAGTGAGAAAAGGTATGAAAAATTGAAATATGTGGTTAAGAGTGAAAAAGAGTGGCTTAATTGTGCGATTAATGGATGAGGGAAGGTAAAAAATTGGAGATTTAGAGGCTTGAAAGCAGTTTGTTGTGGTGGAAAATGCAGTCTTTGGGTGAAAAAAAGAAAGAAAAGTGTGAAAATATTTGCAAAATTTCTTTATTAATTCTGTTTTCCAAAAAAGATTGTTTGGGGTGGGGATAATGTGGATTATTTGGGGTGTTTGGTCTTTTTTTGGGAGGGGCTGGGCAAAACAATTTGAGACAATTGGGAGTTATGGAGGTTTTGGGGAGAAAACCCCTTTTTGAAGAATTTTTCGGCCCAATATAGGCATTGTTATGTTTCATTTTTAATTAAATATGGGAACAGGGCACCCCTTATGTGTTTTTACCAATACCCTATTTTTATAATATACATTAAAGTATTATATTTATTAAATAATATAATAATTTTATACCATAATTATAGTTATTCTTTATTTTATTTATTAAATTAATAAGGACATTCATAGCACGATAAGTGAAATATTTGTAATATTTACTTATTGTTTCATAGTAAAACCTTACATATGTTGATCAAAGCTCACTTTTGATATTTCAATTGAAAATACTTCAGTTCCTCATAGCTTCCAAACTATGCATTACACCTCAATTTTAACACAAAAATTTATCATTAAAACCCCATGTGGGGTTAATCAATACAGTTTCTGAGGATTTTCAGATTTTCAAACACAAAATACCAAAAACTTAATTTAACCTTATGTAGAGCTAAGTTAAAGAATTTGCACCCAGAGGTGACCCCACCTTATCTTTTATGATCAATCCAATAGTGAAATAATTTTAATAATTTTTTTTATTGGCAATATATATAATAATTTTTATATAATTTTTTTCCAAAAATCTTCTAATTTTAATATTTTTGTTGAAAATTTATTCTTACTCAACTTTTTCAAGTAAAATTGTATTTTCACAATTTTAAATTTTGGTGTAGTTTCAATTTTATATTGTGATAAAGGTTTTAACTTTGTATATAAATTTTATATTTATATTTCAATTTTTTTGTAATATAGATAAATTCCTCTTTTTATAATTATAGCATAGTTTTGTTATTTGTGTTCTTTTGGGTATATAAAATACCTCTAAGGCTCACATTCCCTCCCCATAAGAAACAATATTACATTTTATTTTTGGTATTTATAGTGTTTCTGAATCTTCTGAGAATTTTTTAAGCTTCTGTTATGTCTTTTCCTGCTTATCATTCATCTTCATAAGCTGGGTCACTGTACCTGAAAAATTATTCCCTTACTTTCTTAGTTCTCAATTTCCTTTCTTTGAGAGCTTTGGTAAGCTTCTTAGTACCAGATGATTCAACAGGAGGTATATAATGGGAAACTTTATTCCTCAAGGGTAATTGTTTTGTATCACCATATTTGGAAGTCTTTATCAAGCTTACTAGAAATGTAGGATGCTTATTACTAAGTTCCTCAGATAACTATACTTAAACAGCATTTTCCCATGAAGGGCCTTGATAAAAAAAGTTCCTTAAAATTACTCTTCTATCTTTTTACATCCTTTTATTTTATTGAATTTGGTGGTAGATACAAGTACTAAATATCCTACTTTGAAGTCTGGAGCAGCATGTGATTTGTCCCATTTTCTTGGAATATGCAAATGAGTACTACTTGCACCTTACTGAATGATTTCTAGATTTTCTAGCATTCCTTTGAAGCTAGCAGCTGTGACATTTATATCAACAAAATTCTTCCTCAAGGAATCTTGGGTTGGTCTGAGATTCCATCCTTTTTCTAGAATATCAGGAGTCTGATTGGTACTGGCATGAATGGAAGCTTTGTATGCTAATTCCAGTGCAGCTAGAAGGGTACACAAATTTTGTTTAATGAATCATAATCTTTGAGCTGTAGGCCATATGCATAAAATCTTCTGACCATTTCTTCCAAAGTTTGGATCATTCTTTCAGCTAGACCCTCAGCTTGTGGTTTATATGCTGTAGCAAAGAATAATTTCGTTACAAAGAATTTTTTAAGGTGTTTCCATAATTCTGAGGTGAATTTAGTATCCCTGTCACTAATGATATTTGTGAATATTCCAACCCATGATAATACTTTATTCCATACCAGAAGAGCTGTATCCATGGTTGTATCATCTTTGTGACATGAAAAGAATATTGGAGTCTTACTGAACCTGTCAAAACTCACTAGACAGAAATTATAGCTTCCGTAACCTTCTGGTGGTAGTCCAGCTACCCAATCCATATGGACAAGTTGCCAAGGGCTTCTGGGTTCTTGGATTTTGATCATATTTCCAATCCTTTTTCCAGTGGATTTGTTTTCCTTTTGAAATCTGTCACAGGTTTTGCAATATTCTGAAACATCTTTTTGTCAAATTGGCCACCATATGCAGGTCTTCATTTTCTCCCTTGTTCTTTCCCCAGAAAGGTTTCCTGAGAAGAGGATGTCATGGCATTCTTTTAGTAAAAGATTGATTGATGATCTTTTCACAACTTTCATTACATATGTGTGGTTAGTCCTATTGTAAATTATGCCATCAAGTAAAGGAAATCTTCCTTCACCATATTTTATCCAAGGCATGTATTAAGGAGTTATCCTTAGAGTCTTTAGTAATTCATTGGCATAGTATGCTGCAGTTCTTATCCTGAGTATAACTTCTCCTTACTTCCTCAAAGAAGGTAGTTTTTAGGTCTGTAACACTGATGCCTTCTATTGGGATTTGTGGGGAGATTTCTTGTGGAACATAAACAGAATTCTAAATATCATTTGGTAATGGCCATCTTCTTAGTACATCTGCATTTTTGTTAATATTCCCATCTTTTTCACAATGTTCATATTACCCCTATACTCTTGTGTGGCTATTTTCCATCTGAGCATATGTCTGTTGGATGATTTCATGTTCAGAAGTGATTTAACAGCAGTGCAATCTGCTATAACTTCAAAAAAACATCCTTAAAGAAAGTAATTAAGCTTCTCAAAGTTCCAGAAAAGAAATAAACATTCCATTTGACTTTCCCAATATCTAGCTTCAGTAGCTTTATTTGCCTAGATATGAAACATATGGGTCCTTCCACATGTTTTTAATTAATAATCTGGACTTGACAAAGATCAGATCCTGGTCCATCTCCTTATTCATCAATCCAAAGGTTAAAGTCTGGAATTGGTAAAAGTGGAGCAGTGATTAAGGCTTGTCTCAGGGAATCAAAGCATTTTACTCTGTCAAGAGTCATTCCAAATACTGTGTCTTTGTCATATAATATATAAAGAGGTCTTGCTATTTATGAAAATTCTTTAATTTTCTTCCTTTAATATCCTGCAAATCCCAAAAATGACTGAACTTCTTTTTTGTTCTGAGGCATAGGTTTTGGTAGTACTGCTGCAACTTTTCTCTTCTCAATATCAAGGGATACACCAGATAATACAAGTCCTGGGGATTTGAGTTCTTGGAATCCAAAATGAACTTTTGTCAAAGAAATCATGCTTATAGATTGTATTTTTCCCAAAACTCTGTTAATATGTGGATATGTTCCTCCAATGTCTTGGAACAGACAATAATGTCATCAATTTAAATGATTATCCATCCTTCTGAAAGTTCTTCAAGGAAGATTTCATTAATCATTCTTTGAAAGTGTTAAGGTTCATTTTTGATACCAAAAAGGCATCCTTGAATATTCTTACACTCCAAAATGAGAAATAATTCTCAAACATTTTCTTTCTCTTGGTGTCACTGCATTTTGATGGAATCCTTTTAGGGCACCCATAGTGCTTATGTAAACGTCTTGAGATATTTGAGCTGGGGAAATTTGGATTTCTGGTATGGGATACCTGTCTGGAACATTGTAACTGTTTAGAGCTCTAAAGTCCCCAACCATTCTGGATTTTCCATTTTTCCCTGCCACTATGGCTGGTGTAGTTATTTCTACCTCCTTATTGTGGACAACCTTTCTTATTACACCAACATCCAGGAGCTCTTCAATGTGAATCTCAAGGGCTTATCTTCATTGTTGTGATTTCTGGGTATGCAAGCCTTCTCAAGAGCTGCCAATAAGGTCTCTCAATATTCCAAAAAATGTCAGCTTCATGACCAATAATTTCCCCCAATAGTTCTTCATCTGTTGCAAGGACTTCTTTGCGGTCATATAAAACGTTATAAAGTTCATTTTCCTGTATATCAGTGTGATGAAGACTTACTTCAGCTGCATTCATCTGTTTTGATTTAAATTTGACTAAATTGAAGTTAACTTGTGATACATTAACTACTTTATTTTGTCTTTTAAAAGTTAAAAAGGAAAATGTTTGACGCTTATTGTTCCCAATAGTAAAGTATCTGTGTTTATTGTTATGTCAATCTATCCCATACATTATTAAATAATAATTTGCCAATATTAAATGGGTACTAGAGAGGTTTTCCGTAACAACAAATTCAAAAGTCATTCTTAAATTTCCATTGCTATGTGGAAATATTACAGTGGTCTCAAATATGCCTAATGCCTTCATTGGATTACTTGCACTGTTGAATTTTATCCCATCATTTTGTAATAATTCATCTTCAAAATTTGGTACACAGCTTTTGAGAAAATATTTGCCAACACAAGAGCAGAAGTCTCCTTGTTCAAGTAAGATTTTAGTGGGTTTTTCCTCAATTACCACTTCTTTTATACAGGAATTACCAGATGTATAACCTTTCCCCGTGTTTTGTTTGGTTTTCATAAGCTGTACATCTTGGATGTTTGACAAATCAAGTTGACTATTGCTCAATTGTTGAAATTTGGAATAACATTTTATGACATCAAATGTTGCATTAATATTTTTCATATCTTTTGAAGATACCTTAAAAATTCACTATTTATCATCTGAATTTTATTCACTTACATCATCTTTTTCAACATCAGGTTCTTTCTAAATGTCAATTTCATTGATATTTCCTCTTTTTGGACATTTATTAGCTAGGTTTGCTGTTCTATGGAAAATATGGCACTTTCTGATTGTATCTTCAGCTTTATATTTCATATTATGAGAATTTTATTGGGTTTTCTGTCCACAGAATCTTTCCAAGGTGTATCAAGCTTTGTTTTAAGATTCACCCTACCAGAACCAATCCTGGTTCTGGTGGTTACTGCTTCAAATATATATATAATATATTCTGCTGAGGATTTTTCAGTAGTCCTGGTCTTGACAGAATGCTCTAAGTCACCTCCATGTTGTTTCAGAGTTTCTCTATGAATCTTAAATTCTGATATGTCAGGATATTATGCTGTTAATCTGTCTATCTTTTGGAAAACAAGTGGTAAATATTTTTCTTTGTCAGCATTTAATTTAGAAGATTCAAAGGCTGTTTCCACTTTCAATATTCAAGAATAATTGGCACACTTATTAATAATTTGGGTTTTCCACCAAGTCCACCTCTGGTGTCCATGTGCTTGTCTTAAATTGATATACAATCTATGAGCTTATCTGGTAAAAAGGTGTTAAATCTTGCTAGTACCAATCTGTCTGGTAATTCAAAGTCTTCTTTAATCATGTAAATACCTCTGATGAATTCCATATGGTAATACCCTCCTTCACCACTGAGATGAGGCCATTCTTTCATTTTTGGTACTTCTTTCAAAAGTTCTTGGCCCATTGATGGTTCCAAGCTATGGAAATAAGTGGAAAATTCCTTATTCATCTGTTAATTTTCTACATTAAATACTTGTGTGTTGGAATTTCCTGTACCCCCATTTTAATTCAGATGTACAGACATTCTTGGTAAGGTGTTCAGTAATTTTTCAATATCATTTGTTTTACTTTTGCTACACTTTTGAGACTTTCTGACCTAATTTTGAAAACTTTGTATTGGATTGATTAACTCAATTTTATACATGTCTTCTTAAATTCTCATCTCTTTCCAAAATTAAGTTTTCTAGTATTATCAGCAATGGCTTGATTCAATTTGATTTCTAATTTTGTGTCACAATTCTGTCTGCCAGACGTCATCAAAGGGAACTCTTGCTGAAAAGGCTAGTAAACTGGTTGAAATACCAGTTAGTACTGGCAAGTTGTAGATCACATTCCACCATGTGACAGTAATGTCACAGGGCCTCTTCTAAGGGAAGAGGTCCTGGAATTCAGTGAACTGGGACTCACTGCAGAGGGCTCAAAGGAGAAGAAGGGGCAAAAACACTTAAAAGTGTAATGAGAGTAATGATTGCTAAGAAATACCAATATAAGAAAAGCAGCAACAAGAATAAGAATAAGAAATAGAAGAGCCAACCACAAACAAGTCCAAGTCCACTGTTTCAACCTTTCAGAAGGAAAGAGGAGGTTTAATAAGGATATGGCCACCACACCTCATAGTGAACAGGCAAGAGGAAAATGCAAAGACTAACTTAATACCAATAATTATAATACCCAAAAATAAGAGTAAGAATAATTATAAAATAATAAATCAACTGAATTAATTATTTGGGGAAAAGTCCCCAGGGGAGAGAAAGAGGGGCTGGTATATGTGAGAATCACAAGCCCTGATCCAAACAGAGAATTTTCATGAGGGGATTGATGATTGAATTGAGTATGTCCAATACAGGTCCTGTAAAAGCTGTGCAGGCTCTGTACAGGAGGAGTGGTAGCGCTGAGTGATCATACAGTTTTAGGATGGTGTATTCAAACTGTATTGGGTAATTCCAACCTTTACAAGTATTGAAAGGCTGTATTGATTCACCAGACTGTATGCATGTTTCAGAAAGGAATATTGCTGAAACTTATTGCTGATACACACAGTGGATTGCTGATTTGAGGTGTTTGAGTGGGTTTAATATTGAATACCCTTACCCCTGACTAGTGGTTGCTACAGTTTCCCCCTCTTGAAACTGGTGGGCTCCTGAACACCATAATACTCTGCCACTGTTGAGTGGCATCACCAAATCCCCAAATTCTTTCTAAAAATTTTCTTTTGGTTTTCTTTTCCTCTTGACCATTATGCTGAAAATTCTCTCCTCTCTTCATTTTTTTTATTATCTGTCTTCTCCCCTTCTTTTAATCTTAAGTAAGTTCTTCAATCTTCAAACTATACTCTTCTTCTGAATTGCAATCAATATTTCCCTTAAAGACATGACCCTTGGGCTGTATCCCAAAACTAATTTCATCAAGATCTTCACCTTGAAAAATGATTCATGATGGTGATATGAACATATATACCCTTTATTGACTGGTTATTTGTTCCTCTTGACTCCTCTTCACCTTGATTGGCCTTTGGCATCATCCAAGGAGGGGGCTTGTCCCCATTGTCCTTGAAATTGGCCTGAAATTAGTTTTTTTGGCCATTATGGACCCTCTTTAGTATTTTGGGTCCTGGTCATTACCATGGCCATTCTTGATGGATTGGTGATGAGGGGCCCTTTTGGCCCTTTTTGGTCTTTTGGGTCATTTTGGGGTCCATGGGCCATGGCTTTACGATCTGTGGGGGTTACTAGAACCCCCTAGGCCAGAATTCTAGGGGGTCCATGGACCATTTTCTCACTCAGATGGCCTGGGCCCATTAAGAGGGTCCAGGACCATAAAATCTGACCTTCCCCAATATTGCAGGAAAGGTCTTGGGTGATGTATTTAGCGCCACAGCTGGCTTCTGGACAGATTCATTGATGACATCTTCAGGATTGGAGTGCAGTATTATGACGCACTGAATTCTTCTGCTGCACAATTCTTTAGCCATGAGTTCCAAGCTGACTGAGTTAGCTGACTCTTCTCCTTCTGCACCACCACCATCTGTTCTTTGTGGTTCTGGCATCCTTGGTTGGTTGGCTTCCTCTGGGCGCTTTGATCCTGGCCAAGCTTATGAAGGCTACAAGGCAGTTGAAGTTCTTGATCCTTCTTGTACTGAATGTTTGGCCAAGGGAAAAGATTTTTTCAGCACTTGAACCCCAAATCTTCAAAGTGTCACTTCTGTTTTGTTGGGAAAGAACCATGTCATTGTCCTGGGTCAGCGGCTTACAACATCAGAAGGTACTTGTGGAGTAAGAAGTATGGCCCTTTTGGGAAGGAGTTCCCAGTTTCTGAGGGCCCAACTCCTGATTCTACTTCAGTATATTCCAATTGTGAGTCAAATGAATTTATTTATTTAATTGGATACTGATATCTTGAATTGGTAACTGGATCTAGGCAGAGGGATTTGTCAAGATGGACCAATGTTGGGGGGTCCATTCCAGTTGGTGGTAAGCCAATCTGCTCCAGTTCAGCAGTCACAATCTCCAGGATCAACACTGAAGGAGTAGTCAAAAGAATAAGAAGAATCGCCAATCCCCCACCTGATCCGGATGCTGAAGGCAGTGATGACATGGATGGAGGAGAAGTGGAGGTGGTTAATAATCCAGTGAGCCAACAATCCAGAACTTTTCCTTCTCAGCCACCTGATTCCAAGTACCCCTACAAACTTCCAACCCGCTCTTTCTGTCATTCCTACTTCCCTTCCTCATTCTTCACCAAGTTCTTCCCAAACCAGGCCTGCCGTAAGTACAGAAGTAAGACCATTCCCCATTCAGCAGTCCAGAGCCTCACCCATAGTCACTTCTCAACAATTCCAACCTGAGGCCAGCTCCAGTAGAAGAATAGCAGAGCTTTCACCTTTACTGTTTCCTGCCACCCAAGTATTTCAGCAAAGAAATTGTTTTCCTATCCAAGTTACCAGAGAGGATTCAAATACGGAGAGTGAAAGCCAAGATGCTGTGTCCAGATTTTTCAGGAGAGTTGATAGAAACAGTAGGGAGGTGTTTATGTATGCTAATTATAGAACTATTCCTGGTACTGCTTCTGAATAGATGGCTTCAAATTTTTCCTGGTATGAAGATGAATTGATCAGTTATTTCCAAAGATCTTTTGGTCATATGGGTAGAGATAACCAGTTTTCTTGTCCTTGTTTGTGTTTGGTTTGACTTCTATCCCCACTCTTATAGCTACTAAAAAGTAAAAAAAAATGGAAACTCCCAATACATGATATGGGAGTGGATTCTGCTGCTTTAAAGATGAAAGAAATAAAATGAAATGTACAAGTAAAGAAAAAGAAATAAAAGAGAGAAAAAGAGAGTAAAGAAAAGAAATAAAGAAATTCCTGAGGTTTGTCCTCCTTGTGGTGAGTTGCTTGATTTTGGACAAGAATTGTCTGAAAGATGAAAACAAGCATTTGATTCTCACAGAGTGGCCAATGTAATGTTTTACAATAAGTAGAACCCTCAGGGATGCATACCAGGAGATGGAACTTACTTTCATAACTCCCACTACCCACCAAGAACCATAAAAGATAACTTTGTCATAATTTACTTCAAAGTGAAGAATGTCTTGAATAAATATGATTGGCATCAGTTGGAAAAGAATGAAAAATAAAAAGAAAAGGGAATTTGGCCATATCTTGAAGAAAAGTCAAAATTTGAGGGTATTGATCTTGCAAGGCCTTATGAGTCTGTCCAAAGAATTGATAAGTGCTAACAAAGTGGCCAAGGTGACACTGAAAGCGACATTTGGGTAGAATAGCCCCTTAAAGGTGCATGCCAGGAGAGGAACCTAGTTTCATAAAATCCAATCCCCACCAAGCACCAAAAGATCAGACTCTTGAGATAATTGGGCCAGGCTTCTCTGGATACAATTAATGGAAATCCTTGACAAGGTCTGGCAAGCTGGTAACGCTGGAATCTGGCTCCCAAGTTATTCTTTCTGGGTCTTCACTGAATCCTTTCCACTCTACAAGATACCATAATCTACCTCTTTTGAGTTTTGAGTCCAGAACCTGAGCCACTTCCCATTCTTCTTGCTCTTCCACTATGACTTGTGGTGGTGGCGATTGATGTAAATTTGGGATATTTGATTTCTTCACTGGTTCTGATAAGGACCCATGAAAGACAGAGTGAACTGACTTCCATTTTTGAGGCAACTTGAGGTGATATGCATGGCTTCCAATCTTCTTAAGAACTTCAAAGGGTCCCAGTCATCCTTCTGAAGGTTTCTTGGTGGGTCTTGTAGTCTTGATGTTCTTGGAAGATAGCCATACCTTATCCCCAGGTTGGAAATCAGGTGGAATTGTCCTATTCATATCTGCATACTTCTTGAATCTCTTTATTTCTGACTCTAATTATTCCTTGACAACTTGCTGTGCTTATTGGAGTTTTTTTTATAACTTTCCAGAAGGCATGTCTTGAGAAATATGGATTGAGTTGAAGCTGGGATTTCTTCCATAAATGGTGAAAAAGGTGATTGCTGTTTTGTTGAGTGTTCTGCGTTATTATAGGCAAATTTAGCCAGAGGAAGCCAGGTTTACCAGTCATCTTGATGGTAGCTGACATACATCCAAATATACTGTTCTAGAATCTGATTTACCCTCTCTGTCTGTTCATCTGTTTCAGGATGAAAATCAGTTGAAAGATTTATTGATATCTTGAGCTTCTAACATAATTGAGTCCAAAATAATGAAACAGATAAATAACTTCTATCACTAATGATACTGGCTGGAAGACCATGTTTGGAAAAGAGATGGTTGATGAAAATTTGAGCTAGGTCCAGGGTAGTAATTGTTCCATAAGCCGGAATGAAGATTGCAACTTTTGAGAACCTGTCCGCAAATACTAATATTGAATCAAAGCTGTTTGACAAGGGCAATTGAGTGATAAAGTCCATTGATAAGGAATTCCATGGACCAGATGGAATTTGAAGAGGCTTGAGTAATCCAAACTTCTTATGATTAATTTTCTTGTTTCTTGAACATTGCTGAAATGAGGACACATAGTCCTGAATGAATTGATTCATTCCAGCCCAATAAAAATCCCTCTTGATGAGCTTGAGGGTCTTCTCCTGGCCCGGGCTGCCAGAAAATGGTGAGTCATGATGCTTTTGAAGAATATTTAGTTGGATTTCTTCATTTCTTGGAATTACCACTCTATCTTTGAATAACAATAATTTGGCTTGAGGTTCAAGAGAATAATCTGAAACTGATTCACCTCTTTTTAATTGCTTGAGTATTTCTTTATATTCTTTGTCTTGTCATACTTCTTCTTGGATTTGGTCAACCAAATCTGAGAAAATTTCAACTTTTATTGAGAAGAATCTTGACTCTTGAATTCCATCTTGCTTGATTACTTGATGAAAGCTTTGAGCATCCTTGCTAATGAAATCCACCCCCCTCTCTGGGTACATGTCTTCCCAACATGACAAGGCATATGGTAAAGTGGCCAGCCTGCCTGGGCGGTAAGTAATAGTTAAATGAAACTCAGAAAGAAATTCAGCCCAATGGGCCTGGGAAAGAGTAATACTTTTGGAAGAAATCAAATACTGAAGGGGACAGTGGTCTGTCAATACCTCAAAAGTATTGGAAAGAGAAAGAAGAAAAGCTCTCAAGCACTTGAGAGTCCAAACTATGCCAAGGGGTTCCTTGTCACAAATCCCATAGTTGAGCTCAGCTGGGAGAAGCTTGCAACTATCAAATGCAATGGGATCCTTTCCTGAATCATTCACCTGACTCAGTACAGAACCCAAGAAATAATCAGAAGCATTCATCTCTACAATATTTGGCATGAAAGGATTGAAATGAGAAAGGATAGGAGCAGTGGTGAATAATTCTTTGAGTATTTGATGCTGACTAAGAGCTTCCTCATTGAAGATAAAATGAGAGTATTTTTTGAGAAGGGAAGTGAGGAAGTGATTTTTTGGAGTAATTTTTAATGAAACAACAATAGAAATTGGCAAAGCCAAGGAAAGATTGAAGAGCTTTGATTTTCTTGGGCTGAGGCCAATTGAGGATTTGCTGAACGTTTGAAGAATCCATCTTGAGGCCATCACTCGAAACAACAGAGCCCAAGTATTCCACACTTGGAGGCTTTGGCAAACAAATTATTGTCCCTCAGTCTTTGGAGTACAGAGGCCACATGTTTGACATGTTCCTCCTCAGAACTGTAAAAGACCATAATATCATATAAATAAACTACAACAGAAATATCCAACAAATCTGAAAAAAAATCATTCACAAGATCCTGGAAGGAAGCAGGAGCATTGGCAAGGCCAAATGGCATAACCAAATACTCATATATACCATACTTGGTTCTAAAGGCAGTTAAGTGCTCATCCCCCTCTTTGATTGTCAGGAGATTATATGTACCACACAAATCTATCTTGGAGAAGATAGTGGCACAGTTGAATACAGTAAGAAGCTGATTCATAGGAGCAACATAACACCTGTTCTTTCTAGTGACAGCATTTAGTTTGCAGTAGTTAACACACAAACAAAGACCTCCATCCTTTTTCTTGACAAAAAGGACAGGTGCTCCTTTTGAAGAGGAGATTGGACTTATGGAACCTTTCTCTACATTCTCTGAAATGTAGGCCCACAGTGTTTAAAGCTCTTGATTTTATAATGAGTAGATAACACCAACTGGAGTTAGAAGACCCTCCAGTTAAATACAATGATCACAGGCACAGTGTGGAGGGAGTTTCTCTGCTTTCACCTTGGATAATACATCCAAATACTTGTGATACGCAGGAGGGACTACCTTCAACACAGTTCCAATTTGTTCTGGTTCTTCCTCCTCATCCCACTGCTCCTCCAGGGAGGCATGAAAAGGGAAGGTCCATATCCCCTTGAAAGAGATGAAGTGAAGATATATCAACATCTTCTCCAACATCTTTTATCTCTTTGAAGACCTCATCCCTTGATTTAAGTAATGACTGAGATGCCATGATGGAAGGGATATGGACAGAAGAAGGAAGGGAAGGTGTCGTAAGTTCACCAAACAGAGAAAAACTGTTTACAGCAGTGGCCAAGGCATTACTAGCAGAATATTTAATACCACTAGAGTCCTTATGAGTAGAATAATAGGCAATCAATCCATTTTCCAATCAATAATAGGATTAAAAAGGTAGAGGAAATCATAGCCCAATATCAGGTCTTCCCCCTTGGGTGAATCTATGATAAAAAAGTCCCATTCAAAGCTTGGGAAGGAAGGAAAGTCAACTACTCACTTGGTATAATGGGTGATGAACAAGGAAGGGGATTCATTTGGATCTTTTCAGGGAGCTCTGACATAGTCAATGAGTACTTGAGAACAAAATTCTTTGCAATAAAAGAGTTTGTAGCACCAGAATTAATGATAATACTTTAAAAAATATCAGAGACAGAAGAGAAAATAAGAAACTTTAAAGATTTCTTGAAACTAGTATTCATAGTGCACAATTGTGCTCTTGAATGAAGTAAGTGAGAACCATGGAACACATCATGAATCCCACTCAGGCTTTTCCCTGCTTGCTAGGGAAGCCTCTTGATGACCCACGCTTGCTCTGAGGTCTCTTGAAGCATTTTTCAATTGGGTGCTTTCCACCACAATAAGTAAACAACCCTTCTTTGATCCTCCTCTCCTTTTCAGAACTGATTAATTTTCTGTCCTTATTAAGAAGAGCAGAATGAGTCTTGTCCTTGGAAACTTGATACTGCTTTCCCTTCTTGTTCTTCTTATTGTGAGGCCTTTTTTCAATATGAGTCTTGAGGAGGCATTGAAGAATTGGATCCAGTAACAGGAGGCTTCTTCTCTTGATGACTACCCTTCTCCTTCTGTCTCTCATGGTACCTGATATCTAATTCCAGAGTAATGTCCATGAGTTCTTGAAGAGTATCAAAATTACCAGAATAGGAGGCCAACTGGTCCAAATGTCTTGATGCTGATTCTCTTCTATAGACATGAATATTAGCTCTTTCTCTCCAATCTCCAATTCTTGACATTAAACTTCCAAAATCAGCAATGTACAAGGATACATGACCACTTTACTTCATCCTTAAATTTTCCAGCTCCTGTTCAGGTTTTCTAACTTGATTGGGATAACCAAAAAGGGTGAATAATTGGGTTTCAAATAACTGCCAATTATTGAGGAGGTAGGAAGGATCTTCATTGGAAATATTTGAAAGGTAGGGTGCAATCCATTTTCCAGCTCTACCGGTGAGAAAAGAAGTTGAGTACAGAACCTTCTTCCTTCCAGAGAAGAAATTTGCTGGATCATTACAGAAAATCAATTGACAGGATTGGATAAATCCTCCCAATTTATGGGCTTCAGTATAATAAGAAGGATCAGGTGTTTTCATTAATGGAGTCTTGAATGCAGGGGCTTTGGAATTGTCCCTGGGGGCTGCTGCTTGGGAAAGTTGTTCCATAATAGTAGCCATTCTCTTCATGATCTTGAGGAGACTTGGATCAGATTGAGAGACAAGAGGTTGATTATTAGGGGCTAGATTAGAGCCCTGGGGTACCTCTGGAGCATTTGCCAAAGCATCTGCTACTTCAGTTTCCCTAGAATCTTCCTCTTCCACAGACTCCTCCCCCTCTTCATCTCCAACTTCTCCTTGTCTTGCTCTTGGACCTTCAGAAGTTGTGGAACTCCTTTTGGTGTGGGATTGGATAAGGCAGTCCTTGAGGGGGAAATCACAGGTAAACAGTTTTGAATTGCTGAAATAATCCTGTAACCAAGGGTGCTAGTGGTGTTTTAGCTGCCCCTCTGAATATACTAAGCAATCTCCCTACAGAGCTCAATAATCAATATTTAATATTGTGGCTTTACAGCTAGAGAAGACTTTTCAGCAGTCTCTATCAGACCTATTCAATAATCAGATAAGTAGCTTATAAGTTAAAACAGTATAAAATATAATTTTCAAATAATAATATGAGGTAATTTTAAGGGTAAGACCTTAATAGTATAAGAGCTTGATTTAATATAATAGTAATAATATATATATATATTAGGGGGTAAGTTCAATTTGATTTTATATACATTATAGTAATTAATGGTTTGAGAGGGTAATTGTTAATATAATATAATAATAAGACCTTTAATAATTTATTGGTAAGATATTGTTCAATATAGAGAGGATGTTTGTTAAATATATAAAAGATATAATATAATATAAGGGTGGGGTTTTTTATATATAATAATATATAGTTGTAAGGTTGGTTTTTTAATATGAAGATACAATAAGACTATTTTTTCTTTATAATGTAAAGGTTATGGTGATAAACCCAATATTATGAGTATTATTGATAGTATTATAATTATAAGACTAATAATTTAAACATAGGGTGGATTAATAATACTAAGTAGACCTTCTGTTAACTACTATTAATTAGAAATCACTATGAATTAAACTTATAAGTCTATAATCCTTTAATAAAATAACTAGATTATCCTACTAGTAAAGGATGAATAGTTATTCTCCTTCTTGGTATATAACTAATTGGATTCATGGGTAAAAGAGGTAAAAATGAGGGAGAGAGGACTCCTATTTATATTCTTTGGGCCCTCCATAGAGGCACTCAAAAACAAGGGACTTAGAATTTTTTCCACTTCTTTTGGCTGGGATAATTTCTTTATAATGGTGAGATACCATTTGTTTGGTTTTTTGCCCCAATTTATGTATGATTATGTAATCTGAGATGTTTTTGCTAGTGAGGAATCTTTTGAGATGGTGTCATTTGATCAAGATATTGCACCATATGTTTGGTATATTGCACCATTTCTGAAGCTTTATTTATTTTTTACTCAAACTTTGATATTATTATGCACATTGTTGAGGGTATTTAGCTGGTGAGTAATTTTGAGATGGTGTCATTTCTTCCAGATATTGCACCATGTGTTTGGTTTGTTGCACAATTTTTGGTGGTATGAGATGATTTTGTACAGTTATTGCACCATAGGTCTGTGCATTGTTTGAACTGTAGGTGGAGAATGCTGTGTATTGTGGGGATTCTATTTGTCCTGTATGAGTTTCTTCTTTTCTTTATCTAACTTAATTCTGCTTTTAATTTATATTTACTGGCTTATCAGGTGGCTGTGCTTGTGTTTCCACAGATATGCTGTGTAATTTAAGGTTTTTGATGGATTTTCCTTGCATAAATTGATTTCTTTCTCTTTCTTTCTGTCTTTTGACTGTTGATTCATACAGTTTTAATTTATTCCTTATTGAAATTTCCTAAGTTTAATAACTGCATTGCTGAGTAATCCAATGATTGAGCAGAGCTTGGGTAACTTGAGTGTTACACTACCCCTTTCACTGGTAACTTTAACATTCTTGCTAGTTTGTCTTTTTCTTTTCCTTATTTTATTGTTGTTCTTGTAATCAAATGGTCCATTCTTCCAGGATTTGATTATGGGATTATACATTTTGATGAATTTAAATCCATTTTATTGCTGAATTCCTCTATTATAGTTGATTAATTATTGATTTTTCTTTGTTATTTCTTCAATTTATAGCCTTATAAATGAAATTTCACTTGAAACTGGGCCAATAAGGTATGGAATACCACATCCCCCTTGCCATTTAATGCTGTCCCCAGAATTCCAGTTTCAAGTGGAATATTCTGGGTTCATTTATCAATGCTTCATTTATTTAAATTTCTATCCTAATAACTTCACTTGATATTTTCTATTTGTAGCTCTTTGTATTGATTTTGAATCTCCATTGTTTCTTATTTTGTCTTCTTTGTTTCATTTCTCTTGATATAATTTCATTCTTTTCTTATATTTTCTATTATTCTTGTTTATTGATGTTTTTATTTGAAACTTTTTTTTATTAGAAATTATGTAATTTTGTTCTTCCAGATTTAGTATACTAATGTAGATATGAGTTGATAAGATATTTCCAGCCTATTGATTGAATTTATTGATTCTTTTGAATTTTGAGATATGTTATTTTGATTTATGGGTTGATTCTTCTTTTTCTTTTCCAAAGAAGATTTTGAATATTGAAACAAGTTCGTTGATGAATAATGATACAGTTTAAGGTCATACTCAGGACCACAGCTTGAGTTATCTGAGAAAATAATTGATAAAAAAATAAAGAATTTATTCAGACAGTTTAAGGTCTTATCAAGGACCTATTCTTGAAGTAACTTTGTTGGTAAAACATAAAAAATGAAATATTTGGACAGTTTAAGGTATTATCTAGGACCTCTCTTCTTTTATTTTGTTTTTCTGGTTGGGTTGTTCTTTCTTCTTCTTTTTGTTTTTGTTTTCTTTTGTTTTTTTGCTGAAATTAAACTTAAATGGTAGGGCCAACCCCTCTCCATTTGATAATTGTACCATCATTTCTAATTTTTTATGATAATATGTTTTTTTTTTTTTGAAGAATAATATGAATATGATGGGTGTAAAGAAAATTTCTAAGAGTAATAATATAAAATAATATCAAATAATTACACAATATAATTCGCGTTTCATAAGAATTGAGATAAAATAATATAAAGTAAGATGAAATAATATAAGATAATATAAAATAAGATAATATGATATAAATTAATATAAAGTCATATCAAATAATAATAGATAAAGTAAAATAATATATATTCTTTCTAAGAATGATACTAATTCATATAAATGTGGAAGCAATAATAATAAGGAGGATTTTTAACTGTTCTTTTGAGAATAAAACTAGTTCAAGCTCTTGATGAATCTCTTGAATAACTTTTTTTCTAATTTTTAGTATATTAATTATTATTAATGGTGGGTGGATTTTTTTTTTATTAAAGGTTAACACCCCCCTCTTCATTTAATAATTGTAACCTAATTTTAATTTATTTATTCTATTTTATTTTTATAATAATAAATTTGATTTAATATAAATAATACTAATAAATTTAATTTAATATAAATAATAATAATATTTTACTTTTAATATTAATAAAAATGATATTTTGAAATTAATTTAAATAATAATGATAAACTTAATTTAATATAAATAATAATGATAAATGTAATTTAATATAAACAATAATGATAAATTTAATTTAATTTATATATAATAATACTAAATTTCATTTAATTTAAATAATAATTGTAAATTTAATTTAATTTATATAATAATAATATTTAATTTTATTTTATTTTTATTTTTTTTGAAGTAGCTGGGTGTGGATACTCCAAATTAAACCAGCTCTACTTCTTATCTCCACTTGCCACAGTTTCCTTTTTCTTCCCTACTCTTTATTTCTATTTTATCTATTTATTGTTATTACTATCATTATTTTTTTTATATTTATATGTATTAACTATATATAGTTATTATTCTTCTTCCATTTCAGCTACGCCTCTTATTGAGTTTTGTGCCTCCGTTCTTTTACCTATTCATCACTTAAATTCCTTTAAACGCCGCCTGCACCACGATTTGTCGTCCTTTGGCTGCTATCTTCCATTTCACCTCCCTTTTCCCACATCAATCCTTAACGTTGCGCCCTTTTTGGCGCTTTCCAGTTGGCAAATGACCGTATCTGGGTGAGTCACTGCTTTCTTCTCGCTTCTCTATCTCCGTTTACTGCATCTATCATAACTGATATTTGTTTTTTTTGGTTATCTTTTATTTTTATTTTATTATTATTTTTATGCCAAAGAACCAATCAAACTGCACGATCGCAGTGAGTGGCCTGGGAGTTTGATAGACAAGAGAATAAAGTGATCTTGAGTACGTTTTTTTTTTTTGGTTTTACGTTAATGCTTCCTTCCTTTATTTCCTTTGATTCTTTTGATATTATCATTTATATTTTTTTAGTTTATAAATAGGAGCTAATAAAAAAATGTCCACCTTTGCCCTTTCTATTTATATTGACAAAAATGGTCACGAAGTCATTGCTATCCTCCATGGTGGTTATCAATACACAATTCATTGTATCCAAAATGCCGAGCCAAACGCGAACGCTGCTAGTATTTTGCCACCTACCACCATTCCTGCCTTTTCTGGCTCCGTACTTGCTTGGCCTCAATCCAACAACCCTTTACCCACAACCAACGGACATCCATCTCCTCCTGCCTTAACTGAAGGCATCGCTACTTCTGCCAATAATCCCGCCCCCAATAATATACCCATTTCTGCCACAACCAACTCCAATCCCTCCTCTGAGTTACAACTATTCGATTTCTTCAATCGTTTATTCTGCCGCTATTGCAGGGATTTCTACGATTATGTTCAGAACCACCCCAATAATGCGGGCAATTACAGGTCTCTATCTGGTCTTCGAGCCTCCTTACGAGTGTTAGTAGAAGTGTTAAATGAATTGGCGGAGTAAGTTTTATCCATTTGTTCATTATATTACACTTTTTTTATATTGTGGGATTTGCTATTCCCATTAGTACCTTTGACAACAAAGACAACAATTCGGCATAAGGAAATTTAACAGTAAACAAAGATGGGAAAAAAAACTAAGTGATTAAAAAAAGTACAAGAATGCAAATATAAAAAAAACAGCCCAACAATCAAGGTATTATAAGCCTACTTGCAACGTCGGTGCACGACATATGATTAAAAGTTGTAATGGAATAAAAAATAAACTTTTGAAACATATTCCTTTTAGTTTATTTTATTTTATTTTCTTTATTTTTTTTTATGTAATTATATCAAAAGCAATGAATAAAAAAAGGATTGAAGATTTAAAGGAATCAACAAAATATGAGAGCTAAGTGGGCCTGTTATATATATTTTCTTTATAGAGCTGCAGAGAGAGGATTGCAATTCCACTCTATTTAAATATATAAAGATTAGAATATTTGAAATCATGGCTCTTAACCAATGAATATGTTTTGAGCCATCAAGGTAAATATTTATAATATTAAGTATTTTTGCAGCGTAAAAATAAACTCAATAATTACTAAACAACTTTAACTTAAACTTCTCCTTTTACTATATTTGAAGTTAAAGTTAAGATTAAGTCTTAATCACTTGAGTATAATTTATTTTAATTTAGTTTTGTTTTTAGTCGAGTGAATTAAGAATTAATTTAAGAAAATGATATGAGATTAAATTAATTAATATTTTTTTATTTTTAAATTAAATTAAAGTTCAATTGATTTGAATTTAGTTTTTGTTTTAGTTGAGTGAAGTTAATAATTAATTTAACCAAATAATATGGGATTAAATTAATTAAATTTTTGTGTTGAAATTGAAATTGAAGCTTAATGTAATCATATAAAATAAATCACTATAAGATTGATTTAATTTATTTATTTATTATTATTATTATTTTAATTAAATTTAGCGTGGGGTTAAGATTTAATTTGACCAAACAATATAAAATCAAATTAATTAAGATTTTTTGTTTTGAAATTAAAATTAATGTTTTATTTTAATTTAATGTTTGTTTTAGATGTGTTGAGTTAAGGATTAATTTAACCAAATAATTGAAGATTTAAGTTAATTAAGATTTGTTTATATATATAATTTTTTTTTTAAAAAAACAATTGCAGTTGAGGTTTAATTTAATCTTGGAAATTAATCAATATAAGGTTAATTTAATCTATGCCATTGATCTTTTACGCCCTAGATTCCAAAAGTAATTAAAGAGCTGATAAGATATATCTTTTGAGTTTTGCATAGCCTCCAATATATGAAACATTTGAGGGCTAAACTGTGGGTGGAAGAAGCTGGCTCCATCTTTAATATAAAAGGAGGTGTTTTCTCACAATTCCCAGTAAAATAATAATAATTTTGTGTCTTTTATGATGAGATATTCTGAATATTCAAAGTAAATTTAGAAAAAAAAGAAAATTTATAAAGAAATATATTCATTTGGGTTTAACCTGGCCAGTTATCCTTTTTATTATGTATTGATTATTTGACTTCATTAAGTTATTCACATATATATTCTTGATTTGTTTGTTTGATTTTTCACCATGACTTTAATTCTTGAGTGGGTTGATATTGAATATTGATGAGGATAAAATTATAGAATAAAGTTGAAATTCCCCAGAATTTCATCCCAAAAACTTAAATCATAAAGGATGGATTTAAGAAATAGACACCCACGCTAATTTTTTTTTTGGTTGAGTTTTTTTTTTATATTAATACATAAGATAACATAGAATAATGATACTGATACACTTGAAACACTCTTTTTTTTTTACTTTTGATGTTTGATATTTTTTTTATATATATTTTATATTTTTATATATTTTTTATAGATATTTGGTACTAAAATAAACTAAAATTCATGATATAAGAAAAAGAAGAATTATTATTAAAAAAAACATTGGTAATGTAAAGATTTGTTGTCAAACACATTCTTGAATTTGGCCTTCTTGGCTGTAAGCTCATTTCTTCTTTCTTCATTGAGATATTGATCTTGAAAATCTTCATTCCCATTAGAGTACTCCTGAATAAACCTTTCATTTCTATCATTACTTTCTGTCCAATCCTCTTTTTGTGTTGAGGTCTTATATTGCCTTGCCAAATGGGCCTGCAAGCTTGGGCATATCTTTTTATTCTGAGTAATCCAAAAATATTCCTTTTCTTCCTTAGTCTTCTTCTTCTTTTTGCTACTTTTATCTTTGATTTTATTTGATTCATTCTTCTTTGGGGTACTAATATCTTCCAACCACTTGACAGGTTGGTTTGCACATTCAAAGTTGTCCCTAAACTTATTTTCATTGTGATCCTCAAGGTTTGCATTTCTAAGAGGTTGCGAATTTGTATAACCTTCCCAAGGGTATTCTTCTTCAGTAAGTATAAATTTATGTTCATCTTCAGCTTCTTCTTGTATTTTCATTTGACAAAATAATCCTGCTTCATTCTCATATTCTGATCCAGAAAGATGTTTTTCTAAGATAATTGGTGAGTGTATTGTATTTTTTATGTATTCATTTGTGGCATTATTCCTGATAGATTTGAGCTTCTTGAATCTTGAATTAATTTCTTTTGCAATATAAAGGTTATTATAAGCTTCCCCAGAAGCTCTGTCTTCAGGGTGTAAGTGCTTTGGTTTATTTAATTCCTGTTGTATGTCAATTTGTCCAAATAGGTTTACTCCTTCTTTAAATTCATTCTTGAATGTTTTGAATTGCATATTTCTTTCTATACTGCATTCCATATCTTCTTTTCTCAAAGTATAACCATGTGCATCTATTTTTGAAGGTTGTTCTTCTGGACATAAAGGCATATTTTTTACTTGCTTTTGTTTATTTCTCCCTATGGGGTTTTCAATTACTCTTGTTAAGTCTAATTCTTCTCTAATAAGTCTTGGATCAATATTTTCCATATTAGATAATGATTTATTTTCTCCACTAATTCCTTCCATCATAATTCTGGGATCAATATTTTCAAAATTTGAGGGAAAAGAAGGTTGTGACTTCTCAAAATTATTAAATTGCTTTTTGTGAGTAGCTCCTGTCATAGGTACTTGATTAAATCTTAGTTATGGATCAATTAACTCTTGTGGAAGAGCTGATTCACTTTGATGAAAATTATGTTTATTAATTGTCTTACTTGCTCCTTCATTAGATGCTAAAATTTCTTGAGGATAAGTATTTTTATTATGGTGTGAATTTTCAATAGTATCTTTCAAAATTTCATTTAGACTTGCATATTCTTCAGGTTTTGGAATTACATCAACATTTTCCTCTTGAATTTTGAGGTGATTTTGAGTAGTAATGTCCTTCTTTTTGGAAATGTTATATTTGAGGGAAACTTCTTTAAATAAGTTGAGTGCTGATTTATCAATTTGAGAACTTAAACCTTTAGGTTCTGAGCTGACACTAACTATTGTTACAACTGGCTTGATGCTTGACTTCCAACTATTCTTAAATATTCCCTTTGAGAGGGACTTCAAAGCTTTAAGGGGTGAGATAAGCTGTGTTAATGTTTTTCTTTTGATGTCTTCAGTATTCTTGAAGTTATAGCTTTTGATGGCTTGAGATATTTGGCTACAAGTATTTCCATTTTCTTTTCTTGAGGCTAAAATTCCTGGAGAGTTTTCTTCTTTAAGCTTTAAATTGAAATATTCTGTATTAATTTGAGCTAATTCCTCATGAATTTTCACTTTGCTTTTGGAATCCTTCACTTCTTCACTATCAAGTACTTGATGAGAATTTTCCTCAAAATTTCCTTGTTTTTTGGGGCTTAATTCATTCTCTTTTGGTAATTCTTGCCAATATTCCAATTTAGAAACTGCACATGTTTCCATTCCTGCTGGTGGGTCTTCTCTCCATCCTACTTTCTGTGGTGAACAAATTGGTAAGCAAAGTATTCTTCCATCTGGCTCTATATAACTGAATATTTCCCCTTTTTGTTGAGAAAAGTCTAGTCTTATGTTATTATCTGCAAGGAATGGCCTTCCCAATACTGTGTGAACTGCTCCTCTTGCTACAAAAAGATGTATATTTCTTTCTTCCCCAGTGACTAAAGTGATTGGGGTAAATTCTGCTAATCCAACTATTAAGGTACAATGCCCACCAATTCCCCTTAAATTCATGTTGAGGCATCTTGTGGTAAGTCCTGCTTTGATTTCTGAATCTTCTGGTATTATATTCAATTCTGATCCTGTATCAACTAATGCCATTATTTCATGTCCTTCTTCTCCCAAATATACTTGCATAAATCCCAATGGACAGGTATAATGTAATTTTGGTTGTTCATAATTACCCAGATGATGATTTATGAGCTTGGTTTGAACTTCCTTTGTAACAATTGAGTTAATAGAGTTCTTCTCTTCTTCTGAAAGATTCTTTAATTGATTAAAAAACTTTGGTGACATGACTAAAATTTGCTCCAAGGTAAGATTTATTTTCTGATCCAATACCTTTTTGATAATTTGTGCCATAATCTCTTGAATATCTAATTTCTCCTCTTTTATGATTTTCCTTTCATTGACTTTCTTCATTGGTTTTTGAGTATTTTCAGTTTGATCACTTTTAGGTTCCTGTGGAAGTATTTCCTTTTCATTTTTCACCAATTGAGGCTTCTTATATTTAGTTGGAATAATTGTTTTCTCTTCTTCTTTTTGCTCATCTTCAATATAAGCTCCAGGTATATTTGGTCTTTTGTTTAATGGTGTTTTCACTTTTGAATGTGATCTTAAAGAATCTTGATTGGTATTTTCTACTCTTGAGTTTCTTTCTTTGGTATTTCTTAATCCATAATTATTTGAAAGTGGCTCATTGGCTGATGAAATAGTTGGTGGTTGCCAGCTTCCCCAGTTTTCAACTTTAGCTATAGCAGTTGCACTATCATCTTTCTTCAATTGTATTATGTTCATTGGACTAGGTTTGGGTAGTGCTTCTTTAGCTTCATTTTCTTTCATTTTCTTTGTGAGTTCTTCTAGGTCTTTTGCAAAGTCTTCAACTAACTTCTTTGGAGCTATTTTACCATCAGTTGGAACTCTTTGCCAATTGGGAAATAAAAACCACCTCCTTGTCTGCTGACCCATTTCTTATTTTGATCTTCAAAGAGGTAGTTGCATCTATTAACTGAATGTCCTTCCTCCAAACAATAATAGCATTTGAGATATGGTTTTGGTATTCTTTGTGCTGGTGTATAAGGAATATGCCTTTGTGAAAAGGGTGGTAAGCTATTTTTTGGGTACCTTGCTTGATTTTCCTGCTTGAATACCTGTCCTGTTTTATTTTGAGGTAGTACTGCTTCTGTCAAATCCTTAATTTGCTTAGTGAAGTCCTTTATTTCTTTCTTTTCTTCTTGATCCTGACTCCTGGGTCTTTGTTGTTCTTTAATTTTATTATTAAGCTCCTTCAGTTGATTTAAGGCATTTCCCATGGTGTCATCTTCAAATTGAACTTTCTTTGCTAGTGTCTTATGTATATGTGGCTGATTTAATTCATAATGGGAGGTTATGTCTCCAGCTCTGTCCCTTGATATAATCACAGTTTCTAGCTCTTGCTCTATGTAGCTCTTCAATACTTTCATTTCTGGTACAATATATCCACCATCCCTTGCTTGGATCATGACCTTATCTCTTCTCACCTCCTTAATTATGGAAGTCCTAATTTCTGGTGAAAGGCTTGCATAGAGTTCTTTCTTATGCTCAAATTCTCTTCTAATATATCAATATTTATACAGATAATTTGTGATCTTTTCATATTCTCCAATAAATCCCTTGTATTCAGCTAAGTTTCTAATTCCTCCTGCTCTTTTGGTATTATTGAAAAGCTTCTCCAAAGATTCTGGTCTATATCTTCTGTCTGGCCCTACTCTTCCCCATTCTGTAGTAAGTTCTTCTTTGAGTTTTGTCCAGTTCTTCTCTTCATAACCTTGCATTGCTTCAATTTTCTCCTTAACTTCTTCAGATGCTGACATAAAAATAACTTGTCTTGCTATATCTTCACCACTAGCTCCTTCAATTTCAGCTGCTGCTTCCACTCTTTTTATGAATTTTTCTACTTCATTACAATCAAAAACAAGATTATAATCTTTAGCTCTTATCTTAACAATAGGAGATGTTACCTTAGGAATTTCCTATTGTAATGGACTTGGATGGTTTGGTGTAGTTAAAAATACCTTCTTTGGGAGACTTTGAGTTCTTGGTTCTGTTACTGGAGTAGAGGTTGCTCTAGGACCAGGTGTAGGTGATATTGATGAGTCTTCAGGCCTAACATGCCTTGGTAATGTTTGTTCACTTGGACTGGCTCCAGGTTTGTAAGATGTTTGTTCCCTTCTTTTTCCTTTCTTTTTAATTTGTGTTAATAATAAATCTTGCATTTGCTTCATAAGACTTTGGATCTGTACTCTTTGATCTTCCTCTTCACTTTCTTCTGCATACTGTCCTTCTACAGTATCTTCAGGTAATGGTGGTAAGTCAGATGTTGATTGTTGATTCATTTCTACTTGATAAACTGATCCTTTAAATTATTTTGTACTTTGCTTGTTTTTCTTTGCTTCTTGAATTAACTTGAAGAAAAATCTCCTTAATTCTTCCTTTTCCTTCTGTTCTGTTCTTGGTGTTGCAATGAGTAAATCAATATCCTTGGGTGTTTGATTTTCTGGTGTTCCTTCTTTTACTGGATAATAAAAATTGTATGATTGATTTGAGGATTGTGATGGTGATGATGATTTGGAATGGGATTTGTTTCCAGATTCCAGATTATATGAGAGTGTTGATTGTTAATTCTTGATAATGATAATTATTTTTGTGAGTTATGTTGATTTGGGTTTCTTCTTTTATTGATGATTGACTGATTATTGAATGTTGAAGTTGAATTGGCCACTGTTGGGACACCAGATGTGGAACTCCTTTTAGTGTGGGATTCGATAAGGCAGTCCTTGAGGGGGAAATCACAGGTAAACAGTTTTGAATCGCTGAAATATTCCTGTAAACAAGGGTGTTAATGGTGTTTTAGCTGCCCCTCTGAATATACTAAACAATCTCCCTACAGAGCTCACAAATCAATATTTAATATTGTGGCTTTACAGCTAGAGAAGACTTTTCAGCAGTCTCTATCAGACCTATTCAATAATCAGATAAGTAACTTATAAGTTAAAACAGTATGAAATATAATTTTCAAATAATAATAGAAGATAATTTTAAGGGTAAGACCTTAATAGTATAAGAGCTTGATTTAATATAATAGTAATAATATATATTTTTTTAAGGGGTAAATTCAATTTGATGTTATATATGTTATAGTACTTAATGGTTTGAGAGGGTAATTGTTAATATAATATAATAATAAGACCTTTAATAATTTATTGGTAAGATATTGTTCAATATAGAGAGGATGTTTGTTAAATATATAAAAGATATAATATAATACAAGGGTAGGGTTTTTTATATATAATAATATATAGTTGTAAGGTTGGTTTTTTAATATGAAGATACAATAAGACTATTTTTTCTTTATAATGTAAAGGTTATGGTGATAAACTCAATATTATGAGTATTATTGATAGTATTATAATTATAAGACTAATAATTTAAACATAGGGTGGATTAATAATATTAAGTAGACCTTCTGTTAACTACTATTAATTAGAAATCACTATGAATTAAACTTATAAGTCTATAATACTTTAATAAAATAACTAGATTATCCTACTAGTAAGGGATGAATAGTTATTCTCCTTCTTGGTATATAACTAATTGGATTAATGGTTAAAAGAGGCAAAAATGAGGAAAAGAGGACCTCTATTTATATTCTTTGGGCCCTCCATAGAGGCACTCAAAGACAAGGGACTGTGAATTTTTTCCACTTCTTTTGGCTGGGATAATTTCTTTATAGTGGTGAGATACCATTTGTTTGGTTTTTTGCCCCAATTTATGTATGATTATGTAATCTGAGATGTTTTTGCTAGTGAGGAATTTTTTGAGATGGTGTCATTTGATCAAGATATTGCACCATTTCTGAAGCTTTATTTATATTTTACTCAAACTTTAATATTATTATGCACAGCCTTGAGGGTATTTAGCTGGTGAGTAATTTTGAGATGGTGTCATTTCTTCCAGGTATTGCACCATTTTTTTGGTTTGTTGCACAATTTTTGGTGGTATGAGATGATTTTGTACAGTTATTGCACCATAGGTCTGTGCATTGTTTGAACTGTAGGTGGAGAATGCTGTGTATTGTGGGGATTCTATTTGTCCTGTATGAGTATCTTCTTTTCTTTATCTAACTTAATTCTTCTTTTAATTTATATTTACTGGCTTATCAGGTGGCTGTGCTTGTGTTTCCACAGATATGCGGTGTAATTTAAGGTTTTTGATGGATTTTCCTTGCATAAATTGATTTCTTTCTCTTTCTTTCTGTCTTGTGACTGTTGATTCATACAGTTTTAATTTATTCCTTATTGAAATGTCCTCAGTTTAATAACCGCATTTCTGAGTAATCCAATGGTTGAGCAGAGCTTGGGTAACTTGAGTGTTACACTACCTCTTTCACTGGTAACTTTAACATTCTTGCTAGTTTGTCTTTTTCTTTTCCTTATTTTATTGTTATTCTTGTAATCAAATGGTCCATTCTTCCAGGATTTGATTATGGGATTATACATTTTGATGAATTTAAATCCATTTTATTGCTGAATTCCTCTATTATAGTTGATTAATTATTGATTTTTCTTTGTTATTTCTTCAATTTATAGCCTTATAAATGAAATTTCACTTGAAACTGGGCCAATAAGGTATGGAATACCACAATGTGCCAGGGTAGCCACCCAAAAGTCCAGAGAAAGATCTTGATCTTCTTGATTTCATTCCCCCTCTTCTGCAGGGTGCTGCTCCTTCCATTGGTGGTACTCTGTCTAAATTTTCACTCAATTGATGAACTGATGATGTGCGTTCATGAGGAACCCTTTCTATAGGAGTGAGAACAGCTGGATTTCTTTGAGATATAGTCTTCTTGGCTGGAGGGCTATTCTGAGCTGTAATTATTGAAAAAATTGAAAATAAAAAGTTGATGATACTTGGGAATAAGGAATCAAAGCTTGGCCAAATCAATAATCCATAGAATCTTGATGATCTTGAGGAATCAATCAACAGTCTTGAGGTAAAATCAAATTCAATCAATCAATCAATCAATCAATCAATTCAGTCAATATTAACAATCAATCAAATATCAATAACTTCTGAAGAATTCAACAATCAATCAATTAATCAATCAATAAATCAATAAATCAATAAATCAATCAATCAATAATTCAATGTCAAGAACCAATAAAATATTAATAAGTCTTGAAGAATTCAACAATAAATCAATCAATAAATAAATAAATAAATGTCTTCAATATAAAATCAAATCTTGAGGAATCAATAAGACAAATCAATATCTTCAGGAATCAATTCAATATATTTATGAGTTGAGTCAATCAATAATTAAAATCAATTCTTGAAGATTAGTCAGTTATCTTGAGGATCCAAAATCAGTTAATCAATCTAATCCAAAACCAAATAAAACTCCTGAATCGCTGAATCCATAAACCAATAAATCCCAACCAATCAGCTAACCAATTAATAAAATTCCTGATAAGACCTGAATAAGCAAACCAAAAAAGAGAAATTTGATTTGAGGTAAAATTTAGAAGGAAATGAGATGTTCAGCAATAATTAAGAAATGAAAAGAATCAATTTTCATATGAATATAATGAATGAGATGAAAATTGATGAGAGAAAAAGTCATAATCATAACCATGAAAAAATCATAAAATCATAAAGAGGTCATAATTGATGAATGAGAGAAATGAAGTTAAATGAATGAAAAGAAAGAATCAAACATTGTTTAATTAATTTAATGTCACAGGGGCTCTTCTAAGTGAAGAGTGCTTGGAACACAGTATACTGGGACTCACTGCAGAGGGCTCAAAGGAAAAGAAGGGAAAAAACACTTAAAATTGTAATGAGAGTAATGATTTCTAAGAAATACCAATATAAGAAAAGCAGCAACAAGAATAAGAAGTAGAAGATCCAAACACAAACAAGTCCAAGTCTACTGTTTCAACCTTTCAGAAGGAAAGAGGAGGTTTAATAAGGATATGGCCACCACACCTCATAGTGAACAGGTGAGAGGAAAATGCAAAGACTAACTTAATACCAATAATTATAATACCCAAAAATAAGAGTAATAATAATTACAAAATAATAAATCAAATAAATTAATTAACTGGGGAAAAGTCCCCAGGGGAGAGAAAGAGGGGCTGGTATATGTGAGAATCACCAGCCCTGATCCAAACAGGGAGTTTTCATGAGAGGGATTGATGATTGAATTGAGTCTGGCCAATACAGGTCCTGTACAAACTGTACAGGATCTGTACAGGAGGAGTGGTAGTGTTGGGGTATCAAAAAGTTTCAGGATGGTGTATCCAAACTGTATTGGGTAATTCCAACCTGTACAAGTATTGACAGGCTTTATTGATTCACCAGACTGTATGCATGTTTCAGCAAGGAATATTGCTGAAACTGATTTTGGATACACACAGTGGATTTCTGATTTGAGGTGTTTTAGTGGCTGAAATATTGAATACCCTTATTCCTGACTAGTGGTTGTTACATTTTGATACTTCCTCTTGTGAGGGGTCAAAACACTTTTTGAAGGAAATGGTATATGTCTTTACTTCAGTAAATGAATTTGAAATATCATCAAGGACCTTCTTATTATCTTTTTTGATAATACTTATGGGGTTTTTTATTCTTGTTCCAGTTTTTTAAATAATATTCAATTTAGAATATTTGTCTTTCAATTCTTTTATAATGATAGATTGTTAATTTATCTTATTTTGAAATTAACTGTCATTTTTTGAAGTTTCAATTTCTCTTAAAACTTTCTCAAAACACATAGCTATTTCATTGATTTGGCTCAAACTTAGATTATTTGTTTTAAGATTGTTACAACTTGCTGAATTTTCATCATAAATATGACTTTTTACATCATTTATAGCTGTATAAAAGTTTTGAATGCCATCCAGAATGTCAGAAATCATTTCTGATATTTTAATATGGCTTCCTTCTTTTTTAGTTATTCCATCATTGTTCTGGCAATCAGAAACACATTTTCCATGGCATCCTGTTGAATCTTTGGGATTCTGTAGCCCTGGGTGTATGGCTTTGTGGCTGGTGCTTTGTGGTTGCCCTTTTGGCTGCTTTTTCACGTTGGAACTGCTGCTTCTGGCTACTGGAACTGGTTTTTGCACCTGTTTTTGTGGTGGAGGGTTGTTTTTCCTCCATTTTTCTGTTAAAAGCATCAAATTTTTCTTTTCCATCCATTTATTCCATCCATTGAGTAACTTTAAATTGTTGTGATGGCCCAGAAATTTTCTCACATTCAGGTAAGAATTCTTACAGTTTTTACACATATCTGCAAGGATCTGGTACTCTCTGTGATGCAAGGCATTTTTTTAGCATTTTGGCTGGGTTTTTATATGTTACATGAGGCTTCTTGTGGCAGTTTCAGCTCTGTTTCAAGTTAAAACAGTGCTATCATCTTCAGAATTTAAGAATTTGTAAGTTTGCGCTTCATTTACTTACCCTTGTCCTTGGGTAACTGATTGGCTTCTTCCATGATCACATAAATAAACTTTTTGGGAGCTGCTTAAAACATTATAGCTTTTTCCTGATCTGTTTAAAGGCATAATTATTATTAAAAACCTCAAAATGTTTTTTTATGTCAAAACAATTACTATTGGCCAAATTCTTTGCCTTTTTGTGTGTAATTATTATTTTCAAATTGACAAATTCAGAGGAAATTGGCACTGTTTGAATATTCTGAATTATAATAACAGTGGTGTTATGGTCAGAATCAGCAGTGCTGGAAGAAATAATACTAGTAGCTTTTGTGGCTGTTTCAATGTTGTCTTTTCTTACCACATTGTTAGACACTAAATATAAAATGAAAAAGAAATTAATTGAGTAAAAAAAGGTTTTTTCAAAAGAGAAAGGAAAAAAATGGAGCCTCACTTACAAAAAGAAAAGTATCAATTTTTATTATTTTATTGACTTATAAGTATCTTTTATGTATTTTTAAATTTGACAATGTTAGAAAAAAGGTTATAAATATGAAGAAAAGCTATATCACAGGCAAAATATCACAGCTGGGACCTTAAATTTAAGCTGTGGATATGAAACTTTGATTAAACATCAAGTACTTTTCCTGTCCTACAAATTTGTATAAGGTACAATTTAATTCAAAAATAGTTAAAATTTGAAATTTTTAAGAGAAAACACAAAAAAATTATTTTTTTTAGCTTTTTTAGTATAAAAAAATAATATCACAAGAATTTATTGTTCTACCAACAATATGAATTCATGCAAAAATACTGTACAAGAGATATTTAAGGCTACAAAAGGAATTTCTTCAAGAGAAATTTCAATTGGAATTAATTGAGAAAAGGACTGTGAAAAATTAATACAATAAAAGAGTCTTTAAAAAATACTTACAAATAAAACACACCCAAAATGGACCAGAGTGAATTTGAAAACAAAGTGACAAAGTTAACAGTGATGAAAGATGCTTTAGTGCACTTTTGGGGTGGTTCAAGGGCAAAAATGATCAAAAGAGTTACAAAAAATGAGTATAATTACTTCTTTACGTGGTTAAAAAGGTTTAGTATGATATAAAAGTTTTGTTTGGAATCTTTTATTGATTGGTTTAATGGTCTTTAAGCTGATTATAAAAGTAAACAATTCTAACATGAAGAGAAAAGTGGGTCAAAGAAGACCTCATCTTATAGAAACCAATTTTCTTACTCCTAAAGTAAAATCTACTCTTTTAAGTCTTTAGAAACACTCTTAGAACATAAAAGCCACTTATGTAATCATGGAACCCTGGTTTTGGCAATTTTGTGCTATTTTCAGCCATTTTAGACCCTTAAATCAGCCATTGCTATAGTAATACCTGGTTTCAAGCCTTGAAAATGTATCAGAATGTGTGCAAAAGGGGTAAAAGCCATTTAAAACTGCTTTTACCAAGACGTTTTTAGCTTAGGGGTAGTTTTACCCTCTTGTAAACAGTTAAAACTGCCTTGGTTGGTATCAAAACCTCCTCATCAATTGAGTCACAGACCCTGTGACTCAATGCCAGGCCAAGAGTGATGAACGTTTTTATGAATTTTGGCATCCCATGCTAGTCAGAAAGGAATTTAAGGGAGTCTGGCACCCTTGGAGCCAAGATTCCTTTTCCTCCCAGAATTAATCTTTCCAATTTATTTTTTCTTTATTCCTCATCATGTAGTATACTTTTGATTTACATATGTAATTCATTTGAGTTTTCAGAGTACACAACTTTGATAATTGATACGTCATATGTAAATCAAAGTTTACTTATGTAATACATGTGCACATTTTAACATTTCCATTGAAAATACTTCAATTCCTCATAACTTCTAAGCTACACACCACACCTCAATTTTCACACAAAAACTGATGGTTAACACCACATGTGGTGTGAATTAAGTCAAGGCTTTGAGGATTTCCACATTTTCATACATAAAATATCAAAAATTCAATTTAAGCTTATTTAGAGTTGAGTTGCAGAATTTTCACCCAGAGGTGACCCCACCTTTTTTTATGAGCAATCCAATGGTGAAATAATTTTCATAAGTTTATCTATTGGAAAAGAAGTTATAATAATTATTATTCAACTTTTTTCCAAAAATGTTTTAATTTTGATATTTTTGTTGAAAATTTATTTTTACTCCATTTTTCAAGTATAATTGTATTTTCACAATTCCAAATTTAAATGTAATTTTAATTATATATTATAATAAAATTTTTAATTTTGTATATAAATTTTATATTTATATATTAATTTTTGTTTTTAGAATATAAACAAATTTATTTATTTATAATTTCAAAATAGTTTTGTTATTTGTGGTCTTGTGGGCATATAAAAATATCTCTAAGGCTCACAGGATATAAAACTTTGATTAAGAATGATGTACCTTTCCTAAAATTAAGATTTTTATAAGGTAAAGTTTGATTAAAAATAGTGAATTTTAATAGCTTGAAGAGAAAAAATTCCAGAATTACTTTTTTTGCTTGGTTAGTATAAAAAACGTTATTATAAATACTTATTGTTTTACCAGCAATAAAAATCTTTCTAAGAACATTTTACAAGAAATATTTATGGCTACAAAGGAAATGTCTTTAAGAGAAATTACAATTAGAATTACTTGTAAAGAGGATTGTGGGAAAGTCATATGAGAATACAGTCATTAAGAAGGAAATCAAAGAGCAAACACTCCAAAAAGTGAGAAGAGTGAATTTGGAAACAAAGTGACAAAGCTAACAATGATGAAAGAGGCTTTAATTCACTTTGCAGGTGGCTAAAGCATAAAAATTATTATAATGATTTTTTAATGGGTTAAAAGGCTTAAAATTATTTAAAAGAGTTGTTGGAATCTTTTTTTATTGGTTTAACAGGGTTTATACTAATTATACAAGGAAAATATTCTAACATGAAGAGAAAAGTGTGGTAAAGAAGGCATTCATTTTTAGTCACAAACTCTCTTACTCCAAAGGTAAGATTTACTCTAATCAGTCATGAAAAAAAATGACAACAGAAAAGTCAATTATGGCATCATTGAGCCCTGGTGTGGACCAAAAAGGCACTTGTTCTAGCCATGTCAGTCCCTTGAACAAGCCATTTATATAGTAATACTTGGTTAATAGCTTCAGAACCTTCAGAGTGTGTGTAACAAAGCTTGAAAACAGCTAAAACTGTTTTTACTAAGTTTTTTTTAGCTTAAGGGTAGTTTTAACCTCTTGGAAGCAGTTAAAACTTCCCTAGTTGGTATCAAACCCTCATCATTAATTGAGTCATAGATTGTGTGACTCAATTCCAGGCCTAAGGGGATGAATATCTGCATGAATTTTGACATCCCATGCCTGTCAGACAGGAATTTGAGGGATTCTGGCACCCTTGGAGCCAAGATTCTCTTTCCCCCTTAGAATTACCCTTTCCAATTCATTTTTTCTTTAATTGCTCATCATGTATTGTACTTAAGGTTTATATATGTAATTAATTGAATATTTGACATACACAAATGTAATTATTGATTACACATATGTAAACTCAAGTTCACCTATGTAATACACATGCTTATTTTTACATTTCAATTGAATAAACGTCAATTCCTCATAGCTTCTGAGCTTCAAACCACACCTCAATTTTAACACAAATCAATGGTTAACACCATATATGGTGTGAATAAAATCCAAATTATGAGGATTTTCAGATTTTCAAACAGAAAATACGGTTTATATATGTAATTAAATTGAATATTTGACATACACAAATGTAATTATTGATTACACATACGTAAACTCAAGTTCACCTATGTAATACACATGCTTATTTTTACATTTCAATTGAATAAACGTCAATTCCTCATAGCTTCTGGGCTTCAAACCACACCTCAATTTTAACAAAAATCAATGGTTAACACCATATATGGTGTGAATAAAATCCAAATTATGAGGATTTTCAGATTTTCAAACAGAAAATACTCAAATCTTAATTTTAGCTTATTTTAGAGTTGAGTTACAGAATTTTCACCCAGTGGTGACCCCACATGATTTTTTATGAGGAATCCAATTGTGAAGTAATTTTCATATTTCCATTTATTGGAAAAACATATATATATAAATTTATCAAATTTCTTCCAAAAAAACTTTCATTTTAATATTGTTGATGAAAACTTATTATTACATTATTATTTTATGCAAATATATATATTTACACTTGTAAATTTTGATATTAATTTATTTTCAAATCTTTATCATAAATTCTATATCTATATTCAATTCTTGTTTTATATCTCAAAATAAAATTTTTATTTTTAATAATTAGACAATTACATTTTTGTTCTCTTTTTGGTATAGGAACATACCTCTAAGGCTCCCAGTTTACAAGAGGGTAAAACACCCCATAAATTGAATAAAAATTCATAATAATTGTCATAAATTTTTCCAACATCTATTACACACATTCTGATGTGTTTTGAAGCCTATAAACAAGGTATTACTATAGCAATGGCTGCCTTAAGAGGCTAAACTGGCTAAAACCAGCCCTTCTTTGGTTCAAACCACAGTCCAATTATTCCAGAATTGGCTTTTATGTTGTCAGTGCATTTCCCATTACTGATTTGAGGAAATCTTAATTTTTTAGGAAGAGAATTGGTGTCTATAAAATAATGCCTTCTTTGTGCCAATTTTCTCTCCTTGTGAGAATTCTTTCCTTTTATAGTTAGTCTAAGAAATTTGAAAACATCAATCAAAGATTCCAACTGCCACTATTAGAGAATTTTGAACCTTTTCATATTTTAAAAGTCACTATGAGAATTGTTTGTAACTCTTATAATGATTTTTACCTTTGAGCCACCTCAAAAGTAAATCAAAGCATCTTTAATCACTTTTAGCTTTGTCACTTTGTTTCCAAATTTGGCCTGGTCACTTTTGGCCATTTTTTCCCTTTAATGTTTTTCTTTGAGAATATTCTCTTATATTAGTTGCTTTCAGCTCTTTTCTAAATCAATTTAAATTGAAATTTCTTTTGTAGCCTTAAATAGCTCTTGTAGAGAATTTTTGGATAAATATTTATTTCTTGTAAACAATAAATATCCATAATATTATTGTTTTACAATAAAGAAATTTATAAAAATAGCTTTGGTGTGATTTTCTCTTAAGACTTTTAAAATTACTATTTTTTCTTGATTTTAGCTTAAACAAATTTTTGAGGACACAAAAATTATTTGATTTTTGATTAAATTTTATTATCCACACCTTACACTTGAGCTAATGTCTAATATTTAGATAGGAGATTTCAAGCTTGTTAGGTCCCACATTACTTATTATTCAATACTCTTGAAAGATATAAAAACAAAAAATCTAGCTTTTTTGGCTGAAAGAATATATATTTTCAACTTGGTCACCTCAAATACAATTTAAGCTCAACAGCTTCTCAAAACTCAGGATATAAGTTTTTTCTCAAAACTGCACTAACCACAAGTCTCTATTCTCAAAATCAATTCTTTCAACCTCTCTCATTAACTTAGTTTTAGCTTACCTCAGTCCTCATTCAAGAAATAACATGAAAATAATCATTTGTAAATTTTCAAATTCTAAACTCATTTAAATAAGACTCATAAGCCTTTTTTCCGGATTTTTAAGTGTTTTGAATACCATTGATATCTAACTTTCTCACTATACCATATATCTCATGCTAAAATACCCAATAAATATTTTGCACTAGATTTAGTTAGATTTAGTTTCACTATTCAAGTAGAATCTATCATTTATTCATTCATTATAGCTATCAGATCTTTGTTTTCTTATGGTATGATTACAGAAAAACCCACATGAGACTAATCTGAATATACTTTGTGAGAAACCTGAATAAATAGAGAGGCAAATATTTTCAAAGATGATTTCAGCTGTAAAAAAATAAAAGATACAATCATAATCAGAATATTTTTTTTCCAATTATTAAGATTCAAACATCTTTTCAGTAGAATATTATTACTCAAACCTATTAGCTTAACCTCTCGAAAATAGCTTTTACGAAACCGTGATTATGCTTCAAAACAAATATTTGAGCTCAGAAACTATCAAATAATAAAATATAGAAGAAATAAAGAAGAAAATAACACTAAACATTTTTCTTTTTAGCTTCTAGCGCTTGAACATTACTTGAACAAAAATATTTGATTGATGAGTTAATAGAAAATTGGAATTTTTATCTGCAGACTATGTGGTTTTAGTAAAAAGCTTCATGGAGAAGAATGCCAAGTTCATTTTCCAGAAATAAAAAAATTCAAAACTTCAAGAAATAATTTCTTTATTCATGTAAAGCTGATATTATTTAAGTGAGTTTTTTTGAGGTGAGTTGTATTGTTGAAAATTATATATATGTTTAAAGGAGATAGTGCATATTTGGTACCCAAAAAGTGATGGCTTTCATACCTTCAATTTCAGGGGAAAATAGGTATGGTAGTCCTAAAACTCCCAAGACTCAATGTGGTATTTGAGTAAAAAAATAAAAAATTCATAATGTGGGATTCTGAATCTTTGAGATGGCCTAGTATTTAATTATGAAAAGATTCAATATTTTAGTTTATAGCTCTCAATTTCTGTTTGAAAATCGACGTTTTTTAGCTTTAAACTAATTAGGAGCTAAAGTATATTCAACTGAATTATGAAAATATTTTAGACAAATAATATTCAATTTTCATACAAGATGTGATATTTTACAATTCTTTTGTCAATTAAATCCTTACTAAAAGGGTACCAGACTACCCTGCGCTCCTTCAATGTAGGTATCAAGTGTCTAAACCTGTAAAAAATCTCAAGAAAATATGACTTGGCCTGGATAAGGTCTCTTACTAAATTTGATTAAGAGGTTCCATACCAAGAAGTGCGTCTGGAGTGGCTGCTAGGGGTGAAAAATTATGCTTTAGGAACAGATTCATCTTCTTTTATGAATGCCTACACATTATGATGTGTTTTCAATTTTTACAACCAAGAATTTCTCTCACAAAAACTAGTTGGAGAAGACCGAGCTACCACAAATAAAAACTTTCCCAAGTAAAAACATACTTGAATTATGAAATATATTTTTTAATTAATGAGATATTATTCCAATTTAATTTCTTGACCTTTCCTACTTTTTTGAATTATTTTTAGCTAACAGAGAATGTATTCCTTTCTCCATATTTTTCTTTGAGTGTAACCTTTTTTTATATTAATTTTTACTATGATTAAAAGAATCAATAGAAATATCTTATGCAACACTTTCAAATAATTAACATACCTTCAAAGGTTTGAGTGAGCTATAATATTTTCCTAAACTCTTATTATAATTTTCAATTTTTAGCCACCCCAAAAGAGATAAAGCATCTTTTTTTCTATAAAGCCTATCATTTAGTCTATGTATTTACTCTGGCCATTTTTGGTAATTTTTTTTTCTTTGGATATCATTTTCACATATTTTATTCTCACATTGAATTCTTTATTCCCTTCTCTCAAATTATAAAAAAGGGATTATTGTGATAAATACCTCCAGAAATGAATATTTATTGTAGAGATTTTGGTCAAATTTTTCTTTTCACTAAAGCCATAATTTCAGATAGTATCAATTTTATAGTAATAAGTCTGAAAAGCAATTTTTAAGGGATTTTTTCTCAAGAATTATGGACATTAATTTTGATTATTAATTTTCAACTTTATTATAGCTTAATTTTTCATATCCACAAATTGAAAATATTCTATTGTATGATCTACGTTATGAATATCTATCAAATTTATTAGCACAAGAATAACGTTGGCTTTGGAAATGATATTATATTTACAAATAGTTTTTCTTTAGCTATTACCCCTATATTTCTGCTATTCCTATCAATATTACTAAGCTACAGAGAAGGGATACTAATCTTTCAAATGAAATTATGGCACGAGACATCTTCCTAGAACGGGAATTTGATCATCATTAAATTTTGAAATTTACTTCATTATATAATTTGGAAAGATGAAGAAGAGAAGACCTCTTATTATAAAATGAAGCCTTCCATATATCTCCCCCAAAGAAAGACTTCTAAAGTTAATATTTTTAGATTTTTCAGAGGTTTTTTACTTCATTATCATGTGAAAATTTAATGTTTTTTTGAGTTTTTCTAAATCATCCAGTAATTTCGTGCATGAAGCTTGAATCAATGTGGATTATTCCCAAAGAAATTCTTTTGTTTCTGACTAATTCCTCACATCATTGGTGACCATTAATTTAGTGTGTTTTCAATTAAGATTTTAATTTATAGTTTAAATAGATTATAAATAACTATATTGTCTTTTGATCCTCAGAATATTCATCATGGAACTTTATTCTATATTTTTCCATTAATAATGTGTGTTTAATTGACAAATCTTCATATGTAAAACAGTTCTTCTGTTTTTTTTTCTTTTCTCATTTTTAGATTTTATTGGAAAACTTCATATTCCCTGTGTCATAAATTCAATAATTGAGTTCTCACTGTGACTGTGAATCTCTAAATATTTGATAACTCAAACTAATTTTGATCATAATTTACTTTGTGAGAAATTTAAATATATAATATCTGAAAATACTGACCTACTGTGTATAATAAGTTTTCAAAATATATATTTATGTATCTATGGTATATATGAGTCTTAATTCCTTGAGGTCTTGTATTTTAGGAAATAATTTTTATTTCTGTGTATAGTACATGTTAATTCTAATGGTGAGCCATGATTATTTATTTCCCTGGCTCCAATCCCTTCTTTTTTTATTTTAAGGCCCTGTCCCTATCCTCTGGGAACCTCAGGGATGGGGTAGGACATGCGGGCTCTTTTTTCTCCCATTTTTCTTCACCCCAAGTTCGTTTTTTTTATCCTTAAGTTTGTTTTCTTCATTCAAAAAAACCCAAGTTAAATTCTCACTCACTTCCTCATTTCATTCTTTTACCTCAATTTCTACTCAGCATTTGTCATTGTACTACTTGTACAATTTATTAATTCTTTTTTACAAAAAATACCATTTCCAAACTTTTCTTTTTAAAAGAAATTTATTTCGAAACATTCACTGTCATATTATTCATTCTAATAAGATGTTCTTAGAGCTTCCCTCACGTCCTTCAACACCCACTAATTGCAGCATGGCCGACTATTCCACCCAATTTTATGGAATTGAGCTTCCCCAAGAAAGCAAATGATATTGTGTATGGAAATAAGTTCGGACATTTGTGATCAATACGTCCGATTCTAAGTTAACAAATAACAAGGAAATCTTTTCAATAAGAATTTTAAAAGGGATTGTAGAAGGAGCACCAAAGGGATGATTCAACATTTGAGACTTCTGAACTGCCTGACAAAGGGAAGCAATAATCATTCTACAGATGAATTGCAAAATTTAATTAAGGATTTTTTAACAGGGAAGCAGACCAAAGGTGGTTTTTATTTCACTTAAATTTCTTTTGCCTAAGTTTTCAATATTGACCTTTGTATTTAGTTTTTTTAGTAGATTCTTTCTCCTGAATTATTGAAAACGGCCTTGGTCTTTTTTATGTGTGACAATGACCTCCTGCTTTCTGTTTCAAAATCTAACTCCGTTTGGAGCCTCCTGGAGCTCTGAATACAGTCGAGTTCCAGAATTACGGTCCTTAGAAATGCTTTGAAGTAAATTTGAGCCAACATCTATCGCTTTCATCAAGAATTAATCCATAAAATCCTGTCCAGAACAGGTCAAATCATATCATCTAGGACCAACGCTTGGACAATCCCTAATATATTGGCTTTCAATGGAGTAACAGGCTATTTCTTAGATGAAAATTCTCAACTTACCCCTCTCCTTCTAGGATTGACTTAAATCAAATATTTTTTATCCTTTTTTCTCATATAGTTTGATTTGAGATAATCCACCAATCATCCTGACAGGTGATCATTCAGGGCCATCACTAGCCAACACTTTTATGGGAATAGTTCGTCACCATGTGGTTAATGGAATTCCAGCGGGATTGAGAGCTGACAATTTTTAAGTCAATAATTGTACGGTACAGGTTCTTGAAGAAAATTTGAAAACCATTTGTGCAAAAAGAAAGAAAATTGGGTTTATGGCTCATACAATACACCTAGAAGCATGTGAAGGTCTCAAAGCTGTTGGTAATGGAACATCTTAAATTGAACATGAAGAAGCCAACCCCATGTTGATATCCAAAATTGTAGAGTTCCCCAATGGTGCCGATTTGAATTATAATTAAATAATCACAAGAATCGCTTCATTGGCTTGATACCTGTGACAAAGTCCACGAAGGCAAGAAAAGTTCATTTCACTGGTGAAGTTACTTTAAGATTAACAAAGCCCATGAGTTCGAAAAAGCCTTTTTTCCCATGTTTTCCCAAGGTGGAACTCAGCTTATTAGATTATTCAAAAAATAATCAGCCTAAAGGAATCCTATACCAATTTTGTATGCCCAAAAGAAGCAGTATCATTGCCTCTCTCCACTTGAATGCGAAAAGGCACATGTAATTGTTGAATTTCTCCAACCACTATATGAAGCAAAAATGAGTATCTGAAGATCAAATTATCCAAAAATCAATCAATAACTACCAGTTTATATATTGCTTATCAAAAGGATTAATCAGGTATGTCTTGGAAACTTTCATCAGCTGGTATTTGATAACTTTGGATGGTTCTGCTTTTAGGATTTCGACAAATATGATGTTTTACTGATTGATCCAGATGCAATTGCCATGATATCCAAAATTATAAAATATGTCAACATCTCAATTTCAAAGACCCCAGAAATCTGTGCCGCAATCCTGGCTCCACTAATCCAATTTAATTTTCTTACAAGACACAAGTCAACAATAGTTTGATTTGGAACTTCTTCAGAAAATCTAAAAGAGATTTCCAAAGAAGATTCCGTTTTTCTTCAAGGTTTGGGCCAATGAAGCTGATTTAATTGAGGATTTCACAGGTCTTTTTTAAAAACTCTACCCTTCCTGATCACAAGAGATCTGCAGCTTGGAAACCAAGATCAGAAATTTTTCAGATGAGCCTCCTGAGCCAAAGAAACCAACATATTACTGTTTGGGAAGTAATTAGGAAATACTTTTCCTACCTTTTCTGTGATGGCATGCGAATATTTGTCCATCACAGCTACTTTTTGCCCTTCTGAGGTAGTATTATTAGTTTGGAGGGAAATTATTACATACCAACAATCATCACTTTCAGAATCACATGTTGAACAGCTTGCACATGTAAAACTTTGGGCAACTATATTATGATAATTAAAAAAAATCATGTGGTTTTTTTCATTTTTCTTTTTCATATCATAGCCTCTCTGTCATATTGGTTATCTTGTTTCAAATTATTATATAGGTATCCCTTGAGGGAGATGCATTTTGAGCTGTGCCTGTTTCCTTTAGAAATCCCTTATTTATTTTCCTCTAAGCTATTTGCCCATTCCTTGAAGCCAAAATCCATATCCACATAAAATCATGCATGTATTGGAAACGGGGACCACCCTTAGCATAGTCATTTCATAATATTGTAGCTCTAAGCTTAAAGTTTTCCTGTGTAATTAGCTGTGCAATTTAATTTTGAACTTAAAATGTGAATAAGTATGTGTAATATATTTCTTAAGCTATAATACTGAATTATTATTTGTTTATTTTTCCGTATTATTTGAGCTGTAGATTGTAATTATTAATACAAATATATATATATGTATCATGGGAGATTCTTATACATACTGTTTTATGTTTCTTTTAATTTGAATCTGTTGTATGAATTGATGTACTCCCTATGTTTCCTGCCTCATCTTCAAGGATTATTTCTTTGGCTATGAATTCAAGCTGTGAATTTTTATGTGTAATAAACTTATCAAGCTGTAATTCTGAATTATTATTTCTGTACATTACGGTTTGATTCTAACTGGAGACTGGAATTATGAATAGAAATACTTATATAATGGGAGAATTATGTACATACTTTTTTTATGATTCTTGTACTTTTAATTTTCTGTATGCATTGAGGTAGCCGCGATATTTCCTGCCTAATTTCAAGGAATAGTTTCATTCTTTAGGAGAATTTAACCTACAAATAGAATACTTTTTAATTGAACTATTTAAAATATGAAGCTTTCATTTCAAATAATACTACTTTAGCATAAATAAAGTAAATTCACAACAAAATTTAATCAAATAAGTAACTAAATAAACAAATTAAGGAAAGGGTTGGTTTACAATTGCCTAGAAAGATTACCAAACAAGTACAATATGGAGTTATACTAGAGGAGTTCTTGGGGTCAATAAATATATGGATTTCATAATGAAACAGGAAACTTAAAAAAACTCAATTACTTCCAATCTTATAATTTATTAATAAGGTGCAAAATTTTATTCTCAAATATAAAAGTGTCATGTTTCAAAAACTATGGGGCATTTGAATTTGCTACACCATTTCAGAAATCCACTAGCCAGAAGACCCCAATAAAAAACCTTTCCCTTTCAAGGTTCCTAGTTCTTGGGAATCTCCGTGGAGAGCTCATATAAAACAAATATTCATTATCTCTCCCCCGTTTTTCCCCCTTCCTCAAGTTAATTTTATCTCATAGTGAAGACTAATTGATAAACTCTTTACTGGAAGGATGAAGTTGATGTAACTCATTGAGCGTTTTCTCACAAAATAAATTTTTCTGGGGATATCACATGCATTCCATGAAATCTCAAAGACACAGAGTCTTAAAACTTCTTACCAAATAATATATATCTAATATCTTGCTCTATAATCAAAAAATTCTTTAACCTATGAAATAAGGCAATTTTTAAGAATGAAATTACCTCAAATCAAGTACTTAAAGAAAAGAATATACCAAAATAGGGCTTTCAGTTTCACTATTGGCCCTGTTTATTATAGTTATTACTCCAATTATTTATTAATTCTGCTTAAAAAGAATTTTATTGGCTTGAAACAGAAGCTCATCAGGCTATCAAAATAAACTTCAATCTAGGATCAAAACACATAATGACTGTGTTTCAAAGTATAAATACTCATTCCAAATACCCTCAGTAAATACTGAACTTCCATTAGCACTATATAGCAAGAGCATGTGTAGTTTGATAATGAATTTTTGCCAGATTTATGCCTCAAAAAAACCAAAACAGGGGTTTTTAATCTCTAATTGTTTAGTTCATATCTAAATACAATTAGGGAAATATCTATCAAATGAATCCAACTTTAGTTTATTTGAAGAAAAATATAAAGATTCAAGTAAGGAAATATCCTCTTATTTGACCAAAACTGAGAGGTTCTTAAAAAGTGATTGTTTAATGCACCTTTCCTCATTATATAGTAGTCCCAGACACTCCTTTTTATTAATTTCATTACTTATTTTTAGTCATAATAATTATCTGTAATCAAATTATATGTTGAATTAATTTGTATTTACCTTTTTCCATCAAAGAAGCATTGAATCTGAAAGAATATGTTCTTTCCAATCTCACCCTGAGAGACATTACTAAGACTTGTGATTTATGATTAATTTGGAAGATGAAATAGAATATAGTTTGTAAATGGGCTTAAACACAGATTTATATTAAAATTGAAGAATAGAAGATTCATAATAGTTACAAGCCATTCTTACAAGCAAAGTTTTTTTGCTTTAGTAACTTGATGATTGGTTCTCTTTGATTTGTAATTTGGAATATTATGAATTATTAATATCAAAAAAGATATAGCTTTTGATATTTTATTGAGGTTTCTATATCTATCCTAAATCTTCCAGAATAACAAGACTTTTTCACAATTTCTCTTCTAAATGAAGAGGGCCTGTCACTAAGAAAACTGGGACTTGCTTGCAGAGGGCTCAGAATGTAAATAGAAAACACTCAAGTAGTTTGAATGGGATAATATTGCTAAAACAAAAATCAGAAACAATAATAAGCAGTAAGGAATCAAAGAGCCAACCACAAACAAGCTTAATTCCACTTCTCCAACCTGTCAGAGAGTGGTTAATAGGAATATGGCCAACACAACTCTACTGAACAGGTGAGGAAAGATTCAAAGACAGACTTGATACTTATAAAGAGGATATTCAAATAAAATAATAATAGATCATTTATTAAATAATAACCTCATTATATTAATTAACTTGGGAGAAGTCCCCAGAGGGAGGAAGAGGGGCTGGTATATGTGAGAATCCCCAAGCCCTGATCCAAAGAGTGAATTTCATTGGGAAGATTACTTTATTAAATTTATTTGGATGATTCAAGCCCTGTATGGATGTACAGGGTCTGTACAAGACGTGTGGTGAAGTTGGGTGATGATACAGCTCCAGGCTCATGAATCCAAAACTGTATTTGGTGAATCCAGCCTGTACAAGTGATGAAAGGCTTTATTGGTTAATCCAACTGTATGAGTGTTTCAAATGAAGCTTGCTGAAACTGAATATTCATACACAGCCATAATTTTCTGATTTGATGATTTTGAGTGGGTTTAAGGTTGAATACCCTTTACCCCTGATAGTGGCTTTAACAGTTAATACCCTTTACCCCTTATAGTGGTTTTGACAGTTAATAAACCTTACCCCTGATAGTGGCTGTGAAAGTGAATACCCTTTACTTTTGATAGTGGCTGTGACAGTGAATAATCTTTACCCCTGATAGTGGCTGTGACAGTATCCCCTTCTTGAAACTGGTGGGCTCCTAAGCAGCATAATTTATCACCACTCTTGAGAGTGTCATCCACCTTTCCCCAAAGTTTTTCAAAAATCTCCAATTTTCATTTTCTTTTACTCTTGATTGTTATCCTGAAAATATTCTATCTTCCCTCTTATTTTCATTCATTTCATTTATAAAATTTTCAACCCTTCATAATTATAAGTCTTTCTCCTTCTAATTAAATTTCTGTTTCTTCAGTCATTTATTGTCCAAATTCATCCTTCTTTAAATTTCTCTTGGGCAATTTCACCTGGGCTCTAGTAAAAAACAAGAGTGGCCTGGCACTCAGAAATCAGGGAGCTCACTTGGAATACTCCAAAAGATAAAAAAAATAAAATAAATGGATTGAATTTCTATAAGAAATATGCAAGTACAAAGACAAGATGCAATAGGAGAAATGTGAAGCCAATAGGTCAAAGAGCCAACCAAGTAAGTCCTTAATCACTGTTTATGTCTTCAATGTGGCTTGAACCAATGACATGTCCATTTTCCTTGACACAAGGCATCACCTTACCAACTGGGACAAATATCCTTTTCTTTTGTTTCCAACAAAAGCTACCTATAGGGGTAATTCTACTTTTCACTCTCCTCAGAAAAAAAAGATTATTATGCTGATATGGTATGGCATACCACATCCCCCTCTCCATTTAATGCTGTCCCCAGCATTCATTATCAAACTGAAGCTTAATGAAATTTTCCCTGTCTCTTCTTCCAAATTTTTATGTTGATCTTGATGGATTTTGGCAAGTATGCCATATTTTATGTTTTCAGCTTAAATATGTTGATATTGTCTGTTAATGGTTCTTTATATTGATTTTGAATCTTCCTGCTTTTATACCTGATTTAATGTCTGATTTTCTATTCTCCTTGCTTTATATCATAGAAAAATGAGATAAATGCTAATGAAACTATTGAATAACTGAGTATTTCCCACTACTCCCCCAAAACTTAACATCATAAGGAGTGATGAAAAGAAATAAGTACCACCCCTCATTTTTTTTTATAAGATTTTTTCTGATCCAATACCATGATTACTTCTTGAGGGCAATTTCCCTCTCCATTTGATAAATTCCTTCTGATTAACTATTTCCACCATACTTTTCCATAAAAAATAAATAAAAATAATTTGGTACAATTTAAGGCCTTGTCCAGGACCTCTGTTTTTTCCCTGAGACTATAATTGAAATAGAATATCTTTATGAAGCATTTTAAGGTCATACTAAGGACCTTCGATTGAATGATTAAAGTTTCTTGATAAAAAATAAGTAAATATAAGATGATTTGGAAAGTTTAAGGTCTTGTCTAGGACCTTTGTTGATAGATATAAAAAATGATTTGGACAGTTTAAGGTCTTGTCTAGGACCTTTTCTTGATTATTTTGTTGCTAGAATAGAAAAAGAAAACATTTGGACAGTTTAAGGTCTTGTCTAGGACCATGTTTGATAATTATTAAAGTACACTACAGCTACATTTATAAAATGACCAATAATCCAATATAAAAACCAAGTTTCCAAACCAGATCAGATAAAAAAATATTAAATAAATTGTGTATATTCAAATTACATATAAAGATATGCAATGAAATTAAAATAAAATAATTTCCATTAAATATTGATTTTATGGCTGAGGGTCCAACCCCTCTCCATTTTTTTTAATAAATAATAAACAAGTAGATAACACTAATTAAATATTGAATTTGATATAAATTAATATAAGTTTAGCCTTTTAAAGTCTTACTAAGGACTTATTATTTTATTTATGTATTTGTATAACTTTTATTAATTGATTTCACATGTAAATGCTACATTTGATGTAGCTTTACCGTTTTTGATATTTCTTTTGATGATGCTGTTGAGAATTCAATAAATTAATATTTAAATATATATATATCTATATTATATATATTTTTTATTTATTTAATTTCAATATGTATACTTTTACTGTATCCAATAAAGAAATGAATAATATTAAGGATATTACCACTAAATATCCATTGACAGGGAAAGAAAGAAAAGAAAGAGGTGCTAAATGACTGACTTGATAGTATCAGTATTCACTTAACAAAATGGAAAGAAAATAAAGATAAAACTGAATCAAAGTATATTAATCATCTGGGGCAAAAACCCCCAGGGTCAAAGAAAGCTGGTATATGTGAAACATTGAGAGCTTGACTCCTTCAGGCTGACAGCTTGTCTGTATTGAATCCTTGAGGCTGTATTGACTGCTTGATAAAGTGTATGCCTTGCCAAATTGGGAAATGAACTGGGTTGAATGAAATACTAGTCTTGATGAATCCAGACTGTATTGAATCAATGTGGTTGCCAAGGTGAATTGATGGAGCACTGACCCTTGGAAAATTGTTTTGGAACTTCCTCTTGAATATCCCTTGAGAATGAACTGCCAGTATTCCCTTGGAGGAATACTGTGAATGAGAATAACCAATGATTTCTTGATGGTATCATTGGTATTTGAGATTGACACTTGTCCTTGAGCCTTGATGAATCCTCTGGATGACATGATTCCTTGATGACCTGATGTAATGTTGAAATACCATTTGATATTGGCACCATTGGATTGCTGGTGACAAAAGATGAATAATGGTGTATAACACCATTTATACCCCTTTTGATAATTGGAGGGTGAGAATGGCCAAAGGTCTTTTGGGATGATACCAGGAGGATAAGAGTGAAAAATGGGTTTTAGTGGATTCAGAGGTGACAAAGTGGGTTTTGGATGTTTTGGCAAATTTTGGGTTTTTGGCCAAATACAGCTAATACATCTTTAAGACTTTATTTGCGCAAAATGCACAAAAGTGCACATTTTGTGCAAATCTGGAAATTAAGCCCCAAATGGCCTAATATGGCCATTTGGGCATATTTCCCATATTAAATGGGAAAATGGCCTAAAATGCGCAAATATGTATTTAAAGCTTAAAAAGCCAAATACAGGCTTTTGGGCTGTATTTTCCCTGTTGACTTAAAAATACAAAAGACTGCACAAAAGCAAAACCTGACCCGCAAAGGCCTGATGATGATGAAGGGGCCAGATTGGCCCCCAATGATGAAATGACCATAAAACACCAAATAAGATGAAATTGACAATTTGGCCAATGATTATGGATATGGCCAAATTTCCATAAAATACATATGGAACTGATATGCCATATTGAGGTCCAAGAGGGTGAACTGCCATGGTCCTGACAGTACCCCCCACCTTTAAATGGTGAGGTCCTGAGCACCAATACAAGGTGAAGCTTGTTGAGGCTATTGGAAAGAGTTTGAGACAGGGATAAGGAGGAGTTCTCTTGAGAAATAAGAATTTGATACTGATATTAAAATTTTGACATATGAAGCGGGACTTGCTTGATCTTCTTTTGAAATTGGCTTCATGATTGATGATGAATAAAATGATTGATGATGATTTTGACATAACATTTGATGTGATCAAAGAGAAATTTAAAATGAAAATAAAATAAAAATAAAATAAAAATAAAATAAAAATAAAATAAAAATAATATAAAAATAAAATAAAAATAAAATAAAAATAAAATAAAAATAAAATAAAAATAAAATAAAAATAAAATAAAAATAAAATAAAAATAAAATAAAAATAAAATAAAAATAAAATAAAAATAAAATAAAAATAAAATAAAAATAAAATAAAAATAAAATAAAAATAAAATAAAAATAAAATAAAAATAAAATAAAAATAAAATAAAAATAAAATAAAAATAAAATAAAAATAAAATAAAAATAAAATAAAAATAAAATAAAAATAAAATAAAAATAAAATAAAAATAAAATAAAAATAAAATAAAAATAAAATAAAAATAAAATAAAAATAAAATAAAAATAAAATAAAAATAAAATAAAAATAAAATAAAAATAAAATAAAAATAAAATAAAAATAAAATAAAAATAAAATAAAAATAAAATAAAAATAAAATAAAAATAAAATAAAAATAAAATAAAAATAAAATAAAAATAAAATAAAAATAAAATAAAAATAAAATAAAAATAAAATAAAAATAAAATAAAAATAAAATAAAAATAAAATAAAAATAAAATAAAAATAAAATAAAAATAAAATAAAAATAAAATAAAAATAAAATCAAAATAAAAGAATGAAAATAAAGAAATAAAAGAAATAAAGAGAAATGAATTGTGAGGAGGTTCCAATCCTGATCACTGATGTTGAAAAGTTATTTGAATTGGCCAAGGACCTGTCAAAGAATATTTGATGCCAGGTGCTCACAGAGTGGCCAAGGTGATGTTTTGAAAGATTGTAAACCCCTCAGGGAAGTGCACACCAGGAGAGGAACTTACCTTTGGTAATTACCACTCCCGCCAGTGCCATAAAAAGAAAATAAATTTTCTGAAGGAATGAATTGGAATTGGAAAGACTTGGAAAGAAACTGAGAAAAGGAATGGTCCATTTTCCCAAGTGATAATGGCCATTATTTTGTGATTGGTGTTGAAAGCTGGGCCAAAGATCTTTGTCCAAAAATTGCAGAGTGCTCACAGAGTGGCTAAGGTGATGCTTACAACAAAAAGGGTAGAAAAACTCTAAAGGTGCATACCAGGAGTGAGACTTACTTTTGGTAATTCCTCTCCCCACCAAGAACCATAAATGACCAAGCTCTTAAAAAATTGGGTCCTGGCTTGTCAGGATACAAAGAATGAAAATACTTGATAAATTCAGGACAATACTTGAGTTTTTCAGTTGGTTCCCAAGTGGATCTTCCTGGGTCTTGACTTAAACCTTTTCATTCCACCAAATACCATGATTTTCTTCTCTTGAGCTTTGATTCCAGTATTTGAGAGACTTCCCATCCCTCTTCTTATTCAATGATAATTGGAGGAGGAGGCTCTTGATGCCAATTTGGGATTGTTGATGTCTTGACTGGTTCCAAGCGGTAAATATGGAAAACTGGCTGAATGGACTTTCATTGAGATGGTAGTCATGAGTTCTAGCTTTCTTCAAAATTGGAAAAGGACCCAACCATCTTTCAGAAAGTTTTTTTGTGGGTCTAGTTGACTTGATCTTCTTGGAAGAAAGCCATACCATTTCACCAGGATTGAAAACAGGTGGACTTGCTCTACTTTTATCCGCATACCTCTCAAACCTGTTCATGGCAAATTCAAGTTCTCTCTTGAAATCTTGCTGTACTGATTGAATTTTTTTGATATTTTTCCAGCAGGATTATCTTGAGTAATTTGAGCTGAGTCAAAATGAGGATCTCTTCCATAAACAGTGAAAAACGGTGATTTTTTTGTTGAAGAGTGGTCAGAGTTATTGTAGGAAAATTCAGCCAGAGGGAGTCAGGTGTTCCAATCATCTTGATGATAGCTGACATACATCCAAAGGTACTGTTCTATTATCTGATTTACCCTCTCTGTCTTTCCATCAGTTTCTGGATGCAAGCAGTTGACAGATCTCTTTAAATCTTGAGCTTCTGACAAAGGTTGGTCCAAAAGGAAGAAAAAAAAATAGGACCTTTATTACTAACAATTCTTGAATGCAGGCCATGCTTTGAGAAAATATTCTTGATTAATAGATGAACCAAATCCAGTGAATTTATTGAAGACATTGTTGGAATAGGAACTGCCATTTTTGAGAATCTGTCCACTATGACAAGGATTGTGTCAAAAGAATTGGACAGTGGCAATTGAGTGATGAAATACATAGAAAGACAAATCCAAGGACCATTTGGAATTGGAAGAGGTTTGAGAAGTCCAAACTTCTTGTGATGAATATTTTTGTTTCTTGAACACTGTTGACAGGATGAGACATAGTTTTTAATAAATTGAGTCATTCCAGACCAGTGAAAATCCTGCTTGACAAGCTTGAGAGTCTTCTCTTGGCCATGGTGTCCAGCTAGAGGATAATCATGCCTCTTTTGAAGTATTCTGCATTGAATTGTGGGGTCATTTTGGAACCACCACCCAATCTTTGAAAAGGAGAAGTTGGGAAGAGAAATCAAGAGAATAATCTTGAACAGATTTACCTTTACCCAAATCCTAAAGAATACTTCTATATTGAGAATCTTGCCATAATGCCTTCTAAATTGAATAAATCAAATTTGAAAATGAATCCACCTTTACTGAAAAGAACTTTTAGGCTTGAATTTCCTCTTGCTTGATTATTTTTTTATAATTTTTTGGATTCTTTCTGATGAAATCTCCCCCCCTTTCTGGGTGAAAATTATCCCAACGTGACAATACATCAGGAGGAGTAGCCAAGTGGCCAGGGAGGTAAGTGATTGAGATATGGAATTCAGAGAGAAATTAGGCCCAGCAGGCTTGATGTCAAGTGAGAATCCTTGATGACATAAAATATTGAAGTGAAGAATGATTGGTGAGAACTTCAAAAGAAGAAGCAAGAGCAAGAAGAAAAGCTCTCCAGTGCTTGAGAGCCCAGACTATTCCAAGAAGTTCCTTGTCATTAATCTCATAGTTGAGCTCTTCTGGAAGAAGCTTGCAGCTATCAAATGCAATGGGATGTGTTCCTGAGTCAGTTAACTGACTCAGTACAGAACCCAAGGCATAATCATAAGCATCAGTCTCTACAATAGTGGGTAGAGAATGATTAAAGTGAGAAAGTATTGGAGCAATGGTGAAAGCCTCTTTGAGTTAATGAAACAGTCTAAGAGCTTCCTCATTGAGGGGAAAACAGAAATCTTTCTTGAGGAAACTTGTGAGTGAACTAATTTTCTTTAAATAATTCTTGATGAAATGGCTGTAAAAATTGGCAAAGCCAAGGAAAGATTGAAGAGCCTTGAGGTTTCTTGGAGGTGGCCAATTGAGAATTTGCTGGACTTTTTCTTGGTCCATCTTGAGGCCTTCAGAAGAAACAATATAACCTAATTACTGCACACTAGAAATATGAAACAGGAACTTGGAGGCCTTTGCAAAGAGGTTATTGGCTCTGAGTCTGGAAAGAACAGTGGACACATAAGTGACATGTTCTTCCTCAGATTTCAAAAATACCATAATGTCATCCAAATAAACCACAACATATATATCAAGAAGATCATAAAAAATATTATTGACAAGGTTTTGGAAAGAGGCAGGAGCATTGATGAGCCCAAATGGCATAACCAAATACTCATAACTGCCATATTCAGTTCTAACACATGTCAAATGTTCATCACCTTCCTTTATTCTGAGCAGGTTATATGCACCACCCAAATCAATCTTGGAGAAGATAGAAGACCCATTTAAAACAGTAAGAAGCTGATTCAAAGGAGCAACAGCATACTTTTTCTTCCTAGTAACATAATTTAGTTTGCAGTAATCAACACACAAATGGAGGCCACCATCTTTCTTTTTGACAAAAAGGACAGGTTCTCCTGTTGAAAAGGAGCTTGGCCAGATGAAACCTTTCTCTACATTCTGTGAAATGTAGGCCCTGAGTGTATCTTACTCTTGGTTTGATAAAGATTATATCACCCAACTGGAGTTAGAGACCCCTCCAGCTCAATATGATGATCACAGGTGCAGTGAGGAGGAAGTTACTCTGCTTTCACCTTGGAGAATACAACCAAATACTGGTGATAAGCAAAAGGAACAACCTTCATCATGGTTTCTATTGCTTCTGGCTCTTCCTCTTCATCCCGCAACTCCTCCAGGGAGTCATGATAAGATGATGGAGGAAGGTTCATATTCCCAAAGAAGAGATGAAGTGAAGATACAGAATTGTCTTCTCCCACATCTTGAATCTCTTTGGAGACTTCATCTCTAGAGGACAGTAATGATGTATGGGAGTTAAGGGAAGGAATATAGACAGAAGATGGGAATGATGGTGTTCTATAATCACCAACCAGAGCTGCACATGATTTGGAAGAATAAAAATCATTACTGAAAGAATTTAAAGGATCATAATAGTCCTTATGATCAGCATTAAAGGTTATCAGCGCTTGCCTCCAACAAACAGATGGATTAAAATTATTAAAAAAGTCAAAGCCCAATATGAGCTCTTCTCCCTTGAGAGTATCATTGACTAAAAAGTCCCATTCAAAGCTTGGGAAGGAAGGGGGCTCAACCATATATTTGGTGTCAGGTAGAGTCTATGTAGAAGTAGTAAATAGGCTATTTACAGCTTTAACTGTGACTGTGACACATGATAAAAGGTTTAAAATAAAGATATTGATTGAGAATAAGAATTTATAATAAGATTTAAAGGGCTTTACTATTATAAAATAGTGGTGGTGAGTGCTGTTGAAAGCCCTGGGTGCAGCTTTACCTGTTGGATGACAATAATAAAGACTACAATAACTAATATTAAAATTATACCTGGTTATTTTCCAAGAGAATGACTTTTTTTGACAGTTTTACTATGTAGTAATTTAAGAGCAGGATGTGGAAATCTTTTCTGGCTGTGAAAAGCCCTCCTTTTATTCTGAAATGGGGTGGAAAGGCTACTAGAACTTTCCACATAGAGGAGATCAAGATTTTTCACTCTCTGAGACAGGCTTGTGGTTTTCAAAAGACCTTTATAGCCTTTATTGGGCTCATATGTGGTTTTGAAACCACATCTGGGCAGTCTTTCCCAATACAGGGTGAAAATTTTCATCTGGGGACCACATAGCCTCCTTCTGACATGTATGACACATAGAATGCTGTACAGAAACTGTATGGGACCCCAGTATTGACTGACTTATGAGGTATTAAATTATAAACATGCTTCTTTGTCTGTTTGACACCTCATAATCATGGTTATGGGATATTATCCCATGGTAAGGCTGTATTGGCCAGAATGTGGGATTTTGACCATAAAACAGCCATAACTTTGTCAGTTCTTGAGATATCAACCTCAAAATTGGTTCAGTGTGTAGCCCTGTATGTGCTCTACAAAATGGTACCTTATTTGATATGGCTATCATTAACTATGGCAAAGTTATCTCATGTGCAAGATATTTTGTTCATATGTGTGTTTTTAGGCAAAAGCTGTATTGGGCTTGTTTGCCCGATACCTTTGGTTCTAGTTGAGATATGAGGGAATTGGTGACACCAGCAGATAGCCCTGATTGTGCTCTTTCCAAAAAGACCCCACTTTAGGTATCTCATATCAAAACTGTAGAAGTTAGATGAGAGGTGAATGTTTTTTCCACCCTCATTTGGCCTGAATTTGACCATAACTTCTGTAATACTGGTGCTAGCTCAGTTTGGCTGGTACCATTGGATAGCCCTGACTTAGAGCTTCATTTTGCATACCTATCTGATGGGGTTAAGCCTCTTACTCTGTATTTCAGATGAGAGGTGAAAATTAAGGTTTATGCTTAGCAACAACTTTGAGAAGGAATAACTTTGCCATTCTTTGTCCTATGATGATGGGACTTGTATATTTAGAAAAGGGGGAGTTTCCCCTTTCCTTTGATACCTTTTGAGCTAATTTGGCTCAGGTCCCTGTTTTGGTGGTATCTTGGCTATACCATTGGTTTATGTTATTTTGGCTGTCATGCTTGTGCTCTGGTTTTGAGTCACAGGCTGACATTTGGTATGGTGAGTCACAAATAAGGAAGGAGACTCAGAGAAGTCCAGGATGATAAGAGGAATCTTCCCTTGTACTTCTGAAATAGTCAAAGAATACATGTGAACAAACTGCTTTTCAATGAATGAGTTGGTAGCACTGGGTTAAATGAGAATACTGTAAAAAACATCAGAAGGAGAAGAAAAAACAAAGAATTTAAGAGAATTCTTAACACCAGTATTCATAATACACAATTGTTCTCTGGATTGAAAATAGTGAAGACCATTGAATACAACATGATCTTCACTCAGGCTTTTCCTGGTCTGGGAAATTTGCCTTACCATTGGGTAAGTTTGTTTTGAGGCCTTTTGAAACAGGACTCAAGACCATGCTTCCCACCACAATAGGTACATAAGCCCTCCCTGATTCTTCTTTCTTTTTCAGAATTTATCAATTCAAAATCTCTATTCAACAAAGAAGAATGGGGCTTGTCCCTCTTTTGACTTCAACTTCAATAATTTTTAGGATGAGAAGAATTTGGATTTGAGGCTTCAGGCTTCTTCTCATTTTGCCTCTCATGGTACCTGGTATCAATCTCAATGTTAATATCCATTAAGTATTGAAGAGAGTCAATTCTTGAAGGATGGGAGGCTAATTGATCCAAAATCCTGGGTGGCAATCCCTTCCTGAAATAATGGATGAGAGCTCTTTCACCCCAATCTCCAATTCTTGACACCAAACATCTGAAATAAGCAATGTATAATGATAAATGCCCACCTTCTTTCATTCTTAAGGAATCCAACTCTGCTTCAGCTTTCCTAACTTCATTTGGGTTCCCAAATAAAGTGAAGGGTTTAGATTCAAATAATTCCCAGTAATTGAGAAGGTAATTTGGATCTTGATTGGTGGGATTGGTGAGATAAGGCTCAATCCATTTTTAAGCCCTTCCAATGAGAAATGAAGTGGAATAAAGAGCTTACTTTCTGTCTTGAGAAAAATGTTCCGCATCATTATGAAAAATTAATTGACAAGACTGAATGAAACTTCTGACTTTGAAGGGTTGAGTCCCATCAAAGCATTCTGGTGCCTTCATAGATGGAGTCTTGAATTCTGGTGGTCTTGGTGCTTCAAAGTATGAAGCTGCTTGAATATTGGCCATAATCTGAGTAATTTGCTGCATAATGGCCAATAAAGATGGCTCAGAATGATGAGAGACCAGCTTATTAGACTGGGCTAGAGTTGGCTCTCCAGTACCTTGGGATTCCCCTACAGGATCAGGAACACCTTCAGTACCTTCAGACTCCTCCTCTTCACCATCTTCACCAGGACCTTTAAAAGTGGTTCTTGAGATTCCTGGAAAGCTGCCAACTACTCTTGACAATGATCTTGATCTTCTTGGCCCTCTTCCTTCCTTCCCCAATGGGCCTTCAGTTGAGGAACTGCTGGGGTGCCATCAAGAGGAGCTCTTGAAGTTGGAGTGAGAACAGCCCAAGATCTTTTCTGTCTTGCAGGAGGTGAGTGTTGAAAAGGCATGATTTCAGGAATAAAAATGAAATGAAATCAATAAAAATCAAAAAATTTGAAGATGAAAAGATAGAGGCAAATAAACAGGAAAGCTGAAGTCATAATCAAAACCAAAAACAATGAATCAAAGTGAAATCTTGAGGTAGATGAATCAATAAAATGTCAAAATGAAATCTTCAAGTCAATAGATCAATATTTCATATCAATCAAAATCAAAATCTTGCAAAACTCAGTCAATCAAATGAATTCTTGAGGCAAAAATCAATTTAATGTCAAAATTCTTGATTTAAAAAGATCAGCACAATAAATAAAATATTCAGGTCAATCAATTTTGTTGAAGTCAATATGAATTGTGTCAATTCAAGTGAGTTCTTCTTAAAAAAATCAAATTCTTAAAGAATTAATAAATATGAATCTTGATGTGAAGAATGTGTCTAAATAGATTTTTATGATCAATTTGAAAATCAGCTTTCAAGATTAAACCCTGAGCTATTAATTAAATGCATTTTATGATTTGGAATAAGATTTAAAAAGGGAAAAAAATAAAAAATGGGTCAGCTTTCAATTTTCAAAATGAAGAATTAATGAGAGAAAATTGAGAGGTGACAATGAATCATAAAGCTCATATAAATTAAAGAGTCATAATTTCAATGAAATGAGTGAATGAATTTATAAAAAAGAATGAACAGAATGAAAAGAAATTATCAGTTAATTAATATAATGTCACAGGGGCTCTAGTGGAAAACAAGAGTAGCCTGGCACTCAGAAATCAGGGAACTCACTTGGAAGACTCCAAAAGATAAAAGAAAATAAAATAAAAGAATTGAATTTCTCTAAGAAATATGCAAGTACAAAGATTAGATGCAATAAGAGAAATTTGAAGCCAAATGGCCAAAGATCCAACCAAGTAAGTCCTTAATCACTGTTTCAACCTTCCAAAATAAACAATGGAATTAGTAAGTATATTACCACCAAATATCCGTCAACAGGAAAAGAAAGAAAAGAAAGAGGTGCTAAATGACTGACTTTATAATATCAGTATTCACTTAACAGAAAAATAAAGATAAAATAAAATCAAATTATATTCATTAACTGGGGGAAAAAACCCAGGGTCAAAGAATGCTGGTATATGTGAAACATTGAGAGCTTGACTCATTCAGGCTGACAGCTTGTCTGTATTGACTGCTTGATGAAGTGTATACCTTGCCAAATTGGGAAATGAATTGGGTTTAATAAAATTCCCATGGTGTATGTATGAAATACAGGTCTTGATGAATCCAGACTGTATTGAATCAATGTGGTTGCCAAGGTGGATTTATGAGGCACTGACCCTTGGCAAATTGTTTTGGAACTGCCTCTTGAATATCCCTTGAGAATGAACTTCCAGTATTCCCTTGGAGGAATACTGTGCATGAGAATAACCAATGATTGCTTGATGGTATCATTGGTATTTGAGATTGACACTTGTCCTTGAGCCTTGATGAATCCTCTGGATGACAGGATTCCTTGATGACCTGATGGAATGTTAAAATAACCATTTTATATTGGCACCATTGAATTGCTGATTAAAAAAGATGCATAATGGTGTATAACACCATTTATGCCACTGTTGGTTATTGGAGGGTTAGAATGGCCAAAGGTCTTTTGGGATGATACCAGGAGGATAACAGTAAAAATGGAGTTTGGTGGTTTCAGAGGTGGAAAAGTGGTTTTTGGATGTTTTGGCCAATTTTGGGTTTTTGGCCAAATACAGCTAATACAGCTTTTAAACTTTATTTGCACAAAGTGCGCAAAAAAGCTGCAAAATGCGCAAAAGTGTGCATTTTTTGCAAATCTGGAAATTAAGCCCCAAATGGCCTAATATGGCCATTTGGGCATATTTCCCATATTACATGGGAAAATGGCCCAAAATGTGCAAATCTGTATTTAAAGCTCAAAAAGGAAAATACAGGATTTTGGGCTGTATTTTCCCTGTTGACTGGAAAATACAAAAGACTTCCCAAAAGAAAGTCCTGGCCAGGAAAATCCTGATGATGATGAAGGGACCAGATTGGCGCCCAATGATTAAATGACCATAAAAGTCCAAATAAGATGAAATGGCCAATTTGGCCAATGATTATGGATATTCCATATTGAGGTCCAAGAGGGTGAATTTCCATGGTTTTGACAGGCAAAATCCCCCAAAAAGATGCTGTAATTGTTTTCAGCTCAAAAATTGATGGAAGATGACTATGTTAATGTAACGTTTCTTAAATTGGCCATACCTTAATGGGTGGCCAAAGGTTGAGAATACTTGAAATTATGAACTAATTTGAAGTCTTGATGGCAAGGGGCTTGTCCCCATCACCCTGAAAAATGGCCTTTATTTCCATTTTATGTCCCTACAGTCCAGGGCCCATAATTTAGTATCTGTGGTCCCTACAGTGTGGGAAAAATGACACAGTACCTGGAAGGGGAAATTACAAGAAAAAAAATTGAATTGCTTTTATGACTTGTAACCCTTTCTCTGCTTGTGTGCTAGATTCTTTTAGACTTCCCTTCCTAATAATGATGAATTATCTTTACTTGAGGTCCACAATCAGTTTTTTTTGATGGTGGCTGAATAAGAAAAGTCTATTCAAAAGACTCTTATAAGACTTTTCTTGATCTTGAAAGATGGTTAAATGAAACATCAAAACAATACAAAAAACTATAAAACAAGGTGAATTTCACCAATAACAACTACTAATAATTTGAAAATGTGATAAACACAACAAAACAAGTTCTTACAGCACTACCATAATAAAGCTTTAAAACAAGACTGAGGAGAATCTTCATTTTTTTCAATTGATATTTTTATTTATAAGTTTTTTTTATATGTTTAATGAGTTTTTTAGGTTGATTATCTTTGGGATAAATTATTTGAAATAAAATAAAATATTTAAATTTTTGGATAACAATTGTTAATCAAATAATTTTATTGGAACTAAAATAATATAAGGTAACACTTATTGATAAAATATTTCTATTAATAATAATATAAATGATGATGTTTGATAATACTGAGGATAATTAATTGTTCTCTTTAAGAGAGTATTTTTGATTTTATTTTATTTCTACTCTTGTAATCATGATGAAACTATTTCTTATCTTCATTTTTATGATAATAAATTAGTCAATTTATGATATAATGTTGACCACTGTTAGCTACTATTATATACAAGAGTTACTAAAACTAGAAAAATAATTTATGGATGGGGGTATTTCCCTCAGATAAGATATTAAAAAGTTGAATTTCTTCTTTTGAACCTCACAAGTGTGCTGCAATTGGTCTGGGGAAAAGTAATTGGAAGGGAGATAGAAGCCCTCTATTTATAGTTTCTGGGCCCTCCATTCAAGTGTCAAAAAAAGGGGACTTGGAATTTTTCAAGTCTCCAATTCAGGAATTTATCATGTGAGGTGATCTTGATTCAACAGATAATCAAATTTCTTTTAAGATTTCCACAATTCAATTGATCAAACTATAACAAATTTTCACTAAAATATTTCAGAAACAAAACAATTATTTAGGGCTTTCTTTCAGAATAAAAGGCTTTATTCTGGTGAATTGTATGATTTCTGGAATTATCATTTAATCTGAGTTTTCTTCTCTCTGATAAGTATTGTGCTATGTGGTGTGATTACACTTGATGATTGAACCATATTCTTTGTCTATTTCAGAATTTTTTTTCTGTATAATATTATTAAACTTTATTTGGCTTTACCTTAGCTATAAGGTGACTTAGTACAGGTATTGTACCTTTTTTTCATTATGATGTGATTTGAATTAATTCTGTTGTGAATTATTGCAGTTTTTTAAAGCATTTATGAAGCTTTTCATACATGAGATTACTTATGTTTCTATTTTATTCCACCTTTCTATACCATAGATTTTTATGAATAAATATTTATCTACTTTTTCTAAAAAAACATCATTTTTTTGACTTTAATTCTTAGTAATCAAATATTCTTTTGGTGAATTTACTGCTAGATTGCCTTCTTGTATATTTACTTGTGTTTCTTCTGTTACTTTACCATTTTCCAATCATCAACTATAAATTTTATTAAAACAAGGAATATATGTATTTTCCTTTTTGTAACTCCATAGAATTTAATTAATTTCTTATTAATTAGATTATGATACATCCTTTTTTATCTTTGTACTAAATGAAAAATATTCCTTTATTAAACACTACTTGTGTCATTACTTGATTTATGTTATTGTAAAATTGTCTTTTTAGTTATTAATTCCTAAGTTAACCATTTGAGCTTTGAATATTTAATATTTTTCACTTTAAATGTGCTTTAACCTGGTCCAAGAAGGTATTTAATACCACACTTTGTAATTTATCTTTTGAAGTTTCTCAATGATAAATTTGGAAATATCTTGGCTAGATTTATTGATAATTGATACACAGAAATCTAACATTTAATTAAGGGAAATTGGAAATTTTAATCAATAATAGAATAGAGTAAAATTAAGAACTTTGATTTATTTATTTACTACAAAATGTAATAATTGTTATTATTTTCAAGGAATTAACTGAATAAAATTCAAAAACAAAAAAATTCAAATAATTTTAAATATAAAAAAATATTTTTTTATATAAACTTATTGATTTCTGAATAATTTCAATCATTTGAAATTTTGAAATCAATATTCATTGAATTTCTAATTCTTGAAAAATCTTAAAATCAAAAGATCTTAATTATTAAAATTTTAGTTTATTTTTCTTGAATAAATGAATATTATTTCAAAATAGATTTAAGTATCTTTTTACCATAATTAAATGTGTTTGAGTTTTCTTATTAAGCGTTTACAAATTAATTTTCTTTTTTGAAGGGAAAAATAAATAATAAAATTTTATTCATAATTCCTTTTTGAAATTTTATTAAATTTATTGATACTATTTTGGGAGTTTATTTATATTTTAATTAATAAAACTTGAAAAGGAAAATTCCAAATATTTAAAAAAAATTATATCGAAAAAAAGAAAAGTAAAACAAAAAAAAATACAGAAAATCTCATTCAATTAAAAACTGAATAATTCATATTCATAAAAATAATTATTTATTTTACTTAAATTAAAAAAAATTGATAAGAATTAATTATCATTAGTTATTAAACCACCAAAAAATTTATTTTTTTCAGTATCTCTTTAATATTTAAATCTCAATTTATAATTTAAGAGTAGAATATACTTTATAACTTGAATTATTTTTTAAATTATATGAATATGTTCATTGATAATAGCATTAATATCAATATTTTGTCTTAATATTAAGTAGTCAATGAGTAATAACAAAAACATTGAGTTTTATATGTTTAAAATTTCATTTTTACTCACTATTTTAAAGCCACAATCTATTTTTTTATCTTTACTTAATGTATGAAAGGAAATAGGCTGGTTTTTTAAGTTAATTTAAATTTTCAAGAATTTTATTCTTATTTTAAAAATAAGTCTAGTTTATACTATTAGTGGAATTTATTGAAAAGTTGATACTTATACTTTTGTAAATAATTTTCAGGTGAATTCTAAATTTCGATATATCAATAAAATTTAAAGTCAAAAGATATTCTTAAAATTCAAAATGTATTACAAAAAACTACTTAAATAAAACAAAAAAATTTAATTGAAATTTATTACTTATTTTTTGTTTTGAAAGTATTAGTAATTTGTAATTCAAAATACCAATTTTAAAGATTCATAATTCTTATTTTTTGAGAAAAATTGGTTTTCCTTTTTTTTGTGGAGCTTTTTATGATAATTCGACTCATTAATAAAATAAATATTTTCATAAACATTTTTTTCATAATCCCTATAGTTTCCATTAGAGCTTTATCATTTTTCAAAATTATATAAATGTTATTTGACTTTAATAAGATCATTATTATATATATATATATAACATATAATGCTATATTATCATTGGAAACTCAAAAAAAATCTAATCTTCTCTGAAATACTCACCACTCCTATTCAACTTTAAAGATTATAATTTGACATTTTACTTAGTGGATTCATCCAATTACTTATATCTGAATTAGTTCTGAAAAAATTATTTTCTTTAACAATGGTGAGAGTCTTGGAAATCATGGCTTTTAGGATTGTCTTACTTTCTTGGGCTTTCAATTGTAAAACTTTATGAAATTACTACAAGCTTAGATGTAGATTAAACAATTAATTTTATTTAAGTTAGAATATGTTGAGATTTGGCCGCCGCAATGACGCAACACCCAAATATCCTTCTAGAGAAACATCACTGTAGATAGTTGTCCATGCTGCGCGCGCCCCATGCGCCTCAGTTGTCTAGTTGTAATTCATAAGCTACTCAATGGACGCTGCAAAGTCTCTTTTCCTCACCTCTCATCATTGGAGGTGACGGATTAGAAACTGACCGGTAAGTGAGCTTTGCTACATCTGGCCCTTAAATATGTTGGTTTCAACCCATTCAAAGAAAGCTTCAGACAACGACGCCAAGTGGCATGAGCACCTCGGGCATGCTTGCAATAAGATGGTCATGTCGTTCCTGAAACTGCATGTACCTGATTTTGACCCAAAGCATTGGCAGCCATTTTACTGCAAGGTATGTGCCACTGCCAAGACCACCCATTGGCTTGCAAGGGCGTGGACTGATATCCCAAAAAACAATCCCCTTGATCTCCTGGTTTCTGATATTATGGGTCCGTTTGCCGGCAACCCACAAGTATTTCTCTATCTTCTGACGGTCCAAGACCATTGACTTACAGCGTGGTCTACCCTCTGAAATCCTTCTGTGACACACCCAATGCCATACTGGATGCAATTAAGCAACTTCAAGTCCGACTCTGGCTGACTCCAAAGGATTTGTGGACAGACAATGCAAGGGAGCTCACTTCGTCCCTGTCAAAGCTAGGAGTGGGTTTCTTTCCTTTGCTACCCTACTCACCCCAAGAGAATGGCAAAGCAGAGAATCTCAACCAAACCTTGGGTGACGTGGCATGGTCAATGAAGGTGCAAAGCAAGATTCCCAACCTCTTTTGGTGTTGTGCATATGGCTAAGCTTTTTTTCTGCACAATTGCCTACCTAATGCCCAATGCCTGAATTCCTTGCCACACCAGCATTTGTTCGGTCAAGCCCCATCAATTTCAACGCTCTACCCTTTTGGGAGGGAAGCCATTGTTCATATCCCTGCAGTGCAGCAAAGCCACAAACTGTCACCTAGGGGGTTGGCTTGTTGGGTGGCTGGTTATTATGGGATCCAGTGAGAAACAGGCTGATTCAATCCACAAGCTTTGTCTTCCCCCATTTTCAATCGTCAAATACCACCAATTCTGGCCATGCAAAAGGCTTGCTCTCCCACATCATCAACGCGGTGAGGCTAGGACAAGTCCTGACAGAATGCTATTTCAAAGATGAAAAGAAGGCGATAGACACCCTCCCAGTAACCAAAAACGTTGCAATTCCCAAGCATCTTGGTCAGGCATTGTCTGGCCCGCTATGGAATGAATGGAAGAGGGCATGCAAAGCCAAACTGTGACAAATGGCACTGAGGGATGTGTGGGAAGTGGTGGACAAGGACAGGATGGTGAAGACAATCAGGCACTGCTGGGTATTCAATATCAAACACCATGCAAATGGGACCATTGAAAAGTTCAAGGCTTGCTTTGTGGCCACAGGTGATTGCCAGAGACCTGGGGTGGACTGCACCAAAACATACGCACCAACCACGTCCCTCATGTCACTCTGCCTTGTCCTGGCTCATTCCATATGTAACAACTGGGCTCTGTCATCTTTTGATGTCAGCGGTGCCTACTTATACAGCCCAGTAAAAGAGACAGTTTTCATTGAACCTCCCACTTACTTCTGTCTGCAGCTCAAGGGGAAGGCCCTATATGTTATGAGGAAGGTGGGGAGGTGCTGGTGGATCTTCCTGTCAGACATCCTGACTCAGATGGGTTTTGCTGCGATGGAAGTTGACCAATCCCTGTACATCTTCTGTAGCGGTGAGGATACCATTGCCATCTGAATTCATGTTGACAATGGCATTGTCACCTAAAATTCACCAACTGTGGTTTTGGATTTCAAGTGCTGACTTTGTGCAGAGGTGGATATCAAGTGGCACAACACTATTGGCCAGATTGTGGGTTTGGAATGCACGTTTGGTGAAGGTGAAGTAGCCATTGCACAGAAGCAACTTACAAAAAGCATCCTCAACACGTACCCTTGACAGGTTGTGAAAAGTGACTCCCCACTCCCAGTGTTGCCACCTACAGGCCCGGCTGTAGAGGGTGATACACTGGATGCCACTCCTTTTTGTTCAGTCATAGGATCACTTGCCTACCTCTTTAGCGGCTCCTGCCCTGATCTTGCTTTTGTGGTGAACTACCTGGCTTGCCACTCAATGGCCCCAACAAAGGCTCACTGGGATGTGCTGGACCATGTGGTAGGCTATCTGATCAAGACCCAAGACCACCAACTAATAATGTGGCTGGGAAAGGTATCACTAAATCTCTGGAGTGATACCGGTTGGGGAGGCAACCTCGAGCGGTCACAAACCACTTTCATGCTCAAACTTGGCAACACTCCCATTCTTTGGAGCTCAAAGCAGCAGGGGGTTGTAGCACTCTCCACCTGCACAGCGGAATACATGGCTCTGTCTGACTCTACCCAAAATCTGGTCCAGGCCATCTGTCAACTCACTCACCTTTCTGGGAAATTTAAAAAGACAATTTTTTGTGATAATCAAGCTGTGTTTCAAGTATCAATTGACAATCTCTCAAGGAAGCAGATGTGGTATCTTGATTGTGCTTTTTTCTTTGTCAACAACGCAATAAGGAAGCACAACAGTAAGGTCAATTGGGTTGTAAGGTGTGGATATGAAACTTTGATTAAAAATCAAGTACTTTTCCTGTCCTCAAAATTTGTATAAGGTGAAAAATCAATTAAAAATAGTAATAAATATCATTTTTAAGAGAAAACATGCCAATTTTATTTTTTATAGCTTTATTAGTATAAAACAATAATATTATAAAAATTTATTGTTTTACCAACAATAAAAATTTATCCAAAAAATATTCTACAAGAGATATTTTAAGGCTACAAAAGAAATTTCTTCAAGAGCAATGTCAATTGGAATTAATTGGGCAATGAACTGCAAGCAATTAATTAAATAACAGAGTCTTTAAAAAGAATATTAAAGAGAAAAAACGCCCAAAAGTGACGAGAGTGGATTTGGAAACAAAGTGACAAAGTTAACAGTGATGAAAGATGCTTTAATTCACTTTTGGGGTGGTTCAGGGGTAAAAATGATTATAAGAGTGACAAAAAATGATTATAATGATTTTTTCACGTGGTTAAAAGGATTCAAATGATTTAAAAATGGTGGTTGAAATCTTTTATTGATTGGTTTAACAGTGTTTAAACTAATTAATAAAAGGAAAAGATTCTAACATCAAGAGAAAAGTGGGGCAAAGAAGACATTCTTTTATAGCCATCAATTCTCTTAATCCAAAAGTAAAATTCACCCTTGTCAGTCTTTAAAAACAGTCTGACAACAGAAAAGCCAATTATGGCATCATTGAACCCTGGTTTAGACCAAAAATAGCAATACCAGGCCTATAGCCTTCAAAACACGTCAGAATGTGTGTCAGAGGCGTAGAAACCAGTTAAAACTGTTTTTATTATGATTTTTTTATCTTAAGGGTAGTTTTACCCTCTTGGCAACAGCTAAAACTACCCCAGTTGGTATTAAAACCTCATGATCAATTGAGTCCACAGACCCTGTAACTCAATTCCAGGCCAAAAGTGATGAACTTTTGCGTGAATTTTGACATCCCACGCCTGTCAGCAAGGATTTTGGGGGTCTATCTCCCCCTTAGAGCTGGAGTTCCTTCCCCCCCCCAAATTTAATCTTTCCAATTTATTTTTCCTTTAATTCCTCATCATGTATTATACTTATAATTTACATATGTAATTCAATTCAATTGTACAGTACAATACAGTAATAATTGACACCTCATATGTAAATCAAAGTTCACTTATGTAATACACGCGCACATTTTGACATTTCAATTGAATTCAATTGAAAATACTTCAATTCCTCATAGCTTCTAAGCTAAACACAACACCTCAATTTTAACACAAAAATTAATGGTTAACACCACATGTGGTGTGAATTAAATTAAAGTTTTGAGGATTTTCAACTTTTGTATTGAAAATACTAAGAACTTAATTTAAGCTTATTTAGAGTTGAGTTACAAGAATTTCACTCAGAGGTGACCCCACCTGATTTTTTATGAGGAATCCAATGGTGAAATAATTTTTATATGTTTATTTATTGGATAAAAAGTTATAATAATTTTTATCAATGCATAGCTTTTTGCAAATTTGTTGAATTTTAAGGGTCATTGAATATTCAATATCAAATTTCTGTGATGACCGAATATTCAGAATCGAATTTCACCTACCTTCGAATATTCAAAATCGAATATTCAGAAGTGAATTTTGAATTTTCATGGACACCTTCATTTATACATAATTAACCCTTTTGGGCCTTTGGTAAAACCATAAAAACCCATTGACCCTTAAGTTTTTTTGCCATAAATTATTAAATACACATAAAAAAACACTATGGGCTCCTTGTTTATGAAATAAATGGAATTCTTATTGCATAACACAATTTATGGTATTTTTGATTCCCTTCAAGCCATTAATTTTATGTATGCATTTTTTATTCCATTAATTTCATTTATATCATTGATGATACCATTAATATTACTTATGAAATTGTTGAGGCTATTCATGTTACTTATGGAATTGCTGATGCTATTCATACCATTTTTATGGCATTTTTCATGAAATTCATGTGATTTATGGAATTTTAACAATCATTCAACCCAAGAAGTTTCAAAAAAATCTAGGCTTCTTGTTTTTTATTCTTAAGATTGAATGGATTTTTTGAAAATAATGATGATTATTTATTTCAAAAATAGAATTCAAACAGAAAGGATCATTTATTTCAAAAATATAATTCAAACAGAAAGGATTTTTTATTTCAAAAATAGAATTCAAACAGGAAGTATTATTTATTTCAAAAATAGAATTGTGATTTTTAGTCAGAAAACACTTATATCACTCAAATTTTAATTAGAGCAATTGCTAAATAATAATGTTCTGATTAATAGATTGAATCTAAAATCACTATAATAATAAGAAAAAATATTTTAATTTGCATAATTCTGGGATTTATTAAATTTTTTGATTTCAAGAGAAATTCATTTAACGAGTAAAAATAATAAATGGAATTATTGAAGATTATCATACCAAGCATACATACTTCCATAAATTCCATTATTTAACCAAGAACGTAAACACATATTTGCCTCCACAGAATCACAGGAAAGTGATGTGCATTTGTTAGTAATCAAGTTTCCAGCTTCTGAAAATACACGCTCACTAGGTGCTGAGGTTGTAGGTATTCCAAGGTAGTCTCTTGCAATTTTGGATAATATTGGAAACCTATTTTCGTGGCTCTTCCACCATTCAAGAATACATATTGAATAATGTGGTGAATCAGTTTGTAAATATTCAAGAATTTCATTAGTTTTATTTTTTTGTTGGGACATTCTTTCTTCAAAAGCATGCAATTGCTTCAGATTAGTCGGAACTGTTTCAGAATCCTGAGGTTCTTGTGGAAAGTTGATTGTGTATTCAGAAGAATATTCAGCATATACTTCTTTGAGATGTTTGAGTGCTTTGTCCTTATATCTTATTGGATTGGTATCACTGTTTCTTTCATCTTCTTGCAACAAATCATGCTGAGTAAACCATTTAAGCTTGAATCTTGGGTCAAGAATCAAGCACATAGCACAGGAATTTGATCTAATATTGTAATAACTTTCAAGCTTTGAATATTCTTGATCAGCTGCATCGTAAAGTTGGGATTCCCTTGAGACTTCATTTTTTGTTTTTTGACATGTTTCAAGGAGTAGTTGGTACCAAGGCATTACTAACCCAAGTGAGGGATAAGAATCACCTTGAACTTCATTGGTTGCAGTGGCAAAGACCTTTAGAAATTCTGATATTTGTTGAAAAAATGTCCAGTCCTCTTCCAAAATTACATCCTGAATAGTTAGAAAGGAATGAAGTGAGATTTATTATGCAGAAAAATAATCAACTAGGCAGACGTACAAGGCGTATTTCATGATGAATGTCTGCTTTTTCTATTGCCTGGGAAATTGTTTTCTGTTTCTTGCTGCTAAATGTTTTTTGGCTTGAACTTTTAAAGTGATTTGTTTTTTGCTTTGATGTTTGAGACTTATTGTACTCATAAATAAAATCATCAAAAGAGCTCTTTTGCTTTAATGCTAAACAAAGCATTGAATATGTTGAGTTCCATCTGGTGGAATTGTCAGCCATTGGCCGGTTTAGTGGCTGTTTATTTTTTTCAAAAATGCTTTTGAAGTGTTCCCATGAGGTGTTTGATTGACGTATTAAGTGAACCACCTTCTTAACCTTATCAATTGATCCATCAAGCTCCTTTAAAGAATCCTTTGCAGCTAAATTAAGAATATGTGCAAAACATCAAGTGTGTGAGTCAAAACCTTTCAGCAAATTATTTTTAACAGCAAGGTCCATAAATGTTGTATTTGAGGAAGCATTATCCAATGTTATGGCCATGATTCGATTACCAATGGATGAGATATCCAAACTATAAAAATCATTTGACAAATTGGACAAATTGCTTTCAGTTTCTGAAGATGAATCACTTGAGGTATCTATTTCAATTGCATCACGCTTTGATCCCCTTGGCTTTTGAGAGTGTTCAATAAAAAAAATCATTAAGCATATCCACGATTTTGGTGTATATGTTTTTACCAGTATGAGCTTCTGTGAACTTGGAAAATCCAATGGTTGCAGTGAATGGTTTCCAATCAGATGATATGTAATGAGCTGTGAGAGTAATATACAACATTCCACCTGGACCAGACCAAATGTCAGTAGATAATGAGAACCGTGGTGCTTGTGAATTTATAAAGGCAAATATATGTTCTTTATCATTCAGAAACTTTTGCTTGATCCGTTTGGAAATTGTGGTTTCAGAAATTAAGTTAATGTCCTTGTTGAGGGTGTGAATAAGCTTTTGAAATGATTTTGATTTAACTAATGCATATGATTGTTGATCTTGAATTATGAAGCTGACAAGATTATCAGTGAAATTATTCTGTAAGTGGACATTCATACTTTTTATTATGCTGCTTCCATGTGAGTTTGATAAGCTACTTTGTCCTTCGGTGTTATTTTCGGCAATTGCTTCAGCCCATAGTTCCTTATGAAATGCTTTCAAATGAGATACCAGGTTTTGCTTGGTTCCTTCATGTCGCTTAATTTTCTTTGTGCATCCATCGACTAGGCATAACTGGTATCCATTCTTTGCTTGGGAAAAATAACATTGTGTGATCTGACTTTGGTTTACTTTGGAGTTTGAAGAGTGATTTTTTGTGCAAGACCATGAAATTTGACTGGCTGATTCATTGGGATTTATTAGGGAGCTTATTTGACTCATATTAAGAATTAGATAAAGATGTATTAGGTAAAATAAATATTAATTTGAAGATAGTGGATCAAAAACGAATTCAACATGCCCAAGCCATATAAAATAATTAGGGTTAGGATGTATTTAATGTGGAAAAATATTCATTATGCATAAATTTGCATGAAATTTACCAAATCACTATCAGACTTGATTAATTTCATAATGATTCACTCATTATTTATTATTTATTGTTTGATTACTTATTAATTTATATAAATAAAGCAAAAATACAAAACAAATGAATAAAAATCAAATAAAAGATCATAAAAATAATGAATGTCATTAATTTCAATTCATTATCATTAATGGTCATTAATTATAATTGATTTTCATTAATTCTCATTCATTATATTTTAATTATTATTTATAATTAATGAAAAATAATGAAAATTAATTAAAATTAACTATAAATAATGGCAATTAATGATAATTAATTAAGATTGATTTAATGATAATATAATAATAATTTATTAAAATTAATTAAAATTAATTATAATTAATAATAGTTAATTGAAATTAGTTATAACTAAAATATAATTAATAAAAATCAAATAAAATTAATTATAAAATGAGAATTAATTATAATATAATTAATGAAAATTAATGAAAATTAATTAAAATTACTGATAATGAATTAAAATTAATTATAACTAATGACATCTAATGATAATTAATTAAAATGAATTATATTTTCATTAAGTATCATTAATTTTCATTTTATAATTAATTTTGTTTAATTTTCATTAATTATATAATTAATAATAATGAATTTTATTTAATTATTATTAATTATAATTAATTTTAATTAATTTTAATTATTATTAATTAATTTTAATTAATTATTATTAATTATAATTAATTTTAATTAATTTTAATTAATTATTATTAATTATAATTAATTTTAATTAATTATTATTAATTATAATTAATTTTAATTAATTTTAATTAATTATTATTAATTATAATTAATTTTAATTAACTTTAATTAATTATCATTAATTATAATTATTAATAATCAATTTTAATTAATCTTAATTAATTATCATTAATTATAATTAATTTTAATTAATTATTATTAATTATAATTAATTTGAATTAATTTATTAATTTTAATTAATTATCATTAATTATAATTAATTTTAATTAATTTTAATTAATATTAATTAATTATAATTAATTATAATTAATTTTAATTAATATTAATTAATTATAATTAATTATAATTAATTTTAATTAATTATCATTAAATTAATTATAATTAATTTTAATTAATTATCATTAAATTACTTATAATTAATTTTAATTAATTATCATTAAATCTCATAAATTATAATTAATTTGAATTAATTTTCATTATAAATTAATGATAATTAATTAAACTTAGTTATAATTAATTTTCATTAAATTAATTATAATTAAAATCAATTATAATCAATGACATTTAATGATAATTAAATAATATCAATTAAAATTCATTATAATTAATTATAATTAATTATAATTATTATTAGTTTTAAGTAATTATAATTAATTTTAATTAATAATTAATTAATAATTAATTATAGTTAATTTCAATTAATTATAATTAATTAGAATTATAATTTCTTTTAAATTAATTTTAATTTTGATTATAATTAATTTTAATTAGTTATAATTAATGTTCTACATTTAATATTAATTATAATTAATGAAAATTATTCAAAATTAATTATAAATAATTATAATTAGTTTAAATTAATTAGAATTAATAATTAATTAAGAAATAATTATAGTTAATTATATTTAATTAGAATTACTTTTAATTATAATTAATTCTAATTATAATTTACTTTAATTAATTATATAATTAATTTTAATTAATTATAAATAATTTTCATGAAAATTATATCAAATTAATAATAAATAATTATTATTAGTTATAATCAATTATAATTAATTTTAATTAATAATTAATTTGATTAAATCAGAATCTATTGGAATTTTAATTACTAATAATTCTAATACAGATTTAAATTCTTTATCAATTCAATTAGCTTTAAATTTAGCTAAATCAGGTTATCATGTCTTCTTACAAGTTTTAGCTCAATCTCAATTATCTAATATCATATTTCGTTGGCAAAGATTAAAATCAAAAATTTGAAAATAATCTAAATCTTTAAAATTAATTTTTTTATTTTTATTTTTTATTTTAAACAGTTCAAATCCTTTAATTGAACTTAAATCTCATCATCCTCATTCTCATCTTAATCGTCAAAATCTTATCAATCATTTAAATTTAAATTCTCAATCAAATTTTTCAAATATTGAAGATTGTTTAAATAATTCAGAAACTTCAATTCCACTGTTGACCGGGCCGACTACCACCACTACCACCACCCCCCCCAGCGCCGGATTGGTTGGGGCCCTTCGGTGATTGTTCTGTTGCATAATATTGGGCTTTTTATCAATACTTACCGTAAGACGGTAAGTACTGTACATCCTTTTTTTTTTATGTAATCAATCATTACATAAATACCTAATTCTAACTTTCCCACCAACACCACCGATCCAGCACCTCCACCACCTCCACCACCAATCCACCACCGATCCATCAAACCTCCAACTCTATCACCTTCACCTTTGATCCACCATCTCCACCACCTCCTCCTCCAACATCTCCACCACTGACCATTCCCCCTTTTTGTCATGTGCCTTTGTATGAAAAACTGATTAATACTTTTGTTTTATACACTTTTTTTTTCTTTAATTTAGAGGAGGAATATTTCATATTTAGCATATATTTAGTCTGAAATCATTATGTCACCATCCAACAATAAACCCTCCCCTTCTTTAGCCTTTCCTCATCAATTATCTGATCATTTGACTGTTGGGACTCAACCAAATGACCAGATGATTGTCAATGAGATGAATGTGCCCAACATCTCTTTAATTCATAATGATGTGAAGCCTGTTGGGACTCAACCTCACAATCAGAATGATTTAACAGAAGAGAATTCTCTTAATCATAATCACCCCAATACCAGACAACAAAGAAGAATGCTTTCTTATATGAACCAAACAGCAGGCCAGCTTGGCCTTTATAATCCCAACTTCTCCATAATTACACTAGACAAGAAGAAAAATGAGAATGTGTCCTGGTTAAAGCTTCCTCCACACAACCTGCTTCCCAGACCCTATGTACTTATCAATAGACATAACAAGCCTTATTTACCTATTTTCATGTATCAAATCCACCCATTCAGCAGTCCAACACCAGTCTTCCATAAACTTCAAAAATCGATCATAACATTAAATAAGCTTGCAAACAACCATCACAATATCACCACTAACTCTGATATGCTTGATGGCATTATGAAAGGAATAGGATTTCGTCAGGGTTCGTATTCTGGTAAATCTGCCAGGGTTTATGCAAGGAAAGCAGGCTTGACTAAAAAACAATTGATGAAGATAATGAGCAATGGTAAACACTTCAAGAATTTGATGAATTCATTCACTCTCGAATTCAAGGTTTTTCACAAAATGCACTTAAAGACAATCAAGAAATCATGAATGCAGCCAACTTGAATGGCATTCCAACAAATCACCGAATTTCAAAACTTATTCAAATGTTATAGTTACTTTCAATGGCTTCCACAATAAACCACATACTGATAATAAGGACACCAATTCATGGACATATGGTGCATTCTCTTTTATCAATAAAAACAATTTCATTCCAATTCCTACAGATTTCACACCCTCTGGGCATGGATTATCATTTCCCAACCACAAATTCATTTTTGATTTTTCCAAAAAAGAAGGCATTGTTGAAATACTCTGAAAAACGTCTGAACTTCTTCATCAAACAACCAAGCCAGCAAAAGAATTGCTTGAACACCAATCCATCACACACTTTGGTTGTTCTTTTCAAATAAACAAGAAATGTTTTCTCATAGGACAAAAATTCAAACAACTCAGCTCTGAAGAAATTGAAACAAAAGTCAACAGTCAAATCATGCAGAATGAACAGGATAACAAAAGATTACGTAAAAATAAATAATTGTAAATATTTTAGATTATATATATTTACACATTTGATAATTATGATTCAATTCCAGTCTTAACATTTACCATTCCATAGATATGGATTGAAAATGTAATACAAATATTAGTCTTCAGATAATTCTCTTTGAAAATAAACATGTTTTATTAATCTTAAAACATTGTCAGCACTTGTAATTCATCTATTCACTTATTCCTGAACCAATCTCAAGTGTAGGGCTTGACTATTTCATGCATATTCAAATGGCCATTTTCATCATCTTGTTGTGTGATATTTTGGAGCTCGGGGGGGTCATTATCCTCATATAAATCACTCCATTGGTCACCTACTTGTGCTAATAGATTATGCAATATAACACAGGTTACCACCCACTGTACAAATAATTGTACCTCTTTCACATTACGCATTTGATTTCGCATAATAACCATTATTTCAAGCCTGGTTATTCAGTTTTATTGTCTTCAATTGATTTCAATTACCTTCAATTTATTGAAATTCATTTGAATTAATTGAAATCATTTTTAAATACTCATATTAATCTGGGTTATTGGTCAACCCATGTAAGTAATTTGGCAAAAACATTTAATCCCTTATGTGGATTTGCCATAAATTGCCAAAATTATGCAATTATTTAGTAACAAAAATAAGGTTTGTCTTCTAGTTGAAGTTAAGCTAAAGAATACAACAGTTGGTAAAAGCCCAATTTATGGCATTGTTGGTTCCATAAATTGCATAAATGGAATGATTTATGCCAGCAATAGGATAAGTGCCATTGTTGATGCCATAAATATTTTTTGGATACCATTTATGGCATGGTTATTCTGTGGCTGATGCCATAAATATTTCACTTCTTTTAATTAACAAATTATATTCATAAATCATTTTTTCAACCAAAATTCGAGATTTTCGTTTCGAATTTCAATTTGGAGGTTGAAAAATTCAAATGGATCCTTTTTTCATAATTTTTTATTCAAATTTTTGGGTTTTCATTTTGTGGGCCAAAAATTCAAATTTGAAGACAAATCTTTCAGATAGTGAAAATCAAATTTTTCAAATAGCTATGCGTTGATTTCTATTTAACTTTTTTACAATTTTGTTAAAATTTCATTTTTACTTAATTTTTTCAAGTATAAATGTAATTTTATACTTACAAAATTTAATGTATTTTTATTTTTAAATTGTAATTAATTTTTCATTTTGAATATAATTTTATATTTATATTTTGATTTTTATTTTAATAATATAAATAAATTTATTTTACTTATATTAATATGTTATTTTTGTATTTGTGGTCTTTTGGGTATATGAAATTACCTCTCAGGCTCACATTCCCTCTCCCTAAAAAAGAATATTACTTTGTAATATTGGTGTTTTTAGTGTGTCTGAATCTCCTGAGGAGTTTGGTAGCTTCTGGTATATTTTTTTCTTCTAACGATTCATCTTCACAAGTTGGGTCACTGTACCTAACAAGGTATTCCCTCACTTTCTTGGTTCTTAATTTCCTTTCTTTAAGAACTTTGGTAATTTACTTAGTACCAGATGTCTCAATAGGAGGTATAACTTGGGGAATCTTATTCCTCAAGGGAAATTTCTCAGCATCACTAGATTTATATGGCTTTATCAAGCTCACTGGAAATGTAGGATGCTTATTGCTAAGTTCTTCAGATAAATCTACTTCAACAGCATTTTCTCCATGGAGGGCCTTAATCAAAAAAGGTCCTGCAAAGGAGTCTTTCAACTTTTTACATCCTTTGATGTTATTGAAGTTAGTGGTGGATACAAGAACTAGGTCACCCACTTTGAAATCTGGAGTTGCATGTGATTTATCCCATTTGTCTTTAGCATATGCAAAAGAGTCCTCCATGCACCTTACTGCATGCTTTCTAGCTTTGTCTAGCATTCCTTTGAAGCTAGCAGCTGTGGGATGTATTTCAATTAAGTCTTTCCTCAAAGAATCTTGGGGTAACTTGGGGTTCCATCCTTTTTCTAGAATAGCAGGAGTCTGATTGGTACTGGCATGGATTGATGTTTTATATGCTAATTCCAGTGCTGGCAACAGAGTACACCAATCATGGGTAAATCCATCACAATCTTTGAATTCAAGGCCATATGCACAAAATCTTCTCACCATGTCCTCTAAGGTTTGGATCATCCTTTCAGCCAGGCCATCAGCTTGTGGGTGGTAGGCTGTAGAGAAAGACAGTTTAGTGCCAAATAATTGGTGAAGATTTGTCCATAGTTCTGAAGTGAATTTGGGATCCCTATCACTAATGATATTTGTAAATATCCCAGTCCATGACACTACTCTATTCCATATCAGAAGAGCTGTATCCATGGCTGTATCATCTTTATGACATGGTAAAAAGATTGGAGTTTTACTGAATTTGTCCACAATTACTAGGCAAGCATTATAGCTTCTGTCACCTCCTGGTGGTAGGCCAGTTACCCAATCCATATGGACGATTTCCCAAGGTCTGTTTGGTTCTTGGATTTTTATCATATTTCCAAGTCTCTTGCCAGTGGATTTATTTGCCTTTTGGCATCTGTCACAGGTTTTGCAATACTCTGTAACATCTTTCTGCCACATTGGCCACCATATGCAGGTCTTTACTTTTTCTCTTGTCCTGTCTTCAGACAGATGTCCTGAAAAGGGACTATCATGGCATTCTTTCAGTACAAGATTGATTAATGACCTGTCTACAACTGTCATGACACATGCATGCTTGGTTCTGTGGTAAATTATACCATCCAGTAGGTGAAATCTTCCTTCATCATAAGACTTTCTCCATACTTCATCCAATGCATGTATTAGAGAGTTGTCTTTACAGTCTTTGTTAAGTAATTGGCATAGAATGCTACAATTCTTATCTTGAGTGTAACTGTTTCTGACTTCTTCAAAGAAGGTGGTGTTTAAGTCTGTAACACTTATTCCTTCTATTGGAATTTGTGGTGAAGCTTCTTCTGGCACATAAGCAGGGTTATCAATATTATTTGGTAATGGCCATCTGCTTAGTCCATCTGAATTCTTATGAATATTCCCATCCTTATGAAAAATAGTCATATTGCCTCTGTATTCTTGTATGGCTATTTGCCATCTGAGCATATGTCTGTTGGGTGTTTTCATGTTTAAAAGTGATTTGACAGCTGTAAAATCTGTTATTACCTCAAAAACACATCCCTCTAAGAAGTAGTTCAATTTCTCCAAGGCCCAGACAAGGCATAGACATTTCATTTGACTTGCTCCATATCTGGCTTCAGTTGGTTTGATTTGCCTAGATATGAAACATATGGGTCCTTCTACAGGTTTATCATTTATTATCTGAACTTGGTGAAGTGCAGCACCTAGTCCATCCCCTGATGCATCAATATACAGTTTGAAAGGTAATTTAAAGTCAGGCATCAGTAAGAGTGGAGAAGTGGTCAAGGCTTCTCTTAGAGACTCAAAAGCTTTGACTCTGTCAACAGTCATTTCAAATACTGTGTCTTTGTCACACAATTTATAAAGTGGTCTTGCTATGGATGCAAAATCTTTAATGTGTTGCCTGTAATATCCTGCAAAACCTAAGAATGACTGAATTTCCTTCTTGTTCTGAGGCATGGGTTTTAGCAATACTGCTGCAACTTTGTTTTTGTCAATTCCAAGGGATAAACCAGATACAACATGTCCTAGTGCCTTAAGTTCTTTAAATCCAAAATGGCATTTCTTCAAGGAGATTTTCATGTTGACTGATTGAATTTTTGTCAAAACTCTGGACAATCTGTACATGTGCTCCTCCCAAGTCTTGGAAAAGACAATAATTTCATCAATGTAAATGATTAACCATCCCTCTGAGAGTTCTTCAGGGAAGATTTCATTCATCATTCTTTGGAAGTGTGAAGGTGCATTTTTGATACCAAAGGGCATCCTCAAGTATTCATACACTCCACAATGAACAATAATTCTCAAATATTTTCTTGCTCTTGGTGTCACCACATTTTGATGGAATCCTTTAAGGGCATCCATAGTGGTTATATATACTGCTTGAGATATTTGAGTAAGGGCAATTTGGATTTTTGGTATTGGGTATCTGTCTGGAACAGTGTAAGTGTTCAGAGCTCTAAAGTCCCCAACCATTCTGGATTTTCCATTATGCCACGCCACTATGACTGGTGTAGTTATTTCTACTTCTTCATTGTGGCCTACTTTTCTTATTACACCAAGGTCCAGAAGTTCTTTGATATGAATTTCTAGAGCTTCTCTTGATTTTGGACTTTCTGGATATGCAGGTCTTCTTAAGAGTGGTGGATAAGGTCTTTCAATTTTAAGAATGATGTCAGCTTCATGACCAATAATTGCTCCTAGAGGTTCTTTGTCTGCAGCAAATGCTCCTCTGTGGTCATACAAAAGGGAAGAAAGTTCATTTTCTTGTTTAGAAGTCAGATGAAGGCTTATTTCAGCCTCATTTAACTGTTCAGACTTGAATTTTTCTAACTCTAAGTTGACTGGTGATACTTTGTTTACTGTAATTTGTCTTTTAAATGGTAAAAAGGCAAATTTGTGGCGCTTATTGTCTCCAATTGTAAAGTATCTGTCTTTGTTATTACATAAATCTATCCCATACATGATTAAATAGTCATTTCCCAATATAAAATGGGTACTAGAGCAATTTTCCATAACAACAAATTCAACTGTGATTATTAAATTCCCATTTATGTGTGGGAATATGAAATTGGTCTCAAAGATTCCTAATGCTTTCATTGGGTTACTTGCACTGTTGAATTTTATACCATCAATTGGTAGCAATTGGTCTTCAAAATTTGGTACACAAGTCTTAAGAAAAGATTTTCCAACACAAGAGCAGAAGGCTCCTGGGTCAAGTAAAAGTTTGGTGGGCTTGTTGTCAATCACCACTTCTGTTATACAGGAGTTACCAGCTGTATAACCTTTTCCTCTGTTTGGTTTTGTTTTCATAAGTTGTGCATCTTGAACCTTTGATAAATCAAGTTGACCATTGCTCAATTGTGGTAAGTGGGAATAATATTCCATGATGTCAAAAGTGTCATTGATATTTTCTATATCTTTTGAAGATTCAGAAAATATGGATGACTTATCATCTGAATTGTCTTCAATTATGTGTTCTTTTTCAACATCTGGTTCCTTTGCAATGTCAATTTCATTGATTTTCCCCCTTTTTGGACATGTATTGGCTAAATGGGTGGTGCTTTGGCAAATATGGCATTTTCTGACTGTATCTGCAGATTTATACTTAATATTATTAGAATTTTCTTTGGGGTTTTTGTCCACAGAATCTTTCCAAGGTGTATTAAACCTTGTTTTGAGATTCACCCTACTAGAACCAATTTTGGTTCTGGTGGTTACTTCTTCTAGTATATTGATAATATCCTCTGCTGAAGATTGTTCAGTAGTCCTGCTTTTGACAGCATGCTCTAAGTCACCTCCACATTGTCTGAGAATTTTCCTATGGATCATAAATTCTGACATGTCAGGATATAATGCTGTTAATCTGTCTTTTTGTTGGCAAAACCATGGTAAAGCTTTGTCTTTATCAGCATTAAATTTGGCAGATTCAAAGGCTGTTTCAACTTTAAACCTCCAAGCATCATTTGCCCATTTGTTGATGATTTGGGTTTTCCACCAAGTCCAACTCTGGTGTCCATGTGCTTGTCTTATTTTGATGTACCATCTGTGAGCTGATCTGGTAAACAAGGTGTTAAACCTGGCTGTTACCAATCTTTCTGGTAATTCAAAATCCTCTTTGATCATGTCAATACCTCTAATGAATTCCATATGGTCATACTCTCCTTCACCACTGAAGTGAGGCCATTCTTTAAGTTTTGGAACTTCTTTCAAGAGTGCTTGGCCCATTGATGGATCCAAGTTATGAAGAGAAGTGGATAATTCATTTTTTAATTGTGAATTATCAGGATCCAATACTTGTGGATTTGGAATTCTTGTGCCCTCATTTTTATTTAGAGGTGTAGACATTCTTGGTAAGGTGTTCAGTATTTGTTCAATGTCATTCATCTTACTGTTGCTACACCTTTGGGAATTTCTGTATTCATGTTGGAAGCTTTGTATTAAATTTATTACTTCAATTTTATACATGTCTTCTTTATGTGTCAGTTCTTGCCATAACTCTGTCTGTCTTGTATTATCAGCAGTGACTTGATTCAATTTCATTGATAATTTTGATACTTCTTCTTGTGAAGCATCAAAACACTTTTTCAAGGAAATGGAATATGTCTTTACTTCAGTAAATGAATTTGAAATGTCATCAAGGACTTTCTTGTTATCTGTTTTGATAATATTTATGGCTTGTTTAATTCTTGTTTCAATTATGTCATCAATATTGAATTTAGAATATTTATCTGTTAATTCTTTAATAATGTCAGATTGCTCATTTATTTTATTGTCAAAAGAATTATCATTATTGGAAATTTTAATTGTTCTTAAAACTTTTTCAAAACACATAAGTGTTTCATTAATTTGGCAAAGACTCAGGTTGTTTGTTTTAATGTTGTTACAAATTGTTTCATTTTTATCAGAAAGATGTTTTTTCACATCATTTATAGCATCATACAACTCTGGGATGGAATCAAATATATCATAAATCATTTCTGGAATCTTAATCTGGATTCCTCCTTCTTCTGTAACTCCATAATGGTTCTGCCCATCTGAAATACATTTTCCATGGCATCCTGCTGAATCTTTGATATTCTGTATCCTTGGCTGTAAGGCTTTGGGGTTGGTGCCTTCCCTTTGTCCTTGTTTGGAGTTTGTGGCTGCTTTTTCACGTTGGAATTGCTGCTGCTGGCCACTGGGGCTGCTTTTGGCACTGGTTTGGGTGGTGGAGGGTTGTTTTTCCTCCATTCTAGTGTCAACAGCATCATGTTTTTCTTCTCCATCAATGGATGCCATCCATTGAGCAATTTGCAAGTGTTGGGATGGCCCAGGAATTTTCTCACAGTTAGGTAAGAATTCATGCAATTCTTCCACAGGTCTGCAAGGATCTGGTACTCCTTGAATTGAAGTGCATTGTTGTATGCACTGTGGCTGGATTTGTATATGTCCACAGAGGCTTGTTGTGGCGGTGTCAGCTCTTTTTGAAGGTAAAATGGTATTATCAGCTTCAGAATGACCCATTTTAGTTGTTTGGAAGTCATCAACTGACCCTTTTCCTTCTGTACCTGATTGGCCTCTGCCATAATCACGTCTATTACCTTTTTGGGAGCTGCTTGAGGGGTTGTTGTAAGGTTTGACTATGAAACAATAAGTAAAAATTACTAATTTATCACTTATTGCACTCTGAATTTCCTTATAAAATGAATAAATAAGATTAAAATAATAATAATAATAAAGAAATATTATTATTATGGCGTAAAATTATTATATTATTAAATAAATATAATAATATAATTAATATTATATAAAAATATAATATTATAAATAATATATTAATATAAAATAATTAATATATTATAAAGCTCTTTATTATTGTTACCAACAAATAATAAAGGCGTAAAAAATTGTTTTTTATAAATAAAAAACAATTAATAACAATAATATTACTAATATTAAAGTTATAAATTAATATAAATACTATTTATATTAAATAAGAATTATTATGAGTAATAATAAGAGAGAAATTATTATAATAAGATGAAATAACCTACTTTTAACACTTAAGATAATAATTTTGAGTTATTTTACGCCAAAAGAATATAATACAACCTTTTCAAATTGTATTTACAATAAAAATAAAGAGAATTTACTAAATTTCTTGATTTTACGTGGAAATGAGCTTTTTAGAGAGATTTATAGCAAAAACAATTAAAGAATTGATTTAATCACGTAAAAATGGTGATTAATGACAAGATGGTCTTTGGTCTTTAAGAATATAAGAGTTTTATATTTAAAGAATAAAGAAATTACCTTTTATTTAATTGATTTAATGTTTTTGATGTGTCTGAGGGGAAAACAGAGTAAAAAGAGCTCTATTTATAGTAAATACCTCCCTCCTAGAGTCCAACAGGCTTCTAGTAGACGTGTACTGATCATATCCACTGGAATTGATCAATATTTTAAGGTTTGAGGGTGATTACATCATGATCAAACCATATTACATCATTATTACACCATTATTTAGAGTTATCACTATAACTCTAAGTGTGATGACATCAGAGGCTTGGCAGAACCCCAAATTTCGTGGATTTTATTAGTTTTAATCATAAACTCATAGTATTCACCAATTTTATCACTATTAAGACTGTTAAACTTAATTTAAGGTTACAGTATGTGATCATAACAGCTCAATTTAAGCTCAAACTTTGATCCTCAATAACGTTTAAGGTTTTCACGCTACAGCAATTCAGAGAGTGAATTCTGATAGCCTGACATAACCTTATTATGCTGCCAAGAGCTTTTCATTACATCATCAAAACTCTAATTTTGATGATTTTTCTTGTAACTCATCTTTTCTGTCGAAATTCAATATTTTAAACTTCAAACCTTGATTTCAGGGGGTTATACCCTGAATTTAATAATAAAAATTACATCATTCTTCACGAATGAACTAGGAGAATCCAACTGTGTACTTTTTTTTAAGTTTGGACTACTTTCACAACAAAGTGGTCAACAGCTCTGTTGATTTTTATCAATATTTCCTCATAAGTCTTAACCTTGTTTATAATTTGCAAAATAAAGTTCATATCTGTGTTCTTACAGTAATTACGTGGTAACTTTATTTTTGGTTCATCATTCTAGCATGTATAGTTTAGAAGATATTAGCTATGATCACTGAATATATGCGTTGACCAAAAAAGTGCATATATTCAGGATAATTCCTTAAGTATTGATTTTGAGAATTAGCTTATTAATTGTTTTATGTGTGGATTTTTATGGGGAATCCACTGGTACAATTTATTTCACATATTGTTTCATTGGTTTCTGAGATAAATAGGATTTTATGGTTTTTATAAGGTATTATACCTTATAATTCATTAAATATTGACTTTACAGATATGCCATAAAAATGGTATATGTGTATTTTTCCATGAAGAATCCAATGGTATAATTTATTTCACATGTTCATTTATTGGTTTTTAAGTTAAACCAATTTTAGTACCAATTTATGGTATTTTTTGTATATTTGAGTAATTATTTTTAGTGTATAATTATTCTAATTAATTTTAATATAATTATATTAAAGATATAATTATTCTGAGTATTTTTTGTGACCTTATTGGGTATGTGGTCATATCTCAAAGGCTCACATTCCCTACCACCAAAAAAGATTGTACCACAATCTGATATATGTGATTAGGGTATCATACTGTCCTACCTCTTCAATAGACTTTGTTAGTCTTGAAGCTCAATAATGCTTAACTTTTTTATTTTTCAGGTTTTCTTTCATGTCTGAACCTTCTTAGTAGTTTATCAGCATTTGTTATATCTTTCTCAAGTAGCCATTCATCTTCTTGAGTTGAATTTCTATACCTTACAAGGTATTCTCTTTCTTTTTTGTTTCTTGTCCTTCTTTCTTTAAGGACTTTTACTATTTTCTTTTCCTCTCCTTCTTCCAAGGGGGGAATCTCAAGTGGGGGTTTATTTCTTAGTGGAAATAACTCTTTGTCACTTGAACTGTAAGGTTTTATCAGACTTACAGGGAAAGTTGGGTGTTTGTTCATTAGTTCACCTGTGAGTTCTAATTGCACAGCATTGGGTCCATGAAGTGCTTTTATCATAAATGGTCCTGCAAAGGAATCTTTCAATTTCTTTGGGCCTTTTATGTTATTGAAATTAAGGGTTGATACTAAAACCAAGTCCCCTATTTTGAAGTCAGGTGGCTTATGACTTTTATCCCATCTTTCTTTTGCATATTTAAAAGAATCTTGCATGCATCTGTTTGCATGGTGTCTTGCTTTGTCAAGCATTATCTTGAAACTGCTTGCTGTTGGATGTATATCCACCAAGTCCTTTTTGAGGGTATCATAAGGAAGTCTTGGATTCCAACCTTTCTCTAGCATTGCTGGTGTTTTGCCAGTAGAAGAATGGATTGATGTCTTATATGCCAGTTCAAGTGCTGGTATTAGTGTACACCAATCATGGGTAAAACCATCAGAATCTTTGAATTCTAGCCCATAAGCACAGAATCTTCTGATCATATCCTCTAGGGTCTGTATCATTCTTTCTGCTAGACCATCAGTTTGAGGATGATAAGCTGTTGAGAATGATAATTTTGTCCTAAACAAGTTATGGAGATTTGTCCATAATGCTGAAGTGAACTTTGGGTCTCTATCACTTATAATATTTTGGAATAAGCCTGTGTGGCTAATGACTTTATTCCATATCATTATGGCTGTATCCATAGCTGTGTCATCTTTATGACATGGTAAGAAAATGGGAGTTTTACTGTACCTGTCAACTAATACTAGGCATGCATTATAACTCCTGTCTCCTCCTGGAGGTAAAGCTGTTACCCAATCCATATGAACTATTTCCCATGGGGATTTTGGTTCTTGGATTTGGATCATCATTCCAAATTTCTTTCCTGTGGCTCTGTTGGCTTTTTGGCATCTGTCACAGGTTTGGCAGTACTCTGCAACATCTTTCTTCCAATTTGGCCACCAAGAGCAGGTTTTCACCCTCTCTAGTGTCCTATCTTCTGAGAGATGTCCAGATGCAACACTATCATGACATTCATGTAAAATAGTGTTTATTAGTGTTCTGTCTGTTAAGGCCATAACACATGTGTGTTTTGTTCTATGGTAAAGGATTCCATCAAGGAGGTGGAATCTTCCTTCATCATATGCTTTTTTCCATATTTCATCTAGTTTTGATGAAAGTGATGGGTCTTTGCAGTCTTTCATTAGAAGTTGGCTTAAGATATGGCAATTTTTGTCTGTCTTATAGCTTTCTTTAACTTGGTTAAAGAATTCTGTGCCAATGTCTGTAACACATATTCCTTCTATATGGTGCTCTTCTTGTGGTACCCATGCTGGATTGTCAGGGGTATTTGCTAGAGCCCATCTGCTAAGACCATCTGCATTTTTATGAATATTTCCAGATTTATGAACAATAGTCATATTTCCCCTATATTCTTGGATAGAAATTTGCCATCTCAGCATATGTCTATTTGGAGTCTTCATATTTAATAGTGATTTCACAGCATTACAGTCTGTGATTACATCAAATACTGTGCCATCCAAATAATAATGCAGCTTTTCTAAAGCCCACACTAGGCATAAGCATTCCATTTGGCTTGCTCCATACCTTGCTTCTGTTGGCTTTATCCGCCTTGAAATGAAACAAATTGGTCCTTCCACTGGTTTATCATTGATAATTTGTGTTTGGTGAAGTGCAGCACCTAGTCCTTCTCCACAAGCATCAATGTACAGTTTGAAAGGTAGTTTCCAATCTGGCATTAGAAGAAATGGGGCATTTGTTAAAGAATTTTTCAATTCTTCATATGCCTTGACTCTTTCTTCTGTCATCTCATAGACTGTTTGTTGGTCACATAGCTTATACAAGGATTTAGCAATCTTTGCAAAGTCCTTTATATGCTGTCTATAGTAACCAGCAAATCCTAGAAATGATTGCATTTCTTTTTTAGTTTGAGGCATTGGTTTAAGTAGTACTGCTGCTACTCTATTTTTGTCTATGCCTAGACTAAGTCCAGATACTACATGTCCTAGGGCTTTCAATTCACTATATGCAAAATGACACTTTTTCAATGAAATTTTCATATTTACTTGGACTATTTTCTGTAGTACCCTTTATAGTCTTGTCAGGTGATTTTCCCAAGTTTCTGAGCAAACTATGATATCATCAATGTAGATTATTAACCATCCTTCTGATAATTCTTCAGGAAATATGGTATTCATCATTCTTTGATAATGGGAAGGTGCATTTTTTATCCCAAATGGCATTCTTAAGTATTCAAAAATTCCACAATGGACTATTATTCTTAGTAGTTTCTTGGCATTGTCTGTTAAGACATTTTGATGAAAACCCTTAAGAGCATCCATAGCTGTGATGAACTTAGCTTGTGACAATTGGGTCAATGTCTCATGGATTCTGGGTATTGGATATCTGTCTGGAATGGTATAGGTATTCAGGGCTCTGAAGTCTCCTACCATCCTTGATTTTCCATTATGCCAAGTTATAATGACAGGTGGAGTAACTTCTACTTGCTCATTATGTCCAACCTTTCTTAATACTCCAAGGTCCATTAATTCTTTAATGTGCACCTCTAGGGCTTCTCTAGCTCTTGGACTGGCTGGATAAGCAGGTCTTCTTAATAAAGGTGGGTAAGGTTTTTCTACATTAAGAATTATATCCACTTCATGTCCAATTATGGCACCTAGTGGCTCTTTGTCAGTTGCAAAGGCATTTTTATACTTAAATAAGAGGTCAATCAATTTTTCTTTCATTTTTTCTGTTAATTCTTGATTGAATTCTGCCTCTTTGAGTTGTTCAGATATAAAAAGTTCTTTTTCTGGAATTTTTTCCTCATTCTTAATAACTGTGATTTGTTTTTTGTTATTTAAGAATCCAAACTTTTGTCTTTTATTATCCCCTATGGTAAAATATCTATCCTTTTGGTTGGAGATATCTATACCATAGATTGATAAGTAGTCATTTCCAAGTATGAAATGATTACTAGTACAGTTGTCCATTACTACAAACTCTACTTTGATTCTGACACATTGTGAGGGATGAGGAAAAATTAGTGTTAAATCAATTATTCCAAGGGGCTTCATGCTCTCACTTGCACTACTAAATTTGACACCTTGTATTGGCATAAGTTTTTCTTTCCAGTCTGGGACAATGGTTTTTAAATAATATGCTCCTGTATCTAAGTTAACCTTTCCTTCTTGGTTATCAACCATAACAATACTAATACTTGATTTTCCAGCTGTATATCCCATTCCTCTTGCAGGTTTGGTTCTATACATTTTGGCATCTTGTATGTTTGTCAGATTTGTGTCAGATGTTCCAACTTGTGGCAAGTTTGAGTTAACATCCAGTACTTCATAAATTATATCAATATTATTAATTTGTGCATTAATTATATTGATTTCATCACTTTCAGAGCTTTCTGATTCTTCTGTCTCTTTTTCAGAGTCAGATTCTTCTTCTTTGTCATTGTGGTTTTCTGTTTCCACAATTTCATTAATCTTTGCTTTTTTAAGGCAATTATTGGCTAAGTGTCCAATACCTCCACATTTATGGCTCTTTGCTCATTATTGTTGGATGTATTGGGTTTGAAGGATTCTTTTGATTTATCTTTCTTGATAAATGGTTTGTTTGGGCTTTTAATGTCCAATTTTTTCCAAGTCCTGCCAATTTTTGTCCTTGTCACTATATCTTCTAGTGCATTTATATACTCTTCTGTGGAGCATGGTTCTATACACCTGCTTCATAGGGCATGTTCTAGTTCCCCTCCACATTTTTTAAGTATTTTCATATGCACCATCTTCTGTGACATTTCTGGGTACAGTGCATTAAGCCTTTCAACTTGTTTTAGGAACCAAGTTAAAGGTTTATCTTTCTCTGGGTCAAAGAAAGAGTTTTCAAATGCATTTTCTATCTTATACCTCCAGGCATCATTTGCCCACTTGGTGATTATTTCTTGTTTCCACCAAGACCAGGTATTTTTACCATTTGTTTGTCTTATGCCATAATACCATCTTTTTGCAGATTTCTCAAACAAAGAATGTAATCTTGCAGTGATTAATTCATCTGGTATGGCATAATCTTCTTGTAACATGTCAATTGTTTTAATGAATGACATGTGGTCATATTCACCTTCTCCTGTGAATGTTGGCCATTCTTTCAGTTGAGGTGCTTCTTTCATTAAGACTTGGTTATTATCTTGGTGACTCAAGTCTGTTATGAAAGGATTTGACAATTCCTCTTTTGTTTTAATAGGGCTTCTTATATGAGAAAATTGTGTTGATTTCTATCCTCATTAATTCTATCCATTTTTTCTGTAATAAGCCTTATTTCACTTTGAATATCATCTTTCAGATGCATTCTTGCTTCATCACTTTTTTCTACATGGTCCAAAAGTAATTTTTGGTGTGATGAAGTCTTTTCTTCAAATTTTTCTACAGAAATACTTAATTTATTTAATTTTTCTGTAAGATTGTCAATACTCACATCATAATTGATTGTCAAAGTCTTATCTTTGATATCTTTTATGTATTTATACAATTCTTGTTGTCCTTGTATTAATTTTTGAGTATTGTCAATTAAATTTTTTGGTTTATTATTTTCAACAATAAACTTAATGTTGTCAATTTCTTTCTTGTTTTGTACAACAATTTTTGTTAAAGAAGATAAATTGTTATTTATTTCTTGTAGTGATAATAAACTGTCTTTAATTTCTTTTAGAGGTAATATACTATTTTTAATTTCTGTTAAAGTATTTACAACATCTTTGGACAAGGTTATTTCTTTGGGAAATGAGGTTGTCTCATTCTTTGCTCTTCCTTGTCCTTGAATTCCATCAAGGTTCTGGCCATGTTGAAAACATTGTCCATGGCATCCTTTTGGATTCTTGGGATTCTGTAGCTTGGGGAATATGGTTTCCTCCAATGCTTTTTCTTGTTCTTCTTCCCTTCTTGGGGAAGTGGGTTGGCTTGAGGCTTGCTGGTAGAAGCTACTGGGGCTTCTTCCTTGGTTGCCTCCCTCTTTTTGGCATGATAATCCTTGATTTTTTTGATTTGAGGTTTGGATGACAGTGGATTCCATCCATTGGAGTATCTCACTATCTCCTCCTCTTTGAGGAACTTTTTCAGGATGTGCCAGGAGTTCATCACTCCTTGGTGTATTTGAGGCAGCATTTCCCAGTTTTTGTCCTTGTATACTGTGTAATACTGCTTGTACTGGCTCATGTAGATGTCTATTTGAGCCCTCTGAATGTGATTTGTACCTGTTTGAGTTACTCATACTTAGTTCCAATTCAGGCTCAGATATCATGGGCATTTCTGGGACTTGCCTTTGGGATAAGGCACTTCCTTGTGTGGATTCTGTTCCACTGGGGATATTGCCCTTTCTTTTCCCTTTTGAGGGATCAATTCTACTTCTGAGTCCAGCTCCATCTGATTGGATGGAGTATTGGGAACCTCTTCTGGTAGTCATAATTAAAGAATAAGAAAAAATAAGAGTATTTTAGAATAAAATTCTTTTATGGCAATTTAAAAAGAGGTGCTCACCTTCAGAGTCTTGAATGGTGGGCCCTGGAAAGTCTAATTTCTTAGCTTTCTTTCTTTTGGTGATAACTGGTGTTGGAGAACTTTGACAAGTTTCTTCCACCAATCTCTCAACAGTAGCTTGGTTGTCTTCTGTTGGGTTATCTTCAAACACTAAAAAAGACAAATAAATATAAGTCTTTTTATAAGAAGTGTTATTTTTGGCAAGATATGGCAATTTTCCACGTAGAAATTGCTTTCATATCTTAAAAAAAATGAAATAAATAAAGAAATGAATAAAAATAACTTTTTTTATTGGTTTTTAATATTTTTTAATATTTTTTATGTATATTTTTATTTTTAAAGAATAAAATAAAAAATGAATATGATTCTTATAAAATTAAATTATAATAAAAATTATTTTTAATTTATAAATTATCTTTTTTAATCACTAGAGTTACTCAAAGAAAGTTCTTGCAAGTCTAAGGATGTGAAAAACCACGTGTAAGACAGTACAATTGCTTTCCAAATGCCTCAATAGCTTTTAAAATCAATAAAATATAAAATTATTATATAATTTTATGATTATAAATATAATTTATTATTGGATAAACCCAAATAGAATCTTTTTAAAGGTCTTTTAAGTAAATATCACGGCCAGGCCCCCAAATGTAAGGTTTGACTATGAAACAATAAGTAAAAATTACTAATTTATCACTTATTGCACTCTGAATGTCCTTATAAAATGAATAAATAAGATTAAAATAATAATAATAATAAAGAAATATTATTATTATGGCGTAAAATTATTATATTATTAAATAAATATAATAATATAATTAATATTATATAAAAATATAATATTATAAATAATATATTAATATAAAATAATTAATATATTATAAAGCTCTTTATTATTGTTACCAACAAATAATAAAGGCGTAAAAAATTGTTTTTTATAAATAAAAAACAATTAATAACAATAATATTACTAATATTAAAGTTATAAATTAATATAAATACTATTTATATTAAATAAGAATTATTATGAGTAATAATAAGAGAGAAATTATTATAATAAGATGAAATAACCTACTTTTAACACTTAAGATAATAATTTTGAGTTATTTTACGCCAAAAGAATATAATACAACCTTTTCAAATTGTATTTACAATAAAAATAAAGAGAATTTACTAAATTTCTTGATTTTACGTGGAAATGAGCTTTTTAGAGAGATTTATAGCAAAAACAATTAAAGAATTGATTTAATCACGTAAAAATGGTGATTAATGACAAGATGGTCTTTGGTCTTTAAGAATATAAGAGTTTTATATTTAAAGAATAAAGAAATTACCTTTTATTTAATTGATTTAATGTTTTTGATGTGTCTGAGGGGAAAACAGAGTAAAAAGAGCTCTATTTATAGTAAATACCTCCCTCCTAGAGTCCAACAGGCTTCTAGTAGACGTGTACTGATCATATCCACTGGAATTGATCAATATTTTAAGGTTTGAGGGTGATTACATCATGATCAAACCATATTACATCATTATTACACCATTATTTAGAGTTATCACTATAACTCTAAGTGTGATGACATCAGAGGCTTGGCAGAACCCCAAATTTCGTGGATTTTATTAGTTTTAATCATAAACTAATAGTATTCACCAATTTTATCACTATTAAGACTGTTAAACTTAATTTAAGGTTACAGTATGTGATCATAACAGCTCAATTTAAGCTCAAACTTTGATCCTCAATAACTTTTAAGGTTTTCACGCTACAGCAATTCAGAGAGTGAATTCTGATAGCCTGACATAACCTTATTATGCTGCCAAGAGCTTTTCATTACATCATCAAAACTCTAATTTTGATGATTTTTCTTGTAACTCATCTTTTCTGTCGAAATTCAATATTTTAAACTTCAAACCTTGATTTCAGGGGGTTATACCCTGAATTTAATAATAAAAATTACATCATTCTTCACGAATGAGCTAGGAGAATCCAACTGTGTACTTTTTTTTAAGTTTGGACTACTTTCACAACAAAGTGGTCAACAGCTCTGTTGATTTTTATCAATATTTCCTCATAAGTCTTAACCTTGTTTATAATTTGCAAAATAAAGTTCATATCTGTGTTCTTACAGTAATTACGTGGTAACTTTATTTTTGGTTCATCATTCTAGCATGTATAGTTTAGAAGATATTAGCTATGATCACTGAATATATGCGTTGACCAAAAAAGTGCATATATTCAGGATAATTCCTTAAGTATTGATTTTGAGAATTAGCTTATTAATTGTTTTATGTGTGGAATTTTATGGGGAATCCACTGGTACAATTTATTTCACATGTTGTTTCATTGGTTTCTGAGATAAATAGGATTTTATGGTTTTTATAAGGTATTATACCTTATAATTCATTAAATATTGACTTTACAGATATGCCATAAAAATGGTATATGTGTATTTTTCCATGAAGAATCCAATGGTATAATTTATTTCACATGTTCATTCATTGGTTTTTAAGTTAAACCAATTTTAGTACCAATTTATGGTATTTTTTGTATATTTGAGTAATTATTTTTAGTGTATAATTATTCTAATTAATTTTAATATAATTATATTAAAGATATAATTATTCTGAGTATTTTTTGTGACCTTATTGGGTATGTGGTCATATCTCAAAGGCTCACAGTTGTAGCTGGCTCCTGACCTTGTTGAAGGCATAATTATGGTTTAAAAAGGCTTAAAATAGTATTTTTACATCAAAAAACTTACTATTGGCCAAATTCTTAGCTTTCTGAAGGGTATTACTTATGTCCAAGTTAATCAATTCAGAAGATATTGGTTCAGGTTGGTTAATTTGAGTCACAATAACAGTACTATTATGGTCTGGATTAATAGTACTAGCAGGAATAATACTGGTGACTGTTGAGGCTGTTTCAATGTTTTCTTGTCTTACCACATTGTCAGACACTAAAATTAATGAAAAAAAAACAATTAATTAAGTAAAAAAAGGATATTTCAAAAAAGAAATAAAAATTTAAGCCTCACTTATAATATGAAAAAAATTATTTTTTATGGGTTTTTTTTTGACTTATAAGTATTTTTTATATGTTTTTAAATTTTTCAATATAAGAAAAAGATTTAAAAAGAGTAAAAAAATATGTCACAGGTAAAATATCACGGCTGGGCCCCCAAATGTAAGGGGTGGATATGAAACTTTGATTAAAAATCAAGTACTTTTCCTGTCCTCAAAATTTGTATAAGGTAAAAAATCAGTTAAAAATAGTAAGAAATATTATTTTTAAGAGAAAAAACGCCAATTTCATTGTTTATAACTTTATTAGTATAAAAAAATAATATTATAAAAATTTATTGTTTTACCAACAATAAAAATTTATCCAAAAAATACTCTACAAGAGATATTTTAAGGCTACAAAAGAAATTTCTTCAAGAGCAATTTCGATTGGAATTAATTGAGCAATGAACTGCAAGCAATTAATTAAAGAACAGATTCTTTAAAAAGAATATTAAAGAGAAAACACGCCCAAAAGTGACCAGAGTGAATTTGGAAACAAAGTGACAAAGTTAACAGTGATGAAAGATGCTTTAATTCACTTTTGGGGTGGTTCAGGGGTAAAAATGATTATAAGAGTTACAAACAATGATTATAATGATTTTTTCACGTGGTTAAAAGGATGAAATTATTTAAGAATGGTGCTTGGAATGTTTTATCTATTGGTTTAACAGTGTTTAAACTAATTAATAAAAGGAAAAGATTCTAACATCAAGAGAAAAGTGGGGCAAAGAAGACATTCTTTTATAGTCATCAATTCTCTTACTCCAAAAGTAAAATTTACTCTTTTCAGTAGTGAAAAACAGTCTGACAACAGAAAATCCAATTATGGCATCATTGAACCCTGGTTTAGACCAAAAAGGGCTGGTTTAAGCCATTTTTAGCCATTTTAGACCCTTAAATCAGCCATTACTATAGCAATACCAGGCCTAGAGCCTTCAAAACAAGTCAGAATGTGTGTCAGAGGTGTAGAAACCAGTTCAAACTGTTTTTATTATGATTTTTTTATCTTAAGGGTAGTTTTACCCTCTTGGCAACAGCTAAAACTACCCCAGTTGGTATCAAAACCTCATGATCAATTGAGTCCACAGACCCTGTAACTCAATTCCAGGCCAAAAGTGATGAGCTTTTGCGTGAAGTTTGAAATCCCACGCCTGTCAGCAAGGATTTTGGGGGTCTATCTCCCCCTTAGAGCTGGAGTTCCTTCCCCCCCCCAAATTTAATCTTTCCAATTTATTTTTCCTTTAATTCCTCATCATGTATTATACTTATAATTTACATATGTAATTCAATTCAATTGTACAGTACAATACAGTAATAATTGACACCTCATATGTAAATCAAAGTTCAATTATTTAATACACACGCACATTTTGACATTTCAATTGAATTCAATTGAAAATACTTCAATTCCTCATAGCTTCTAAACTAAACACAACACCTCAATTTTAACACAAAAATTGATGGTTAACACCACATGTGGTGTGAATTAAATTAAAGTTTTGAGGATTTTCAACTTTTGTATTGAAAATACTAAAAACTTAATTTAAGCTTATTTAGAGTTGAGTTAAAAGAATTTCACTCAGAGGTGACCCCACCTGATTTTTTATGAGGAATCCAATGGTGAAATAATTTTTATATGTTTATTTATTGGATAAAGAGTTATAATAATTTTTATTTAACTTTTTTCCAAATTTATTTATTTTTTTACAATTTTGTTAAAATTTCATTTTTACTTAATTTTTTCAAGTATAAATGTAATTTTATACTTACAAAATTTAATGTATTTTTATTTTTAAATTGTAATTAATTTTTTATTTTTAATATAATTTTATATTTATATTTTGATTTTTATTTTAATAATATAAATAAATTTATTTTATTTATATTAATATGTTATTTTTGTATTTGTGGTCTTTTGGGTATATGAAATTACCTCTAAGGCTCACATGGGTCCCCACGGAAAAGATGCAGGCTGATGCCCTAAAAACGCACCTTTCGGGACCAGCACTCCAGCAGGCTATCCCCTTTCTATGTGTGGGTGGGTAAAAGTTAGAGTTTTTGGGGAGTGTTGAGATTTGGCTGCCGCAATGATGCAACACCCAAATATCCTTCTAGAAAAACATCACTGTAGATAGTTGTCCATGCTGTGCGCACCCCATGCACTGCAGTTGTCTAGTTGTAATTTATAAGCCACTTTCTGGATGCTGAAAAGTCTCTTTTCCTCACCTCTCATCATTGCAGGTGACGGATTAGAAACTGACTGGCAAGCGAGATTTGCTACATCTGGCCCTTACTTAATAGAATATTTTTTGTGTACATGTATGAGTTTATATTAATGTATAAAATATGTAACTTCTGAAATGTTATTGGGTTCAATTTGAAGCACATACATGAAGGAATACATAGTATATAATATTGGTATTCTTGAGAATGAATGGAAAGTATGACAATAGTGGATGGTATATTTAATGAAATAAAAGGAGTTTTTGCATTCAGATAGTGTATAGATACCAATTTGTATCATTTCTTGGTGTATTGATCCCTTATCATATTAAAATAAGATTTATTAAATTAAAGCTTCCTTGAATGGTTTGGTATATAATTAATATCAACTTTATATAATTTAAAAACGGGATTTCAAATAATTGAAGGTTAGTATTTTGATCCAAAAAAACAAAAAAAAATGGGTGTTGGTAAACACACGTAAGCTTTTAGTAAAAACACGTAAGCCCTTACATGTTTTTACCAATTTATGGTAAAAACACGTAATTATATGTTAAAAAGACATAAGGGGTGGTTTTTAAATGAAATATGCCTATTTATGGCATTTTTAAGGCCATTAATGGCATTATAAATGCAATAAAGGGCATTATTAATTCCATCAATGGGTTTGTTAATGCCATTTATGGTATTTTGAAGGCCATTAATGCCATTTATGGCATTGTTAAGGCCACAAATGACATTAACAATGCCATTTATGGAAATTTTAAGGCTATAAATGACATTAACAATGCCATGAATGGCATTTTTAAGGCCATTAATGCCATTTATGGCATTATTAATGTCATTTATAGCCCTACCAATTCCATAAATGGCATTTTTACTGGCATTTATAGCCTTAAAAATTCCATAAATGGCATTGTTATTGTCATTTTTGGCCTTAACATATTTAGTAAAAACATGTAAGGGCTTACGTTTTTTTACTAAAAGCTTACGTGTGTTTACCAACACCCAAAAAAATTGGTAATATTGAATACCATAGCTAAGTAAGTGTGATATATAGAAGTTTGAATATATATTATTTGATATTTTTCAAAAAGAATTATTAAATATTGATAATTTATTAAGAAAAAAAATATGAATTTGATTTCAAAATTGAAAAAAAAATGATTTCCTCATTAAAATATACATATATCTATCCTAAAAATAGGAAGATTAATGATCATAATTTGTAATTTTTTTTAAGGAAAATATTATCATTAAATTTTAATTTCAATTCTAAAAAAACATCAATCAAAATTAATTTTCTATATAAAGATTCAAAAAATTGAAAATAAAAGGTACAAATCAAAATTTTGATTATTTTTATTATATTTATTTTAGCTATAGCTTTAGTGCTTAATGATAGTTAAAATAAAATTCATATTAGATCAATTTAATAATTCTCCTAGTAAGTGACTTTTTTAAAATCTATTTTCAAAAATAAGCAATAAAAATTTATAGTATTGACTCAAATCAAACTTATTTCTCTTAAAATATGCATTTTGATATTAACTGAATATAAAGATAATATTTTGAATTTAATTTATAGTTATAATGATTAAAAGTGGCCTAAAACTCAAGAAATTAAATAAAATTACTCTATTATAGAAAATATAGTAAAATGATCATATAAATAAAGTAAAGGGTACTACCAAAATTTATTCACAAAAAAAGTAAAATTCCTATCTAATGATATTTTTCCTTTAAAAAAAATCAAAAGAATTTATCAATTAAATTATTTTTTTACTCAATACTTTCAATTAGAAAAAAAATCTCCAATTTTAGTTAAATTTTCACTATTTTTGAAAATGGTCTTCTAAAATCACAACAGGAAATATATTTTATGATTATATCAATTTTAATTTTATATTTAATTTGATTTGATTTAATAGCAATTCATAAATAATTCTAATTTATAAGGATATCAAATCAATTCGTATATAAATATCTTAGACTTTTTCATTTCTCATTAAACAAGCATATTTATTCAAAAACTGACTAAATATTGAGTTTATTGATTTAAATTAACTACTTTGATCAAAATCTCTCAAAAAAGAGAGTTGAAGTGAGTCTAATTGAAATTTTCTTTATATTTTTGCTAAATTTAATTCGAAATTATCTTGAATCTAAGTTTATATCCTTACCTTTCCACCCAAATAATTCTACAATTTCTTGATTGAAAGGAATCTTAAGCTAGAAAAAATGCAAATCAAGTTTGAATTCTCCTTAGCTTCAATTTGAAGTTTGGCACTAAAAATGCAATCAATCTTTGCCATTTTTAGTTTTCAATTGGCTTCAAATTTCTCCAATAAGCTGACGATACTCGAATTTTTACCAGAAAGCCAACAGTTATTTTAATTTTAAGGGGTTCATTGAGAGATGGCGTGATTTTTAATCCGATGAAAGGGGAGAGTATGGCCTTGGATGCTCATATTGAATATGACCCTATGCAAAATGAATGGTGGCCGGGCTAGTCCACGCCTAAAAATTACAAATTTTGAAAATTGGAGAATTTTCAAAATTCAAAAATGTCAAATCGAACTTTTCCAAACCAACTTCGCTGCTCAACCTGCGAACTTCCTTCAAGCTGCGAATAAACTTGGGAACAAACTTGGGAAAAAACTTGGGAATAATCGTGGGAATAATCGTGGAAATAATCGTGGGAAGAATCGTAGGAAGAATCATAGGAAGAATCGTAGGAAGAATCGTAGGAAGAATCGTAGGAAGAATCGTAGGAAGAATCTTGGGAATCATCATCGAGCTGATCATCATCAAAGGGACCATCATCAGATTGATCATCAAGTCAAGCGGATCATTCCAATCGGATCATTCAAGATCATGATGGACTGTCATCTTCCATCATTGACTCCACCCTCAAGCTCTGATAATCCATCCAATCCAATCAATCCAACTCCTCAAGCTCATCCTCAACACCAACACCAACACCAGCAGCAGCAGCAACAACAACAACCTCGCCATCGTCGCCATCATCATTCTTTCTTATCACAATCAAGCTTAAATAACTCAAATAATAACCATCATCATACTAGTAATGATAACAATAAATCACATTCATTCCATTCTACCGTCAAACAGCTTTCAAAATTAATCAACAAATCAAAAATTAGCTTAAATCACTTAATCAACAGGAATAAACCTTTATATCCTCAAAATAATCATTCATCAGATTCACCTATCACTTTAAACTCACCACCTCCAATCTTACCATCACCTTTAATCAATAACTTACCAAACTCTCCTCAACTTAAGCCATTGCCGCAAACTTCCTCTTCGGCTTCTTCTTCTTCCGGTCCTCATTTCACTCATCCAAATTGGTCTATTCCTCCTCTATCCTCAAATCTAACATTCAAATCTCATTCTCCCCCTGATAATCTATCCCTCACTTCACTCTCTCCTCCAATGGCTTGTCATTCAGGATCTAGTAACAGCCCTAGAACAAGCTGGAGATTATCTCACAGTTTACTCGATTCACCTCAATCTAACCATCAATCTCATTGGTTTAATAAACTTCAAAGACCAAAAACTACACTAATCAATAATTCTAACGATCAAAATTCACTTCAAACTTCTCTATCAAGCTTTCATGGTCATTCACCTTCTTCATTTCGATTTCATCCAAACAAATCTCTCCCTCTAAAGCAAACTAATCATTCTTCGCCTTTAATCAACCTCAACAAACCAAATAATACTCTTCGTCCCATCTTTGCTATTCCAATCAAAGACGCCTTAGAGCTTTCAAAAGAAACTTATCACGGTATCTGGATCACAGGTCATATTCCAACAATCGTTCACAAATGCGGTGAAAGGCTCAAGACACCCGATGGAATGACAAGTCGTGGAATCTTTCGTATCAATGGTAACATTAAAAGAATGAAAGAGCTGGAAGAAATCTTTATGGACCCAAGTCTTGGTTATGGAAAAAAACTCGATCTATGGCATCCAACTAGGCGAAAACAATCTTTACAAGTCAATCAGCCTCATCAAACAAACAAACAAGAAATCAATCAAATCGAAAGGACTGAGCCATACTTTACTGTTCATGATATCGCGGGCGTCTTGAGAAGGTATTTATGGGCTTTACCGGTTGAGTCACAACGAGCCTAATTAATCTTACGAGCAGACTAATTAAACCTTGCTTTTTTTTTACAAACGATTGGTCAGGAACCTTTGATACCATTTAATGTAACTGTTAAATTAATAGAGATTTGGAGAAAAGATTCAAATAAAGAAACTTTAAGAGATAATTTAGAAGAAACATTAAAATCAATCTTGAAAATCGAACATTTAGTCTTATTAAATTATTTGTTAGATTTCTTAGGCCAATTTTCAATCTGGTCGGAAAAAAACTTAATGACAAGTAAAAATTTAGCAATCGTTTATCAACCTGGAATTATGCCAATACTCGAAGAAGAAATAATGCCAGGGATCGAATTAAATGATTACCTAAAACAAATAGATGAGGTTCAAGAGATCTTGGGCTTCTTAATCAATCAGTTTGCATTGTATTACTCAATCTCTTAGAAAAATTCTTTTTACGAATAAATCTATTTCAATCCAACCTTATAATTTAAAACTCGTTACGAAAAATGTTGGCCAACTTGTCATCAAAAAATTCAATAAAATATATCCCTTGAAAATCCACAATCTTATCATCTTATCGACGTTTTAATTACTATACATCAGTTTGCTTTTCAAAGTAAAAGAAATGCTTGATCTGTACCTTTTCTATTTTAGTTTGTATTTTTTTTTTTTGGATTCAAAACAAAAAATGGATATATCTTCAACGAAAAATACCGAAAACGATCAAACCGACGATGAAAGAAGATTTGTCACGTTTACTGAAGAGAAGAAGATGGACACTTCAAAAATATACAAATATGAAATACAGACAATCGTTTTCTTCGGAAGATTTTGATATTTGAAAAAGAAAGTTTTTTGTGTATGTGTGTATGTGATTATAATATTGTCGGCATAAAAAGCTTTGTTAATGATTTTTATTTGTTATAATAATAATAAACATACATTTATTTATTTATTTTGGTAGCTTACTTGTCAATAATGTAATGAGCTTATGTGTAAAATAGAATAAAACAATAATCATTATTATATAGTACTAATCTAAATACATTTCTTTATCATGTTGAGTCCTCTTTTAAAGAAAAAGTCGATACATTTGCAATTATTATTAATATAATACTTTTTTAGAGAAAGATTAAATTTGCGATTTCAATAAAATCCATTTTTAAGAGCATTTAATATTCTATTGAACATTAGTTTTTTTCTTTGAAAGTGAAGAAATTAACTCAAACCAGAAGAATCTGGCCCAGTTAATGACCAGGTTTAATGTAAATTCAAAAAGAAACTCTTTAAATATTAACATTAAAAATTAATGTGAGAATCAAAATCGATATTTGTTTTTTTAAATCAGGGCCTGGTTTATGGTCGGGTTTTGAGCAAGATTTCTAAAATAATTTGAGATTATTTTAAAATTTAAAAAAATTTAAAATTAAATTGGTTTTACATCAAATTTTTCTTGAAATTTATTCAAAACGTGTATTGCATTATTTCGACTTTGAATTTTTTTTGTACTACATATTCTCATAAATACTGTATTTTACTCAATTTTTGGTCTCTGTCTTACTATCTCACAATGGCCAACCAGACTCCAGACTCTCAATTATCTGCTTATGAGGAAATTAATTGGTTGCTCTCAGAACAATGTGAACTGTCAGAAGTTGTGGAACATAACAAAAATGGATCACAATGCATAATGGAAGGCATGCTTAATAACTTAGGTGATACTGCAAGTCAATCATCCCTGCAAAAATATAAATGACAAACTCATGAGGAAGCCCAAGTTCATCACCAACAAGTGGAATATGAATGCTGGCTGAAGCAACAAATAAGAATAAATGAAAGAGTCAATGCAGAAGCACAAAGACTTAGGCAAGCTGAAACACGCCTGGCACATCAAGCACAACAAAAATTTTGCCAAGGTTGTTTTCTATGGAATGAGGACAGTACCAAAGTATTGTTAGATTTGAGGATGGATTTTACAACATAAGAATTTATTGCATGATCCCATTATTTTAAAAATAACAAAAATCACAAAAAGGATTTGTCATTTGAGACCTTAGAATGCCATTATAAAGCATTAATGACAACATATAGAGTAAGTTAGTGCAAGTATATTGTGATTTAATTTTTATTCTAATTCAAATTTATTTAGATGATTAAAGGTTCTTATGATGCAACTGGAGGGGCAGGATTGTATACACAGTTGCAGCATTATCACATGACAAACAAGGTAAGTAAACATTGCTATGTTTTTTTTTTGTAAAGAAATTAATGAATTGAAATACCAACAGGTTTATGATATACTAAAGCAATTGAATATAAACAATTGTGGAATGAATGCCAATGGAATGGAATTAAGTGATTTCACACAAAAACAATCACAAGATAATAATGACTTAAAAACAAAAATTTTCATAAAGAAATTAATGAATTTCAATACTGACAGGTTTATGATATACTAAAGCAATTGAACATGAAAAATTGTGGAATGAATGCCAATGAAATGGAATTAGGTGATTTCACACAAGAGCAATCACAAGATAATAATGACTTGAAAAACAAAAACAATTGGAATAGGTGTGGGGATAATGAAGGAGAAAATGGACATAGTCATATGGAAGAAGAATGGAAGCCAAATGACAATACTCAGGGGACTAATGCAGAAAGGAATCAACCAGGGTGTCACAACCACAAAGAATGACCCTCCTCCATTGGTATTGCGGCAATTCCAACCTGGGACCAATTGGCCACACCATATCTTCATGGCCAATTTGGCCCCTTGTGGTGCTCTATGGCATTCTTGGCCATATCACTATTCCCTGGCCTTTTATGGCCTCAGGCCATATCCTGCCATCATTGGCCTCCCTGGCCAATTTCCATATCCTCAACCCCCAGGCCTCTATCTTTGTTTTGGGCCTGGGGGGTCTCTTTGTCTCCTAGCCCTCATCATGGGCTCTGGGCCAACCCTTTTCATTAGGGGGTCCCTGGCCTAAATGGCCTTTTTGGGCCATTTAGGCCCCCTACGGCCTCTACGGTCCGTGGTCTGTGGGCCATTTAGGCCCCTTTTGGCCTAATTTAATGAGGCAAAAAGGGGCCAAAGGGGGCAGCCCATTAGCCCCCAAGGCCAGGTGGGTCCCAAACCACAATTGGGCCCACCTGAGCCAATTTCAGCCCCAAATCTCATCAAACCTAAAATGGCCATAAATCACCATGGGACCCATTTTAGCCCAGGATCACTATGGACCATTGTTTCAGCCCATGGCCTCTGGAATCACCAGAGGCCATCAGATCTGCTCAGCTCAATACTTCCCCTCACCTTAAGGAAAATTCTTTCACTCCTTCATGCACCCCATACTCAAGGTTGCAGGAGTGGTGCATATATGGTCTTATATACCATTATGTACCATTTTTGCTCAGCAATCCAATGATGACATTTTCAGGACCCAATTCCATCTTTCCAAATCAAGGTCCCAAAATCCAACACCCATTTTGAAGGAGGATTTCTTAACTCATCAGTCTGACAATCCATGGCGGCAATCAGAAGATCATTCAGGGATCCCAATCACCTGGCCCTGCAGGATTTGGGTTGGCAATTTCATTCAGGATTATTCCAAGGGCATTCTCAGAGCTTATAAATCTTTTCAATCAGTTGTCAAGGCATCAAGTATTCCAATACTCCTTGGACAACTCAATTGGTCCATACAGGCATCAATCAATCAACCTGTATGTACTTGGCCCAATTGGGAAAATTCATATTCCACTGTGGGAATTCAGTCACACAGTTCAATTTTCAAGATGGCCAGATCTGTATTGACCCAATTCAGACAATACAGCCGGTGACTCACCTTCCAGGATCAGTCTTTCAGCTTTTCACATATACTGGTCACCTTTCAGCACCTGGGGACTTTTTCCCCAGTTAATTAATATATTGGATTTATTATTATATTTATTTTCTTTTACTTTATTAAAGTTAATACTGATAATCTTAAGTCAGTCATTCAGAACCCTTTCTCTTTTTCTTCCTCGCCTGTGAGTGGATATTGGTGGTCATATCCTTTACTAATTCCATTTCCTTTTCTGGTAGGTTGAAAAAGTGAATTGAGGATTCACTTGGTTGGCTTCTTTTATTATCTTTGGCCTTTGGCTTCATATCTTTTCTTTTATCTTTGACATACTTGTCTTTTCCCTTTCTTCTTCTTTAAAGAAATTAATCTTTATTATTATTTATATCTTTTGGAGCCCTCCAAGTGAGTTCTTGATTCCTGAGTGCCAGGCCCTCTTGCTTCCATAAGAGCCCCTGTGACATTATATTAAATAACTAATAATTTTTCTTCTGTTCATTCATTCTTAGATTTTTTATTAATTCATTTCACTTCATTGAAATTATGACTCTTTAACGTTTTATGATCTTATGATTCATCGTCACCTCTCAATTTTCTCTCATTCATTTCTTCATTATGAAAATTGAAAGCTGATCCCAATTTTATATTTTGTTTCTCTTTTTGAAAATCTTATATCATTTTCATATTCATTCAATTCATCAAATCCTTTGTATTCAGGTGTCATTATTGAAATTTAAATTGATCTTCATTATCATTCAGACACGTCTTCACATCAAGATTCAAATTTGATTTGTTCTTCAAGAATTTTGATTTTTTCAAGAAGATTTCACTTGAATTTGATTTTGACTGATTGATTTGACATAACTTGACATTGACTTCAAGATAATTGATTTACCTGAAGATTTTATTGATTTTGCTGATTTTTCACATCAAGAATTTTGACATAAATTGATTTTGCCTCAATAATTCATTTTGATTGATTTGACTTGTTTGATTCATTGACTTCAAGTTTTCATTTGATATTTAATTGATTGATTTACCTGAAGATCTCATTTGATTAATTGATTTATTGATTTTTTCCTCAAGATTTGATTTGATTTGATTTTCAAGACTATTTTGGTTTTGCCTCAAGTTGTTTATTCAAATTTTGATTCTTTTTTTAAAGACAAGATCTCAGGCCCAAACTAAAGCTGTTCTCACACCAACTCCCAGGGCTCCTCTTGATGGTACCCCAGCAGTTGCTCAACTGCAGGCCAAATTGGACAGAGGACCCGTTTTGGAAGGAGCAGCACCATCCAGGAAGGAAGGAAGAGTGCCAAGAAGATCAAGTTCTTTTTCAGGAGTAGTTGGCGGTTTTCCAGGCATGTCAAGGACTACTTTTAGAGGTCCAGGTGAAGATGGTGAAGAGGAGGAGGAGAATTCTGTGTTAGAGGAAGAGTCTGATGGCACTGAGGCTGCTCCTGCTCCTGTGGGAGCATCTGAAGGCACCAGAGGACCAACTCTAGCCCAGTCTGATCAGCCTGAACCATCCTTATTGGACATCATGCAGCAAATGACCCAAATTATGGCCAATCTTCAAGCAGCTGCATCTTCTGAAGTTTTCAGACCACAAGCCTTCAAGACTCCATCTATGAAGGCACTGGAATGTTTTTATGGAACTCAACCCTTCAAAGTCAGAAGTTTCATTAAGTCTTGTCAACTTATTTTTCATAATGACCCTGCAAATTTCTCTCAAGACAGAAAGAAAGTTCTTTATGCCACTTCATTTTTAATTGGCAGGGCTGCAAAATGGATTGATCCTTATCTTCCCAATCTCAATAATCAAGACTCAAGTTATCTTCTCAATTCTTGGCCATTGTTTGTATCCCAACTCTTCACTATATTTGGGGACCCAAATGAAGCTAGAAAAGCTGAAACAGAGTTGGATGGCCTTAGAATGAAAGAAGGTGGGCATGTTGCCTTATACATTGCCGATTTCAGGGGTTTGGTTTCAAGAATTGGAGATTGGGGTGAAAGGGATCTTATTCATCATTTCAGGAAGGGTTTGGCCTCCAGGATTCTGGATCAATTGGCCTCCCATCCTTCAAATATTGATTCTCTTCAAGACTTAATGGACGTCAGCCTGGAACTTGATACCAGGTACCATGAGAGGCAAAAGGAGAAGAATAATCATCAAGAGAAGAAGCCTGAAGCCTCAAAGTCAAACTCTTCTCATCATCAAAATTATTCAAGCTCAAGTTCTAAGAAGAAGAATTTTCATTCTCAAAAGTGGGACAAGCCCCATTCTTCCTTGTTGAATAAGGACTTCAAGTTGAAAGGTTCTGGAAAAGAAAGAAGAATCAAGGAGGGCTTGTGTACTTATTGTGGTGGGAAGCATAGTCTTGAGTCCTGTGTCACAAGGCCTCAAAACAAGCTTACCCAACCGTCAGGCAGTTTTCCCAGCCAGGGAAAAGCCTGAATGAAGATCATGTTGTGTTCAATGGTCTTCACTGTTTTCCATCCAGAGGACAATTGTGCATTCTCAATACTGGTGTCAAGAATTTTCTTAAATTTTTTGTCTTTTCTTCTCTTTCTGATGTTTTTTACAGTATTCTCATTGATTCTGGTGCTACACACTCATTTATTGCAAAGCAGTTTGTTCACAATTACTCATTGACTACGTCAAAACTTCCAGAGAAGACTCCTCTTATCATTTTGGACTCCTCTGAGTCCCCTTCCTTATTTGTGACTCACCATACTAAATATATGGTTGAGCTACCTTCCTTCCCAAGCTTTGAATGGGACCTTTTAGTCATTGATACTCCCAAGGGAGAAGACCTCATATTGGGCTTTGACTTTCTAAATCATTTTAATCCTTCTATTGATTGGAGGCAAGGGCTGAGCACCTTTAATTCTGATCATAAGGACTATTCTGACCCTTCTAATTCTTTCTGTAATGACTTTTCTTCTGCCAAATCATGTGCAGTTCTGGTTGGTGATTCTAGAATACCATCATTTCCATATTATGTCCATATTCCTTCCATAAATTCCCCTCAGTCATTACCATTATCTGGAGATGAAGTCTTCAAAGAGATTCAAGATTTTGGAGAAGATAATTCTGTATCTTCACTTCTTCTTTTCTTTGGGAATATGGACCTTCCTCCTTCATCTTATCATGACTCCCTGGAGGAGTTGTGGGATGAAGAGGAAGAGCCAGAAGAAGTAGAAACCATGATGAAGGTTGTTCCTTCTACTTATCACCAATATTTGAATGTATTCTCTAAGGTGAAAGCAGAGAAACTTCCTCCTCACCGTGCCTGTGATCATCATATTGAGCTGGAGGCGTCTCTAACTCCAGTTGGGGTGATCTACTCTTGATCCAAACAAGAGTCAGATACACTCAGGGCCTACATTTCAGAGAATGTAGAGAAAGGTTTCATCTGACCAAGCTCCTCCTCAACTGGAGCACCTGTCCTCTTTGTCAAAAAGAAAGATGGTGGCCTCCGTTTGTGTGTTGATTACCGCAAACTCAATGCTGTCACTAGGAAGAACAAGTATCCTGTTCCTCCTATGAATCAGCTTCTCAATGCTTTTAATGGTTCTTATATCTTCTACAAGATTGATTTGCGTGGTGCATATATTCTGCTCAGAATCAAGGAGGGTGATGAACATTTGACATGCTTCAGAGCTAAATATGGCATTTTTGAGTACTTGGTTATGCAATTTGTGCTCACCAATGCTCCTGCCTCTTTTCATAATCTTGTCAATGATATATTCCAAGATCTTCTTGATGTTTATCCTGTGGTTTATTTTGAAGACATTATGGTCTTTTTCAAATCTGAGGAAGAACATGTCACTCATGTGTCAACTGTTCTTTCCAGACTCAGAACCAATAACCTCTTTGCTAAGGCTTCAAAGTGCCCATTCATGTCTCTAGTGTAGAATACCTTGGTTATGTTGTTTCTTCTGAAGGCCTCAAGATGGAACAAGCAAAGGTCCTGCAGATTCTCAATTGGCCACCTCCAAGAAACCTCAAGGCTCTTCAATCTGTCCTTGGCTTTGCCAACTTCTACTGGCTTCATCAAGAATTATTCAAAGAAGAGCAGTTCACTCACCAGTTTCCTCAAGAAAGATTCCTGTTTCCCCCCAAATAAGGAAGCTCTCAGTCGGTTTCACCACTCTCTACCCAACATTGTAGAGACTGATGCATCCAATTATTCCTTGGGTGCTGTACTGAGTCAGGTCTCTGATTCAGGAAAACATCCCATTGCATTTGACAACCGCAAGCGTATCCCAGAAGAGCTCAACTATGAGATTCATGACAAGGAACTCTTTGGCATAGTCTGGGCTCTTAAGCGCTGGAGGGCTTTTCTTCTTTCTCTGTCCTCTCCTTTTGAAGTTCTCACCAATCATTATTCCCTCCAATACTTCATGTCCTCCAAAGTACTCACTCACTGTCAAGCCCACTGGGCTGAACTCCATTTCTCAATCCCTTACCACCCTGGCCGCCTAGCTACTCTTCCAGATGCCTTATCACGTTGGGACAATGTCTATCTGGAGAGGGGGGAGGATTTCATCACCAATAATCCAATGAACTTTCAACAGCTCATCAAACAGGATGAAGTCCAACCTTCAAGATATTTTGCAGTCAAGGTGGAATCTTTTTTCAAATTTGATTGATTCAATTCAGAAGGCTCTATGGCAAGCTTCTCAGTACAGAAGTATCCTTCAAGAATTGGGCAAAGGTAAATCCATTCAGGATTATTCTCTTGATTCCTCTTCCCAACTTCTACTCTTCAAAGAGCGGGTGGTGGTCACAAATGACCCCACAATTCAGCTCAGCATTCTTTAAAAGTGTCATGATTCTCCTCTAGATGGACACCCTGGCCAAGAGAAGACCCTTAAAATTGTCAAGCGGGATTTCCACTGGTCTGGCATGACTCAATTAATCAAGGATTATGTCTCATCCTGTCAACAGTGTTCAAGAAACAAGAATATCCATCATAAGAAGTTTGGACTCCTCAAACCTCTTCCAATTCCAAATGGTCCTTGGATTTGTCTTTCTATGTATTTCATCACTCAATTGCCACTGTCCTATTTCCTTTGACTCAATCCTTGTCATAGTGGACAGATTCTCAAAGATGGCAGTTTTTATTCCAACAATGTATTCAATCACTTCACTAGATTTGGCCCATTTATTCATCAAGAATATCTTTTCAAAGAATGGCCTTCCTTCAAGCATTGTCAGTGATAGAGGTCCCCTTTTTGTTTCTTCCTTTTGGACCAATCTTTGTCAGCAGCTCAAGATTTCAAGACATTTGTCAACTGCTTAACATCCAGAAACTGATGGACAGACAGAGAGGGTAAATCAGATACTAGAACAGTATCTTCAGATATATGTCAGTTATCATCAAGATGATTGGAACACCTGGCTCCCTCTGGCTGAATTTGCCTACAATAATTCTGATCACTCTTCAACCAAGCAATCCCCGTTTTTCACTGTTTATGGAAGAGATCCACAATTTAACTCAGTTCAAATCACTCAAGATACTCCTTCTGGAAAGTTAACAACAAAAATTCAATCAGTACAGAAAGATGTCAAGAGAGAACTTGAAGTTGCCATAAACCGGTTTAAGAGGTATGCAGATAAAGGTAGAGCAAGTCCACCTGTTTTCAATCCTGGTGACATGGTATGGCTTTCTTCCAAGAACATCAATACAACCAGATCCACCAAAAACTTTCTGGAAGATGGTTGGGTCCTTTTCCAATCTTGAAGAAAGTCAGTACTCATGCTTACCACCTCAAGCTTCCATCTCAATGGAAATCCATCCACCCAGTCTTCCATATTTCACTCTTGGAACCAGTCAATACATCAACAATCCCGCATCCGCATCAAGAGCCTCCTCCAATCATCATTGAAGAAGAGGAAGAATGGGAAGTCTCTCAGATACTGGATTCAAAGCTCAAGAGAAGGAAGTTATGGTATCTGGTGGAATGGAAAGGTTTCAGCCAAGACTCAGAAAGATCCACATGGGAACCAGCTGAAAACCTCAAGAATTGTCCTGAACTCATCAAAGATTTTCATTCTTTGTATCCTGAAAAGCCAGGACCCAATTCTTCAAAAGCTTGAATTTTTATGGTGCTTGGTGGGGAGAGGAATTACCAAAAGTAAGTCCCACTCCTGGTATGCACCTTTAGGGGTATTCTACTCTTTTCTGTTGTAAGCATCACTTTGGCCACTCTGTGAGCACTTTGCAATTTGAACACAGATCTTTTGGCCTGGCTTTCAACATCAATTCCAATTTATGGCCATTTACACTTGGGCAAATTGACTATTCCCTTCTTATTTTCCTTCCCAAGATATTATTCCTTCAAAACATTTATTTATCAAGACTTTTCTTATTTATGGCACTGGCAGGAGTGGTAACTACCAAAGGTAAGTTCCTCTCCTGGTGTGCACTTCCCTGAGGGGTCTACAATATTTCAAAACATCACCTTGGCCACTATGTGAGCACCTGGCATCAAATTCCTTTATCCAGGTCCTTGGCCACTTTCAAAATCAATTGTCAAAACCCGTGATGAAGATTGGACTCCCCCTCAAAATTCATTTTTCTTTTTATTATCTTTTTCTTTCTTTATATTTGCTTTCTCTATATTTCCTTAAATTTCTTTTCTTATAAATATTAATGCCAAAATCTTTACGCAAAAATCATGTCTTCAACATTTTCAAGCCAAATGTCAAGAGAAGACCAAGTCAACCTCAATTCATATGCCAACAATTTTATCAGTTAAAGTTTTTCTTTTCAAGATTCAAATAACTCTGTAATACCTACATACAATCCATCTAAAAAGCCTCAACAGGCTTCTACCTTATCTTGGTTCTCAGGAGCTCACCATTCAAGGTAGGGGGGTACTGTCACAACCACAAAGAATGACCCTCCTCCATTGGTGTTGCGGCAATTCCAACCTGGGACCAATTGGCCACACCATATCTTCATGGCCAATTTGGCCCCTTGTGGTGCTCTATGGCATTCTTGGCCATATCACTATTCCCTAGCCTTTTATGGCCTCAGGCCATATCCTGCCATCATTGGCCTCCCTGGCCAATTTCCATATCCTCAACCCCAGGCCTCTATCTTTGTTTTGGGCTTGGGGGGTCTCTTTGTCTCCTAGCCCTCATCATTAACTCTGGGCCAACCCTTTTCATTAGGGGGTGCCTGGCCCAAATGGCCTTTTTGGGCCATTTAGGCCCCCTACGGCCTCTATGGTTCGCGGTCCATGGGCCATTTAGGCCCCTTTTGGCCTGATCCAATGAGGCCAAAAGGGGCCAAAGGGGGCTGCCAATTATCCCCCAAGGCCAGGTGGGTCCCAAACCACAATTGGGCCCACCTGAGCCAATTTTGGCCCCAAATCTCATCAAACCCAAAATGGCCATAAATCACCATAGGACCCATTTTGGCCCAGGATCACTATGGACCATTGTTTCAGCCCATGGCCTCTGGAACCACCAGAGGCCAGAAGATCTGCTCAGCTCAATCCTTCCCCTCACCTTAAGGGGAATTCTTTCACTCCTTCATGCACCCCGTACTAAAGGTTGCAGGAGTGGTGCATATATGGTATTATATACCATTATGCACCATTTTTTCTCAGAAATCCAATGGTGACGTTTTCAGGACCCAATTCCATCTTTCCAAATCAAGGTCCTAAAATCCAACACCCATTTCAAAGGAGGGTTTCTTAACTCATCAGTCTGGCAATCCATGGCGGCAATCAGAAGACCATTCAGGGATCCCAATCACCTGGCCCTGCAGGATTTGGGTTGGCAATTTCATTCAGGATTATTCCAAGGGAATTCTCAGAGGTTATAAATATTTTCAATCAGTTGTCAAGGCATCAAGTATTTCCATACTCCTTGGACAACTAAATTGGTCCATACAGGCATCAATCAATCAACCTGTATATACTTGGCCCAATTGGGCAAATTCATATTCCACTGTGGGAATTCAGTCACATGGTTCAATTTTCAAGATGGCCAGATCTGTATTGACCCAATTCAGACAATACATCCGGTGACTCACCTTCCAGGATTAGTCTTTCAGCTTTTCACATATACTGGCCACCTTTCAGAACCTGGGGACTTTTTCCCCAGTTAATTAATATATTGGATTTATTATTATCTTTATTTTCTTTTACTTTATGAAAGTTAATACTGATAATCTTAAGTCAGTCATTCAGCACCCTTTCTCTTTTTCTTCCTCGCCTGTCAGTGGATATTGGTGGTCATATCCTTTACTAATTCCATTTCCTTTTCTGGCAGGTTGAAACAGTGAATTGAGGATTCACTTGGTTGGCTTCTTTTATTATCTTTGGCCTTTGGCTTCATATCTTTTCTTTTATCTTTGGCATACTTGTCTTTTCCCTTTCTTCTTCTTTAAAGAAATTAATCTTTATTATTCCTTATATCTTTTGGAGCCCTCCAAGCGAGTTCTTGATTCCTGGGTGCCAGGCCCTCTTACTTCCATAAGAGCCCCTGTGACACAGGGCCTTTGATTTTTGGACAAAATATTCATGCATCTGGAAGAAGAAATCAATGCAGATCAATAAGTCAAGATTTGAGCATAAGCTTTGCATCAACCAGGCATGATTGGGGGTTCTTGACAAATATGAACAATAATATGCAAGGAATGTTGTGCCCACTTATGATGATGATGCAACAGAATCAAGAGAGGGCAGAGGAGAGAGATAATCACCAAATGGAAAGAAATGAAGAACAATGTCTTCAAGAGGAGTGCAGGCACATGGAAGATGAAGAACGCGGAGATTAGAAGAATGTGGCAATGTTGATGATGTTTGCAAAAGTCATAGGTGTGTATCCAGATTCAATCAGAGATATTAATGGTAGTTAAAAAATGTCTCAGTGGGACATTTTCTGTAATATGGTAATAAGAAGTAATTCAAAGGGATCTCCATAACAATCTTTTTTCTTTGTCTGAAGCTGCTGATCAGATCCAAACAAGGTCACTCAATAAGATACATGTTTTGTTATGCACATCACTTTTCTGAAACAATATAGGTGATTTTTGGGTAATTGCTTTAACCAGTTATCATATCAGATTTCTTGAAATGCAAAAACGACTGAAACAGAATAATAATAATAAACCACTGAGATGTAAGCCATAATTGATTACTCTCTTGAATACCATCTGCAAATGTTGCTGATGGTGTCTGCGTACAAGGAGAGCACCTAAGACCATATTTTGCCAGGATCCCATGGAAATTTATTTGTTATTGGTGTCCCTTATATTCTGCAATATAAAAATATTGCGATATCCACATCACACTCTTATTTCCCTCATTTTCTCAAATTAGGCTTATTACATCTAAATATGCCCAAAATGTCTCATAATGAGGAAGCTGTTATTGATCTGCCCCAAGATACATATGATTTTATTAAAAAACTTAATTTCAACAAAAGAAAAATTGAAATTTTGAAATCACAAAGCAACACTATGCATTCCAAAACATCACAGCTGCAAACTGACATCCAAAAGAGAGATTCCACCCTTGAAAGCTTATCAAATGCTTATGAGGAAGAATTTCACACTTTAAGATGTCACTTAGAGAAGATTTTATGAACAGGTGTGAAACTCTTCATTCTATTAACCTTTTGCATAAAGTCCAAAAATTGATGGGAGAGTTTGGGTTAATAATGCCCATCTTATTTTTTTGCAATTATCATTTGTGGCAAAAGGTTTGGGGTGTCTTTTATTGTGGAATCCCAAACTGATAGAATTCAAAACTTTATCAAAACAAATATAACTTTTAATTATGTCATTTGTGTTTTTCAGTTTATTTACAACAATTGCCTAAAATGACTAATTTAACGGTAGAAACACATTTCATGATCCAACTATGTATTTTCCCATTCATAATGCTATGTAGAATAATGCATGCAATGGTCACCTTACCTGTATTGATTGGAAGAATTGCCTGAGGTGATAACAAGAATCAAAATCTGTTTTTTAATCTCCCAAAAGCATGTTCAACAACCATTCTACCCAAATATTTTGTTATTAGTAATTAATGTCTCTAAGATTTTCCTCAAAAAAATCCCATGCTTACCATGTTGAGGAATGGATGTCATTGAATCTTTGATGTTCTTTGCTCCTTGCATTTTTTGATGGTGTGAGAATTGGCACCTTGGACAAATATCCAGAATTACCAATGAGTAAACAGTCCTGTGGGAATTGTTCTATGCCATTCAATAAGTCCCTGCCAAAATGTCTACCATCATGTACCAAGACTGGTAGTCCTCCAAATACCTATGAACAACATATAAAAATTCATTTAATATTATATCATCTATTCAAAATTTGCTCACATTTCTGAAATTCCCTTCACCATCAACAATACATTGAAATACTATTGAATTCCAACCTTATGATTGACATGCAAACTCCACTCATTTTTTGGAGGCGGAATGATGGGAATATGGGTGCCATCTATGGAGCCAATTATGACCTTAAGTCCTTGTCTGAGCTTGAAAGAATCGCTAATCACATTCCACTCAGAATCATTATTCACAGATGAAAGTCTTATTGCAAACCGCTGAATTAGATTCTGAATAATAGAAAATGAAACTCAAATCTTACCTTCTAGTCAAATCATGCAGGTTTAATAAGATTTTGTGAACTACCTCTTGTGATAACCTGTAAGCTGTTACCTTTCCAATATTAAATAAGTGCCCCACTGTTTCATATGAGCTCCCATGGCCCATTTGATAGAGTGCAACCCCAAATTTCTCCTCTATTGCTAAGCTTTGAATGTCTTCTTGGCTTCCATTTGAGATGTCCATGGATATTGAATGTACTAGGGTAAAATATTTGTTGCATCCCATTTGGAATAGCCCTACAAGCCTTGCTTCATTGTTCCATGGATTGAAGCATTCCCCACATTGAATTTCCTGACAATGACAACACCTTAAATGGCTGTAGCATGATAAATGAAATTCCCAAAATATGCTAAAAAAGGAAATGATTTGCATTCGTGTAGGATAATCCATTTTGAAAATATACCAAGATGAATTTTGTTTTATCAAAAAGGCATAAACACAAGAAACTTTGAAAAGAAATGAAAAAAAAATTGATAATAAAATTTGTTTAATTTTGAAATGAAATCTAAACTGAAACCTAACTAAAATGTTTTTGTAATTCTTTCTAAAACCCTAATAATAAACTGGGCCTAGATTAACTATATATATATAAAGGTCCTTACTAGATGCCAATTAGGGGTTCTTCAAATAAATGCTTGAGTACCCTAAGACTAGACTACCGTTTACTCAACTTGTTTCTTTATAATAGAAAAATCATTATGCTTATGCAATATTTAAAAAATCCATAATGACATTAAACTGCCAGATAGATAATGCATATATATATATAGGTCATATTACATTTGTTTTTTTCTAAAGAAAAGAAGTTCAATGTTAAAATACCTTTTTCCTTTCTTAAAAAGACAAAAATGGGGGGCTTTTTAAATCTATGTAAGCTTTTATTAAATTTATAATATTTATTTTTTCACCTATTCTTAAATATAATTTTCAGTTTTTATATTTATTTATTTATTGCAATTTTCTTTCCTTCTTCAAAAAACTTTCTCAAACCATATCAGTAATTTAATCAGATTGATAAGCCTAAAATAAATAAAAAATGAAAAATAAAGTTAATTAGTGTAAAGATTTCATAAAAGAAAAAAAAGAATATATTTATGACCAAATTTATATAATATTTCCTTTCTGGTTTTTTTTTCTTATAAAATTAAAAAAAACCAAAAGAGTAAAGAATTTGGTCAAAAAATATTTCTTAACAAAAAAACAAAAATAAAATCTCTTTATACTTTACAAAATTATTTTTCATTTTGATTTTTTTTATTGAAATTCTTATATACCATATCATAAAACTAGAATTTTTTTACATTTTAAATAATTTGTGTAAAATATAAAAACAATAAAAGATATTAATAATTCTAATTTCTGGAATGAAAAATGAAAAAATACTTTTTTAACATCAATTTATGAAAAGTTTTTTTATTGAATTCTTTTGTGAATACATTGTTACCATTCCCTATTCCAATCACCAACCCCCCCCCCCACCCTCACAAAAAAATAAATAAAGAACTTGACAAAAAAAAAGAAAAAAAATTAATTTAATTAATTCAATTTTCTTAAGATTTTCAAGAATACCAATTTTTTCTAGAATTGGTTTTTTTAATCAAAAATTTACTTCTAATCATCTTTGTCAATCTTCATTCTTTCAGATCATGGAATTTTATTCTTTAAATTTTAATATTTTTATTTGTAATTCATTTTGCAACTCTTAATTTTTATACTATCTCAGTTTTAAAGGGTATTCATTTCATCCTGATATTCTTAAATTTATTAAGATACTGGTTTTTTATGTTGGTCATACTTACTTTTCTCAATTTTACTGTTTTTCTTATAATTGCCTTTTTTTTGCAGCTTTAGAATAAATTTCTCAGTGGATTCAAGTTTATTCCCATTGAAAAAGCTTTTATTCTCTGTTTTGAACTTAGTCAAAATAAAGATAGGTTGCTTTTTTTTCAATTGGTCTGATTCATCTTTGCCAATGCCTTTTTACAGAGCTATTAGATCAAAAGTACACATTTTATTTTGAGAAAAATGAAACCATTCTTTTCAAGCTAAATATGTTTAATTGCTTATACTTTGACTTGGTAATCTAAGTAAACTATGGATAAGAGGAAATTATCCACAGATTTGGAATTATATCTGTTACTTTTTGAGGGGTTTCTGTGTCATCACTGAATAATGCTGCTAGAATAAGTATCTTAGAAGTAGCCATTCCTGGATCTGACTAAAGAAACAAAATTCCAAAATGGCACATGATAACCAGAAGCCCAAGGATATTAGTACACATATTCAATAGAGGAGCCATACTAGGAATCAGAATGTGACTCAAAATAAGCAATTTGCGAATAAGAATTATAAGTGAATAGTCTCATATATAAAATATTGAGTTGACTTCAATAGCGAGTTCTCTTCAAGAAATCGCTACTGTTTTAATTATATTTTATCTGGATGTTGTAATTAATTTATTTTCTATAATTTGGAACACTTGTTTGGTGATCCAAAAAAATAAGGTTGAGGAATAAAGATATTGACCCATACTCAAGAATTTGATAAATTTTCACAATTTCACAACAAAAGTAACCCAAACTTAAATTTGGATAACTGAAAGTTACATAAGCGGTGGTTTTTGTAAAAGAATGAATTTCAAGACAGATTTAAGTGGAATAATAAAAAAGGGGTAGGATTGACTTATCTGGATCAAAATACTTTAGAAAGTATATTAGAGATCGGATTTCCATTCTTTGAATGAGCCTGAAAGATCTTTGAAGAAAATTTGAATATCCAAAAATTTGAGACATGTGACAATAGGATAATGGAGGTCCATTAAAAAATAAATGAAATGGGAAGCAGAAAGGAAATCAATTTCTCCCAAGAAGTCTCTAAGGAAACTAGAGGAAGAAGTGATCTGAATGAGAGTGACACCAACATCAATGAGGTCAATTCATTAATTCTGGATGATAGGAACAGTAACTATTTTGGAATTTAATTGACGGACGATAATGGTAAAACCTTCAAAAAAACAGATAATGAGATTATTTTCTTTTCCAGAGGTTCCTAAATGGAAGTGAATCAGAAAAGGAATGATGTGAATTCCTCAGGGCCAAATGAGCTTATCCGACCAAAATACAAGGGAATTAAAGCAAAATTTCTTGTGGAAAGAGTTGGTTACTCTTTATCTTCACAGCGAACAGAAATCTTAAAGTACCTATAATATCAAGAAAGAAAGATATCTTTTCATGAAATGAAAATCAGAAATTCTTCTAAAGGGAAGGGGACATTGAAATTAAGTCTGAACCAATATATTTCTTCTGAACAACAAAGATATTCAAAAGAAATTGTATTTACTGTAAATTATTGATTTTTTTTCAAATTTATCAAAGATAAAATGAGATTAAAGCTTGGAATCTTAATCCAATTTATAATAAAATAACTCTTACAGTTTGATCAAGATTAATAATGAAGTAGTTTTTGGATAGTTGGAAAGAAACTTCTTCATATTTGTTAAATCAGAATTGATTATACCGCCCCCTATGTACCAAAGCTGTAGCTTAATATCTCAGTATAATTTTGATTTGGTCTAGAAGCTCAAAATAATTAGCTTACTTCCTCTTCCTTTGAATAAGACAAGCAACAATATTTTCCAATATATGGAAAACATAATATTTCTATTTCTTTGAGGATCCCTCATGAAACTGATAAGAAAGCTATCATAAATTAGAAAATTTACAAATATATTGGTATCTTCCCAGGAAAAAATATCACCATTCCAGGAAATTATCTTTTAAATAAACTAATTTTTTGCTTCAATATGATCTGAATTCTTGAGTAAAAGATGGATGAGAAAGTAATTACTCAAATTTGAATAGAAGACTATTAATTGTTTTTTAATAATTAAGAGAAATACCTTTTTCTTCATTTCAATTATGATTTTGATATTAATTTCTAAAATATTGGTTTGATAATTCATGTATTTAGAGAAAAATATTATTTTTGTACAAAATTAAAAAATCTGAGATAATTAGTAAAAAAAGAAGGAGTTGAAATCAATTCTTTCTTAGACAAAAGAATATATTTTACAATAGACTTTATATGAAACTATTTCTAATGTGAAGGTTTCTATCATAAGTATATTAGAAATAATTGGAACATTTTTCCCACATTCTTTCTCAGTCTTTTTTTTGATTTTTTCTTAAAAAACTGTTTTTTTGTATGTCTCTGAATTAAAATTTATTAAATTTTGTTAGCTTTATTGAGAGTTTCTTTTCTATTTTTGAAATATTTTCATTTTGATATTATGGATTTTAATTTTCAAGTATTAATTTAAAAAATAAGAGTGGCTCCCACAAAGGATCAATTTAATTTTTTCCACCATCAATTATGCAACTATTGGAGAAATGTCATAAATATAGGTACAATAAGCTTAATGATATATATCCAGAATCTAAGAGATGAATATTTAGTATAATATTTCAACACAGATTCATACTTAGAGTTGAACAAAAAAAATTGGATCGAGGAAAAAGAGGTACAAATTTGGAAGGTTGATGAAGTGAGGGCTTCTAAATAACTGCACTTGGAGTTTGAGGCAGAATATTACAGACGAAACAGGTTTTATGAGATAAAATTTGAACCGAAAGCGGTTTTTGAGTAAAATAAACAACACACTCAACATTATTTTTAAAAGAAGAATCTGGAAAAAGTGTTTGAATTAAAGAAAAATAATTTCATATGGAGCTTACCATTTCAGTTTTGAATTCTTCTCATAACCTTCCAGAAATCGAAATAATATTCTCACATTGTCAGTACAAAAAAAATAGCAAGAAACATATGTTGAGCTTAGGCTGAAATTGAATTTTTTTGTATTAAAGATAACTGAAATAATGAGATTTCTTGAATATTAAATCAAGAATCCTACTGTTAATTTGGATTTTCTATATTTTGAAGACATGATTATAATGAATTATAAGTTAATTTGGTCAAAAAGTGTGTGGAATCTTGAAATCAATGTTTTGGAGAAATTACATAGTGAATTATGATAATCTGAATATTGGAAGTGATAAGTTTTCAAGCTCTGAGGAAAAGATTTATCTGTTTTGTATTTCACCAAGGAGATTTGCTTATTGATAAATGTCCAATCAAATTAACTCATTTCAGATTTTCATTCATCCTCCACTTAGCTCTTTTTCCGTACAAAAAATAAAAAAAGAATGTAAAAATTTTCTCAGGTTTAATTTTAATTCCAATCATAACTTCAAAAAAATTTCTTAAGATAAACTCCTTTCAATTTCAAATTAAAAATAAAAGCCATCCAAATTTCACTTAGAAAATCCAGATCATTTCAATTTCTGAAATTCAATCGAGCTCAAGTTTATCTCAATTTAAATCCAAAAAATAAAACCAATTAGATTTCAATTTGATTATCTCGCATCTCAATTTTTAATCGAAAAAAATCTCCAAATAGTTTTTAGAGCGTGTTTTTATCTTAGATATGTCAATATCCTCAAAGCTATCTTAATGACTGATTTTCCATTGATACTTATCTTATATCTGTGAAAAAAGGATCTTTTTATTTATTTATTTTTCAAAAAAAGTAAGTTATTTTTTGAAGGTAAGTAAATTTTGGAATAATATCTGAATTCTTCCTTATTTATTTCTCTATTAATCGGCATAATCTTCAAGGTTTATACAATCATCCTCTTCTATCTTCTTTTATCACCTTCCTAATCATTAATACCAACAATACCCTTTATAGGTATTTCTGAAACTCTTCTTTTATTTATTAATTCATTTTTAGATTCAGAATAGCTTTCAAACAATTTCAAACTTGATTCATAATTGTTTCTAAAGTGACTATGCATGATCACATATTAATTTGGGATAATTATAGAGTCTTTCTTCCATATTCATCTTGAATAAAACAGTTTTTTTTTAAGATTTTAATTGATAATAGATTAATTTTGTTTTTTTTGTATCATTTCTTACCATTCACGATGAAAAAAGGCCATCCCTTCTGGCAGGGGTAGCAGGTCAAACCTGCTTTCAACCAGAGGTCCAACCTTGAAATATTTTTGCAAATACTTTCAGCCACAGGTTTTGTCATTTAGAATTTATCTCAATAAAAATAAAAGATCAAGTATTCTCCAAGGTTTTGATTTCTTTACTCTTACATTACATATAAACTACTCACTAATACACATAATTATTAAATAAAAGCTATTCTTAACAGGTAAAGAGACTTCTTTAAAAACAATTTTTGAAGTAATTCGACTGTGATTTAATTGCCTTTGTGATTCAATTAAAACACCTATCTCAAATTTTCCCACCATTTAAGTTTTTTTATATAGCACTTTTCTGGGAATAAAGCCTTTAGTACATAAGGAATTTCCTAAACAGAAATGAGATATCTTCCACCTAGATTATCCACCATTCAATTGGTGTTTCTATATTTTAAAATAGTTTACAGGATTTTGAAGACGGATAAGCACAAATTTGAATGATGTTATGATAAATAAATAATATTTATGCTTATAATTAAATATTTCCCATATTTATTTGAAGTATATCATTTTCACAGGCTTGTGACACTTATGGTTCATATTTCAGGTATAAATGTAAATGAATTAGAAAAAGTAATATTTTTCTAAACATAATTGGCCTCACCTTTATCATGCAAGATAGTTTTCATAAATGAAATTGGTTTTCTCACTCCAACTGGTTATTACATAGCTATGAGCTTCCTCTGATGTGATTAAAGTATTTCATAGTTACAAGTAATTGTCAATATAAAATTCATTACTATGCAGTTTTGAAATGCTGCCAATCATGAGCTCTGGTACTGATATAAATTTGATTAAAGTTCTTGTCTGATCATTAAAATTCATTGAGGAAGAACCATAATTATTGAGATTTTTCTTTTGAAAATCATGCAAATTCAAGTGCGAAAAATTGAACCATTCTTTTTAAAGCTCCCATATATTAGTTTGAATTGGTGAAACCCCTGAAATTTTGATTTTTATTCTTCAATCCTTTTTAATATTTGAATATTCATCAGTTTTAACAAAGTAAAATTGAAAAAAATCAAACAATCGTTAAGAAGGATTCTTGTTTTGAACAGAAATAACATTCCTTTCTTAAATTTTCAATTTTTTGGCCTTTTTCATTATAAATTATTCCCTTAATTATTTTGATTTTTTTTCATTTTTTGGAAATATTCTTGCAGTTTTTTCATTTTCATTTTTGTGATTCTCTTGATTTTCAATTTTTCATTATTCATTTTTCTTACATTTTTTTACTTTTTTTTTACTTTTTTTACATTTTTTTACATTTTTTTTCTTTTTTTTTTCTTTTTTTTCTTTTCTTTTTTTTTCTTTTGTTTTTTTCCTTTTTAATTATTTGTTATTTATGTATTATTTATTTTTTATTTATTTTTTATTTATTTTTTATTTATTTTTTATTTATTTTTTATTTATTTTTTGTTTATTCTTTATTTATTGTTTATTTATTGTTTATTTATTGTTTATTTATTGTTTATTTATTCTTTATTTATTTTGTATTTATTTTATTTATTTTCTTTATTTTATTTATCTTTCTATTTATTTATTTTTTTTATTTTCCTTTTTATTTTCCTTTTTATTTTCTTTTTATTTATTTTCTTTATTTATTTTTTATTCATTTTTTTTTATTTTATTCTTATTTATTTTTTATTTTATTTTTTATTTTTATTTTTATTTTATTTTATTTTATTTTTATTTTTATTTTTATTGTTATTTTTACTTTTATTTTTATTGTTATTTTTATTTTTATTTTTATTTTTGATTTTTATTTTTTATTTTTTTTTCTATGTTTTTTTATTTTTTTTATCTTTTTTCTATTTTTTTTAATTTTTTTTTATTTTTTTTATTTTTTTTATTTTTTTTATTTTTTTTATTTTTTTTATTTTTTTTATTTTTTTTATTTTTTTTATTTTTTTTATTTTTTTTATTTTTTTTATTTTTTTTATTTTTTTTATTTTTTTTATTTTTTTTATTTTTTTTATTTTTTTTATTTTTTTTATTTTTTTTTATTTTTTTTATTTTTTTTATTTTTTTTTATTTTTTTTATTTTTTTTATTTTTTTTATTTTTTTTATTTTTTTTATTTTTTTTTCATCTTTTTTTATTTTTTTTCATTTTTTTCATTTTTTTTATTTTTATTTATTTTTATTTTTTCTATTTTTTTTATTTGTTTTTGATTTTGTCTATTTCTTTTATTTTCTTATTTCTTTCATTGTTCTATCTATCTTTGTGATTTTTATACCCTTTGTTATTTTGTTTTTATGTCTGTAGGGCGTTCAGGGTGGAGATACACCAGAACCAGTGTAGCTTCACCCCAAATGCTCCAAAAAAATTGGATGAAATCCAAAAGGCATATCTTAAACAAAAGCTCTAAAATCAATAAATTAAAGGTATATAAAAAAATGAAAGAAGTTACAATAAAACTTATAAAAAGAGAAGATAAAATTCAAACGTGATTTAAAGGAAATGAAAATCAAATTCAAATCAAATTGAAAAGGGGTTTTAGTAAACTGACATAAGCCCTTATGTGTTTTTACCAATTTATGGCCAAAACACATAAGTGGCCTATTGTTTTTAAAAGATTACTCAGGCTTAGTTTTGAGGATTTTTTTGGCCAAATTTCTTTAATTTAGCCAATTTGTTTCGAAAAAATTCATTAAAAATGTCCCCAATTATGAATTTCCATATTTTTTTGATAAAGGGGATCATATTTAGAATCAAAACTCAGAAACCCAAAATTTTGGGAGTTTCTCCTGGGTGGAACAATTGTAGGCCCAACAAGTGTTTCTTTATTTTTTTTGCATGTTTGTAAGTAAATTTAAAACACCATTAATGACATCAATGGAATTTCAAATAATATTTATGCCACTAAAAGTGCCATAAGTGGCATCAACAATGACATGATAATTCCATAAATGGGATCAAATATTCCATAAAAATGCCATAAATGGAATTAACAGTGACATTTATGCCACTTATGGAATTATTTACAGTGTCATGAATGGAATCAAAAACCACATAAAAAAACATGGAAATGCCATAAATGGTATTAACAGTGCCATTTATGGCATCAACAGTAACATAAAAATGCCATTTATAGGGTTAAAACTGCCATAAATGGCAACAAAAATGAAAAAGACATTCCATAAATGTGGTTTTTCCCAACACAGATGTTTTTTTAGCTAAATTTTGATTAAATACACACCTTATGTGTTTTTACCAATTTATGGCAAAAAGATGTAAGGGCTTACATGTTTTTACCAAATTGCTTATGTGGGTTTACCAACACCCTTAAAAAATCAAAACAAATTGAAAGGAAAATGAAAAAAACTGATTTTATTCTCCCATAATTGAAAAAAGTAGTAGAAAGAAAAATTTCTAATATAAAAAAATATCAAAAATAAAGGAAATTATGATGAACAAAGAAAAGATTAAAATAAAAATGTCAAGAATCCAAACACTTAGAAAATTTTAAATTCAAGAAATGAAATAAAAAACATTATTGGAAATAATATTGATAAAATATAATGAACAAAACATTCAATATTGAATAAAGAAGCTGGATATTGTATGATATGAAGATAGGGATGTGCAAAAATAACATAGGAGTTTAAGCAAGAATTTTGTCTTAGGAATTTGTAAATAATTGACAAAATATAATTTTCATTTTAACAAGCCCATGTGGATAAATAAATTCTGACATAAGAATTGATTTAAAATAGGATGGCTTTCTCTTAACCAAATTAAAATGCCTTTCAGAGAATTGAAGGCCAAAATATACTATTGCTTTTACTATAATTGCTAATATTATAGAAGTTGTTACTGTGAAAAAATTTGATACATTTCATGAGTAAGTTATTAAATTTAACAGCCCCCAAGATAATCTAAGCTATTGAACAGCTATGAACTTTATAAGAATACTAATTTAACAAATGTTCACATATACAGTTTGTTGCCAACATGAATCTAGCAAAGGTCCAACCCAGCCATTGGGTTTCAGTTAGGAAAATTTGTGAGAAGGAATTGAAAGAAGTTGAGCCCAAAGTTCATTAATAAATCAAAAGAAACCTCAAACCCCCAAGGAGGGTACATCAAGGTTTTTTATGAAATTCTCCCTTATGAATGTATCATTTTTTCTGAAAATAAGGCAAAATGTATCAGCTCTAGTGCTGTGTTGAACTTTTGTGATAAAATGTTGGAGTAAAATCTATTCTAATTAAAGAAGAAAAATGGATAGGATATACTCAGATTATCTCTCAATATAAAGAGTTTTGTATCAGAATAGGAATTCTTACACATTTAAATACATGTAAATATTAATTTTCTGGAATTTGAAGAATAGAAAGCTTTAAATATGGCTTTAATGAATGATCCTCTGTTTTTGAAATTAGGGAGTGAAAAGATAATAATTCAATAGCCATTATTTAAATACAATGAATAGAAAATTATCTCAAAAATTTACAAGAATTAATTTCTCAATCGTTTCTACTGATAGAAAGGGGTAAAAAATAGCTATAAGTTATTTTTATGAAATAAATTTTGAATTTATTTTTGCTCTTTAGAAAAAAAGATTCAAAAATGAAAATTCCTTTGCAAGAGCAAAGCAGATTCGGGAATTTATGGAAACATAATTGAGGATTAAATAGTTTTCAAAATTAAAAGATACATTTTCAGGTTCAAACATTGTTAGAATAGTCCTTAAATTAATGAAGGTAATTGTTTTCAATTTTGAAATTTTTATGTATTCTATAAATATGGGATGAACTCATAGTTTATGAAAAGAAATTAAATGAAAGGTTAGTAACAAATGATATGGTAAAACATGTAAGAAAAAATATAACTCATTTGAGTTTACAAATTTTGAACAAAATTCCTATCTTGAAGCAATGATTCAAAAAAATCATTAGGGCTATTAAGTTTGAATATTATCTTCCCATTAGCTTCTTACAGGCTTGAAACCTTGAGTAGGATCTTTTCTGAAGCTCAATTACCCTTTTCAACTATATGAATTCCAAAAAAAGTCCTTTCCGATATTCCCTTGATCCTCAAAAGGACAAAAGAAAAATTCATTAATAGTTCTACACTTATAAAACACACTTTTAGGTTATAAATCATTCCAAAATATCTGGTGAATTTATTCTTGGAAAAATAGTACTTTACAGCTTTCAGGCTTAACAAATACACGTTTTTCTGGAAATATTCAAAATTTCTGAATGAAATGAGAATTCTGAAATTTATTTTATCTTATTATGAATATAAGGATCTTATTGAGAAAATTTATGAAAATAATACTAATAAATGGGTTTTACATTGAATATTTATCTTATAGAGGGAGAGGAATCAATTTTTTACATTGACTGTGTATCAAAATGAGAGAATTACCCTTTACTATAATTAGTAATCTGTTAATAAATTGCCAAGGTTTCTTAAGTTTATTGCATTGATCGTGAATTATTTGAGGGTGATAAATATGTTTTTTTGAATTTCTATATAAAATCACATTCATTTTGGATAAAAATATTCCAATTTATTTCATATTCTTAATTAATTGAAAATGATAATGAAAAATAAAAAATATTATAGTTAGAATCAATTGATAACTAGTAAAAAAGGTAATATAAAAAGAACTTGTGCAAGGAATATGATTATATTGTGGCATGAATAATTCCCTTTGGAAAAAAAATTATGAGAGAATTAAATATTTGCATGAAAAAAGTTGATTTTCAGTGAAATAAGGACTTTGCCCAATCGAAATTCAGCCTAAAAAAAATTTGAAATTGGACTCCAGATTTTCTATGTTATATTCAGATTTTTCATACTTTTATTCTGAATAAGATGATTCTTTATATAAATGTGTGAGATTTATAGAGATTAAAATTCTTTAAGTATCATTATTTCAAGGAAGTAATAATAATTTATTACCCTGTTTTTATGGGTAGGTTTATCATAATATTTCTCATTTCTCTCTGTGAAATGAAATAAAATTCAAAACGGTGGTTAATTTTGAATTCTATGGAAGAATTTCTCAATAATAATCTCCTGATGAAGAGGATAGGATTTCCTAATATATTCTTTAAAAGGTTTATTTTGAGACTTTGTCGGTATTTTATGTGTTATATGATATGGTAAGAGTTTATTTTGAAGCAATAATAGATCTCAGAATATTTTCATAAAAGGGAAAAGGAGTTAAAATGGGTAAATACTCAATTTTAGAAAAGCCCAGATCATTTTTCATCTTAGTTTTCAAAGAAAAAAGAAAATCTAAGGGATAGAGGAATAGAAACTTATAGCCAGTGAATGTTTGTTCAAAGGGGATTAATTTTGAATTAAATACTCAAAATTGATCTCTAATATAGCTTTCGAATGGTTGAAAAAGAAAGTGATATATAGATTGAATTTATTCAAATAAGAATAAATTAAGCTTTCAGGAAATAGCTATGATTAATCATTCACATTTTGATTGTTTTTTGTGAATGATGGAAGCTAATGATTGGCAATTATTTGGGAAAAATATATCTTCAACTGTGGAAATATCAGAATCTGATGAGATAAATTTTAAGAAAAAATGCATCAAGGGAAAGATGAGATAGTAAATGGGAAAATAGTATACTTCAATTTTTATAAATATGCAATGAAATATTTAATTATTTTTGGTCTGATATTTATTTGAAACTTAATGGCTTGTTAATAAAAGAATATTGTGTATTAGTTGTTTATTTAGGCTTGCAAGATTATACATAGTTTAATTTATTTAATATGAAGAACTTCTTAATAATTAATATATGGCTTGGAATACTACCAAACATTAATAGAAAGTTAGCTGCCAGTATGAAGCAAGTCAGAAGGCTGGTTGGACCAGGGTTGAACCTGCGACCCCCACAAGTGGGGGTAGCCTTTTTTCACGTTTATTATGATTCTTTATTTTCCTGTAGGGATGATATTGGTTTTCCTGTAATTAATTTCATAAAAATTCTTCCCAAAGAACCTAGCTTCAAAAAGAGAAAACTTGATAATTATCTTATCAAGGGGGCTCTCGATTTTTCCTAATTTAATTCAAATTGGTTTAAATGACCCCGTTTTAGAACAGCTTGATGGATTAGAAAATGAAAGCTCTAATGATATAGAAAGAAATCAGTCTAAATGCACTCCATATGTTTCAACGGAATCAAATCATTCCATTAGTATTATCTAAATTATACTGAGCCAGCTTAAAAACTAAAATAATTATTCCCTTGGATATCAAAAAGGAGTATGATCATATAATCAAAATCAACAAGAAAAATAATTAAAAAAAAACATGGCTAAAACCTTTTCCTCTAAGCAGCCCTCCAGATCCTTAAATTCATTCGATATTAAAAATTAAAATTTCTTAACCAATATTATTTTATGAAGTCCATTATATCTATAGTCCACCCCCAGAGTTCAAAAGTTTGAAACAGATTATTTAATTCTTATTTACACTAAAAACTAAGATAGAGCCAATTCCTTTCAAATACTGATTAAAATTGGGTAAAATGACTGTAATTGGATTATCTGAAGGATGGGATCATGGAGAATCTGAAAGGGTTTATTCCTAAAGAAATATATAAATATTAATAAAAATAAATCAAGATAAGAATTATTCTAATAATCCATATTAGTATAGTTCATTTATAAACTCAAGACTTCATTATGTTTACAATAAAGGCGCCAAAAAAAAATTCTTAAATCTTGTGTGAACTCAACCTCCCCCATTTAGTCAATGAGAGTGAATTTCAAAATAAGATATCAATGAAAAAAATGTCTCAAAATTAATAGATATCATGAAATAACTATAAAAATAGCTCAAACTAATTCCAATCATGTCAATGATTGTAATTGTGGGACGCTAATTTTATTAGAAAAATCTCATTTCTTTCCAATTACTCATAGTTTTTCTCTAGCTGGTCATTGTCTCAAGTTTATAGAAGTTATTTTCCCACAAGAGCTAAGAATTTCAAAAATAAAGTATAACACACCACAAATACTGAATCATAATTCAAAATCACAAGAGGAAACATTCATAAATATAGAAATTAATCTTTTTTTATCTTCATTTAATATCAACACAAATCCTTCAAGTTATGGTCTAAGATTTGAGATTGTATCATGTCATTAAATCACTTGAGTTTTATCCGGAAAGAAAAGTAATAATGAAAAGGGTCCTAAAGTGTTCAAAAAATTGTAGACAGTTTTTAGCTTTAATTTCTGTTGATATTCTCCTTTCAAAAATTATATGATCTTTCTACAAGAGAAAAATATTTGTCTACTCTTCATCCCTGTTTCTTTTACAATGAAAGTTAATGTGAAATAGAACCGAATGAGATTTCAAATATAATCAATGTATGAGGGTTTTTAAACAAACTCGAAAAATTAAGGCTCATTGACCAAATTTAACAATAAAAAGATATTTAATGCTCCCAATACCAAGTTAAAATGAAAGGCTTCATATTTTCACGGAAATTTGAGTTTACATGCATATTTTTTGATCAAACCAATATATTGTAGCTCTGGTAGACAATATTATTGATAATATTAATCCCCATTGATACCTTATTGTGTCAAATAGTCCACTTAAGAAAACACAGCTCACCAACCAATGTATAACATCATTCACCTCTTCCACACTATGAATTTTACTTCTAACCTACCTGAAAGAGGACCGGAGCTCTTGCGAAATTCCAATAGAGTTTTTAATTATAACATTAAATAAATAAAAGACAAATATTGAAGATTTTACTATACACAATCTTAGCTCCTTTGCCTTTATATGATAGTACCTTTGATGGGGAACTTGGATGAGATGATTTTGATAGGAAGTACTGGTCCTTTGAAAAGAACTTTTTTATAAATTAGAAAATTTTCAATCATTAATCAGCAATCGATTCTTGTCTTTAGCCACTAATCTTTAAATCAAAGCTGATGAACATTTTTTCCTTGTCAAAAAAGGACTGGATAGCAATTGATTACCAACAAGCCCATTCAAAAAAAAAACCAAATAAAACAAAAAGCTTCAAAAGCCACCAAAAATCTATAATTACCTTTTTAAAGTAAAAATAGTCTCCCAATTCTTTGAAAGTCTTTAGAATAAGGAAAGAGAACTACCATAAATAAATCCCACACAGACTGGAAACCATTAAGATTGTATTTAATTCAATTTTTGAGCTTTGTGGTATTAATTTGGTCAATTAATGCAAGTATTTTTGAGATAAAATGATATTTAAATGATATTTTATTTGTATAGAAAAATAGAGCCATTAATAATCCTAGATCCTTCCAATTTTCTGTCAAGCTTCCAAATTCACATTGGTTACCAATCTTTCAAAAGATATGTCAAATTATTTGCCTGGATCTCTTTGTTTTAATCTGGAGGAATCATGAAGATCTTGGTCATATTTAGTAATAAGAGTTAATTTTTTGAATGATTAATTGTTTCCTTAGTATAATTTCTCTAAGTTTTGTTATGATATGGTACTGAGATAATCAATATTATAGATATAGAATTTCCTGGAATTAAGGTACACTTTTTCACAGATCACATTTAAAATTAATATATAATATTCCAATTTTAAAATAGTGTTTATTTTTAACTAACTGTTCTAATTCAATGAATATAGATCATTTATAGGTTGATTTTGTGATTGGATATTGGGAAGTTTGAGTTTTCATTTTGAATTAAACAAGGGATAAATAGAATAGCTTACTTATCTGATAATAGAAATATTGAGTGTTTTGGAGTAAAAGATGTGAATGGTAAACTCTGCATTTGAAATGAAAAAAGTGTCATTTTGGGGGATTCAATTCAGGATTCAGTACCAAAAGTAGTAGTTTTTTTTACCTTGAAATCTCACATCTAAAAAAGTGTGGGATTCGTTTCAAAAAAATTTTATTTTTTTTACATTGGGATTTGCTAGATTTGAAACCCTCTATTACTTTACATTCCAGAAATATCCGTTTCGTTTCTATTTGTTCTTTTGGAAAAATAGATTATTTTCTCTTTATTAAAGTAAATATACTTTTCATTCATCGATTCCTTGGAATTTTTCAGAATATTATCATTTGCATTGATTTATGTAGAGATTTTGCTAAATTTTCCCAAAAAAACTCTTTGAAGTGTTTCTGGAATAAGTCATATTTTAAATTTTTCATGTTTTGGCTTTAAGATTTATGAAGCTAATAAGCCAGCAAGCTCTAAAATTTTCATCTGTTTCATAAAAAAAGTAGACTAATAGATAGATAGTCTTCTTTAACATGATGTAATAATTCCTTCGGATGGACTTTTCACTGAATTCTGTGGAAAATTCCATTTTTAAATTAAAAAGCATATAATAGGGTGTATAAAACATTCCAAATACCACATTAAAAATCCCAGGGTTTTTTGGGGCCAAGTCACACATTTGATATTTGGGATTTTTTAAATTCCACACCAACTGAGTGGAGGGGTTTGTAATCAAAAAACAAAAATTTTCAGATCCCAAATCCAACATTTCCTTTGTGAAAATCCCTGAATAAAATCAACTAATCACATATCTCCTTTTTCAAACCATACTTGATAATTACCAAAAGAACAACCTATGATTAGCTTTTTAAAAATATATTACATATAACTTTTTGAAGATGAACATTACAATGAAATTGAAAAGTATTTTTTTTATTAAACAAAATTTATTAAAAATGGTATATTAAGCCAAGGAAATTCAATCCTTCACCATACATTTATATGAACAATGACTTAATAAACTGAACTGAAGATAAATTCAAACAATTATGCCAAAGCACCTATGTCTTTTTCAAAAAATTAGCTTAGATGATCCAGAATAATTCAGAATTTCAAAATGATTTCAACTTTCAACAACGATATCCTTGTATTCAATTTTCCATTGAATTTTCAATATTAGGGTTCAATGGGAATGGAGAAGCATTGGGTAAAATTGGTTCAATTTTTGGGGTGAGCCAGGGGTCTATTTTAGTATAAGCTTGGAGGATTATTTCATGTTTGTTGAAATTTAAACAAACAATGATCAAGAGGCCTTATGATAATGAAAGAGTCAAAGCTTCAGAAGTGATGAAAAAGGAAGGGCTTCCAGGTTGTGTTGGATTAAGAAATAGGAGCTTAATTGCATTGTAAAAAATTACTGCAAAGTATGATGAATGATATTTTGAGTTCAAAAAAAGGTGTTTATAAATGATTTATATGTTTGGAGATGTTCAAAGCCTATTAAGAACTTATATATAAAAGGAAATTTAGATACTCAATTTTACTTCAGCTTGTATGTGAAATAAGACAAATTTCATTGCATTAAATGTGGGTTATACCAGATCATTTCATGATTAAAATGTGAATCAACATATGAATATAGAAAAGGAGCCTCATGTGTTCTATTAAAAGGGTCAATTTATTTTTCTGATTCAGCTTATACAAGCTCTCCATATACAGTCTTAGAATTTAAGGGTGAAGCTGCTAATGAAAACAGTAATAGTCATTTTAACCTCTCCCTTGCACAATCCAGGGTCTTCATTGAGAATTATAGTGGAATTTTCAAGGGTCACTGGTAATCACTTCAAGAGACGCAAATGAATATGAGGAATAAGGTGGAGATTCATAGGTTTTTGATTGGGTTATTTTCTGCATCATATTGCATAAAATGTTTTCCCAAATAGGGTATAGGTGGGACAATCTGTTTTATGATTAGGATCCTCCAGATTTTCAAGAAATTATTTGTTATATTAATTTAAATGAGAATATGGATATCGGGTAACACATCAAGAAATTGATATTACAATATCATAATAATCAATAAATTCAACTGGAACTAGTCTTACATAAATTAGTAATTTATTTGGATGAAATTTTTCTAAAATTATTTACTTCATGAAAAATATCTCTTTGATTGATACACTTATGGAAATTTAGTTCTTCTCAAGTTTTTCATCTTCCAAGCAAAAGAATCAATGAAAAATATAAATAAGTTTCATTAAATATGTGATCATTTTGTATGAATGTTTTTTTTTTGAAATGAAGTGAAATAAGGGAATTGAATCTCTTGTGATAATGATTTTGATTTTCAAATATCCCATTTAAAAGAAAATGTTCATATAAATATCATGTTTCATGTACAGTAAGTATTTTTTTGCATTTCTCATCAAAAGAATTCATGAAAAGTAAGAAAAGATTTGCCTCAAATGTGATATTATGTTTTATTATTTACTGGTTTTTTGAAAAATTGAAATAAAAGTTTGGAAGTTACACTTATTTTGAAAATGATTTTCATTTGAATCTTGAAAGCTTTTCAAGTGTTTCTCTCACTAATATTTCTTAGAAAAAGACAAACACTAGACTATTCACAAGAGTTTTATGGTTTTGTGGCCCTTTTGAAATATTTTCCATTTCTTCCTGATTGACCAAAATTGTTTTTTTAGAGTTTCTCAGGGCTTAAATCTAAAAAGAGCTTACTCACATTAAATGATTTCTTGTTTATTTGAAATGAGAATCCAAAATGGGTAATTTATATATTAAATTTTACAAAGTAATTCCATTATTACTGGATGTTTAGAAAATGATAAATAAAATTTCAAAGATGGAAAATGAAGTGCATGGCCAGTTCCGCTGATTGGATTTGGAAGTGGATTAAAGCTATTTGTTTTAATCAAAGGGAAAATCCCATATTTCCTTGCATTGATATTATTTTCCCATACATAAACATTATTATGGAATCCATTATTAGTAATAATTAAATAGGAGAAATATTCAAATTAGCTTTATGTGGTCCAATAAGTTTGACTAAAGCCGGGAATTTTTGCTTCATTCAGAAGATGAAGATTATCTTCATGAGAAAAATTTTATAAAATTTGAATTCTGGATTGAATAAAGGTATCAAAGATTTCAGTTTCATTCTATTAATTACTGTTTTATTCAGATTATATGATTGTTCATCCTTGTTTTCTTATACAAGCCCAGCTGCTTTTCCTTCATAAGAACCCCCTTTCTGAAACCAATCTTCTGCATAATACCCCCAAAATTGTTTTCATTGTTGTTATTTTGTGTATTTTGCTTTATACCTTATTTGAGGAAATAATAAGATATTTGAGGTTTTGAAAAATAAAGGTTGGCTGATTGAAGGAAGTGAATTGATAGATTATAATAGTTAATTTGAATGGGTTGGTTTTATTAATTAATATTGAAGGATTATTGTGAGGACTTATGGGAAAAAGCTTAAGCCAGGTTTTATAATCCTTCTTGGTTCTTATTGAAAAGACTGAGAAATTATGTGTTTTATTGTGTTTGGCTCCAAAGATCTTTGAGACTTCTATTGAATTTTTATTAATTTTCTTTGTTCTCTTGTGTCTGAGGTAAAATATAATTCAATTGAAGAATATTCATCATTAATTTGAAGTATTTCATGATGGACTAAAATTGGTTCTGGAAAAAACCATTCCATCATGAAATAAACTCAATTAATAATGGGTAGAGGGAGGAATCCAATTAATATTAAGCAACTAATCATGGACTAACATTGGGTTTTACCAAAAAATTCCATCATTAGATAACTTCAAAGGATGAGAAGGGGAAGAGGAAGATGAATTTGGATCTTTTGAATTGGGAGTTTGAATATCAGAGTCTTTGGAAGAGTTGGAAACATGATGAAAAATAAAACTAACTTTCCTTATTCAATCCACGTCTAGAGTAATGAAAAGAAAATCAGAACAAAGAAAATATCATTAGCTTATTTATAATCATTATGAGAATTGAGAATTATGATGATGAGTGAAGATTAAGAAAGCTGAAGAGTTAGGAAATCGGAAAGTATTATTAATATTATATGAGATGGAAAAGATATTATTAATATTATAATATAAAATTAATAATATTTGAAATAATAATGATATTCCTCCTGGCTCCATTTGATATAGAATTGAGGCCATAAGCCTTCAAAAACAATTAGAAAGCAGTGTAAAATTAGTTTTTCAGCCTTGAAATTAGTTTCAAAATAAATAAAGACTAAATAATGGCAGGAAATTATACAAAATAGTCAAAAGCAATTTGGAAGTGTTTCCAAATCATTTTTACTTGTTTTTTTTAAATGTTTTCCTTTCAATATCAAGAAAAATAAAAATAAATAATAAATAAATCAACATGATTTTATATTGAAAGAAAAGCTTCTGAGAAAAATCGGAATCAAACCCACCTAGTTTTGAAGCATTCTGAGACAAATTGGCGTGATTTGGGGTTCTTGGATCCTGGGGAAGGTTTCCATCAAGCTAGGGAGGCTGTTGGATGTTTTAGTAAAGGATGGAGGGATGGTTGAAGAGGTGGGTATGATGATGGGAGTGAATATTTGAGGTTTCTGTTGAAATTGTTGGTGGTGATGAAGATAGTAATAGAAATACAAAAAACTAAAGATAATCAAAAAAAGAGTTAGTACATACCAATAATGATACTACACAGTTTCCCACCCACCAAGAACATTTTTTTCAAAAAAGAATGAGATCCTAGAGGTTAGTTTTTCAAAAACAAGCAGTTGATATTGACTTATCATGAGTCAAATGAAGACAACATTACTAAATTGTTTCATTGAAGGTGGAGGTTCGAGAATAAAAAAATGAATTGATTAACTTTTTTGGCTTGATTGAAGTTTAATTTAAAATTGAAAGATCTGAAAATTAATATTTTAAGCAGGTTGAAATAAAAAAGAATTTCCTGTAAGAAAATTTGAGTTGGATAAGAGGATCATTTTTTTCAAAGAAAAAGATGGCTAAAAAAGACTTGAAAGTAAAAGAATATCCAAATAAATTTCTTTAAACCCAATTAATTTGAGATTGTACCAGCTCAATACATTTTTCTTTCAAAATTTTTACATTTCAAATAATTTAATTGATTAATTTCCTATAACCATAATGAAGGAAGACCCTGAAGTCAGGTGCTGCAGGTCAAACAAGGTCTCAACCTTAAATCAAAATGAATCATAAATAGCCCCCGAAATGGATTTTTTTATTCTGATCCATGTTTGTATTTCTTTTTGTAACATTAAAGTTGATTTAATAGAAACAGGAAATTTTGGGACGTATAGGTGTTCTACTTATACTACTTGAAAACTACATAGAGGAATTGAAGAAACTCTTAATTTCAAATATTTTTGGAAAAATTGCGACAAATATTCAATAGGGATCTGGATCTTGAAATTGAAAAAGCTAATATCATTTAATGAATCTTATCTTTCCAATTTCCCAGCTCAATATTTTAAGAAAGTAATACTTATTCAATCAATCCCTGTTGAAGTATCACCAATATTCATTGAAGAAAGATTTTTGGTCCTACTTCCTTTAGAAAAAAAACAATTAGAATCAAATATTTAAAGCTCTATACTAATTACCACTAACCCTTTATCTCAGGGGCTTTAATCCTAAACCATAGAGCTGGAGCAATTCTTCATTTGCTTGAAAATAAAGTTTTTGTTCTTCCAAATTCTCAATTCTATCATATTTTACTTATACAGATATTAATTCAGTATTACTAAAGAGTTGAAAATTAAATATTTAATAAAATTGGATACACACAATTCCTAAGATTGAAATTGGGGAAATAAATGAGGAATGTTTTAATTTTGAATAGCCTTTGAAATATTTGAAGAAATTATATATCATTAAAGATGAGATAATTAGTTGAATTTCATAAACGTAACATATGGTCTCACCTATCTTCTTTTATAATGGGTTTTATATGAGAAAGCCTCTGAATTACAGTTTTTAAGCTAAGTTATTAATCCAGAGATGCGACTAATGAAAATTCTTGGGAAGATAGACCAAAGACCTCAAAATTACACACCTCATAATTACCAGAAAGAAAACTTGGGTTTCATTTATTTCATTATACATGTCTTACTCACAGTATTTTTCAGGAAATTGTGAACTATATTTGATATTCTCAATCGAGCCTAAAATTACTTTCTTAAACTACTTTAGAATGATTCAAATTATCTTTTAAGTGGTAATTAAATATTTGAACTAAGATAAAAATGGCTCTGATTGTTCTTTTGGCCAAAACTTAAAAAGAAAATTTACCAGATATGTAGGAGATCCTTTTTTATGAAGATCAGTAAATGATCTCAGCTCTAGAATAATACTATATAGATTCCTTTCTTAAAGTAGGAAACACTATTTAAGTACTTCAATAAGAGAAAAAATGGATCATTTGGCTTTATCTCTCAATATATTTTGGGAAAACGTTTTCCCTAGTCTTTTTTTAGGATAATTTCTGATAGAATAATAAGATTCAAAATTTCTCCTCTACTTCCCATAGCATGACCAATAGCAGCTTTTATCAACAGAAAGGTTTAATAAAAGATAAATATTATTTCTCTAACTTCTACAGTCAGATAAAAATTTCTGGGATTTTTCTTCAACTTTATCAAATTTGAAAATTTTTGGAAAACCATTCTTCATTTGAGCATAAATATATCATCTGTCTCTTAAATCCCTTTGTAAAGCCCTAAATAGATATTAATAATCTACTTTTAAATTGTTACTAATGATAGGAGCTTTATCAATCTCAGATAAAAATCAAATAATAAGCAGGGTATTCCTTGTGATTTACTCGTCCAATTCTTTTTGGGATAATCGTGTTTTTTGTTATATTTTATATCATTTATTCATACGAAAAAAAGTTAGTAGAACCCCTTCTGAGAGATATTCTATTCAAGGAATTTTGACATTGCCTAATTTTTCAGAAAGAAATCTTTTTTTGGCAAAAGTGGATTTTGATTAATTTGATGGAAGGTTTTTGAAGGTATAACTCATGGGTAAAAATTTATTTTTTCCAATTGTTAAAAGAATAAGGAAAATTAAGAGTTTCATAAATCCTATTTTGGAGAGAATAATAATAAATAAGCTCATAACTATATAAATGTCAATATTATTGTTAAAAACATCTCTTTGGAAATCATCTGAGTTGAATATTTTTTTAATATTATCTCTTGAATGTGATTCAATTGGCCAAAAGTGAAGCTTTATTATCAAAACAATATGCCTTTCTTTATATTCTCACTAGAGCTATATTGTTCAACAAGAGATTAGCACCAGATTAAAAAATATCCAATAATTAATCTAAAGGGCTAGGAATACATCTAGAAATATTGATTTTTTTATCACCTCATCTTGTGATTAATATAATTTTAATAAAAGATCAAGTTCCAAATTCCTTAGCATAAAATTTATTTCTATTATTTGACTTCCATGAAGTATATTCTGATTCAATAAGGTTCTTTAATGAGAAATTTTTATCAGATATTTAGTATTTATATACGTTTAAAACCTTTTCCTCAATAAAAAGAACATGATTCTGATTAAATTTTCATTATTTATTGATACCTATTTCTTTAATATTGAAATACATACTTGCCCTAGTATCAAAAGATATTCTAGATCACGAAGCTTAACAAAGAACCACATTTATGTCTCAGAAGAAGATGATGAAAATTACTGATTAATAAAGTTTTATTAAGTAATTGTAAGAGAGCCACCTTGCCTTTTGGCTTAAAACACATCTTAGTAAAAACCCAAAATAAAATAAATTAATATGAGACATTCTTAATATAAAGCTCTTCATACTTTTCATATGTCAGCTTAATGATAGATAGAGGCTTATTAGGTGTAGATAAGTATAAAAAAGATTTCAAAGAGTAAAATATAAATCCATTTTTTACAAATTGACAGATCTTCAATATTGCAATCTTAATCTATACTTACTTAAATAATTAACTCACTTTTACTATATAACTTCTTTGATGCTCACATATGGAATGTCAAATTTTAAACTAGCTTAAACTAGATATTTAATTCAAGATACATAACTACTTTAATCATAATCAAATCCATTCTTTATTTCATAGAATTTGGAAAATATAAACAGAATGGAGAAAAAATACTTTTCCTCAGTATATGTTTTATTTTGAAATGAATTGGATGAAATTGATATTATTAATTTCTGTTAGAAGAATCTATATTGTGTAACGTGAAATAAATATCACTTTAATTTTGTTCACTATAGTAGTTTATACCACTTTGAGCCAATGAATGTCATAAATGACATGTTTATAATATTTTAAGGATTTTTTTATGATTTAATCTTCAATTTTTTAAAAAAAAATCCATCAAGTATTTTTCGAAAAATTTGAAAAATTAGGAAATATGTAAAATTCGATCAGTATAATATAGAATTATGGACTCCATGAAAAGAGGAAAGAATTTCAAAAACATCTTTCTCATATGAGCCTTGATGAAATTTATTACTAACTCAATTATTCACATCAAGAGATAATCACCCCCTTACAAATTTCTATCCTTATTACTAGCTTTCATTATGGATACTCAACATCTTTACTCTATATTATAAGAAAATATCTTTTGTTTTCTGGTTAATACAAAGAATTAAGAAAAGACTGAAATTTGAATGCCTATAAATTTAATTTATTTTGATATATGTAATTTTGAACTGTAAATATAAATATTTACACAAATTTTCAATATAGCTTGGGATTTGGGATCTTTTAACTGTAAATAGAGTTTGGTAGACATTTCAAGGAAAAATTTCAGGTTTCAATTTCTATATTATTTATACATGCTTTCTTTCTTCTCTTCACTGAGTAAACTAATGCTCTTAATATTTAAGAGTTAAATATAAACCTATAGAGATTTTGATATGCACCTCACCACCAAAAAACTGAGATCCTTGAAAGGTAGCTATTTTAATTTTTCATAAAATTTCGAATGATTTAAAAATTTATTTTTGATTTTAAATAGATCAGTATGAAGTTTAAGAGCATAATAGTAGAAGTTAATCCTTTGAGGTGTAAAAAGTTGCTAAAATTCCTTTATGGTTATTTTTTGGAATTAATCAAGGAAATAATGTATTCATTTCTGAAAGAATGATTATTTTTGAATAGTTTCAGTTTTTCAGTCTTCAACAGCTCGCAGAAGCCACTATTATTATTCTGGACCAAGAAAATAATTTAATTAGGAAGTATTCAAAAGGAATTTCTTTCAATATTTCTTACATTAATTTTCATTCTTTATAAGAAATATGCCTCAAGTTCTACTTTTGTCTAATCAAAAACTAGCAATTCAATTAAAAAGGCCTTTAGAATATAATAAATTCTGAATGCACAATTTGTGCTTTAAAAAAACTTTTTTAACTTTCTTTTTGTGAAAAAATTTAAACATAGAATATGAATGATACTTTGAGCTTTAGGTTTTAAGCTTTGTGTTTTCCCTTTTCTGTGTTTTTTTACTTGTAATAAGATTTATTATTTTTTAATTTTGGATTGTTTTTAAGGTTTTATAATAAATTGGTGATTAATTTTTGCTTTTATTTGTCTTGAATTTAATCCTAATTTCTCATTCAATTTTTAAGTTTCTATTGTTTATTTGTTAAAATTTAAAGCTTTCTTTGATTTATATATTGTTATTTTCACATTTGAAATTCTTATATTATGCTTTTTTTCCTTTCTATTTATTTCAATATGAAATATCTTGAAAGTTCACCTATGAATTTGTGTATTGTCGCGGCATTTTACAATTTGGTTAATTAACGTGCCTTTATTGATTTTAAATGAGAATTATTTATGTTTATGGAATAATTAGTGGATGTTTCAGCTTTTATATCTTAGTAATTTAGCCTATATTTGGAGCTTTTCAATTTTTTTGGTGAATTAATTTTGTGCTATCTTCTTCTTAATGTTTCCCCTTTCTTCTGTTTTCTCTCTTTTTTAGGATTTTCGTATTCTGTTGCCTTCATTAATTTCTTGAGCACTACTGATCTATTTTTCATGATTTTTTATCAACTGTTTTTCTTACTCATTTTTTTTTGGTATTTGACTTGAAATTTTGGTGAAAATTTTCAATTTTTGTTTTATTTTTCTCAATTGTCACTTTATTCGATTTTTCAAGTGTTTTGAATTTTGCTTAATTCCTATTTTAATAATATTTTATAACTGCTCCAAATTTCTAGTTTTTGAATTTATTATGTTCTGAGATTTTTTGAATTTTATTCATTTTGAAACCTTCTTAATTTTTTTCAATTTTTGATGTTTTGTTTTGATATCTTTTGTTTTTACTCGTATAGCTGTATTTGAGCTGTACAGAAAAATGAAATCACCGAAAAAGTTAAAAGTTCAAAAAAATCAGAGAATTCAAAAATTGGAAAAATAAACAATCTGAGAGGTTTGAAAAGCTTTTTCAGGATTGAATAAGCTATCAACTTCAAGGAAGTGAAAAAATGACAAAAAACATAGAAAAAAATAGAAAAATCAAAAATAATAACTCAGCTAAATAAATTAGGTTACAGAAAAATAATGAACTCAATTAATACAAGAGATTCAAGAAGATAAACGAATCATCAATATCAGGAAATTTAAGGAAACTTCAAATTTTAAATTAAACTAGCAAAAAGATAAAAAAAATGAAAAATATCTAATTGAACTCAAAAATCAACAGAAATTGATAGATTAGGTTGAAAAATTTAAAAAAACTAAATGAATAAATTTCAACAAAAAGAATTTAAAAAAAATAAAGAATAGTATAAAAGGAAAAAAAAGCTACATGAAAGGAGAAATAATCAAAGGGGATTATATAAATTCAAAAGAAGACTATTAGAGAAAACTTGCTACAATACAATCCATATAATGATTAAATTATTACAAGAAAGAAAAAACTTCCATCTTCTCAGAGTGTGAGTAAATGTGGAATAAAAATATTTTCATTATGCTTTTTATGATCTTTTTCATATTAATTTCTTGCCTTTAATCATTTTTGTGTGTTAATTTTATTATATTCTGGAATATTTCAAAAACAATGAGTAATCGCTTCTTATTAAATAGCGCATTGAAGAGGAAAAGACAAAAAAAAGTGGCTGTAAGTCAAGAAGAATATCAAACTGATTATTTCTGGAAATTGGAAAATAATTTTCTTAATAAAGGTCATAATGCTGCTTAAGAAATGCTCAGAAACTCGAGAGCATACATTGATTCATCCTGCTGTTAAAATGCAGATTTTGTGCAATTGGAAAATATTTTTCAATTGAAAAAGAACATGAGTGCCATTAAACCAAGATAAAAATTCATTATATATCTTTGTATCCTTTTGCTTGGCTAATATACATAATATCTACAGTTATCAAGAATCTTATGATCCTTAAGCTAAGAATGTTTCACAGAAACTGCCTCCTGGCTGGAGAACGGCCATTTTAACAGTTAATTAAATGCTAAAAATAACCCAAATATGTTTGAAACAGGGTTTAAAGAAGGGAATATCCCATGCTCCAGGCTTTCTTTAAGTGTGGTCGGACACATCCTTAAAACCCTTCTGGGACCCATCCATTTGAGATTTTCAGAATGCATATGTTATAAATCTTGGATTATGGTAGTATTTATTTAGCCTTCTAAAGTTGATTCTACAGTTAATTTTAATATTTATTCAGACTCCAAGAGTAATTTTTACAAAATATTTATATTTGAATTTTTTTAGAGTATTCTGCAAGTGGTGATGGGGATAGCTAACAATCTTTAATTAATACATACATATAATTATTTAGAAAAATTACAATTATATTTATCTGTGGCTGTAAATCCTTAAACGTTCAAATAGGAGTTTCTCTGTGATTATCAACAATTATGATTAAATCATTTACATGCAGTACATTCCACATCAAATAGTACGCTTACCATATTTTTGTGCTATTTTACTATTTTTGGCAGTGGACATCAATTACTTTCTGCTAATTTTGGATATTTTCCTTTTTTTTCTCTGCCACTCTGATACAGATATTGAGCTTCTATTCTAATGAAATTATCTTCACAACAAATATAGCTGAACATATTTCAATGGATATAATAAAGAAGCAAGAGCTTAGACAAATCCCACCAAGGATATTGCACTTATGAGTTGGGAAAATTGCTATTGTGTTTTGTAAAATTTATTGATATCCATATTCAAGGCAAAAGAAAAATATTCAAACAAACTCTCATATCTAAAGAGGACAGGATGCAAAATAACTTGGATCTTTTATTTTATAAAATAATTTCCCATAAAAAAAGAAGTAGCAGGAATATGTAAAACAGACAATGTAAACGCTTCATAGTACCTCTTTAAAAGAAAAACATCAATGATTAGAATCCATGAACATCATAATTTCATTTGAAAGCCACAAAGCCTCTGTTTATTAATTACAAATTTGGCCTTTTGAAATGATCCTGTACACTTTCTACCCGAAAAGAAATTGTGCTTTTCTCCTGGTATCCACGGACTATCTGGCTTATATCTGCAATAAACTTCAGATTTTCTTAATCAATTTCCATTTTAGTAATCAAAGGGGCTTTGCATTTATTTTTCACTAGAAGAAAAATTTTATGAGTAAAATCAATAGAATAGGAAAGGAATAAAAATTCAAAGGGACCATGATCATTTTTATATCTCATAATTTCCCAAAACCTGGTATGCTATTCTGGAAGACCTCTTGAGAATACAGGATTGGGGCTTGAATGAATTGAAAAATATATACGAGTATGTTACCTGTTTTCGGAAATGTTTCTGTCCCAAGTTCTCAATGGTCCTTCTTATTTTTAGTATTTTTGATTCTTACTTTATAGATAAAATCCTCAACTTTAGACGATAGAATAAGAAACATCACCTTCCCCCTTGCATTATGAATTATACAAAGAAAACTACACATTTTTGGTATTGGGGCTCTTAATAAAAATTCATTTCCTGGATACATGAAAGCTGTAAATTACCAAATATCCTTCAAAAAGATTCCAGGTTCATTTACCTTTAAATTTTCTTAAGCTCACAAAATATAAAAATAACTCAAATTAATTCACTAAACAGAATAATATAGATGCTATTTCTATTGAAATTAGATATGGGTTTATATGAAGCTTTGTAAATTCCTTAAACATGAAATTCTATATTAATACTAGAAGAAGAAAGAAAATCAAGATAAAGAACTTCCTTGTTAATGAAATGCAGAAACAAAGAAATCCCAGATTCAACATGCTTATTGGGAATTTTAAATGATTTTTTCTCAATTGTGACAATATTTCAGTATCCCTTCCTCATTAGCATTTCAAAAAAAATCCCATAAATAATCCTAACCATGTTCTGGATTGTAGAGAGACCTGCCACCATTAGAAAAGAATTTTAAAAAAAAATCTATATGTCAAGACTGGCTATTTCTGAATAAAATATTTTTATAAAAGAATACTATGATATCACTTGAAAAGAAGGTACGAGCTGATGAGTTCAAAATATATCCTGAACTAAATAAAAGGTTTTAGCTTCTCTTTTACAATATAATTTTGTCTTATCATCTTTTGAATTAACTCTACAAGAGATACAGTACTAGTAAGAAAAAGATTTCTATCACATACAATTTTAACTTCATTTGAAAAGAAGATATATAAAAATTTCTCAGAAATTCTGAAATTGAAGTGGCTTTCAGTTCATTACATGATCTCAATGTAGTCGTCATTTAATTATAATCCTTAATATATATTAGATAAAAAATAGACTCCAGCAGAGCTCCATTTCAACCTCAAATTTGTGGAACATTTCCCTCCTATCACTCAGCCTCTTATTGAGACCCTCTTTTCATATATTCATATAGGCTTTTTAGAAGATAATTAAGATGTTTTTCTCACTTGAGGCTTATTAACTTTGAGAATTATCATCCAACACATAATAAATTGAAGGATTTTGACAATTCAAGAATGTTTATATCTTTATGAACCCCTTGTATTTTCTTCTAGAGGTAAGCGACCAAAATCTTACAAATACATGAGCTATTAAATGAAATACTGTGTGGCTTCTTTCTAGTAGATATAAAAATTAAAAATTAAGCTCTGAATCAAATGATAAGAGCTCAAATAGATTAGAAACCACTAGTTTTTTGAGCTCATCACTTAATATAATAAAGAAATATTGCATAATTGGGATTAATTTTTGTCTTTTCAATGAATAATTTATCTTTTTAGTGGGGAAAATATGTGAATTAACATCCTATTCCTTGGTCTCATTAAGCCTATCAATAATTTAATGAGTTATTTAAGTGTTTTATGACTAAATTCCCATTATAATCTATGTCTATTATTTTTCAAATTTCAAAAAGAGCTCAAATATGACAGGCTTCTCCTGATTAGTATAGAAATTACTTCAAAATAATTAATCGAAAAAATTTTCAACTAAATTAGTATTAATACACACTGTCAATTTTTTTTCAAATGGATCACCTACAATAAGATAAAATTAAAGTAACCTGGAAAGACTTTGTAGTAAATAACCTTCAGCTTGAATTTGAATATCTGTTTAAGATTAATATCCAGATACAGCTAACATATTATCAGAAAATTATAAAATAAAAAGCTTTGGTAAAGGCTCACATATTCATAGATTAGTGGGAATTTAATGAAGTATATTAAAAGCTTTTTATCTTCTTTGAAAGCCAAACCCAACCCAAAATTTATTTCGAAAAATTAAGATGTTTAATTTTTAACATATATAGTTTTCAAAGTGAATCTTTTTTCTTTATTCCATGGTATCCACAGACACTATATAGGAGACTATGAAGTATATTTCAAGGCTTCATCTGATAATTTTGTTTTGGTAATACTTTTAAAACGTTCATCCAGATTTGACATAAAATAATGATGATTCTTTAATTTATAGAATCACCAATTAAAGAGTAGATACATGAGAATATCTCATCTGAAAAATATTGTCTGTATCCCAATTTTAGGACTTTAGGATTATGGCTTTTTTCTTACCCAGAAATCTGAAGTTTTTTTTCAAGAGAAAGGAAAGTCTCCCCTTAACATTGACTAAACCTTACTACAAATATTGGAACTAAAATTTTGAATATGAATAACTATAAATTATCCCTTCCAAACTAGCTCAATATGATAAAGCTTCATTTCACATATTACTCAATTATCAAATAAAACCCAGATATTTTCTCTTGAGGTATGCATGCTCTTATATAACATCACGAAATATATTTATTTTTACCCTTGGAGATTTGAAGCATAGATCACTGTAATAAGTTATTAATTAAGGTTATAAACCAAGAAAATGTTCTTTCAAAAGTATTTCAAGACCTGGAATTCCAGATTAAATTAGGCTTTCTATTTTTCTAATCTATCTTGATAAAAGATAATTTAGGAAAGGATTTCCCTCATTTTAAATATAAGAGATAGAATTATAACTATTTTTAATTACTATCATTTACAAATCTCACTGATCTTCAAGTAAAAAAATTGAGAACTCCAAAAGACATTTTCATCAAAATGTTGATACTTTATAGACTTTAGTACTTATATGTGGACTTGTTGTAGCTTAGTATCCCTGAATTGAACATTTCAATATTGCAATATTTATTCTAAAAATAAAAGGAGAAAATAAAATAAGAAAATGAGAAAAAAGTCAAATCTCTAACGAAAAATGAGTTAAATATGCTACTCAAAAAAAATATTTATCAATAATACATGAGAAATACATATTTCATTAAGTGAAAATGGGTTGAGAAGTCTCTCTCTCACCTGCATATGTATATTTAATGGCTTCATTTTTGATGGATAAAATATTAAAATAATTTTTTGAGATGTACCTAACAATATAAAAGTTTGCACAATTGCATGATTCATTGGGTACACTGTTCTTTCTAAGCCTTCAAATTTTAAATTGATGTAGCAGAAACTTTGAAAGTCTTCAAAAAAACTCATTCCATGACAAATACTTAACCAAAATCAAGGATATTTTCAAGCAAACTAAAATATATGCTTTCTTTCCCATGTGGGTATTGCCTGTCTGGATTAATGGTAATTAAATCTATTAGAACTTGGATTGACACATTTTAACTTTAATATTTCTTGAATATCTTAATTAATCCAAAGATATGTAATACCTTTGAAAGGGAGAATGATTATTTAAGACTGAACTGACACACTTGATGGTTAAAAGGAAAATAATTTATTTTACTATTTGATTGTGGACTATAGGAAATTAAAGAGGACTTTAATATTAGGTTACAATTCATGGAGTTTGACTCATGGTTCTGTTTTTGTTTGTGATAAATCTCATCAAAATCCATACATTAGTAGCATAATTCCTTCCTTTTTTGAATTAAAAAATATGAGCTTGATATTTCAGAAGTGCATATGTGGCTACAACCTGCAGATTCAGGGTCATTGGAAAGAGCTGATATATTAAAGACAGATATTTTGACACCAATAAGTGATTAAAATACACTTTGTATCAATATTTCAAGAAGATTTTATCTAAGCTTAACAAGCCATAATATTATGCTTTCTGGTGTAAGAAAATATCAAAATATGAAAAAAAAGCTTAAGGAATTCAGAATTTGACTGTTTAGATGTCTCAATTTTATAACTAACCATCATGAATACCTGTTACAATTATATCAATACAAATAAATAGAATTACAGTATAAGAGAAAGGGGAGGATCTAACTATACTGTGAGTATTTCAGCTGAATGAAGACTTTAATGATGTGTAATTCAGGTTGGGTATATGTTAGATAGAAGTCCAATTTTTCAAACAGATTATTGGATTAATTTGGAGCTCAATATAATTATAATTCTATTAGAGGTGTTATCCTTTGAGATATGACCACATATCCAAAAAGGTAACAAGAAAAACTCTATAATAAATATACTTATAATAATTATCTTAAAACTAGTGAAAATACCATAAATGGGTACAAAATCTGAATTAAATCAGACTCTAATGAGTAAACATGTGAAATAAATTACACGATAAGATTCCTCATGGTAAATTAAACATATGTCATTTTTATGGCATATCTGAAAAGTCAATAATTACTGAAGAATAAGTAATAATACCCTAAAAAAGACACAAAAGCTTATTTAACTCAGAAACCAATGAAACAACATGTGAAAGAAATTATAACATTGGATTATCCATAAACGACCACACGTAAAACAATTATACGGCTATTCTCTAAAGTCAATACTTAAGGAATTAAGCTGAATATATGCACTTTTTTGGTCAATGCATATATTCATGGTTTTTAGCTAATATCTCTTGAAATATACAAGATAGGGAGTTAATCCAAAGATAAAGTCACCATGTCATTACTGTAAGAGCACAGATATGATCTTCAATTTACAAGTTATAAACAAGGTTAAAGCTTGTAATGGTTTATTGAACAAAATCACTGGAGCTGGTAACCACTTTGTTGTTAAAGTGGTCCAAACTTAAAGAAAGTGGACAGTCAGATTCTACTAGCTCATAAGTGAAGAATTATTTAATTTGTATTATAATATTCAAGCTATAACCCCTTGAAATCAAGGTTTGAAGTTCAAAATATTGAATTTCAACAGAAAAGATGAGTTACAAGAAAAATCATAAAAAATAGGGTTTTGATGATGTAATAAAATTCTCTCGGAAGCTCAATAATAACATGCCAAGCTATCTGAATTCGCTCCCAGAATAGCTGTATCGTGTATAACTTCAAAGTTATTAATGTTCAAATCTTAAGCTTAAAATTGATCATTTATTATCACTCACTGTAATCTTATTTTAAGTTTCACAGTTATATAAGTGATAAAACTTGTGACTACCATCAAATTATGATTAATAATAATAAAATCCACAAATTTTAGTCTTCTTTCAAGCCTATGATGTCATTAAACTTAGAGTTATAGTGATAACTCGAAATAATGGAGTAATAATGAGATAAGATGGTTTGATCATGACATAATCATCACTTAACCTTAAAATACTAATATTTGTAGTGGATAACATCAGTACACGTCTACTATAAGCCTACTGGACTTTATAAGGGAGGTATTTACTATAAATAGAGCTCTTTTTACTCAATTTTCCCCTCAGATGCATAAAAACAATTAAACAATTAAATCCAAAGGTAAAGACTTTTATTCTTTATATATAAATTGCTTATATTATCAAAGACCAAAATTTATTTTTATTATAATCATCATCTTTGACATGATTACTCCAATTGTTCTCTTGTTTTGTTATTATTCTCTGAATAATCTCATTTCCACATAAAATCAAGAAAAACTGTAATTTCTCTTATTTTTATTTTTAAATACAATTTAAATAATTTGTATTTACATTATTTGGCGTAAATTCATTCAAAATTATTATATTAAGCATCAAAAGTAGGTTATTTTCTCTTATTATAATAGTTTCTCTTTCTTATTACTATCAAGAATTCTTTAATTAATATAAATCGTATTTATATTAATATATAACTTTAACATTAGTAATGCTAGTGTTATTAATTGTTTTTCATCAATAAAAAAAATTCTTTATGCCTTTATTATTTGTTGGTAACAATAATAAAGTGCTTTTGAATATATTAATTATATTATTTTTTCATAATATAAATTATATTATATTATTTATTTAATAATATAATTATTTTTTACGCCATAATTATAATAATTATTTATTATTATAATTATTTTTTATCTTATTTATTTTATTTATAAGGACATTCATAGTAAAACAAGTAAAATATTAGTAATTTTTAGTTATTGTTTCATAGTCAAACCTTACAAGAGGGCTGTAGGACTTAGCAATTGGAAAGCCCATATAAAAGAAATGAAGCTTTGTTATTGAATAAAAATATTTGATATATAAAATAAATTTATGAATCATTTTTTATTGAGGCATAACTCAATATTTGACTAGGTAAAATATAAGGGATATTGAAAGATCAATATTAATAATATCTTATCTCAGTTTGGTTTTATTAATAGGGTATGCTTTCCCACTTCAAGCTACATCCTCTGTTAATTTTGTGATGTATTTTTGATCTTCAGATGGCTATAAATATTCTCTTTTGTAAAATTTTATAATTTTAATAGTTTCTTCTCAGCTCACTTTATAATATATCAAAATATATTTGTCACAAAATGGTATTAAAACAGAAGAAACTACATTATAAGTAATGATTTTAATCCTTACAAAGAGCTTGTTCATTGTGGCTGAGAATATGACAAAAAAATGTGCAGGTTACATCCATTTTGAGCCCATTTTTGATTCAGAATTTTTCTCATGTATAGACTGCTTTTAAACCTTCAGAACCTGCCCTGAGGACTTCAATTTATTTCTCATGATGAATTAGAAATTTGTCAGTTTTTAAAGCTGAACCAGTGAGAAATCTTTTAGAATATTTCTTAAGACATACTCTGGTAAAAATATTAATCAATGTAATCCCAGTAAATCACCATGAATTGCAACAAAAAACTACAAAACTAATGAATCTTTTTTTCCTAAAACACAAGCAAATACTTATTCATTAATGAAGGAATTCTCTCTACCTCAGACAGAGGTGTTTCATAGCTCATTTTTGAAACATTTAAATCCATCTGCCTTTTGTTTCTTTGAACTACCTATCCTTCTTAAAATCCATTTTCCACTGAAGTTACTCTCCTCAAGGGAAATTTGATTCTGAGTATTTTTCTCTTCAAAAAGATGATCTTCCAATTTCTTCTCCCTTTCAAATCTTAATTGAATTGTCTTTGAGACTTTTTCTTTCTAAATTTCCTCAAGCACCATCATTTTTGAGTCTTTCCACTTTTTCTTATTCAAATATAATTGTTGAATCTGTGAAGTTTCATGTCCTATCAAAATCAAAATAAAATGAGTATTTCCAACAAATTTGTATAAGATGGTGAAAATACTTGCATTGCTTTTTTCTTCCCATCACTACAACAATTCAGGTTGAAATTTCCTATCCCTTTATGATTTTGAATTGGATAACTATCTGAATTTTATAACAATAAAATGAATGTCAGCCCATTTCAAAATGAAAAAAGGAGTCCATAATATATGAAGATTTCATATTTATCTAATTTATTTAATTGCTCCAAGGTTTCTGGAATCTCAAAAGGTGTTTTGTAATTGTTTTCTTCAGGTTTTTCATTAAACAACATAACACAACAAAACAATTTAGTCTGGATACCCAAATATCAAAAATGAAAGTGTACTTCTAGGCTTGAAGTAATTTTGTGCTCATCATTTACCACCAAATCCTCCTCCTTTTAATTAAAAGTTTCAGTTAAAGTGATAATGGGCTGATTACAAAATAAAACATCAATTTAATTATAGCAAGGGAGCATTTATTCAAGCTTATCAGCCATTGTCTTTATACCCTTTATTGCATCATCATTGGTGATCCCTCAGCCAGTAGAGCTCTAAAATTTCTTGGACAAAGTATATTTCTTCTAATATTTTTGTCATTTGTCACACATACTTTATTTTGTAAGATTATAATGGTTGTGGGACTTCTTATTGAACTTAATAGCAATCAGTTAGGATTCATCTTGTTTGCTTGAGGGGTCCTTCCAAATTAATTTGAACAACTTCTCCCAAAACAGGTATTATAATTCCATTTTATATTCAACCAATTTATGATAAATAAATAATTGACCTGATTGAAATGGACAAATTTCTGTAATTGTAATGGTTTTTCCTTTTGAGATTGATTAACCCTTTGAGATTTTATATTTGGAATCTTGCAAGAAGCTCATTACAGGCTCAAACAAATTGAGAATGATTTAATAAGAAACAATTCAATGTTTAAGATTGAAGAAGATAAAGTCTAAAAACACATGCCAACAATATTCATGATGAGTAAGTACTCACCATAAAAAAGATCTATCCCCTCCAGTGGGAGTAGCAGGTCCAACCTAGGTTCAACCCAGCTTCCAACTTTCTTCATACTGGGCTGTAACTTGCTATTATTATTTGATCAGCTTCCAAGAAAGGTTTTAGGATTCAGAAATAACTCACAAAATCAATTTAATTATTTAACTTCTGAAAATACCCAATAATCATTTATTCCACAAAATTCTTTGCAACCAAAATCAAATTTTTTCAAATGAATATAAATCCATCAATCATGAGATATCTATTGTTACATGTGTAAAAATAAAAAAACTCCCTTTCTTTATCTCCTGTAATATTCCTCCATTAATGTATCTTCTTTTTCTAAAATTTCATTCATCAGATCTAATTATTCACAATTTTGAACATTACACCAAAATATATCTCTTTAAAAAACTTACTAATCATCATTTTTTCTCACTCACTGAAAAAAACAACAAAATAATTATTTCTAATTATTATGTTCTCCCACAAGCTTAATTAATCTAAATTTCTAGAAATAAAACACAAATCAAGATATATCATGTCCTTCTTTATGAATTGGGAAACAATTTTTAAAATTTGTTTTAAACAAATATCTCCCAAAAGCATTCACAAAGTCTAATTTTCTCTCTTTTATCTCTGAAATTAAAAGCTTTTTTGAAACTGGATTCCAAATATCATTTCCATTATCGCAAGACTTAATCCTCAATAGATGTCACACCTTTTTCCCATGAGATAAATCACCTGAGACCCCTTATGCTTCAAAGACCATTTCTTGCCATATGACATAAAATCTAATATATAAGAATTACAAAATGAACTGATTGATAGAAATATTTTATGAAATATTATTTAATTCATACAAAGGATCTTATTTAAAAAAACATTCATCATATCCTACAGTGCAGGGGAATAAAATTCAACTCAGGCCCTCAATTTTTGTCTATTTTCCAGAGAGAAATGAGCAAGCTTATAGTAATCTTTTCAAATAAGAAAAATGTTATTTTATTACCAAGTATCCAGAAAACTACTAATTTTACAAATGAACTCTACACTTATACGCTTGAATTCCTCATATGAAGAATATAAGCTCCCCATAGTATAAGAATAAGGAATCTATATGCATGTTTTAAAGGATTAGATATAAACTGAATGAAGTCATTATTTCAATAGAGTTCAACTTTCATAATATCCATATCAAATCTTCACATATTCACATTTTCCAAGAAAGTCCTTTGTTTCAAAAAAATCTCTGAAATTGGGTTTGAAATTTAATTAATATTTCCATGTTTGTAGTAATATTAGCTTCATTACCATGGTGATATTTTATTATTTGAAATGATAATCTTCATTTTACAAAGAATATTTATTCAGATGAGAAACTACTGTAAAAATAGATGCACTCCTATGTGAATATAAGGATCTAATTGGAAAAAAAAGAATTAATTCTCTTGATAAATTCAGTTCACTGTTATGAGGATGTCATTAATCTTATAAATATTTGGCACCAGATCAAGAGATTCATAATAATAATCAAAAAAAAATCTCCAATATGAGTGTGCAAACACTATACTTACTCTCAAAGCTTCCCCTTCAATTAATCAGTTTCGATAATACCTTCATTCATTATTATTATCATCCAAATCCCTCAGAGATTATATTTTTATCAATATAATAAGCAAAAAATAGTGTTAGAACTGATCTTTTTACATAAGCTCATTTAATTCCTGAATTAAGAATATTTCTGACAGACATGTATTCCTTAAACTTGGATTTTTGAAATACTATGCTTCCAAGAATCCACCTCCAAGATATTGCAAAAGATTTATACCCCCAAAATGAGTTCAATAGGCTTATAAAGTTCAATATTATTTTATCTTTCCTTTTGAAAAGAAATATATTTAAAAAAACAATTTTAATATCAATATAGCTTTATAGAATTAGTCAGCTCTAGAAAGGATGATACTAAAACTCTTTGTTCCTGTAAAAGGGAACTAGAGGTAAATATTTTAATTTCATGTTTTTTTTGGCAGTTTGAAATTATTCCTTTAAGCTAGGAATTTTATTCATAATTTTGAAAATTAATTTATATTTAAATCTCCACATATTTCTTCATTACAATTTGGTGCTAGCTTGTGTTTTGACCTTTTTCATCAACTATGAACGAAGCGCATATATATGAAACACTCAAACATGTCAAACACCAATATTAATTTCTTCCTTCATTCCAAGAAAATTGCTATTAACTCTTACAAAAAAGGAAATATTGAATCTATAGAAGTGGATTTTCACTTTATACAATTGCTTCATACTAAATTATGTTTCCATACAGAAAAAAAAATTAATTTCATTTTTAAAGGATTTTTTTTCTTGATGATTTATTTTCTAAATTGGAAAAAATGCTAGAATATTTTGAAGTAATAATTAATGGTCATTTCTGTTTATCTTGTTCAAAACAAAGAATCCACAAAGAAATTGAATTCAATTTAAAAACCCATTTTTGGTTATTCATCCCAGTGGAAATAATTCTTTATTATAATCAATCTTCTATCTAGCTCCAGAAGCTCAAATAACATGTATCAAAGGCATATTTGATGTGGAAAATCTTTCAAATTTGGAGAAGGGGATCTTGTCATAAATTTCTTTATTTGAGAGTTTTTTTTGGTAAAAACTATTTATATCAATAAAAATACTTAGCTTGAGCTCTTCAGATATCTGAATCAAAGAAGATCAGATTATCCTTTGAAATTTTATAGAAATTGATAAATAAATTGGTATGTTTTCAAAGGCTCTTTTCATTTCTTAAGTTAATTATGCCTCCATAGATGATAATATTATGAATTGGCTCATAAATACTTTTTTGTGGTGGTTTTTGGTTTATTTAGAGCTTTGTATAAAGCTCATTTTCACCTTCAGTCAAATTTGGCTCAAACCTTTGTCCAACCCCCATTCACTGGCCAGGTTGTAGTCAAGTTGGACAAAAGCTGGATAAGAGATTATTAAACAATTCACTATTATGATAAGTTCCTAAATTCAGGAAACATGCAGGGTATATTCAGAATTATTCATTGGAAGAACTGAAGTATGAATTTTTTTGACATATTTTCAAGAAAGATTGTCTATCAAATTGTCAATCATTTTGAAAATAGTAATATATTTGGCCTATGAGCTTTTTCCAATTTATTTTAATGATTTTGGGATATAACTTTCAAATTTGACGTCAGTTTTGAAGTCAATGAATTTTGATCCACAGGGATTTATTACATCAAAATCCATGGTTTTTGATATGTGTACTGATTGCAAGTTAAATATTCTTCCTTGTGGTTCTAAAGTATTTTCAACCAATTTTTAGTTCATTTCAACTTAATTGAGAAAATTGTTGTCTTTTATTCTAATTTTCTGTCACAAGATTTCCTATTTATAATTTGTGGATCTTTTTTACACAATTTTCCTCCATTTTTTTAGTTTTAACTTGCATTTATCTTATTTTATTTGGCCTTTTTATGTTTCAATTTTTTTCAAAATTCTTCATTTTATTGTTTGCTTTATCATTTTTATTTCATAATTTTTCATTTTTGTGTAATTCTTTGTATTTTCATTCCACTTTTTTTCCATTTCTATTTTATTTTTTCTTAAATTTTGTTTTACTAATTTTATCTATTTTTTCATTTGACAATTTTGAAATTTTGTTTCTTTCATTTTTCTTTAATTTTATTTTTTACCAATTTTTTGATTTTTTTTTAAATTTAATTTTAACTTAGATAACAATCATTTTTTTGTCTTGAATTTTTTTAATTTTTTCTTTTTTTGGGGTTCAAACACCCTGATTTGGAGTGTTTACACCCCCAAAAAAAACGTTAAACTTAAAAATGAAATCATCAAAGAAATTATAAAAAAAGAAAACAAATCAAAAAACCAAAAATTATTGAGATTAAAAAAAAGTAATAAAATTAAAAAAAAAATACAAAATTTGAAAAAAGAGAGAAAAAAACCAAAAAAATAATAATAAAAAATAATTTCACATTAGGGGGTGCCAAAGTCACCAAATCCCACCTTGAAATAATGTGTAATTTGGAACCCAAATCCCAACACTAAATCCTGGGTTTATTATGTGTAAGTCACATTGCATTTTAACTGAGTCCCCTGGCATTTTGACCAAATCCCATTAATCTGGGATTTCATTTTAAAACCTAACCCAAATGAGTATTCACAATTCATAACTGTACAAAATATTCTTTTAAACTCCATTTTGGAAAATCTGACCAAACAGCTTACAGTCCATTTATACTTCTTAATCCATATAATGATGCCTTTTTCCAAAGCAAGACACATCAAGTCAGACATGAAGATCACCTATGGACTACCTCATCCATCAGATTATTTAACCATAATTAATTGGCTTTAAATCAAATACAATTTTGAGTCATGTTTTGGTACTAGTGGTTCAACATCTATTAGAAGACCTCCTTCATCAAAGCAGCATGTATTTCAGCTTATGGCCATTGAGGTCAACAAAAAATCACAAAATTGCCTAAGCCTTAGCTCAAGCAGAATCTGCAATCAATGGCAAAAATATAAAAAGAAGTATATGGCTGAAAAAAATTCTAAAATTTAACTGGGGCTGGACTAACAGAAGAAGATGAGAGTAAAGGAATAAAATAATTGGGTGAAAAGCTTGAAAATATGTGTCCTTGCTATGCTGAAATGGATGTGCTCTTTGGCCACAAGCCCAATGTCACTCCCATTGAAAGCTATGATTTTCAAGAAAAAGACAGCTTAAATAGTGATGATGATGCTTTTCTTTATAAGGTAAGTTATTGTCTCTTCCTCTTTTTACCTGGTATAATTAAAGTTAATTTTCTTTCTAAAGGAGAATAATGGTTTGGAATCACTTTCCAATCTGGTTCCTTTGCTTCATAATGAAGATGACTTGGTTCAAGCAGAAAACCTTCAAGATGAATCAGTAAGTATGTTTAAGCCTGATACTTATGAAATCCATCTTTGATTATTTCTCCTTTGACCAGCAAAGTAAATCCATAACACATTCAACACAAAAGCATAATCAAGAATTGACACCCAACTTGAATGACAAGAGTGGTTCTAGGAAAAGGCCAATGGATATGTTTGCACTGACATATGCGAATGTGCTTGAATCACAGAAAAAGGGTATATTTTGGATTTATGGTTACTCTGATCAATCCTACTGACAAAATTCATGATTCGTAGCCCATCAAACCAGTGAAAATGCTTGTTTGGAGTGGGACAGGGAGAGGTGGAATGAAGAGAAAGCAAGAAATGGTTTGAAGAAGTCAATTTGCAAAAGCAAATGGAGTTCGATGAGAGGGAACACATGCATAAATATGAATTTGAAAAAGAAAAGTGGAATTGTGAATTGGAATATAAGGAAAAGCAATTCCAGATGGATCTCACTATAGCAGCATTATCATCAAGCAGGCCAATTGCTGAGCTGGAATGAATTCTGAAATAAATAAATAAGAAATAACATATTAGGTATATGCCATTTGATCATGTTATATGTGGTGATTTGTTAAATAAAACTGATGTTTATGCATAATTGGGGCACCAATTTGCAATTGATCTTATGTTGTGAAATTTAATTGCAGTTTATTACAAAATTGAAAATTTGGGCAAGTTTTGAATCAAGATTTTATGTTCCAAATACCAAAGTCCAAGTATGTTCCAATTGAAATTGAAGGCTCTCTCCATATTTCCTTTCTTATGTATTTTTTTTCCAAATACAAGTGGATGGGCACTTTTTCCCTTTTTATAAAATTTTTTATTTTATGTTATTTTATTGTTTTTGACATTTCTTTATTTTTTTTATTTTTTCTTGTTTTTCTATATGTTTCTTGAATTTATTCTTGTTTTATTTTATTTTATTTTTTTTGTGTTCAATTTTGGCAATTTGTTTTTTTTTTAATTTTTTGGATTTATTTTTGTATATTTTTCTTGAGTTCTATTTCTTTATTTTTATTTTGATTTACTTTTTTTGGTTTTTTTTTAAAATAATTTTGTCTCCCAATTCTTCATTTCAAACTGAATTTTCTTTTTAAGATTATTCAACAAAAATTTTGATTTTTTTTTTGAATCAGGTAAATTCTCTATTTTTTGTTTTTTTAAACAGGCTCAACCTCTCACTTCTTCACCCCTCACTCTTAAATTAAATTATTTTTTTATTTTTTTGTTTTTTAGATTATTCCAAAAATATTTACTTTTTTTTAATTCAGGTAAGTATTTTTCATTTTTTTTTTCACAGGCTTCACCTCTCACTCAAACTCCCTTTTTTTATAGATTATTCTACAAATCATTTTTTTTATTATACATAATTCATTTTCAGTATTATTTTTTAACAGTTTCATCCTCCCTATCTACCCACCTTCCTAACCCATTCATCCACCTCCAACTTCACTCAACCCATCACCTTCCACCCCCCCATTCATCCACCACCAACATTACCCAACCCATCACCTTCCACCCCCCCAGTCACCCTGGAACCTCCCAAAAATGGGAGGTTCCAGGCTTTAGGCCCTCTAATTCAGAATCAATTTGGAAGGCCTCCCAAATTGATTCTGAATTTATTTGGCACCTTTTTTTTAATTTTTTCTGTGAGGCCATTAAAAATTATTAATTTAATTTTCTTTTCCTTACCAATGATAATTATTTGATGAATCATTTACTGAATCTATTTTTTTAATTATTCATCATCATTAATAATTGATGTTTTTTTAAATCATAATCATAAATAATTGATTATTTTTTGTTTTTATTTTTTTTAATCATAATCATCTTTAATTTATGATGATTTTTTTTCTTTTTTTGATCATTATGATTACTGAACCCTTATTTTATTTTATTTTTTTTGAATCAAAATTGTAAATCTTTGATGATTATTTATTTTTATTTTATTTTTAATCATAATCATCCTTAATTCATGATTATTTTTTTATCTTTGTTTTTTGATCATTATGGTTACTGACCCCTCATTGTTTTTTAATTCATCATCATAAATCATTGATGATTATTTTTTTATTTTTTTTAATCATAATCATATTTAGTTTATGTTTTTTTTTCTTTTTTTTTGATGAGTATCATTACTTAACTATGATTCTTTTTTTGTTTTTTGTTTTTTTTTTTAATTTTTTTTTAATTTTTGTTTAATCTTTTTATTTATTTTTTAACATAGGGGTGGATAATTTATAAGGGTTTTCTTTTGCAATGTCATTTAATTTCACTCCCCTTCCATCATCATTAAGATTCAAAAAAAACACCCCTTCTTTCTCTCACTGTTCAAATAATTCTGATGATTTCATGGTTAGTACTAAACCAGACTCAGCACATCATCAGAATGATCTGAAAGATTATGAAGCTATTTTTCCTCCTCTTGATGTCATGGTTAGGACTAAACCAATTATAGAACATCATGAGGATAATAATACCAAATCAAATCATAAAAGAAAATTAACCCATATCCAAAGACAACACATCCATTATTCAAAACAAATCATGTCTCACCTTGGCCATTCAAACACAGAATAGAAGAACTTTTCAACCATTTCAATTGACAAAAAATCAGCAAATGCCTCATGGTTAAAACTTACATCACTCAACACTCTACCCCATCCTTATATACTCATTTATAAAACCAAAAATCCCTTTTTAACTGTCATCATTTATGAAATAACCACTTTCAAAAAAATTTCTGGCCACTCTAAAATTCTCAAAAACCTCATTATGACATTAATGTCTTCATCTCAAAATAAACAAGAAATTAAAACTAATAAGCAACTCCTAGGTGGCATTATGAAAGGTATTGGGCTTTGTTCTGGTTCAGATTCTGGAAAATCTGCAGGTGTGTGATATTGTTTGATTATTATTTTAATAATTACTAAGTAATTACAAAATTTTTAGGCTTTTACTCCATAAAACCAGGCTTAACTCCTCATCAAATTGAAACAGATAATAATCAATGTACCAAACTTCATCAATATGACAAATTTGTTTACTCAAGAATCTCCCTTTTTTCAAAATTAGATTCAAATGACAATCAGTCATTAATGGAAGCAGCCAAATTACCAACTTTCAGTCAACTTCAATGGACTTCTGCGAATCCAAAGAAAGAATTCAAATCATTCACCAGTGTCATTGTCACTCAAGATGTATTCTTCAATAGGCCACACCAAGATTTATATGATCTCAATGCTTGCACTTATGGTATATTTTCTTTTGTATCAAAAAAAAAATTCCATTCCCTTCCAACTGTCTTCAGCCCCTCTCAATTTGGCTTGCACTTCCCTGAATTGAAAATGGAGATTGATTTTTCAAAAAAAAACCTGGCATCATGGAAATTCTTTGGAAGACATCAACAATGGTTCATCATATAACAAAAAATCCTCCAGAAATTATCAATCATGACAAAATAACTCATTTTGGATGTTTTTTTCAAATCAACCATAAATTATTTAATGTAGGTGAAAAAGTCTTGAAAATTACACCCACTGAAATTAATTCAAAATTCAATGGGTACTTTGAAAGAAATATGCAGGACCAAAAAAGAAATAAAAAATATTAATTTAAAATAGTTTTATTTTACCAATAACATCTCCACTCTGTTGTGTGCCATTGAATTAAGTACATAAATCAATGGTCCTGATGAAATTCACAATTGACTATCTTTCCATTCCAAAGTAATTGGTTTAATTATTTCATGCATATTTACAATATCTTTCCAAATGCCATTATTGGACAGATTTTTGGCATGTGGTGGATCATCATCTTCATATAAATCAAACCATTCATCACCAATTTTTGTTAACATATTATGTAAAATCATGCAAGAAATGACCCAACTAACAAGATATTCAATTTCGTGCTAATCCCTCATTTGATTTTGCATTTCCCTTAGAGAAAACCACCGCCCCTGAAAAAATTCCAATTACATGCTTGATTTTGCTATACAGTAATTGAATGAACAGTTGTCTTCATTCTGTGCTACAACTCCCCTATATGCTGGAACAACCCAAGGAGAGCTTACATATGCTGAATCAAAAATTAAGTACTTATCCTTTTCATAAAACTCTGGAGGTGTTTGTGCTATTTTCATATGTTAATAGACATTTGAATCATGAAGTGACCCAGTACAACCAACATGTAGAGCAGTGAACTGTTTGTTTATATTGCAGACCAGTTGTATTGAAATAGAATACCTTAATTGTAAACAATAAGTAAAAATGAAATAAAGAATAAAAATTCAACAGCTTACATCTCTTTGTGATCAAAATAGTCTTCACCATCATTGGGGGGACATTGTGATAATGGTATGAAACTCCCATCAATAAACCCAATGGACCCAGGGAAGCCTTCTGATTGCATTACTTGAGACATCTCTCTTTGTTGTTCTATTGTTGGCCACACAATCACTTTGCACTTCAACTTCATTAATATCTTTATCACTCTTTGAGTGTACAAAAAAATATCTCCATGGCTAATTCCAAATAACATTCCAATCTTTCCAAAAGCGCCCCCATTGCTATTTTATCCTAGCCTTGATAGTGCCATAGTCAATTGTATGGAAGGGCTGTGTTGTTTGTTTTGTGATGAGTTTTGAAATGTTTTATCATCTTGAATTTGTGAAACCAATTTTTCAAATGATTCATGTGTGGTCCTAAATAGATTTCAAAACCTTTCAGATGATAATGTTTGTAGATCATTCATAATATTCATGTAATGTGATGGATATCTTCTACAAGGATTGCTTTATATTTATGATGCTATCATATCTAATAAGATTATATCTTCTTGGATATCAGAATCACTATCAGGGTTGAGAGAATCAATGAAATGCAGTGAGTTCAAGGTCTGAAGTAAAGGTAGCCTTTGCAATGCCTTTGGCATGGTAAATGAGGAAAAGATGTATAGAAAATGCAATTTGAAATCAAATAGCTTAATAAATGACCAGTATATTCAAACTTTATGCAAGAGAAGGGGAGCTTTATTCAATCTAACATGCCCTCACTGAGTTGTGTGTTGTAAAAATGTCCCTTTAAGTGAAGCTAAAGGCAGGACTTTAGTATCTAAACATGGGATTTGGTACCAAAAACTTGGGTTTTTGTACCTCAAAATACCTCACCTCTTGAGGTGTGAGATTTCCCAAATCCCAAAAAGTTAATGTGGTATTTGGAAAAAAAAACTTGTGACTTGGAGTGTGGGATTTGGTAACTTTGACATTCCCTATTAAAAGAATTTGGCAAAGAAAAATAAACAAAAATTCAAAAAATAAAGAAATAGGTGAAATTAAAAAAAAACTTTATAAAGTACTTAAAAAAAATGATAGAATACAAAAAAACAAAAAATATCAAAGGAGACAAACCAAGTGTGAAAAGGTTTAACAAAAGTCAGAAAAATTAAAAAAAATTGAAAAAAAGTGAAAAAAAAATAAAAAAAAATTAATAATTGAAAAGAAAATGAGTATAAATATTTAAGATAAAGCCAAACCTTAATGAAACAAAATTCAAGTTTCAAAACAAATAAAAATGAAAAGAAAATTTGAAATTTGAAAAAAAAAGTTATTTTTCCTTTTGATCAAAATTCTTCTTACAATGATTTGCACTTTTTTCATGGTAAGTTTTACAATGAATAAGATTTTAACTACAGAAAACATTTGAAAATGAGAAATTAAAATTTATTCAAATAGTTAACTGTGCTCAAATATAAATAAGTTTGAAACAGAAATTGAAACAGAAAGAAATGAACGCTTTCATTCTTTTCAAACTCACATATAGAAGATTTGTGAGAAAATTGATTGATTTGGGATAGTTTTGAGGTATTCAAAACAAAAATCAAGAATTTGAAATAACACAAAAGTTAATTTTGATAGTTGATATTTTACTTTACTTCAATCATGATTAAAGTAAGCACCCTAGGGGTGTTTTAATTGGAAAAGACCCTCTATAATGAATGTTTTTAAATAAATTTAAAAACAATTATTCTGATGTAAAAATATACTTGGATTAATATTCTAAATAATTAAAATAAGAGTAAAAATATTGAAAAGAAAGAATACTGTCCCTTATTTAGGAATATTAATGGCTAGAGATAAGATTAAAAAACTTGTGGAAATATTATTTTCAACATAAATATGGGATATTAATGAGCAATAAGAGAAGAAATTATGTCTTTATCAAGAAAATATTTGATCCTTGAATCATACCTTTTAAAAGGTATTTGAAGTATGTAAGTGGAGAAGAAAAAACATATGGTATAACATTTGGTTGGTAAATATTTCATTGTTAAAGAAAGCTTTTTATAAATTTAATCTTTGAATTAAAAAAGATCTGCGGAGTAATTCTTCTGTAATGGTGGGCACATCTGAAGTGAGTTCATTCATTCAATTAGCAAGGACAATGGAATCAATGTAAATTTTCTCCACAGATATTAATGATAGAAGTTTCTTTCACTGTTGAAAGGCATTTTCAATCAAGACCCTCTTGAATTAATGAAGAGTGGATATTTTATGAACAAGGAGAGAAACAAATATCATGGAAAATCCATAATCTTTTATTTTATTTGAGTAAAATTCTTAATGTCCAAAGCTGTGGCTGAAAGTATCTGCAAAAATATTCCAAGGTTAGAAGCAAGATTAGTACCCAGGTTGGAAGCAGGTTGGACCTGGGCTGGACCTACTACCCCACCAGCAGGGATAGCTTTTTTTAATGGTGATTGTTGTGAAGAATTGGAAAAGTGGATGTTTGTAGAATTCCCAAAAATTTGATTTGTTGAATACTGGAGATTTGGAAATTTAAAAAATATCTCTTAGGTTTCAAATTGGAAATCAGGACCTCTTTGGAAAACTCAAATTTGATTGAAATTCAGGGTCCCTCAATTGAAAAAATTCAACATTTGGATTTGAAAATGAAGGGTTTTTATATTTGGGATTTTTTTAAAAAACCCATATTGTTTTAAGGTGGTATTTGGCAGGTCTGAGACACCCTAATTCAGATCCATATTTATGAACTTAAAATTTCAAATATGCATTTTTTATTTTGACAAATAATGAAAGTACATGTATTAAGTTAAATCCAAAGTTAATAAAGATTTATAAAAAGCAAACAAAAAATATTGTATGTTACAATATCTTTTTTTTGTATGAATTATTTAAATTCTTTGAGATTGGAAAAAAAATATTAATTAAAACAAAAAAAACATGCTAATTTTTAAGAAAAAATAAAAGAAGCTTAAGCTAAAAAATAAAATTTCTTATTTCTAGTTTTTTCATAATAAAAAAAATAATGATATCAATTTATTGATTCATTTTGATCTTTTGAGATATATTAATTTTCCAAAAATAAAAGCTCTAATTGTTCTTTTAATTATTTCCTTTATTTAATAAGAAAATTAAGCGTCAAACCCTGTTTTATCTACATTTTATATTTTTGAAATATATATCTATATTTATATACTATAATTTTAAGATTTCAATTATTTTATATATTATTTTCAATTCTGATTCAAAATTTAAAAAAACAATTGATGCTCAATAACATCTGATATTCTATTTTTTAAGATTTTTTTACATCAAAATTATTAAAATTCAAAAAAAGATTAAATCAAAGAGAATTTTGTATTCTTAAGTTGAATGTTCCTTTTCTGAGAAAAGATTGAATTTAATAAGTTTTTAAATCAAAGTTTTTAGTTACTTATTCTTCTTTATTCCTTTCTTAATAAGAAGTTTTTTCAGAGGAAAAAATCTATCAATCTCCGAATTACTTCAAAATTTAGCTGGTGGCACCGCTCCCAGAAGGCTGTTTTGTGAATCAAAATGCAATGGTAAAGTTTCACTCTATCCGTAAGTATTTTAAAAATATCAATGATTAATTAGTGAAAAATTTCAGAAAGTAATTCTTTTTACCTTTGTGATTTGTAAAATTCCTTGTACCATTCAAATTCTTATTAAAGCCTCACTGAATTATTATAAGGCTAATAAAAAAAATTGAAATCTAATATTCAAACTTAGATTGATTCTGATCAGAATATAAGCAGGTAATTATATTAATAATTCTATTTTAATATTTAATTCTTATGTAAATGAGAAATGAAAAATTGGTCTTGATTTTTTATATTATTTTTCTTGGGAATAATTATAATTTTGAGTTTCCTTTAATCTTACTATGTATGTTCTTTTTGGAAAAATTATCTTGTATTAATAACCAAGAAAATAGCTTGAAGAAAAGTCTTAAAATATGCTCTTGATGTTGTATTTATTTGGTAATTAAGACTTGCCATAATAATTTGTTTTGTTAATATTACTTTAGTGGGCTTGACCTCACCCAATAATCAATAGAATTCGTCTTGACAACAATACATTTCAAAAATGGTAAAAGGTCATTTGGAGGAATATTTTAGTAATTTTTAATTTTAAATAATCGAAAAAAGTTAAATAAATGGAAAAATGTTTTATACCCATACAATTATGAAACAATTTCCGTTTTGTGTTTGAGATTAAACTATCTTATTCCCTTTGAAATGAAAATAGCCAATTTCTCAATACATTGAAGCCATTCTATGGTATTCCTTTACCGAAAACAGCTGATTTGGTAAAATAATCTGAGCCAACCAATTGCCGATAATATTGAACTTTCCTTCCCCTTGGCTTTTTCCAAGAGTTTCATTTTAAAATTATTCCAGGCTGGTTTTTGCCAGAACATGTGCCAATTTGGCAAATTCTTGAAATCAAGCTTTCTGCTTGAGAAGTTGTCTTTTAGCCAAAAAGCCATATATCACTAAAGCACCTTGAGCCCAAGGATTCAGAAGAGCAAGCCTCTTGAGGTCTTCTTAAAAGCAGAGCGATAGATTTCAATACTTGAGCTTGCTCAAGGCTCTTCTCCCACCGCCTCATCCGGCGCCAGGAGATGCTATAGCCCATCGCCAAAGCCAAGATCTCCTCAGGTCGATGGCCACCAATTCGACTTCTTCATGCCTTGACATTCGCCGTCGAGATATTCTCAGAATCTGTCGTTGTGAGCTTATGCCAGAATCCTTCATCGGTGCTTGCCATCCTGACTCGCCAGCATAGTTTGGAATTTTACATTGGCACCTTTGCCCCCATGACGTTGCTCAGCTATGTCTCCAGTACCGTCTGCATATACGCAAGCTGTCACGCAAAATACTGCTCCGCTGCAGTGTGAACCGCAGAGGTAACATCAAGGGAGGCATTCAGAAGAAGCACGTGGTGGATTGGAGTGCTCTTGATGACGCTCCCATCGGGAAATCACAGAAACAGCGTGTCGAAATCTTACGCCTGAGCTGCTGGGCGGTCCCATCTCGACTGGCCGTGATCATCGGGATCGTCGAGCTTTCTCTGAGGTTCAAGGACCTCGACTGCTCACTAGGCTCATCTCGATGCTTGGCCGGCCTGTCAAAGCTTTCCACAAGCTTCTTCTCCCTTGTGCCTGGGTAGGTGCACCTCCAAGTGTCACATGAGCCTGAATACATTGCAGAAAGATTCGGCAAGTAGCCACTTTTCCTTTCTTTAGAAACCTGACAGACAACCTTAATTGGAGCCACACGCTTACTGAATCCCCAGGCTAGGGCTTCTGACCCACCGCTAACATCACTTGCCTTCCTTTAAAGGATTAATAATCACCCAAATTCCACTTTCCATACAACAGAAGCCTTCTTGGCCCACCACGTTTGGTGTCCCCTTATCTTTTCTTTATGAGCCTCAAGTGTAGTCCATCTTACGTTCATTTCACCCTTTCTCGGTTGGTTCTTCTTAATGTTTTCATTGTCCCCTTTTTTTGGTTTTCCACTCTTGGAGAGTTTTCCCAAGATATCATTAATCTTGAGTAGCATGAGAGCATTGTACCGGCGTCTTTGCTTAGCGCTTGTGGTCTTCCTTTTGAAGGTGCTCTAGCCTGTTTGGATTTCCTCATTGCTTTGACTAAAGGTTACAAGCACACAACAACGTTTTGTTTGCCATTTTTTCTTTCCATTGCAAGAACACAGTGGATTTATAAAGAGACCAATGTCCTCTTCGCTTGGTATCTCTGTTGCTAACTTTGCGTTCCATTTCATCTTTTGCACACTTCGTACTTGATCACATTGCTTCAGCGTTTAGCAACTATTTTCGCTCCCACAAAATTAAATCATGTCGCTGAGCAAGCCAGTTCCTCTTGGCCAATTGTTTGAGGTCTCCATCCCAATGGATTACTCTGACCCCACTTCTCCTTTCTTTGAGGAAAAAAATAGGAATAGAGCCTCAGTTTTTCCTAAGCGTTTTGTGGCTTTTTATGTACCAAATATTCTACGTGGCCGAAAAAATGTAAATCTTCTGATCGCCTTTCACGGTTCTACCGAAAATGGTCCAATCTTTAGAGCCAGGACCACCGGGTACGCTTATGATCAACTGGCGTGTGAATACGGCTTTGTTGTAGCCTATCCAAGCGGGTATAAGGGAAACTGGAATGAGTTAGTATTTTGATAATAGTCATGACTTGATTGCGTTCTAAGATTGGTATAATTTTCTGAATATTAGCTCACGAAAGGCCGTAACTTATCCGGCCAAACTCGAACAAATAGATGATGTTGGTTTTACCAAAGCTATCATTGAATATTCTGCCAAACGCTGGTCTACTTTCATCAATCGCACCTTCATTATTGGCTACTCAAACGGGGGCCACCTTTGTTACCGGCTGGCATTCGAACTTGGTTCAAGCTACATTGCAGGCGTTGCCATCCATTGTGCTAATCTACCTACGGATGACAATTCAGACTGCACACCCCTGGCATGTGATCCTATTCCGATTTGTATCGTCAACGGCACCGCTGGTTAGTTTTGAGCTCCTATCTCCCTTTTTATGTTCTTGGCCTTCAAAAACACCTGGCTTAATCTTATCCCCCTGTACAACAGACCCTGTCAATCCTTGGCGTGGCGGTGAAGTGAGCTTCAGCCCCACTTCCTCATCTGGAAATCTGGTGGGCTCTCGTGGAGCTCACCGAAGCGCCCTTGACACTTCCAAGTATTTTGCGATGCGATTCTTTGGAGCTGGGTACTACTTGGAACTAGAAGAAATTAAAGACTTGGACCAAATTCAGGATGTTCTCCAATTTCGTAACAGATCGGACGGACGAATTCTTGTTAAATTAATCGGCATGATTGGTGAAGGACACTACGTCCCAATCGCCGCAGGTGAAAAAAAAGCGTTGATTATTGGTCCCCGTCGAGGCGCTGTTCATGCTCCTCGCGAAGGTATGTGTACACTGTACAGAACAGGAATCTTGATATCACTAAATAGCATACTGTTGCCCAATTCTAAACTTTTCAAATGTCTTCTAGTCCTTCGTTTTTTTGAGGAAAGTACAACTTACTTTGATGATGCTAAGGAGCTAATTAGCAACCACCCGATTGGAGAAGTGACATCACAGTTTCTTTGCGCTCACTTCCCAGCCCCTTCATGAAAACTCCAATGGTTTTTTGGGATATAACTACAGTAAGGAAACATTTGCAGTAATTCTCTAAAACAGTAACTTAAAAACCCAATTTAATACCCATCTTAGTTTCTTCAAACCGAATTGATAGTTTTGGTTTAACAACAAACCACCTTTGTGTCTTTTGTGCTTACATAGTTTTGTGCACCTCCATTCGACCGAGATATCCCACCTGCAAAGTTCACAATAGATAAATCAAGAAACATTCATTTTTCGCAGAAATTCACTTCTAGGATATCATTGTTTATATGAAGATATAGCGTTGTAGATATTGATTGAGAATGAGATAAAAAAATAAAAAAATAACTAGCAATGAAAGACTATTGGTGTCCCACTCAACTTCCAGTTGATTGAGCTCAATAACACGAATTCCTTAAATTAAACAACTGTTCTACATGCAGGCTAAAAGAGTAAAAAAAAAGAAGTAACATAAACTCATCCAATAAAACTAATTATACGCTTCACATAATTACTTATTACTTTGAGAATTTTTTGACACTTATTATACAATTTCATAACTTCTGTTAAAAAAATTCTTTTCTATTGGTTAAAAAAATATTCAAATAAGAAAAAAATAAATCAATCCTAACTGATTAACTTTATATTTAAATCAATAACTTAACATTTGATAATGTTTTTTATTTTCGCAAAAAAAAATTCATCAAAAATTTACAAATTTGATAATTGTTTTACCTATATATAAGTTTTCTTTTAATATTATAACCTAAATAATATGACTTGGATAATATTAAAATCAAAAAATAATTTATAAATGATGATAATTTTTTTTATAAAAATAAATAATATTACTGAATGAAAATAAAAAATGTTTTTTGGTTTTGAATTTATTTATTTATGATAAGAAATTATGATAATCTTTTTTTAAAAAGTTAAAACATATGAAGATATACATATATATATATGACATAGATACTTGAAAATTAGATAAGTTTTCTTTTTAAAACCCTCAAAAAATGTGTTTAAAAATTTGAAAAATTCCACACTAAAAATCTTGATTACTTTTTTTTTCTGAAATCTGACATTCAATATTTGGGATATTTAAAATATCACATCTAACCGGATTTAGGAATTTAGAGACCAAAATACTATATTTTTTTAGCACAATATATTATTATTTTTTTGTTTCAAATCCTTTTTTTTTCTTAAATTTAAATTTTGATAACCTTAATAAAAGGATTCATAGAAATTCTGAAATTGTTTTTTTACAACTAATTATTTGGCTCTACTCAATTTTAATATTTTCCAAGAATTAAACTCATAAAAAATTAATTAATGGTTAAGATTTATTGAATTATATAGAAGTGATTTAGAATTGGAATTGTATTTTAGAAATTAGAATCATATTTGTGTTACCATGAATTTGTGAAATATTCTATCTCCAGCCACTTAGACTCAATTCTACATAGTTTATATGAATCTAATAAATTATCAGATTATTTTGAAAGTTGATTCAGAAAATTATGACCTTATACAAATGTTTAATTTAATAAATTTGGTAATATTATCAAAGATATTCTAATATACCAAAGCTATTTAGTCTTTAAGAAAAGAAAAACATTTATTCAATTAGAAATAGCTTAATAAAGGTTAGACTCTAATGGAAATAGCACAGCCTTAGGGAAGATTTGAATATTTTATTAGAGTAAGTCAAGGAGCTATATTGTTACATACCTACCATATTATGTAATTGTTACTTGATTTCAAAGATGGCGTGATTTTGTTGGGAAATTAATGAAGTAGAAAGAATTATTTGGAGTTTATGTAAAAGAAAATACTTTCATGATGCATTGGGGTTTTAGATGATAACTTTATATCTTTGCAATCAAGACCTGAAAATGATGGAGAGGGAAATCTTGATTAAAATAAAATATATTTATTGAAATTTAATATGTATTGAAGATATATATCTTACTTCTTCTGGGAAATATAATCACATTTTTTAGATTCAGCTACTTCATGATATAAACTATAAACAAAAACCTCATTGTGTTATGCATGGGGTGTAATGGCCCACTGTATGGCTTGAAGGTTCATTAGAATAGAGATATTTCTCAAACTGAATAGAAGGAAAATAAAAATGAGAAATAAATGATCGCTCATTCAGAATATGAAAGATCTTCATTGATTTTTTTAACATATAAAATAATCTCTGAATCAAACAAAGATATCTATATTCTTGAAATTCATCTTTTAGGATTTTTTGTTAAAATAGAGTTTTGATTAAGAATATGAAAATCAAGTTGTTCTTTAGTGAGAAAAGCTTGAAATAAGACTCCCAATTTTTGGGAGGTGTAAATTTTTCTGAGTTTGATGACAAGCTGCATACTTTCTCATAACATTATCCCTCCAGCTTATAGTCATTTTTCAGGTCCTTTTGATGATGATGAGTCACCAGCACTACAGAATTCACAATAAAATTCTATATTAGGTCATAGCTTGAAAATAATACAAAAAGTTAGGAATTTGACACTACAGTGGGATAAAGGGAACATGTTATAGCTGATACGGCTAAGATTTGTGGTAGTTCAATTTGAATAGGGAAAATTAAATTGAAGAGTTATTCTCACAAGAGATTTTATTTAAATAAACATATTGCTCTTCATTAAAGATATAAAAAAATGAAAATTGTTTGAATTTATTTTTCTATTTTATTTATAAATTGTAAATCAAATTCTTTAACTAGGATGTATCATTGTGGTAATTCTAAAACACATATACCAGAATTAAATGTTTTTCAGTTTTTGAAATTGGTATCTAAAATGAGTAATATATGTTTTCAATTGAGTTAAAGTTCATTATTTCTGAGGTTTTGAAAAAAAAAATAGAATATTTCATGGTTAATTTTAAAATTCAAGTTCAACCTTGAACTTAGCAGCAAGGACTCTATCTCAAATAGAACTTAGAAGATTTGGAATAGGCTTAATATTATCTATTTGTATTATGAGGAAAAACATGTTTCTAAGACATTATAGAATCTTCATTTTTATTCAGAATTTTGGAAGTTCATCCTTGGTGCTTATGGAATTGGAGAATTTCTGTTTTGAGGTTAATTGATTACCACATTTTTGAGTCTGTACCAAACTTAGTGATATGGCTTCATTAAGGATGATTTGCATTTTATTTTAGGCTTGGCTTGATAGTTATTTCACTATAAAATTCATAAATGAATCATAATATCTTGATTCATTAAAAATAAAGCTGTCCTGTTGTTGGCTTTTTATCATTAGCTTATGTTCTTATTGGAGAAGCACTTGATGATTTTCCATGATCAAATCTTTACCTAAGGCAGATTCCCTTTGGTATTTCCTCAATTTAATATTTATTTCTGGTTATCTTCTGCCTATGATAATATATTGAGTCCCATGAAATGATTAATTATAAAATCTTATTTAAAGCTAACGTTTTCTTTTTGCAAGAAAAAAATCGGGATATGGGATGGGTCAGATCTTATTTCTGTTTTTATTATTAGAAATTCAAGGGTGATTGTTTTTGTTTTTGTTTTGATCCATAGAAATTAAATGAGGGGGGTTGGAATTTTTTAGGTTAGATTTATAAGCACAAAAGAATTTATATTTTGGCTTTTCTTTGGAATGAGTGAAATTTCTTTGGATTTTTTCACTTGAATTTATATTTATTAATTTTCTCCCTTCTTAATTTCCCCATAGCTCTGAAGTATGTTTTTTTGAGCTCTTATATGGAGTTTTCTGATTTTTGAAATTAATTTTTTTTTTCTTGGGAAAAAAATAATCAAGTTCAAAAAATGATGTTGCATAAGAAGAGACTCTTCATTTGAATAATGGGAGTAAAGATTAATTAAAAAATGACATGATAGAATGATCTGAAAGACAAATTATCTACTCCTAAGAACTAAAAAAAAACAAAGAACCCAATAAAATAAAACATAAATTAGTAAGGATGAAAAGGATGAGTATTTTGATACTCAAAAAACTTTACCAAAAAGGGTATAAATGATGATCTTAACATCAAAAAAACTATAGAAAAAGTCCTTGTAAAATTACAATAAGAAAAAAAAATTGAAATTTCATAATAATTAAAGAGATAGAGTATTAATATTTTGAAGAGGGATTGAGATGAATAGCAGAAATAATTTTTGATCTGCCAGAAAATTAATGTGAAATTAGTTGTAAAATGACTCTAGTTTTTCATACTCCATGTAAAGATTAAATATAGGGATTAAAGAAGTTCTTATGGGTTGAAAGAGGGGATAGTAATTAGCTAGAGCTCATGGTAGCTGGTGGGTATTAGATGAATGAAGTTTGTAGGTAGTGATGGCTCTTGTGGAGATAAAGATGCTTATAAGTACAAATCAAGAATAAAAAAACTTACCTAATGAAAAAATCTGATCAATTTGAAAAATAATTTAAAAAGTATAGATAAAATGACCTATTAAAAGACTGAAAAGGCTCCTTTTGATTACATTATAAAAGAGAATGAATGATGTAAAAATATATCTGTTTTGTGATAAAATTTAAAATTGGAATTGTATGAGAAAAGGCTTTTGGTAATAGCAATTTAAATTTGACATAGTTATGATTGAAATGAGGAAGTTTCTTTTAAGAATTAAAGCTTAATCTTCAGCAAGAGAAAAACCTCCGATAAGTGAAAATTTGAGTTTGATAAGAATGATAAATTATAACAGAACTGAAATGATTAGGATTACAAACTTTACAATATTTGAACAACCAATAAATAATTGAATTTTTGATTTAATACCCCAAAAGAGCAAGATCCAGGTTTAAAAAAAAGATCCAGATTGTTTTCTTTTTTTCCAAATGTTTCCCTGTAATCACTTCTAATAATATCTGCCTTTCAAGGATTTAAATACTTTAGAGCTCAGTTGACTTACAATCATCCACCAAAATGTCATATCCAAAAGTAAAAAAAGTGAAAAAAACAAAAATACTTCATTTTTAATTGGAATTCAAAATTATTTCCTATTAGTATAATTTTAGAACTAATATAAAGATTCAAATATATGGATTATTTGCCATATAGGGGGTCTTCTGAGAGAAGGCCTTTCTGGGATCAAGCAAGGAGCTGTTGGATCTGTCTGACCATTTAATCTCCTTTCATCTCAAGTTTAGTCTTCCATATCTCTTTTACAGATTAATTTTGTATATTTCATCTTTTTCTTTAAATTCCAATTGCTTTTATGATCTTTTGAAAACTTGATCTTTGATAAATTTTGTTGTATTCCATGCCTTTTGTGGAAAGGTTCATATCAAATCTGGTGCTAAATAATTAATAAGAGCTCTCAATAAGAACAAAGTACTGCATAAAATAAATATAAATATACAAAGAAAGAAAAGTATCTCCCATTCAACAAAATAAAATGAGTAGTTCATTAGATTTTTTCACAAAATTTCACCTAGGGTCACATATTAGATGAAACCCATAGGAAAAAAATTGAGCAAGATTTCACAGATTGAGTAAGACAGATATCTGGAGATGGATAACTACTAAGACTGCCATAGGAATACTCTTATGACATGTATACTAGGATTAAATATTTAAATTACCTCAATAATAGTTATAGAGTGAGCTAATACCAATCAATAGATTCACAGTACTTGTGAGACTTGAGGTATATTTTCCATACCCAAATAGGCCACAATTAATATTAAAATAAACTCTGAACTATGAATTTTTGATTCAAGAAAAGCTGAATCACTTTTTTGTGAGTTATTAAATCCATGAATTTAAGTCCAGATTTTGATTATGCACAAAACTTTACCTAGGGTAGCTTCATAGAGTGAATATGCTTAAATTAACTATATGAGGTGGTAATATTGAAAATAATCCAATACAAAATCATCAATACCATGTAAAATAATTGTGAAAATTTTTGTTTTTCACAATTTCACACCAAAATAATGGGAATGTGAGAAATCCCATGTTAGTTACATATACACTAAGATTAGTGCTATAAATTTTCGTGGCACTTAAAATTACATTATTCTTACATAAAGCGTTGGTACACCCATAATGGATATCATTCTTGAAGCTGGAATTTATATTTTTGATGTGGAAATAGCTAAGGGGGACAAAAGACATCAAAGAGAGCCAGGGTACCCAACTTCTGATGCCTCTGAGGCATCGATTGCTCTGAATCTTAGATACATGGCTTATCATGGCCCTATTATTATACTAAAGCCTTTTGGGAACTTGGTTACCCAGTTAAACTCCCATTAAATCATAAGAAAATTGCAAATAAGCTGCTAGTTTGATGTGACAAGGAGGTAAAGAGAAACTTAGACTCCTTTAACCATGTCAATTCCCAATTATTTTACATTGATAAACCTTAAAAGCATGATTAAAATGTGTTTTGGATTATTATCCATTGGTTTACCTCATAGAAACCTGCTATAATGTGCTATTTGCAATTCTATGTAGAAATAGGGGAAAAACATCAAAAATTCATTAAAACACAATTCTTAATTAATCTTTCTGAAACTTTCAGGAAAAATTCAGAATTGTTTCATTCATAAATTGACTAAAAATAATTACAGATTTATAAGTATGATTAGAAGTTTCACTTACAGTCCATTTTTGATGATTCCACATGAAACACTGACTCTTCAAAAATTCACAGAAAATAAAGCCTGTGATTAAATTTCCAATACAATTGATAGCTACAAGGAATTAATGGTAATTTTGAAATAAAAGAATATTTAACATTGTTACTCCTTTTATTCTTAACCATAAATGGGTTGGTAGTCACATAAAAGCTTTTATTAAGTAATTATGATAATCTTATGTGACAAAAGAAGATGCAATCAATAATCCAAAAAGTATAATTCCTTTCTCACTCTATTTTCTTCAGTTTGCTCAATGATACACCTCTTGGAGCTGCTTTTGACTTAAAAGAGGCCTCCTCTTTCTGTTTTCTCCAAATCATCTTATTATCCAATTATACCTTTATTACCAACAAGTAATTATTAGTTAAATCTTTTTCTTAAGTGTTTTAATCTTTAAAAATCAATAAGAAAGTAGTAAAATTATATAAATAATCTATAATTTGTTGTAATACTGTTATAAATTAACTTTTATCCTTTAAATACACAATGTATCCATCAAATCTCTTGACCAATTCTTTTCAAGGTCTTATTGGAGTATCAGTCAGTGGTTTGAATTAATTCTTAAATTTTTCTCTAGTATTAGTTTTCTTCAAGAATTATATTTATAATAAGTGTTGTAAAAGATAATTATATATTAAACTAACTATATCATTTTGATAAAGAAGTTTCATTATTAAATACTTCTTTTAATTAATTCTTGTAGAAAATTACTACTTACTTTTATGATCACTAGTATTGTATCAAAAGTGAAAGAAAGAATTTATTAATTAATTATTTAATTTTGGTTATAATGAACTCTTTTTATTATATTTCATAAAAAAAGTCATAGTACTGTTGACTAATAGTAATATTATCAACAGTTTCATAGACACATCTTATAGTAATACCTACCCTCTCCTCAGATTTCTATGAGCTCCATGAATTTGATTTATATCTGGATTTTCATAAGCCTAAAATCATTAATATGAATAGTAAAACCTATACATCAAAGACCATGGTAATTCCACAATCACATAACTTAACCATAGTACATATCCCATTTGGCCAATACTTTTTCAGAGAAAAAAACTAGCCAAAAGTCACAAATACACCATCTCATCAGTCAGAATAAATTCAGTCCACGTTTCATTCCCTAATTCAAAATTAACACCTTCCAATTGCTCAAAAATTTGGTTTCAAAACTCAAATCTCAAATAGAATCATATTATTGGTCAAAAGTATAATTAATTCAATATGAATACCAAGAATTATCCAATGATATGACGCCTCAATCCAAGTGGTCATATTTTATGGTGGTTTAACATTGATACACAAGAATATAATATAAACCAGCTAAGATGCCTCAAAAGTGGAATTTCCCTAAGTCCCTTGTTTTTGGAAGGCTCTATAGAGGTCCCAAAAGGTACAAGTTATGTACCTCTCTCCATGTTCCCCCATTCTTCTGATTCATACAATACTCTTGAGGATCAATTCATATCTTTACTAGTAAGATAATCTATTAGTATATTGAAAAGATCAGTAGCAAGGCTCAGTGTCAGCCTGTTATTCAAAACAGATCACCAGAACAATGTTCACATACCATGAAGAGTGGTATAGCAAGTACTAATAAAATACAGTTCATACAGGAATATTTATACAGAGGTGAAAGCTGGATTCTGCGATTGAGAATAAACCACTATCATACAAGCTAGATAAGAATTAGAAAATATATATCCAATTTTGGCTTGGATGAATAAAAAAATGAGAAAATCCTTATCTTAACCTCCCATCTAGCTTATGCAAATTTAATGGAAAAACCATGAAAATTGTAACATTATTGAAGCAATCAGTTAAAGCTATCCAATGGTGTCATAAATTTTTCAGCAGCAACCCTACATAAACAAATACAATATTAATACCTTTAACCCAAAGAAAACCCCTTAAAAGTGTCAGAGGACTTGTAAAAAATTTGAACAAAGTATAAAAAATTGAATATCTAAGTGAGGGCTCTGATATGGGGTACCTCAGAAAACTATCTCTGAAATGTTTTCAAAGATATCTTGGTCCAAAGGATTTCTAAAAATATACATGATTTCTGAAAATATTAGTATAAAAATTCCACTGGATCTTTGCCACAGATTCATACAGCCATATTGAGAATTATATCAGGTTTTGGAACTCATCAATCCTCAAAATGCTTTATCACTAGAGCTCTGATATATTCCAAATTGGTATAAATATCTGGATTGGAAGTTTCTTCAGCCACATACTGATGTAAAAAAATACATCAAATAACTTCAACCCCTTAAAACTTCTGCTATAATTGAGAAGGTCAAACATGGATCATAATAAATTAACCATCTAATTAATCCCTTCAATTTTTTGATCTTGGATTCTTGATTTCTCAAATATTGACTAAGATATCTGGTTTGGAAGTATTTTTTCCAATACTGGTTTGTAAAAAGCCCATACCATCTGGTACTGGTTTAATACTTGAAATAGTGGTATTTTGAAGCTTACATCCACCCATAATAACCAATATTATTCATCAATACACTCTGTATGTGTCATAACATTGGTGATGTGGTCTTTGAAGAGCTCTTTCCCCCATATTAATCCATAATCATTTTTTTGGTCGCAAAACCACAATTATGACTATATTGACATTGGTATTGATGTTATGGAGCCACAAGTAAACATACAGAATGGAATTATCACTATTAAGACGTGCTAAGAGATTACCAGCCCATCTCAGTCGCAAAAATGGATAAAATCAGACAGTCTATCACTGGTAAAGGTCCTGTTAATTAGTTATTAGTGTTTCTACATGGTAAAACTGTCTTATAAACCTAGTAAACTTAGAATAGTATTCATAGAATTAAATCAATTAGCTATTCTAGTGACTTTATTTCCAGTTGGTGTTTGATTACTGCAACAAAGGCTCTCAGTAGACCCATTACAACTTTTCTTTAATAACAGTAGGGCTTTTCTATTTAATTCAAATCATATTCAAAATTTTCAATTCATATTATCAAGCTTGTATTAAAATTGTTCAAGATTTCACATATATTTATCCTGACACTCAATACCTTATAGTATTATTTATTACTAATTACGGAAATATAATTTGTGGTATTAATTAAGGACTTTGAAGCTATTCAATATTCTTACCATTAGAGTAATAATTTTGAGCTAGTTTTTGTAAATAACATAATTAGTCATCTCATTAGATTTATAAAAACCCTTTATCTATAGAATGGGGATCTCATAATCCTAGCTTTATACCTTATATCATAATGTTTCTGAATATATTGGAGAATATTCATATTCATACTCATAGTTTGAAATTGCTATTATCTCATTTATATCTCCTCCTGACATCAACTATGGCCATACTGATAGAAATATCTTATCCTTAAATATTTTGAATTTATCTATATATTATCTTTAAAGGGTTTTGGTAAAAACACATAAGCCCTTATGTGTTTTTACTAAAAACTTACGCGTTTTTGCCATAAATTGGTAAAAACATGTAATTTTCTTGTAAAAACACATAGGGGTGTTTTTACAAGAAATATAGCTATTTATGGCATTTCTGATGCCATTAATGCCATTTATGGAATTTTTAAGGCCATTCATGCCATTGCTAAGGCCATTCACACCATTTTTAAGGCCATTTATGGCATTTCTGGTACCATTCATGGCATTAGCAATCCCATTTATGGAACTAAAAATTCCATAAATAGCCTTAACAATGGCATTGTTAATTCCATTTATTGAATTTTTAAGGCAATTCATGCCATTCTTGAAGCCATTGATGGCATTCTTAATGTTATTAAAGGCATTGTTGCAATTCCATTTATCCAAACTTTATGGCCATAAATGGAATCTATATGTCATTCTTGATGCCATTTATGAGGCCATTTATGGCATTATTATGTCATTTGTGGTGTCATTTATGGCACTTTGAATGCCACACATAGAATTTTTAACTTCTACTAATGTCATAAGTTAGCTTTTCAATCAAATTGCTGTCAAAAATGGCATTTTCAATTTACTTACAAACATGAACAAAAAAACATAAAAAAAGGACTTTTTGGGCCTACAATTGTCCTGGCAAAAAAATCCAAAATTTTGGGCTTCTGGTTTTTTATTCTCAAGGTTTTTCCCTTCATTTTATAAAGAAAAATGGAAATTCATAAGTGCAAATATTTTTAATGATTTTTTTTAAAAAATAGGCCATTTTGCCAAATTGCACAAAATAGAGAAATTGGGGAAAAACTTGTAAAAATTTGGGGACCTTCACATCCCATGTTGGAAAAAATATTGCAAAAGAAATCATAAAGATGATCAAAACTGAGACTGACAAATTTTTTCAAAAAAAAATTAGTCACTTATGTGTTTTTACTAAAAGCTTATGTGTGTTTACCAACAACCTTATTGAATTACCTTGAAGCTCTGAAATATTTGCAAATAGTATTATCACTATCAATAGTGATCTTCAAAATAGCCAAATAACTTGATCATAGAAAATAGGCATCCTAGTAAATGAATAAATCAAAATTATATCATGAGCAAAATTAATTCAAACAAGCATAATTTATTAAAAAAACAAATATTCACTATTACCACTATTATCATAGAAATTGTTTTTAAAAATACTGATGGAAACTTCTGAATAAAGTTCTCTAATTTGAAAGTCACAAAGCTTCATAATTGATTTGTGATCTCATAAAGAGGGTATTTTTCGGTATTTTAAGGGGGACACTAATATATGTTAGAAACAACAATTATTGGTTACTTCTGAAAAAAATAGACTTAAATATAATTTAATCCTCAAGGTACTTCCTACTATTTATTCCACATAAGGTGTCCAAAGACTGGATTTTCCAAACTTGAGAATCATTGATAAGATTACCATATAATTATCAAAGGTCAAATTCTCAATGGAAAAAATCAAGATAAAAAACCATTGTTATTTTAGAGAAAAATTATCATAATGAAATTGACATCATCATAAAAGACAATTCTCCCCTTGGAGGAGTTGTAGAAAGAGAAGTCCAGATCTGAATAACTAGGTCAGGAAGAGAGTGAAGAGGAGCATTTTTCTTATTTGAGGAATGTTTAAGAATTTTAGAAAAAGGGTTAGAAATACAGAAGGATATGGAAAGAGGTTCAAAAAGACATGAAAAAACCAAAATAAAGGAGATTTTCACCTGAGACCACTACTGGGGATGAAGCCATTGAAAGAACTCTCAAACCCCATAAACAATCACCATCACCAACACCCAAGCTATCTTTAACACTTACCCCAGTAACATTTCCAAGAGCTGCAAGAGATTTATAAAGGGAAACCATTGAAACACCTAACCAGTAACCAAACAGTCTTTAGCTAACTAAAAGAAGAATTTCTAAGATAAAGAAAAAGGACTATAATCTCAACTTTTATGGAAGTGATGTTGAGGTTTTTATCAAGAGAGATGAAAGAATAGCATCAATTCAAGGAGTCAATGATAGTGATTGAAGTGAGGATTGGGATATCAGATATGAAATGGAAAGTATTTCAGGATATAAAATGGAGGATTTGCAGTAATTCAAACACATAATTATCATTAAATTGGAAGAATTAGAATTATAAATAATGAATAGGCAATATTTGTTAACAAGACCATTCAATCAAACTCAACAAGAGGCAGGAGTCAAGAACCTTTCCCAATTCACAAAGCTCATTGGGGGATATTAGATAGTTTCAAAATATCTGCTTATCAATGGATATGTTGAAATAGAAAATGTTTTGTCATTAACATATATATTATTATTTATCACAAGGGATCTTAAGTAGTTTTATTAAATAAGTTTTAAAACACAAGACTATGATTCAAGCAAAATATGGAGGATATATCCTACCTGAAATGGATAATTATCAGAAATAATATTGAAGCCAAACTGAAGGGAGAAGTTGTTATTGAAGGTAAAAAAAAATTACCAAAGTAAGATTGAATTTAAATTTAAAATAAAACCTTATTTTAAGTTAAAAGCTGGGAGGAGGTTGTTGAAAAAAATCAAAGATCTTAACAAGAGATTGAATAATCCACCAGCCCAAGACTCTCCAAAGGTATTATACTGTCTGAAAAATACCTTGGACCAATGAAAAAAATTATCAAAGGCTGTTAATAATAAAAATAAGGTCTCCAAAGATAAACCAAACACAAAGGTGTAAGGTGTGGATATGAAACTTTGATTAAAAATCAAGTACTTTTCCTGTCCTCAAAATTTGTATAAGGTAAAAATCAATTAAAAATAGTAAGAAATATTATTTTTAAGAGAAAAGACGCCAATTTTATTGTTCATAACTTTAATAGTATAAAACAATAATATTATAAAGATTTATTGTTTTACCAACAATAAAAATTTATCCAAAAATATTGTACAAGAGATATTTCTTCAAGAGCAATTCAATTGGAATTAATTGAGCAAAGAACTGCAAGAAATTTATCAAAGAACAAAGTCTTTAAAAAAAATATTAAAGAGAAAACACGCCCAAAAGTGACCAGAGTGAATTTGGAAACAAAGTGACAAAGTTTACAGTGATGAAAGATTCTTTAATTCACTTTTGGGGTGGTTCAGGGGTAAAAATGATTATAAGAGTTACAAGCAATGATTATAATTATTTTTTCACGTGGTTAAAAGGTTTAAAATGATTTAAGAAAGGTGGTCGGAACCTTTTATTGATTGGTTTAACAGTGTTCAAACTAATTATAAAAGGAAAAGATTTGAACATGAAGAGAAAAGAGGGGCAAAGAAGACATTCTTTTATAGCCATCAATTTTCTCACTCCACAAGTAAAATTTACTCTTGTCAGTCGTGAAAAACAGTCTGACAGCAGAAAAGCTAATTATGGCATCATTGAACCCTGGTTTAGACCAAGAAAGGGCTGGTTTAAGCCATTTTTAGCCATTTTAGACCCTTAAATCAGCCATTACTATATCAATACCTGGTCTAGAGCCTTCAAAACACGTAAGAATGTGTGTAAGAGACGTAGAAACCAGTTAAAACTGTTTTTACTATGATTGTTTTATCTTAAGGATAGTTTTACCCCCTTGACAACAGCTAAAACTACCCCAGTTGGTATCAAAACCTCATCATCAATTGAGTCCACAGACCCTGTAGCTCAATTCCAAGCCAAAAGTGATGAAATTTTGCATGAATTTTGACACCACACGCCTGTCAGAAAGGATTTTGGGGGTCTAGCTCCGCCTTAGAGCTGGAGTTCCTTTTCCCCCCCAAATTTAATCTTTCCAATTTATTTTTCCTTTAATTCCTCATCATGTATTATACTTATAATTTAAATATGTAATTCAATTGAGTTGTACAGTTAAATACAGTAATAATTGATACCTCATATGTAAATCAAAGTTCACTTATGTAATACACGCGCACATTTTGACATTTCAATTGAATTCAATTCAAAATACTTCAATTCCTCATAACTTCTAAATTAAACACAACACCTCAATTTTAACACAAAAATTGATGGTTAACACCACATGTGGTGTGAATTAAATGAAAGTTTTGAGGATTTTCAGTTTTTGTATTTAAAATACTAAAAACTTAATTTAAGCTTATTTAGAGTTGAGTTACACAAATTTCACTCAGAGGTGACCCCACCTGATTTTTTATGAGGAATCCAATGGTGAAATAATTTTAATATGTTTATTTATTGGATAAAAAGTTATAATAATTTTTATATAACTTTTTTCCAAATTTATTTTATTTTTTATAATTTTGTTAAAAATTCATTTTTACTTAATTTTTTCAAGAATAAGTATAATTTTATCATTTCAAAATTTAATGTAATTTTATTTTTAAATGGGTATTAAACTTTTAATTTTGAATATAATTTTATATTTATATTTTGATTTTTATTAAATAATATAAATAAATTTATTTTATTTATATTTATATGTTAATTCTGTATTTGTGGTCTTTTGGGTATATGAAATTACCTCTAAGGCTCACATTCCCTCCCCCTAAAATAGAATATTACTTTGTAATATTGGTATTTCTAGTATGTCTGAATCTCCTGAGGAGTTTGGTAACTTCTGGTATATCTTTTTCTTCTAAACATTCATCTCCACAAGCTGGGTCACTGTACCTAACAAGGTATTCCCTTACTTTTTTGGTTCTTAATTTTCTTTCTTTAAGAACTTTGGTAATTTTCTTAGTACCAGATGTCACAATAGGAGGTATAACTTGGGGAATCTTATTCCTCAAGGGAAATTTCTCAGCATCACTAGATTTATATGGTTTTACCAAGCTTACTGGAAATGTGGGATGCTTATTACTAAGTTCTTCAGATAATTCTACTTCAACAGCATTTTCTCCATGGAGGGCTTTAATAACAAAAGGTACTGCAAAGGAGTCTTTGAGCTTTTTACATCCTTTGATTTTATTGAAGTTGGTGGTGGATACTAGTACTAAATCCCCTATCTTGAAATCTGGAGTGGCATGAGATTTGTCCCATTTATCTTTAGCATATGCAAATGAGTGTTCCATGCATATTACTGCATGCTTTCTGGCTCTTTCTAGCATTCCTTTGAAGCTGGCAGCTGTAGGATGTATTTCAACCAAGTCTTTCCTTAAAGAATCTTGTGGTAATTTGGGATTCCATCCTTTTTCCAAAATAGCAGGAGTCTCATTGGTACTGGCATGAATGGAGGTTTTGTATTCCAGTCCCATTGCAGGTAGAGGAGTACACCAATCATGGGTGAAACCATCACTATCTTTAAATTCAAGGCCATATGCACAAAATCTTCTCACCATGACCTCTAAGGTTTGGATCATCCTTTCAGCCAGGCCATCAGTTTGTGGGTGGTAGGCTGTAGAGAAAGACAATTTAGTGCCAAATAATTGGTGAAGTTTTGTCCATAGTGCTGAAGTGAATTTGGGATACCTATCACTAATGATACTTGTAAATATCCCAGTCCATGATACTACTCTATTCCATATCAGAAGAGCTGTATCCATGGCTGTATCATCCTTGTGACATGGTAAAAATATTGGAGTTTTACTGAATCTGTCCACAATTACTAGGCAAGCATTATAGCTTCTGTCACCTCCTGGTGGTAGGCCAGTTACCCAATCCATATGGACAATTTCCCATGGTCTGCTTGGTTCTTGGATTTTTATCATATTTCCAAGTCTCTTGCCAGTGGATTTATTTGCCTTTTGGCATCTGTCACAGGTCTTGCAATACTCTGCAACATCTTTCTGCCACATTGGCCACCATATGCAAGTCTTTACTTTCTCTCTTGTTCTGTCTTCAGACAGATGTCCTGAAAAGGGGCTATCATGGCATTCTTTTAGTGCAAGATTGATTAATGACCTGTCCACAACTGTCATGACACATGTGTGCTTGGTTCTGTGGTAAATTATACCATCCAGTAGGTGAAATCTTCCTTCATTATAAGATTTCTTCCATACTTCATCCAAGGCATGTATTAGAGAGTTGTCTTTACTGTCTTTGTTAAGTAATTGGCATAAGATGCTACAATTCTTATCTTGAGTGTAGCTATTCCTGACTTCTTCAAGGAAGGTGGTGTTCAAGTATGTAACACTTATTCCTTCTATTGGGATCTGTGGTGAAGCTGCTTCTCGAACATAAGCAGGATTATCAATATTATTTGGTAATGGCCATCTTCTCAGTCCATCTGCATTCTTATGAATATTCCCATCCTTATGAACAATAGTCATATTGCCTCTGTATTCTTGTATGGCGATTTGCCATCTGAGCATATGCCTGTTGGGTGTTTTCATGTTTAAAAGTGATTTGACAGCTGTACAATCTGTTATCACCTCAAAAACACATCCTTCTAAGAAGTAGTTCAATTTCTCCAAGGCACAGACAAGGCATAGACATTCCATTTGACTTGCCCCATATCTGGCTTCAGTTGGTTTGATTTGCCTGGATATGAAACATATGGGTCCTTCTACAGGTTTATCATTTATGATCTGAACTTGGTGAAGTGCAGCACCTAGTCCATCCCCTGATGCATCAATATACAGTTTGAAAAGCAATTTAAAGTCTGGCATCAGTAAGAGTGGAGCAGTGGTCAAGGCTTCTGTTAGAGACTCAAAAGCTTTGACTCTGTCAAAAGTCATTTCAAATACTGTGTCTTTGTCACACAATTTATAAACTTGTCTTGATATATGTGCAAAATCTTTAATGTGTTGCCTGTAATATCCTGCAAAACCTAAGAAAGACTGAATTTCCTTCTTGTTTTGAGGCATGGGTTTTAGCAATACTGCTGCAACTTTGTTTTTGTCATTTCCAAGGGACAAACCAGATACAACATGTCCTAGTGCTTTAAGTTCTTTAAATCCAAAATGACATTTCTTCAAGGAGATTTTCATGTTTACTGATTGAATTTTTGTCAAAACTCTGGACAATCTGTACATGGGCTCCTCCCAAGTTTTGGAACAGACAATAATGTCATCAATGTAAATGATTAACCATCCTTCTGAGAGTTCTTCAGGGAAGATTTCATTCATCATTCTGTGGAAGTGTGAAGGTGCATTTTTGATACCAAAGGGCATCCTGAAGTATTCATACACTCCAAAATGAGCAATAATTCTCAAGTATTTTCTTGCTCTTGGTGTCACCACATTTTGATGGAATCCTTTAAGGGCATCCATAGTGGCTATATACACTGCTTGAGATATTTGAGTAAGGGAGATTTGGAGTTTTGGTATTGGGTATCTGTCTGGAACAGTGTAAGTGTTCAGAGCTCTAAAGTCCCCAACCATTCTGGATTTTCCATTAGGCCATGCCACTATGACTGGTGTAGTTATTTCTACTTCCTGATTGTGGCCTACTTTTCTTATTACACCAAGGTCCAGAAGCTCTTTGATATGAATTTCTAGAGCTTCTCTTGATTTTGGACTTGCTGGATATGCAGGTCCTCTTAAGAGTGGTGGATAAGGTCTCTCAATGTTAAGAATTATGTCAGCTTCATGACCAATAATTGCTCCTAGAGGTTCTTTTTCTGAAGCAAATGCTCCTCTGTGGTCATACAAAAGGGAAGAAAGTTCATTTTCTTGCTTATCAGTCAGATGAAGGCTTATTTCAGCCTCATTTAACTGTTCAGACTTGAATTTCTCTAACTCTAAGTTGACTGGTGATACTTTGTTTACTGTAATCTGTCTTTTAAATGGTAAAAAGGCAAATTTTTTGCGCTTATTGTCTCCAATAGTACAGTATCTGTCTTTGTTGTTATGCAAATTTATCCCATACAGGATTAAAAAGTCATTTCCCAATATAAAATGGGTACTAGAGCAATTTTCCATAACTACAAATTCAACTGTGATTCTTAAATTCCCATTTATGTGTGGGAATATGACATTGGTCTCAAAGATTCCTAATGATCTCATTGGATTACTTGAACTATTGAATTTTATACCATCAATTGGTAACAATTGGTCTTCAAAATTTGGTACACAAGTCTTAAGAAAAGATTTTCCAACACAAGAGCAGAAGGCTCCTGGGTCAAGCAAAGGTTTGGTGGGCTTGTTGTCAATCACCACTTCTGCTATACAGGAGTTACCAGCTGTATAGCCTTTCCCCCTGTTTGGTTTTGTTTTCATAAGCTTTGCATCTTGAACTTTTGATAAATCAAGTTGACCATTTCTCAATTGTGGCAAGTGGGAATAAGATTCCATGATTTCAAAAGTGGCATTGATATTTTCTATATCTTTTGAATATTCATAAAATATTGATGACTTATCATCTAAAGTGTCTTCAATTATTTCATCTTTTTCAACATCAGGTTCCTTTTCAATATCAATTTAATTGATTTTCCCCTTCTTTGGACATGTATTGGATAAATGGGTGGTGCTTTGGCAAATATGGCACTTTCTGACTTTATCCGCAGATTTATACTTAATATTGTTAGAATTTTCTTTGGGGGTTTTGTCCACAGAATCTTTCCAAGGTGTATTAAACCTTGTTTTGAGATTCACCCTACTAGAACCAATTTTGGTTCTGGTGGTTACTTATTCCAATATATTGATAATATCCTCTGCTTAAGATTGTTCAGTAGTCCTGCTTTTGATAGCATGCTCTAAGTAACCTCCACATTGTCTCAGAATCTTCCTATGGATAATAAATTCTGACATGTCAGGATATAATGCTGTTAATCTGTCTTTTTGTTGGCAAAACAATGGTAAGGCTTTGTCTTTATCAGCATTAAATTTGGCAGATTCAAAGGCTGTTTCAACTCTAAACCTCCAAGCATCATTTTCCCATTTGTTAATGATTTGGGTTTTCCACCAATTCCAGCTCTGGTGTCCATGTACTTGTCTTATTTTGATGTACCATCTGGGAGCTGATTTGGTAAACAAGGTGTTAAATCTGGCTGTTACCAATCTGTCTGGAAATTAAAAATCCTCTTTGATCATGTCAATGCCTCTAATGAATTCCATATGGTCATACTCTCCTTCACAGCTGAAGTGAGGCCATTCTTTAAGTTTTGGAACTTCTTTCAGGAGTGCTTGGCCCATTGATGGTTCCAAGTTATGAAAAGAAGTAGAAAATTCATTTTTAACTGTGAATTTTCAATATCCAATACTTGTGGATTGGGAATTCTTGCATCTTCATTTTGATTCAGAGGTGTAGACATTCTTGGTAAAGTGTTTAGCAGTTGCTCAATATCATCCATTTTACTGTTGTTACACCTTTGTGAATTTCTTAATTCATGTTGCAAGTTTTGTATAGAGCTTATGACATTCTTTTTATGATCATCCTCTTTATATGTTAGCTCATTCCATAATTCTGTTTGTTTAGTATTATCAGATATAACTTCAATTAGCTTTGTTGTTAATTTTGATATTTTGTCTCTTGAGGTATCAAAATTCTTTTTCAGGGCAACTATATTTGTCTTTACTTCAGAAAATGATTTTGAAATATCATCAAGAGCTTTCTTATTATCTTCTTTGATAGTTCTTATGGTTTGTTTTATTCTTGTTTCAATTATGTCATCAATATTTAATTTAGAATATTTGTCTGTTAATTCTTTAATAATGGCAGATTGTTCATTTATCTTAATGCCAAAAGAATTATCATTATTACAACCTTTGATTTCTCTTAAAACTCTTTCAAAGCATTTAAGTGTAGCATTTATTTGGCTCAGACTCAAGTTATTTGTTTTCAGATTGTCACAAATTGATGTATTTTTATCAGAAAGATGACTTTTTACGTCAGAAATAGCTTTATACAACTCTGGAATGCAATCAAGAGTATCAGAAATCATTTCTGATATTTTAATCTGGCTTCCTCCTTCTTTTGTAATTCCATCACGGTTCTGGCCATCTGAAATACATTTTCCATGGCATCCTGTTGAATATTTGGGATTCTGTAGCCCTGGCTGTAAGGTTTGGGGCTGGTGCCTTCCCTTTGCCCTTGTTTGGAGTTTGTGGCTGCTTTTTCACGTTGGAATTACTGGTTATGGCCACTGGGGCTGTTTTTGGCACTGGTTTTGGTGGTGGAGGGTTGTTTTTCCTCCATTCTAATGTCAAAAGCATCATGTTTTTCTTCTCCATCAATGGATGCCATCCATTGAGCAATTTGCAAGTATTGGGATGGCCCAGGAATTTTCTCACAGTCAGGTAAGAATTCATGCAATTCTTCCACAGGTTTGCAAGGATCTGGTACTCCTTGAACTGAAGCGCATTGTTGTATGCACTGTGGCTGGCTTTGTATATGTCCACTGAGGCTTTTTGTGGTGGTGTCAGCTCTTTTTGAAGATAAAATGGTATTATCAGCTTCAGAATGACCCATTTTAGTTGTTTGGAAGTCATCAACTGACCCTTTTCCTTCTGTACCTGATTGGCCTCTGCCATAATCACGTCTATTACCTTTCTGGGAGCTGCTTGAGGGGTTATAGCTGGCTCCTGATCTGGTTGAAGGCATAATTATGGCTAAAAAGGCTTAAAATAGTAATTTTACATCAGAAAACTTACTATTGGCCAAATCTTTGGCTTTCTGAAGAGTATTACTTATTTCCAAGTTGACTAATTCAGAAGAAATTGGCTCTGGTTGAATATTCTGAGTCACAATAATAGTACTATTATGATCAGAATTAACAGTACTGGCAGGAATAATGCTGGTTACTGTTGAGGCTGTTTCAATGTTTTCTTGTCTTACCACGTTTTCAGACACTAAAATCAATGAGAAAACAAATTAATTAAGTAAAAAAAGGATATTTCAAAAAAGAAATTAAAATATAAGCCTCACTTATAATATTGAAAAAATTATTATTATTTTTATTGATTTTTTGAATTATAAGTATTTTTTATATTTTTTTAAATTTTTCAATATAAGAAAAAATATGTCCCAGGTAAAATATCATGGCTGGGCCCCCAAATGTAAGGTTTGGATATGAAACTTTGATTAAAAATCAAGTACTTTTCCTGTCCTCAAAATTTGTAGAAGGTAAAAATCAATTAAAAATAGTAAGAAATATTATTTTTAAGAGAAAAGACGCCAATTTTGTTTTATAACTTCATCAGTATGAAACAATAGTATTATAAAGATTTATTGTTTTACCAAAAATAAAAATTTATCCAAAAATACTGTACAAGAGATATTTAAGGCTACAAAAGAAATTTCTTCAAGAGAAATTTCAATTGGAATTAATTGAGCAAATAACTGCAATAAATTAATTAAAGAACAAAGTCTTTAAAAAGAATATTAAAGAGAAAACATGCCCAAAAGTGACCAGAGTGAATTTGGAAACAAAGTGACAAAGTTTACAGTGATGAAAGATGCTTTAATTCACTTTTGGGGTGGTTCAGGGGTAAAAATGATTATAAGAGTTACAAGCAATGATTATAATTATTTTTTCACGTGGTTAAAAGGTTTAAAATGATTTAAGAAAGGTGGTTGGAATCCTTTATTGATTTGTTTAACAGTGTTTAAACTAATTATAAAAGGAAAAGATTCTAACATGAAGAGAAAAGAGGGGCAAAGAAGACATTCTTTTATAGCCATCAATTTTCTTACTCCAAAAGTAAAATTTACTCTTGTCAGTCGTGAAAAACAGTCTGACAACAGAAACGCCAATCATGGCATCAGTGAACCCTGGTTTAGACCAAAAAAGGGCTGGTTTCAGCCATTTTTAGCCATTTTAGACCCTTAAATCAGCTATTACTATAGCAATACCTGGTCTAGAGCCTTCAAAACACGTCAGAATGTGTGTAAGAGACGTACAAACCAGTTAAAGCTGTTTTTACTATGATTTTTTTATCTTAAGGATAGTTTTACCCTCTTGGAAACAGCTAAAACTACCCCAGTTGGTATCAAAACCTCATCATCAATTGAGTCCACAGACCCTGTAACTCAATTCCAGGCCAAAAGTGATGAACTTTTGCGTGAATTTTGACACCACACGCCTGTCAGAAAGGATTTTGGGGGTCTAGCTCCGCCTTAGAGCTGGAGTTCCTTTTCCCCCCCAAATTTAATCTTTCCAATTTATTTTTCCTTTAATTCCTCATCATGTATTATACTTATATTTTACATATGTAATTCAATTCAGTTGTACAGTTCAATGCAGTAATAATTGATACCTCATATGTAAATCAAAGTTCAGTTATGTAATACATGCACACATTTTGACATTTCATTGAATTCAATTCAAAATACTTCAATTCCTCATAACTTCTAAACTAAACACAACACCTCAATTTTAACACAAACTTTGATGGTTAACACCACATGTGGTGTGAATTAAATTAAATTTTTGAGTATTTTCAATTCTTCTATTGAAAATACTAAAAACTTAATTTAAGCTTATTTAGAGTTGAGTTACACAAATTTCACTCAGAGGTGACCCCACCTGATTTTTCATGAGGAATCCAATGGTGAAATAATTTTAATATGTTTATTTATTGGATAAAAAGTTATAATAATTTTTATATAGCTTTTTTCCAAATTTATTTTATTTTTTTAATTTTGTTAAAAATCCATTTTTGCTTAATTTTTTCAAGAATAAATGTAATTTTATCATTTCAAAACTTAATGTAATTTTATTTTTAAATGGTCATTAAAATTCTAATTTTGAATATAATTTTATATTTATATTTTGATTTTTATTATAATAATATAAATAAATTTATTTTATTTATATTTATATGTTAATTCTGTATTTGTGGTCTTTTGGGTATATGAAATTACCTCTAAGGCTTACAAAAGGGGTCAGGTCTAGCACCAAATTCACAACCATTCAGAAATATTTCCTCAGGAACTCTTTCCTTGAGATTATCAACCTTATCTACCAGAAAATTGTTATCCAGGACCACCCTTGAGGTGCTATTACTATTTTGAAAAAGGTCATTCATGGACAAGATGTGGTTATCTGGAAGAAGATATGGAAAAAAAGAATTTTCAGTAGGAATGGAATTGATTTCCTTTATCCAAACTTCAAAAGAGTACCCTCAGAAGGAATCAAATGTCCAAGGACTTAGTCAGGAAGCTCTATAGGGAACAAGAATAAATATCAAGGAGGATAATTAAAAATGAAAAGCCCCTCATTAGAACAGAAGAGCCAAAGATAGCTGGGCTTAAAAATGAAGAAAAATAAGATTCCATTTCTCAAGTAGAACTATTGGGTAATTGGGAACCATCAGCAATATCTTCACCCACTTTAAGTTTGAAAACACATGCAACTCAGAGATAAAAAGCAAAGATTTGCCAAGAAAGAGGAGTCTTAAAGAAAAAATACCATACTTTTAGGTACTTATCATGAAGATGATATTGAAGAGGAAATGAAGATAATTGTTCCAACCAAATACCAATATTAAAGTGAAAATGACAAGACAAACTAAAACCTTTCAAATACTTGAAGTGAATAAAAAGAGAATTTGTAAGAGAAAATTTCAAAATCAAATAAAAATATGGTTGATAACCAAATTGAAGAAAAGAAATTAAGGCATATAAAAGTTATAATGAAGAACTAAACCCAAATTAGAAATTGAAAATTTGATGAAGAGAATCTTGGAACAGAAAACAAAATTAACTCTGGATTAAATCTTATCAGTTCCCAAAACCTGTCACAGCCAAGGAGGCAGGGGCATTACCAATCATATTCTACAATCATTACTTCATTGATACCCCTCAAAACCCAATCAGCAAGGGGGTTTCATTCAACAGTCTCCAAATACAGTTTACAGACCTCAATACAGTTTCATACAGGCAAGACCCAAATACAGGATTCACCAAATACAGTCCTGTAAGAAATACAGGCGCAAATACCTGTATTGACTGTATAACCTGTATTGGATTCACCAATACAGGATTCAATCCCACATCCAACTTCTTCCAGCATACAGACAAGTATCTCAGCACTCAAACTCCAAGGCTGGTATTTCTCACATATACCAGCCCCTCTTCACCCACCTGGGGGTTTTTCCCCCAGTTAATTAAAATATTGGATTTATTATTTAATATTATTTTATTTCTCATTTAAGAAATATTATTTTATTATTTATTAAGTTAGTCTTTGCCTTCCCTCACCTGTTCAGTAGAGTCCTGGTGGCCATATCCTTTATTAATCCTTTTCTCTTTTCTGAACAGGTTGAAACAGTGGTACAGGATTATTTGTGGTTGGCTCTTTATTATTGCTTTTGTTTTACTCTCATATATTTTAACTCTTATTATTTTATGACTAGGAAATTATTATCTTATTTTATTACTCTTATCATTTGAGTATTCCTTTTGAGCCCTCCACAAGTAAGTCTGTTCACTGAGTGCCAGGCCCTCTTCATTTAGAAGAGCCCCTGTGACATTATTTTAATTAACTCATAATTGCTTCTTTTTCTTTCATTCATTTTATTCATTTCTCTCATTCTTCAATTATGATCTTTTCATGATTTTATGATTTTTTATGATTTTTATGATTTTTCTCTCTTATCAATTTTCATCTCATTCATTTTATTCAAATGAAAATTGATTCTCTTTCTCAGTTCAAAAATTCTGCTGACCATTTCACTTTATTCTTTATCATTCTAATTTCTCTTTTTGTCTGAATTCAGGTTTTTATCAGGTTATTTGAGTGGAATTATTTGGTTTAATTGATTCATCATTCAGGGAGTTATTGATTTGGGGTATTCAGTGATTTTGATTTTGAAATTTCTTAAGATTATTGATTGATTGATTGATTCCTCAAGACATTGATTTCACCTCAAGATTTTGAATTGACTTTGATTGATTTGATTTGATTTGATTTGATTGACTTGATTTGATTCTTCAAGATACCTGATTTATCCTCAAGATTTGATTTAATTGATTGATTTGAATTTTATTCCTCAAGAAAATTGAATTGATTTTTGAAGATATTGATCGAATTCCTCAAGACTTAATTGATTTGATTTTGATTGACTTGATTTGACTTATTGATTGAAATTGATTATTCATAAGAATTTGACTTTGTCATCTTCACTCTTCAAGATTTATTCATATTGATTCACTTCAAGACTATTGATTGATTTCTCAAGTTCATCAAGATTCTCATTTGATTGTTTTGGTCAAGCCTTATTTTATTCAAAGTATCATCAAGTTTTTATTCATTCTTCTTTCATTATGCCAGTTCAGCATAGCCCACCAGCCAAGAATACAAGATCCCAGAGACATCAAGCTGTTCTCACTCCTACACCAAGGGCTCCTCTTGACCGCACACCATCAGTTCATCAACTGAGTGCAAATTTGGACAGAGGGCCACCAATGGAAGGAGCAGCACCCTCCAGAAGAGGAGGTGTGAAGTCTAGAAGATCAAGATCATTCTCTGGACTATTGGGTGGTTATCCTGGTGTTTCTCAAGGGCCTAGAAGTAGATTGGGGGAATCTGAAGATGAGGAGGGGGAGGAGTCTGTGGAAGAGGAAGAATCTGAGGAGACTGAAGTGGCAGCTGCCTTGGCAGGGGCTCCTGAGGCTCCTGAGGCTCCAAATCTAGCCCTTTCTAATCAACCTTCTGTCTCTCAAGCTGAACCAAATTTCCTCAAGATGATGGAGCAAATGACTCAGTTTATGGGATAACTCACTCAAGCAGTTGCCCCAAGGGACACTTCAAAAGTCCCTGCATTCAAGACTCCATCAATGAAGGAACCTGATTCTTTTGATGGTACTAAAGCTCATAAATTGAGAGGATTCATTCAATCCTGTCAATTAAGCTTTCATAATGACCCAGCAAACTTCTTCTCTGACAGGAAGAAGGTGCTTTACTCAACTTCTTTTCTTACTGGTAGAGCTGGCAAATGGATTGAGCCTTACCTCTCAAATATCTCCAATGAAGACCCATCTTATCTCCTCAATAACTGGCAGTTATTTGAAACCCAGTTATTCACTCTGTTTGGTGATCCCAATGAAGTCAGAAAAGCGGAACAAGAGTTGGATAATTTGAGGATGAGGGAAAGTGGTCAAGTTTCCCTGTACATAGCTGATTTCAGAAGTTTAATGTCAAGAATTGGAGACTGGGGGGAAAGGGCCTATATTCATGTGTATAGAAGAGGCTTGGCATCAAGATTGTTGGACCAATTGGCTTCTCACCCTGGAACTTTTGATAGCCTTCAAGAACTCATGGATATCACCTTGGAATTAGATACCAGGTACCATGAGAGGCAGAAGGAAAAGGACAGTCATCAAGAGAAGAAGCCTCCAATCAATGAATCCAACTCCTCCAAGCCCCCTCAAAGTTCATCATCACAGAAGCCTTATCACAAGAAGAATAAGAAGGGGAAGAATTTTCAAGTGTCCAAAGACAAGCCTCATGCTGCTCTCCTCAATAAGGACAACAAATTAATTGGTTCTGAAAAGGAGAGGAGGATTAAAGAAGGCTTGTGCAATTATTGTGGTGGTAAACACCCATTTGAAAAATGTTTCAAGAGGCCTGAAAATAGGCAAGGGTCATCAAAAGGCTTCCCTAGCAAGCAGGGAAAAGCCTGAGTGGGAATCATGATGTGTTCAATGGTTCTCACTTATTTCCTTCAAGAGCACAATTGTGAACTCTGAATACTAGTGTCAAGAAATCTTTAAAATTTCTTATTTTTTCTTCAATCTCTGATATTTTTTATAGTATTCTCATTGATTCTGGTGCTACAAACTCCTTTATTGCAAAGAATTTTGTTCTCAAGTACTCATTGACCATGTCAGAGCTCCCTGAAAAGATTCCTCTTTTCATTCTGGATTCTAATGAATCCACTTCCCTGTTCATCACCCATTATACCAAGTGGGTTGTTGATTTACCTTCCTTCCCAAGCTTTGAATGGGATTTCTTTATCAAAGATTCACCCAAGGGAGAAGACCTAATATTGGGCTATGATTTTCTTTACCATTTTAATCCCATTATTGATTGGACAAATGGATTGATCACCTATGATTCTAGTCATAAGGATTCTAGTGGTATTATTTCTTCTACTAGTAATGACTTATCCACTGCTGTCAACAGTGTTGCTCTGGTTGGTGAACTTAAGACACCTTCCTTTCCTCCTTCTGTCCATAACCCCTCCACTTTTCCCTCTCAGTCATTACTTCCATTTAGAGATGAAGTCTTCAAAGAGATAAAAGATGTTGGAGAAGATGTTGCTATATCTTCACTTCATCTCTTTCAAGGGGATATGGACCTTCCTCCTTTACCTTTTCATGCCTCCCTGGAGGAGCAGTGGGATGAGGAGGAAGAGCCAGAGGAGATTGAAACCGTGCTGAAGGTAGTCCCTCCTGTGTATCACAAATATTTGGATGTATTCTCCAAAGTGAAAGCAGAGAAACTTCCTCCACACCGTGCCTGTGATCATCATATCGAACTGGAGGGTCTTCTACCTCCAGTTGGTGTTATCTACTCTTTATCAAAGAATGAGTCAGAAACACTGTGGGCCTACATTTCAGAGAATGTAGAGAAAGGTTTCATCAGACCAAGCTCCTCCTCAACAGGAGCACCTGTCCTTTTTGTTACGAAGAAGGATGGTGGTTTTCATTTGTGTGTTGACTACCGCAAACTTAATGCTGTCACTAGGAAGAACAGGTATCCTGTTCCTCCAATGAATCAGCTTCTTACCGTCTTTAACGGTGCTACTATCTTCTCCAAGATAGATCTGCATGGTGCTTATAATCTCCTGAGAATTAAGGAGGGGGATGAGCATTTAACTGCCTTTAGAACCAAATATGGCAGTTATGAGTATTTGGTTATGCCATTTGGCTTAACCAATGCTCCAGCTTCATTCCAAAATCTGGTGAATGATATCTTTGCAGATTATTTGGATATTTTTGTTGTAGTGTACTTAGATGATATTATCGTCTTCTCCAGCTCTTTGGATGAACATGTTAAACATGTGGTCTCTGTTCTCCAAAGACTGAGAGACAATAATTTGTTTGCTAAAGCCTCCAAGTGTTTATTCCATGCCTCAAGTGTGGAATACTTGGGCTATGTTGTTTCAAGTGATGGCCTCAAGATGGATTCTTCAAAAGTTCAACAAATCCTCAATTGGCCTCAGCCCAAGAACAACAAGGCCCTCCAATCTTTTCTTGGCTTTGCCAACTTTTATCGTTGTTTCATTAAAAATTATTCCAAAAAAATATCTGCTCTCACTTTCCTCCTTAAAAAAGATTCTCCCTTTATCTTCAATGAGGAAGCTCTTAGTCAGTTTCAAATACTCAAAGAAGCTTTCACCACTGCTCCTATTTTCTCTAATTTTAATCCTTCTCTACCAACTATTGTAGAGACTGATGCTTCTGATTATGCCTTGGGTGCTGTACGAAGTCAGGTGAATGACTCAGGAAAGCATCTCAATGCATTTGATAGTCGCAAGCTCTTACCAGCTGAACTCAACTATGCAATTCATGACAAGGAACTCCTTGGCATAGTTTGGGCTCTTAAGCGCTGGAGAGCTTTTCTCCTTTCTCTTTCTGATTCCTTTGAGGTCTTGACAGACCATTGTTCCCTTCAGTATTTTATGTCCTCTAAAGTCCTTACTCGTCGTCAAGCCCGTTGGGCAGAATTTCTATCTGAATTCCACTTTATCATCACTTACCGCCCAGGCTGGCTGGCTACTTTACCAGATGCCTTGTCACGTTGGGACGACGTGTACCCAGAGAGGGGGGAGGATTTCATCAGCAAGAATCCTCAAAATTTTCATCAAGTTCTCAAGCAAAATGAAATTCAAGAGTCAAGATTCTTTTCAATAAAAGTTGATATTTTTTCAGATGTAGTTGATCAGATTCAAAGACAAGTATGGCAAGACAAAGATTATAAGAAAATCCTCAAGAAATTAGCAAGAGGAGAATCAGTCCCAGACTATTCTCTTGAGCCTCAAGCAAAATTATTATTGTTCAAAGATAGAGTAGTCATTCCAAGCAATCATGAAATTCAATTGGAAATTCTTCAAAAGCGTCATGACTCACCGTTGGCTGGCCATCCTGGCCAGGAGAAGACCCTCAAGCTCATCAAGAGGGATTCTTATTGGGCTGGCATGAATCAAATCATCAAGGACTATGTGTCCTCACATCAGCAATGTTCAAGAAACAAGAACATCCACCATAAGAAGTTTGGGTTACTCAAGCCTCTTCAAATTCCATCTGGTCCTTGGAATTCTTTATCAATGGATTTTATCACTCAATTGCCCCTGTCAAGCAACTTTGATTCAATTTTAGTAGTTGTAGACAGATTTTCAAAAATGGCAATATTTATTCCAACTTATTCAACAATCACTGCTTTGGACTTAGCTCAAATATTCATTAATCATGTCTTTTCCAAACATGGTCTTCCAATCAGTATTGTTAGTGATAGAGGTTCATTATTTGTTTCATCATTTTGGACTCAATTGTGTCAGCAGCTCAAGATATCAAGAGATCTTTCAACTGCCTTTCACCCTGAAACAGATGGACAGACAGAGAGGGTAAATCAGATTCTAGAACATTATCTTTGGATGTATGTCAGTTACCATCAAGATGACTGGCACACCTGGCTCCCTCTGGCTGAATTTGCCTATAATAATGCAGAACATTCATCAACTAAACAGTCTCCATTTTTCACTATTTATGGAAGAAATCCCAGCTTTGATTCAATTCACATTTCTCAAGATACACCTGCGGGAAAGTTATCATCAAAACTCCAATCAGTACAGCAAGTTGTCAAAGAAGAATTAGAGTCAGCAATAAAGCGTTTTAAGAAGTATGCAGATAAAAATAGAGCAATTCCACCTGATTTCCAACCTGGGGACAAAGTATGGCTAGCTTCCAAGAACATCAAGACAACAAGACCCACCAAGAAACTTTCAGAAAGATGGTTGGGACCCTTTGAAGTTCTCAAGAAGATTGGCAGCCATGCATATCACCTCAAGTTGCCTCAACAATGGAAGTCAGTTCACCCTGTTTTCCATGTGTCCTTGTTAGAACCAGTAAAGCAATCAGCTATCCCAAATCAACACCAATTGCCACCACCTCCAGTAATAGCGGAAGAGCAAGAAGAATGGGAAGTGGCTCAGGTTCTGGACTCAAAACTCAAGAGAGGTTCATTATGGTATTTAGTGGAGTGGAAAGGATTCAATGAAGACCCAGAAAGAACAACTTGGGAACCAGCTTCCAACCTTACCAACTCCCCAGACCTTGTCAAGGATTTTCACACTTTGTATCCAGACAAGCCTGGCCCAAATGCCTCAAGAGTTTAATTTATGGTGCTTGGTGGGGATTGGAGTTTATGAAAGTAAGTTCCTCTCCTGGCATGCACCTTTAAGGGGATATTCTACCAAAATTTGTTGTAAGCAACACCTTGTCCACTTTGTGAGCACTTGTCAATTCTTTGGACAGGTTCAGAAGGCCTTGCAACATCATACCCTCAAGATTTGGACCTTTCATCAAGATATGGCCCAATCTTTCTCTTATCTTCTTTTCTTTCTTTAATCATGCCATGAATTATCTTTTAAGACATTCATTACCAAAATTCATGTTATGGCATAATTTCTTTTTCATTTATGGTGCTTGGTGGGGAGTGGAAGTTATGAAAGTAAGTTCCATCTCCTGGTATGCATCCCTGAGGGGTCTACTTCTTGTAAAACATTACCCTGGCCACGCTGTGAGCATCAAATGCTTGATTTTATCTTTCAGAACATTTTGGCCAAAATCAAGAAACTCACCACAAGAAGGACAACCCTCAGGCATTTCTTATTTCTTTCTTTACTCTCTTTTTCTCTCAATTCTTTTTCAATTTTATTTTTTATTTTCATTTCTTTTACTTGTATGATTTATTTTTCATTTCTTGTTTCAAAAGCAGCAATCATAACTCCCATATCTTGTTTGGGGAGTCAATTTACTTAATAATCAAGAGCAAACACTAGTAATGGTAAAGACCAGCTACAGATAATCCTAATCAAAATTTCTTCAAGGCTTCTCTAAGCTTAGCAACCATGGCATCTTCATAAGCAACTGCCTCCCTGGCCAAAGCAGCAGTGGGCTCCCCTGGAATAGCACTCTTCATAGCCTTATCAACAAACACCTCAGTCAAAGCATCAACTTCAGCAAATAGAGTGGTGACCACCTTCTTGTTCACCCTTTTCTGATCAGTGAAGTTGCCAGTAATATTCCAGCGGCAACGGTTTTCAAAGATTGATTCAGGCTCTGGAGACATTGGGTCTCTAGAAGTGCTGGCCACTGGTGGTTGGATATTGGTAGAGGTGGAGGCAAGTGTGGAGGGCCTGGTTGGGGATCTAATTGGAAGCTGAGGTGGTTGGGGGGACCTGATCACTTCATTATTGGTGGTACTGGCTTGGACTGGGGATTGTGAGGTGGATTGGATTCTTCTTTTCTGGATTGGGGTATTCATTTCAAGCTCTTCTCCATCAATCTCATCACTGCCTTCAGCATCAGTATCAATTTCATCTTGAACCACCAAATTTCTCTTCAATTTTCCAAGTCTTCCATCCTTTCTGGTAACCAAAATGGGAACCTCTGGGGCCACTCCAATGGGATTTCCTTGGGGGTGAATTGATCCTCCAATGGCTTCCCAGGAACCACTGGTATTATTCCATTGTTGGACACCTCTCATTCTAGATTCAGTCACTGAAGAAGAAGAAAAGAAAACATAGAAGTCAGTAACCCGTCAATTTTATGGCCAATCAACTCACAATTGGAGTGACCAGAGGTGGCATCAGAGGTGGGAGGTTCATCAACAGGAGCTTCCAATCCCAATCTTCCACCCTTCTTGATGCTGCTCCATAATCTTCTGGCATCTTCAGGAAAGCTATAGTGGGCTTGAGAACAATTTCTTTTTCCAAGATTGCAAAATTGACACCTGGTGGACCTAGCAGTAGCAGATTCCACACAAGGAATCCCTTTCCTCTTACAATTGGTGCAGGGTGGTTCAATAATTCTGACAGATTTAAAACCATTATAGGTTTTCTTGATGTCCCAAATCTCTGTAGGGGCCATACTCTCTTCAGAAAGCTCCCTCAAGTTATCAAATACACCAGGACCATAAAGTACAGAAGGTGGGGAATCAGAGTGATTGGAATCACAAAGGGAAGTCAGCCTTGAACTCATCTTCAAGTCAAAATTTCAAATACAAGACCAAGAGAATTATGGGCAATTGCAAGTCAGCAAGGCATTTATGGCAATTGACCAGTCAAGGAGTGGATAAGAAGGAAGACATTCAAGAAGAAATCAAGATCAAAAGAAGAAAAACCGCTTCAAATGGCCCAATTGGCCAATTTCATGGATTTATGCACTTTGGCACAAATGGCCATATCAGACCTCAAAACTTCAAAATAGCTCATTTTTTATCATTTTACATCAAAATATGCTTAATTAGGCATATTGGCAAGTTTGCGCATTTTTGCGCATTTGCGCACTTTTGCGCAAAAGGCCTCTTTATCTTGTCAAAAGGCTTCAAAAGGCCTTTTTGGCCCATTTCATCATAAATGTGCATTTGCGCATTTTGCGCAACAATGCGCAAAACGGCCAGGATACTCTATAAGGCCAATTTTTCATCATAAATCAAGTTCTTTCAATTTTTTCACCATTATATGCCATTATGGCATATATGCGCATTTGCCCATTTTGCGCATTTTTGCGCAAATTGGCTAAAATCCCCTTTAATCACAAAATCAAGGATTTTGGCCAGGACTACTGAAATGGTCCAAAACCTCAAGTATTGGCCACTTTATGCCAACACTCTCAAGATGAAAATTATGATGATATCAGGTGTTCTTGGGACATAAACCCAGGTCACCCGCTTTTCAAAAGCCATGAGGACTCAAGAAAGGTTTTGGTGAAGACACTCAAGACAAGAATGAAGAAATTTTGAGAAGAATGAAGGTATTTTGAAGTGAAAGAGGAAATTTAGAATCAAGATCAAGGGGAAAATACCTACAAGTGATCAAGTGAAGATTTGTTTGAGTATTGTTTGAAGAAGAAAGTTTAATGGGATAAATTTAAGGAATTGGGGAAAGAACTGTATGGATTGTTTTCAAGCTCATCAAGACTCACTTTACTTATGGTTCTCAGAGCTCACCATTTTCAAGAGGGGGATAATGTCACAGCCAAGGAGGCAGGGGCATTACCAATCATATTCTACAATCATTACTTCATTGATACCCCTCAAAACCCAATCAGAAAGGGGGTTTCATTCAACAGTCTCCAAATACAGTTTACAGACCTCAATACAGTTTCATACAGGCAAGACCCAAATACAGTCCTGTAATCAATACAGGCGCAAATACCTGTATTGACTGTATAACCTGTATTGGATTCACCAATACAGGATTCAATCCCACATCCAACTTCTTCCAGCATACAGACAAGTATCTCAGCACTCAAACTCCAAGGCTGGTATTTCTCACATATACCAGCCCCTCTTCACCCACCTGGGGGTTTTTCCCCCAGTTAATTAAAATATTGGATTTATTATTTAATATTATTTTATTTCTCATTTAAGAAATATTATTTTATTATTTATTAAGTCAGTCTTTGCCTTCCCTCACCTGTTCAGTAGAGTCCTGGTGGCCATATCCTTTATTAATCCTTTTCTCTTTTCTGAACAGGTTGAAACAGTGGTACAGGATTATTTGTGGTTGGCTCTTTATTATTGCTTTTGTTTTCCTCTCATATATTTTAACTCTTATTATTTTATGACTAGGAAATTATTATCTTATTTTATTACTCTTATCATTTGAGTATTCCTTTTGAGCCCTCCATAAGTAAGTCTGTTCACTGAGTGCCAGGCCCTCTTCATTTAGAAGAGCCCCTGTGACAAAACCTTCATTAAGACATTTCAAGAAATTTCTCTTGAAGAAAGGTAATCAATGAAAGCAGTTAAGAAACCAGAAATGAAAAGCTATATTCTTTTCATAAATATTCAAAGACCAATTATGTTTTTCCCCTTGGATTTGTACAAGTATTTTTTGTAAAAGAAGAATATCCAGTAATGGAACTTGTTGATACAAGCTTAGAACTCAACATAATCACCGAATATGAAACAATAAGATCCTCACCTTCAAAAATAAATCTCAATACAAAAATACCAAGCCTCAACTCCAATTATAAAGCTTAAAATGAATATTACAGGAATTGGAGGGAACAAAACACCATTAATTGGACTTCCTGAGCTTACACAAATACTTCTTCCCTCAGGAGAAGAAGAAATTAAATTCTTTATTTCCAAGTGAGAATCCCATATAGCTCTTGGAAAGCCATTCTTGGCCAATAATGAAATGAGATTAGAATTTTCACACAAGCAAGATGATATATATAGTTATCAAGAAGAAGATGGTATAGGATTATGAATGACAATCTATAAACCTCAATTTCATAATGGAAAATAGGACCACAAGAAGGAATGGAGTTTCGTCAATGGGAAGATAAAGAATTGTTTTGGAAAATTCAAATTATAAGAAGCTGAAGACAAAATATTTTCAACTTAAATAAAAAAATAGGGTGTTAGTAAACACACATAAGCATTTAGTAAAAGGACGTAAGTGACCTTATTTTTCAAAAGAAATCCCCAGGCTCAGTTTTGAGAATTTTGTTGAATCTTTTTTGCCATATTTTTCCCAACTTGGAATTTCAATATGCACAAATTTTTTCAATTTTTTTTTGCCAAATTTCACAAATTTGGCCAATATTCCAAAATGGCATATTTTTTTCAAAAATTCATTTGGAATCTTCCCACTTATGAATTTACTTAATTTTCTTAAAATGAAGGGTTCAATCTGAAGAATAAAGCACCAGAAGCCCATAATTTGGGAATTTATTTTGGTGGGACAAGTGAAGGTGCAAAAAGGGTTTTTTTTCAAATGTTTTTTACCATCATTGTAATGTTCCTATTTTTAAAAAGTTAATTTAATAACTTCCCACTTATCAATTTCCTTAATTTTTTTAAATTGAAGGGTTCAATCTGGACAATAAAGAACCAGAAGCCCATGATTTTGGGGAATTGTTTTGGTGGGACAGCAAGTGCAGGGGAAATAAGTGTATTTTTTCAGATTTTTTTTTCCTTGTTTGTAATATGACTATTTCTAAGTACAAAAGTTCCACATGTTTGAGACAAAAGGAGACTGAGGTGGTATTTAAGCAATAAATATCACTGAGGAGGGGGATAATTGGCATAACTTGGAAATACAAAAATCAATCAATCAGAATCAACCTCCAAAATAGTGGTTTTTTTCTGAGAAAGGGGAGGAATATTGGACAAAGACAAAATTCTGTTTTTCTTAAATTTATCAGCCCACCCCAGGGTTTGTGGTTGGGCATGAATCTCCCAATTCAAAGTAATGGGGGGGACTGGATAAATTTCAGAAATGATTATGTCAAAAGGAAAAAAATGATAACAGCTAGCCAAGAAGCAGATGAAAATGGGGGGATTATCATTTGGAGGACAGAAATAAGGGGAAAAAAATATTGGACTGTGGAATAAAAGAAAACTGGTCTTTTATACTTATTTGCAATTGGATCCCCCATGTCAGGCATGGACATCCACTTGCTTTTTGGAGCCTGGCCAACATCTTCATACCATTCAATTCTATCCAAATAAGAGGATACTGAGGGAATTAAGATGTTCATGGCTTCATAAAGGTCTTAATTTTTTGCAATTCTTCAGCAAAGTGACCTCTGACATCAGCCCATTGATCTTGAGTCTTGTAAATGTAGTGGGACACTGTTCTGTAGCCACAGTTTCCATCACCCTGGACATTGATGGCCTTGAAGGTGTATTTCAATATAAACTTGGGAAAGTCTTCTGAGCCAGTTATCTGATAAAATAAGGTCAAAAAATGAATAAATATTAAAATAAACAAGAGAAATATACATTCAAAATAATCAGAAACTCACACAAAGCTTGCAGCATTCATAACTTGTGTGATGATTTCTTTGACAATGCTCACAGGTCAAGTCAATTTCATCATATATCTTTAAACCAGTTTCAGGCTTGTGTGATTTTCTTTGTGAGGTCTTGCTTCCAATTTCCAATCTTCTGGACCTTCTAAGGGTGACTTATGATTTATTTAATTCAGTTGCTGATGGTAGTGAATCTGATGAAGTAATTGATTTAGATAATGAGTCCTCAGAATCTTCATATGAGTCCACTTCCATAATTGGAGAGGGGACATTCGACTGTGATCTTGATGTTGTTGTGCTGGTCACTTTTGATGGGGGTCTTCCTCTTCTCTTGGATTGAATTTCAATTATTTCAAAGCTTTAATATTCTCTTTTGTTTGTTTTTGTTTTTATTCTTGGCTCCTTGAGGTCCTCCACGGATATTGTTGCATTCTAGAGGGTCTTCATAATATTGATCATCCTCTTAACTCTTGAGAATTTGATCAAATGGGACTTTTCCAGTCAAAACATCTTGAAAATGTTGAAGAATTGGGATGATTTCTGCTATTTGTCTTTGAAAAAGGTCTTCCCCAATAGCTCAAAATATTTTCTGGGCTTCATTCTTTCTTTCTTTTTCAACACTTTTATCATCACCTTGAAAACCAGCCTGAGAAGAATATGGCAAATAAAATCAGTTAATAAGAAAAAAATAAGAATAAGAAATTAAAAACCCTCACAGGTAAATTAAAATGCCATTGAGGATGGAAGTCTGATATTTCAAGCCTTTGGCGCTTGGCAAATGCCTTTTGGGTCTTATGCTTGCAAGGAATGCCTTGATAATTGTTGTATTTTTTGGTGAATTTTTCATTGGGAGGAAATGTGGTTTTGAAATTGTCAAAGGCCATCTGAAGAGCATAATGAGACACCTTGCCATTGAGGGCACAAATTTGTGGTGGAAAATTCTTGACATTGACAATCATTTATTTGGAGATTCTGTTGATAATTTCAACAAATTTTTTTCTCAATGCCATGCGGGGAGCCCTAACTACCTCCAGGAGAGTACCAGTGGACTTTTGGAGCCAAAGTTTCACCATGGCATGGGCACCTTCAGCTCTGGAGGTGGAGCCCACACCCAGGTGATAATTGTGGTTGGTCCAGGCTGGCATATAATACTCCCTTAGAGGAAGCCAGGTATTTTCCAAATACTGAAAGACTTCAGGATTTTTGACTTGCTTTTGAAGCTTCTTCCAGTTTTCTTAGAAATACTTTTCAGTGGATGAATACATAACCTGAGAAAAGAATCCCAAAGTCATTAATAAAAACAATAATAAGAAAAAAAGTGAAATAAAGTTAGAGATAAAAGTATATTACTTGATTCCAAAGGCCCATAAAATTCTCAAATCAGTTCCATGACCAATTTTCTTCATGAAATGAGCAGATACATCTTTATTGATGTGCCAAATGCATAACATGACTTTGGAGTCTGGGAAGAGCTTCTTAGGAGAGTTTTTCAAGGCCAGATCCCTGTCAATAACAATAACTGGAGGGGGGACAAGATTGGTGTTGTTGAGGACCTTTCCTATGTATTTATTTACTGCCCAAGTATATGAGGGTTCAGTTTCATTCTTCATCAAACAAAGAGCCCCATAAAAGGTCTTATTGGTTTAGCTGAATCCAGAAATATGAGAAAGGGGAGTTTTGTACTTATTGGTTTTATAAGTACAATCCATAAGAATGACATGAGGAAATCCATGAAGGAGCTTTATGGCCAGGGGGAGTGAAAAAAAAGGAGGTAATGTGTCCCTCAGAATCCCTTGCAGAGGACCAAACAAAATTTTCTTGTTTGAGAGTGTCAATAAGATCATCAATGGGCCTTCTGCCTTGCAGTTTTTTCTTTCTGGATTTACTTGACTTGGTTGTAAATGTCTTGAAGGATTACAGGCCTGTCAGACTCCCTCTGGCTGCATAATTTGGCCTGAATTTTCCTTTGCATGAGCAGTGATTCAGACATTTGAGCAACTTGGGATGTTTCTTGCTCATTGAATTTCCTGAAAGCAGGATGTGCCATGATATTTTCAGTGACATCATGGCTATGTTCAGGATTTTTGACTTTAAGAGTCCAAGTCATACTCTTGGCAGATCTTCTGGCATAAAGTCTAAAAGGATATTCAAGCTTTCTTGAGGTGACTGTTTTGGAGGGTCTTTTGTTGGGATTTGGGGTCCCAGACCTGTCACAACCTATTTCAATTTGGTTGTGGGTCATATTGGACCTCAAGGTGGACACAGCATACCCCTGAGCCCTGGCAACATTATGCACATGTTTCCAAAGAAGCTCATGGGTCTGAAATTCACCTTCAGTGGGGGGTTGAAGCATTTTTGAATGAAAAATATGTATAAAAGTGAAAAAAGGGGGAATTTGGGGATTTGGAATGAAGTAAGAACCTTTTGAAATGTGAAAAAGAAGTGAAAAAAGGTGTGAAAAATGAACAGAAGTGGTTAATAGTGAAAAAAGTGGTTTAAATGTGGGATTAATGGATGAGGGAAGGTAAAAAATTGAAAATTTTTGGTCTTGAAAGCAGGTTGTTGTGGTGGAAAATGCAGTCTTTGGGGGAAAAAAGAAAAAAAAGTGTGAAAAGCTTTGCGAAATGGCTTTGGTAATGCTGTTTTTCCAAAAAAAAATGGGTTTGGGATGAGGATAATGTGGATTATTTGGGTGTTTGGCCTTTTTTGGGGGGGCTGGGAAAAAAAATCTGAAACAACTGGGAGTTAGAGAGGTTTTGTGGGGAAAAAACCTCTTTTGGGCATTTTTTGGCCCAATACAGGCGTGGTTGTGTTTCATTTTTAATTAAAAATGGGCCCACAACACCCCTTTTGTGTTTTTACCAATTTGCTTACCTGTTTTTACCAACACCCAAAAAATATTATCAAAAATTAATTCTGTGAAAAATAATTCAGATGGTAAGTTATTTATAATGGATAGGGGAATAGAGGAGGAAGTGGAAGGAGACTAAGAGTAATATACAGGACCATAGTCAGGAATATCCTCAATACAAAGTAAAACAGAATAGCAAAATTATTCAAGATAGTATTTAGAAACAGAAATTGAGGAGAATCAGGAATGGGGTACTTTTGATCCCAAGAAATAGGAAGAATAGGTAAAGGAAATCTGCCTTTTTCAAGTGAATATGAAGATTATATCAATGTAAATAAACCTTAAGCCAAAATTTTAATCTTGATTCCAGTTCCAAAATTTTGTAAAATGGATGAAGGTCCTGAAGATGACAAAACTGGCATATGTGTAGAAGATAAGAAGCCAAACATAATCATGAAGGAAGTTCCTCAAGACTTAGAAGAAAAGTTTAATTACATATAAAAGAATTAATAATGGAAAGCTTTTTTATCAACTAATAGTCAATGGCTCAGATTTAATGAAAGGGCCACCAATTCACAATAGGGAGAATGTTTTCCAAAACTGTTAATATAAAGACATGATCACAAAAAATATAAATTGACCCTTGGTTAATTAAGAAGTCAAATGATAGTGACTCCCTCAAATAATTCAGAGCCACGAAATTGCAATATTTCAAGGAAAAGATTTACTTAAAGAATTGAGTAGTTAGCCAGCCAACACAGCTGAAAATATAACAAAATCTTAAGATTCTTAAGGACCCCAAAGAAAAATATCAAAGAATTCTTATTTCTGGGATTAAGTCTTAAAATAATATAGAAATGAAAAGAAATATGAAGAAAAAAACTCGGAAGAACCTTACATTTTTCCCCAGAGTATATATAAGAGGAAGGAATGGGGTTTTAAGAGAATCTAAAATATTCAAGATGAAGTATCACAACTAGAAGGAGACCTTATCGATACACTACTAGCATACAATCTTGATACAGATAGTCCATGGAAGATCAATGGAGAGGGTGGGTTCTGGGATGCTAATAAATTTTTTAAATATCTCTTAAATATTTCTGAATAGAAATGCATGTTTTCTAAAAATTATTCTGAACCATATTAGCCTATTCTTCCATATATTGAGCTCAAGGATATATACTATGAAGGTCTATCAATAATGAAAGGAGAAAAATGGCTTAAGACTCTTCCAGGCTTTGAGCTATCTAAATTGGACTTCAAAGAGATTTAGAATTGAAAAGGAATTAAAGTAAATTTGGAAGATATACTTTCTTTCATTGAAAAAACATGGAAGGCTGCTTATTAATATAGAATGTGGCCTCAAAAAGATTTCAAACTAGATAATATAGAGCTTCTTGGAGGAAGACCAAATTGGAAGCCTTATGGATATTTCTTAATTAATAGCCAATAATAATTTCTAAGGAATTTGAAAGCTGAAACATCCAAAGAAAGGAGGAAAGGAAGGAAATTTCTTGCATAAATAGAAAATTATGTTAGTCTCAATACAATCCCTTATAAAAAATCCAAAGGAAAATTTGGGATTTTTTAGAAAGTATAAGATTCAAAAATAATGATAGCTTCAAAATCAATGAAAAATTCTTAGAATGTTATTTAAAAAAATTTAAAATTGGATAAATATAAAAAATTATGGATGAATATATATTAGTATTTAAGTTTCCTCTTTTGTAAAAGTATTACAGCTGTATGACTTTCTGGGATTCTTAAAAGCATGGGGTGGGTTTCTGTATCTTATTCCACCTTCAATGGCTCAAGTTTTATTTTGGGAAAAAATACTTGGGAATCTCAATCTAGGTTTTGGTTTTGTTTTTGGATAAGAAATTAGCTTATTATATGAAATTCTTGCCAGAAATAAATAAAGTACCACTAAAGCTAATTATCAAAGATTAAAATCCTATAATACCAAAAAAATAAATAAAAGAAAATAAGTAAATCTCAATTATCTTATAAAATCAAGTATTTTTCATAGTGACCTCCTGCCTTATCAATGAAGATCAAAAACATTCTTACTTCATCCTTTTCCCTAATTAATTACAGCTTGGAAGTGACTTCCTGCCTTATTAAAGAAGATTATTTCTCAAAAAGTATCATCTTATCTTATTTTATTTACCTACCTTTACTAAAAGCGTATCATAATAAACAAAAATTTTCAACTATAAACACACCATGACCAAAAACTTTATCACCACTAAGCTTTCCTACTGGGAATAAACTAAATACTATTGGGATGATGTACCTATTTTGGGACTTATTGGAGGCAAAGGCCGATTTATTGGTGATAATTCTCAAGGATATTATAATAAAGAGCAGATATGGGGCTTAACTTTGGCTGAAAAGGTTCAAATAACACAAAAAAGAAGTCATGCCTTCTATTGAGCTTGAAGATATATATGAAAATGAAATAAACGCTCCAGAGACTCAAGATCAAGAAATATGGAGCTAACTTTCTGGCTCATAACTAGAAATATTTCTATTGGTGGGTTCATCACATGAAAATGTGATAATGCTAAAAATTTGTAATGATTATTTGAATAGAGTCTTTAAAATTGGAGAATAAATGAGTAAAAACCTATATTTGGTTACAATCAAGGCTCAAAGATAATTTTTTGTTTAATAATATAAATTTTATGGTGGAATAATTAAATAAAGAGTGTACTTCCATGTTATTGAAAAGGAATTTAGTTGTGATTTACAGGATAAATCATTGAAACTAATGATCATAATGAATAATCAAAAATTCAATTTAAAGAAAGAAGAATGCAATAGTTGAGGCAAGAAATTTTCATAAGCAAAACTGATGAAAAAATATATCAAGATAATTTCAAGGAAACTATTCATCAGTAAATTAAGCTCCCATGATTTCCTTAAGCTTATACCCAACGCCTTAGTTACTCTTTCTCTTTTTATATCTTTAATCAAGACATAAAAAATGAATATATCAACACATTAAAGGACCAATGATACAAGACTGGCCCTGCATAGCCTTTATTTGAATATTTTCACTCATAAAGTTCTTTCAGTAACAGTATCATGTAACAGATATTAATATAGCTAATTTAAAAGAACCAACAAAAATTAAAACAATAGAAAACCTCAAAAAAAAGTTTATAAGCTTGAAGCTTACCAATGTATCTGTATCTCAAAATTTGTTTAATGTATAAGTATCATAGAGCTATTTATGTTTAAAAAAGGGGGTAGTTAGGTATCTCTCATACTACCCAACACGCCAGTCTTCATACGTTCTTTGGTAAAGTGGTACTTTAATAATTAAAAATAAGTCTTAGCCTTAATAATTCAAATCAAGCTCATACCCTTAATAGCTAAATATCATTTTTTACCTTTACTGATTATAATTCAGTTTATAGCTCTCATAATAATAAATCAGTTTATATCATTAATAGATTAAAATAAGCTTAAAACCTTAATAAATAAAAATCATTCGGAAATTTCATAAATGAAAGTAAATTCAAGCTATTTGACTTGAATTAATCAAAATCACTATAATATTACGCTGTAATTTCTTTTACCTTACTCTTCATTACTCAAGTACTTGGAGCTTGCTTAAATTCTCAATTAAATATGGAATTACCTTTCATAAAGTCAAAATTGCCTCATTATTACATTTTTTTCAAAAGAAAATTAAGTTTTGTTTAAACAATTGAATTTTTATTTCAATGCTAATTTTGAAAGATATTTTTAACATGATATAAAAACAAGGAAGATAAAATTTTTGTGATGCTAAAATTCAACAAATAGAATATCTGGATGAACTTACCAATAAAAGAGCAGAGATTATATTTAGGAATCAAAACCTCAAATATACAACAAATAAATTCTTTATTGTTAAATCAAAGCAAAAATACATTTTTTGGAGAACATATGGATGAATCACTTCTTCAACATTTTTTTATCTGGAAGCAAAATGGATATTCTACAAATAAGAGAAAAACCTCATCAGTTATGTGTAGCACCAGTCATAAAAAGAAGAAATGAATGCAATTATCCTAGCATTTTGTTAAGAAATATACCAGGAATCCAAATTGAAAATAATTCAAATGAAATACTCAATACACATAAATGCTACATATGGGCACATGGAACACACACACCTATAGCACATAAATAAAATCCAACTCATAAGGAGGGGTGACCAGGTTTTCAAACTTAATTTCTTTATTAAATTTTCAATTTTTTCAATCTCTTGTAATTCTTCTCAAAAAAGGGAACTAAAATCAAATCTGGCCACCCCTGGCTCTGAAAGAGAAAGATAATGCAAATAATAAACGAGACAGAATTAGCATATGGTAATTGATTGATATACTATGATAAAAGGGAAGGAAGTTTTAATAATACTATGATATCACTGTAACAAAATCGAAAGATATTGAAATACTATGATATTGAAATATCTTCATTCATTCATATGCTTATAATATAATCCTACAATACTATAATATTTCAATTAAAGAATACCATAATAGAGAAATACTATAGTCTTATATTATAATAGTAAAATAATAAAGCAATAAAATGATAAAATTATTATAATATCCAAATATATTTCAAGGGAAAATGTGAATGATTGATCCCATATAAATATATCTTAAATACTATTTAGTTGACAAATAATTAAAATGAAGGTTTATAACCATATGTATAAGAATATATCAGGAAGCTGAAGAGAGACATTGGGCTCTAGGGGGGAAGCCTCCTGTTGTTCTTTCCATAAAACCTAACTTTAAAAAAATCAAAAATACATAAAACAAAACTTTTCCCAAAATAAAAAACCATAAATTATGTAAAATGATATGATTAGTCAGAGCTTTAATAATCCTTTATTATGATTTTTAAGAATTTGAATTCCACATCCTATGATATGATTGTTCAGAGCTTCAACATTCCTTTATTGTGGTTGGTTAGAAAATCTTCCTCTTTCTTGAATTTTAATTGGCTGGATTGACAGTGTACTTAGAAGAATAAAGAAAAAATCAGGATGTTTAGGAAGATTTAGGAATATTTAAGAGTTTTTACTGGATCTCAGAATATTTAAGAATATTTGGCCAGGGATAATATTAATTAAGCACAAACTCCACATAACAACACAAGCAGGTCCACAGAAAGACCATAAAGTTCCTTTTTCATGACTTATTTTCAGTCTTATATCAATATATATGCTGATTAAGGCTCATAAAGTCCTCAGCAAGACCACAAAGTGCTGGTTTCATGTATTATTTCTAGTTTTTTATTAATATCTGTTCTTATTCAGACTCACCAGGTCCTTGGCAGGGCTGTAAAGTGCCTTTTTGATAGTGAATTGATATATATATATATATGACATTCATTATGCTAATTTGGATATATAAAGTCCTATATGACATTAAAATGGAAAATTCAATTTCAAAAAATCATCTTTCTAATATTTAATTTAGAAAAAAGTTATTTTAGAATTTTAGGTCCACCATGACCTTAAATAAAATCAAGTATAATATTACTACTAGAAAACAGATATATACAAAAGTAAAAAATAAATAAATGGAATAAATAAGAAAGAAAAATGAGAAAAAATGAAGAGGTATTAGTAATCTCAATATTCTTTATATGAAGTTTCATATCCTTTTTTGAACAAAATCTCATTCAGAAAGGAAAATATTCAATTGTTTTCCTGCTGTAGGTGGCACTTCAACAACTGGTCTGTATTTACTTAAAAAATAAATACCCACTTAGAAGCCAAAGTCATACATAATATGATGAGGGGAAATAGCTCCTAGTTGAACAGATCTATAAGCTTGTAGACTTCCACTATATAGTGTCAGGAAACTACACAATTTAAACCCTTTTCTGAGTCTAAATGATACTTCAAAATAATGAGATTTATAACATTGAACATTATAAGCTCATACACAAGATATCAAAAGAAAGGAGGTGAACATTAAATAAGCTAGAGAGACCAATTCCAGAGCTTTAAATGAAGAGGGGGGCCTACCCCTCACTTTCATAAAAAAGGACAATTATTTGAAAAATACTAAATTAATGGAAAAATTAACTTAATAATTATCAGAAAAGACATGATAAAAAAGAAAAATCTTTAAGGAATTTATTATTCAATATCACTTCAGAGCTCAATTTATTATATCAATCTATTTGGTTTATTTGAGCAGAAAGAAAGGAAAGCAAAACCTGATTATGAGATTAAATCTCAAAAATCGAGATAATATTTAAAGAAGGTGGATGGTGACTCTTTTTCAATTCATAAAATTGGAAATCATTTCTATAAGTCCATGGAAGGAGTAATTTTACTGGAAAGGTCCCTGTATGGCTTGAAACCACAGGGATGGCACACCTGAAGGCTCATATTCTATCATTTGTTAATTCATGTAGTAATGGGTGTAGATATAATTATCATAAACTCAATAGGTGAAGAGGTTATACTTCAAAAAGATTCAAGTAAACCCCTCAGTTATACTTTATAAATTGGCCAAAGAATAAATAATTGAAGAAAGAAGGACTGAGAGTTTTCAAATTGAGGATCCTGAAAGAACCAAACTTAAGCTCAAGGAAAATGATAAATTATAATAAACCCAAATAATTGATGAAGGTTATTTACCATAAAGTTTTAACAAGCAATATCATGGGCAAAATAAATAAAATCATGAGAAACCAAAAAACAAACTTATAAATAAGATATATAATAATAATCAAGTTTCTCTTGTATCAATTCAAATTGAATACCATGAGGTCCTCATAATTAAAGTAAACCTCTCCCTTGTGAAGAAATAAAAAAGGGGTTTATTCATTGTTTTTTGACATAAAAAGGCAAGATTTTTTATACCTTATATACAGGATCTTAATAGTTTACTTTTAGGGTGCTTTATGAACTAAAACTGCAACATCAAATGTATGAACAGAATAAAATAAAAGAAGTAAAGATTTATTTAATTTACTAAAACATAAAAATGTGAAAGAGATAAAACACAAGAAAATATACTATATAAATCTAAAATTAACTGGTTGTAAATTCTAAAAGAATAAATAAAAAAAGGGAAATCAGAAAAACAAGGATAAAAGGAAATTATTTCAGTTAAATTACAAAATGGATTACCAAAAAATTGCAGAAAGATATAAATAAGTATATAATAATTTGAAACTAGTGTATGAGCCTGTGCCACAGAAAATAGATACTCCTTTTTAAATTACACACTTTAAGATAGCCTTAAATCAAATCATTAAAAGGCCTACCACCCAAGTTTAGGGTTACATAAAAAATAAAAAAATAAATATTTTAATCAAAAAGCTTTGTAGCACCTGCATGTCTTTCAGAAGGGTAAAAAAAATTTATAACTATTATCATAGATTTCAGGGGGAAAGCTAGTTAAGTTAGTGAAGAAGAAAGATGTCAGCCTGTGACTCAAAGCCAGAGCACAAGCATGACAGCCAAAATACCATAAACCAATGGTATAGCCAAGATACCACCAAAAGATGGAGCTGAGCCAAATCAGCTTGAAAGTATCAAAAGAAAGAGGAAACTCATCCCTTTCTGAAAATATAAGTCCCATCACCATAGGACAAAGAATAACAAAGTTATTCCTGCTCAAAGTTATTGCTGAGCATAAACCTTAATTTTCACCTCTCATCTAAAATATAGAAGGAGAGGCTTAACCCCATCAAATGGTAACTCAAAATTAAGATCTAATCCAGGGTTATCCAATGGTACCAGCCAAACTGAGCTAGCACAAATATTACTGGAGCTATGGTCAATTTCAGGCCAAATAAGGGTGAACAAAACATTCACCTCTCATCTAACTTCTACAGTTTTAGTGTGAGATACTTGAAGTGGGGTCTTTTTGGAAAGAGCACAATCAGGGCTATCTGATGGTGTCATCCACTTCCCCATATCTCAACTACAGCAGAAGTTATGGGGCAAACAAGCTCAATACAGCTTTTTGCCTAAAACACGCATATGTACAAAACTCTTGTACATGACATAACTTTGCCATATTTAATGATAACCATATCAAATAAGGTACCATTGTGTAGAGCACATACAGGGCTACACACTGGTTCAGTTTTGATGTCGATATTTTAAGAACTGACAAAGGTATAGCTGTTTTAAGATCAAAATCCCACATTCTGACCAATACAGCCTTACCATGGGATAATATCCCATAACCATGAATATGAGGTGTCAAATAGACAAAGAAGGTTGTTTTTACTTCAATACCTCATATTTCAGTCAATACTGGGGTCCCATACACCTTCTGTACAGCATTTTACGGGTCATACACGTCAGAATTAGGCTGTGAGGTCCCCAGATGAAAATTTTCACCCTGTATTGGTGAAAACTGCCCAGATGTGGTTTCAAAGCCACATCTGCGCCCAATACTGGTTGTACAGGCTGTTTTCAAACCACAAGCCAGTACTAGAGAGTTAAAAATCTTCACTTCCTCTACGTGGAAAGGTCTAGCACCCTTTCCACCCCATTTCAGGATAAAAAGGAGGCTTTTCACAGCCAGAATTGTCTCCTCATCCTGCTCTTGCATAACCTACATATTAAACTTTCAAAACCAGTTTTAATCTTGGTTAATAATCAGGTATAATTATAAATCTTAATTATTGTAGTCTTTTATTATTGTAACCCAACAGATAAAGCTGCACCCAGGGCTTTCAACAGCGCTCACCACCACTATATTATATATAGTAAAGCCCTTTTAATCTTAAATCAAATAATCTTCAACTCTTATAAATCTTTTTTAACCATTTTTACCGTGTCACAAACATAGTTGAAGCTGTAACTATCCTATTTACACCTTTATCATAGTTTCATCCTGACAAAAGAGGTTTACTTACACATTCACTTGGAAAACCACACAAAATGGCAGTAATAACCCATTATCATGGCAAAATAAGCCAATAACAATACTAAAAACACATTTACCCCAGTTAATAGATTCATTTAGGGAAATGATTAAAGCAGGACCTTTATTAAAAATGATCCTCAAGCTATGAAAGTCCAGTTTTTATTTTTCAAAGTAAAATATAAAACTCAGAATTGTCTATCATTTACAAAGGTATCAATAAATTAATAATTAAACTTTCAGGATCACCACCCCACATATTGAAGAAATTGTAGGTGCCTTTTCAGGAAGAGCTTGCTATTGAATTGCAAATATAATTGGAGGATATGATGGAAGAGAATTGTATATTTCTACAAGACCTTTTACCACTTGAAATGCTAAAACTTACAATATTACCACAAGGAGTCACAAACTCTGTAGCAGTTTATCAAGCCAAAGTGACTTGGATACTTCAAGAAGATATACCAGATATTGTAGAAATTTTCACTTATGATTGAGAAATAAAATTTCCAAGATCAAGCCATAATAATAAAGCTATAAAGGAAAATCCTTTAATAAGAAGATTTATCTGTTGATATGAAGTTACATTAAAAAGAATATTACTTACGATTGAATCTTCAGGACTTACCATATACTGTATTGAAATCCCATTGTCACAATGCTGTCTGCCAGACCTCAGCAAAGGGAACTCTTGCCAAAAAGGCTATTAAACCGGTTGAAAGACCGAGTAATACTGGCAAGCTGTAGATCACATTCCACCATGTGACACCCATGTTGTGTTCCAGCATGGGACATAGTAGAGTATGTATTCTCTTCAAATGGAAGAATAATCTCAAAAAGGAAGATAAAGTAATTGGAACATGGGCCAGATCCTCTCAATAAAAAGGAAGTAAGAGAATATTTGGGACTTTGTGAATATGTTAGATTTTTTCAAAGCTTCTCTCAGATTTCATCACTACTAAGGGGATAAACTATAGATGAGATATAATGGCAATAATATCTTAAACTTTCTGAATCATTTCAAAAGCCATCAAATATTTCAGTTGAAGAAATACAAATTAAGAATGTGTACTATTGGAAAGGATCAAGAAAGATTTAATTGGAAGTGAACTCAATTTATATAGCTTCAGGAGCTATACTTATTCAAGAACACAAAGGAAAAGATAGACAATATCTTCATGAATTCATCACATTCTCAAGATGCAAATGAAAGTACCCACATCCAAAGCTAGAGCTACATGGGGTGTCCAGGATTATCAAGAGGCTTCAAAATGTACTCTGGGGCAGAGTTTTGAGCTACAAGTATATTCAAAAGCCCTTAATTGAAATGATAAACTCGCCATGTTTTTGAAATGCCACAATGACCATATGGGTTGAATGTATTCAACTATTTTCTTTTTGCTTGGTAGAAAAATCAAGAAATACCTTCCTAATTAAAGATGGACTAAGAAGAAGACCTCAGTCAGAAGATAATGAAGGAAAAAAGATTTCATTTTTATTAAGAAGCAGAATGGATAAAACCACACTCAGGGTTTAGAATAAAACATCATAATATAATAATATTAGAAGGAATAAATCTACCATCAAAAAAATAAGGAATTTGGAGAACAATGTAGAAATACTTAAGCATATTTAAAAGAGCTCATGATAGCAAAGATGAGGAATTCAGGAGAATTAAAAGGAAGTACCAAAGCTCCTTTGTGGAAGAAGGGAAACTTAAAAGGAGGAATAAACCAAAACCTCAAGTAGTCATATCAAGAAAGAGGAAAACAATAAAAATATTAAATTCTTTTGGTGGAAAAATGGGACACAGAGGAGGAAGAAAAATCTTAAGAAGAATAAAAGAAATATTTTGGTGGTAAAGAATGAACAAAATAGTCCAAAAATAATTACATTCAGTAAATTCTTTTCAAAAGAGAAATAACTATCAACAAGAAGAAGAGGGAAACTCTTCCCTAACTTAAGAATTATTTGAAATAGTTAGCATGGATTAATTAATATCAAGGCAGAGAGGTGGAAATATTAAATTGCTTCCAGGGATCATTTCTCACAATGACCAGAGGAAGCTGGGCTAGTAAGGCTCGCAGAAAAGGTGTACTCAGAGCTTTGCACCACATAATGTACTTGCTTCTATGTATCACCAGAGGAGGTCACAGTACATGGAGGACCTGAGCTTGAAAAAGAGTCATAAGAATAAGTAGGAATATGAGGCTCACAAATCCTTATTAGCTTGAGGCCAATGACTTGTAGAAAGAGGGCATAAGCCATTTAAGGATGCCTTAGTCAATATGTGTGGAGAAAACTATTCCAAATGGAGAATTAATATTTGCATTTGTTAAATTGGCTTATAGGCTTTAAGAAGGAGAAACTACATTTTATTCACCCTTGGAGGTTGACTTTGGTCAAAAGACAGTATTATTAATAGAGATGGAAGAAAGAAAATACTGAGAATTTGAATGGCACAAAATATCATCAAAAGAAGGCTTATCATTAGTAAGAGATACTCAATTAACTGGAAATGAACAAATGAGGAAAAAGGAAGTGAAAAAGCTAAAGAAAGCTAGAGAATATTCATTAAGGGATTGATACAAGAGGCTAGCATATCAAATCAGAGAACAGCTGAAACCAGTGAAAATGGTTTTGGTTTGGAATAAAACCCAAGAGTCCCAATGGGGATCATTATTCAAAAAAAGGGTGGAATGATTCAAATAAGGCCATAGGTCTGATACATTATATTCCACATGAGATTGAAGACCTAGATGGAACAAATGTTTCTGTCAGGGTGAGTCTATGTAGTAGCTCAAAAATAGTAAATACAAGCTAGCACTATGACTGTGACACACAAAAAATAAATAATAAATGAAATCTTCAGGTTCTACTGCTATGTGGTAACAGTGGTGATGAGTCTATTGAGGACCTGGGTTGCAATGCTCTAATATCTTTGACTGTAAAGAAACACTACAATAATTAATTATTTTAATTATATCAATATAATCCTAAGAGTACTACTGGTATAAGACAGTTTTACTACGTAAGGATGTTAATTCATGATAAGATGAGTCTTTTCCAGTGAGGAAAGACCTTCTTTTATCTCCTCTGAGGACTGTGAAAGACTGGTAGGCTCTTCACACGTCTACAGAGTGAAAATTTTCACTCTGGAGGCTGGGTTGTGGTTCTGTACCATCAATTCTGACGTCAGCATAGTCAGAATTGTGGTTTTTGGACCACAAATGATCATTCTGGATCAATACAGGGTGAAAAAACTCTTCACAGGCCACGTCAGCACCATTGTGACGTGTCCAGAGTGTCTGGATGACCAATATTAGTCATTCTGGGCGGGTTTAAGCTTTAAACAACCATTATTTTAAGTATCAAGCCAGTACTGGTTGGTACAGGTTTGGTACAGGCCAGTATTGGTCAAAATACTTCCAACCAAGATATCTCAGTCAGTTTTTGAGATATCAAGAAACCAAGAGCACAGAATTGAAGGGCTTAATGAGCTCTTCAATTTGGTATGCTTCATGTTTACCCTTCTTGCAAATAGCAAAAGTTATAAGGGTTTTAAGTTTTTGGATGTAATTTTGTACATCAGTATGAGGCTTCAAAAACTTCCATGCTAGATATCTTCTTCAATTTGGAAGATATCTGTATTCTGATGATACAGTTTTGTAGGGCTTGATTGGCTCTACAGTTTGGTATATTACACTGTACAGTTGTATGAGTGTATGCCAAAGATACAGGGGTTTGTTTATTTTCTTGTTTTCAGAATATCTGTATTTTGGTTATTAAACCTTTGAACCAAGATCCCTCAGTCAATTTAAGAGATACAGAGGTCTAAGGTGTCTCAAATTAAAGCTCTTGTTGAGATCTTTAATTTGGTTATACTTTTGTACAGTTTTGTACAAGCCCTCTTACACCTTTGAGGGGTTGTTGGTGAAAAAAGGTTGTATAATGGTATCTCCTGATTTAGGAGTGCTACAAATTAATGGATGATACCATTGGATAGCTCTACCTTAGAGCTTCAAGAAAATAAAAATTCTGGTGGGGTTCCCATTAAATATACATAAGTTAGATTAGAGGCCAGAATAAGAGTTTTTGCTTATTTGGTCTTATCTTTGATAGGGCATATCTTTGTCCTTTCTTATTATCTTTGAGGAGGTTTCCTCTTTATAATTTACTTGTATTGACTATATTTGTCCAATACTCCTCATACCATTACTTATGGTATGTTGGATGTCATGCTGGTGCTCTATTTTGAGTCACAGGCTGACATACCCTCCCTCCAAAAAAGGCTCATCATTGATGAGACTCTTTTGTCCTCATGGAGGCTCTTGATCCTTTCAAATAAGAATATTGATCTGAAACATCATCCAGTTTTACCCATTGGTCTTTGTCTGGTGGTTCATTCCTTCTCTCTATTAAATAATCCATATTGGAATATCTTTTTATTTGATTGGGGTTTTCAGTTTCAAAGTAGAACTTTCTTTGTTTGTCTTGCCCAATTATGAAGTAACTCTCTAGGGAATTATGTATGCTTATGCCATAGATTCTATGGTACTCTGTACCCATTAAGAATCCATCAAACTTAGCATTTTCAAGTACCACAAATTCAATGTTTAATCTGAGGTTTCCCATTTTGTGTGGTATTATAATTATTTTTTGGATTATTCCAAGTGACTTCATCTTGCCTGCAGCACTTTTAAAGCTTCTTGCTTTTGTTAAAAGTATCTCTGCATTACACATTGGAAAGTGTCTGTCCAAGTATTCTTTGGCTACTACTGAGCAATTTGCTCCTGTGTCAAAAATCAAAGGATGCTTTTTATTTTCAATGTACACATCAAGTTTTGATTTTGCTCCATGAATAAAGGCCATACCAGTTTCGGGTACTTCCAAATACTCTTTAGCATCAATGGTTCTGCCACTTCTGTCTTCACCATTTTTGGGTTGAATGAGTTCTGGTTTCACAGAGTTTCCTAGGACTGATTCTGTTTTCTCATCCTCATACTCTAATAAATATTGTTTAATAGGCTCTGATCCACTGTCTGAATCCTGTCTTAGCCCATTTCCCATGCTGTCAGAGTCAGATTTGTACTCCATGTGTTCTTCCACTGACTCTTCCTCTATTGCAAATATTTTCTTTTTTCCCTTGGGACAATTATTTGCATAGTGGTCAGGTGATCCACAGTTATGGCATGTGTTCCTTCTCCTTGGTGCTTCTTCACCATTAGTAGGTTTGAGGTCTTTTTCCATGAGTATCTTTGGTTTTTCTCTGATATCATGTGACCTATAGGGTGAACTACTGCCAATTGATGTCTTTTTTCTGACATCTTGTATGACATTTGCTATGTCATCAATGCTGCTTATTTTGCTGCATCTGCACTTTACTGCATGTTCTAAGTCTCCTGGAAGTTTTGTCAGAATCTTATGATTTCTCATCTCTATTGTCATGTTTGAATCAATAGATTTGAGTCTTTTGGTTTGTTTAAGACACCATTCATAAGGGTCTTTTTCTGTAGAGTATCTGTCACTCTCAAAAGAGATGGTTTTTTGCCAAATCCAATTACCATTGCTGTACTTTTGTATTATTTGGTTTCTCCACCATGGCCAGCTTTTCCTACCATGTATCTCTTTCATTTCAGTGTACCATATATTTGCATGGCCTCTGAATGCAGTGTTGAGTCTTGTGGTGATCCAGTAGTCTGGTATCTTTGGGACATCAACAAAAAGTCCATTAATATAATCAATAAGCTCCATATGATCATATTCTCCAATTCCTGAGAATTTAGGCCAATTTACCACTTCAGGTAATTGCTTCAATGCTTGTTTCTCAGAGTAACTGAGGTTCTCACCATCTTGGTAAATAGACTCAGACCTTAACTTTGGATCCTGGGATGCAGGAGCTTGGTTTTCTGATTCTTCCTCTTTTATTTTGGTGAGTGGTTTATCATCTTGAGCTGTTTGAGGGAAGAAATTATCTTCTTTTTCCTCCTTTTTATAGAGAAAATCCACTTCTTTTTCCAGGATTTGCTGTTGATATTGGATATTTCTTAAATCTCTTCTCACAGCTTGTTGTTCCTCTAATATTGAGTTCAACTGTCTGTTTGTATTTTCAAATTCTGCCCAAATTCTGGATAGATTTGTGTTCAAGTCTTTGATGACTGTTGTTTGGAAGGAATTTTCTTCCTTGATTGTTTTCATTTCTGAAGTCACTTCTTGAACATGATCATATGTCCAATCCATGAATTTACCCATGTTGGACCATATGAAACTACTACCTCTGGACTCTGTGGTTTCAAATTTTTCAGGGGGTATTTTATCATCAATAGGCATAAGCTGAGGATCAATTGATTCTGAGCTAACACTATTGGTAGGTACAGTGTCTTTTAGGATTTGTGTTCCTCTTGGACTCATTTTATTCATTGTTTCATCAAAGGATCTGATTCTATCTTCTCCTTTCTGAAAGAATTCTTGTTTCCTACTAGGGCTCCATGTCCTCTGCTGGAAACTACCAGGGATGACTGGAGATTCCTGGAAATATTGTCCTTTTGATTTCAAGTCCTGTAGCTGTTGGACTGATGTGGGAAAGATGGAATTTCTTCTTCCATGCCTTGGTGTTCCTGAATCAGATTGGGCTCTTCCATATGCCAAGAATTCTCTATGGCTTGGGTTTCTGTCTGATTCCTTCTGATTCAAGTCTCTTCTGAGAGTATGAAATGGCTGTTGAGATTCCAACTTTTCATTTCTTCCAGAACCTTTTGGCAAGTAATAAGATTGACTCATATTTTTTGCCTCATTATTCCAATTTCCTCCCATAATACTTTCATGGTGAAGGTTTTGTTGTCCATACTCCATGTGAACAAGTCTTTCAGGAGTAGATGCATATGAGTTATTTTTTCTGCATCTGTCCAATTCTTTTGTTGGACTTGGCTGAACTTGGTTTGGGGTGGAACTTTGGGCAGGAGTTTCCTGATAATAAGTCCCTTCATGGCTATTTGATCCAGAAGGTGGTGGTCTTCTCCCTCTATTTCTTCTTTGCCATATTTCTGGCTGATTTCTTGGGTATCCAAGATCTCTGATAAACGGAGGTGTCATGTTAAAAAATGACAAAAGACAAAAAATACTGTATTTTTCAAGGTTTTTTTACCTTTAAAAGGCCCTTGGACAGATTTCTGCTTTATACTCTTTGGCAATTTGCTTGGGAGTTGGTACTGCCTCCTTGTCTTTGAGGCTTGGTACAGATGAATTTCACTGTGATTTTGTCTCAAATGGAATGTATTTTTTCCACTTGAAAGAAAATGGAGAAGGTTTGTAATTCAATTTGAATAAACAAAATTTTCAATTCCTTACTGTTATTTCTTCTGATTTTGGTTTGATATTTGAGTTTTAATTATTTTTTATTTTTTGAAGAAATAACAGTTTTGTTTGACTTATTTTGATAAGTAAAGTATTTAATATTAAAAGTTATATTATTAAACTTGAATATTATTGATAAGTTATTCACTTATTGAAATGGAAAAATCAACTGTTAATAGTTCAATTTCTAATTTTTCTTTCTTTAGAGGAAAGAAAAGGGTCTATATCTTAATTATACAATAATTTTGTTGTATAATTAAGTTTTCTTTTGTTGTTATTTGATTATTTATCGAATAAAACAGATTTCAATCAATTTCCTCCTCAGTTTAAGAAAGAACAGATTGTATTAAATAATATTGATCTTCAATATTAAAGAATTAGAATAATAATGAACTTATCACTCAAATATTTATTGCTGGTTTCCCAATAAATATTTTAATTCAAACTAAGTTTTACACAATTTGGTAAAAAATAATTATATTTTTATTTAAATATACTATTTTTATATGAAAATAAGTTTGAGAAGTTAATAATAATTACTTATTATTATCAATTTTCGTGGTAAATTGATAATAATGACTTATTATTATCAATTTTCGTGGTAAATTGATAATAATGACTTATTATTATCAATTTTCGTGGTAAATTGATAATAATGACTTATTATTATTAAGATTTTTTTTTTTTTTTTTGATTATTTATCAAAAAAAGAAGGAATTTCAATCACTTTTTCCTCAACTTGAGTAAAAAAAAGATCTTTTTCAATAATATTCAATTTGAATATTAAAGAATTGAAATAATAAAATTATTATTTCAATATTTATTGTTGATTTACAATAAATATTATGATTTAAATTAATTTTTACACAATTTGGTAAAAATTAATTATACTTTCTATTTAAATATACTATTTGTATATAAAAATAAGTTTGAGAAGTTAATAATAACTACTTATTATTATCAATTTTCGTGGTAAATTGATAATAATGACTTATTATTATTAAGATTTTTTTTTTTTTGATTATTTATCAAAAAAAAAAGAAATTTTAATCAATTTTTCCTCAACTTGAGTAAAAAAAAGATCTTCTTCAATAATATTCAATTAGAATATTAAAGAATTGAAATAATAAAATTATTATTTCAATATTTATTGTTGATTTACAATAAATATTATGATTTAACTGAATTTTTACACAATTTGGTAAAAAATAATGTTTTTTTATTTAAATATACTGTTTGTATATAAAAATAACTTTGAAAAATTAATAATAATTACTTATTATTATTAATTTTCGTGAAAATTGCAATGTAAAGCTTTGAAGAGTATAAATACTCAAAAAATAAAATAAAAATATTTTATTTAATATATTTTGATAAAATATAATATATAAAATATATATATATTATATTTTTATAATATAAGATATTGAAATTAGTTTAAAAATGAAAAAACTCGAAATTGTACTTACTTTTATAGTATAAACCTTCAAAAATAGTGAAAATGATCCAAAAATCGCCAAAATAGGTCCAGAATAGGTTAAAACAACGGCCAGGCCCCCAAAATGTCAGGGTGAGTCTATGTAGTAGCTCAAAAATAGTAAATACAAGCTAGCACTATGACTGTGACACACAAAAAATAAATAATAAATGAAATCTTCAGGTCCTACTGCTATGTGGTAACAGTGGTGATGAGTCTATTGAGGACCTGGGTTGCAATGCTCTAATATCTTTGACTGTAAAGAAACACTACAATAATTAATTATTTTAATTATATCAATATAATCCTAAGAGTACTACTGGTATAAGACAGTTTTACTACGTAAGGATGTTAATTCATGATAAGATGAGTCTTTTCCAGTGAGGAAAGACCTTCTTTTATCTCCTCTGAGGACTGTGAAAGACTGGTAGGCTCTTCACACGTCTACAGAGTGAAAATTTTCACTCTGGAGGCTGGGTTGTGGTTCTGTACCATCAATTCTGACGTCAGCATAGTCAGAATTGTGGTTTTTGGACCACAAATGATCATTCTGGATCAATACAGGGTGAAAAAACTCTTCACAGGCCACGTCAGCACCATTGTGACGTGTCCAGAGTGTCTGGATGACCAATATTAGTCATTCTGGGCGGGTTTAAGCTTTAAACAACCATTATTTTAAGTATCAAGCCAGTACTGGTTGGTACAGGTTTGGTACAGGCCAGTATTGGTCAAAATACTTCCAACCAAGATATCTCAGTCAGTTTTTGAGATATCAAGAAACCAAGAGCACAGAATTGAAGGGCTTAATGAGCTCTTCAATTTGGTATGCTTCATGTTTACCCTTCTTGCAAATAGCAAAAGTTATAAGGGTTTTAAGTTTTTGGATGTAATTTTGTACATCAGTATGAGGCTTCAAAAACTTCCATGCTAGATATCTTCTTCAATTTGGAAGATATCTGTATTCTGATGATACAGTTTTGTAGGGCTTGATTGGCTCTACAGTTTGGTATATTACACTGTACAGTTGTATGAGTGTATGCCAAAGATACAGGGGTTTGTTTATTTTCTTGTTTTCAGAATATCTGTATTTTGGTTATTAAACCTTTGAACCAAGATCCCTCAGTCAATTTAAGAGATACAGAGGTCTAAGGTGTCTCAAATTAAAGCTCTTGTTGAGATCTTTAATTTGGTTATACTTTTGTACAGTTTTGTACAAGCCCTCTTACACCTTTGAGGGGTTGTTGGTGAAAAAAGGTTGTATAATGGTATCTCCTGATTTAGGAGTGCTACAAATTAATGGATGATACCATTGGATAGCTCTACCTTAAAGCTTCAAGAAAATAAAAATTCTGGTGGGGTTCCCATTAAATATACATAAGTTAGATTAGAGGCCAGAATAAGAGTTTTTGCTTATTTGGTCTTATCTTTGATAGGGCATATCTTTGTCCTTTCTTATTATCTTTGAGGAGGTTTCCTCTTTATAATTTACTTGTATTGACTATATTTGTCCAATACTCCTCATACCATTACTTATGGTATGTTGGATGTCATGCTGGTGCTCTATTTTGAGTCACAGGCTGACAGTTTCTGTGAGGGTTTCAGAAATTCAAATTGAAAATATTTTATCCAAGGGGTCAAACAACAGACTAGGACTTGGGGGAAGAAGAGGATGAAAAGTTTAATGAAGAAATTAGTGTAAGAAATCTCTCAGAAGAAGATTTTTAGTGAGCATAATATCAAAAATATTTCAAAGAAAGAAGGATAAAAACTAAACAATAAGTAAGTAAAGGGTTTTAGTGAAAGCATTTAAGAAATTGGCTGGGCCCTTTTCAATCAAAAAATACAATTAAAAGCCTGTATTGCACCAAAATCTTCCAAAACTCCCCCAAAACCCCTATTTTTCTTTAATTTTCTTTTCACATTCCCACCCCAAAACACACAAATAATCCCAAATATAAACCACTCCCTGTCAAAGACACTATCAGGGGTAAAGGTATTCAAACTTAAGCCCACTCAAACTCATGAAACCAGAAAATCCAGCATGTGTATTAGGAACCAGTTACAGGTTTTCTCTTGCTGAGACATTCATACAGTTTGGTTCATCAATACAGCTTTTCAACACTTGTACAAGCTGAATATTCCAACTACTGTTGGATTCACAAGACTGAAACTGTATGACCACCCAGCTCCACCACACCTTGTGTACAGACCCTGTACATCCATACAGGGGCTGTATCATTCAATCAATTCAAATGAAGATTCTTCTCAAGAATCTTCACTCTTTGAATCAAGACTGGTTGGTTCTCACACATACCAGCCGCTCTTTCTCCCTATGGGGACTTTTCCTCAGCTAACTAATATATTTGATTTATTAGTTAAGAAATATTCCTATTCTTATTTGGGATAATGATATTTATTTGTTTTAAGTTGGTCTTTGAATTTCCCCACCTGTTAAGTCGAGTTGTGGTGGCCATATCCTTATTAACCCTTCTATTTCTTTCTGACCGGTTGAAACAGTAGACTTGGACTTGTTTGTGATTGGCTCTTCTTTTTTGATGCTTTCTTATATTTATTTAATTAGCAATTCTATCCCTATTACACTTCTAAGTGTATTCCATCTCATTCCTTCTGAGCCCTTCATAAGTGAGTTCCAGTTTACTGAGCGCCAGGCCCCCTTGACTTAGAAGAGCCCCTGTGAAGTTATATTAATCAAATCGCAATTTTTCCTTTCTTTTCATTCATTTATATTCATTTCTCTCATTTATCAATTATGATATCTTTATGAATTTAGGATTTTCATGATTCTTATTATTTTATGATTTCTCCATGAATTTTCATCTCATCCATTTTATTCATATGAAAATTGACTCTTTTTAACTTCCTAATCCTGCTTACCAATTCACTCTATCTTAATTCTTAATAATTTTCAAATTTTCTTTCTTTGTTTTATTCAGGTCTATCAGGTTTATATTGATTTGTCAATTGATTGGTATTCATTAATATAGTTGATTTTGATTGACTGTTGAGTTCCTCAAGACCTTGAATTGATTTTGAAGACCTCTATTGATTTATTGAAGTCCTTGAGACACTGATTTTTATTTGAAGAAATTTGTTGATTCATTTTGATTGATTGAATTCTTCAAGATTTATTTCCATTGATTTTGACTTGAATTGATAAAATGAATGAATTGATTGATTTATTGATCGAAATTGATTTGATACTCTTCAGTAATAATTATTCATTTATAAGACTTTGACTTTTTCATTTTAACTTCTCAATATTTTCACATTGATTTCACCTCAAGACTGTTGATTGATTCCTAAAGCTTTATCAAGAATTCCCATTTTTATTTTATTTGGTCAAGCCTCATTTTTTTATTCTCAAAGTATCATCAAGTTTTAATTCCTTATTCCTAAATAATGGCTTTTAAGCATAACCCTCCAGCCAAGAATACAAGATACCAAAGGAATCAAGCTTTTCTCACTCCTACAGAAAGGGCTCCTCTTGACTGCACACCATCAGTTAATCAACTGAGTGCAAATTTGGACAGAGGATCACCAATTGAAGGAGAAGCACCCACCAGAAGAGGAGGTATGAAATCAAGAAGATCAAGATTATTCTCTGGCTTTTTGGGTGGCTATCCAATTATTTCTCAAGGGCCTAGAATCAGATCAAGGGACATGAAAAATGAAGAGGGAAAGGAGTCTGAGGAAACTGAAGTGGTGGATGCCTTGGCAGGTGCCCCTGAGGCTTCTGAAGCTCCAAATCTAGCCCTTTCTAATTGACCTCTTTTCTCTCAAGATGATGGAGAAAATGACTCAATTCATGGGATAACTCACTCAAGAATTTGCCCCAGAATCCAAGACTGCATAAATGAAGGCACCTGATTCTTTTGATTGTACTCAAGCCCATAGATTGAGAGTATTTATCCAATCCTGGCAATTAAGTTTCCATAATTACCCAGCAATCTTCTTCTCTGACAGGAAGAAGGTCCTTTACTCAACTTCTTTTCCCACTGGTAGAGCTGGAAAATGGATTGAACCATATCTCTCAAATATCTCCAATGAAGACCCATCCTATCTCCTCAATAGCTGGAATTTCTTTGAAACCCAGTTATTCACTCTGTTTGGTGATCTTAATGAAGTCAGAAAAGCTTAAAAAGAGTTGAAAAACCTTGGGATGAAGGAAAGTGGTCATGTATCCTTGTATATTTCTCATTTTAGAGGCTTAATGTCAAGAATTGGATATTGGGGAGAAGGGGCTTATATTCATGTCTATAGGAGATAATTTGCATCAAGACTTTTGGACCAGTTGGCTTCTCACTCTGGTAAATTTGACACTCTCCATGAACTCATTGATATTACTTTGGAATTAGATACCAGGTACCATGAGAGGCAGAAGGAAAAGGGTAGTCATAAAGAAAAGAAGCCTCCAGTCACTAGATCCAATTCTTTCAGGCCTCCTAAAGATTCATCTTCCAAGGAACCTCATCACAAGAAGAGAAAGAAGGGGAAGAATTTTCAAGTCTCAAGGTATAAGCCCCATGCTGCTCTCCTTGATAAGGAAAATAAATCAATTGGTTCTGAAAAGGAGAGGAGGATTAAAGAAGGCTTATTCACTTATTGTGGTGGAAAGCACCCAATTCAAGAATGCTTCAAGAGGATTCCCTAACAATTAGGGAAAATCCTGAGTGGGAATCATGATGTGTTCAATGGTTCCCACTTATTTCCTTCAAGAGCACAATTGTGCACTTTGAATGCTAGTGTCAATAAACTGTTAAAATTTCTTATCTTTTCTTCTGCCTTCAATATTTTTCATAGTATTCTCATTGATTCTGGTGCTAAAAACTCCTTTACTGAAAAGAATTTTGTATCAAAGTACTCATTGACTATTTCAGAACTCCCTCAAAATATTCCTTCTTTCATTTTGGATTCCAATGAATCCACATCCTGTTTCATCACCCATTATACCAAGTGGGCTGTTGACTTTCCTTCATTCCCAAGCTTTGAATGGGATTTTTTTTATCCTATATTCTCCCAAAGGAGAAGACCCAATATTGAGCTATGATTTCCTTTATGTTTTTAATACCATTAGTGATTGGAAAAATGGATTGATCAACTATGATTCTAGTGGTATTAATTCTCCTACTGGTAATGACTTTTCCACTTCTTTAAACAGTATTTCTCTGGTTGGTGAACTTAAGACACCTTCCCTTCCTCCTTCTGTCCATAACCCCTCCATCGTTCCCTCTCATTCATTACTTCCATAAAGAGATTAAATCTTCAAAGAGAGGAGATATGTTGTAGAAGATGTTTCTATATCCTTACTTGTGAGCCTTTGAGATATGACCACATATCCAAAATAAGGTCACAAAAAACCTTTACAATAATTATCTTAAAATAAGTGAAATACCATAAATAGGAATAAATTCTTAATTAACTTGGAATATAACAATTAAACATGGAAGAAAAATTACATCATTAGATTACCCATGATAAAATACATATATATCATTTTTATGGTATATCTGTAAAGTCAATAATTAATGAATAATAAGTAAGAATACCATAAAAAAGACATAAATTCCTACTCATCTCAGAACCCAATGAAAAAACACTTTCAATAAACTGTACCATTGAATTCCCCATGAAATAATACACATATAAAAAAATACATATTTGCAAAGTAAATATTTAAGGAGATAACCTGAATATATGCACTTTTATGATCAGTGCATATATTCATGGTTTTTAGCTCATATCTCTTAAAATACACATTATATATAATTAAAACAAAAAACAAAGTTATCACTTAATTACTGTAGGAATTCAGATATAAACTTTATTTGACAAATTACAAACATTGTTATAACTTGTAAGGGTTTATTGAATAAAATTGCTACAGCTGTTGACCACTTTGTTGTGAAAGTGGTCCACACTTAAAATAAAGTGGACATTAAGGCTCTACTAGTTGATATGTGAAGGATTATGTATTCTTTATCATTATATTCAAGGTAAAACCCCTTGAAATCATGGTTTGAAGCTTAAAATAGTGAATTTTGACAGAAAAGATGAGTTACAAGACAAATCATCAAAAATAGAGTTTTGATAATGTAACAAAATTCTCTTGTAAATATAATTATGACACCTTAAGCTATCAGAAATCACTCTCTGATTAGCTGTAGCATGTATTACTTCAAGTTTATGAATGATCAAAGTTTAAGCTTAAAATTGATCATTTATGATCACTCCCTGTAATCTTATTTTAGGTTTAACAGTTATAAAACTGATTAAACTGGTGAATACTATTAAATTATTATTAATAATAAGAAAATACACTAATTTTAGGCTTCCTCCAAGCCTATGATGTCTTAAAACTTAGATTTATAGTAATAACTCTAAATAATGGTATAATAATGAGATAAGATGGTTTAATTATGATGTAATATTCACTAAGCCTTAAAATACTGATCAATTCCAGTGGATACTATCCTTACACCCTTACTAGAAGCTTTTTGAACTCTAGGAGGGAATATTTTACTATAAATAGAGCTCTTTTTACTCTATTTCCCCCTCAGAGGCAACAAAAAACAATAAATTATTAAACCCAAAGGTAAAAACCTTCTTCTTTTTATATGAAACTATTATATACTCAAAGAATCAAGTTTATCTTTATTATAATCATCCATTTTGATGTGATTAAATCAATTTTTAATTGTTCTTTGTTGAATTCCTTCAAAATCTCTAAGTCCACATAAAAACAAGAAAATTTGTAATTTCTTCTAATTTTTATTGTAAATACAATTTAAATAAGTTGTATTTATATTTTTTGGCATAAAATTATTCAAAATTATTATATTAAGTGTGAAAAGTAGGTTTTTTTTATAATAATTTCTCTCTATTATTAGTTTCTAAATAATTCTTAAATTAATATAAATAAGTATTTATATTAATTCATGACTTTAATATTAGTAATACTATTGCTATAATTGTTTTTTATTATTAAAAAGAATTATGCCTTTATTATTTTTTTGTAACAATAATAAACTGCCATCAATAAATAAATTATCATCTATTAATATATTTATTTTATTATATTAATATTATTAATAAATAATTTATATTATTATGTTTCTTTAATAATATAAATATTTTGTGCCATAATTATAATGTTAATTTAATCTTATAATTATCTTTTATTTTATTCTTTACATTTCATAAGGAAATTCAGAGTACAATAAGTAAAATATTAGTAATTTTTACTTGTTGTTTCATAGTAAAACCTTACCTCACTCCATCTTCTTCAAGGGGATATGGACCTTCCTCCTTTGTCCTTCCATGCATCCCTTGTGGAACACTGGGATGATGAGAACAAGCCAGAAGAAATTTGAACTGTGCTGAAGGTAGTCCCTCCTGCTTATCACCATTTTTTGGATGTGTTTTCCAAGGTCAAAGCAGAGAAACTTCCTCCACACTGTGCCTGTGATCATCATATTTAACTGGAGGGTCTTCTACCACTGGTTGGTGGTATCTACTTGTTATCAAATCATGAGTCAGAAACACTGCAGGCCTACATTTCAAAGAATGTAGAGAAAGTTGTAATCAGGCCAAGCTCCTCTTCAACAGGAGCACCTGTCCTTTTTGTTAAGAAAAAGGATGGTGGCCTTCAGTTGTGTGTTGAATACCATAAACTTAATGCTGTCACTAGGAAGAACATGTATCCTGTCCCTCCTATGAGCCAGCTCCTTACCATATTCATTGGTTCCACTATCTTCTCCAAGATAGACCTGTGTGGTGCTTATAATATCCTGATTATTGAAGGGGGATGAGCATTTAATTGCCATTAGAACCAAATATGGTAGTTATGAGTATTTGGTGATTCCATTTGGCTTAACCAATTTTCCTGCTTCATTCCAGAATCTTGTAAATCATATCTTTTCAGATTTCTTGGACATTTTTGTTATAGTTTATTGAGATGCTATGATGGTCTCTTCAAGCACTTAGGAAGAACATGTCAAACATGTGGCCGCTGTCCTCCAAAGGCTGAGGGACAATAGAAATTTTTCTAAAGCCTCAAGGTGTGTATTCCATGCCTCAAGTGGGGAATACCTTGGCTAGTTTGTTTCAAGTGATGGCCTCAAGATTGATTATTCAAAAGCTCAACAAATCCTCAATTGACTGCAGCCCAAGAACATCAAGGGTCTTCAATCATTTAATGGCTTTGCCAATTTCTATTGCTGTTTAATTGAAAACTACTCCAAAAAAATCACTTCTCTCACTTCCCTTCTTAAAAAATATTCTCCATTCATCTTGAATGAGGAAGCTCTTAGTCATTTTCAATAACTCAAAGAAGCATTCACCACTTCCCCTATCTTTTCTCATTTCAATCCTTCTCTACCAACTATTTTGGAGACTGATTCTTCTTATTATGCTTTGGGTGCTGTACTGAGTCAGTTGAATGACTCAGGAAACTATCTTATTGCATTTGATAGTTTCAAGCTTCTCCCAGCTGAGCTCAACTATTAGATTCATGACAAGGAACTCCTTGGCATAGTTTGGGCTCTCAAGCACTCCAGAGCTTTTCTTATTCCTTTTTCTCATTCCTTTGAGGTCCTGAAAGACCATTATTCTCTTGTGGACTTTATTTCTTCCAAAGTCCTTACTAATTGTCAAACCCATTGGGCTGAATTTTTCTGTGAGTTTCATTTTGCAATCACTTACTTCCCAGGAAGGCTGGACACTTTTCCAGATGCCTTGTCATGTCAGGACAAGTTTTACCTGGAGAGGGGGGTGGACTTCATCAACAAGAATACTTAAAACTTTCATCAAATTCTTAAGCAAGATGTAATTCAAGAATCAAGATTCTTTTAAATAAAAGTAGAAATGTTCTTGGATTTAGTTGAACAAATTCAAAAAGAAGTATGTCAAGACAAGTATTATAAGTAAGTACTCAAGAAACTAGAAAGGGGTAAATAAGTACCAGATTATTCTCTTGAACCTCAAGCCAAGTTATTTTTATTCAAATATTGAGTGGTTACTCCAAGAAATCAAGAACTTCAGCTGGATATCCTTAAAACGTGTCATGGCTCACTGTTGGCTGGCCACCCTGGCCAGTAGAAGACCCTCAAGCTCATCAAGAGGCATTTTTATTGAGCTGTAATGAATGAAATCATCAAGGACTATGTGTCCTCATGTCAGCAATGCTCAAGAAACAAGAAAATTCATCATAAGAAGTCTGTATTACTCAAGCCTCTTCAACAGTTGGATTCACAAGCCTGAATCTTTATGACCACCCAATTCCACCACACCTCTTGTACATACCCTGTACATCCATATAGGGACTGTATCATTCAATCAATTCAAATGAAGATTCCTCTCAAGAATATTCACTCTTTGGATCAGGGATGGAGGTTTCTCACATATACCAGCCCCTCTTTCTCCCCCTTGGGACCTTTCCCCAGCTAACTAATATATTTTATTTATTAGCTAATAAATATTCTTATTCTTATTTTTTATTATTATATTAATTGGTTTTAAGTTGGTCTTTGCATTTCCTTGCCTGTTCAATAGAGTTTTGGTATCCATATCCTTCTTAACCCTTCTGTTTCTTTCTGACAGGTTGAAACAGTGGACTTGGACTTGTTTGTGTTTGGCTCTTTTATCCTTTACTCTTCTTCTTTTTGGCTTCTTTATTATTTTTATTTGATTATAAATTCTATGCTTATTACACTCTTAAGTGTATTCCATCTCAGTCCTTCTGAGCCCTCCATAAGTGAGTTCCAGTTGACTGAGTGCCAGGCCCTCTTCACTTAGAAGATCCCCTGTGACACTCCCAAACAAGCTTTCTGTTTCAAAAACACCATTCCAAACTTGATTTATCAAATCTTTCCAAACCAATTTTCTTTATTTTTTACCCCAATCTTCCTCACCCCCATTTCAGAAAAGACCCACTATTATAAAGGTTGATGGAGATTGAAATTATTATTTTTGTTTTTGTATATAAACATTATTCCAGTTCTTCCCCTTCTCAGTATTATTTATTGCTTAAATCCCACCCCAGTCAAGTTCTTTAGGAATATGACACTTTTGTACTTATAACGAGTCATATTAGAAATGTGAACAAAAAATTATATAAAACACTTTTTGTGGCTAAGCTTATTGAGATCCTTGAGGTATACTTTACATACCCAAATAGAACTCAATTGATATTAATTTAGCTTCTGGAATATACATAACCCATAATTAATGCATATATTGACAAATTGCTATTTTTCATATAAGAATAATATTAATAAATTTTTTGTTAGTAATAACATGCATAGTTTGAAGGCCATATTTGGCTTCTACACAAATATTTACCTAGGCTAACTCCAAAGGTTGAATAATCTTAAACTAACTCTATGAGGTTATAATATGGAAAATACTAGAACACCTCATCATAAATACCGCATAAAAGAACTGTGAATTTTTTTTCATTTTCACACCACAATAATGGTATTGTGAGAAATCTCATGCTGCATATACACCAAGAATATGGTTATTCATGGTCTTTGCACTGGAAGCTGCTGTATTTTTAAATAAAGCTTTGGTACACCCATATGGTATATCATTATTGAATCCTGAAATACTATTTTTGATGTTAAAACAGCTAAAGGGGACAAAAGACATCAAAGAGAGCCAGGGTACCCAACTTCTGAGGCGTCAGACATGCAGCCAGCTCCGAATCTTGGATCCATGGCTTATCATTGCCAAAGAATTTCATCAAAACCTTTTGAGAACCTTGCTACAAAGTTAATATCCCATGAAATCATTAGAAAATAACAAATAAGCTGCTATTTTGACATGACAAGGAGATAATGAGCAACTCTGACTCCTCTAACCATATTCATGCCTGAATACATTCCATGGATAATCCCAAGATAATTAGTAAAAGCCCTTTTGTGACTATCATTTATCAAATTACCACTTGGCAACCAGCTATCTCTATTTTATTTGCCTACACCACACAACAAATGAGGTAAAAATCCAAAAATTCATTAAAATACAATTCTCAATTAATCATTTCAAATATTTCACAACCAGTGTAGAGAAAAGGATAGACCATTCAAAAACAAAGAAATAATTCTCACTTTTCAATTAAAACTAAGAGGTTTATTTCAAGTCCACTTTTTATGATTTCATGTGAAACACTGAATATTCAAAAATTCACAAAGAATAAAACCTGTGATGAAATTTCCAATAACATTTTTACCTTTGAGAAAAAAAGGTTTCTTCTTGATATAAGAGAATAGTTACATCTTTAACTCCTTTATCTCTTGACCAAAAATAGGTCGGTGGTCACATAAAATGACTTAATTAAGTAATTATTATAATCCTACATGACTAAAAGTGATTTAATCAATAAACAAATGAAGGTGACTAGCTTCTTACTTGCTGTTCTTGCAATTTGCTCCATGGAATACCTCAGTGGGCTTTTGTAGACTTAAAATATGCCTACTTTTCCTGTTTTTTCCAGACATAAACCTATTAATCAGTTTAATTATACATACTGTCAGTAAGTATTAGTTAAAGTTTTGTTAAGTAATTTGAACCTCCCAAAGAAATAAGAAAGAAGTGAAATAAAGGATATAATTTAACTATAATTTTTTTTATTACTGCCTTAAACCAATTATTGATCCTTTAAATTCACCAATGATCCATCAAATCCCTCTACCAAATCTTTTCAATGTATTTTTGAGGCGATAGTGAGTGATTAATTTAATTATTGAAGTTTTTCATTACCTTTTTAGTTTTCTTCAAGAATTTATGATAATTATTCTTTCAAAATATAATTATTAATTTAAATAATTCTATATTATCTTAATAAAAAGTTTTATTATTAAATATTCCTATAATTTATTGTAGTAGAAAATTAATGCTTACTTTTATAATCAATAGTAGTGTATAACAAGTAAAAGGAATAATTAATAGATTGATTAGTTATTTTTGGTTATAGTAAAACTACTTATTATACTTCATAAGAACAGTCAAAGTGCTCTTGATTAATGTTAATCTTATCAAGAGTCTCATAGATACAGCTTACACTTATCCCACCCAAAATAACTCCCAAAATTATAGGCTTTTGGTTTTTGATTCTCAAGGCTTTCCCCTCCATTTTAGAAGAAAAAACAAGGAAAGTCATAAGTGGTAATTTTTCTACATAATTTTACAAAAGAAACTTTCCAATGCAGATGTATTCCGCAAAAAAAGAAGAAAGTTCTGAGGATCTTAAAATTCCATAAAAGAAAAAATATGGCAAAAAAATAAAAATTTCCTCAAAAATATGCCTGAGGAATTATTTCAAAAAATAAGAAAATTTACATGTTTTGGATATAGATTGGTAAAACCATGGACAGTGCCCTCAATGATAGATCCAAACACTCATGAAATTGGAGTTTTTGTTGCTCATTTTTTGGCTCTCCTGCTAGTAAATAGCTGATATTTTTAAATAAATAAACTGCTTGATGGCTTGTTTTTTGTCCTTAGACTCTCTCAACAGCATTTACACATGAAAAGAAGTTTTTTCTAATTATTTGACATTATTATGAGAAATAAACTAAAAGTTAAGCTTCAATACTAAGTAAAAGTTGAACTGATAAAAAAACTGATAAATTGATGAAAAATATGCAAGGTTAAACTTCAAAAAAAGAGAAATTTCCAGAAATATTTTTAGTGCATTTTGCTTGCTTAGCTCAAATGATTAATTTGCCTTTTCTTTATTCCTGAATTGATTTCAACTTTCTCTATCATAACAGTTTAATTAACTTTTCTTCTCTTTGAAATCAGATCAATAAACCTTTTCAGCTTGCTTTCAAATTATTCTGAGAGGATTCCATGTTCTGAGGGCAAATTTAATTGCACTGCCATTTTGTAAAACTAAAAACTTAGGAAGTGATAAAGTCAGTTTTATTTAAATTGAATTGTCTTCTTCAGAAAAATGAATATGAAATATGTCAAACTTTCCAACTGAATATTATATCAAAACATCTTTCAAGTATCACCACATCAATATGTGAGAATGGAGTAATAGGATTGTGATGTTGAGAATGATTAAAAATTGATTTTTGGCTTGATACTTGTGAATAATTATGGGTGAAAAATGAGAGAAAAAGTTTATGATGTGATAAAAGAGATGAAAACAAAAACAATTATAAAGAAAAAATTGAATTTTGGAGATTATGTAGTCTTCAGAGAGGATTGGATGGTAGGAGTTGAGTCTCAAAAGCTGTACATGCTAGCTTGTGTTCAGAGCTATATTGGAGGGAGCTGTACAATCTTGCATGCTTCTACCAGAGCCCAAAATAAATCAACAAATAATAAAAAATGACAAGAAAAAATAATAATAATTTAAAAAATATGCAACCAAAAAACAATCAACACAGACCTTGAATTCTGGGGACATAATTAAATGGAGAGGGGGATGTGGTATTCCATACCTTTTGTGCAAAGTTACAAGTCTACTCTGGTTTGAAAGCAATATTAATAGCCACTAATTACTACATGAATTAAATATAAGTATACAAAAAAGAGAATAATGGATTAATGTTTGAGGTGATCTCAGGGTAATACTATTATAAAAAGTTACAAACAATGATTGTAATGATTTTTTCAAATTTTTATAATTATAAAAATTTTATCAAATTTTTCCCAAAAAAGGTATTATTTTCTATAATTTTTGTTTGAATGTATTCTCAATTCATTATTTCAAGTAAAAATATATATTTAAATTCTCTGTTAAAATAAACATTTCATATAAATCCATTTATAAAAAGAGATCATAAATTGTATCTTTATATTTGAAAATTGATTTATTGTTTCTTAATTGTAACTTATTTTGATTTTTGTACTATTTTGGGTATTTAGAAATACCTCTGAGGCTCATATCATAAATCTAATTTTCACCAACATATGAGAATGTCAAAGCTTTCTGTAGTATATTTCTATGGAACTCCGGATAATATTACTATCAATCAAGAGTACTATGACTTTTCTTATCATATATGATAGATAAATTAATCATAACCACAAATAAATAACTAATTTATTAATTTTTCATCTTTCTTGCTATACACTACTAGTGATTGACAGATTAAGTGGTAATTTTCTACTAGAATCAATTACAAGAAGAATTGATAATATAGAGTTATTTTAACTAATAATTACCTTTTTCAAGAATAATTATTGTAAATTCTTGACAAAAACTACAAAATTTGAGGAAATCTTGAATAACTCAATAAATCACTCACTATTACTCTGAAAATACCTTGAAAAGATTTGGTACACTTATTTTATGGATTATTTGTGGATTTAAAAGATCAATAATTGGTTTAAAGAAGTAATACAGATATTTATAGCTAAAAACTATTGGAAATGATATTTTTCTTTTATTCAAAATCTTTCTTATCTATTTTGAAAGCTTAAAATTCTTAATAATCATATTTTGACTAATAATTACTAGTTGGTATTAACAATAAAACTGAATGATAAAATAATATCAGGAAAAACAGATTTAGTAGGATTCTTTCCAGTATAAAACAGCTCACAGAGAAATTGTGTGAATAAAGATTAAAAAAAGGTTAGTTAAAAACCAATAAAATTCATATTCTCATTTATTACACCACTTGTAGTGATGTAAGATTATTATAATTACTTAATTAAGTCATTTTAAATGACTACAAACCCTTTTATGTTTAATAAATAAATAATTTAAAACTGTAAATATTCTTGTATCTCAAAATAAGAGATTATATTAAGTTTATTACTGCTATTGGAAATTTTATCACAGGCTATATTTTCCATGAATTTTTAAATATTCAGAGTTTCACATGAAATAATCAACAATTGACTGTAAGTAAAGATTTTAATTTGAATTATAAATTAAGTTTTCTTTTTATTTTGAGTTGTAATATTCCTTTTCTCCATTTCACCTCAAAGTTTCAGAAAGATCCATTGAAGATTGAATTTCTGATGAATTTTGGAATTTTTACCTCATTTTCTACATGGTATAGGCTAACAGCATAGAGATAACCAGTTTCCAGGGGATGATTTCATGCATACTAGTCCCAAAAGAGTTTAATTACTATTTTTGGTCTTATCCATGGAAAATAATCAATAATAAACATGGTTACAGGAGTCAGAGCTGCTCATTACCTCCTTGTTGCATCAAAATAGTAGCTTATTTGCTTACTTCTCATTTTTTGATGGAATTTTAACTTGATACAGGCATTCACAGCCATTTTGTTAATATTCTTTGTAAAATGATTTTTTTGAAAAAAATTATAGAAAAAAACTTGACAGAAAGCTGTCAAACACAATTATTCAACTATTTTCATTCTGTACTTGTAGAATTTGACTTTAAATACTGGAATTCACAATGATACAAGTCTTACAGAAACACAAGCCTCAATCAAACAGTTATTTTCCACAAAAAATCATTTCAAAGAAAAAAAACTATAGACTTATTTTTAAGGAAACCCTGAGTCAGTGATCTGAGGTGAAGACTTAAACTGGAAGAGGGAGTGACTGATATGTCTTCAAAAAAAAATTGCTATAGAAAGAAACACAGACTTCTTTAGCCTAACATAAATTTATTTTTAACCACAGAGTTTTGCATAATTCTGTAATTATGAACACCTTACAGAGCACAACTGTGAGAAATTTACAAAAAACTCTGTAAAAAACCCTTACAGAAGAGGTTCTCAGAAGCAATTGCATATTCTCTAACAAGGTTCCAAAAAGGTTTTATTAGATTAAGTGGTCCATGATCAGCCGTGGATTCAAGTTTTGGAGCTCCCCATGCCTCAGAAGGTTGGTATGCTGGTTCTCTTTGATTTATTTTGTCTCCCTTAGCTATTTTCACATCAAAAATAGTAATTGAGGCTTGAAGACTGATATCCTGTATGGGTGTACCAAAACTTTATGTAATAATAAATTAACTTGAAGTGCCACAAACATGCATCACACTATCCTTATTGTATATGTGACATGATATTTCTGACAATATCATTATTTTGGCATTAAAATGAAAAAAAATTCACAGTTCCTTTATGTGGTATTGATGATGAGGTGTTAAATTATTTTACATATTACCACCTCATAGAGCTAATTCAATATTATTCACCCCATGGAGTAAATATAGGTGAATATCTGTGTATAAGTCAAATCTGGCCTTAAAGATATGGATTTACTTAGTCACAAAAAGGTTATTCATATTTTTCCTATATGAAAAATAAATTTCTTTGATATATGCATTAATTATGGGTTATATATATTCCAGAAGTTATTTAATATCAATTTTGGCCTATTTGGGTATGTAGAATATACCTCAAGGCTCACACTTTCAGTGATTTTTAAGCAAAATATTAGCACTTACTGTCAAATTCAGAGAATCCTAGTTTCCAATTTATTTTCCTAGAATAAAAATATAACATTTTTTGGCTGGGAGAAAATCAAAAATATAATTTTATTATTGCAATATAATTTTTTCATATTAAACATTCCATTCAAATTTTGAAGGGAATTAGGTTGTATTTAAGGGATATTCAAGAAAAAGTTGATTTTATTATTCTTTAGAATAGGTGGTAACCTGAATTATTCTTAATAGCCTATTAGCTCATATCTTCAAATAATGAAATGATTTATTTTATGATAACTGTCACAACTGAAGTACATAACTCTCATTAACCTGAAAACTTCTATTTTGATATTCACATGTAGGGAAAAAAGCCCTTAAGCTTTAAATGTATGGATCAATATTAGTATCTATAGTAGCAAAGAAACCATAATAAGAATATAGAAGTTGAAATTCAATTAAAAACATCTTTTGAGGGTATCTTCCTTCATATTTTTCATTTTTGAATTCATTTCCATGGACCCTTGGGTGCACATCCTGAGGTAGTAGATATTCAAATTTCTCACCGATGTTGAATAGCTATGATATGGCTTGTAAGAACATCCAAAACAATAAATTTTCTCATCCCATAGTGATTAAATTGTATTTTTGATTTTTGTATCCACACTGGACGAGCTTTCCAAAAAAAATTGATTTAGGTATTTTCGAAAAATTAATACTCAATTTCAGTGTAGGCAAATTAATTCCATAAAAGGATGGTTTTAAAAATTTTGAAAATTGTTTAAACGTATCTTTGTTGATAAAAAATAACTACAAAATTTACATGCATTTAAATCATTATTGTATTTTTGAACCTTATTATTAGTACAGTATGTGTCAGCCTGTGACTCAAAACAGAGCACTAGCATGACATCCAACATACCATAAATAATGGTATGACAAGTATTGAACAAACATAGTCAATACAGGTAATAATTAAGAGAAACCAATCCTCTTACATTAAACACCAACCTTATCCAAACAGAATAAGGAAACCTAGAGGAGAATAAACAAGTCAAAACCCTTATTTTCACCTCTCATCTAACTTATGCATATTTAAGTTATCCTATACCAAAATGGTATTTTTCTTAAAGATCACATACAGAGCTACACAATGATATCATCCATGTTGTTGTAACACCACTACAACTGGAGATACCATATAACCTCATTTTCAAAACCAAGTCCCCCCTGAAAGTCAAAGAGGGCTTGTACAAAACTGTACAAAAGTATAACCAAATTAAATATCTCAACAAGAGCTTTAATTTGAGACACCTTAGACCTCTGTATCTCTTAAATTGACTGAGGGATCATGGTTCAAAGGTTTAATAACCAAAATACAGATATTCTGAAAATAAGAAAATAAACAAACCCCTGTATCTTTGGCATACACTCATACAACTGTACAGTGTCATATACCAAACTGTAGGGCTAATCAAGCCCTACAAAGCTGTATCATCAGAATACAGATATCTTCCAAATTGAAGAAGATATCTAGCATGGAAGTTTTTGAAGCCTCATACTGATGTACAAAATTACATCCAAAGACTTAAAACCCTTATAACTTTTGCTATTTGCAAGAAGGGTAAAAATGAAGCATACCAAATTAAAGAGCTCATTAAGCCCTTCAATTCTGTGCTCTTAGTTTCTTGATATCTCAAAAACTGACTGAGATATCTTGGTTGGAAGTATTTTGACCAATACTGGTCTGTACCAAACCTGTACCAACCAGTACAGCCTTGATACTTAAAATAATGGTTATTTAAAGCTTAAACCCGCCCAGAATGACCAATATTGATCATACAGACACCAGAACAACGTCATCCAAGTGCTGACGTGGCAGGTGAAAAGTTTTTTCACCCTGTATTGATCCAGAATGATCATTTGTGGTTCCAAAACCACAATTCTGTCTATATTGACGTCGGAATTGAGGATCTAGAACCACAGACTGACCACTGGAGTGAAAATTTTCACTCCTCTGACGTGTGAAGAGTTAATAACTCTCGACAGTCTTGGAAGATATAAAAAGGAGGGTTTTTCCCTTGAAAACCCATCATCTTATCTTACCTTACCATTATTCTTACGTGACAAGACTGTTATTTATCAGTAGTGTCCTTAGAATTATTTAAGATATAATTAGAATATAATTATTGTAGTGTTTCTTTACAGTCAAAGATATTAGAGCATTGCAACCCAGGTCCTCAATAGGCTCATCACCACTGTTACCACGTAGCAGTAGGACCTGAAGATTTCATTTTTTATTTATTTTGACGTGTCACAGTCATAGTACTAGCTTGTATTTACTATTTTTAAGCTACTACATAGACTCACCCTGACATTTTGGGGGCCTGGCCGTGGTTTTTCAACCTTATTGGACGTGTTTGAACTGAATTAGGCGTAAAATTCAGTCATCTAAAAGATATTTTACTAACAGTAAGTAAAATTTCGAAATTTTTTCATCTTTATCATTATTTTTTTTTAGAATCATATACTATATATACAAATTTTTCCTCCAAAAAATATATATTATAAATAGTTTTTGTTGAGAGTAAGAGTACATATCCTCTTTTTTATTATATTGCAATAATTTCCACGTAATTTGATAATAATACAACAGTATTATTCAAATTTCAATAAAAATAATAATATACAAACAGTATATTATTCATTTTACTATTATTTTTCACCAAAGTGCGTGAAAATTAATATAGAAACAATTTATTAATAAATAATTAATAAATATTAAATAATAAAATAATTTTTTATTATTTATAAGGAATATTTTAATTAAATATTTCCTTTAAAACAAGATATCACTCAAATTGACGTGAAAACTTGTAATTAATTGATATTTTTAATCAATATCAAGTGTTATAATAAATATTATTTATAATATTTATAATAACAAATCAAATTTATTATAATTTAATAAATTTGACGTGTTTATATAAAAACACAATAATATCCAAGTGAATCATTCACAAAACACTTGGATATTACAGTTTTCACTTATAAAACATAAGTGAAAAACTCAAAAACTGTCATTTTTCAATAAAAACACATAAAAACAATAAAAAAACATAAAAAAACCTCAAAAATTTCGAAAAATAACAGTAGAATTGAATATAATCATTTTGTTTTATCATAAAATACTGATATACAATCTGAAATATCTTTTCTGAATAGTGGAAAAAGACTATATTCCACTAGAAACCCAGTCACAAGGAAATCCATCTGTGACAGCCTCAGAAGACAGAGAGGTGCTGCCAAAAACCAAGGGCAAACAGAAAAGACACAGTGAAGTGACAATCAGCTCAAAAGATTGGACACCAATAGCCGTGCCAAGGGCCAAAAAACCCAGAAAAGCTCCAACAAAACCAGTTGGATCACCAAAACAGATTGAGAAACAGAAAATCACTGTTATCAACCCAGTTGTAAGCTCTAAAGGCAAATTGCCAAAGAGTATAGACCATAAATTTGTACAAGGGCCTGCTAAAGGTAAATAAACCTTGGAAAATACAACATTTTTTATTGTCTGTCATTTTTTAACATTGTTAACATGACACCTCCACTTCTTAGAGATCTTGGATTCCCAAGAAATCAACCAGAACACTGGCCAAGAAGACACAGAGGAAGAAGAACTGGAGCAAATGACCAGCAAAGGACTTACCATCAGGGAACTCCTGCCCAAGGTCTTGTTCCAAATCAAATTCAACCCAGAAGTCCAACCAGGAGATTGGACAGATGCAGAACAGGTCCTCCAAATACACAAACTCCTGAGAGACCTCTTCACATGGAGCATGGACAACAAAATGTTCACTATGGCAGCATCATGGGCAGAAGTGGGGATAACAACCCAGAAGATCTGTCTCAAGCAAATGGCTTGGATGGAACTTATGACAGAAATGCAAGGTTGGAATCCCAACAAGAATTTCAAACTCTTAGAAGAAAGAGCAACCAGAATCAAAGAGAACCAGGCAGCCATACAAGCCATAGAGAAATCTTGGCACAAGGAAGAGCCCAGTCAGATTCAGGTACCCCCAGAAATGGAAGGAGAAGTCCCATCTTCCCCACAACAATCCAGCAGTTCCAGGCCCTACAAGCCAAAGGAAACTTCATCCAAGGCTCCCCAACCCTTCCAGGTAGTTTCCAACAGGAGAAAAGGAGCCCAAGGGAAAAACAAAACTTCTTTCAACCAGAGGAAGAAAGAAGCAGACCCATTGATGAAAAAGCTGATGGACTTAGTCCAAGAAGTACACAAAAGCAAGAAATAGTTGTACCTACAAATAGTTTTGATAGTTCTGACTCAATAGACCCAGAATTAATGACTGAAACTACAATCCACACTCATGAGTTTGAAAACAAATTCACATGGACCAAATTGGCCCAATTCATGGATTGGACATATGAAACCTCAGGAAAAATGAGGACAGAAATGGAAAAATTGAAAGAAGAAAATGCTTTCCAAGCAACAGTCATTAAAGACTTAAATACAAATCTGGCCAAAATTTGGACAGAATTTGAGAAAACTAACAGACAGTTGAATTCAATTCTAGAAGAACAACAAACTGTGAGGAGGGATCTGAGGAATATCCAGCAGCAGCAGGATAACCTTGACAAAGAAATTGATTACCTCTATGACAGGGAAGACAATCAATACCCTCCAACACAAGGTCAGCATACTACCTCTACAAAATTGAAAGAAGAGGATAAAGACTATGACCAGGAACCTGAATATCAGATTCCAAAGTTAAGATCAGAGTCAGTGTACCAAGATGGGGAAAATCTCAACTATTCAGAGAAACAGGCACTAAAACAGTTACCAGAAGTAACAAACTGGCCAAAGTTCTCAGGAATTTGGGAATATGACCATATGGAGATCATTGACTATATTGATGGACTCTTTGTTGATGTCCCAAAGATACCAGACTACTGGATCACAACAAGACTTAACACAGCATTCAGAGGCCATGCAAACATATGGTATACTGAGATGAAAGAAATACATGGCAGGAAAAGCTGGCCATGGTGGAGGAACAAGATTATACAAAAGTATAGCAATGGTAGTTGGATCTGGCAAAAGACCATGTCCTTTGAAAGTGATAGATACTCCACAGAAAAAGACCCTTATGAATGGTGCCTCAAACAAACAAAGAGGCTAAAAGCTATTGATCCCAATATGACAATAGAAATGAGAAACCATAAACTCCTAACAAAATTGCCAGGAGATCTAGAACATGCAGTCAAATGCAGATGCAACAACATCAGCAGCATTGATGACATAGCAAATGTCATACAAGATGTGAGAAAGAAAACCTCCATAGGAAGGTACACATCCTATAAACCAAACTTCAAAGACAAGAGGTCTGAAGTTAAAGAGACAAAGAAAAAGGGAAAGAAACCCCAAAAAAGAATTATGTTTGCCACAACTGTGGATCACCAGACCACTATGCCAACAATTGCACAAAACCAAAAAAGAAAATATATGCAATTGATGAAGAATCAGAAGAAGAACAAACAGGTGAAAAATCTGATTCTGACAGCATGGGAAATGGTATGAGAGCAGAATCACAAAGTGAACCTGATACCATGGAAGAATACATAGTGGAATGCAATGAAGAAAGTTCACTTGACATACAAGACATTGAATTGGATTCAGGAATACCACAAATAACAACAGACAAAGAGCTCTGTAAGCACACACAGAATGCACAAACATTCCTGGTAACCCCAAATAGAGGGATGGGATTCATTCATGGAACACCTACAAAATTGACAGTTTACATTGAGAACTGTAAACACCCAATGATCATTGACACAGGAGCAAGTTGCTCCATAGTGGCAAAAGAATACTTGGAACAACACTTCCCCAAATGGGAAGAAGAGATAATCCCAACAAAAGCTAGAAACTTTAAAAGTGCATCAGGCAAAATGCACTCACTGGGGACAATAATCAAAGAGATAATTATCCCACACCAAAAAGGAAACATCAGACTGGAACCTGAATTTGTAGTTCTGGAAAATGCACATGTACAAGGATTCTTACTAGGTACAGAGTACCAAAGAATGTATGGCATGGATATTTGCAATAGTAAAAACAGATATCTTACCATAGGTACAAACAAAGACAAAAAAATTTCCTTTGACATAAATCATGTAACAAATGATAACACCTTGAAAGAACTAGTGGAAGAATTCAAAGAAGCTCAATATGGCACTCAACTCACCAGTAAAATGAAACTCAACTTACTGAAAGTATTGAGAAAACATAGAGAAGCTTTTGCAATAGGAGATGAACCACTAGGAAAAATCAAAGGACATGATATAGAATTATATCTAGATGTAGAAAGACCATATCCACCTATGCTTAGGAGACCACCATACCCAGCCAGCATGGAAACTAGGAAAGAAATTGAGAAACATATCAATGAACTCCTAGAAATGGGGGTAATAAGAAAAATAGGACATAATGAGATAGTAGAGGTCACTACACCAGTCCTTATAACTTGGCATGATGGTAAATCCTGACTATGTGGTGACTTCAGGGCTTTGAATAATTACACCAAAGCAGACAGGTACCCCATCCCAAGGATACCACATGCACTAGATAAGCTAGCAAAAGCCAAGTTCATTACAAAAATGGATTGCATGAAAGGTTTCCACCAGAATGGGGTGAAACCAGATTCCATCAAACTGCTGAGAATTATATGCCATATGGGCATATATGAATATACTAGAATGCCATTTGGCATTAAGAATGCACCAGCCCATTTTCAGAGGATGATGGATACCATATTTCAAGATGAAATTATGGAAGGGTGGATGGTAGTGTACATTGATGATATCATAATATACTCAGAAACATGGGAAGACCATGTGAGGAAAATTGATAAAATATTGGTAAAATGTACACCAATCAACATGAAGATATCTCTTAAAAAATGTAACTTTGGACAGCAAGAACTGCTAGCCCTAGGACACAAAGCTTCAGGTTTGAGTCTATCTATAGACCAAAATAAAGTTGCTGCAGTACTGAAGAAACCAGTACCAAAGAACATTAAGGAAATGCAATCTTTTTTGGGCTTTGCTAGTTACTACAGAAGCCACATAAAAAACTTTGCACACATCACTAGTAGTCTATACAAACTGTGCTCAAAGGATGTAGTCTTTGAAATCACCAAAGAAAGAAGGGATGCATTTGAGAAGATCAAACATGAACTGACCAATGCCCCTGTCCTGATGATGCCTGATTTTGAACTACCATTCAAACTATATATAGATGCAGCATGTAGTCAAGGACTAGGAGCAGCACTACACCAGAGGCAACTAGTGGATGGAATACCCAAAGAAGGGGTAATTTGCTATATATCAAGACAACTGAAAGACTCAGAAGCCAGATATGGAGCTACTCAGACATAATGTCTCTGTTTGGTATGGGCATTAGAGAAACTCCATTACTACTTAGAAGGAGCAGTATTTGAAGTTTTTACTGATTGCACAGCCCTCAAATCACTGTTGAACATGAAGACAACAAACAGACACATGCTTAGGTGGCAAATAGCCATACAAGAATATAGAGGGAATATGACTATCATCTATAAAGAAGGGAAAAGTCATACTAATGCAGATGGCCTCAGCAGGTGGCCACTGAAAAATGACCAAGAAAATCCAGCATATGACCCAGAAAATGGGGCCAAAATACCCATACAATGCATGGAGATAGATAAGAGAAAGAACTTCAAACTATCAAACTGGGCATTGGGGAATGATCCATCAAACCCAGCACAGAGCTTTGGAGAGAGCAAAGAGATACCCATACTGGGAATCAGCTCCTCTAATCTGAACACAGAGTTCTTTAGCATAGTACAATCATCATACAATAAACACAAACAGTGTAGTATATTGATACAACTATTAAAACAAAAGTACAGGAGTCCTGAACTAGAAAGCCAATTGGAAGAGCCATGGCTCAAAAACTTCAGAGAGAATAGATTTTTCCTGATAGATGATCTACTATACCATAGGGAAAAACACACAAGTGCCCTGGTAATAATAAATAGAGAACATATTTCCCTGATACTACAGGAATGCCATGACTGCCCATACATGGGACATATGAGTGAAGAGAGAACTAAGGAAAGAGTCTTTAGCACAGCTTGGTGGCCAAAGTGGGAACAAGACTTGAGTGAATACATCAACACTTGTACCAGATGCCAGAAAGCCAACAGAAGTCATGGCAAAAGATATGGATTACTCCAGAGTATAGAAGAGCCCAAACACCCCTGGGAAATAATAAACATGGATTGGGTAACAGGCCTGGTCCCTGGAGGGAAGGACAGCTTTAATGCATGCCTAGTAGTAGTAGACAGGTACAGCAAGAGTGTCAGATGTCTCCCCTGTCACAAAGAGGACACAGCAATGGACACAGCCATATTGTTCTGGAACAATGTGATAGCTAACTGTGGAGTTCCAAGAATCATAATTAGTGACAGAGACCCTAAATTCACATCAGAATTTTGGACTAATCTATATGAGATGCTGGGAACCAAACTAGCATTCTCCACAGCTTACCATCCACAAACAGATGGTCTAGCAGAAAGAATGATCCAAACATTGGAAGACATCATTAGAAGGTTCTGTGCATATGGCATGGAATATAAAGACAATGAGGGATATACCCATGACTGGGTAACCCTCCTACCAGCTGTACAATTGGCATACAACACAAGTGTACACTCAGTGACAGGAAAATCCCCTGCCACATTAGAGAAAGGATGGAACCCACTACTCCCAGTAGACTACTTGAAGAAGAACCTCCTCTCAGTACACCCCACAGCTAAGGACTTCCACACAATGTGGAAGACTGCCTGTGAAAAAGCAGAGCAATGTGTGGCTGAAGCCAAATTATATAACAAACAGAGATATGACAAAAGTCACCAAGAACCTGATTTCAAAGAAGGAGACCAAGTTCTAATCTCCACTCTCAACTTCAACAACCTAAGAGGACCCAAGAAGATGAGAGACTCATTCATAGGACCATTCACCATTATTAAATTAATAGGAAAGAATGCAGTAGAAGTCAACCTGACCAAAGAGTTCTCTAGGAAACACCCAGTTTTCCCTGTGAGCCTGGTCAAACCTTATCACCAGACAGATGAGGAGAAATTCCCTGACAGGAAGAGGACAGTCACCCATGAAAGATTGGTAGAGGAAGATGACTCACCTGGACCAGTGAAAAAGATCATTAAAGCCAGTAAAATAAGAATCAATGGGAAAGACAACAGGCAATACCTGGTTAGATTTAAGAATCAACCAGCAGATAAAGACAAATGGTTAACTGAGAAAGAAATCCCAGATGGACAAATACACCTCAGAAGATTCAGAGCCTCCAGGAGGGCTGATGTAAGGTGTGGATATGAAACTTTGATTAAAAATCAAGTACTTTTCCTGTCCTCAAAATTTGTATAAGGTAAAATTCAGTTAAAAATAGTATGAAATATTATTTTTAAGAGAAAACACGCCAATTTTATTGTTTATAACTTTATTAGTATAAAACAATAATATAAAAATTTATTGTTTTACCAACAATAAAGATTTATCCAAAAAATACTCTACAAGAGATATTTTAAGGCTACAAAAGAAATTTCTTCAAGAGCAATTTCAATTGGAATTAATTGAGCAAAGAACTGCAAGCAATTAATTAAAGAACAAAGTCTTTAAAAAGAATATTAAAGAGAAAACACGCCCAAAAGTGACCAGAGTGAATTTGGAAACAAAGTGACAAAGTTAACAGTGATGAAAGATGCTTTAATTCACTTTTGGGGTGGTTCAGGGGTAAAAATGATTATAAGAGTTACAAACAATGATTATAATGATTTTTTCACGTGGTTAAAAGGATTAAAATGATTTAAAAGTGGTGGTTGGAATCTTTGATTGATTGGTTTAACAGTTTTAAACTAATTAATAAAAGGAAAAGATTCTAACATGAAGAGAAAAGTGGGGCAAAGAAGACATTCTTTTATAGCCATCAATTCTCTTACTCCAAAAGTAAAATTTACTCTTGTCAGTCGTGAAAGACAGTCTGACAACAGAAAAGCCAATTATGGCATCATTGAACCCTGGTTTAGACCAAAAAGGGCTGGTTTAAGCCATTTTTAGCCATTTTAGACCCTTAAATCAGCCATTACTATAGCAATACCAGGCCTAGAGCCTTCAAAACACGTCAGAATGTGTGTCAGAGGCGTAGAAACCAGTTAAAACTGTTTTTATTATGATTGTTTTATCTTAAGGGTAGTTTTACCTTCTTGGCAACAGCTAAAACTACCCCAGTTGGTATCAAAACCTCATCATCAATTGAGTCCACAGACCCTGTAACTCAATTCCAGGCCAAAAGTGATGAACTTTTGCGTGAATTTTGACATCCCACGCCTGTCAGCAAGGATTTTGGGGGTCTAGCTCCCCCTTAGAGCTGGAGTTCCTTTTCCCCCCCAAATTTAATCTTTCCAATTTATTTTTCCTTTAATTCCTCATCATGTATTATACTTATAATTTACACATGTAATTCAATTCAATTGTACAGTACAATACAGTAATAATTGACACCTCATATGTAAATCAAAGTTCACTTATGTAATACACGCGCACATTTTGACATTTCAATTGAATTCAATTGAAAATACTTTAATTCCTCATAACTTCTAAACTAAACACAACACCTCAATTTTAACACAAAAATTGATGGTTAACACCACATGTGGTGTGAATTAAATTAAGGTTTTGAGGATTTTCAACTTTTGTATTGAAAATACTAAAAACTTAATTTAAGCTTATTTAGAGTTGAGTTACAAAAATTTCACTCAGAGGTGACCCCACCTGATTTTTTATGAGGAATCCAATGGTGAAATAAAATTTATATGTTTATTTATTGGATAAAAAGTTATAATAAATTTTATTTAACTTTTTTCCAAATTTATTTATTTTTTCACAATTTTATTAAAATTTCATTTTTACTTAAATTTTTCAAGTATAAATTTAATTTTATATTTACAAAATTTAAAGTAATTTTATTTTTAAATTATAATTAATTTTTTATTTTTAATATAATTTTATATTTATATTTTTTATTTTTATTTTAATAATATAAATAAATTTATTTTATTTATATTAATATGTTATTTTTTATATTTGTGGTCTTTTGGGTATATGAAATTACCTCTAAGGCTCACATTCCCTCCCCCTAAAAAAGAATATTACTTTGTAATATTGGTGTTTCTAGTGTGTCTGAATCTCCTCAGGAGTTTGGTGGCTTCTGGTATATCTTTCTCTTCTAACCATTCATCTTCACAAGTTGGGTCACTGTACCTAACAAGGTATTCCCTTACTTTCTTGGTTCTTAATTTCCTTTCTTTAAGAACTTTGGTTATTTTCTTAGTACCAGATGTCTCAATAGGAGGTATAACTTGGGGAATCTTATTCCTCAAGGGAAATTTCTCAGCATCACTAGATTTGTATGGCTTTATCAAGCTTACTGGAAATGTAGGGTGCTTATTGCTAAGTTCTTCAGATAACTCTACTTCAACAGCATTTTCTCCATGGAGGGCCTTAATCACAAAAGGTCCTGCAAAGGATTCTTTTAACTTTTTACATCCTTTGATGTTATTGAAGTTAGTGGTGGATACAAGAACTAGGTCCCCCACTTTGAAATCTGGAGTTGCATGAGATTTATCCCATTTGTCTTTAGCATATGCAAAAGAGTCCTCCATGCATCTCACTGCATGCTTTCTAGCTTTGTCTAGCATTCCTTTGAAGCTAGCAGCGGTGGGATGTATTTCAATTAAGTCTTTCCTCAAGGAATCTTGGGGTAACTTGGGGTTCCATCCTTTTTCTAGAATAGCAGGAGTCTGATTGGTACTGGAATGGATTGATGTTTTATATGCTAATTCCAGTGCTGGTAACAGAGTACACCAATCATGGGTAAATCCATCACAATCTTTGAATTCAAGGCCATATGCACAAAATCTTCTCACCATGTCCTCTAAGGTTTGGATCATTCTTTCAGCCAGACCATCAGTTTGTGGGTGGTAGGCTGTAGAGAAAGACAGTTTTGTGCCAAATAATTGGTGAAGATTTGTCCATAGAGCTGAAGTGAATTTGGGATCTCTATCACTGATGATATTTGTAAATATCCCAGTCCATGACACTACTCTATTCTATATCAGAAGAGCTGTATCCATGGCTGTATCATCTTTGTGACATGGTAAAAAGATTGGAGTTTTACTGAATCTGTCCACAATTACTAGGCAAGCATTATAGCTCCTGTCACCTCCTGGTGGTAGGCCAGTTACCCAATCCATATGGACAATTTCCCAAGGTCTGTTTGGTTCTTGGATTTTCATCATATTTCCAAGTCTTTTGCCAGTGGATTTATTTGCCTTTTGGCATCTGTCACAGGTTTTGCAATATTCTGCAACATCTTTTTGCCACATTGGCCACCATATGCAGGTCTTTACTTTCTCTCTTGTTCTGTCCTCAGAAAGATGTCCTGAAAAGGGACTATCATGGCATTCTTTCAGTACAAGATTGATTAATGACCTGTCTACAACTGTCATGACACATGTGTGCTTGGTTCTGTGGTAAATTATACCATCCAGTAGGTGAAATCTCCCTTCATTATAAGATTTTCTCCATACTTCATCCAAGGCATGTATTAGAGAGTTGTCTTTACAGTCTTTGTTAAGTAATTGGCATAAGATGCTACAATTCTTATCTTGAGTGTAACTATTTCTGACTTCTTCAAAGAAGGTGGTGTTCAAGTCTGTAACACTTATTCCTTCTATTGGAATTTGTGGTGAAGCTTCTTCTGGAACATAAGCAGGATTATCAATGTTATTTGGTAATGGCCATCTGCTTAGTCCATCTGCATTCTTATGAATATTCCCATCCTTATGAACAATAGTCATATTGCCTCTGTATTCTTGTATGGCTATTTGCCATCTGAGCATGTGTCTGTTAGGTGTTTTCATGTTCAAAAGTGATTTCACAGCTGTACAATCTGTTATTACTTCAAAAACACATCCCTCTAAGAAATAGTTCAATTTCTCTAAGGCCCAGACAAGGCATAGACATTCCATTTGACTTGCTCTATATCTGGCTTCAGTTGGTTTGATTTGCCTGGATATGAAACATATTGGTCCTTCTACAGGTTTGTCATTTATGATCTGAACTTGGTGAAGTGCAGCACCTAGTCCATCCCCTGATGCATCAATATACAGTTTGAAAGGCAATTTAAAGTCTGGCATCAGTAAGAGTGGAGCAGTGGTCAATGCTTCTCTTAGAGACTCAAAAGCTTTGACTCTGTCAACAGTCATCTCAAATACTGTGTCTTTGTCACACAACTTATAAAGTGGTCTTGCTATGGATGCAAAGTCTTTAATGTGTTGCCTGTAATATCCTGCAAAACCTAAGAATGACTGAATTTCCTTCTTATTCTGAGGCATGGGTTTTAACAATACTGCTGCAACTTTGTTTTTATCAATTCCAAGGGACAAACCAGATACAACATGTCCTAGTGCCTTAAGTTCTTTAAATCCAAAATGACATTTCTTCAAGGAGATTTTCATGTTTACTGATTGGATTTTTGTCAAAACTCTTGATAATCTGTACATGTGCTCCTCCCAAGTCTTTGAACAGATAATAATGTCATCAATGTAAATGATTAACCATCCCTCTGAGAGTTCTTCAGGGAAGATTTCATTCATCATTCTTTGGAAGTGTGAAGGTGCATTTTTGATACCAAAGGGCATCCTTAAGTATTCATACACTCCACAATGAACAATAATTCTCAAGTATTTTCTTGCTCTTGGTGTTACTACATTTTGATGGAATCCTTTAAGGGCATCCATAGTGGTTATATACACTGCTTGAGATATTTGAGTAAGGGCAATTTGGATTTTTGGTATTGGGTATCTGTCTGGAACAGTGTAAGTGTTCAGAGCTCTAAAGTCCCCAACCATTCTGGATTTTCCATTATGCCACGCCACTATGACTGGTGTAGTTATTTCTACTTCCTCATTGTGGCCTACTTTTCTTATTACACCAAGGTCTAGAAGTTCTTTTATATGAATTTCTAGAGCTTCTCTTGATTTTGGACTTGCTGGATAAGCAGGTCTTCTTAAGAGTGGTGGATAAGGTCTCTCAATGTTAAGAATGATGTCAACTTCATGACCAATAATTGCTCCCAGGGGTTCTTTGTCTGTAGCAAATGCTCCTCTGTGGTCATACAAAAGGGAAGAAAGTTCATTTTCTTGCTTATCAGTCAGATGAAGGCTTATTTCAGCCTCATTTAACTGTTCAGACTTGAATTTCTCTAACTCTAAGTTGACTGGTGATACTTTGTTTACTGTAATTTGTCCTTTAAAGGGTAAAAAGGCAAATTTCTGGCGCTTATTGTCTCCAATTGTAAAGTATCTGTCTTTGTTATTATGTAAATCTATCCCATACATGATTAAATAGTCATTTCCCAATATAAAATGGGTACTAGAGCAATTTTCCATAACAACAAATTCAACTGTGATCCTTAAATTCCCATTTATGTGTGGGAATATGACATTGGTCTCAAAGATTCCTAATGCTTTCATTGGGTTACTTGCACTGTTGAATTTTATACCATCAATTGGTAACAATTGGTCTTCAAAATTTGGTACACAAGTCTTAAGAAAAGATTTTCCAACACAAGAGCAGAAGGCTCCTGGGTCAAGCAAAAGTTTGGTGGGTTTGTTGTCAATCACCACTTCTGTTATACAGGAGTTACCAGCTGTATAACCTTTTCCTCTGTTTGGTTTTGTCTTCATAAGTTGTGCATCTTGAACTTTTGATAAATCAACTTGACCATTGCTCAATTGTGGTAAGTGGGAATAAGATTCCATGATGTCAAAAGTGGCATTGATATTTTCTATATCTTTTGAAGATTCAGAGAATATGGATGACTTATCATCTGAATTGTCTTCAATTATGTCTTCTTTTTCAACATCTGGTTCTTTTTCAATGTCAATTTCATTGATTTTCCCCCTTTTTGGACATGTATTGGCTAAATGGGTGGTGCTTTGGCAAATATGGCATTTTCTGACTGTATCTGCAGATTTATATTTAATATTACTAGAATTTTCTTTGGGGTTTTTGTCCACAGAATCTTTCCAAGGTGTATTAAACCTTGTTTTAAGATTCACCCTACTAGAACCAATTTTGGTTCTGGTGGTTACTTCTTCTAGTATATTGATAATATTCTCTGCTGAAGATTGTTCAGTAGTCCTGCTTTTGACAGCATGCTCTAAGTCACCTCCACATTGTCTCAGAATTTTTCTATGGATCATAAATTCTGACATGTCAGGATATAATGCTGTTAATCTGTCCTTTTGTTGGCAAAACCATGGTAAAGCTTTGTCTTTATCAGCATTAAATTTGGCAGATTCAAAGGCTGTTTCAACTTTAAACCTCCAAGCATCATTTGCCCATTTGTTGATGATTTGGGTTTTCCACCAAGTCCAACTCTGGTGTCCATGTGCTTGTCTTATTTTGATGTACCATCTGTGAGCTGATCTGGTAAACAAGGTGTTAAACCTGGCTGTTACCAATCTGTCTGGTAATTCAAAATCCTCTTTGATCATGTCAATACCTCTAATGAATTCCATATGGTCATACTCTCCTTCACCACTGAAGTGAGGCCATTCTTTAAGTTTTGGAACTTCTTTCAAGAGTGCTTAGCCCATTGATGGTTCCAAGTTATGAAAAGAAGTGGATAATTCATTTTTTAATTGTGAATTATCAGGATCCAATACTTGTGGATTTGAAATTCTTGTGCCCTCATTTTGATTTAGAGGTGTAGACATTCTTGGTAAGGTGTTCAGTAATTGTTCAATGTCATTCATTTTACTGTTGCTACACCTTTGGGAATTTCTGTATTCATGTTGGAAGCTTTGTATTAAATTTATTACTTCAATTTTATACATGTCTTCTTTATGTGTAAGTTCTTGCCATAACTCTGTCTGTCTTGTATTATCAGCAGTGACTTGATTCAATTTCATTGATAATTTTGATACTTCTTCTTGTGAAGCATCAAAACACTTTTTCAAGGCAATGGTATATGTCTTTACTTCAGTAAATGAATTTGAAATGTCATCAAGGACTTTCTTGTTATCTGTCTTGATAATATTTATGGCTTGTTTAATTCTTGTTTCAATTATGTCATCAATATTGAATTTAGAATATTTATCTGTTAATTCTTTAATAATGGCAGATTGTTCATTTATTTTATTGTTAGAAGAATTATCATTATTGGAATTTTTAATTGTTCTCAAAACTTTCTCAAAACGCATAAGTGTTTCATTAATTTGGCACAGACTCAGGTTGTTTGTTTTAATGTTGTTACAAATGGTGTCATTTTTATCAGAAAGATGTTTTTTCACGTCATTTATAGCATTATACAACTCTGGGATGGAATCAAATATGTCAGAAATCATTTCTGGAACCTTAATCTGGCTTCCTCCTTCTTCTGTAATTCCAGCATGGTTCTGGCCATCTGAAATACATTTTCCATGGCATCCTGCTGAATCTTTGGGATTCTGTAGCCCTGGCTGTAAGGTTTTGGGGCTGGTGCCTTCCCTTTGCCCTTGTTTGGAGTTTGTGGCTGCTTTTTCACGTTGGAATTGCTGCTGCTGGCCACTGGGGCTGTTTTTGGCACTGGTTTGGCTGGTGGAGGGTTGTTTTTCCTCCATTCTAGTGTCAAAAGCATCATGTTTTTCTTCTCCATCAATGGATGCCATCCATTGAGCAATTTGCAAGTGTTGGGATGGCCCAAGAATTTTCTTACTGTCAGGTAAGAATTCATGCAATTCTTCCACAGGTCTGCAAGGATCTGGTACTCCTTGAATTGGAGTGCATTGTTGTATGCACTGTGGCTGGCTTTGTATATGTCCACAGAGGCTTGTTGTGGCGGTGTCAGCTCTTTTTGAAGGTAAAATGGTATTATCAGCTTCAGAATGACCCATTTTAGTTGTTTGGAAGTCATCAACTGACCCTTTTCCTTCTGTACCTGGTTGGCCTCTGCCATAATCACGTCTATTACCTTTTTGGGAGCTGCTTGAGGGGTTGTAGCTGGCTCCTGACCTGGTTGAAGGCATAATTATGGTTAAAAAAGGCTTAAAATAGTATTTTTACGTCAAAAACTTACTATTGGCCAAATTTTTGGCTTTCTGAAGTGTATTACTTATATCCAAGTTAATTAATTCAGAATATATTGGTTCAGGTTGATTATTTTGAGTCACAATAACAGTACTATTATGATCAGAATTAACAGTACTGGCAGGGATAATGCTGGTTACTGTTGAGGCTGTTTCAATGTTTTCTTGTCTTACCACGTTGTCAGACACTAAAATTAATGAAAAATCCAATTAATTAAGTAAAAAAAAGGTTATTTCAAAAAAGAAATAAAAATATAAGCCTCACTTATAATATGAAAAAAATTATTTTTTAAGGATTTTTTTGGATTATAAGTATTTTTTATATGTTTTTAAATTTTTCAATATAAGAAAAAAGATTTAAAAAGAGTAAAAAAAATATGTCACAGGTAAAATATCACGGCTGGGCCCCCAAATGTAAGGTGTGGATATGAAACTTTGATTAAAAATCAAGTACTTTTCCTGTCCTCAAAATTTGTATAAGGTAAAATTCAGTTAAAAATAGTATGAAATATTATTTTTAAGAGAAAACACGCCAATTTTATTGTTTATAACTTTATTAGTATAAAACAATAATATAAAAATTTATTGTTTTACCAACAATAAAGATTTATCCAAAAAATACTCTACAAGAGATATTTTAAGGCTACAAAAGAAATTTCTTCAAGAGCAATTTCAATTGGAATTAATTGAGCAAAGAACTGCAAGCAATTAATTAAAGAACAAAGTCTTTAAAAAGAATATTAAAGAGAAAACACGCCCAAAAGTGACCAGAGTGAATTTGGAAACAAAGTGACAAAGTTAACAGTGATGAAAGATGCTTTAATTCACTTTTGGGGTGGTTCAGGGGTAAAAATGATTATAAGAGTTACAAACAATGATTATAATGATTTTTTCACGTGGTTAAAAGGATTAAAATGACTTAAAAGTGGTGGTTGGAATCTTTGATTGATTGGTTTAACAGTTTTAAACTAATTAATAAAAGGAAAAGATTCTAACATGAAGAGAAAAGTGGGGCAAAGAAGACATTCTTTTATAGCCATCAATTCTCTTACTCCAAAAGTAAAATTTACTCTTGTCAGTCGTGAAAAACAGTCTGACAACAGAAAAGCCAATTATGGCATCATTGAACCCTGGTTTAGACCAAAAAGGGCTGGTTTAAGCCATTTTTAGCCATTTTAGACCCTTAAATCAGCCATTACTATAGCAATACCAGGCCTAGAGCCTTCAAAACACGTCAGAATGTGTGTCAGAGGCGTAGAAACCAGTTAAAACTGTTTTTATTATGATTGTTTTATCTTAAGGGTAGTTTTACCTTCTTGGCAACAGCTAAAACTACCCCAGTTGGTATCAAAACCTCATCATCAATTGAGTCCACAGACCCTGTAACTCAATTCCAGGCCAAAAGTGATGAACTTTTGCGTGAATTTTGACATCCCACGCCTGTCAGCAAGGATTTTGGGGGTCTAGCTCCCCCTTAGAGCTGGAGTTCCTTTTCCCCCCCAAATTTAATCTTTCCAATTTATTTTTCCTTTAATTCCTCATCATGTATTATACTTATAATTTACACATGTAATTCAATTCAATTGTACAGTACAATACAGTAATAATTGACACCTCATATGTAAATCAAAGTTCACTTATGTAATACACGCGCACATTTTGACATTTCAATTGAATTCAATTGAAAATACTTTAATTCCTCATAACTTCTAAACTAAACACAACACCTCAATTTTAACACAAAAATTGATGGTTAACACCACATGTGGTGTGAATTAAATTAAGGTTTTGAGGATTTTCAACTTTTGTATTGAAAATACTAAAAACTTAATTTAAGCTTATTTAGAGTTGAGTTACAAAAATTTCACTCAGAGGTGACCCCACCTGATTTTTTATGAGGAATCCAATGGTGAAATAAAATTTATATGTTTATTTATTGGATAAAAAGTTATAATAAATTTTATTTAACTTTTTTCCAAATTTATTTATTTTTTCACAATTTTGTTAAAACTTCATTTTTACTTAAATTTTTCAAGTATAAATGTAATTTTATATTTACAAAATTTAAAGTAATTTTATTTTTAAATTATAATTAATTTTTTATTTTTAATATAATTTTATATTTATATTTTTTATTTTCATTTTAATAATATAAATAAATTTATTTTATTTATATTAATATGTTATTTTTTATATTTGTGGTCTTTTGGGTATATGAAATTACCTCTAAGGCTCACAGCTGAAGAGTCTCATCAATGATGAGCCTTCTTTTGAGGGAGGGTATGTCAGCCTGTGACTCAAAACAGAGCACTAGCATGACATCCAACATACCATAAATAATGGTATGACAAGTATTGAACAAACATAGTCAATACAGGTAATAATTAAGAGAAAACAATCCTCTTACATTAAACACCAACCTTATCCAAACAGAATAAGGAAACCTAGAGGAGAATAAACAAGTCAAAACCCTTATTTTCACCTCTCATCTAACTTATGCATATTTAAGTTATCCTATACCAAAATGGTATTTTTCTTAAAGCTCACATAGAGAGCTACACAATGATATCATCCATGTTGTTGTAACACCACTACAACTGGAGATACCATATAACCTCATTTTCAAAACCAAGTCCCCCTGAAAGTCAAAGAGGGCTTGTACAAAACTGTACAAAAGTATAACCAAATTAAATATCTCAACAAGAGCTTTAATTTGAGACACCTTAGACCTCTGTATCTCTTAAATTGACTGAGGGATCTTGGTTCAAAGGTTTAATAACCAAAATACAGATATTCTGAAAATAAGAAAATAAACAAACCCCTGTATCTTTGGCATACACTCATACAACTGTAAAGTGTCATATACCAAACTGTAGGGATAATCAAGCCCTACAAAGCTGTATCATCAGAATACAGATATCTTCCAAATTGAAGAAGATATCTAGCATGGAAGTTTTTGAAGCCTCATACTGATGTACAAAATTACATCCAAAACCTTAAAACCCTTATAACTTTTGCTATTTGCAAGAAGGGTAAGCATGAAGCATACCAAATTAAAGAGCTCATTAAGCCCTTCAATTCTGTGCTCTTAGTTTCTTGATATCTCAAAAACTGATTGAGATATCTTGGTTGGAAGTATTTTGACCAATACTGGTCTGTACCAAACCTGTACCAACCAGTACAGCCTTGATACTTAAAATAATGGTTATTTAAAGCTTAAACCCGCCCAGAATGACCAATATTGATCATACAGACACCAGAACAACGTCATCCCAGTGCTGACGTGGCAGGTGAAAAGTTTTTTCACCCTGTATTGATCCAGAATGATCATTTGTGGTTCCAAAACCACAATTCTGTCTATATTGACGTCAGAATTGAGGATCTAGAACCACAGACTGACCACTGGAGTGAAAATTTTCACTCCTCTGACGTGTGAAGAGTTAATAACTCTTGACAGTCTTGGAAGATATAAAAAGGAGGGTTTTTCCCTTGAAAACCCATCATCTTATCTTACCTTACCATTATTCTTACGTGACAAGACTGTTATTTATCAGTAGTGTCCTTAGAATTATTTAAGATATAATTAGAATATAATTATTGTAGTGTTTCTTTACAGTCAAAGATATTAGAGCATTGCAACCCAGGTCCTCAATAGGCTCATCACCACTGTTACCACATAGCAGTAGGACCTGAAGATTTCATTTTTTATTTATTTTGACGTGTCACAGTCATAGTACTAGCTTGTATTTACTATTTTTAAGCTACTACATAGACTCACCCTGACAGTATGAGTAATAAGAAAATTTGAAATTTTTTTACTTGATTTTGATCTTCTGAATACCCATTCATCTTCACTCAAATTAAATGATTGGTCTTCTTTCCATTTTTTTTATTTTATCTTATGACCTGTCTTTGAAACTCAATTATTTTAGAAAATATGAATTCACAAAAACGTTTTTGACCTACATAACAGCTTTTTATCTTGAAAAAAAATTCTTTTATAATAGTTTTTTGAAGGAAAACTATAATAATTCCTACTTAAAAAAAATATAAATTACAATTTAAAAAAATTGATTTTATTTTTGAACTGTTTAAGTTTAGAAAAACTAATTATATTTATGCTTTAAAGTATCATAAAAAGATTAATCAGAATTTAATATTAAATAGAATCAATTTTTTTCTGTTTTTTTTTGAAAAATAAAATTTTAGAGTTTATTGGAATTAATAGAAATAAAATTGAATCTGAATAAAAAAGCAATGTGATTTGAAATTCAAAGAATCAAAAAAATACTAGTTAGAATTCGAAACAAATAATTACTTTCTGCTTTTTTTGAAAATACAAAGCTGATTTTATTTGAGAAATTATAAGGAAATTGATTTCGAATTAACAAAATCTATTTGATTTACAATCTTAAGAGCTCTAGAAAACAAGGAATGAAAAAATAATATATTTTTGCTATTATTTTAAAAACAACCTTCATTTTACCAGAACGATGATAAATATCATTCAAATTGTAAAAATTCAATCAAATTCACTTTCTCTCAAAATTTGTCATGTTACTCTTTTTTCATGTTAAATTTAATCTTCATCAATGTGAGCCTTTGAGATATGACCACATACCCAATAAGGTCACAAAAAATACTCAGAATAATTATACCTTTAATATAATTATATTAAAAGTACTTAGAATAATTATACATTAAAAATAATTACTTAAATATACAAAAAATACCATAAATTGGTACAAAAATTGGTTTAACTTAAAAACCAATGAATCAACATGTAAAATAAATTATACCATTGGATTCCCCATGGTAAAATACACATATATCATTTTTATGGAATATCTGTAAAGTCAATATTTAATGAATTATAAGGTATAATACCTTATAAAAACCATAAAACCTTATTTATCTCATAAATCAATGAAACAACATGTGAAATAAATTGTACCAGTGGATTCCCCACAAAATTCCACACATAAAACAGGTAATAAGCTAATTTCCAAAGTTAATACTTAAGGAATTAACCTGAATATATGCACTTTTTTGGTCAACGCATATATTCAAGGATCATAGCTAATATCTCTTAAACTATACATGATAGAATGATGAACCAAAAATGAATTTACCACGTAATTACTGTAAGAACACAGATATGAACTTTATTTTACAAATTATAAACAAGGTTAAAACTTATAATGAAATATTGATAAAAATCAACAGAGCTGTTGACCACTTTGTTGTGAAAGTGTTCCAAACTTAGAAAAAAGTATACAGTTGGATTCTACTAGTTCATTCGTGAAGAATGATGTAATTTTTATTATTAAATTCAGGGTATAACCCCCTGAAATCAAGGTTTGAAGTTTAAAATATTGAATTTCCACAGAAAAGATGAGTTACAAGAAAAAGAATCAAAATTAGAGTTTTGATGATGTAATGAAAAGCTCTTGGCAGCATAATAAGGTTATGCCAGGCTATCAGAATTCACTCTCTGAATTGCTGTAGCGTGTAAATCTTAAAAGTTATTGAGGATCAAAGTTTGAGCTTAATTTGAGCAGTTATGATCACTCACAGTAACCTTAATTTAAGTTTAACAGTCTTAAGAGTGATAAAATTGGTGAATACTATTAGTTTATGATTAAAACTAATAAAATTAACGAAATTTGGGGTTCTGCCAAGCCTCTGATGTCATCAACTTTAGAGTTATAGTGATAACTCTAAATAATGGTGTAATAATGATGTAATATGGTTTGATAATGATGTAATCATCCTCAAACCTTAAAATATTGATCAATTCCAGTAGATATGATCAGTACACGTCTACTAGAAGCCTGTTGGACTCTAGGAGGGAGGTATTTACTATAAATAGAGCTCTTTTTGCTCTGTTTTCCCCTCAGACGCATCAAAAACATTAAATCAATTAAATCAAAGGTAATTTCTGTATTCTTTATATATAAAACTATTATATTATTAAAGACCAAAGACCACCTTATTATAATCATCTATTTTGACGTGATTAAATCATTTATTTAATTGTTTTTGTTAAAAATCTCTCTAAAAAACTCATTTCCACGTAAAAATCCAGAATAATTTGTAATTTTCTTTATTTTTATTGTAAATACAATTTGAAAAGGTTGTATTTATATTTTTTGGCGTAAAATATTTCAAAATTATTATATTAAGTGTTAAAAGTAGGTTATTTTCTCTTATTATAATAATTTCTCTATTATTACTCTCTTAATAATTCTCTAATTAATATAAATAGTATTTATATTAATTCATAACTTTAATATTAGTAATATTATTGTTATTAATTGTTTTTTATTAATAAAAAGCAATTTTTTACGCCTTTATTATTTGTTGGTAACAATAATAAAGAGCTTTTTAAATATATTAATTATTTTATATTAATATATTTATTTATTATATTATATTTTCATAATATAAATTATATTATTATATTTATTTCATAATATAATTATTTTACGCCATAATAATAATAATTATTTATTATTATTATATTTTTAATCTTATTTATTCAATTCATAAGGACATTCAGAGTACAATAAGTAATAAATTAGTAATTTTTACTTATTGTTTCATAGTCAAACCTTACATTTGGGGGCCTGGCCGTTGATCTTTACAATATTTCAGTGAATAACTTCAGCCTTTTGGATTGAACATTCTCTGAAAGATTCTGGTACTTATTAATTATAAAAGATTCATTACATAAATCTGGTGAAATAAGGTGATTTAAATTTCAAAACACAAATAAACTCCCTAATAAAGGAAAATATTTCTTCCAACTAATAAATTGGGAGGGGTAGAACAATTATTCTATGGTTAAATCCATATTTCGTGTTCCTTATTTCATTCCCAAAACTTGATTGATTTTTTTACTTTATGATTTTCTGTGTTTTTGTTTCTTTTCATCAAACTGCCGCTTTAATTGAATTTTTTCTCTTAAATATTTCCATATTCATCATTTTCTCTCAATCAAATTTAATTTTCATCTCCTTTAAAATATTAAATTTTTTCTCTCTTAATTATATTATATGTCTTTCTCCCCCAACCATCTTTCCTTTTCCTGTTTGTTTTAATCAAAGCCTTAAAGCTACCACATTAATCCTTACTCATTCTTGAAATTGAATAGTGAAATTTAATTTGAACTTTGTTTATTCTCCAATTCTTGAGCATATTATGTAAAAAATATGTCAAATAATTTTATCTGTGAGCCACTTCTTTCCTTTTAAGGTTACATAATGTAATGGGTTCTTTTTTCAAATTCATTTCTGGAAGTATTAGTGGGCTAAATGAAAATTAACAATTAAGTTAAAATTTTATATCCATTCTGATCAAATAGAGACTTACCTTTGAATCATTTTTATCTCTATTAGCAGACAAATTTACATTTTTTAATGGTCTAATTGCGCATTTAATTTAGAATCCAAAATAGCCCCCCTATTTTAGATTATTACTATTCATTATCAAAAGTAGATATAATTTGAAAAAACAATATACCTAATTTAATGACATTTATGATTTATCATCCTTATACAAGCCAACAAAATCTTGTTAATTACATGCTACCAAGAGCGTAAATTTTGTTTTTGACCAAATATGTTATTCATTTTGAAAAAAAGGACACATATTCTTCAGCTTTTTAGCCATAGCTTGCACACATCTTTTATTATATTAAGTGATACCTGCCCCAGTCATTTTTTTAATTTCTTTTCCAGAGAATGTTTCTTCTTGTATGTATTACATTGGTCTTAAATACTGGTTTAAATTAGGTGCAAGAAATTCAGGGATTCTCTTTTACTTAAATAGACATCATTTAGAAACTTTTTTCCTTTTTTAATGTGGTAAGACCATGGAATTTGCACTTTATGTGCCACAATAGGCCTTAAAATCCAATTTATAATGGTCGAATGATTAGAGCGCTTTAAGTGACCAGATGTATTTGGAATCCCAATACCTGATTTTTGTTCTGTTTTTTATTGTATTCCGAGAAAGGGGTTTCTATTAGTTGATAATCTTAAAGAAATGTAAAAAAACGGAAAAATAAATCATATACATGAAAAAATTTAATTGGCACTGGAGATCAATAAAAGCAGGTATGGGTTATTTCGGAAATTAGAAATCCCAGAGACTTGATATTAACATAAAGTATGGGTGTAATTAGATGAAAAAATCATGTAGTTTATCAATAAGAAGCGTGGGTTTCTTATATGTGATTTTGTGGTTGACTCTTGTATATTTTTGAGGTGGTATTTTGTGCCTTTGACACCCCCTTGATATTTTGAGTTGAAAAATTAGTATATTTCCATCTAGAATCTCATTTGAAAGCTTGAGTTAAGAATTTTTATTAATTAAATTTGGACATCCCTCCTTGAAATTCAAAAAATCTCTGTATAATAACTAACACCTTTAATTTTGAGTATTTTGGAATTATTGAATCTCAAAAGGTGTGGTACTTTGAACATAAAAAATTAGATTATTTGGCACAGAATATTATTTTTTGTCTACCTAAATAAAAAATTCATTTTTTCAATTAGAAAGATAATCTTTAAGAATATCCATTCAAGAATCCTTTTCTTTTTTCCCATTCAGAACCCCTGATTATATTCAGCTTTAATATTTCTGTTTCTTATTAAAATTAATAAATCAATATATTTTTCTATGAAATATATCACAACTTTAATACCAAGTATTGATCAATTGGTTTTGAAAATAACTATACAACCAAATGATTAATTATTAATTCTATTCCATTTACAATTTTCCTTGATTTAATTTTTCACATAAATATATACATGTTTTCTTTTATTCTTATATCTAAAGATATCTTTTTATTTTATATTTACAGAATTGACTTTTATTTGAATTAATTCAAGTCAAATTAGCGCATCAAACAAACTTGTTTCAATATATGAGATATACTGATAGAAAAATTAGATAAACTAATTAAAAAAAATCAAGAGAAACTAATTGAATAGACTCATCAAGTAAGCCAATCAACTAATAAAATATTCTGGGGAAAAAAATCTCAGATGATCTATTACGATCAATTAATCACATAAACTAATCAAAAGGACCTAGAAAAAGTAATCCATCTGATGCAATAACCTAAGAAGATTGATAAAAATGAAATGGTTCAATCAATTGAAATAAGATAATTAAATTAATTTAAGCTCAAAAGATCAAGATTTAATCAATTTATTAAAGCTAGCTTGAATGAAAAACTATTTTCTCACTATAGGTGGTATTATAAGTGTTGTGAAAAAGACATATACTCAACAGTTTCAGCTAATATGTGCTTTCTAACATATTTCAAATCCTTTTAGTGTTTATATTCAATCTTATTATTTAACTAGCTTCAAGTTTCTTTTTTGGTATTTCTAATATTTTTTATATTGAATATATATGACTTATAGTATTTCTCCTTACACTTAGTATTATGTCAAAAAAACCATTAAGCCAGCCTATAATATTTTTTTCATTAAATTTATTAATGTAATCTGGAGTTTGAATTTAATAGGTATAAATTTGTTATTATTATAAATCAATTTTCTGATAAAACTCTGATGAGCTTCAATCTATATATCTCATAGTATATAAAGTGAAAGGGAAAAACTTCATACTTGTTAGAACTGTGTTTTAAAAGAAAGGAATTAAGATCTACATAAAAGAATATGATTGTTAAGTTCCAGCTTAGTTCTGAGTACTTTAAGTACTTATTCAAATATGTTGAGAATAAATTAGTTTCAAAATCTTATTCATTGTTTTCTTGGAACACATCAAGAATTTATAACTACTCTGGAATTTTTTTGGAATAAATTATTAATTTTAATTAATCAAGTTCCCAAAAAAATCATTATCTCAATAAGAATGTTCAGATAAATTAATTTAGTAAGATAATTTAATCCGAATTTGAACTGCAAAGATTGTATGGAAATAAATTATGTATGGGAAACCATAAATTGATGATTTACAAAAAATACAAAATTCGAAATAAAAATACGGTTTTGTTTTGGAAAATTGAATTTTCTTAATCTTTGTTTTTTTATGTAAATACCAAAATGAATTGATTTGATATCTCCAAGATTAATAAGGGATATTTTTATTCTTATGAAAAGATCTATATATTCTTTCTTCAAAATATTTTCTTAACAATAATATTATAAAAAGTGGTTTTATTTATTTTTCAGTGTAATTAAAAGACTGAAGATATTTAATAAGACTTTATAAGATAAAATTAAAGCTCAATATCTCAAAATAAATACAAAAATCAATCAACAACGCTCAAGATAAATTTTGAATGCACAAAAAGTTTCAGGAAGGTTAAAAATGAGCTTTCTTTAAGCTCAAATATAGCTCTTGGAAATTTGATTAAAAAAAAAATCAATCTGGTTAAGATGATTAAAAAATTGATTGCTATAAAAATATAAGCTCAGAGTAATATTCTACAGTTCAATGTATTTTAAATAACTCAATAGAAATCTGAAACGTTGAGGAATACTTCACCTAAATTTTGTGGAAAAGTTCTGTTATATACTTTTTTAAATTGAATTAAATAATGAAAAAATAGGTAAAAAGTGAAATTTTTATCCCTCTTGATTGCTAAAAGTGTCATAGATGCATAAATGAGGGTTTAAGCTTAAAATCTATTAGATGGTCAAATCTGTTTTTTACTAAGCTAAAATGATCTTATCTCCGTTTTCATATAAAAACTATTTTGACTAATAATTAATCTGATTTATTATTAATGAAAAATAATGTATGGTTAGGAAAAAATAAATCATACAAAAAACTCAATATTGAAAAATAGAAAGGTGCTTTACTTTGAAGCAAACCCTGACCCAAAGCTTCCTTTTCTTTAAGCTCAAAAATAATGTGTTTCTTTCAAAAATAAATTCTTTTTTCTAATAGGTCTTTTTTTTGGATTAATGCCAGAATTTCAAATAAGTTTTTCATTTTTTTAATCAAATTATCCTATTATCCAAAAATACCTTGTTTTTACAAAGCAAATTGCCAAGAATTTGAAGAAATAAGAGAAATCAACATCTTTCTGAATTCATTACGAAGGTTTTAACTTGTCCTAAGGTCTTAAAATCCACTTTTACGGAATAACTTACGAGGATTCTCATCTTTTTGAATTTTTCTTTTCTTTTGGAAGTCTGCGAAATTTTCTTTGTTAATCTTTTTCTTCAACAGAATAGGCCAAATCGTCAGTGCCAAATTGCCAGTACAAGGACAAAACCCTAGTGTAGAAAAGTGGCTGCGCCCGGGCTCAAGCGCCATCGGAGTGGATTCAGACCAAAATAGGATTGAAAACGCTTTGATTGCTCACCAGTGGGTGGTCCTAGGCTGAGAATTGATTGGTTCAACTAAATATTAATTTTATGTCGAAGAGGCCTTCGCATCAAATTTAAGGTCACATTGAAAATTTATCCGAATTGATCTCAACCTTCTGTGATCTTTAGAATCCATTGAACTTCAAGTCTTATAGGAATGGTCGAGGATTGAGAATTTCAATGTTCTTTCTCTTTTTGCGTAGGTTCACCTATATATTCAATTAATCAAGACACTCACCTCTAAAATGGCTTCAGAAGCACCCGAATGGAGCCCAACTGTCGGTTTAATTTTTGATGACGATGATGATGATTGGCAAGAGGTAAGTGGTGATAGTTAATGGCGACCTTTTGATTCTAAAATTGGCATTTACTTTTTGGATTGCTTACAGATGCCAGTCATCCGATCAGAAAACTCCGTTTATGACGAAGAAGATCAAAAGAAATTTCGCTATTTTCCCCCTCAAGCTCGTCTAAACGTCGGGAGCTCCTCCCAGCTGACATCCACACCCTCGAATGCGACGGGAAAGCTGCTTGACCTTTCAGAGGCTGCTGCCTCGAGGGGGGAAGACTGGAGAGAAAAATCTAAACAGTTGGATGAATCCAACTACACTCGCCTGGGCTTGGATGACGACCCTGATGAAGATAATCTTAATATGCAGACTCAATACTTATTTGACGACAAGAAGGGAATGACACCTCTCAGCCAACTTAAAGCTACCAAAAATTTTCTCAGCGAGAGCCAGCGAATCGCTTATGTTAGCATGTGTTGCTTAGTTATGAAGGATATGTTGGAGGCCCTAAAAAGAGGTGGTCATCACGAAATGGATCCGGCAGTAGAAAGCATGAAGCATTGGTCTACAATCATACTTGATCGCCTATTTCGTCATATGGATGTGGAACCCCGTGGTAAGTGTCTTTTTCTTGACTTGCTTGCATTCGTTTTTATCGACGAACGGAGAATTGAAATCTGCATGTCAGTATTAATGGGATGTTTGAATTATTAATGAAATGCTGCTCTTTGAAAAAAAATCAAAAAAATCAATCTATGGGTCTACAACACCATACTTTTAAGAACAACAGATGATTGAGCAGTTGGCAGAACATGGTCTTTCGGCTGAAGATTTGGTAGATTGTTTGATTACTACCCACACCGTTTCTAACCCCAATTACGATCCCGATGCCGCTAGCATGAATTCAGATCAGTCTGATAAATGTCTTGAAAAGAAACTATCGTCCAACACAGATCCCATTGCTTCTTTCAACTCGCGCTCCAGTCTTGAAAATGATTGGGACACCAAAAGCCTGGATAATAATTTGTTTACTAGCACTCACCATATATTTGGGGATTCCTTTCGATCTAGCAGCACTTCATTTGGGTTCAGCGACCCGTCTATGTCAGCACCCTGGACAAACAATTCATCTGATCTCGAATTAACTCATCCAAACCCCTCTTCTTTTAACTTGGCCCCATCGGCTTGCGATCCTCATGAGGCCATTCTAGATTCCGAAGCGATCACCCCTCAACCTACAAATTCATCATTTGCCGATCCTATTCGGGCCAAATCATCTGACAACCCACCCAAGCCATCTGATGACCTACCTCATACTCTGCCCGGGGTTTCTACCACCGTCACAGCGGCTGATCAGACCATCACTCTGGATATTCGGTGGACAGTTTTGTGTGATTTGTTTCTTGCTGTGATTGCAGACAGTGTTTATGACGCTCGCTCCCGTGTACTATTAGGCCGATGTGCACACAAGCTACGTCTTTCTTGGCTCGATGTAGTCCGGTTTGAACGCCGTCTGACAGAAGCGCTGGAAATGCAAGAAGGGATCAGCAAAGAGAATCCTGCAGAAGTCATCGATGAGCATGAACGCAAAGCACAAACTAAGCGGATGATCATGGTGGGGGCTGCGACCATCGGCGGCGGGTTAGTTATCGGTCTTAGTGCCGGCCTATTGGCACCCGTCATTGGTGCAGGCTTGGCAGCCGGCTTTACCACCATAGGTATCACTGGAACCTCCGGTTTTTTAGCTGGAACTGGTGGCGCTGCCGTTATAACCACAGCAGGTACCTTTACTGGAATGAACATTGCTGGAAAAGGGATGGGAAAACGGACTCAAGCGGTCAAGACGTTTGAGATTCTGCCACTTCATAATAACGGTCGGGTCAATGTTTTCTTGACCATGTCAGGGTCAGTTGCTCATAAGCTTTATTCTTGTTGGTTCACTTTCAAGACTTTTTCTTTATTTATCACACCCACTTCGTCATGACTCATTTTCAAATTAAAACCTCGCCACTGGTTACTCAATTACAACAGGTTCATGGAAGGAGCCAATGACGATGTTCGATTACCATTCAGTGTAATGGACCAATCTATGGGTGACGTCCTGTCGGTTTTATGGGAACCAGAAATGATGGGCGAGACCGGAAACATCATCAAGATCCTGACGTCTGAAGTGCTAACACAAGTGGGGCAGCAAGTTCTTCAAGCTACCATATTGACCGCTTTAATGAGTGCCTTACAATGGCCTCTAATGTTAACAAAACTGGGTTATTTAATTGATAACCCATGGTCAAACGCCCTGGATCGGGCCCGTGCTGCCGGTGCCCTCCTTGCTGATATTTTGATCAAGCGTCATATTGGGGTACGACCAGTCAGCTTAATTGGATTTTCTTTGGGAGCTAGGGCCATATTTTACGCGTTAGTAGAGTTGGCACGCAAGAAGGCATATGGTATTGTCCAAGAAGTCTATTTAATTGGCGCTACCGTCACCGCACCGACAAGGACGTGGCGGGAAATCCGCGGTGTCGTTGCTGGTCGTTTTGTCAATGCATATTGTAAAAAAGACTGGATTCTTGGCTACCTTTATCGAGCCACAACTGGCGGCTTACAAACTGTAGCTGGTTTAAGCCCAGTCGAATCTGTTCCCGATTTAGAGAACGTCGACTTGACGGAAATCGTTGTGGGACATATGAGTTATCGCGCGCAAATGCCGTCGATTTTGGCAGTGCTGGGCTTTAAAGTTACTGCCGATCATTTTGATGAGCCCGAGGCGATGGAAGAAGATGATGAACCGCAAGAGTCATCTACCCAGCTCAAGACGGTCAAAGAAGCAGAAGAGAAAAAGCGAATGATTTTGAATTTCACCAACAAGCTAAAGGTTAATAGACGCCAATCCTTAAACCTTTCCAAGTCCGCTTCAGCTTCAGAAGCGACGAAAGACGAAAGTGATGACCCTCCACGCTTAGAGCATCCACTTGGTCGGTCGGCGTCATGTTCATCTCGACCACCGATGGTTGGATTACCTCAGGATGGCGCGCCTGCACCTCTATCGGCTGACGCTATGAAGACTCACTCGAGGGAACAGTTAAAGCCAGAAACTTTTGACGTTAGTGCTATCCGAAAAGAAATTGCCAAAGTTGCAAATGAAACAGATATGATGGTTGCAAGAGAAAGCCATGACACCCGTTTGATTTCAGCATCAGCTTCATGGACCAAACAGGCCAATAGTTCATCCAGTTGGCAATATACTAGCGATCCATGGAAGACATGATTTAATAGCATGACTGGAATATATCAGGGATGCATTTTAACAAAAACTTACTGGCGCATGCTTGTAGCAGATTGATAAAAAGTAGGAAATCGCGGGCTACATATCTATCATATCGCTATTTAAAACTGCATGACAATTTGGGTTTTATTTCCTTCATCAATTTTTATCATGCTTAGGTTTTAATTTTAATTATTAAGTTATGTCAAACACTTCAATTCAGAATACCATTGTTTACTAGGCCATCTACAAGTTGATTGTTTGAAAAGTCCCAAAATCTTTATGTTTTGACGAATTTTATTTGTTAACGTTATTTTTTATCATTTTGACTCGCTTTGACATGAAGTTGTATCTTTCAAATGCATCGTAAACCATTATCATTCCCAACTTGTTTTATCGTAGTCCCCATCTTGTAAGCTTCATTTTTAAGTTCATGGAAGCAGAAGTAGGGTGCCCACCTTGCCTGAGGGAAGCGCCAAACCTTTTTAGCCGGTTTGCTGTTTATCGAGGGAATTCCACTTGAAATAGGCTGTAATTTCAATCAAGGGTGGATATGCAGTCCAAAAGCAGTTTCGGGTCTGACTCAAAGAGAGTCAAACCCAATAAGGCCGCAGCCCAATGTGCACATAATTTGGATGTAATTACTAAGTCAGAAACTGAATACGGTGTATTCAGTTTCAGCCCATATCTGTTAGTTCAAAACAATGGACTGATTTACAATCACTAATTCATTGTCTTGAGATTGAAGAACATCATAAGACACCTTGATTGGAGGCTGCTTCAGATGTTTGAGTAGATCAAAATTATCCAGTTCACTGAGATTGTCAGAGGATGGTGGGCATCTTCATTTTTGTTCTGGGGCAATCGTGCACACTCACCTCTTTGGCACGACTTGAGGGTACTCCCAATTGCTTAAATATCCCTTTGCGGTATTTTGGATTCAGAAGGGTGGCAATCAGTGAGTTGTTGGTAGCCATTTTGTAATCAAAGTACTTTTTTAATTTTGAATAAGCTGCCTTGCATGCACACCTCCATGTATGAGGACTTACACCAGTGTAATGCTTGAGTCGATTCATGATGACTTGATAATAAGGCATGACAACGTGTTTGGTGGGAGCTTTGGATTGGAATACATTACAGGATTGTTCAAACATAAGAAGTATGGGCTCCATGTATTCCATGGCACTCCATGTCTCCTTGCTCAAATGGAATTTATTGGTTTGAGGTGTGTTTGTATAGATTTGGATTGAGAATTTTAATTTGTGCATGTGTTGGAGTTGTTTGAGGAAAAAGTTTCACCATGTCATTGGGATACTGATTGGTAAGATTTTCAGATCACAGGTTTTATTGCAAGCTTCAATGAAAAGATCTTGCTGTTTGCTAGACCCACAGATGTGAGTACAGAGATCTTGCAATAGTCTTACAATGGTCTTGTTGCATATATGTATGGACAGATAATATAAGTAACTCATTTGAACCTGAAAGATGCGCAAATTGACCATGCCCACCAGGAGGACTAATCACAGGGCCCAATTCATTGGCTTCACATTCTCCTTTATCATCACTATCTTCACCTCTAATTATTGCCAAATCACCAGACTTATCTTGTGTCTCTAGGGTTGCTTGACTAAGGGCTTGAGTGCAAAGTTTCTTTTGGGCTGGACCCAATGAACTTTTGATTGATTTGATGCTTGCTGCAGAGTAGAGCTGAATGTTAGAAAGTGGAGAGAGTGATGAATAAATTTCTTTGGTTGAAGTGCACACCTTGCACAGATGGTGTCACCTCATTGTCACTGTCTTCAAGGGTCACTTTATCAGTGGAAAGGTAGTTGTCAAAGAAATTGTAGTCTTTGTCTGTAAGCTGGCCCATGTACAGGAGAAAATCCTTGGCCACCAAGTTGTGAACATGACAAGTGCATCAATGAAAGCATTGCTCACAGTCCCAACTTATATTTATGCCATTGAACTTGTTTTGTACATGTGTCATCATTTAATTATTGTTGCCTGCATCGTCTCTGGTGATTCTGAACAATTGCTTGATCATTCCACACTCAGACAACACTTCCCACAAGGTCCATGCCAGAGCCTCCCCTGAATGAGGACCATGAATAGTCTGTGATGTGATGTTATTGTAAGTAAGTGTAAGGTATTTGAAACTTTCATAAGAATCCATACCTCAAATGCCACCAGGAATTTCCAAAAGACATAATTGTTTGGATTGATTCACTGTAAAACAATTGCTAAATACAATTCACTCTGGTCTTTGGTCATCCAATAATTGATGGCCCCACAAAGGGGTGTGTCAGATGGTAAATTGGCCACTTCCTTGATAAACTTGTGCTTGTGTTCAAAATACAACTGAGATGCTGTGGTGGCCATTAATTGCCTTTTTGGCCAATCATTGTAACACTTGATGTAGATGTGGGGTTTCAAAGATCAAAAAGGACACCTGAATGGCCATGAGAGCTTCTACAAGTTGTTTGAGGATGGAATCTAAAAGAAGAGGAACACAACCTACCAGATGACATCATAAGTGACATAACCACTCAAGGACTGTTGATCATTGCAGATCCTTGTTGACCATGTACCTAGACTATTTAAACCCAACTATTTTGTACCTTAGCTATTCCTTACCATTGTGTTCTTTTATTTCTTCTCTCTTTCGTTCCCTTCTAGGTTTGTTGTACCTGCTCTCTCCTCACCTTACTATGTGGCTAAGACCTACTTGTCTTGCCCTCTCAAGTACAATTTCTTACAGATTATGAGACCAGTGTTCTAACCAGCTAAACCTATCAAAAACTAAACACTACAAAATGGGGGAATTCACGCTTGAACTCAATGACAGTGATAAACTAAATGATTCAAACTATCTAGACTGGGTATCTTGAATGGAAAGCATCCTTACCCTAAAAAACTACTACGGACTAATCACCAACTCAGAAACACCTGAAGAAACATCCGGGAATGATAAACTCAAACCCCGCAGAAGACAAAGGGCAGAAGCCTTACTAAAAATAAACTGCATACTACAACTAGGCAACAAATTCTACTCCAACTCCAAGAAAGATCCAACGAAATTCTGGAGACTGGTGCAAGAGTTCTTTCAGCCAAAAACAATCCAGAACCAAATGACCTACCTGGACAAAATTTTCTCAACACAGTTAAATGATGAACACATTTGGGAAAACATGTTGGCAATCTTAGAAAACACACTCCATCTTTGAACCCTGTTTTCCAGACTTACAATCTCACCCAAAGACCTAATAGACTTGGTATTTGCAATGTGGGTAATTATCAACCTCCCTGAATGATTCAAAACCACCATGGAAGTCTGGCTGGGAAAATGTGAGGTCAAAAACAAATCTCCATCCCTTGATGACACTTGGGAAGTAATGAGGAAATTTCTCCAACACAATGAAAATGGAACCAATCACACCAACCAAGCTCTGGCCACCTCAAAGAACCAAAAACAACATAATTACAACTTTCAAAATCAAAACAAAAGAAAACAGGATGGAGACTACCCCAAATGCGCCCCAGGATGGCATAATCCCCTAACTAAACATGATGAAAGTGAATTCAACTTCCTCAAATTAGACAAAAACAAAAACTTCAAACCCATAAAATCTTTAGTTGTATTGACCACAAGAACCTCCACCAACCAAATAATCCTTGCGTCAGGAGCAACCACATCTATGTTTAATAACCCAAGCCTATTTACTAGCTTTACACCTAGGACCCAAACCATCAAATTAGCAGATGGGTAAACAATCCATGAAGCCGGAATTGGTACAATGAAATTAGAATTACACCACTGCTTCCTTGAACTTAAAAACTATCCATTAGTAAAATACCTGGCCTACAACCTAATCAGTCTTGGAGCTATCATGAAACCTAACTTTAAAATTATTACCAAAGCAAACAAAACGTTCAACTTACTCGACCAAAACAATGAACTTATCCTAAATGGAACATACAAAACGGGAAATTTTGAGCTTACCATAAATCAAAAAACAGCCCTGGCTATCAAAACTACTCACCAGATAAGCAAGAAACTCCACCAATTGGCCGGCCATCCTTCTCTAGGTTACTTGAAGAAGATGTTCCCCAACCACAACTTTGATGACCTAATATGCACCACCTGCTCTCTAGCAAAGATAACCAAAACTCCGTTCAAAGGCCATTTTCCTATCCCAGAGCAAAGACTCCAGTTTCTCCATGGTGATCTTTTTCGACTGATTGAAACCCCATAAAACTCAGGGTACAAGTACTGTCTCAGAGTCATGGATGGCTATAGCAGATATGTGTGGGTTGTATTCCTGAGAGCCAAGTCAAATGTGGAATTCCACCTCCAAAAGGTCTTCAATCACATTGAATGTCAAAGTAATTCAAGAATCTACAACTATGTATCAGAAAACAGTACTGAATTTAAAAACCAAAAACTAAAACAGTTTTATGAAACCAAAGGCATAACCCACCTTACGACTGCTCCCTACACCCCCCAGCAGAATCCTTTTGCCAAAAGGGGTAACCAAATTACAATAACAAAGGGAAGATGTCTATTAGTCTACTCAGGAATAAACCAATCCTTTTGTGCAGAAGATGTTCAGACAGCTGCCTATTTAGAAAACCTCACCCCTAAAAAGGTCCTCAACTATTCCACTCCATACAACAAATGGTTTGGTAGACCCCCATCATATAAAAATTTACAACCATTTGGCTGCAAATGTATTTTCTTAAATAACATCCTACAAGGAAATTTACTGAACGTGGCTCAGATGGAATATTTCTAGGGTACGAGGAAGGGCATCGAGCATACTGAATCTTGGAAGGGCGGACAGGTAATGTCAAAATCAGCCACCATGTCCAATTCTTCTCTGATGTCTTTCCACACAGACTGGATCTCAAAATAAACAATAATAACCCTCCTATTGCAGAGTTAGAATCTGATAATCCTGTCATTACCACCCCTAAAATAAACCCACTAGAAACAGAAGTGGAAGACCCAGAACCAAGCAAAGAGCAAATCCCAAAAATTCAAGAGGTCTTAACAATAAATGAAAATAAGAAAACCAACACAAAAACACATTACAAGTGAATACCTGAAAATTGTCCACCCCCAAAGGAGATCCATGGGGAAGTTGAGGATCCCCAAAATATAACTAACTCAAATCAAAGGCACAAACACATGGCTAACTATGCAGTACACTCAATCCACGACAATCCAAAAACATATCAGAAAGCTATGAAATTCCAATTCAGTGACGAATGGTCAAAAGCCATCCAGACCAAACTGGAAAACATGGAAAAGCACTGTGTGTGGTCACCAATAACAACAATGACAATTGAAGGAGAGAAACCACTCTCCACCACCTGGGTATTTAAGCAGAAAAATGATGAAAATGGACACCTAACCAAGTTCAAAGGCCGCCTATGTGTACAAGGGTTCCACTTGAGGGAAAGCCTCGATTATGGTGATTTCTTGTCACCAACAGGAAGACTGACTTCCCTCCGATTACTACTTACAATGTGTCACATCAAGAGATTCCCTGTTGAGCAGATGGACGTGAAGTGCGCCTTCCTCAACAGAAAACCTGACAAAGACTTGTACATCAAAAGACCAAACAGTTATGACAAATTCCAACCAATCAAATACTTCAAATTAAAATGATCTCTTTATGGGCTCAAACAAAGCCCCCAATTCTGGCACATAGAACTGCAAAATGTGCTCCTCAAAATAGGGCTATCTCCTTGCCAGACTGACCCATGCCTATTCTATTTGCCAGACACTGATAAAGAAATGCTCCTTTATGTTCATGTTGATGACCTCATCTTTGGAGGATCTTGGAATGAAACATTTAAAATGAAGATAAAATCCTATTTTGACATGGATAAATTGGGTAAGGTAAAATATGCCCTAGGAATTCAAATCTCCCAAAAAGACGACTACATTAGCCTAATTCAAGACAAATTCATAAAAGATATTTCACAAGAATTTCAACTAATCAACTGTCCCCTTCTGGGCAATATCAAATACTTCAGAACAATCCCAAGTAAAGAAATCAATCCACCATTCAACTATCAAAGGGCAATAGGTCTGTTACAGTATCTTGTACAATGTACAAGACCAGACCTAGAATTTGCCACTTCCTTCCTATCTCAATACCTGGAAAATCCAAAAGACCTCCACTACAATGCAGTAAAACATGTATTGACATATCTCAACAGCACCAAACATTATGAACTCCGCCTATCCCACAATATACTCTGACAAACTGACAACTCAATACTAGCCTTTACCAACAGTGACTGGGGAGGAAGTGAAGGATACAAATCTTTTTCTGCATCGATTATCTACTACTACAGCATAATAGGATGGAGAAGCCACAAACAAAAATTGGTTGCCCTGTCATCTGCCAAAGCTGAATACAATGCAATGTCTGAAGGAACCCAAGACTTACAATGGATATTGAATCTGATTTTTGGAGTAACAGAAGAAAGAAAACAACAAATACTTTTTACCAACAACCAAAGTGCTATATCAATAGCTTAAAATCACATTTATCACCATGGAACAAGACACATGAATTTTAGAATACATTTCATCAGAAACTTAATTGAAGAAGAAAAACTCAAGATAGAATATCTAGACACCAACAAAATGATAGCTGACTCACTTACCAGAAATAATTCCTATTCAAAAAGCATTAACCATCTTAAAATAATATTCGGTAATCAAGACTTATCAAGTAAGGGGGTTTAAAAGAAGAAATATAGGAACACAACCTACCAGATGACATCATAAGTGACATAACCACTCAAGGACTGTCTATCATTGCAGATCCTTGTTGACCATGTACCTAGACTGTTTAAACCCAACTATTTTGTACATTAGATATTCCTTACCATTGTGTTATTTTATTTCTTCTCTCTTTCATTCCCTTCTAGGTTTGTCGTGCCTGCTCTCTCCTCACCCTACTACGTGGCTAAGAACTACTTTTCTTGCCCTCTAAAGTACAACTTCTTACAGAGTCTTGTTCTTTGGTGGAAATCTTGGCTCCACAGACCCAGGGGCTTTGGAAGCCCATGCATTGAATAATCCACAACACTGCCCTTGGTGTTTGTTTAGGTTTGAAGTGTTGCAACCAATTATTGAAAGCTTCACACTGCAAGGGAATTATATTGATATGCATGGAGCAGGTATAATAAGACAAGAAAGAAGGGCTGACCTGCAATTTTGGAATTTGTACATGAAGCAGGAGTTACCCTTGAACTCCACCCATTTTCCATTGGCATTAAGTTTCTAAAGATGATACCAAATTCAGCACTCATGTGGGATTGATTGGATATGGGAAAAATTAAAGGCACCTCAACATCATTGTATAAATCTCCTTTTGACTGTTGTCTTGCTTCATTTTGGTGGGGTAACATCATCAACCCCTAGTCCACTATCCTCAGCAATTATATATTCATTGTCCCTCCCCTCATATTCTTCAAAATAATGTTTGTCAGAATCCATGGGGTGATAGATTCCACTATTGCTTCCAAAGTGAGTTGGAGTCTCTAGATGATGGAAAGAGAGTCTCTGAATTGGGGGCTGATGTATCAGTGTCTGTAAGAACATTGCTAACAAAAAGAAGTGGATTGAGATGCTGTTGATTGGCCATTGGGGGATCTTTTATGTTGTAAAGGAATCGGGACTGAAGCCAGAAAGGAAGGTTTGTTAGTGCGAATAGACCTACTTTTAAGCAGATTATGATAAGTATTTGGTTAAGTGGGACTCACAATAGCAGTGAGATCCTGATGTGACATACAAGTATTTCTACATAAAAAGGAGAGACAAGTAGGATCTGGCAATGCATGAGGGTTAGTTTTAGGTTGAACATTGGAGATGGGCATCTTGACGTTTATGCAGTTTCATGTTGACAAAGGTGGAATCTGGACTGGTTAAGTAATTAACTGTGTTATGATTGGTCAGTTCCGGGCTGGCAAGGTGCGTGAGGTGGTTTTTGGGACTGATTAGTTCGGTAAGGATATTCAGAGATATGCAGTCCATTCAAACTGCCTGGAATAACCAAGATGACAGCATTGGTTTCAATACCCTCATTTTAGCAACTAGTTCATAGCATTCAAGACAATACCTTCATAAAAACTTTTTTTTATATTATTAATAGAAGTAAGAAACTTAAGGTTCTTCATTTCATCTGCTGAACTCACTAAGGAAATCAATTACTTGACTCAAAACAAAGCTATATTGTGTGACTTGATGAAAATTTTGATCATTGAAATACTTTTTTTATTTTTTTTTCTGATGTGGTCCTTTTTATTAACTGAAAGGTTTTGAGTTTCAAGGAAATTTAAAAATGAAAATCTTTTTGAATTTTTTTCTCTTAATTTTTTTTGTTATTTTTTTTTGACTTGTAATCATTTTTTTGAGCTTTTTTTAACTTTTTTTTGACTCTTTTCTTAACAAAAATTATATTCAAAACTTGAAGTGTAATATTTTAAGAAATAAATAAATAATCTTTTATTTGTTCTACTTTTTTTCAAAAAAAAACATTTGTACCATAATTCTTGTTTTCAAATGAACAATTAATATCATAATAATTATATATCTTTCATAACCAACAAAGTGTGTTTTATGGGTGGGATGGTATATCCATGTAAAACCTTTTTGCATATATTATCTTATCAGTATTGTGAATAGATATATATTGAAATTGGTAAAAAAAAAATTAAGCAGGTGTAATTTACCCGCTGATAAATAGATTTATAAATAATAAATCATTTTTGATTTGGGATAAATGAAGCTATGATGTCAATTACTTTTAATAAAAATTAATCAAAAAATTATCAAAAACTTTTAATTTACTAGAAAGAATTTATGACAAATGATTTCAACTATAAAGGTTACATATTTCTTTGTAAGAAAAATATTAGAAATTAATTTTGGGTATGATAAATAAACACCACCCTTTTTCTAAATTGAAACTAACTTTGGCGTTGATTCCCTGACATTCATTCAGAATTATTATTTTTACTGAATGGAGAGTCGTGCACCATGTGGGAGGAGGAGGGATGGTTTCCCCCTTTTTCAGACCAAATTGCTTTTAAAATATTTTTTGAAAGAAAAAGATCAATTGGAAACAATCAATAAATAAAGGAACTTAATGAAAAAAAGAAGCTTTTTTTTCAAAAAACAAATAATAATCAATGAAACAAATAAAAACAGAAATACAAAACACATGTAGAAAAAAAAGGAAGTCAAGAAAAAGAAAAAGTAAACAGAATTGGAAATGGAAAGTAAAAAAAAAGGTTAAAGAACAAATGCAAATAACCATTTCTAACCAAAAAAACTAAAACAATAATGAGGCAATTGTGAGTCAAAAATGTGCGTCCACAAAACAGGAAGCTAAAAACAAATTACTACCCAGAAAGAAAATAAATAAACAACAATGTTAAAGTGAAAATGCCATTTGAAAAAACCTAACAAAAAATTCAAAAATAAAGCCCCAAATAAAAAAAACCATTTTGAAAGAACCCCAAAGGAAAAAATTGAACTGGCCAATTACCCCCCCTCTCAAAAAAGAGATAGTTGAGGGAAGATGCACAAACAGACAAAAGAAGAAAAAATGGCAGTCAAAACCACCCCTAAAAGAAAAAAAAGTAAAAAGAGGTGGAAATAGCCCAAAATTAATTTAAAAAAGAACCTAAAGCAAAAAAGAAAGAGTAAAATGAGGTTCAAAAAAGGCCAACTTATGTTGAAAAATAAGGAGACAAAACTGGGCTAAAAATTATGATTTTTTCATAAAGCCAAGAAATTGTTTTAGAATTATTTTTTTCAATGTTTTATTCTTCTCTTTCAACTTCCAATATTCTCATTAATTAAACCTAGAAAGTCCACAAAAAAAGGCCAATTAACAACAGGTGAGCTCTTTGAACAACATTGAAGCAATTCTTCCACGGCTAAATGATATAAAGATTCTCAAAGGGACAATTATTACATTAATGAAATCAAAATCAGGCTTGATATATTGGGTCCACTTAGTCATAGTAATCGAGTTCAAAGATATTGAACCGCGAAAAAAGTTGAGTTAGAATTTTTTTTTATGATAAGAAAGATTCCCAAAAAGAACTTTGAGCCCTAAAAACTATAAATCCTGAATATAATTATACGACATACCCAAATTGTTTGGCTAATTTATCCTAGAGTGAATTTAATGAAAAGGAATCATCCCAAATTTCCTTTTCATCTTCTAACCACCTGATACCACATAAAATACAAGAAAAGCTTTTAAGTCAAGGAGAAGAAAAACAGCCAGCTCTCATAAAATTTATATAAAGGGAAAAAGAAAATAATTCGATCCCTTTGAAGGAATTTTTCACTAATTTCAGAGAGAAAAGCTTCTGTTTGAAACAAAAAAGGTGATATGGGCAATATTAATTCATTATTTCTCTGCATTCTAAAATATTTGATGCTTTTGGATATATTTTGATGTGTAATTCTCATTTATTGTGGTCAAAATTAAAAAATGATTAATAAAAGCTTCCACCCATTTATGTTATATAATTCATATAAATATAAAAAAAATTCCTGCGGGATTTTTTCTCATGAATAATGAAATATAAATCTCTTATTATTTTCTTCTTCAAATTTTACAGAATTTATACTTGATAATGTAACCCCCTAAGCTCTTCTCTAGCTTTTTTTTATAAAAAATGGATTTAAAATCGATGAAAAACCCCAAATAAACAATCCTGTTATGAAAATCTTACATCAAAAAATATACTTTTCCCATTTTACCAAGATTTTGGGGAATTCCAAGGAGAAAAAATAATTTATGATAAATTGGAAAAAATTGGTTTATTTTTTTTGAATTAATTTTTCTTCAGTGATAATTTTCTACATAGACTTCTCATTGGAGCCACCAGGATGTATTCTCCTCCTAAAACAAAGACTTTCAAAATAACTGGAAAAAATTAAAAAAACGGTTATTCAAAAGCCAATCTTAATTAACTCAGAGATACTAAAGCTTAATCTATAGAGTTTTTCTTCTTCCATTGGATCTCTTTTGAGACAACTTTAAATATCTTAGAGCTGAGAAGGTTCATATGGTTAAGCTGTAGACTTCAAATTCAACAAGGAAAATTATAGACATTATTAACAATATGGAAATGGAAATTGCGAAATTATATATTGATTTTGCTTGAAGAACTATATAGGAAGATTTAAGATAATTATTGATTCTCACCTTTTTTAGTTTTACTGAAATGATTTCCAAATAATTTATGATTAAGTTCCAAGCTTAATCAAAAGAAAAAAATCAAAATAATGAGAAGAAATTGAATGGCTTTCAAATAAATATATAAAGTGCATAGAATAAAGCATTATGTCCTCACCAAGAAAGTTTCAAGAAAGGAAGATTTACATATTAAATGGCATTGAAGAATTCTTGTGGGGAATTTCAAAGCCCATTCTCCCAGTCTCTACTGCTGTAGAGGTTTTGAAACAGGTTGATTGGAATAATTTAGACTTCAAATTAAAGAAGAGAGGAATCATTTGATAAAGTATCGTTCCAAATAAACAACCAAATTTCTTCAATTAGTATCTATAAGTTTACATAGGAAATATAAAATAATGAAAAATATCTCAGAATAAGGATTAAGATCTGATATGATCAATACTCTCAAAAAAGGATATTGCAGGAATACAAAATGTAGTTGAAAATACTAATGAATAGGAAACTTAATTTTTTAAGGTATTTAATTAAAAAACCAAAAAGAAATCAATTGAACAAAAAATAATAAGTTTAGAGAGCACAATTTGCGTTTTTCATAATAAATGATCCATTTCAACATGAGAAAATAGATATAAGTATAAATACTTAAATACATCTTTTCCAAAACATATCAGAAAAATAAAATCCCAAAAAAACTTTTTTTTGTGAATTTGATTATAATAATCACTCAATTGCTTATATTTAGGGGAGTTAAATTTCCATTCCTCCACCTCAAATTTATTCCTATGCCTATGCCTACAGATAAAAATGTGGATTGAGATACTTCTTCACCCCTTTCATGGATGTAGTTTGCTAAATCCACATCAAATTTCTATTACTCCCAAAGAAATATAATTTCACAGCTGCTCACTTTAAATTTTGATTTTTATATAAGTCTTTAAGCAATGTTTTGATAGCTCATCATATGTAAAAGTACTTTCTAGAGTTTCTCTTGCATGAATAAAATAAACACCATAAGGGAAGGAAAATAAACTCCAGTCAGAGCTTTGAGTGAGAAAAAATTACACACCTTGCCAAAGTATGCTTTCTTTATTGTACCTGTAATTTATATCTTTAAAAAAGTGGTTCTGATTTTCTCATTAAATAAAACTTCTTATAAATTAGCATGCTCTTTTCATGTTTATCTCCAATGTATCAGGTGATAACAAATGGTATGAAATTGAATTTTTCCTTTGTCCAATACAATAAAGACAATCAATAGCTTGGTATTAAGAAGCTGGATGCCATTGAGGCTCCTAGACATATATTAGCTATAGAAATTATATTCAAATATCCCCTCATGGTCACATAATCATAACTCATGCCATTATAAATACAATGTTGGAACAGGTTATATTCAGGCCAAACCCTGAAGCCACTATTGAAGCCACAAGCACTTCTATGTTACTGTTTCCCTTGAATTTCTGCAGTTCTGCCACTTGTGTAGCTTGGCCTATTGTTCTGTCAACATGAGTAAAAATAATTTTATTGTTTTCTGATACAATTCCAATTATACAAGTTTATCAAGAATAATTTCAATAAAAATCTTCATAGTTATAAAAGGAGAGGTAAAAAAAAGAAGTTTAATAGACAAAATAAGGGAAATAACCAAACTTAAAAATCAAGAAATGTTGTAAACTGTGAAAAAATCACTTATTTTGGGGTTGAATTTTTGATGTTGCAGTGTGGTAAAAGAATTTTGAGGTGCCTCTGAATTTTAGTACTTTTTAGAAATGTTTTGAAATCAAAATGTGTTGTTATGTTACTATTTAAAAAGCTCTCTTCTATTGGTGTACCATATGGGGAGATCATACCTGAAATGTCCTATATACTTCCACTAGGCAAGTGACAATTGCAAGAAAGGCACAGCTTGTTTATATACCTGAAGAAAATTTCTGAGCCTTTATGAGATGATGATAAAAACTATTTTTACATCTCATTATATCTATCCAATTTCCAATATGAGAGACGTTCATGGATATAATCATTATTAATTTCAGGCAGATCATTTAAAATGTTGTCCTTTTTTCTTTGTAGAGAAAGATTCCTCAGGAATAGCTGAAGGGGATATCATTTACTTTCTTTGTGCTCTTCCAATATGGCTGGTGCCCAAATATCTTGTGTTTCATTTTGAGGTGATTTAATGAAGGTGATTAAGCTCAGTAAGTCATTTATAATATTTTGAATAGGGGCTCATGTCAGGAAAACTTGTCTGGATGTTTGTATTTCCCTAATTTCTTTGAAGAATGTTTACTCCTTAGCTCTTATATGACTAGTTATGTCAATTTAATTTATATATCTTTCATCAGAAATCCACAAGCCATAAATATTGAGTCTGAAACCTCACAGGGCCTCATCTAAAACAAATCAGTACTATTCACTATGGTAAATCCAAGAGTTTTCTATATCATGAGGCTGACCAAACTCATGGGCTAACAAATAATAGCTGGATATATAAATATCAGCTTATGACCATTTTATAAGTCCAATTTCCTTTTTTTTCTTCCCATGATAGGTGACAAGCTTGAGTCTGGATCTGTCTGTGTGTGATTTGATTTGATACTCCCAATTATTTATCAAACAAGGTAAGCATATTATGAGTGTAGATTTTTTTGTTTTTTATTGAGGAATTGGACAGAGGGTGGAATATTCCTTTTGGAATCTTCAAAAGTAATGACCATGAGCTATATGCACTGAATTAATTTTCCTAATCCCATGTAATATGCAAGCAGACAGCCCAAGGGAGTATGGTGGAAGGACTCTTGGAGGTTTCCTACTTTATTTTTTGTTATGCTATTTATCAAATTGATTCTTTTAGTTGAGGATGATTGTTTACTTAACCACAGAGAAGTTGTGGATCTTCCATTTGGGGGTTCTCTATCCAGGAGGAATGCTAATCATTTCCTTTGATGAGGCTTGAGTGATGTGTTTAAAAATGGTATAAGGGATTGAATGTGCAGAAGGTCATTTCCACTTGGAATCATTAGGAGCTGTGAGGGAAACTCAGGTGAAAATAATATGTTTTGAGAAGAGATAACTAGCTTGGGGTCCATGTGTGAGATAAGTGAACACCCCCAATATTCAGAGCTGTTGCATCTGGCTGGTTGGGGTGAATTGATAATTAATCCTACCTAATGAGGTCAAATATGTTAATGCTTGATTAGAAAAATGAAGAAAAATACTATTGGAATAGTTATGTTTATCTTGTTGTAAAAGTTAAACTCAAGAAAGCTTTCAATGAAGACCTTCTGATTGAGGTTTCTCTTTATATTAGTGTTCCACATTCCAGAAGACCCACAGGAGATAAATAGATCTGGATCACCCAAGAATGGTACCAGTGAAGATGTGACATACAGAGAAAGGCCACCCCAAGCCTCTCTTTGGTGTTATGTATACAAGAGTAAATTTTGATTGCTATGACATTGTGACAGGACCTCTTGGGGAAAACAAGAGTGGTCTGGAGCTTAGGAATAAAGAACTCACTTGGAGGGATCCAAAAGGAGAAATAAATTAAATAATAATATATTTCTTTAAAGGAAAACAAGAGAAAGTACAAGATATGCCAAAAGATAAGAATGGAGCCAAGGCCAAGGAAAAGAAAGAAAGCCAAAAGACAAAGAGGCAACCAAATGAATCCTCAATTCACGGTTTCAACCTTCCAGAAAACAAGAATGGCATCAGTGAAGGATATGACCACCAATATACAGTGAAAGGCAAAAAGAAAAGGTGCAAACAAATGACTTGAGAATATAAGTATCCACTTTCAAGAATGAAAAAAAATACATCATGTTTATTAATTAACTGGGGAAAAAGACCCCAGGGAAGAAAAGGTGGCCAGTATATGTGAAAAGTTGAAGACTGATCCTGGAGGGTTGATCACCTATCTGTATTGACTGTTTTGGGTAAATAAAGCTCTGGCCATCTGGAGAAATGAACTGTGTGACTTGAGTTCTCACAGTGTAATATGAAACAGACAAAAAGGGCAAATTCCATACAGGTTACCTGAATACAGCCATTATGAACCAATTGAGCTGTCCAAGGAGTGCTGGGGTGCTTGATTACTTGAGAACTGATCTTGATAATTAAGAACTTCTTGAAACTGTCTTCAAAAAACTCAGGACCAGTATTCCCTTTGTAAAATACTGTTGGAATAAAAAGCCAACACATCAAGGGCCAGGTGATTGGTATCCTCAAATGGTCTTGTAGATTCCACCCTGAATTACCAACTTGAGTGAGATGAGTCTTCCTTTTGAAATGGAATGATGGGCTGGTAAAATGAATTGAAATGGAGGAATGGGGTCTGGAAAGGGTCACCATTTGATTGCTGAGTAAAAATAGTGCACAATGGTATACAATACCATATTTTCCCCACTTCTGGTTCCTTCAAAATGGGATCCATTACTGAGGGGAAACCCTGTTGGAAGTGTGCTGATGGCCTTTGGTGGTTGCAAGAGGCCATGAGAGGACTACTGGGGCCACTGGCCATGTTTGGCCAATTTCAGATTTTTGGGGTCCTTGGGCAAAAATTGGGCTCAGGCGAGCCCACCTGGAATTGAGGTTGATGGGTTGCTTCCCTTGGCCCCTTTTGGAGTCATTGGATTTAGGCAAAAAGGGGCCTAAATGTTCCCATGGCCCACAGGCCATGGTATGTGGCTTATGGACTCTAGGGGGCCTAAAACCCCCTAATCAAAGGGGGTGGGCCAGGGGCCAAAGACCCCTGGAACATAAAATGACCCCCAGGCCCAAATTTAAAGGGATTGGCCTGGGTTTTGGCGAGGTAAGGAATTGGCCAAAAGGGTCAAAGGAGAAGGATATGTCCTGAAGGCCATAAAAGGCTGGTGTGGCCCAAAAGCCATTTAAACCCCACTGAAGGCCAATTGGCCATAAATTGGGTCAGGCTGAAGATGCCGTAAACACCAATTGGGGGGTTCTTCCTCTGCTTGTCACAGTACCCCCTGCCTTTAATGGTGAGCTCCTGAGCACAAAGAAAAGGTAAAAGCCTGGTGAGGCTTTCCACATGGATTGGATGTAGGAGTTTCAAAGGAATTGAAATTTGAAGCATTAAATGATAACTGATAAGAGGTTGGAATATGAACTGAGGGGATTTGGTTTTCCTTTGACAATTGCCTTTTTATTTCAAGGATTAATCTTACTGAAAGGCTTGGAATTAAGAGTATGAAGAAAGAAAAATTTTGAAGGGATTGAGAGAAATGAAAAGAAAGAAAATATAAATAAAATAAAAGAAAATTTTAGGATGCTCCAATCTTGATCACTGAAGTTGACCAATGACCTGGAAATGAAGATTGATGCCAGGATCTCACAGAGTGGCCAAGGTGATGCTTTGACAGATTTTAGACCCCTCAGGGAAGTGCACACCAGGAGAGGAACTTACTTCTGGAAGTTACAAATCCTGCCAGTGACATAAAATCAAAACAAGCTTTATGAAGGAGTGTATTGGAGTTAAGAAGGATTGGAAATTGAATTATCCATGTTCACAAGTCAGAGATCACCATAAAGATTGGAATTGATGTTGAAAGCTTGGCCAGAGATATGTGTTAAAAAATTAACAAGTGCTCACAGAGTGACCATGGTTATGCTTACAACAAAAAGGGTAGAATACCTCAAAAGGTGAATAACAGGAGTGGGACTTAATTTTGGTAATTCCGCTCCCATCAAGCACCATAAAAATATCAAGCTCTTGAAGAATCTTGGCCTGGATTGTCAGGATAAAAATGATGAAAAGCCTTGACAAGTTCAGGGAAATTCATGAGGTTTCCAGCTGGTTCCCAAGTGAATCTTTCTTTGTCTTTACTGAAACCTGTCCATTCCACCAGCTACCATAATTTTCCTCTCTTGAACTTGGAATCCAGCATTTGAGAGACTTCTCTTTCTGCTTCTTCTTCAATAATGATTGAAGGAGGAGGCGCTTGATGCTGGTTTGGGATGGTTGATATATTGACTGGTTCAAGGAGGGAAATATGGAAGACAGGATGGATGCTTGGGGGGGGGGTAAGCATGAGTACTGACTCTCTTCAAGATTGGAAAAGGACCCATCCATCTTTCTGAAAGTTTTTTTGGTGGGTCTTGTTGATTTTCTGTTCTTGGAGGAAAGCTATACCACGTCACCAGGATTGAAAACAGGTGGAATTGGTCTAATTTTATCTGCAAACCCCTTAAACCTGTTTACGGCAACTTCAATTTATCTCTTGAAATCTTGCTTTACTGATTGGAATTTTTTTGATAAATTTCGAGCAGGAGTGTCTTGAGTAATGTGAGCTGAGTGAAATTGAGGATCTCTTCTATAAAAAGTGAAAAACTGGGATTGTTTTGTTGAAGAGTGGTCAGAATTATTGCATAAAAATTAAGCCTAAGGAAGCCAGGTGTGCCAATCATCTTTATTATAAATAAAATACATCAAAAGGTACTTCTCTAGTATCTGATTTACCCTCTTTTCCTGTAAATGAGTTTCAGGATGGTAAGAAGCTTACAGATCTCTTGAAATCTTGAGATTCTGAAATAAATTGGTTCAGAAAGAAGACAAAAAAGGGGAGCCTCCATCACTAATAATGCTTGAAGGGAGGCCATGCTTTGAGAAAATATTATTGATGAATAAATGGGCCAAATATAGTTAAGTAATTGAAGAAATATTTGGAATAAATATTTCCATTCTTGACAATCTGTCCACTATGGAAAGAATTAAGTCAAAACAATTAGAAAGTGGCAGTTTGATCAAGTCAATTGAAAGACAAATCCAAGGACCATTTGGAATTGAAAGAGGTTTTAGGAGTCCAACCTTCTTGTGATGAATATTCTTGCTTCTTGAAAACTATTGACAAGATGAAACATAATACTTGTTGAATTGAGTCATGCTGGACCAGTGGAAATACCACTTGACAAGCTTGAAAGTCTTCTCTTGGCCAGGGTGTCTAGCTAGAGGAGAGTCATGGAAATTTTGAAGTAGGCTGAGTTGAATTGTGGGGTCATTTGGGACCACCCCCTGATCTTTGAAGAGAAAAAGTTGGAAAGAAGGGTAAAGAGAATAATCTTCAACAGATTTACCTTTTTCTGAACCTTGCAAGGTACTTCTATACTGAGGATCTTGCCTTAATGCCTTCTGAATTGAGTAAATCAAATTTGAAAAGGTTTCCACCTTTACTGGAAAGAATCTTGAGGGTTGGACTTAATCTTGCTTAATGGGCCATTGAAAATTAATTGGATTATTGCTGATGAAATCCTCCCTATGTGACAAGACATCTGGAAGAGTAGCCAGGAATCCAGGGAAGTAAGTGATTTAAAAAGGAAATTGAGAGAGGAATTCAGCCCAGGAGGCTTGAAGGCAAGTGAGGACCTTGGAGGTCATTAAGTATTGAAGAGAAGAGTGATCAGTGAGAACTTCAAATTCCCTTCAGGAATTGAGAGCCCAGACTATGGCAAGGAGTTCCTTGTCATGAATATCATAGTTGAAATCCACTGGAATAGGCTTGTGGCTATCAAATGCAATGGAATACTCTCCTGAGTCAGAAACCTGACTGAGTACAGCACCCAAGGCATAATATGATGCCTTGGTCTCTACAATTGTGGGTAGAGAAGGATTGAAGTGGGAAATGATTAGAGAGGTGCAAAAGGGCTGTTTGAGTTGGTGAAACTGACTAAGAGCTTCCTCACTGAGGGAGAAAACTGAATCTTTCTTGAGGAATTTGGTGAGTGAACTTATTTTCTTCAAATAATTCTTGATAAAACCGTGGTAGAATTTGGCAAAGCCAAGGAATGATTTAAGACCCTTGAGGTTTCTTGGGGGACAAAAGTTAAGAATTTTCTGGAATTTTGCTTTGTCCATCTTGAGGCCTTCAGAAGAAAACACATAACCAAAATAATCCACATTTGAGACATGGAAAAGGAACTTGGATGCCTTAGAAAAAGGTTATTGGCCTTAATTCTGGAAAGAACAGTGGACACATGAGTGACATGTTCTTCTTCAGACTTGGAAAAACCATAATATTAGATAAAGAAGCAACGACATGAAAGTCTAGAAGATCAGAGAATATATCATTGAAAATATTTTGAAAAGAGTCAGGAGCATTGGTCAGCCTACATGGCAAAACCAAGTACTCATAACTTCCATATTTAGTTCTAAATTATGTCAAATGTTCATCATCCTCCTTGATTCTGAGAGGGTTATATGAACCATGAAAAGAAATCTTGGAGAAGATAGAAGAAACATTAAAGAAAGTGAGAAGATGATTCATAGTGTGTTATTCTATACCTTTTGGACCAGCTTCAAGTAATTCAAAAATTAAAATTTGGGAAAATCAAGATCTCAATAACCAATTCAGGAAATCACCACTCAAAGGAAATTATTAAAAATCACACACACCCAGGAACAACCTCAATAGTAGGGAGGAATGGAAGAATTTAGCACTCAGAATAGAAATAACCAACATATTTCTACAATTGAATAAATAATAAGGAAATCCAATCTTATAGAATTATACAAGAAGACCTACATATAAGCCTTACAGAATTAAAAATAGGCTTAATACATACAGAAACTCAAAATTACATGGGAAAAGTAACATTTTAACATTATATCCACTCCAAATCCATCAGGAAGATTATATTGCTAAGAATTCAATACATCAAAAAAGATACAGTTCATGTTACAAAAGGATCATCTGACAGTATCAAATACAACTCAATACATGAGAATCCACTAAGAACATGAAAATTACACAACAATACAGGAGCCCAAATAAGGCTTATGCAGTCCACACGCATAAGATCTGGACATTACACAGCCACAGGATCATCAAATTGAACTTAATTAAAATTCAACTAGCTGCATGCAATTAAAAAGCAAAACACTAAACATAGAAATTCTCAGCAATTACAGTAATCATATCTCTCAGCTCATAAGCTATCCCCACATTACACAGCATGATCACCTGGAATTAAACAAATCTTACAAACAAATTATGCAAGGGCTCATTCACATGACACCATCTTCATCCTTTACTCACCAGCATTAATTCCTCAAGGCTGTGAAAGCTGACTAAAGCAGTATAAAAGGAGAAGTCACCTGATATTTTTTATCAAAATCCCCACCAAACAAAACATCTCAATCTTAATTTTGGCCAAACAAATGGAGAAAATATCTCAATAATATGACACCATTCTCAAATCTTACTCACCAGAAATAATTTCTCAAGGCTGTGCAAGCTTACTAATGCAGTGTAACAGATAGGTAATCTGAATTTTGTTACAAAATCCACACCAGCAAAATTACCTCAAAGAGCAAGAATGAAGTTTTACATGGAGAGCCCATGGGAGCTCCTAACAACATAAAAGGAGGCCTCTTTCTCTCATTTTCTCCTCTTCTCCCCATGAGTGAATAAATGAATGAATGAATAAATATAATTAGTTATATACCAAGAAGGAGAATAACTATTCATCCCTTACTAGTAGGTTAATCTAGAAATAATAATAATAATTATTAAATTACATTAATAGTAATTTCTATATAGCTTTAGTTAACAGCAGGTCTTCCTATATTATAAATTCATCTATCAGTAAAACACTCATATTCAACAAAATATTTATATAATACTCTTCTCACTAGGAGAAAAGCTATATTACTATTACTATAACCAAGTCAATCAAAACAAAATAAACAATAGTAGTTTCATATGTGTCACTATTAGTATATCATTATTTATTATCACCCTAATTATTATACATTATTACTATCATAAGAAGTAACATATTTATAAACCTTAACCAGTATTTCTTTAAAAAACTATAGTGGTGTTATAGTTCATAATTTCTAAAAAATACTTATTAGTTATCACTAATATTATTATCACAAATATATATAGCATATTATCAAAATTATTTATAAACTACAACTATTTAAAATATTCAACAATATTATTATATATTATCACTATTACTAAATTTTCTCATATTAAACTATTATCCATTAAACAAAAAATACCTTTAACAAAAGAAATTACTTAAAATAACTACTCAGTACTATTATATCTATTATTTATCTACTCAATTATTATTTCATTATCTTGAAATCACCTACAAATTTATTATTTAAAGTGATTATTATTTTATAATTAGTCTGATTATTGGATAGGTCTGATAGAGACTGCTGAAAATTCTTCTCTAGTTGTAAAGCCACAATCTTGAATACTTATTTGTGAGCTCTGTAGGGAGATTGTTTAGTATATTCAGAGGGGCAGCTAAAACACCATTAGCACCCTTGGTAACAGGATTATTTCAGCAATTAAAAGCTGTTTACCTGTGATTTCCCCCTCAAGGACTGCCTTTTCCAATCCCACACTAAAAGGAGTTCCACAATAGGAGGAACAGGATATTTGTTCTTCCTAGTAACAGCATTGAGTTTGTGGTAATCAACACACAAATGGAGGCCACCATATTTATTTTTGACAAAGAGGACAGGTGCTCCTGTTGAAGAGGAGCTTGGCTGGATGAAGCCTTCCTCTACATTCTGTGATATTTAGGCCCTGAGTGTATCTGACTCTTGGTTTGATAAAGAGTAGATCACCCCAACTGTAGGTAGAGACCCCTCTGTTTCAATATGATGATCACAGGTGCAGTGTGGAGGAAGGCTTTCTGCTTTCACCTTGAAGAATACTCCAAATAGTGGTGAAAAGATGAAGCAACAACATCCATAATGATTTCAATTTCTTCTGGCTCTTCCTCTTCATCCCACAACTCCTCCAGGGAGTCATGATAAGATTAGGGAGGAAGGTCCACATTCCCATGGAATGGATGAAGTGAAGATATAGAATTATCTTCTCCAACATCATTTGTCTGGTTGAAGACTTAATCTCTAGAGGGTAGTAGTTACTGATGGGAATTAGGGGAAGGAATATGGACAGAAGTTGGGAATGATAGTGATCTAGAATCACAAAACAGAGCTGCACATTATTTTTCAGAAGAAAGTTAATTACTGAGGGGAATGAAAGAATCACTAGAGTACTTACAATCAGGATCAAAGGTGATCAGGCCTTTCCTACAATCAATGGATGGATTAAAGTGATTAAGAAAGTCAAAGCCCAATATGAGGTATTCCCCCTTGGGAGTATCAATGCCTAAAAACTCCCATTCAAAGCTTGGGAAGGAAGGGAGCTCAACCATATATTTAGTATGGTGAGTCACCCATAAAGAAGGGGAATCAGAGGAATCCAAAATGATAAGAGGAATATTCTCTGGGAGTTCTGACATGGTGAAAAAATACATGTGAGCAAATGTCTTTGTAATAAAAGAGCTGGTAGCACCAGAATCAATGAGAATACTGTAAAACATATCAGAGAGAGAAGAAAAAACAAAAAATTGTAAAGAATTTTTGACAGTAGTATTCAAGATGAACAATTGTGTTCTGGGTGAAAAATAGTGAAGACCATTGAACACAACATGATCTTCACTCAGGCTTTTCCCTGGCTGGGAGATATTCCTGGTGGTTGGGCAAGCTGGTTCTGGGGCCTTTTGAAACAGGCCTCAAGACTAGGCTTCCAACCACAATAGGCACACAAACCCTCCTTGATTCTTCTTTCTTTTTCAGAACCCATCAAATTGTGGTCCCTAATTAAGAGGGAAGAACAGGGCTTGTCCCTTCTCTGAACCTTAAAATTCTTCTTCTTAGGACTTGAGCTTAAAGGATTTTTATTCTGAGGAGAACTTGGCTTTGAGACTTCAGTCTTCTTTTATTTATGATGATTCTTCTCCTTCTGCCTCTCATGGTACCTGGTATCAAATTCCAGGGTAAAGTCCATTGAGTCTTGAAGGATGGAAGGCCAATTTATCCAGAATTTTGGAGGCAAACCCCTTCCTGAAATGATGAAAACCAGCCCTTTCACCCCCATCCCCAATTATTGACACCAAGCCTCTGAAATCAGAAATTTATAAGGAAAAATGTCCACCTTCTTTCATTCTTAGACCATCCAACTGTGCTTCAGCTATTCTAACTTCATTTGGATCCCAAAGTAAAGGAAAGAGTTTTCATTTGAATAAGTCCCAATTATTGAGAAAGTATGCTGGATCTTGATTGGTGGGATTGGAAAAATAAGGCTCAATCCATTTTACAGCCCTTCCAATGATAAATGAAGTGGAATATAGAAATTTCTTCCTGTATTCAGAGAAATTTGCATTTTCATTATGCAAAATAAGTTGGCAGGACCAAATAAAACTTCTGCCTTTGAAAGGTTAAGTACCATCAAAGCAGTCTGGGGCCTTCATAGAGGGATTCTTGAAGGATGGTGGCCTTGAAGCTTTAGAGGATAAATCTTCTTGAAAATTGGCCATGATTTGAGTCATCTTATGCATAATGGCCAATAAAGATAGTTCAGATCAATGAGAGACAGGATGATTAGACTGGGCTAGATTGACCCTCCAGTCCCTTGAGATTCACTCACAGGAGCAGGAACAACTTCAGTACCATCATACTCTTCTTCTTCCACAGGATTCTCCTCCTACCCTTCAACATTTTCAACAAGACCTTTGAAAGTGGTCCTTGAGATGCCTGAAAAAGCACCAACTACTCCTGAAGATAAACTTGATCTTCTTGACCCTCTTCCTTCCTTACAGGATGGTGCTTCTCCTTCCATATTTGGTCCTATGTCTAAGCTGGACCTAAGTTGAGAAACCACTGGGGTGGAATCAAGAGGAGCTTTTGAAGTTAGAGTCAAAACACCTTGAGCTCTTGCCTGAGATCTTGTCTTCCTTGCTGGAGGTGAGTGTTGAACAGGAATCTGGAAAATAGAATAACAATAAAATTAGAAGAAAAATCAAAATTGGGATTGAGGACCTGAGGAAATTTGACAAGAAAGCTTGAAGTAAAAATCAAAAATTAATATCTTAATAAATTCAATAAATCAAAGTGGAAAACTTCAGGTCAATCAATCAATTAAATGTCAAATGAAATCTTGAGGTAAATATCTAACAATTAATCTTGAAGGATACATGAATAATTGAGTCAATATTTTGATGAATTCAAGTCAATAAGCATTGAAGTGAATCAATCAACACTTAGAATCAAATCAATTCAAAATGAAATGAATGGAATATTCAGGTAAATCAATCTTCAGGTCAAAAACAAATATGAAAAATCAATCACTCAAAATCAGGTCAAGTGAATTCTTGCTATGAATCAAATTTCTTGAAGAATGTTTTCAAAATGAATCTTGATGAATGAAGATCTGTGTTAGAAATGAATTTTGAGACCAATTTTAAAAATAAAATTGAGTGGAATAAGAATTAAGAAAAAGAATGGTAAGCCACAAAATTTTGAAAGAAAGAAATATTTAACAACATTGAGAGAAAATTCATCAAGAGAAAATCTATTTTCATGAGAAAAACAGCGATTGGAAATTGAGAATTTTGAGAAAAATAATTAAAGTCATGGAAGAGTAATAATTGGTTAATGAATGATTTGACAATAGAAAATAAAGAATAAAGGATGAAAAAAAATCAATTCTGAGTTAATTAATATGATTTCACAGGGGCTCTTAGGAAAACAAATAGTGGTGTCGAACTCAGGAATCAAGAACTCACTTGGAGGGCTCCAAAAGGGATAAAGAAACTAAAGAAGAATATATTTCTTCAAAGGAAAATAAGAAAAATTACAAGATATTCCAGAAGAGAAGATTGAAGCCAAAGGCCAAGGAAAATAAAAAAGCCAAAATCCAAAGCACCAACCAAATGAATCCTCAATTCACTTTTTCATCCTGCCAGAAAGAACAATGGAATTAGTAAAGGATTTGACCACCAAGATCCACTGACAGGCAAAGAGAAAAGGTAGAAATGTCTTACTGAAAATATCATTATTTACTTTAAATAGTGAAAAGGAAATAATAATAAAAAGAAATGCAGTATATTAATCAACTGGGGAAAAAGTCCCCAGGGAAGAAAAGGTGGCCAGTATATGTGAAAAGCTGAAGAATAATCCTGGAGGGTTGATCAACCGGCTGAATTGACTGCTTTGGGTCAATAAAGATATGGCAATCTTGAGAAATGAAATATGGGACTTGAATTCCAGCAGTGGAATATGAATTGGCCCAAAAGGGCCAATGCCATACATGTTGACTGAATAAAGCCTGTATAACAATTTTAGTTGTCCAAGGAGTACTGGAGTGCTTGATACCTTGACAACTGATTTTGATTAGTAACAACCTCTTGAAACTCTCATTGAAGAATATGGGGCCAGTATTCACTTGGGGGAATACTGTTGGAATGAAAAGCCAACACCTGAAGGGTCAGCTGATTGGCATCCTTTAATGGTCTTGTGGATTCCACCCTGAATTATAAACTTGAGTGAGATGAGTATTCATTTTGAAATGGACTGATGGGCTGGTGAAATGACTTGAAATGAAGAAATTGGGTCTTGAAAGCTTCACAGTTTGATTGCCAAGGAAAAATGGTTCATAATGGTATATAATACCATATATTACCCATTACTGGTTCCTGAAGTATGGGGTTCCCTTGAATTGAAGAGAAACCCTGTTGGAGTCCTGGGGTCACTGGCCAAGTATGGCCAATTTGAGGTTTTGGGGGTCCTTGAGGATGTGAGCCAAAAATGGGCTCAGATGGGCCCACCTAGAATTGGGGCTAATGGGTTTCCCCCTTTGGCCTCATTGGATTTGGGCCAAAAGGGGCCTAAATGGTCCCATGGCCAGAGGGCTGTAAAGGTCATAGGGGGTCTAAATGGCCTAAAAAGGCCATTTAGGGCTAAAACACCTGAATAAAAGGGGGTGGGACAGGGGCTCTCAATAGGTCTAGAGCTGTCAAAGACCCCTGGAACATAAAATGACCCACCAGGCCCAAAATAAAAGGTATTGGCCTGGGGTTTGATGAGGTAACAAATTGGCCAAAAGGGCCAATGATCAGGTTATGGCCTGAAGGCCATAAAGGAAGTTTGGGGCCATCAACGGCCATAAAAGGTGTGTGTGGTGCAAATGCAATTCAAACTCCACTGAAGGCCAAATGGCCATAAATTGGGTCAGGCTGAAAATGCCATAAACACCAATTGGGGGGGGTTGTTCCCATGGTTGTGACAGACATAAAATCCAATCATCTTGCACAAAAGGGTTCTGAATGGGATTAGTGAGGCATACGTTGGTTTTCCCTATAACAAGGAAATATGGCTTGGAAGAAAGGTTTTGGGTTGATATTAGCAGGAATTAATGGTAAATGAAATGAAATGGATATTGAGAATTGGTACTCAATTAATTTTTATACAAATAAGCCTGGCTTGTGGTTTGAATAGTCTATTTTTCTTATAAAGCATTTCAAATGAGGTTCAATAAAATATTGTTTTAGTGATACATGAGTTTGAATTTGTTATTTCTGATTTGTAGCTTGATTGCATGGCAGATGATGATATTATTTGACAATAAGAATCTTGATCACAAAATCATGAGATGAATTATGTAATTCTTTGCCACACATTTTATCACTTATGGGGATGAAGACTTTTCTTCACTTATTTTTGTTCAAGTGGCAGTTTCTCAAAATAATCATTATTTTTATATTAAGCTGGAGTAAAAGAAAATGAAGGTCAATTTAGAAAGGCAAGGAACTTCATCCTTGGATATGTCAATATAATTGTTCAAGCTCCGCATTAGAAAAATATTGCTATTTGAAGTCAGGACTTTGAAAAGGATTTATGAAGAAAATTCCCAGAGATACTTAGCTACATATAATTCAAAAAGCTAACAAAATGCAAATTTGTACTCAAGTTTGCATCAGAAATCCCATTTCATGCTTAAGTTTCCTAGTGTAAGGTTGAAAAGCTACATCAAAAGAAATGGAAAATAACAAGAGATTTATATTTTGGAAAGCTTCATTTTTTCTGTTGATGTCTTTTCTTTTCATTTTGAATCCTTTCTTTACACCCATATGTCTTCTCTTCCTGGGTTATTTTATCCATAAATAAAAGGCCTTTAGCTCTTGAGAATATATATTGGCGTTGATTTGAAAAGAACAGCCAAAGTGTGGTATGGTTGAAAGTTCTTTGAAAAGAGAAGGTTTCTCAATGATCTGGTGAAAATTAGTTTAAGTTTTAAATAGAAGCTCAATAATACCTTGTTTGAGAGCAAAATACAAAAGTGTGGAGTATTCAGGAAATGAGAGGCCATACCCACAGGAGTGGATGGGACATGGAATTGGTTGTATAGCTGTTTTGTAAAAGAATTTGAAAAAGCAATAAGTCTAAGTATTCACATCCCTTCCATCTCTGTGAACAAAACTATGAAAACCATTTCTTGTTATGATTAAATTTGAGAAAGACAATAATTTTTCGTGAAACCTTGGATTCCATTCACCTTCATGCCATTCAGGTAGCTGGGCTTCTTGCATTATTCATATTCTTATTGGGAGAAGAAATACAAAAAATATTGATGAGGGAGGAAAAAGAATTTTAAAACCTAGAAAGGTTCATCCATTCTTCATTATCTGCCTCTAATATTTCTGGAGTCAATGTGGTCTTCCTGCCATAAAAACCTAGTAAAAGGAGAAGAAAATTAACAAAAAAACTTGAATAGAGTTTGCTGAAGACTGACCTAAGGATTTTAGCTTTGAATTCCACAGCAAAATCTAACTCCTTCCATATGACCATAAATAAGATCACTATTGGATTTGATATGAGGATTATTTTGGGATAATTTGTAAAGTGATATTATCAATTCATTTAATGAGGTAAAAGTTGTAGAAATATTATGAAATGGATTAAAGTGATAGATGAAGAGGGACTAATGACTTTTTGAATTGAAAACTATTGAAGGATTTGGTTCTTCATTTATAGGGGGTAATAATAGCTTATTTATTATATTCAGATTGGTATTAACAGGCACTGTACTGAATTTACCAATGCTTCTTGATGCATGGTCCAAAAGTTGGGTGCCTAATGTTTGTGCAATTGGAAATATTCTATGCTAATAATTAGACCTCTTATTTGAAGATAAGTAATTTTTGGATAAGGGGGAACCATTTGAAGCTGGTGAGATAGTTCTTCATATGAAATGATCCTCACAGTTCAAAAAAGCGCATCCTTCCTGTTTGTGTTGTGTAAGTTTGAGTTTTGGAGAGTTATTGGATGCATTGAGTCACTAATTGATGGAGAAAAATCAGTTAAAACTGGTGAAATAGTACTTTTCATTAAATGTTTCTCTTTTTCATTAAGTGAATACCTACATTTTGGGAGTTCAATGAGCTGAGATGGTTAATGTTTACACATGATGGGTGAAATAGTACTTTGCATTAAATGTTTCTCTTTGTCATTGTGAATACCTACATTTTTGGAGTTCAATGAACTGAGATGGTTAATGTTGACACATGATGGGTGAAACAGAAAAGAGTGAAGGTCAAAGATTTCTCCTAGAATAATATATAAATTATTAATGAGCTAATATTTGAATAAATAAAGCAGGAAAAAACTAATAATTAAGTTTTTGAAGTACTGTAGGAGCTCAGGAAAATAAAAATCATAAGTAAAAAGATTGAGAATAACTATGAATGCATTTATTTTTGAAAAAAAATCAACTTGCCTGGTCTGTAGGAGGCCTATCAAGAATCATCTTGAATAATTTTGTTTTAAATTTTGTTATTTTATGTGAATAAAAATGGAATTTGAAGAAAGTATATTAATTGGAGAAATTCAGATAAATCAGATAAAAAAAGCTTGCTTGGGCTGTAGGAGCCCAAGTGAGCATAAATATTAATAGAAAGTATCATTTTAAGTTAATAGAAATATATTAATTGATTTAATTTAATTATTTTTTTTAATTTTATAAGTATGAAAAATAGTAAATCAATTAAAAAAGAAAATACTAACTTGCTTAGGCTGTAATAGCCCAAGCAAGCTATTTTAAATAAAACCAATTATAAAGTTTAAATAGCTTGATGGGGCTGTAAGAGCCCCAGAAAGATATTTTGAATTAAAAATAAAATTAAGTTAAAATTTTTTATAAATAATCAAAACTCAAATAAAATTCAAATTATTAATTTGAAATGACACAGTGAGGCTGTAAGAGCCCTGGAGAGCTGTTTGAAATGAAAAAAACTGTTTTTTTGTTAATTTAATAAGAAAACTTTATAAAGAATTAAAAATAAAATAAAATTCAAACTATTAATTTTAAATAGTGCAGTGGGGCTGTTACAGTGCCAGTGAGTTATTTTACATTTAAAGAAAGATTTTTCTTAACTGAATAAAAAAACTTTATAAGTAATTAAAAATACAATAAAATCAAAGCTTTTTTTAATTTGATAAAACAAATTTATAAATAATTAAAAATTAAATAAAATTAAATTTATGAAGTTTAAATAGCTTGGTGGGGCTTTAAAAGCCCCACTGAGATATTCTAAATCAAACAAAACATTTTTTCAATCTCATAAAAAAGAAGAATAAATAATTAAGAAGAAAGATTAATTTAAAATAAAAAGTGATTTAAAATTGGTTTCTTGGGCTTTAATAGCCCAAGCCAGCCATTCTAAATGCGAAAAAGCTTTTTATTAATTTTATTACAAAAAGGAATTAATCAAAATCAAGCTTGAGAGTTTAACAAAGATAAGTTTTTAATTTTGATACAAATAAATAATAAATAGAATTTAAAAAATTGATTGAATCAAAATTAAAAGAAAACTCACTTGGGGGTGTTCTACTGACAATTTTTTGGTTTGGAGGATTATTGTATATTAAAGAAAAACATATTTTTAATTTGGAAAAATTAGGTTTATTTGATTATATTAATCAGGAAACAAATTTTGAAAACAAGGTGATTTTTCTGCCAAAGGATTAATTAAAGGAAATGGGATGTGAATGACCTAACATTTAGAGATTCTGTGTCTCAAAATAGTTGAGAGGTTGCATGTTTGATCCTGGGAGCTGGCCAGATTCACCTGGTGGTGCCTGGACTGTGAATCTGGGTGGTTGGTAACAATAGCTTTGCCAAACCAAATCCAACTGATTCTTTATTGGTGGAACAGGTAGGCTATGTGGTTTCAAGCCCCTCAGAAAGTCCCTGGCATCACTTCCCTTATTAATTTCCATTTTTTCCCTAAATTCACATAATAATAACTATTTCCTATTATTATACTTTTGGAACCAAGCTGTTTTGTGTCATGACTCTATAAAGTACAATTGCTTTTCACTCAGATGACAAAAACTCAATGGTTTATTTCATGATAAGCTTGGCCCAAAGCTGTTTGAAGTCATGACTCTGCACAGTAAACATATTTTTGACTCAGTAGTGATGCATTGCAAGAGACAGGTAATAATAAGTAATATTATTCAAAGGCTCTTTTACACATCTTGAATGGATTTGTCAATACCAACATTTTTAGGTAAGCTCAGTATTAAATTCTACTCCAAAGGGTTTGTTTTCCATTTTCAACTAAAATTCAAAGCTAAATATTATTAAAGGAAGTATTTGCTTGGGAAAACTGGGGAATATGAATGGTTTGAGAAAAAGATTTCATGAAGGATTTCACATATATACCTATTTTTATGTTTCTAAATCTCTTCAAATTGAAAGGATCCTTTTCTCTTGAGGATTGATGTAATTTTAGGAAGCTGAAGGGTCCCTTTGGCTGAACTAATGAGCCAATCTGCTGAGAACACCAGAAGTTCATGTACACCCCCTGTGAAGAATTCTGCAATATGATTGTAGTAGGGCCTTCCAGCCCTCATCTGATCTTGAATTGTCACAAAATCTTGCTAAGGATCTGGTCCCCACTTGACCAATTTATTTTCAACTTTCTCAAGAGTTTTTGAATCGACTTTAGTATGGGCCTCAACCCAATTAAATGCAACCATTAGCTGGAGGATATTATCCAACAAGCCAGTCAAAGTAGGTGTCTAAATGCTTGTTGATGTACTACTAGTACCCTCTCGACTTTAGTTGTGAAGTGGAGCTAACAGAAACTTCTTGACACTCAAAAATGAGCCCAAATATTTCATGGAACTAATTTCAACGGAAAAAGAATCTCTGGAAGTTGAATTAGGAATATGGAGTCTAATTGGAGGGTTCTGATCATCCATATAAAGTGCAATGGCTTCAAATGAATTTTTTGAAACTTTCTGCTTTGGATGTTGACTTGGGTGAACAAGAGTGTGCACCAATAGATACAGTTAATAGAGGCTTAAAGCCACTCTTATAGAAAATCCTACATTGGAGCTTTGTTGGAAATACATCCTTTGGAACAAGTGACTTTCATTTCATGAAGGCATTTGAATGAGAAAATGAAATTTGATCCAATATTACCTTTTGAATACATGATATGGAATTAGAATTTAGTCAAATTTATTTCAATGTTCTAATATAAGTTTCTTTCATGAATGACTTGGATTTAGAGTTAGTGAACAAGAAGCAGAATCCATTTATGGGTCAGTATTTGTTTGAGTCAGTACCTTTTCATCCTCAGCCAACTTTCTTTGAGATGATGTACTAATCTCTTCCTTGGGAATGTTAGCTACTTCCTGAACTCCAAAAGTTTGACTTTGAAGAATGTTTTAATGATAATTGGTTACACCTCAAATCTTGGAGCTTTCATCTGAATCATGTGTTGGGTTTATTTGAGGTACATCATTATTTCAATTATAAGAAGGAAAAAGAGCCCCTTATTACCCATAATGATCTTCAGGGATCATTGGAAAAGCTCAACAAATTTTGATTTTCCCATTATTCTTTGAAGTTTTCAACTTCATTTCTAAAGAAATATTCTCATTTTGCAAATTTCAACATGTCATTCAGGAGGTAGTTTATTTCCTGATTTGACTCGTAAAACTATCATCCCAAGATCTTAGGGTGGAATTTGAAATATGTGATATATGAAATTTATTGTACATATGATCAATATCAGAAACCAGTAGTTCTCTGGCCTCCTGGAGCTTTTATTTTACATACTGAGGAATATGTGCATCTTTGGACATGATTTCTAATCTTGGGGCTATTTGTTATGAATTATTCAAGAAATTTTCCTTTTTAATCACTTTTGTTTCAGCCCCCAAAGGCACCTCAGTAGATATTTTGGTAGAAGAAGCCCACTTAGCATGGGGTGCCTCTACATTTCTCTCATTGATTATTTTTGATAAATTGAGATACTGACAAGACTTATTCCTTTAAAAGTGAATTACATTCAAAACAAATACCTTCAGGAAGCTTTGGAGGTGGATTTGGGATGGCTGTACTAATGGCAATGATACTTTCACTTGATGAACACTCCATATCAGAAGCTTTGGGAGAATTTAATTTCTTGTGAGGACCCATATCAGAGGTCTTGCTATTGAAGTACATATAGACAAAAACAAGTAATTGTAGATAAAGATGATATATATGCTTAGCAGGGAAGTATTTTTAAAAAGCTATAAGAAAGGGTGGTAGCTCTAAGCCACAAATTAAAATGAGAGTCCCTTTGATAAAATTAATGTGGAGACAAATAGGGTCAGAATGTGGTGAATAAAGTTTTGGTATAGAAGCTTCCAATTTGTATAAGAATACAGAATCCAAAAAGGTTCCACACATAAAAAGACATATGGAGTTTTGTATTAGTTTCCCTCAGAAACTTAGACCTAATGAGAGCTGTGATTAGACTCAAGTTCTACACCTTTTACTAACTTTATCTTCCTGTTTGGAGTTTACACATAAATCAAGAATCCATTTGAGAAATATATACAAATAATTGAATAATTACAAAATGTTCCAAGTGCATTAAGATGTGTTAATACATCTACCTTTGCTTTCCCCCCATAAAAATCAAACAACTTGCTTGGAATAGAGTTTCATTCCAAAATCCATTCTATTATGATCCTATTTTGATATCCAGATTGTTGATTTATTTGAAAATATACATAATTACTAATTCGAATCATGAATAGTAATGAATTTCTGAAAAATTCTATTGTAAAATCCTTCTTACTATAGCCACAAGTTGCCAATAACAGTGTGCATGAATTGGAAAGGTGTTCCTCTTTGCCAAAATATATGAATAAAATGATAATTATCAGAACATTGAAATATTCATATCAATCTATATTACACCAAAAAAATGACTTTTTTAGATCTATCTTTCTTCAATATTTCAACTCTTTGAGATACTATCCTCATTTGTGCCCTTATGTCACCTATCTATCATTTTGAGCCTGATTACTCCCATTTCAATCCTCATTCAGCCCTTTATAATGAATAAGAGTATTCATATCCTTCTTAAAATACTATATTAACTCCCAGTAAAGGCTTTCAGCCCCACAAAATTCCACCACCTAAATTCTTGACCTCCAAAAGATAATCCTTACAGCCCATTGAAGATTTGAATCTACATGAATCTGGAACAATTCACTTCAAAAGGGATATTGATGAAATTAAATATACAGGACCTTACTCCTTGCACAAATTCTTTTTTGGTCCCTCATGAACAATGAACTTTTATTGCTTAGCCACATAGACATGATTACTCCACTGGATGTAAGATTCCATATATTTCCATTAATCCACTACTATTTTACTGATTTGACTAACTATTTAGTAAATTGGAGCCACCTCCACTCTCAAGGTTTGACTATGTAGATAGCCTTATCCAGTCTCCACAAAAGTGGGCTAAAGGTCATGGCTATCCATCAAAAAAGAAAAATTCTCACCAAGGGAAGAATTTTTACTTATCATGTGACCATTATGGTGAATAGATAAGCCTTAAAGTACCTACCCAGAGGAAGTCAACAACAAAAAACTGTGGATAAAAGCTTAGACTCAGAGGATCTATTCCTTCTCATAATAAGTCATTAACTATACTATATTTATCTATTGTGTGCTTATAGCTAAGGTGATATCCATTCTGAGTAAATTCAAACAATTTACCTCAGTACATCTTGCTTTTGGGTTTTGGTATCAATAGAAGTCCTGAAAAGTCATCCACCCTCTACAACCCCATCAGTACATCCAATCCATTTCCAGTTTAATGAGAAAGAATTGGTGTAAGCTGAGGGATTGATGAATTCAAATATTTGTCCTAATCAGATTTTAAGCCAGCTTTATGCCCAAGGAAAGACCTGTGCTACTAGAAGAACCCTGTATAGCTACAAAGGACCTCCATCAATCAAGGAAGTAAATGGACAATCTCAGCTGGAATATCCTGTATTTCTTCTCAAAGAGGGAAATTGGATTTGTAATAATTAAATTAATATACATGGAAAGATTATGAACCTTTTCATTTCACACCCAGCCTTCATTGAATTGGGTGATATAAACCACCATGTGATATATATTGATTCCACTTACCGGATATGTAAGTAAAACTTGCCACTTTTTCACATGGCTAGCCAAACTTCAACTGGCCACACCTTCTCATCAGCCCTTTACTCCATGGAACAGGAAAATGATTATGGATAAATATGGGCCCTTAAATAACTCAAAAATTGATTTTAGCCACTCATAATTCCCAAGCTTACTATTACAGATCATGAACCAGCTCTGAAGCTGGCCATTGAATTGGTCTTTTCTAGCTCAATCAATAATCTTTGCACATAACACACTAGCAAAAGCCTTATTGAAAATTGTTGCAAATTTTTTAAAAAGAATTAATGAAAGGATTCTCAGACATCCTGGAACCTAGTGGTAAGCTCCAAGTAAACTGAGGAGTATGATAAACTCTTGAAAAAATCAAAGAGAAGTCCAATTATTACTCAGGTTCATGGGCATATATCTCAAATAACCTACTGACATTCCAGAAAAAATTTGTCACTTCTTGGGAAAGCCCCAATCCCCACATTGGAAATCAAGCAAGCTCTTGTGTTGAATAAGAACACTCCTGCATAAAATAATTCCTTAATAATTCTAATGGAGAGCTTTCTGAAGTATTCCAAAATTTAAAAACAGCAATTGATATTCACTTGAGAGATATCAATCATACTATGGGAAATTAATGAGTCCAAAAGTTGACTGACGTTTCCTAAATGTTCAAGCAGCTAGTTGGTACTATATCAATAAAATAAATGAAAAGTATTTAAGAAAAATTCAAAAAGCTCAAAGACCAACCAGATCTCCAGCCATTCTGCAGGAAACTTATGAATAGAATAAGGATTTTCTGCTCACATAAAATTTGAAAACTTCTTAATACTAAGGGACACATTGAATGTAAGGTGTGGATATAAAAATTTGATTGAAAATCAAGTAATTTTCCTGTCCTTAAAATTTTTATAAGGTACAATATGATTAAAATATTAATCTTCAAGAATTTTAAGAGAAAACACGCCAAATTTATTGTTTTTAACTTTATAATTATGAAAAAAACATTATAAAGACACATTGTTTTACCAAAAATAAATATTCATTCAAAAAATATTGCACAAGAGATATTTAAGGCTACAAAAGAAATTTCTTAAAGAGAAATTTCAATTGGAATTAATTTAGCAAAGAACTGTAGAAAATTAATTTAAAAAAATTATTAAAGAGAAAACATGCCCAAAAACTTACCAGAGTGAATTTGAAAATAAATTGACAAAGTTAACAATGAAGAAAGATGCTTTGATTCACTTATGGGGTGGTTCAAGGGTAAAAATGATTATAAAATTTTACAAACAATTTTTAAAATAATTTTTTAACATGGTTAAAATTCTTAAAATGATTTAAGAAAGGTGGTTTAATCTTTTAGTGATTGGTTTAACAGTGTTTTAAACTAAACATAAAAGGAAAAGATTCTAACATGAACAGAAAAGTGGGGAAAAGAAGAAATTCTTTTATAGCCACAAATTTTCTTAATTAAAAAATTAAATTTACTCTTTTCAGTCATGGAGAACACTCTGAAAACAGAAAAGCCAATTATGGAACCATTGAACGCTGGTTTGACCCAAAAAAGGGCTGGTTTTAGCCATTTTAGACCCTTAAATAAGCCATTTCTATAATAATACCTGGTTTCAAGCCTTCAAAACACATTGAAATGGGTGTAAGAGACATCATGCCAGCCTGTGACTCAAAACCAGAGCACAAGCATGACTTCCAGAATAACATAAACCAATGGTAGAGCAAAATACCACCAAAACATGGAGCTGAGCCACACAGGCTCAAAAGGTATCAAAGGAAAGAGGAAACTCACCTCTTTTCAAATACTCAAGTCACATAATCATAGGACAAAGAATAACAAAGTTATTCAAGCTCAAAAGAAGTTGCCGAGCATAAACCTTAATTTTAACCTCTCATAGAAAATCCACAGAAAGGGGCTGAACCCCATCAAATGGCTATTCAAATTTAAGCTCTCAATCAGGGATATTGAATGGTACTAGCCAAATTGAACTAGCACCAAAAGAATAGAGGTTATGGCCAAAATAAGGTCAAATAAGGGTGAATAAGATATTCACCTCTCATCCAACTTCTAAAGTTTTAGTGTGAGATACTCAAAGTGGGGTCTCTTTAGAAAGAGCACAATCAGGGATATCTTATGATTCCATCCATTTCCCCATACCTCATTTAGAACAAAAGGTATGAGGAAAACAAGTTCCATACAGATTTTGAGATAATCATATATCTGGATAACTAAAATTGAACATGGAATAACTTTGCCATATTTTATGTTAGACTTACCAAATGAGGTACCATTGTGTAGATCCCATCCAGGGCTACAAAATGAACCAAGACTGAACTAAATATCTTAAAAACTGACAAAGGTATAGCAGTTTCAAGGTCAAAATCCCACATTTAGACAAATACAGCTTTATTATGGGATAATATTGTATAAGTATGATTATGAGGTGTAAAATAGACAAATAAGTTTTTATAATTCAATACCTCATAGTTCAGTCATATAAAGAGGTCCATAATGGTTCTGTACAGCACCAGAACACACCTGTAAGCTCCATTGGTGAAAGGTTTCACCCTGTATAGGGTAAAAATGACAACTTGTGGTTCTAAAACCACATTTACACCCAATACCAGTCTGTATTGAGTGTGTAGAACCAAACCTCAGCCCAAAGTAGTGAAAAGTTTCACTCTGTGGTTGTGTGCAGAGGTAAACAACCTCCCACTACCCCAGAACAAGATATAAGGAGGCCTTTCCTCCCCAGAAGGCCAAGAAATCATCCTGTTCTTAGTATTATTACATGGTATAGCTTCTTAAAGAAGTGGTACCCTTAGAATTGAACAGGTATAATTAAAATTGCAACTATTTTAGGGTTTATTATTATAAACCAACAGGTAAACATTGCACTCAGGGCTATCAATAGGACTCACCATCACTAAATTCTTTTAGTATAGCCATTTAAACCATCTCATAATTACTTTTGTGTCACACTCAGAGTTATAGCTTTTATTATCATTTTGAAGCTATATCATAAAGTCACCCTGACACATAAAAACCAGTTAAAACCATTTTTACTAAGATTCTTTTAGCTTAAGGGTAGTTTTACCCTCTTGGAAACAGTTAAAACTGCCCTGGTTGGTATCAAAACCTCATCATCTATTGAGTCACAGACCCTGTGGCTCAGTTACAGGAAAAAAGTGATGATCCTCTGCATGAATTTTGACATCCCACACCTGTGAGAAAGGAGTTTGGGGGAGTCTGGCACCCTTGGACCCAAGATTCCTTTACCCCCAGAATTAATCTTTCCAATTTATTTTTTCTTTAATTTGTCATCATGTACTATAATTGTAGTTTACATATGTAATTCAATTGAGTTTTTACAGTACACAACTGTAATAATTGATACCTCATATCTAAATACAAGTTCAATTATATAATACATGCATACGTTTTGACATTTCAATTGAAATTACTTCAATTCCTCATTACTTTTAAATTACACACCACAACTCTACTTTGACACAAAATTTGATGGTTAACACTGCATGTGGTGTGAATTAAATTAAGGTTTTGAGGACTTTCAATTGTTATACAGAAAATACTAAAAGCTTAATTTCACCTTATTTAGAGTTGAGTTACAGAAATTTTACCTAGAGGTGACCCCATGTTATTTTTTATGAGGGATCCAATGGTGAAACAATTTTCATATGTTTAATTTTTGGATAAAAATTCATAATAATTTTTATTTAAATTTTTACCAAAAATATTTTAATTTTAATAATTTTGTTGAAAATTCATTTTTACTTAATTTTTTCAAGTAAAAATGTGTTTTCACAATTTTAAATGTCAAAGTAATTTTATTCTGAAATAATAATTAAAATTTTAATTATATATATATAAATTTGATATTTATATTTCCTTTTTTCCTTCTTTATGATATAAATGAATTCATTTTATATATAATTATATAATTTTTTATTCTTTGTGGTATTTTGGGTATATATAAAGACCTGTAAGGCTCACATTGGAAGTGACCATCTGCAAAGGAATCTTCTTTATAATCCTCTTGAAGTAGGTGCCATCTTATTTCTGATATGTGTGATTGTATTCATGCTAAAATAAGGTTGAACAGGATATTGATTCTAATTCACAATGGAAAATATATACAAGGAAGTTTATGAAATTTCAATACAATTAGAAAAAAAATTGATTGATAAAACTTAGGAGATACTTAGCCTTCAATACACAACCATTAAGCTTTTTAATCCCAAAAAGGCTTTTATTTCACATGGTCGGCCATCACTGAAAAGGAAAAGTATAAAGTATACCAAAAGGCTTACATCCAAGTTTTAAATCCAGCAGGATATCCTTAATCTCCACAAAATTTCTCAAAAAGATGCACAGAGCTACTATTGGTCCCAAAGCTCAATTCATGAGGGGCAGAAAGTTCTTATTTATGCAAAAAGAGACAAGCAAAGATGATAAAACAACCAAAAAAAAAAAAAAATTATTAAATGAGATAGGAAAATTGGAAAGAAACTTGAGACCTCAAAATAACTCAATTTTTTTGGAAGGACCAGTGAGTAGTGGGTCAATTTTGGTATGAAAATGAACGACTGGAAAATAAAACTTTTTTATTAGACTCTCTATATTGATTAGATACATCCACCATTCATATGCAAGTTCATTGATAAGATTATTAATCCTCCTGAAGATGGGAATTGTGGATTTCATGAGGTGGCAAAGAGATTTTCACTTTCAAAGGAAAAAGGGGCAAAGAGCTGAAGAGAAGTGAGACAAGATTTGATAGAAGAAATTAATAAGAATTGTAATTATTAGAACAAACTATTGGGAGAAGCAGTGGAAAAGACTAAGATAAGAGATCATCTGGGGGCTACAACCATTACAAAAATGGACAACCGGTTAAATAAATGGGATCATGGCCCAATATTGAAAGATACATATGAGTTCCCATTTCTATTTTTCCATCCAGATTGGCAGAACTACCCACCACAGAAATCCCTTCCAACCCTCTTCATTCAATGTGGAGTCTCAATTATTCACCCAATCTCCCTGGCTCATATAAATGGTAATCCTTGGATACTAATTATTTTTAATGAATATGAGATAGGCAAATTACCTCTTCCTGAATTTACACCACAGTGGCCTGAGGAACATTCACACCAATCAGAATCAAATTTGAGAAGAGTATATTCCTCATCAAGAAATTTATTCTGAAAATTTATACAGATCACTTGTATTTTAAAAATGAATTTTGTTTTTTCATTGTCAAGTTTTCTGTCAAATGTCTGAGATCAAAAACCCATTTGGGGTATATTTAGCAAACTAAATCCATGAAAGGCATTAAGGTGTATCTGAATACACCTTTTTTATATGTAGGCCTAGGGATAAATTTGAGGTGAAGGCCTTGAATTATCACTCTCCTATCTTTAAGCATATAAAAAATATATCAATAAAAATTAATTTACAGAGAAAATAGAAAACATTTCCTTTGTTTGGGTGCTTTTCCACATGTTCATGTGTGGGATAGTGCAGTGAGGTGAAACTGGGGGAGAGAAACTGTGGTAAATTTTCCTTAAAAAGTATAGTATGTTTTTCTTAAATGCTTATTTTACTTTTATTTAAATTTAATGTAGCTTTATACCTTTGTTACCTTCTTTCATATAGTCAATTGAAAAATAAAAACATTATTACACTAGGATTCAATGGTATCCATAGATGAGAATCACCTCTTCAATGTTTGTAAAAACACACATCCAGAAACATAGCTTAAAAACCTGGAAAATACACCCACACAGTTTGGAAAGAAGTACACCAAACAAAGCATCCAACTGGAGAATATGCAGAGGTGGCTATCACAGTACCAAGATGAAGATAATATGACTTACTCAAAAAAAGAATAATTGAAAAAGCTTCTGGGGGACAAAGCTGGCCAAAGTTCTCAGAGTAGGCACTAGGAGGCAAAAATACAAACTATAAGCAGAGTAGCCTAATAGAGGAAGAGACACCTATATTAGGCATAAGCTTCTTGAAACACCACACTTAATTATTTGGAAAAGTAAATGGGTAATATGTTGAAAACAGTGTATCATATTAATTTCCCTTCTACAAAATAAATATAGAATACCAGAAATGAATTACCTGTTGGAGGAACTTTGGGTAAGGGACTATAAGGATAAAAGGTGATTTCTAATTGATGGTAACCCATACCAAAGAGAGAAACAAGCTCTTTCCCTAATATTGATTGACAGAAATTGTATCCAATTGGTTTTACAAGAATGCCATGACTGACCCTATGTGGGACAGATGAATGAAGACAGAGACAAAGAGAGGGTAGCAAGCACATCTTGATTTCCTAAATGGGAACAAGCATTGAGTGACTAAATAAGAACTTGCTACAGGCTGCAGAAATAAAACACAAAACATGCACAGAAGTATTTATTAATACATTATCTTTCGGAACCAAAACATCAATGAGAAATAATTAACATGGACTGGGTAAAAGAAGTTATCCCAGGGGAAAAGAAAATCACATTTCTTAGCTAGTCATATTAGAAAGATTCGGCAATAGTTTTAGGTGCCTATAATTCCACAAATAACATACATCTATGGAGACAGCCTTGTTATTCTGATATAAAATTAAACAAGATGTGGAGTAACCTCTATAATAATAAGTGACAGAGACCCCAAATTCACATCAAACATTTGGAAAAGCTCTATGCTGTTCTTGGGAATAAGCTTGCATTATCCATAAAAAGATGGCTTATCTGAAAGGACAATCCAAACAACAAAGGAAATAATCAGGGGACTATTTGCATGTGTAATTGAATACAAAGACAATAAATGGTATACTCTTTACTGAATTACAATTATGCTAGTGATAGAACTGGCCTACAATACTAGAAAGAGCTCAAACAAAGGTAAATTGAAACACCTAATAGAGGAAGGGATAAAAGCCTTGATACCAGTGGACCACTTGAAGAAGCACCTTATCACCATTTTCCACACAGACAAAGGCTTCCATGAAATGTGAAAGAAGGCCTTTGACACAGAAGAAAGATGCATAGCTTAAGAGAAGGCATATACAAAACAGATATATGATAAAAGTAACAAGGAAAGCAAATTTTACAAGGGAGACCAAGTATTGATCTCAACAGCCTCCAAGGACAAAGGAAGAGGAGATACTCATTTGTGGGATGTTTTTCCATTACAAGACTAGTAGAAAATAGTGCAGTGGAGGTGAGAATTACAGAGGAATTCTCTAGGAAACATGCAGTATCTCCAGTAATCTTAGTGAAAACCTATAACCAGAGTGGATAGGACAAGTTCCCTTCCAGAAACAAGACTTGAGCCCCATAGGACATAGTGAAATCTGAGAGCTAACCTGGACTAAGGGAGAGGATAATCAAGTCCAGTAGAATAAAAATAGAAGGTAAAGTGTCACAGGGGCTCTTCTAAGTGAAGAGGGACTTACTTATGGAGGGCTCAAGATATGGTAAAATGAAAATACACTTAAGAGTGTAATAAGATGAAATTACTAATGAAAGAAATATAAGAAAGCGGAAAAATAATAATAAGATTAATAGAATAAAATAGAAAGCCACAAACAAGTCTAAGTCCACTGTTTCAACCTTTCAGGAAGGAAGAGAAGGGTTAATAAGGATATGGCCACCACAACTCATACTGTACAGGCAAAGAAAGAAATGCAAAGACTAACTTAAAGTTAATAAATATAATACCCAAATATAAGGATAAGAATATTTATAAAATAATAAATAAACTAAATTAATTAACTGGGGAAAGGTCCCCAGGGGGGAGAAAGAGGGGCTGGTATATGTGAGAATCACCAGCCCTGATCCAGACAGAGAATTATCATGAGAGGAATTGATGATTGAATTTAATCTGGCCAATACAGGTCCTGTACAGCTGTAAAGGATCTTTACAAGAGTTTTGGTGGTATTGAGTGATCATACAGCTTCAGGATGCTGTATCCAAACTGTATTGGGTAATTCCAACCTGTACAGAAGTTGACAGGCTGTATTGATGAACCAGACTGTATGCAAGGAAGATTGCTGATACACACAGTGGATTTCTGGTTTGAGGTGCTTGAGTGGGTGTAAGATTGAATACTCTTACCCCTGACTAGTAATTGTTATAGTATCCTGCTCTTAAAACTGGTGGGCTCCTGAACACCATAATACCCTGCCACGTTTGAGTGGCATCTCAATATCCCCACATTTTTTTCTAAAGTTTTTCTTTTAAAGTTCTTTTCCTCTTGGCCATTATCCTGAAATTCCTCTCCTCTGTTCAGTGGCCTTGATTAACTTGTCTTATTTCCCTTCTTTTTCTTCTTGAGTAAGTCCTTTTCAAGTTTTGAATTATACTTTCTTTGAATTCAATCAGCCCTTTTCCTTTCAATAATGAACCTTGGGTTGTATCCCAAAAGGAAGGCTACCAAGCTCTTCTGCGCAAAATCTTGATGAATAATGAGTATATGATCATACCTCATTAAGAAGTATCCAAAAAATCTTTGGGCCCCTCCTTGCCCTCATCATCATCATCTTTTTCTATCCATAATTCCAAGGAGGGGTCTTGTCCCCATTGTCCTTGAAGATGTGGCCTCAGAAATGCCTTTGGGCCCATTCTGGGTCATCTTAGGTGATTTTGGTCCTTGCCATGTCTATGGCAATTTTTTAATTTTTGGGTCTAGGCCCATTTTTTGGCCCTTTTAGGGCCTGGTGGGAATTTGGTGTCCCTATGGTCCGCGGTCCATGGGGGCTATTGGAGTCCCCAGGACCAAAATGACCCCCTTGGCCCAAATTTTCTGGGGATTCAGGGGGTCCAAGGGACCAAAAAAGTGGCCTTGGACCAATTTCCACATATATAAAGCCTGGGCCCACTGAGAGGGGCCAAGGATAGTCAAGAAGATGACCTCCCCCAGAGTTGAAGGGGGGGTCATTGATTCATGATTGGGGCCCAAGAGAGCCTTGGAGCCCCACATTGAGGACCTTGAGGGGGCCATAAATTAAGTGATGGACCCACACCCTTGATGATTTTTCAGGCTTGATGTGCATAATCTGACACCTTCAATTCTTCTACTGGCATAATATTTAGTCATGAGTTCCAAACTGACTGAACTCACTGAATCTTCCCCTTCTGTGCTGCCACTATCTATTATTTTTGGTTCTGGCATCCTCAGTCAATTTGGTTCACCTTGGTCAATGGCTTATTCTGGTCACTTTGATACTTCTTGAACTTATGACGGCTACAAGGAAGTTGAATTCCCTGATCCTGCTTGTACTAAATGTTTGATGAAGGGGAAGGAGTGCTTCCAACATTTCAATCCAAAATCTTCAAAGTGCCATTTTTGTTTTGTTGGGAAGAAGCCATGCTGCCATCCTGGATTACTGGCTTATAATGTCAAGAGATACTTGTGGAGGAAGAAAGATGGACCTTTTGGCAGAGAGTTCCAGTTTCTAAGGCGCCTACTCCTGATGTTACTTAAGGATATTTTAACTAGGAGTGTGGTAATCTTATTAATTGATTTTGATACTGATATATGGTATTAGTGACTGGTTTTAAGCAGAGAGAGGGGGCTAGAAGGACCAATGTTGGAGGGCCCATCTCAGCTGGGGGAGACCAATGTATTCCAGTTCAGAAGTACCCATCTCAAGAATAAATACTGAAGAGGTGGTGAAACGAATAAGACAAATTGCCAATTCACCACCTGATCCTGATGCTGAAGCAAGTGATGAGCTGGATGGTGAAGAAGTTGCAGTGGTACTTAACTCTACTGGACACCATTCCAGTACTTCATCTTCCCAATCTGCTGCCAAAATACTACAAAGTCAACTAATACCCAGTACCCCTAGAAATTTCCAACCAGTGCTTTCCACCATTCCCCCTCATTCCCCAAGTCCTTTCACTTCTAGTCCTGCCTTGGTTCAAACAATGAGACCACCACCCCTTCTTCAGCCCAGAAATTCCCCCATGGCCACCTCCCAACAACTCCAACCTCTGGCCAGTTCCAGTAAAAGAAGAGAAGATCAATTTCCTTTGCCATTTCATGCCACCCAAGTGTTTCAGAAAAGGTAACGTTGGCCTATCCAGGTTACCAGAGAGGATCCAAAAATGGAAAATGAAGGTCAAGATGCTGTGGTCAGGTTATTTAGAAGATTTAATAGAAATAGTAGGGAAGTGATTGAGTATGCTAATGATAAGACTATTGCTGGTACTGCTTCTGAGGAGATGGCTGAAAAATCTTCATGGTATGAGGATGAATTGATTAATGACTTTCAGAGAACTTGTGATGACTTGGGTAGAGATAACTAGTTTCATTTTTCCTGTTTGTGCTTGGTTTGGCTTTTATCCCCACTCTTATAACTACTAAAATGAAAAATAAATATCAATATAAATGGAACCTCCTACTCACTGCCTGCATTATTTGATCACCAAGTTCCATGTGATGTCAAAGCACAAAATTCTGGTTCATTTGAAATCACATGTCTGTGTTTATCTATTCCCCATGTGATTTTTGATCAACCTATATAGATTTGATGGAATAATTTCTATTACATAAACAGTGGAAGGGTTCATTTTATATGAACCTCAGGTTGTTGATGTAAAATCAACCAGAGGTTGATGTAAAATCAATCGGAGGTTGATATAAAATTAACAAGAGGTTGAGGTAAAATCAACCATATGTTGATGTAAAATCACCCATATGTTGATGTAAAATCAACCATATATTGATGTAAAATCAACCATAGGTTGATGGAAAATAAACCATATGTTGATGTAAAATAAACCATAGGTTAATGTAAAATAAACCATAGGTTGATGTAAAATCAACCATAGGTTGATGTAATATTAAAAATAGGTTGATTTAATATCAACCAAATCTTTTGTATTACCAATCAAAGGTTGAATTGGTATATTAATTTCTCATCATGAGGAATCAAATTTCAATTATGGGCTATCAATTCCCCACCATGGGCTATCAAATGAGAATCATTTGGCATGAATTCCTCATCATGTGGAATCAATTCCTAATCATGTGGAATCAATTACCCATCATTTGAAATCAATTACACATCATTGGAAATCAATTCCTCATCATTTGGAATCAATTCCTAATCATGTGGAATGAAACCCTCATGATGTGAAATCAATTCTACATCGTGTGGAATCAACTCCTCATGATGTGAAATCAATTTGACATCATGTGAAATAAATTCCTCATGATTTGAAATCCATTCCCCATCATGTGGAATCAATTTCTCATCATTTGGGATCAGTTTCCCATAATATGGAATCCATTTCTCATTATGTGTAATCAATTCCTCATCATGTGGAATTCATTCCCCATCATGGGAAATCGATTCCCCACCATGTGAAATTGATTCCCAATCATGAAAAATCAATTCCCCCATATGATGGGGAATTGATTTTTCATGATCATCAATTCATTTCACATGGTGGGGATTTATTTCTCATGATGGAGAATTAAGTCCACATGATGAGGCATTGATTACACATGATGAGGAATTGATTACACATGATGAGAAATTGATTCCACATAATGAGAAATTGATTTCAAATGATGAGAAATTGATTTCACATGGTGAGGTATTGATTCAACATGATGGGGAATTGATTTCACATCATGAGGAATTTATTCCACATCAGGAGGAATTGATTTCAAATGATGAGTAATTGATTCCGCATGATTGGGAATCAATTCCACATGATGAGGAATTCATTCCACATGATTCTCAGTTGATAACCCATGGTGGGGAATTGATAGCCCATAATTGAAATTTGATACCTCATGATGAGAAATTAATATATCAATTCAAGCTTTGATTGGTAACACAAAAAACTTGGTTGTGGTTGATATAATCCTATGTTTAATATTACATCAACCTCTGGTTGATATCACATCAACCTATAGTGATTTTTACATCAACCTATGGTTTGTTTCAAATCAAGCTATGGTTGATTTTACATCAATCTATGGTTGATTTTACATCAATCTATGGTTGATTTTACATCAACCTACGGTTGATTTTACATCAATCTATGGTTGATTTTACATCAACCTACGGTTGATTTTAAATCAACCTACAGTTGATTTTACATAAACCTACGGTTGATTTTACATCAATCTATGGTTGACTTTACATCAAGCTATGGTTGATTTTAAATCAACCTATGGTTGACTTTACATCAATAACCTGAGGTTTATATAAAAGGAACCATTCCACTTTTTATGTAATAGAAATTATTCCATCACATCTATATAGGTTGATTAAAAATCACATGGGGAATATATAAACACAGACATGTGATTGAAAATGAACCAAACTCTTGTGATATGACATCACATGGACCTTGGTGATGGAATAATGCAGGCAGTGATATAGGAGGGGATTCTTCTGCTTTATAAAGAAATAAAAAGAAAACAAAATCATACAAGTAAAGAAAGAAAAAAAATTGAGAAAAAAAAGAGTAAAGAAAAGAAATAAAAACAATTCCTGAGGCTTGTCCCTCTTGTGGTGAGTTGCTTGATTTTGGCAAAGTATTTTCTGAAAGATAAAAACCAAGCATTTGATGCTCACAGAGTGGCCAAGGAAACATTTTACAAGAAGTAGAACCCTCAGAGATGCATACCAGGAGATGGAACTTACTTTCATAACTTCCACTCCCAACCAAGCACCATACACAGATAAATTTGCCATCATTGACTTTGAAGTATTGAATTTCTTGAATAATAATAATTGGCATAAGTTGGAAAAGGAAGAATAAAAGATAAAATAAGAAATTTGGCCATATCTTGATGAAAGGTCTAAATTTGAGGGTATTGATGTTGCAAGGCCTTCTGAATCTTTCTGAAGAATTGACAAGTGCTCACAAAGTGGCCAAGGTGATTCTTACAGCAAAATATGGGTAGAATACCCCCTTAAAGCTGCATGACAGGAGAGGAACTTACTTTCATAAATTCCAATCCCCTCTAAGCACCATGCAATAAAACTCTTGAGGTATATGGGCCAGGATTTTCAGGATAAAATGAATGGAAATCCTTGAAAAGGTCTGGTGGATTGGTAATGTTGAAAGCTGGTTCCCAAGTTGTTATTTCTGGGTCTTCACTGAATCCTTTCCACTTTACAAGATACCATAACTTAACTCTTTTGAGTTTTGAGTCCAGAACCTGAGCCACTTTCCATTCTTCTTACTCCTCCACTAGAATTGGTGGTGGTGACAATTGATTTTGATTTGGAATACTTGACTGCTTGACTGGTTTTAGTAATGACACATGGAATACAGGGCGAACTGACTTCCATTGAAAAGGTGACTTGATGTGATATGCATGGCTTCCAGCCCTCTTCAAGACTTCAAAGGGTCCCAAACATCTTTCTGAAAGCCTCTTGGTGCGTCTTGTAGTCTTGATATTTTTGGAGGATAGCCATACTTTGTCCCCAGGTTGGAAATCAGGTGTAATTGTTCTATTTATATCTGCATACTTCTTGAATCTCCTTATTGCTGACTCAAATTCTTCTTTGAATACTTGCTTTACTGATTGGAGTTCTGTTGATAGCTTTCCAGCAGGTGAGTCTTGAGAAATATGGATTGAGTCAAAGCTGGGATTTTTTCCATAAAGGGTACAAAAAGGTGATTGCTTTGTTGAAGGGTGTTCTGCATTATTATAAGCAAATTTATCCAGAGGGAGCCAGGTGTTCCAGTAATCATGATGGTAACTGACATAAATCCAAAGATAATGTTCTAGAATCTGATCTATCTTTTTTTTCTGTGAATCTGTTTCAGGATGAAAAGCAGTTGAAAGATCTCTTGATATCTTGAGCTTCTGACATAACTTGTTCCAGAATGAGAAAGAAGGAAAGCCATCCAGTGCTTGAGAGCCCAAAAGATGCCAAGGAGATCCTTGTCATGTATTTCATAGTTCAGCTCAGGTGCGAGGAGCTTGCAACTATCAAATGCAATTGAGTGCTTTCTTGAGTCATTCACCTGACTCAGTACGGCACCCAAGGCATAATCAGAAGCACAAGTCTCTAAAATAGTTGGTAGAGAAGGATTAAAATTGGAAAGGATAGGAGAAGTGGTGAATCTTCTTTGAGTATTTGAAAATGACTGAGAGCTTCCTCATTGAAGATTAAAGGAAAATCTTTTTTGAGAAGGGAAGTGAGAGCAGTGATTTTTTGAGAGTAATTTTTAATGAAGCAATGAGAGAAATTGGAAGATCCAAGAAACGATTGAAGAGATTCAATTTTTTTGGCTGTGGCCAGTTGAGTATTTGCTGAACATTTGAAGAATCCATATTGAGGCCATCAATTGAAACAACATAGCCCAAGTATTCCACACTTGAGGCATGGAATACACACTTTGAGGCTTTAGCAAACAGATAATTGTCCCTCAGTATTTGGAAAACAGAGCCCACATGTTTGAAATATTCCTCCTCAGACCTAGAAGAGACCATAATATCATCTAGATAAACTACAACAAAAATATCCAAGAAATATGCAAATATGTCATTCAAAACATTTTGGAAAGAATCAGGAGCATTGGTAAGGCCAAATTGAATAACAAAATACTCATAACTACCATATTAGGCTCTAAAGGCAGTTAAGTTCTCATCCCCCTCTTTGATTCTCAGGAGATTATATGCACCACATAGATCTATCTTGGAGAATATAGTGGAACTGTTGAATATGGTAAGAAGCTGGTTCATAGGAGGAACAGGATACCTTTTCTTCCTAGTGACAGCATTGAGTTTGTGGTAGTAAACACACAAACAAAGGCCACCATCCTTTTTATTAAGAAAAAGGACAGGTGCTCCTGTTGAAGAGGAGCTTGGCCTTATGAAACCTTACTCTACATTCTCTAAAATTTAGGCCTGTAGTGTTTCTGACTCTTGATTTTATAATTAGTAGATAACACAAACTGGAGGTAGAAGACCCTCCAATTTGATATGATGATCACATGCACAGTGTGGAGGAGGTTTCTCTGATTTCACCTTGGAGAATACATCCAAATATTTCTGATAAGAAGGAGGGACTACCTTCAACACAGTTCCAATTTCTTCTGGCTCTTCCTCCTTATTTCACTTCTCCTCCTGGGAGGAATGAAAAGATAAAGGATTAAGGTCAATATCACCTTGAAAGATATGAAGTGAAGATATAGAAACATCTTCCAAACATACTTTATCTCTTTGAAGACTTAATCTCTTGATTGAAGTAATTACAGAGAGGGAATGATGGAAGGTATATGGACAGAAGAAGGAAGGGAAGGTGTCTTAAGTTCACCAACCAGAGAAATCCTGTTGACAGCAGTGGCCAAATAATTACTAGTTGAAGAATTAATACCACTGGAATCCTTATTACTAGAATCATAGTTGATCAATTCATTTTCAAAATCAATAATGGGATTAAAATGATAGAGGAAGTCATAGCCCAATATCAGGTCTTCTCCCTTGGGTGAATCTAAGATAAAGAAGTCCAATGAAAATCTTGGTAAGGAAGGAAAGTCAACTACCCACTTGGTATAATGGTTGATGAACAACACAGGGAATTCATTTGAATCAGGAATGAAAAGAGGAATATTTCCAGGGAGCTCTGACACAGTCAATGAGTACTTGAGAACAAGATTCTTTGCAATAAAAGAGTTTGTAGCACTAGAATCAATGAGAATACTATAAACGATATCAGAGACAGAAGAGAAAATAAGAAACTTTAAAGATTTCTTGACACTAGTATTCAGAGTGCACAATTGTGTTCTTGAAGGAAATAAGTGAGAACCATTGAACACATGATGATTCCCACTCAGGATTTTCCCTGCTTGCTAGGGAAGCCTTTGATGATCCAGGCTTCTTTGAGGTGGCTTGAAGCATTTTTCAATTGGGTGTTTTCCACCACAATAAGTACATAAGCCTTCTTTAATCCTCCTCTCCTTTTCAGAACCAATTAATTTATTGTCCTTATTGAGGAGAGCAGCATGAGGCCCATCCTTTGAAGGTTAAGATTGCTTACCCTTCTTATTATTCTTATGGTGAAGCCTCTTTGAATATGAGCCTTGAGGAGGCCTTGAGGAATTGAATCCAGTGACAGGGGGCTTATTTTCTTGGTTTCCGCCCTTTTCCTTCTTTTTCTCATGGTATCTGGTATCCAATTTCAAGTTGATATCCATGATGTCTTGAAGAGTATCAAAGGTTCCAGGGTGAGAAGACAGCTTATTAAATAATGTTGATGCCAATCCTCTTCTGTAAACATGAATATATGCCCTTTCTCCCCAGTCTCTAATTCTTGAAATTAAACTTCTGAAATCAGCAATGTACAAGGCAACATGACCACTTTCCTTCATCCTCAAATTGTTTATCTCTTGTTCAGATTTCCTTCATTCATTGGGGTTACCAAAAAGAGTGAGTAATTGGGTTTCAAACAATTGCCAATTATTTAGGAGATAGAAAGGATCTTCATTGGAAATATTTGGGAGGTAAGGTTCAATACATTTTCCATCTATACAAGTGAGAAAAGAAGTTGAGTAAAGAGCTTTCTTCCTATAAGAGAAGAAATTGGCTGGATCATTATGGAATATCAATTTAAAGTATTGGATAAATCCTCTCAATTTATGGGCTTGAGTACCATCACAATAATCAGGTGCCTTCATTTATGGAGTCTTGAATGCAGGGGCTTTGGAATTGTTCCTGGGAGCAACTGCTAGAGCTAGTTGCCCCATGAATTGAGACATTTGCTCCATCTTTTTGAGAAAATTTGGTTCAGCCTAAGAGCCAAGAGGTTGATTTTAATGTGCTAGATTTTCAGCTTCAGACGCCTCAGGGCCACCTGCCAAGGCAGTTGCCATTTCAGTTTCTTCAGACTCCTCCCCCTATTCCTCTTCAGCTTCCCCCAATCTGCTTCTAGGCACTTGAGAAAAGCTTGGATAACCACCCAACAAGATGGAGGATGATGTTGATCTTGACCTCACATCTCCTCTTTGGGAGGGTGCTTCTCCTTCCATTGGTGATCCTCTGTCCAAATTTGCACTCAGTTGATGAACTGATAGTGTGCATTAAAGAGGAGCCCTTGCTGTAGGAGTGAGAACAGCTTGATGCCTTTGGGATCTTGTATTCTTGGCTGGGGGTCTATGCTGAACTGGCATTATGAAAGAATAAGACAATAACTTGATGGTACTTCAAAATAAGGAATAAAAGCTTGGACAAATCAATATCAATAAAATTCTTGATCAATATTGAGGAATAAATAAAGTTATTGAGGTGAAATAAAATTAAATTAATCAATTGATCAATTCAGTAAATATCAAAAAATAAATTAAAATCAAAAATCAATAAAATCTTGAAGAATTCAATAATAAATCAATCAATCAATGTCTTCAATATAAAATCAATGTCTTGACGAATGAATCAGTCAATCAATATCTTCAGGAATCAATTCAATATCTTGATGAATAAAATCAATTAATACTCAAAATCAAGTCCTGAGGATAAATAAGTTATCTTGAGGAATTCAAATTCAGTCAATCAACCCCATCCAAACAGAATCCTGAATCTCTGAATCAATAACCAAAATGAATACCAATGAATCAACCAATCAATAAAGATCCTAATAAGACCTGAATGAGCAAAAAAAAGAAGATTTGTATTTGATATAAAATTGAGAATGAAACTGAGATGGTCAGCAAGGATTAAGAAATGAGAAGAATCAATTTTCATTTGAATAAAATGAATGAGATGAAAATTGATGAGAGAGAAATCATAGTCATGAAGCATCATAAATTATAGAAGAGTCATAATTGAATAATGATAGAAATGAACATAAGTGAATGAAAAGAAAGAAGAAAATATGAGTTAATTAATTTAATGTCACAGGGGCTCTTCTGAGTGAAGAGGGCTTGGCACTCAGTAAACCGGGACTTACTTATGGAGGGCTCAAGATATGGTAAAATGGGAATGCACTTAAGAGTGTAATAAGATGAAATTACTCATGAAAAAAATATGAGAAAGCAGCAACAAAATAATAAGAGTAAGAAAATAAAAGAGCCAACCACAAACAAGTCCAAGTACACTGTTTCAACCTTCCAGAAAGGAAGAGAAGGGTTAATAAGGATATGGCCACCACAACTCCACCTGTACAGGCAAAGAAAGAAATGCAAAGACTAATTAAAAATCAATAAATATAATACCCAAATATAAGGATAAGAATATTCATATAATAATAAATCACCTAAATTAATTAACTGGGGAAAATTCCCCAGGGGGGAGAAAGAGGGGCTGGTATATGTGAGAATCACCAGCCCTGATCCAGACAGAGAATTTTCATGAGGAATTGATGATTGAATTGAATCTGGCCAATACAGGTCCTGTACAGCTGTACAGGATCTGTACAAGAGGTGTGATAGTATTGAGTGATCATACAGTTTCAGAATGGTGTATCCAAACTGTATTGGGCAATTACAACCTGTACAGAAGTTGACAGGCTGTATTGATGAACCAGACTGTATTCAAGGAATATTGATGGTTTGAGGTGTTGGAGTGGGTGTAAGATTGAATACCCTTACCCCTCACTAATGGTTGTTACATGATGACCTTGGAAAGTAACTTGTCAGGTTCAAGAACTGGACAGCTGACAACAAAAAGTGTTTAGAAGAAGATGAAATAACAGATAAAAAGCTAAACCTGAGAAGATTAAGAACCTCCATGAGGGCTGAACTGTTTAATCAACAATGAGACTTTCTTTAGAGGGAGGGTATATCAGCCCATGACTAAAAAATAGAGAACAAGAATTCCATCAAAAATACCATAAACCAATTTTAAATCAAGATACCCACCAAAAAGTGAAATAAGCAAATATAGCTCATAAAAGAATTCAAAATTGAGATCAAACTCACCTCATCTGGAATTCAAAACTTCCATAAAAATAGGATAAATAATGAAAGAATTATTCCAGCTGATAGCCCAAATTGAAAATAAATATTAATTCTCACCTCTCATTTAAAATCTAAAAATAGAGTCAGAAGCCCACCATTTGTGGGATTTTCTTGAAGCTCTCAATGAGGGCTTTCCATTGGTACCAGCTCAAAGATTACAGAAGTCAGAACCAACCATAGGCCAAATAATGGTGAGTAAAATATTCACCTCACATTCAACCCCTACACTTTCAGTGAAAGATACCTGAATTAGGGTCATTTTAGAAACAGAGGAATATGATATTCTGGATGGAACAATTAATTATTCTGTATCTTATGTAGAAAAAATGTTATTAAGGATATTAACTTAACACTGGATTAATGAAAACTCCAAATTTTTACACTGGGATTAAAAATTGGTCTACTTTTTCCATACTCAATTCAAGGAATACAAAAGGGGTTAAAGCTGTGTAGATCTCATTTAGGGCTCCAAGATGAGACAATTTTGAGCTCTATATCCTCAAAAATGAAAAATCTGTAGTAGCTTTAAGGATAAACTCTTACCTTTTTGTAAAAAAAACAGCGCCTGACGATAGTCTCTCTCAGTATTGAGCTAGAGGTGTCAAAACCTTGAAAATGCTTTTTTTACTCCAATACCTCTAATTCCGACTAACATAAAGACCTCAGATTTGTGCTATACAGGATTCTACACATACTAAATCTCAGAAAATGTCTGTGAGGTCCCCTGTAATTGGTAAAAAACCAGATGTGGCTTGTTTGGACCCAAAGAAGGCTATACTGGGATGTGAAAGCCACAATCCCACCCTCTGGAGTGGAAAGGCTTACCATTTTTATGTGAAAGGGTTCAAATTCCCCCTTAAACACTTTCTCAAGATAAAACAGGCTATTCCCTTACACCAAACAGAAATCCCCATCCTTCCCTTGAATTACCATGTAGTATCATTTTTCAAAAAATAATACCATTGATCAAAGTCTTAGTTAGTTTAGTAGCTCATCATAATTAGTCGATTGAATATTATTTCACCAATGATTTCAGCTCAATTCAGCATAGCTAAGCTTTAGTAAAACCCTTATTTAATAAGCTTAAATTGTTTTATCTGTTTCACTAATAGTAATAGTATTATTATCATTATATCAAGGAGAAAGAATGTCACTCTCCTTGCATGGGAGTTCTTTATCATAAATCCATGCTAAACCAGAGTCTCAAACCAAAACTTATTCCCTTAACTTATTTCTTTAGTATGAAACTCCTGTGAAATTTAGACCTTTTATCTGCAATTTATATTTTAGGAGAATTCTCATTAAAAGGAATATATTCTTTAAATCTTTTTTTGAGCCAAGGTCTCATCTAACCATGTCAAACATACTTGATGGATCTCTATTTCAAAAAAAGAAAAATTACTGTTAAATACAGATTTGTTCCGCATTTTATTTCTCAATATCTGTTGGAACCCCATAAAACTCCCATACCTCTTGAGAATGATTATTTGATCAAAATAGAATTGATATGTATCCTTTTGATAATGAGGCTTGAATATTCCTTTAAGGAAACAATTTTAGAGCTAATAGTACAAAATGATCCACAAAGAATTTAAGAAAAGCATCTCAATTGAGTTGGATTAGTTTTTCATTCCTTGAGAGGAAGAAATTTAAGCTCTATTCAAATTTAATTTAAAATTTCAGAAGAAGGAGTGCATAAATTGTATCAATATCCAAAATTAAGAAATTATCTGAGACTATGGAAGCCATTGACGTATCATTAAATATATCCTTCATCTCCAAACAGTATCACAGCCACTATCAGGGGTAAGGGTATTCAACCTTAAACCCACTCAAACTCATGAAACCAGAAAGTCAAGTATGTGAATCAAGAATCAGTTTCAGTAAATCTTTTTTCTGGAACATGCATACAGATTTGTTCATCCATACAGCCTGTAAATGCTTGTACAGGCTGGATATTCCAAATACAGTTTCGGATTCAAAATACTGAAGCTGTATGAGCACTCAACTCCACCACACCTCTTGTACAGACCCTGTACATCCATACAGGGGCTGTATTATTCAAATCAATTCAAACCAAGATTCCTCTCATGAAATTTCACTCTTTGGATCAGGGATGGTGGATTCTCACATATAAAAGCCCCTCTTCCTCCCTCTGGGGACTTTTCCCCAGTTAATTAATAAAGTTGATTTATTATTTAATAAATATTATTACTCTTATTTTTGGGTATTATATTTTTTGGTATTAGGTTAGTCTTTGAATATTTTCCTCACCTTTTTGGTGGAGTTGTGGTGGTCATATTCTTATTGACCCTTCTATTTCTTTCTGACAAGTTGAAAAAGTGGAGTTGGACTTGTTTGTGGTTTGCTCTTTTATTCTTTGTTTCTTCTTTTATTATATTTATCTTACTAGCATTTCTGTCTTCATTACACTCTTAAGTGTACTCAATATTATTCTATCCTTGATCCCTCCATAAGTGAGTCCCAGTTTAATGAGTTCCAGGCCCTCTTCATTTTGAAGAACCATTGTGACAAAAAAATTCAGCTAACAATTGAGCCTCATCTTAAGATAAACATTTGAATTAATTTATCCTCACTGGAAGAACAGACTCCTCAAAGTTTCTCTTGAACCATTTTTTGAGATCCATCAAAAGGAATCACTTGGTTGTTAATTGAAATGTTTTTAAATTGTTACTTTTAAGAAAAATATGACTTCTACTTAAATTTTCAAATAACTACGGGAAAGATGCTTATGGATATTATTTAGCTCTATTAAGAAAGTAATATGAGATTTTTGAAAGCTTCCATTAATTTTTATTCAATTTTTAATTAGACTCTTTGAAAGTTCTGAACCAGCCAAGAAAAATAAAATTAAGTAAAGAAGAACTGTTAATTATTCTGAATTATATCTTATATTCCATAATTAATACAATTTCTTCTCCCTTCAGACTTCCAAATGAATAGACGGGCTGAAAATGATAAGAGAAAGAATTTTAAGAATACCATTATTCTTTGGGTATTGGTAAAAACACGTAAGAGCTTACGTGTTTTTACTAAAAACTTACGTGTTTTGGCCAGAATTTGGTAAAAACACGTAAGGGGTGCCCTGGGCCCATTTTTAATTAAAAATGAAACACCATTGGGCCTGTATTGGGCCAAAACATGCCCAAAAGAGGTTTTTTACCCACAAAACCTCTCTAACTCCAAATTGTTTCAGATTTTTTTGCCCAGCCCCCCCCAAAAAAACAAACAAGCTCAAACGCCCCAATAATCCACATTATCCCCACCCCAAACCATTGTTTTTTTTTTTGGAAAAACAGCATTATCAAAGCCATTTTGCAAAGCTTTTCACACTTTTTTTTCTTTTTTTCCCCCAAAGACTGCATTTTCCACCACAACAACCTGCTTTCAAGCCTCTCAATTTTCAATTTTCTACCATCCCTCATCAATTAATCCCACATTTAAACCACTTTCTGTCACTTTTAACCACTTCTGTTCATTTTTCACACCTTTTTTCACCTCTTTTTCACATTTCGAAAGATTCTTACCCCATTCCAAATCCCCCAAGTCCCCCTTTTTTTTACTTTTATACATAATTTTCATTAAAAAAATGCTTCAACCCCCCACTGAAGGTGAATTTCAGACCCTTGAGCTTCTTTGGCAACATGTGCATAATGTTGCCAGGGCTCAGGGGTATGCTGTGTCCACCTTGAGGTCCAATATGACCCACAACCAAATTGAAATATGTTGTGACAGGTCTGGCACCCCAAATCCCAACAAAAGCCCCTCCAAAACAGTCACCTCAAGAAAGCTTGACTGTCCTTCTAGACTTTATGCCAGGAAATATACCAAGAGTACCACTTGGACTCTTAAAGTCAAAAATCCTGAACATAGCCATGATGCCACTGAAAATATCATGGCACATCCTGCTTTCAGGAAATTCAATGAGCAAGAAACATCCCAAATTGCTCAAATGTCTGAATCACTCCTCATGCCAAGGCAAATTCAGGCCCAATTATACAGCCAGAGGGAGTCTGACAGGCCTGTAATCCTTCAAGACATTTATAACCAAGTCAAGAAAATCAAGAAAGACAAACTGCAAGGCAGAAGGCCCATTGATGCTCTTATTGACACTCTCAAAGAAGAAGATTTTGTTTGGTCCTCTGCAAGGGATTCTGAGGGACACATTACCTCCTTGTTTTTTACTCACCCCCTGGCCATAAAACTTCTTCATGGCTTTCCTCATGTCATTCTTATGGATTGTACTTATAAAACCAATAAGTACAAAATGCCCCTTTTTCATATTGTTGGATTCAGCTCAACAAATAAGACCTTTTCTGGGGCTTTTTGTTTGATGAAGAATGAAAATGAAACTTCATATACTTGGGCATTAAATCAATACATTGAAAAGGTACTCAACAACACCAATCTTGTTCCCCCTCCAGTTATTGTTATTGACAGGGATCTGGCCTTGAAAAACTCTATTAAGAAGCTCTTCCCAGACTCCAAAGTCATGCTATGCATTTGGCACATCAACAAGGATGTATCTGCTCATTGCATGAAGAAAATTGGTCATGGAACTGATTTTGAAAATTTTATGGGCCTTTGGAATCAAGTAATATACTTCTTCACTTTATTTCATTTTATTTCACTTTTTTTCTTATTATTGTCTTTATTAATGACTTTGGGATTCTTTTCTCAGCTTATATATTCACCCACTGAAAAGTCTTTCAAAGACAACTGGAAGAAGCTTCAAAAGCAAGTTAAAAATGCTGAGGTCTTTCAGTATTTGGAAAATACCTGGCTTCCTCTAAAGGAGTATTATGTGCCAGCCTGGACCAACCACCATTGCCACCTGGGTGTGGGATCCACCTCCAGAGTTGAAGGTGCCCATGCCATGGTTAAACTTTGGCTACAAAAGTCCACTGGTACTCTCCTGGAGGTAGTCAGGGCACTCCACATGGCATTCAGAAAACAATTTATTGAAATTATCAACAGAATCTCCAAAGAAATGATTGTCCATGTCAAGAATTTTCCTCCACACATCTGTGCCCTCAATGGCAAGGTGTCTCATTATGATCTTCAGATTGCCTTTGAAAATTTCAAAACAAAATTTCCTCCAAATGAAAAATGCACCAACAAAAACAACAATTATCAAGGCATTCCTTGCAAGCATAAGACCCAAAAGGCATTTGCCAAGCACCAAAGGCTTGAATTATCAGACTTCCATCCTCAATGGCATTTGAATTTGTCTGTGAGGGTTTTTGAATTTCTTCTTATTATTTTTTTCTTATTAACTGATTTTATTTGTCATATTCTTCTCAGACTGGTTTTCAAGGTGATGATCAAAGTGTTGAAAAAGAAAGAAAGAATGAAGCCAAGAAAATATTTGAAGACATTGGGGAAGACCTGTTCCAAAGACCAATGGCAGAAATCACTCCAATACTCCAACATTTTCAAGATGTTTTGACTGGAAAAGTCCCATTTGATCAAATTCCCAAGAACCAAGAGGATGATCAATATTATGAAGACCCTCTAGAATGCAAGAATATCCGTGGAAGACCCCAAGGAGCCAAGAATAAAAACAAAAGAGAACCTTCAAGATTTGAAATTATTTAAAGTCAATCCAAGAGAAGAGGAAGACCCCCCTCAAAAGTGACCAGTACAACAACATCAAGATCCCAGTCAAATGTCCCCTCTCCAATTATGGAAGTGGACTCATCTGAAGATTCTGAAGATTCTGAGGACTCATTATCTAAATCCATCAGTTCATCAGATTCACTACCCTCAGCAACTGAATTAAATAAATCAGAAGTAACCCTTAGAAGGTCAAGAAGATTGGCAATTGGAAGCAAAACATCACAAAGAAAATCACACAAGCCTGCCACCAGTTTGAATATCTATGATGCAATTTACTTGACCTGTGAGCATTGTCAAAGAAACTATCAAACAAGTGATGAATGCTCCAAGCTGTTTGTGAGTTTCTGATTCTTTTTAATGTAATTTTATGTTGTTTATTTTGATATTTATTCATTTTTTGGACTTATTTTATCAGATAACTGGCTCAGAAGACTTGCCCAAGTTTATATTGAAATACACCTTCAAGGCCATCAATGTCCAGGGTGATGGAAACTGTGGTTACAGAACAGTATCCCACTTCATTTACAAGACTCAAGATCAATGGGCTGATGTCAGAGGTGACTTGGCTGAAGAAATTCAACAAAATCAAGACCTTTATGAAGCCATGAACACCTTTATTCCCTCAGTATCCTCTTATTTGGAAAGAATTGAATGGTATGAAGATGTTGGCCAGGCTCCAAAAAGCAAGTGGATGTCCATGCCTGACATGGGGGATCCAATTGCAAATAAGTATGAAAGAACAGTTTTCTTTTATTCCACAGCCCAATCTTTTTCTTTTTTCCCTTATTTCTGTCCTCCAAATGATAATCCCCCCATTCTCATCTGCTTCTTGAATAGTTGTGCTCATTTTGTTCCTTTGGACATCATCATTTCTAAAGTTTATCCTGTCCCCCCCATTACTGTGAACTGGGAGATTCATGCCCAACCACAAGCCCTGGGGTGGGCTGATAAATTTAAGAAACACAGAATGTTGTATTTGTCCAATCTTCCTCCCCCCTCTCAGAAAAAACCCACTATTTTGGAGGTTGATTCTGATTGAATGATTTTTGTATATACAATTTATGCCAATTATCCCCCTCCTCAGTCATATTTATTGCTTAAATCCCACCTCAGTCTCATTTTTTATCAAACTTGTGGAACTTTTGTACTTGAAAATATTCATATTACACACAAGAGAAAAAACAGTTAAAAAAACACTCATTGCGCCTTCACTTGTTGTCCCACCCAAAAAAATTCCCAATTCATGAGCTTCTGGTTCTTTATTGTCCAGATTGAACCCTTTAATTTAAAAAAAAAATGAAGGAAATTCATAAGTGGGAATTTATTAAATTCACCTTTTAAAAATAGGCATATTACAATGACGGGAAAAAACATTTGAAAAAAACCCCTTTTTGCGCCTTCACTTGTCCCAACCAAAAAAATTCCCAAAATTATGGGATTCTGGTGCTTTATTCTTCACATTGAACCCTTCATTTTAAAAAAAGAATTAAGTAAATTCATAAGTGGGAAGATTTTAAATGAATTTTTGAAAAAAATATGCCATTTTGGCATATTGGCCAAGTTTGTGAAATTTGGAAAAAAAAAAAATTTGAAAAATTTGTGCTTATTGACATGCCAAGTCGGGAAAAATATGGCAAAAAAAAATTAAAAAAATCCTCAAAACTGAGCCTGAGGAATTTTTTTTGAAAATTAAGGTCACTTACGTGTTTTTACCAGAAACGTACGTGTTTTTACCATAAATTGGTAAAAACACGTAAGGGCTTACGTGTTTTTACTAAAAGCTTACGTGTGTTTACCAACATCCTATTATTTAAACTTGATTTTCTTTAGAAGCTTATAAATCTACAAAATCAACTTGGAGTTACTATTTTCTTAAATTTCTACTGTGTGTGAGTAATTATTATGTTTCCATATTTTTTTAGTTAATTGATTCTTGGGAAAAGGAATATTGAAGCTTATTTGTGAAATATGAGAGTATTGATTTTTTATGTTGATCTCATCTTTTGGTAAAAAACCATTCCTTTTTTAATAATTCTATATCTGTTTCTGGGAAGGGCATTTTTTTATTGTTAGAAGGTTTTATTTTTTCTAATTGAAACTCTTGAGTCTACAGAAAGCACCATGAGAAAAGAAAGAGAGGCTCATAGAAGGAATAGCATTTGAAATAGCTACATATAATATTTATTTTGAGGATGGTAATCTTCAACTATTATACAAAGCAAGGGGCCACCAATATATAAGCTCAATAAAGATCAATCCAATTCATTATTAGATGAGACAATATTTATTTATGAATATCTCTCAAAAGGTAAGGGAATAGATAAAAATATTATCCAATCCTTAAATTTCAAAAAACAAGAGCTTTACACAAAATGTTCTGTATTGATATTGAAAGAATAGGAAATATTAAAAGATGTGGATCCCCAAAGAAATTAATTTGAGCTGTGTTTTCTTTTGTTTGATCCAAGAAAAGGATTTTAATTTCCAAATTTTCATTTCTTATTAATGGAGCTGAATGGTTAAAACTCATTGCAACTCAGTTTTAATATGTTACTAAATCACCCGAGGAAAGGAACTTCCATAAAATTGATTAGGACACTATAGTTATGCAATTGATACAAATAGAACACCCTTTAAAGAAATTCTATTTTATGACCTTTTTCGTTCAAGTCCACTTCAAAATAGTTTTCCTTTTGATAAATTTGATATCTCTATTCTACCATGCTGATATTTTCAAGAATAACCTCATTTTTGGAATCACTGTTTTTCTTTAATGAAGATAAAGTATCTTTGTTTCAGAGTTCAAAGATTGAATAATTTTTATATTTCCAAATTTACAGCTTGCAGAATATATTGCCCATCTCATGAAACAAAATCTACTTCATCAATTTAAATGAATTTTATAAGGGAGATGAACAATGTGATAATCCTGAGATTTGATTTCCAAACAATAGGTTTGATGTGTCAAATATGAAGAGAAATCCTTGATTCAGTAATTTTTATTATTCTATTCAGAAAGCTTGGGAATAATATTGAATTAAAAATTGATTTAATCAGAAATATTGAAGAAAATTTGAAAGAGAGACATTAACTTTTTTAGACCAACTACAATTCTGAAACTTTTTGAAAGCTACTAACTGAATTTTTACAATTCTACAAAATATTGAAAGTATTGGTTTCATTCATGAAGTAAAAAGCTAAAACTATTCAATTTTTAAGGACCAGGATTCAATCAAAAGGGAATATTTTGAGCCCAACCGACGCATGAAGACATATTACTCTGGGTTTTGAAGCAATGAGATATATATAATGCATCAAATTAAGCTGTAATATTTTGTCCAAATATGTAGCCCTATTAATATTGAACAGATTTTTGATCTACTAGTATTTTATCTGTCAGATATTGTGAAACTAGAAATGGAACATAATTCTCTCAATAATTTTTTTTCAAAAGAAAGAAGAAAGAGATATATTGCATATCAAATGGTTATTCACATGAGTAAAAGAAACTCCTTCCTAATAATGCATGCTAAAAGACTCTTTTTTACTCTTTAAAAAACCCATTTCATCTTATATTTAATGAGAAGTATTACCAGCTTTGAAAAAGGAAAAATTCACTGGTTCCAAGTACACCAATAACAGATATAGTACATGGAAGAACAAGTTATGTGTGAAATATCAATCACCACCCATCTTTTAAGTATTTATTTAGATTTCACATCATCGGTCCTGTATATTATCTTCTGCAAACATTTCTAGATGTCCATCAGGCAATGAATGTATTTTTAAAGGTTTTTAGCATGTCTTCTACCCTAAAAATGAAATGTATAGGAGATCATAACATATTTCAAATACCAAGAATATTCATATAGAAATGTTTAAACAATTGGTTTCTGTTTCAAATTAACTTTGGACTGAATTACTACATAATTTTTTCAAATCATGTATAAGTGATTTAGTATGATTCAATTTATCATATTTATTTCAAACTCTTTACTCTGGATAGGTTTTTCTAATTGAAAAATTTCCTCAAATTTGGGCTTTCATTTTCTTAATAACAGAAGAACTGAATTATGAAAGGGGGAAGGCATCCAGTTTTTATTTTTTGAATGAGAATTTAAGCTTAAGGATTATCAGCTTTATAGTCTGAAATAGAAATCCATAGGCTATTTAATTTCTTCCTGGTCTAATTGGTTACAGAATTAATGTTTAATAAGGTAATAATTTAAGTATAGGAATAGGTTTTTGCAATATTTATGCACATACCTCCCTGGAATGATAATCCTTCAATATCAAAAATAAAAACTTTTTTGAGTCCTCTTTGAAAACATTTGGAGAAATTCCTGGATGTCATCCAGAATAGATTCTGGCTTATTTCAAAATAGTAAAAAATATGTATAGAAAATTTGACTTACTTTTGTTAGTATTTTGGAAAAAGGTACATGAATCAAAACTTTTGGATTTGTTACTAAGGAAATTCAATTCAACTTCAATATAAATATTTGTGTGAAACTGAAAATTAAATTGACTATCTTATTGACTGAAAGGAAAATCACCCAAATATAATCATAATAAGAACTTTTGGTATAAAGGTATATTTCTGGGAAAAAGTATCAAGAATTGAAAATCAATCATTTCAATTAAGGTAAATCAGAGCTTTGAGGAAATGAGAAATGTGTCAAAATAATCTGTCATGTTTTGAAAGCCTCAAGGATATTTGATATCTTTTTGAACGAATACATTTATTTAGTTTTCTTAATAAAAAACTAGTTCTAATTTTTACTTCTAATATTTATAAAGTTTATCCCAAATAGAGGAAGAATTTTTAACAATTTTTATTCCATATTTTTCAAATTCAATTTTGCTCATTACTTCCTCTAAAATATCCAATTTCTGTTCATAAAATCAAATGAGCTCCTACAGAGTACATATATGACATCATTTTGGAATATATCCTTCAAGTAAAATATCTATAGTGAGGTAATATTTCAAATTAATATTAAATAAAAACCTTTCTTTTCCACAGAATTGAATTTGAATAAACTTCCACCAAGAGTTACAGCTGAAATTTTGGAATGATAAATTTTATACTAAATATTTTCAGATTTTCCAAGACACAAACCATGAGTAGTCTTTATATAGTTCCTTTTATCAAATAATGTATGAGCTTCAAACTACATCATTTAAAATCTCAATTGAGATACACATACATCAAGGAAGGTAATAAGAATTAAACAAAATATTCATGTGATTTTAATGAGACAAATATTTATCAATCCAAAGCTTTATATGATGCTTTAGGTACTTCTATTTGAAATATCTGATGGATGGTACAAATATTAAGATGAATGGAACTTCATAATATTTCAGGAATATGATGATGTTTGTTTGAATTTGAATCTCGTTGAACTTCCAGGCTTCCAGGATTTGTGGCTTTAAGTTAACAATTCATTCCTTTTGGCCACTGTGGATGAGAGAATTGAAGAGTAAATCCAAACAATAAGGTTTCAATCCTGAGTAATGTCCAAGCTGTATCCAACCTTGTGAGCCTTAGTGGTATTCTCATATACCCAAAAGACCACAAATATTAAAACAAGTTATAATCAAAAATATACAATTTATAATAAGATCTCAATAAGTCTATATAAATATAAAACTTGAAAAGATATGCAAAGAAATATTTCAGCTTGAAATAATGAGGTAAAAAGGATTTTTTATCAAGAATATTAAATATATATTTGTTTTTGGAAAAAGTTGATAAAAATTATTATAGTTTTTCCACCAAAAAATGAACATTTAAATACTGTTTCATCATTGGATTCCCCGTGGAGTTTCAGGTGGGGTCACATTTGAGTGAAATTTCTGTGACTAAATTCTAAAGAAGCTCAAATTGGGTTATTAGTATTCTCTACATAAAAATCTCAGAATACTCAAAATCTTAACTTGGTTCATACCACATCTGATGTTAAAGATCACTTTTTGTGTTAAAACTGAGTGTGTTGTGTAGTCTAGTAGCTATGAGTAATTGAAATATAAAAATGTGGGTGCATATTACATAGGTGAGCTTGAGTTTACAAATGAGGAATTGATAATTAAAGCTAGGTAGTGTAATATATCAATTGAATTACATCAGTAAAATTTCTAGTGTAATACATGAGGATGAATTTAAGAAAAAATGAATTGTAAATAATAATTTTTTGGGGAAAAGGAATCTTGGCCCAAAGGTGTGAGGAATCCCCCAAATTCCTTTATTAGAGGAATGAGATGTTGAAATTAACACAAAAGTTCATTATGTTTGGCCTGGAATTGAATCCAAGGTCTGTGACTCAAATGATGATAAGGTTTTGATACAAACCACTAAAGTTTGACTTGCTGCCAAGAGGGTAAAACTACCCCTAATTCAAATCAAAATTCATGAATTTTGCTTTAATAGTTTCAAACCTCTCTTAAACACATTCTGAAATGTTTTGGTGGCTGAAAACCAACTCTTACAATAGAAATGGCTCGTTTAAAGGACTAAAATGGATAAACCCAGCCTGTGTTTGGTCCAAGCCATGGTTCAATGATGCCATAATTGGCTCTTATGCTGTGATTGTATGTGTCACGACTGATTATAGTACCCATTACTTTTTAGGATTAAAATAAGTGGCTATAAAATAATTTCCCATCTTTTCTCTTCATGTTAGAATCTCTCCCTCTTATAATGAGTTTTACCACTTTTAATCCAATGAATAAAGTCTTTCAAAAACTATTTACAAATAAATTTCAACCTTTTAAGAACGTGAAGCAGAAATTGTAATAACTTTTTGTGACTTTTTAGAATCATTTTCACACTTGAAACACCCCAGGAGTGAATTAAAGCACCTTTCATCACTGTGAACTCTGTTGCTTTGTTTCCAAATTAACTCTGGTCAATTTTGTGTTGCTTTTTTTTTGAATATATTTTTAGAAGCTCTCTTCTTATATAAATTTCCTTCAGGTCTTTTCTCCATTAATTCCAATTGGAATTTCCCTTGAAGAAATTTCTTTTGTAACCATGAATATCTCTTGGAGAGTATTTTTGGATAGATTTTTGTTGTTAGTGAAACACTAAGTCTGAATAATACTATATTTTTATACTAGAAAAAATTCAAAACAAAAATTTTGGCATGTTTTATCTTAAAAACCCTCAAAATTACTATGCTTACATAATTTTATCTTATACAAATTTTGATGATAGGAAAAATAATTGATTTTAAATAAAATTTGCATATGCCCATGTTATATTTGGGGTCCCAGCTGTGAATTTGTACCTGTGACATCTTTCTTATCTTGTAAATTTTTTTCTCATATTGAAGAGCTTGAAAATCCATACAAATACATATAATTTCAAAGAAAAATAATATAAAATATTCTTTTTTCTTCATATTATATATGAGGCTTAATTTTTGTTTTTCCTTTTTTAATTTTTGAGTTGTTTCATTGTGTTTGTAATTTATCTTAGTGTCTGATAACATTGTAAGACAAGCAAATCTTGAAAAAGCTCACCATTAATGAGAATTATTCCAGCCAGTACGGTCAATTCTGACCATAATGGCACCATCTTTATAGCTGAGAATAATTCAACAGAAATAGTTGATTAAGAATCAATAAATTTTGACACCAGTAATACTCTCCAAAAAGCTAATAATTTTTCAGATAGTAAGTTTTCTTTTGCAAAATTATGATTTTTGAACTTTTTTACCCATAAATATGCCTTATGCTAGATCATGGGCCAGCTATAAACCCTTTAGTGGATCCCAAAAAGCCTCTAGAAATTTTTCTGGCAGAAGCCAATCAGTTACAGAAGGACAAAGGTCAGTAAATTAACCAAAAACTGAAAAATTATTCCATTCTGAAGCTGATGTTGGTGTTTTACCTTCAAATAGAGCTGACACCACCACAAGAAACCTCAGTGTATATAATCAAAGCCATCCAGAAGGAATATAAAAATTCACTCCAAAACACAAAGTATCAAGCTCTAGCAGACCTTTAAGAAACTTAATGAACTCTTACCGGACTGTGAGATAGTTTTTGGGCAATCCCAATACTTTCAAATTACTGAATGGGTAGCATCCATTGATGGTAAAAATTGTGATTCTTATGACAGAAGAATGGAGGAATACCAACCCTCAACCACCCTAACAAATACTAAAACATACCCCAGTGTCCAGAAGAACCAATTCCAATGCAAAAATCAGCCAAAAACTCAGAACAAGGGCAAAGGTAAGTCACCAACAACCAATCCATACAGCCAAGGCTATAGAATCCAAAAGATTAAACAAGATGACACCAAAAATGTATTTCAGATGGCCAGAAATTTGATGGAAATGCATATTAGAGAGGAGGTCAGAATAAAATATCAGAAATTATTTCTCAGATTTTGGATGAAGTTACAGCACAAAAAGTCATATTTCTGATAAGAATTAATTTTTTTTTAAAAATATTAAGACAAATACTGTAGGTTTGAGCCTAGGAAATGAGACTTTGACTTATTTCAAGAATGTTTTGAGAACACTTAAGGTATCAACCAGTAGTTTTTTATTTTTTAATAATATATATTAGCAATGTGTCATTATTAAGGAGCTAGAAAACAAATATTATTAATTTTATATTGATGGAATGATTGAGACAAAGGTACAAAAAAGCCATAAATAATATCAAAGGGAGTAATAAAAAAATGTTCATTATATCATAAGTCCAGTTTCTGAAGTAAAGACAAATGCAATTTCCTTGAAAATAAAAAGGATAAAAAATGAGTATTAAATTGAATAAATTCTTACTAATAATACTAGGAAAATAGAAATATGGCAAGTTATAAGTTCAATAAAAGCTTTTAAAAATCAAATCAAAAATTCAACAAGGTGTAATAGCAGTAAATTGAGTTACATGGAAAGATTAGTGTACACTTTGCCATGAATTTGTACATCTCTTAATGAAAGTGAGGGCATGAAAAATTCCAACCCAAAAGATTTGGACATGGAAAAATCACAAATTAAGACTGAATTTTCCACTCCTTTTCATAATTTGAACCATCATTGGCCAAAGAACCTTGTAAAGAAGTATCAAAGCCTAAAGATTGGCCTCATTTCAGTGGTAAAGGAGAATATGACCATATGGAATCAATAAAAGGTATAAAAATGATAAAAGTAGAGTTTTAACTACATGGAAGATTGGTAACCAAGAGGCTGACCACCTTTCCTATCAAATCAGCTCATAGAGGGTATATCAAGTTAAGACAAGCACATGGACACCAAAGCTGGACTTAGTAGAAAACCCAAATTATCACCAAATGGGTCAATCATGCTTAGAGGTTTAAGGTTGAAACAGTCTTTGAATAGGAAAAATTGAATTCTGAAAGAGACAGAGCCTTAACATGGGCTTTCCTACAAAAGGAGAAACTAGCAGAATTATATCCTGACATATAAGAGTTCATGATGAATAGAAAAATTATGAGAAATGTGGAGGAGATTTGGAACATGCTATAGAAAGCTGCACTACTGAGGAATATTCAGCAGAAGATATTATCAATTTACTAGAAGGAGTAAACTCTGGAACAAAAGCTGGTTCTAGTAGGATGAATATTAAACCAATGTTCAATACACCTTGGAAGGATTATGTGGACAAAAAACCAGAAGAAAGTCTTAGTAATATGAGAACTAAATGTTCAGAGACAATCAGACGGTTCTAAATTTCCCAAAGTGCCACACATTTAGCCAATTAATTTCCAAAAATAGGAAAAATAAATGAAATGAATATTAAAAAAGAACCTGATGAGAAAAAAGGTTATGTGACTAAATAAAACTAAGATGATAGATCATCCATAATTTCTTAATCTTTGAAAGATATAGAAAATATCAATTTCCAATTTCAAATCATTGAATCTTACTTCCAATTACCACAGTTGAGTAACATCAATCTTTATTTATCAAAATTTAAAGATGCAAAACTTATGAAATCAGAACCAAAAAAAGTAAAAGTTTATCCAGCAGGAAATTCCTGTATAGCAGAAGTGGTGACTAATAAAAAACCCAATAAACTGTTACTTGAACAAGGATCCTTCTTCTCTTGTGTTGGGAATTTTTTTTACAAAGAATTGTGTACAATTTTTTGAAGATTAATTTTCACCAACTTATGAGATAATACTCAACATTTCAAGAAAAAAAAGCAAAATAGTAGGAATATTTGAGACTACTTTCATATTTGCATATATAAGCTGTGATTCAAGAATAACTGTTGAATTTGTTGTCATATAGGGCTTCTCTAGTATGAACTTTATATTGGGAAATGATTATTGAATCATGTATGGAGTAGATTTACATAGAAACAAATACAGGTACTTTAATATTGGTCACAATAAGCATCAAGAATTTGACTTTTCATCTTTCAAAAGTAAACTTGGAATTAGAGAAGCTTGAATGAAAATATGAATGAATAAAGCTGAAGTCAGTCTTCAACTTACTTACATAAAATGAAAAGAAATCTCTACCCTTTCATATCGCCATTAAGAGGAATTTTCCTCAGATAAAGAACAATTGTGGGAAATTATTGGTCATGAAGTTGAGATTACTATAAGCATTTAAAGACATTACCCACCTATCATAGGAAGTCCTGCATACCCAAAAAGCCCAAAAGAAATAAAATACCTTGAGCTTCACACCAAGGAACTCTTGGACCTTGGTGTGATAATAAAAGTTGGCCAAAATGAAGAAGTAGAAATATGTACACCTGTCATAGTGGCAGGCCTGGAATAATTGAAAGTCTGGAATGATTGGGGATTTTAGAGCTATTCCTACTTGCACTGTCCCAGACAGGTACCCCATTTTTAAAATCCAAATCATCTGTTAGCAAAGATCTCAAGCAGTGTACATGAGCACTATGACTTCCCTGAAGGTATTCCACAAAGATGTGTTGACACAAAGAGCAATAAATTATATTAGAATTATTTTTTATTGTGGGGTCTATGAATACTTCAGGATGCCCTTTGGTATTGAAAATGCAGCTTCACAGCTTCAGAGAATATTAATGAAATATTTCCCAAAGAGCCTTCAGAGAGACTGTTTATCATTTATATTGATGAAATTCTTCTTTTCTCTAAGACCTGAATGAAAATATGACTATAGTATCTAAGGCTTTAGGAAAGCTCTAGTATGTGAGAAAGAAAATGTCTTTAAACAAATTTTACTTTGGATTCAAATGCCTCAACACACTAGGACATGTAGTATCTGGTCTCTCCCTTGGGATAAAAAAGAATAGATTTTAATCAGTCTTATTAAAGCCTATTACTCAGAACAAAACAAAGATCCAATAATTTTGAGGCTTTGAAGGCCATTACAGACAGCATATGATACATTGTGCATTCATTGCAATACCTCTTTATAAGCTTTGTCACAAGGATACAGTATTTGGAATTCCTTCTGATGGGATCAAAGCCTTTGACTCTCTGAGAAAAGTGCTAGCTAGTTCTCCACTCCTACCAATTCCATATTTTGAGCTACCATTCAAGTCCTATATCGATTAATAAGGAGATGGACTAGGAGCTTCACTCAAGCAAGTCCAAATTATGAGTTACAAACCTGTGATAGGACCCATATTTTTTATATCTGGGTGAATAAAACCGACTAACTCCAGATATCAAACAATTCTTATTAAATGTTCATGTCTTGTTTGGGCGTTGGAAAAACTCAATAATTTCCTTGAAAAATGTGTTATTGAAGTCATAAAAGATTTTACCACTGTAAAAGAACTTCTAAGCACAAAACCCCAACAGAAACTCCAGACCTTACACCAACACAGGAGCAGAAGTCTCCTGGATCAAGTAGCAGGATAGTAGGTTTTTATTAAATTTTAAACTCTATTATACAGGAGTTTCCTAATGTATACCCCTTTCCCTTATTTAGTTTTTTTGATAAGTTGTGAATATTGAGGTTTTTATAGCTCAAGCTTGCTATTATGCAGCTGTGGTAAGTGGTAGTAAGATTCCATGATGTCAAATGTGAAATTGATACTTTCTATATCTTTTGAAGATGAAAAATATTGATGATATATCATTCAAATTTTATTTAGTCACATCACCTTTTTTACCATCAGCTCCTTTTCAATGTTAATTTAATTTATTTTACCTCTTTTTGGACATTCATTGGCTAAATGTGTGGTACTTTAGAAAATTTGAAACTGGCTGATTGTCTCTGCAGATTTACTTTTCATATTACTAAAACTTTCTTCTGGGTTTTCTCCAAATAATTCTTCCAACGTGTATTGAACCTTGTTTTAAGAGTCATCCTAATAGAACCAATTTTTTTCTGGTGTTTACTTCTTTTAGTATATTGAGAATTTCTTATTCTGAATAATTCTCATTAGTGCATCTTTCCATAGCAAATTCCAAACATCCTTCACATTTTCTCATAACTTCTCTATGGAACATAAATTCTGACCTGTCAGGATATAATTCTATTAGTTCATCCTTTGGTTGGCAAAACCATTTTAAGGATTGGTCTTTTTCAGAATTGAATATTGAATATTCAATGGATGCTTCAGCCTTAAGCCTCCAAAAGTTATTTGCACATTTATTGTTAATTTGGCTTTTCTACCAAGTCCAGATTTGGTGCCCATGTGCTTGTCTTAAGTTGATATACCATCTATGAGCTGATTTGGTTAAAAAGGTGCTAAATATTGATGTTGCCAATATTTATGTTAATTGAATTTTTTACTTGATTATATTGATACCTCTGGTAAAATTCATATTTTAATACTCTCCTTCATCACTGAAGTGAGGCTATTCTACAACTTTGGGTACTTCTTTCAAAAGTATTTGGCCAATTAATGGTACCAAGTTATGGCAAGAGGTGGAAAATTCATTTTTTGTTTGTGAATCTTCTACGTCAAATAATTGTGTGTTGCAATCTCTGATGAACTCACTTTAGTTGAAAAGTGTGAAGATCCTTGGAAAAGTGTGCAGTAATTGTTCAATTGCACTGACCTTACTGTTATTACACATTGTGAAGTTTCTGAATTCACATTGAAAACCTTTTATCAAATAAATCAACTCAGTTTTATAAATGTCTTCTTTGATTTTCATTTCTTATAATTCTTTTTGTCTAGTTTTATCAGAATTGATTTGATTAAGCATCATTGTTAATTTTGATACTTCTTCTTTTGAAGTATTGAGACACTTTTTCAAGGCAATTGTACCCTTCTTTACTTAAAAAGATGAATTTCTGATCTCATCAAGGGTTTCTTATTACATTATTTTATAATATTTATTGAATTATTTACTCTTGTGTTAATTATTTCATCAATATTTAATTTAAAATATTTCTTTGCTAATTGTTTAAAATTACCAATTGTTCCTTAATTTTATTTTCAAATAAATTGTCACTATTTGATGTTTTAATTGTTCTTCAAAATTTCTCAAAAAAAGCCAGTTCTTCAGTTTTTTGGCTCAAAATTATACTATTTGTCTTAATATTGTTATAAATATTTGAATTCTCATCATAAATATGCCTTTAAGCATCATTTATGGCTAGCCAAAAAGGCTGAAATTCTATCCATAATCACAGAAATCATTTCTGATATTTGATTCTGGTCTCCTCTCTTATATACATTTCAATCATTGTTCTGACCATCTGAAATAAATTTTACATGGAATCATGTTCAATATTTTGGATTATGTAGCCTTGGCTGTATGGTTTGGTGGCTAGTGCCTTACTTTGTGCTTGTTCTGAGCTTTTGGCTTCTTTTTCACACTGTAGTTGCTGCTGATCGCAACTAGGGTAGGTTTTGGCACTTGTCTGGGTGGTTGAGAGTTTTTCCTCCTCCATTCTTCCAAGAGAAGAATAATGTTTCCTTTTCCATCAATGGATGCCAACCATTTGGTAGTTCCCAAGTCTTGGGATGGCCCAGAAACCATCTCACCGTAAGGTAAGAGTTCATACACTTTTTCCAAAATTCTGCTAGACTTTGAAGCTATTTGTTCTGGAGCTCATTGGTGTATGCCTTCTGGCTGGCTTTGTATATGTCCAATGAGGATTATTGTGGAAGTTTCAGCTCTATTTGAAGGTGAAACAGTGTTATCAGCTTCAGAATGGCATACTTTGTTATTTCTAGCTTTATTTACTTATCCTATTCCTTCTTTAAGTGATTAGGTACTTTCATAATCACAACTATAACCTTTTTGGGAGCTGCTTGAGCTGTTATATCTGGCTCCTGATCTGTTTGAAGGCAGGTTTATGAGTCAAAAAGCCTGAAAATAGTAATATTACATGCAAAAATCTACTATTTGCCAATGCATTTTCTTTTTGGAGATTATTATTAATTTCCCAATTGATTAATTCAAAAAAATTGGTTCTGATAAGTTTTTCTTGACTACAATAGCTGTGCTATTATTGTCAGGATTGACAATACTTTCCAGAATAATTCTAGTGATAATTGAAGATGTTTTGATTACTTTTTTACCATGTTTTAAGACACTTAAATTGATGAATGGAAACATTATTTCAATTCAAAAGAGTTTTTTTCAAAAGATCATTAAAAATAAAGCTTCACTCATAATATGAAAAAAATATTTCTTGTGAATTTTTCATTTTTTCAATATAACAAAGAGGTTTAGAAAATTAAAATAATATATTTCACAGGTAAAATATCATTTCAGGGCCACCAAATGTCAGGTTTGGCTATAAAAATTTGATTGAAAATCAAGTACTTTTCCTGTCCTCAAAATTTGTTTGTGGTAAAATTATGTAAAATAAGTAATTTTAGGAATTTTAAAAGAAAAACATGCCAAAATCCTTTTTAAGATTTTTGAGTATAAAAAATATATTATAACAATTTTTTGTTCCAACAAAAATAAATACTGATCCAAAAATTCTCTGAAAGAGATATTTATAGCTACAAAAGAAATCTTTTCAAGACAAATTTCAGTTTGAATTGATTTAACATAAAATTTCAGGCAATTAATTTGAGAAAAGATTCTCCAAAATGAAATTGACAGAGAAAACACACCCAAAACTCAACAGACAGAACTTGGAAACAAAGTGACAAAGTTAAAAGTGATGAGAAATGAGTTAATTCACTTTTGGCATGGTTCAAGGGTAAAAATGATCATGATTATTTTTCCACATTGTTTCAAGGCCTATGATGATTTGAAATTTGTGGTTGAAATCTTCTATTGACTGTTTTAACAACTCTTAAGCTAATTATAAGAGTATCAGATTCTAACATGAAGAAAAAAGAGGGGCAAAGAAGACATCTTTTAAAGGCACCAATTCTCTTCCTCAAAAATGAAAGTTTACTCTTATAAGCTGTGATAAACACACTGACAACATAAAAGAAAATTATAGCATCATTGAGCCCTGGTATGGACCTAAAAGAGCTGGTTCTACCCATTTTAATCCCATAAATCAGTCATTTCTATATCAATACGTGGTTTAAAGCCTTCAAAAAACATCAGAATATGTTTAAGAGACCCTAGAAGCAGTTTGAACTGTTTTTATTAACCTTTTTACCTTAAGGATAGGTTTATCCTCTTGGAAACAGTTATAACTTCCCTGGTTGGTATCAAAATCTCATCTTCAATTGATTCAATGAATATGTTACTTAATTACAGGCCAAAAGTGATGAACCTTTTAATAAATTTTGGAATCTCACACCTGGAAAAAAGAATTTGGGGGAGTCTGGTCCACTTGGAGCCCAGATTCCTTTCCCCCCCAAAAAAATTTATATTTCCCATTTATTTTTCTTTGATTCCAAATGATGTACTATAATTAATACTCAAATATGTAATTAAATTTAAAATTCACAGTAAAAAAATGTAATTTTTAATTCCACATATTTAAATTCAAGTTCACTTATCAAATACCTGCACACATTTTGACTTGCAATTAAAAATACATCCATTACTTATACCTTCTAAGTTACAAACCACACCTCAATTTCAACACAAAAATTGACATTCAACACCACGTGGGAGGTGAACTAATTTAAGGTTGTTAGAATTTTATGATTTTCACACAGAAAATACTGAAAACCTAATTTGAGCTTATTTAGAGTTGGGCTACAGAAATTTCACTCAGAGGTGACCCCACCTACTTTTCTTTATGGGGAATTCAATGTTGAAATAGGTTTTATATGTTTATTTATTGAACACAAGCTGTAATCACTTTTATTAAAGTTTTACCAAAAAAAAATGATTTTTAATATTTTTGTTATAAATTTATTTTTATTTAATTATTTCAAGTAAAGTTTTTTTTTACATTTTTAAGATTTTAATGTAAATTTATTCTTGAAATTGAATCATAATTTTTATATTTGTATTTCAATTTAATGTTTATATTCAAAAATAAAATTATTATTTTCAATTATAACTTACTTCAATTTTCTGTGGTCTTTTGGGTATATATAAATACTTCTAAGGCTCACACCTATATTCTTCTAATAAGTAGAGGTATTTAAGAAATAACACCACATTTATGATGATAAATATTTTATTTTCCCTCTGAAGAATTAATCTTTTTGATTTAAGAAAGTGAGAGACACAAAAAATGATTTTTAAAACAAACCAAGATAAGTGTGAGATAAAAGTAAAGTTTATTCAATTTCATAAGCAAGTGAAATGAATTTCTTGAGAAGTTTTGGGTAAGGAGAAAGTAATATTTCATTAAAATAAGACGAATATGATTGTGCAATAGAGAGAAAAATAGAAAACCCTTACCTGAGACGTTTTGGGTAGGGAGAAAGTAATACATTGTTAAAATAAGATAGAGATCACAGAAATGGAGGGATGATTTCTATATATAATAATGACGTATTACTCCCAAGCTCTTCTCAGGAGAGGCAGTAGTTACAATGTAATTAAACAAGAAATTGACTAGATACATGAAATAATCTAGACTAGGAGATACACAACAGGGTGGAAAACCCAGACCAGATGAAGTAAAGACTTAGGACTGTTTTTACCTAAGTGACGGCTGACTTAGTTGTAATACTTTAACACGCCCCATTGCTCAAATGTGCAAGAAGTTGAATAGTGGAGCAAAAACTGTAATGTTTGAGTTTTCCAAGTCCTTTGGTAAATAAGTCCGCCCACATCAGATTGGTAGGGATATAGGAGATGTGAAAAAATTTTCTGTTGATAAGATCTCTGATCCAATTAATACGAATGTTAATATGTTGAGTTCTGTGTTGATATAAAGTATTTAAGCAGAGAGAAATAGCTCCCTGGTTATCAAATTTTAAGTAAATGCTTGTTTCTAGGTTAAAATAGTAGAGTAGCTTCTTAATCCATAAAGTGTCCTGAGTAGCTTCTGACAAAGCGCCGAACTCAGCTTCAGTGGTAGAAAAAGCTACAATTGGTTTTTTTAGTTTTCCAGATGATAAGACCACCACATAGTATGCCATAGTGGGAAAAAGATCATCCATCATAATTGCTTCCCCAGTCAGAGTCGGAATGGCCTATTATTTCAAAAATTTTAACAGTTCCACCTAATGTTAATTCATAGCTCTTAGTACCTTGAAGATATCGAAGAATTCCTTTAAAGGAAGATGCATAAAAACACAAGGGTTTATCGAGAAATTGAGATAGAACATAAGTGGCATAGGCCAAATCTAGTCAAGAACAAGATGTTAGATAATCTAAGAGACCAACAGCTTTTCAATAGCTAAAAGTTAGGTCTTGATTGATCTCATCGGATAAAACTAATTTAGCACCAGGATCCATTGGAGTAGTGACAGGTTTTCAGTTCTCCATTCCAAATTCTTTTAGAATTTTGTCAATGTAGAGTTTTTGTGATAGAGTAATGGTTTTGCTGCTTTTATTTTGATTAATGTTAATTCCTAAGATAAATTGGACTTGAATCATATTTTCCATGCAAAACACCTTTTTTATATCACTTTTTAATTTTTCAACAATCTCTAATTTACCTCCAATGAGCATGTCATCAACATGCACAAAAACAGCACAGAAGCTACTCCCTGTGCTAATAAACAGACATGGGTCTGCTTGACATGGCTTAAATCTAAGAGTGTTTAACACATCTTTGAGTCTTTTATACCAACACCTTGGGCTCTGTTTAAGCCCATATAGTGATTTGATAAGTTGCAGACAAGTCTCCAGCTGAATAACATGGGGATGCCCCTCTGGGTACTTCATAAAAATCTTTTCCTTGGTTACTCCATGCAGGAAAGCAGTGCAAACATCCATTTGGTGAAGTTCAAAATTTTTGATGGCACAGTAAGAAAGTAGAAAATGAAGAGAAGCAAGTCTTCCAGTCGGAGCGTAAGTTTCATTATAATCTATTCCTTCAATTTGTGAGAACCCTTGAACGCAAAGTCTTGCCTTGTATCTAACAACCTTGCTCATGTGATCTTCTTTTTCACGAAAGACCCAAGTAGAATCCAGGAGGTTAGCTTCTGGAAATAGTGGAACAACTTTCCAGACTCCATTCTCCTCAATTCTGGATATTTCCTTGATAATTGCCAATTTCCATTTGCTGGCCTGTAGGTGATTCATAGCCTGGGAGTAGGTTTTAGGAGTACTTTAATTGAAGTAAGTAGCAGCCTTAGAAAACCTTTGTTGCCCTTCTGGTAGGATTTTGGATGTATCAAGGTTGCTAGACATGTCTTTTGGATCTTTATCCAATACATTATCCATTACCCAGCTCTTTGGAAGGATTTTGTGAAGGATGAGGAGAAACATCCTCCAAACTTTAAGATTATTGTGAATCATCAAATAATTCCTGGTTGGATTCAGTAGAAGTTTGAAAAGATGAAGAAGGGATAGAGTTATTGATATCAAGAGGAGGACCTGTTTCTATTAAAGGACTGGAATGATCAGGAATTGATGTTTCTGACCACCATTATCAGATCCAACCTTCTTGATTTGAAAATTAGTTTGCTTTTCAATAAATGCTTTGAATTATTTGTATTCTTCAAAGCATTTGGACTTTTTCGGGATAGATGAAGTAAAACGTTACCTAGAATAACTGTTGATTATTTGGAAAATAAAGCAACTACCCCCTTTAGAGACAGGAGTTATTGGGCCACACACGTCTATGTGGATAATTTGTAGTGGCTGAGAGGTGTTAGGAAAGGTGCCATTAAAGGGTAGACAATGAGACTTAGAACTTAGACATGCTTCACATTTCAAACCCAAAAAATCCAAGGATGGGAATATATAAGAAGAATATCTATTACTTGGATGTCCCAAAGCTTAGTGAGCAATGGACACATCAGTGCTTTCTTTAGTGAAATTTGAAACTGGAGCACCAAGAAGGATTGAGATTACATTTTCTACCAGCTTTCATTCAAGTATAATTTTTTTGTCTTCATCAAAAAGGTGAACACTTTCCCCTTTCCCAGAGAGAGAACAGCCTTTTCGCAGAAAGGGTGATAAAGAAATAAAAGGAGTAGTACTGTTGGGAACTTTGAGCAATTTTTTAAGGTGAACTATTGAACCTTTGTAACCTGTGATGGCTGAGGTGCCAAATCCTTCAGCATAAATTACAAAGCCATCAGCCTGGTTTGAGGCCACTGTAATTTTGGTGAATGAGACAAATCTCTCTGAGTCTTTGAAAAGCAAATTAGAAGCACCACTATCAAGAATAGCACTTTATTCCTTAATAAATGATATCCTTTTTGATTCAGTACTGATTAAATAGACTCTAGGAGAGGAAATTGGCTTTAGTCCAGTACTTTCAGTAGTGCTGGAGTTGACCTTTGAGCATTTATCTTGATTTCTTCTTTCTCTAAACACCTTAAGAAGGTGTGGATAAAGTTGAAAAAAATGATCTTCTGAATGAGAAGCTTCAGGAGAATGCTTCCCATTTTTATATTTTACCCTTCTTTCACCAACACGAAGGGCCTGTCCATTGGGTATAGATAATTCTTGATTTATTGCAAGAGCTAGTTCTATATCTGATAATAAACTTTCAAGTGTGGGACCACGCTTTGATATCTTGATCTCTTGATATATATTGTTCTTTACAAAGGGCAAAGAAGTAGGAAGGTTTCTAAGATAGTAAAAAGCCAGCATACAAGACATAGTCTTTTTTTCAAATAGATCCTGTCCCATAGATTTAAGGAGCTTAGACTGATGCCAAATCTCTATAATGGAATTTGATACTATTCCATCTTCTATTTTCATTCCAAAACGTTTGCTCATAACCATAGCACAGTTTTCTACTGATGAAGCAGCATAGAAATCACGAAGATTGAGACAAAGAGCGGCTGGATTGTAATTCTCTTGATCAAGAGTTTTATCTAGCCAGAGGTAAATTTGTCGGAAACTATTCTAGAAGAATTCTACTTCTTCCTCTGGTGCATCACTGGGAAGAGAGCTTATCCAGTCAGGTTTTAAGAATATGTTGATATTTTTGATTGTGAGTGCCATTTTCATCTTATTGCTCCATTTAGCATAATTTTTAGAAGTCAAAGGGTCAATATTTTTTTCTAGAGTTTCAGCAAGACTTCTAGTAGTAAGATCTCTGAGAAGATTCGATTTTAGTAACTTATATGAGGGAGTTGGAGTTCTCAACCAAAGATTATTGGATGATTCTTGTTGCATTGGGCTTGAGTGAACCTGAAGGATAGGTGACTCATCTCGAGAGGATTCTAAGTCTGCTTGATTCATGATAATGATATTTATTTAAATAATCTTTGATATATATGGAAATTCAGCAGAACGCTGGGCCCATAACCTGAGAAGGTTTGGGTAAGGAGAAAGTAATATGACGTTAGAATAAGATGAATATGATTGCGCAAGAGAGAGAAAAATCGAAAACCCTTACCTGAGAGGTTTTGGGTAATGAGAAAGTAATAATTTGTTAAGATAAGATAGAGATAACAGAAATGGAGGAATGATCTCTATTTATAATAAAGGCATATTACTCCCAAGCTCTTCTCAGGAGAGGAAGTAGTTACAACATAATTAAACAAGAAATTGACTAGATACAAGAATAAATAAAAAGAGAAATGAAATAATCTAGACTAGGAGAAACACAACAGGGTGGAAAACCCAGACCAGATGAATTAAAGACTTAGGACTGTTTTTGCCTAAGTGATGACTGACTTAGTCGTAATGCTTTAACATTTCTTTCATTAAGAATTATGAATAATGAGTTTTCTTCAATAGAGAAAAATATTTGTTTTTTATTTAGAACTATTCTTCTTTTTAATTTGTTTTATTTTTGTTTTACTTTATTTAATTAGCTTTATCAATTTTAGTTAAATTTTCTTCTTATTAGAAATGATTCAAAAGATAAAAAATGTGAAATTTAAAAATGTTAAATTTTTTAATTTTAATTATAATTAAGAGGTGGAGGAAAAGGAAGAGGAAGAGGAAAGGGAGATCAAATAAAGGTTTATTTTTTGTAAATTTTAATTTTCTCAAAGAAAAAAAAGTTAAAATTAAGCCTTTTTTTTTAAAAAAAAACCTTTCTTTCTTGAAAAAGAAAAAAATTTATAAAAGTTAAATTTTGAAATAATCATTTATCACTTTTATTTAAACAAAATCTTTTAAATCTATTATTGAATCAAATTATTTAGTTTTATTAAATTACAAAAAAGGGAGGAATCAAAATTTTTCATATATATAGATATATATTTTTCAAGGGAGATTTTTTTTCTATTGTGATGATTGATTTTAAGAACAAAACTTTATCAAAAAAAAATTCCATGAGTTTCAAAATTATTTTTTGTTTTTCGTTTTTTCAAAAATAAAGTTTATTATTATAATTAAAATTAATTGTTTGAATTATAGGAACTTAAATTCAATACGTAATTAAACAAAAGTGAGCAAAAAATCTAAGATTAAAATACAATTAGTAGTCCAAATTTTAATAGTTATGACTGTGAAAGATGGTGTTAATGAATTTTCAGTGAGGCTGAGTTTTATGGCACATTAGCTTAAATGTTTGACATTGAATAATATTACAAATAAGAATAGTAAATATGCAATTGTATTAGTAAAAACCCACTATATAAAGATACCAAATGAAAGAGAAGTTAGTAATTGGGAATTTGGATATAAAACCTTAAAGTGAAGCCAACCACGGCTCCTAATGGCTTGTGTGTATAGTTACCTTTTGTTCTTTGATTCAAGGTGTAATAATGGTGACTTAGAATATAATAAGAGTATATTGTAAGAATTTAAGATATTCCTGTCTTGAGAACCTTTTTCAGACAAGAAAGGATCTTTATTATAAGCTCATTCATGTTGTCAAGATAGAGAGAAATGGTAAATATATTGTCTCTTAATACATCTTATCTGCTCTTAGAGTGGGACAGATTATCTCTTTTAAAAACAATTACTACTAGGTTGCCACGTGTAGCAACCTGACGCCTCTAGATTAAAGTGGATGGCATGTCAAGTCGAGGTGTGCCACTGCTACAGGCCTGAACCCCAAAATGGGGGGGAGTGTAATTTCAATATAACCAACTGAGGGTTAAACTATGAAAGGTTCCAGAATTTACTGTCCTTCTTGAACTTTAATTGTCATTTAGTGATCTAATTTTGTTTTTTTCACCTTCATTTTACTTCACCACTTTTTCTTGCTTCATACTTGATTCTCAAGTTGACAATCATAGCCTCATTCTTATTATCGATTTTTTCTTTTCTCCAAAACTGTCTTCCTATTATATTTTTTTTCATTTAAAGAATAATATAATATGATTGAATGGTATATGCTGTCACAGAGCCATGGCTTTTGTTCGCAGTGATTCTTGATGGATAGAATATGAAGAGCCCATTATTCACATCTTTGAAAAGCCAAACGCACCCATTTTCAACAAATTTTTAATGAGTCACGCCCTCATGAATTATTTTTCCACCTCAAAGACCATTGAACCAAGATTCCCTTTGACAAAGAAACCCGAACCTTCAAAATGTCCGAAGTATGCAAGAACAAATGACTCTAAAGATATATAAAATTTCTCAGGAATGAGAAACAGCTTCCAGCCACATATTCAGGTTAACATACTGCGAAGAATATCCAACCCCCCTAGTACTACACAAGAATCAATTTTTTACTTCAAATTATTTAATAAGGAATAGAAAAGGGAACTACACAAAAAATTACTTAAGTATTTGATTATATCCAATGTCAAATTCTTATTCCTGGACAATTACTACTTTCCAGACTACAAAGAGGCTTAGTATGCTCACCCCATCAGCTTCCAACAAAATTATCAATGGCTAATACCCTCTTACCACTTCTTAATGCTAAGAATGAGCTTCAAATATTGAAGGAGGTGGCTGAGTCAAAAGGAATGACTTTATCAATGAATGGTTGAACTGAAACTTCTGGAAATTCAATTTATTAATTTCTCTGACTTCATGACTCACAAATCAAGAACTTTGATGATATACTCAACTTAAATATCAAACAACACACTTCTGGGAAAACTTGAAAATTAGTGAATACATTCTTATAGAAAAAATAAATAGCTTTCAGAAATTTCAGAGAAAGTTTTACTTATTAACCATCAGTTATAGTTCAGATTCAGGTACGCTTCCATTTATAATTAATCCAATAAAATAGTAATATTAATTACTTTCATACTCTTTGTGTTACTGATCATTCAAATTTAATGCAACTCCACTGAGATTTCCATGCATGTAAACTACTGGTAAAGAATGTCATTTGACATCAAATGATGTAAGACGTTGTGAAAGAAAACAAAAAATTTGTTAACTATCTCACCAAATAATCCTTTTACAGTGAATTCCTTCAAAATTGGGAAAGGGAGAATTGAATAGCCCATGGGATTTCAACCTTTTGTGAAACATATTTACACTCTCTGTTCATTAATGAATATGAAGATGGATTCAAGAAAGCCCTTATTCACCAAAACCCAGCAATTAATACCCCCTTCTTATCTAAATCAGTCATTTACATTATTGAAAATAGTGATCACTTCACCTCAAATGATGCACCTTTCAGCCTTATAAAGACATTTGTGGACTCAATAGTTAAATTTGAGTTAAAATCAACTGAACTCTTCAACATATGTAATGTCACAACCACGAGTTTGACCCTCCTCCTTGATGGTTGCGGCAAGCCAACCTGGAACCAAGTTGGGGCCAATTGGTCACGTCATATCTTTTATGGCCAATTGGCCCCCTTGGGTGTTCTATGGTATCCATGCCATAACACCTTCCCATGGCCATTTTATGGACTCAGGCCATATCCTGCCGCCATTGGCCCTTTTGGCCAATTCCTACTTCACCAACCCTCAGGCCTTCATCTTTGATTTTGGACCTGGGGAGTCATTTTGTCTTCTAGGGGCCTCCAGGCCCCCTAGCCCTCATCCTTGGATTCAGGGCCACCCCTTTCATTATTGGGGTTTTGGCCTAATCCAATGAGGCCAAAAGGGGCCAAAGGGGCCAGCCACCTAGGCCCCAAACCACAATTGGGCCCACCTGAGCCATTTTTGGCCACCACCTCCTTGGACCCAAAAATGACCAAAACCCTCATGGACACCTTTTTGGCCATAAATCCCGTAGGACCCATTTTTGGCCATGGACCACCATGGACCAATAGTTCAGCCATGGCCTCTGGCAACCACCAGAGGCCATCTTTCCCCTCAACTCCAGGGGACTTCTTCCTTTCCTTCATACCATCCGTACTCAAGGTTGCAGGCATGGTGTATATATGGTATTATATACCATTATGCACCATTTGTGCTCAGCAATCCAATGGTGACGTTTTCAGGATCCAATTACACCTTCCCAACTCAAGGTCTCAAATCTCAATGCCCATTTTGAAGGAGGATTAATCAGCTCATCAGACTGACAAGTTATGGCGGCAATCAGAAGACTCTTCAAGGATCCCAACCACCTGTATCTGCAGGAGTTGGGTTGGCACAATTCATTCAGGATTATTCAAGGGAAATTCTCAAGAGGTATTACATCATTTCAATCAGTTGTTAAGGCATCAAGTATTCAATACTCCTTTGAACAACTCAATTCATCCATACAGGCCTCATTCAATCAACCTGTATGGTCTTGGCCCAATTGGGTCATTTCATATTCCACTGTGGGAATTCCATCACACAGTTCAAAACTCAAGATGGCCAGAACTGTATTTACCAATCCGGACAATACAGCCATTGATCCACCTTCCAGGATCAATCTTTCAGTTTTCACATATACCGGCTACCTTTCATCACCTGGGGACTTTTTCCCCAGTTAATTAATATATTGGATTTATTATTATCCTTATTTTATTTTACCTTATTAAAGTTGATACTGATAATCTTAAGTCAGTCATTAGCACCCTTTCTCTTTTCTTTCCTCGCCTGTCATTGGATATTGGTGGTCATATCCTTTACTAATTCCATTGTTCTTTCTGGCAGGTTGAAACAGTGAATTGAGGATTCACTTGGTTGGCTTCTTGGCTTTTGGCTTTCTTTTATCTTTGGCCTCTGGCTTCACTCTTACTATTCTTTGTTATCTTTGGCATATTTGTCCTTTCTCTTATTCCTGCTTAAGAAATATATTCCGTAGTATTTCTTATCATCTTTTGGAGCCCTCCAAGTGAGTTCTTGATTCCTGAGTGCCAGGCCCTCTTGCTTCCATAAGAGCCCCTGTGACATTATATTAATTAACTCATAATTTCTTTTCATTCTATTCATTCATTCTTCATCATTTTCATTAATTCATTCATCGAAATTATGACTCTTTACGCTTATGAAAATTAATGATTCTTCATCACCTCTCAATTTTCTCTCATTCATTCTTCATTCTGAAAATTGAAAGGTGACCCAATTTTATTTCTGTTATCTTTTTCAATCTTAATCTCAACCAATCATCAATCTCATTTTTATCCTTCATTCAGGCGCATTATCATTTTCATTCTCAGATCATTCATCAAATTGTTCAGACATGTTCTTCATATCAGGATTCATTTTGATTTATTCCTCAAGAATTTTGATTTTCAGGAAGAATTCACTTGATAATTGATTTGATTGGCTGATTTTACATAATTTATATTGACTTCAATATAATTGATTGACCTGAAAAAATTCTCATTGATTTTGCTGAATTTCACATCAAGACTTTGACATTAATTGATTTTGACTCAAGAATTCATTTGACTGATTGATTTTCACTGCAAGATTTCATTTATTGATTGATTGATTGATTTGATTGACTTAAAGACTCATTTGATTTGATTGATTGACGTACTTGAAGATTTTCATTGATTAATTGATTTTTCCTCAAGATTTGATTTGATTTGATCCTCAAGACTATTTCGGTTTTGCCTCAAGTTTTTATTCAAGTTTTGATTCCCTTTATTTAAATTTTATTCTTTTTCAATCATGCCACTCCAGCACTCACCTCCTGCAAGACAGACTAGATCCCAGGCTCAAACTCAAGCTGTTCTTACTCCTACTCCAAGAGTTCCTCTTGATGGCACCCCAGCAGTTCCTCAACTGAGGGCCCAATTAGATAGAGGACCCCGCATGGAAGGAGCAGCCTCATCCAGGAAGGAAGGAAGAGTCCCAAGAAGATCAAATTCTTTTTCAGGAGTAGTTGGCGGTTTTCCAGGCATGTCAAGGACAAGTTTCAAAGGTCCAGGCAAAGATGGTGAAAAGGAGGAGGAGAATTCTGTGGAAGAGGAAGAGTCTGATGGTACTGAAGGTGTTCCTGCTCCGGTGGGGGCCTCCCAAGGTACTGGAAAACCAACTCTAGCCCAGTCTGATCAGCCTGTCTCTCACCAATCTGAACCATCTTTATTGGCCATTATGCAGAAAATGACTCAGATTATGGCCAATCTTCAAGCAGCTTCTTCTTCTGATTCATCAAGACCACCAGCCTTCAAGACTCCATCTATGAAGGCACCAGAATGCTTTGATGGGACTCAGCCCTTCAAAGTCAGAAGCTTTATTCAGTCATGCCAGCTTATCTTTCATAATGATCCGGCAAACTTCTGCCAAGACAGGAAGAAGGTTCTTTATGCCACTTCATTTCTTATTGGCAGGGATGCAAAATAGATTGAGCCTTATCTTTCTAATTTCACCAACCAAGACTCAAGTTATCTTGTCAATTCTTGGCCATCGTTTGAATCCCAACTCTTCACTTTCTTTGGGGACCCGAATGAAGTTAGAAAAGCCAAAGCAGAGTTGGATGGCCTTAGAATGAAAGAACGTGGCCATGTTTCACTATAAATAGCCGATTTCAGGAGTTTGGTTTCAAGAATCAGGGATTGGGGAGAAATAGCTCTCATCCATCATTTCAGGAAGGGATTGCCATCCAGGATTCTGGATCAATTGGCCTCCCATCCTTCAAATATTGACTCTCTTCAAGACTTAATGGACGTTACCCTGGAACTTGATACCAGGTACCATGAGAGGCAAAAGGAGAAGAATCATCATCAAGAGAAGAAGCCTGAAGCCTCAAAGTCAAGTTCTTCTCATCATCAAAATTCTTCAAGCTCAAGTCACAAGAAGAAGAATTTTCATGCTCAAAAGCGGGACAAGCCCCACTCTTCCTTGTTGAATAAGGACTTCAAGTTGAAACGTTCTGAAAAAGAAAGAAGAATCAAGGAGGGCTTGTGTACCTATTGTGGTGGGAAGCATAGTCTTGATTCTTGTTTCAAAAGACCTCAAAACAAGCTTACCCAACCGTCAGGCCAATTTCCCAGCCAGGGAAAAGCCAGAGTGGAGACCATGTTGTGTTCAATGGTCTCCACAGTTTTCCTTCCAGAGCACAATTGTGCATTCTGAATACTGGTGTCAAAAATTCTCTTAAATTTTTTGTTTTTTCTTCTCTTTCTGATGTTTTTTACAGTATTCTCATTGATTCTGGTGCTACACACTCATTTATTGCAAAGCAGTTTGTTCACAAGTACTCATTGACTACGTCAGAACTTCCAGAGAAGATTCCCCTTATCATTCTTGACTCCTCTGAGACTCCTTCCTTATTTGTGACTCACCATACTAGATATATGGTTGAGCTCCCTTCCTTCCCAAGCTTTGAATGGGAATTTTTAGTCATTGATACTCCCAAGGGAGAAGACCTCATATTGGGCTTTGACTTTCTCAATCATTTTAATCCTTCTATTGATTGGAGGCAAGGGCTTATCACCTTTAATCCTGATCATTTGGACTATTCTGATCCTTCTAATTCTGTCCGTAATGACTTTTCTTCTGCCAAATCATGTGCAGCTCTGGTTGGTGATTCTAGAACACCATCATTTCCGTCTTCTGTCCATATTCCTTCCCTTAATTCCCCACAGTCATTACTATCTCCTAGAGCTGAAGTCTTCAAAGAGATTCAAGATGTTGGAGAAGATAATTCTGTATCTTCACTTCACCTCTTATTTTGGAATATGGACCTTCCTCCTTCATCTTATCATGACTCCCTGGAGGAGTTGTGGGATGAAGAGGAAGAGCCAGAAGAAGTAGAAACCGTGATGAAGGTTGTTCCTTCTTTCTATCACCAATACTTGGATGTATTCTCCAAGGTGAAAGCAGAGAAACTTCCTCCTCACTGCGCCTGTGATCATCATATCAAGCTGGAGGGGTCTCTACCTCCAGTTGGGGTGATCTACTATTTATCCAAACAAGAGTCAGATACACTCAGGGCTAACATTTCAGATAATGTAGAGAAGGGTTTCATCCGGCCAAGCTCCTCTTCAACAGGAGCACCTGTCCTCTTTGTCAAAAAGAAAGATGGTGTCCTCCGTTTGTGTCTTGATTACTTCAAACTCAATGCTGTTACTAGGAAGAACAAGTATCCTGTTCCTCCTAGGAATCAGCTTCTCAATGTTTTCAATGGTTCTTCTATCTTCTCCAAGATTGGTTTTCATGGTGCATATAACCTGCTCAGAATAAAAGAAGGGTGATGAACATTTGACAGCTTTCAGAACTCAATATGGCAGCTTTGAGTACTTGGTCATGCCTTTTGGACTCACCAATGCTCCTGCCTCCTTTCAAGATCTTTTCAATGATATACTGCAAGATCTTTTTGATGTTTATGTTATGGTTTATTTGGATGACATTATGGTATTTTCCAAATATGAGGAAGAACATGTCCCTCATGTGTCTGCTGTTCGTTCTAGACTCAGAGCCAATAACCTCTTTGCTAAGGCTTCAAAGTGCCTTTTCCATGTTTCTAGTGTAGAATATCTTGGTTATGCTGTTTCTTCTGAAGGCCTCAAGATGGACCAAGCAAAAGTCCAGCAGATTCTCAACTGGCCTCCTCCAAGAAACCTCAGGGCTCTTCAATCATTCCTTGGCTTTGCCAATTTCTACTGCCATTGCATCAAGAATTATTCAAAGAAGATCAGTTCACTCACCAGTTTCCTGAAGAAAGATTCCTGTTCCCCCCTCAATGAGGAAGCTCCCAGTCAGCTTCACCAACTCAAAGAGGCTTTCACCACAGCTCCAATCCTTCTCTACCAACAATTGTAGAGACCGATGCATCAGATTATGCCTTGGGTTCTGTACTGAGTCAGGTCTCTGACTCAGGAAAACATCCCATTGCATTCGACAGCCACAAGCTTATCCCAGCAGAACTCAATTACGAAATTCATGACAAGGAACTCCTTGGTCTCGTCTGGGCTCTTAAGCGCTGGAGGGCTTTCCTTCTTTCGCTGTCTTCCCCTTTTGAAGTTCTCACCAATCACTCTTCCCTTCAATACTTCATGTCTTCAGAAGTACTCACTCGCCGTCAAGCCCGTTGGGCTCAATTCCTTTCCGAATTTCATTTTTCAATCACTTACCACCCTGGCCGCCTAGCTACTCCTCTGGATGCATTATCACGTCGGGACAACGTTTATCTGGAGAGGGGGGAGGATTTCATCAGAAAGAATCCAATGAATCTTCAGCAAATCATTAAGCAACATGATGTTCAACCCTCAAAGTTTTTTGCAGTCAAGGTTGAATCTTTTTCAAATTTGATTGATTCAATCCAGAAGAAATTATGGCAAGATCCTCAGTACAGAAGTATCCTTGAAGATTTGGGTAAAGGTAAATCTGTCCAAGATTATTCTCTTGATTCCTCTTCCCAACTTCTTCTCTTCAAAGATTGGGTGGTAGTCCCAAATGACTCCACAATTCAACTTAGTATTCTTCAAAAGCGTCACGATTCTCCTCTAGCTGGCCATCCTGGCCAAGAGAAGACTCTCAAACTTGTCAAGCGGGAATTCCACTGGTCCGGAATGACTCAATTTATCAAGGATTATGTTTCATCCTGTCAACAGTGCTTAAGAAACAAGAATATTCACCATAAGAAGTTTGGATTCCTCAAACCTCTTCCAATTCCAAATGGTCCTTGGATTTGTCTTTCAATGGACTTCATCACTCAACTGCCGCTGTCCAATTCCTTTGATTCAATCCTGGTCATAGTGGACAGATTCTCAAAAATGGCGGTTTTTATTCCAACAATGTCTTCAATCACTTCCCTGGACTTGGCCCATTTATTCATCAAGAATATCTTTTCAAAGCATGGCCTTCCGTTAAGCATTGTCAGTGATAGAGGTTCACTCTTTGTTTCTTCCTTTTGGACCAATCTTTGTCAGCAACTCAAGATTTCAAGGGACTTGTCAACTGCTTACCATCCAGAAACTGATGGACAGACAGAGAGGGTAAATCAGATACTAGAACAGTATCTTCGAATGTATGTCAGTTATCATCAAGATGATTGCAACACCTGGCTCCCTCTGGCTGAATTTGCCTACAATAATTCTGATCACTCTTCAACCAAGCAATCCCCATTTTTCACTGTTTATGGAAGAGATCCGCATTTTGATTCAGTTCACATCACTCAAGACACTCCTGCTGGAAACTTATCAACAAAAATCTAATCAGTACAGCAAGATTTCAAGAGAGAACTTGAAGCTTCCATAAACCGGTTTAAGAGGTATGCAGATAAAGGTAGAGCAAGTCCACCTGTTTTCAATCCTGGTGACATGGTATGGCTTTCCTCCACGAATATCAAATAGACCAGACCCACCAAAAAACTATCCGAAAGATGGTTGGGTCCCTTTCCAATCTTGAAGAAAGTCAGTTCTCATGCTTACCACCTCAAGCTTCCATCCCAATGGAAATCCGTCCACCCAGTCTTCCATATCTCCCTTCTGGAACCAGTCAAGACATCAACAATCCCAAATTGGCATCAAGAGCCTCCTCCTCCAATTACCATTGAAGAAGAAGAGGAATGGGAAGTCTCTCAAGAGGAGAAAGTTATGGTATCTGGTGGAATGTAAAGGTTTCAGTCAAGACCCAGAAAGATCCACTTGGAAACCAGCCAAAAACCTCAAGAACTGTCCTGATCTTGTCAAAGATTTCCATTCTTTGTATCCTGACAAGCCAGGACCCAATTCTTTAAAAGCTTGATCTTTTATGGTGCTTGGTGGGGAGAGGAATTACCAAAAGTAAGTCCCACTCCTGGTATGCACCTTTAGGGGTATTCTACTCCTCTTTTTTGTAAGCATCACCTTGGCCACTCTGTGAGCACTTTGCAATTTGGACACAGATTCCTTGGCCTGGCTTTCAACATCAATTCCAAAATTATGGCCATTTTTCACTTGGGCAAATGGACCATTTGCTTTCATTTTCCTTTCCAAGTTTTCCAATTCAAGACATTCCTTAATCAAATTTATATTCTTATTTATGGCACTGGCGGGATTGGCAACTTCTAAAAGTAAGTTCCTCTCCTGGTGTACACTTCCCTGAGGGGTCTACAATCTTTTCAAAACATCACCTTGGCCACTTTGTGAGCACCTGGCATCAAATTCTTTTATTCCAGGTCCTTGGCCACTTTCAAATCAACCGTCAAAATCCGTGATGAAGATTTGGATCCCCCTTCAAAATTTTTCTTTTTTTTTATTTTCCTTTTCTGTTTCTTTATCTTTGATTTTCTTTAAATTTTTTTTATTTTAATCTTTATGCCAAAATTCTACGTCAAATTCAATCCTTCAACATTTTCAAAGGCAAATGTAAAGAGAAGACTACATCAATCTCAATTCATATGCCAACATTATTATCAGTTCAAATTTTTCTTTTCAAAATCAAAATACCTCTGGAACCCCTCTGTCCAATCCGTCTCAACAGCCTCAACAGGCTTCTACCTTATCTTGGTGCTCAGGAGCTCACCATTCAAGGTAGGGGGGTACTGTCACAACTACAAGTTTGACCCTCCTCCTTGATGGTTGCGGCAATCCAACCTGGAACCAAGTTGGGGCCAATTGGTCACGTCATATCTTTTATGGCCAATTGGCCCCCTTGGGTGTTCTATGGTATCCACGCCATAACACCTTCCCATGGCCATATCCTGCCGCCATTGGCCCTTTTGGCCAATTCCTACTTCACCAACCCCCAGGCCTTCATCTTTGATTTTGGACCTGGGGAGTCATTTTGTCTTCTAGGGGCCTCCAGGCCCCCTAGCCCTCATCCTTGGAATCAGAGCCACCCCTTTCATTATTGGGGTTTTGGCCTAAATGGCCTTTTTGGGCCATTTAGGCCTCCTACGGCCCGTGGGCCGCAGTCTGTAGGCCATTTAGGCCCCTTTTGGCCTAATCCAATGAGGCCAAAAGGGGCCAGCCAGGTGGGTCCCAAACCACAATTGGGCCCACCTGAGCCATTTTTGGCCACCACCTCCTTGGACCCAAAAATGACCAAAACCCTCATGGACACCTTTTTGGCCATAAATCCTGTAGGACCCATTTTTGGCCATGGCCTCTGGCAACCACCAGAGGCCATCTTTCCCCTCAACTCCAGGGGACTTCTTCCTTTCCTTCATACCATCCGTACTCAAGGTTGTAGGCATGGTGTATATATGGTATTATATACCATTATGCACCATTTTTGCTCAGCAATCCAATGGTGATGTTTTCAGGATCCAATTCCACCTTCCCAACCCAAGGTCTCAAATCCCAAGGCCCATTTTGAAGGAGGATTAAACAGCTCATCAGTCTGACAAGTTATGGCGGCAATCAGAAGACTCTTCAAGGATCCCAACCACCTGTATCTGCAGGAGTTGGGTTGGCACAATTCATTCAGGATTATTCAAGGGAAATTCTCAAGAGGTATTACATCATTTCAATCAGTTGTCAAGGCATCAAGTATTCAATACTCCTTTGGACAACTCAATTCATCCATACAGGCCTCATTCAATCAACCTGTATGGTCTTGGCCCAATTGGGTCATTTCATATTCCACTGTGGGAATTCCATCACAGAGTTCAAAACTCAAGATGGCTAGAACTGTATTTCCCAATCCGGACAATACAGCCATTGATCCACCTTCCAGGATCAATCTTTCAGTTTTCACATATACTGGCTACCTTTCATCACCTGGGGACTTTTTCCCCAGTTAATTAATATATTGGATTTATTATTATCCTTATTTTCTTTTACCTTATTAAAGTTAATACTGATAATCTTAAGTCAGTCATTAGCACCCTTTCTCTTTTCTTTCCTTTCCTGTCAGTGGATATTGGTGGTCATATCCTTTACTAATTCCATTGTTCTTTCTGGCAGGTTGAAAAAGTGAATTGAGGATTCACTTGGTTGGCTTCTTGGCTTTTGGCTTTCTTTTATCTTTGGCCTCTGGCTTCACTCTTACTATTCTCTGTTATCTTTGGCATATTTGTCCTTTCTCTTATTCCTGCTTAAGAAATATATTCCGTAGTATTTCTTATCATCTTTTTAAGCCCTCCAAGTGAGTTCTTGATTCCTGAGTGCCAGGCCCTCTTGCTTCCATAAGAGCCCCTGTGAAATGTAAGTGTAAGGAGGTTTGTGGTATTTATCACTCCTTAGAAACAGTAAAACTATATGACCAATTCAAACCTCTCAAAGAGCATTGCTTTTAGGTTTGGCATACCTGAGTACAACTCTTTCAAGGAAATCTATATATTATCGGTTTTTTCCTCCTTCTTCAATATTTTAAAGTAGAAATCCCTAAAAGGCATTCCCTCAAGGATATTATTGTAATGATCCTTCTCTTAGCACATGCTTGGGAATACTACAAGGAGGATGCATGGAAAAGGATTCCTCAAACAAAAAGGTATTTTAGTAAACTTGATCCTTTTGGGAGCGTTTCAAAAGGTGATTAATATACTATTCTCTTTTATTTGTAAATATGATCATCTTTTTGCTTTCATTAAGATAATTATCCTCCAAATTCCTTTGAATATTGCCTTTCAATTCCTGATATAAATCAAACCAGAATACTCAAATAGTTTTCATTAAGTATCAGTGAGATTTTATGTCATGCTTCTGGGGTTGAAGGCCTTTTCTCCCTCATGTCAACAGTGAAAAAAAATATCATAAGCAAATACGCCAAAGTACATTGAAAATTCTCGATCAGATCAAGTTGCCTTTGCATCAAGAACAACCACTCAAGGCAAAATAAAATATAACAGCTACAAATACAAACTCAATGGCTGAGTTTGATGAAATGGTTGGTGAAAGTCTTTTTACTTCAGCACTTGAACTTGAAATTTTGAAGAAGGGGTTTTTGGTCAGGCTGAGATGGAACTTTCCTCCCAGAAAGATGCCTTTATGGATATATTGTTTGACTTTGGATTGTAGGAAGAGACTAATAGTGAAGGAGCTCAGGAAATATCTCGTATTAGTGATCCTGCTAACTTGCCTCAGTGAACCAGAATATGGGATCCTTATCTCTCAAGTGTTTAGGGTTTTGTTCCAACAATCTGTGTAATTTTTGTGATGTTTTTTTGTAAATATATCAGCCTTTGTTCCTTTTTTCTTTGAAAATTATATTCTGAAAAAGTTGCAGAAAAAAGTTGCCCGCCATTGCTTCCCCCATACATTGGCGTACCAACTTGAGCCTAAATTGCGTGCCTATGGCACGCCCTTCAGAAATATGGGGTACCAGCCACCTTACTCTGGATGCATCCAAGAACCAACTTATTTTGAGTTTACATACACTGGTGTATGTGAATTTTTGGGCGCGCAGGAGGTAAAGTGTGAGGTTTGACTGTTTAGCACCCATCGTGCGGATGCTCTAAAATGACCAAAAAAGTGGTTTAAGCTTGGCTAATTGAATGAGATTCATTTTTACTGAGAAATTTGATTTTTTTTTTGCAAACGATAATTTACAACAAGTTTTACGCTAGGGAATTTTAAAAACTTCAACAAAAATTACGAAAAAAACGCCCTTTGGTGCGATAAAAAAAATATCCTGAATTATGCTTACAAATCATTTTATCAATATTACTAGACTCTGCTTTTTATCTTTATTTATCAGGTTAAAGCTTGATTGATTAGAAAAGATCAACATTAAAAAACTAATTTATAATTTAACAAGCAATTATTTTTAACATAACCAGTGCTTAATAATGAAATAACTTGAATTTTTTTATATGGGAAAAAACCTGAATTTCCTGCTTTCAATTTTGAAATATTAAATAGTAGATAATTATGACTTGAGGGCTGAAGAGTTAAAATTTAAATTTTTATCGTTTTGTTTGTAAAATGCCGCTGGGTGGCTTATGAATTGAATGTTTCTTCTCAAACGCGGCAATGAACAAATTGATTCTTGGGAACATCATAAAGCCATCTACTAAACTCACTTTTGAAGGTTGGAGGGGAGGTTTTAGTATTGACTAGTTGGAATAGCCTGAAAGCCGGCCGCGTTAGAAACTTGGGCTTGCAATTTGCGTTTTCTAAAGTTCTTTCGGTATTTCCACCTTTCATAAAGCATAAAAAAAACAACCTTTTTAAAAAGGTAAATAGATAAAAATAAGGAATCTTGCAGTCAGTACTTTGAATTGTTCGATTGAAAGGAGGCGTTCAAGCAACGCACAATGAGAGTAATTGAAAAAAACCCGAAAACAATTATGATTCCGATTGGCAAGACTTCTATTGTCCTTCCTGGTAGTTGAAATACAGTTGGGGAGGGTGAGGACGGCGACTGAGCTGATAGACGACTAAACAGGAATACCTATTAAAAAACTAATCTTGGATTCAAAATTGTGAAAGAAATTTTGTACATACTTTGATACGGTATTGGCTGTATTTTCTGGAGATTGTCTGGCAGCAGATGGGCGGGTAACGGAAGCTGTTGCAGTATTCCGAGAGATGGGAGAAGTTGAGGAAGTGGTGCTTGCACCTACAGTTCTCTGAACTGAATTATTTCTTGAGGGGGTAGTTGGATTATTGGTGGGTTGAGCCCTGGCTGAAGTTTGAATGGGTAGATTAAGGGAGGAACTTGAAGTAGTTGAAGCTTGAGAGTTGTTTAATTGAGTTTGAGATGCGTTTCTAGGCGTCGAAGGTAAATTTAGATTACGATTTGAGGACGAATTGGAACTCGGGCTGGCTGAAGCTAAAAGTTTACAAATGGTGATTGATAGGGAATATTTAAAGAGAGTTTGAAAGAATTCAGTTATTAATAAGTTATGTTGGATTTGTCAAATTCTATAGATAGATTTGTGAGAATGTTTTTGGCAACAAGCTACACTACCGAAAGCTTTCCAACTTTCAAGACTCTTTTCAATCTCTTTTTACCTTGTCATTTTAAGGTGGAAAGAGTTTGAAAAGAGTAATGAAGGCTGAAAGAGTTTCTGAAGCCTAGTGAGCAAAGGGGGAGGAGAAAAAGCTGTAATTAACTATAGGACCAAACGTACTAGATTGATTTCTTGACTGTCGAGTCTGATTGGAAGAGATGACATTATCGACAGCTGCTGACGTTCCTGTAAGTTGAGATGAGGGCCTATTTTGTCGAGAAGATAGCTTTGCAAATAGTTGCAGTGGGGTGGTGAATAAAAGTAAGGTGATTAAGAAGATTATGATGTTATTTGAAAAGCTTTTCATCTTTAAGAATTTCTTGAAGGTTTTAACGAAAACAAAGATATAGAATCAAACTAAAATCGTGACAGATTCTACCAACAAGAAAGCTGACTAAAGAACGCTTCAAGAAACAAAAAATCAAAAAGAAATAAATATAATGTTGGGCTTCATATCACGACTACCAAAGTTGAAAAACATCAAAACCAACAACAAATAATAATAAAGATAAAGATAAAATTGGCCAGACTCCTATGTAGACCCGCTACCGGGAAGGTATTCGGAAAATTGAAAGTGAATTCAAAGCAAATATGTTGAAAGCAGGCCAGGAGGAATATGAGACATAATCTGAGCTCAGAGAGCAAAACAAAAAAACCAACTTTTGGACCAGAGTTAAAGTCTATGTCAAAAATAAACTGCAAAGAATCATGCAAAATTTCAAAGGAGGAGGATTACATACGAGAAACAGAATAGAACAACTGTGTAAGTCTTTTGTTAGGAGATACCGGGTTCCAAATGAAACTGAAACAACTTTTACATAAGACTAGAACTAGAGGGAGAGTGAAAGCCAGAGGAAGTCGACAAGAAAACTTGCCAACAAGTTAGCTAGATGTCGTGGAGAGATGTATTTCTCAAGGCTATCGCTTTGAGGCAAAGGGTGATTAGTAGGTACTAACTAGTGAAAAAGAAGAAGTCGAAAAGTGTTACGAATGACGTTAGGTTATGACGAGCGCCATATCAAACTGGATTAGAGCAAAGGAATAAGACTAACAAAAGGACGAAGAGCATGGCTAACGGCCCAAAAAAAGGTCTGAGTGACGGCAACCACGAAAGCAAACTGGCCGGTCGGAGTTGCAGGAAAGACGTTGGTGCCAGGGCAGTCTGTAAGAAATAAATTGATTATAGATTTGGTAAAGCAAGCTTGAGATTGTAGCGATATGCATGGCCTTGACTGCTTATGTTAAAGAATAGGATGGTAGCAAGAGGCGAAGAGATTCTCTTGTGGCCTAAAGTGCTTGAGCTTTACCTAGGCGGGCTACTGTTGGCCGAAAGGTTGTGAAGCAAGCTCAGACGCAGAACGCTCTCCAAGAGCTCTATGGCGTCCATGGAGTATAGGGAGGGCCAAACTGAGACCCAGTTGAGGTCCAAGAATAATTGATTGGAGATTTAGTCTGGGAGAATCAGCCAAGCCGAAAGGGAGTCAGAGCAGCTTGAGGATTTCTTTGGCGATAAATTTCCAAGGCAAGCTGCAATAGTTTAGCGATCCCAACCAGGAGATCTGGGGGCACGCTCGAGAGCTGGAAAGCCTGAGGAGTGATTGCTGATAGAGCAGCTATGAAGGACCAGCTAAGGATCTAAGACTGAAGAGCAACCAAAGACCGATCACTCTAGATAGTTTGGCTATGGGCCATCGAAGCGGCTGAAGCAAGCAGTGATGAATATAAAGATCTGGACACTGGAGACTGGCCACTTGATCTTGAGTGATTTTGTCAAGTTTGACCGATGGCGAAGAAGAAGAATGACTCCAAAGGGATATAAGATGGCAAGAAGATTCAAGGAAGGATAATTATCGATCTCCGACACCCCGCCTTGGACTATTTCCCGATGATCCGACTAGGCTGAGATGACTGAAAAGATAGCTCAGGCTTACTTTTAGTGTGAAGGAGCAGACTTGTCAATAAGAAATTGATGGAATTGTAAGTTTTTAGGTAAAAATTTAAATAATTTAAATAATAAAATTTTGACGGTGAAGTAATCATTTGAAATTTTAATTGAGATAAATTTGAATTTTGATTTCTGTGAAGAATGGGCTCAAAAGGCAATGGAAGTTCTGTTGGGAGAATACCAAGAAATTTAAAAATTGGAAGAACCGTTATTATGCTATCAAGGAGGGTTCTTTTTGCCATAAACTCATGGAATCAAGAACCCTTGAGGTCTACAAATTTAGCAAGAAGGCAACAGATCTCAGAAATTATGAAGAAAGACGGCTTTGAAGGCTGTAAAAGTTTCATTGATACGACCACTATCCCTATCTATCAAAAACCTGGAGCAGATGGTAAAAACTTTTTGGACCGCTGGCCAGGCTCATGTGGTAGCTTCAAGGTGTATCAAGAAATGATGATATATAAGCGAAATCAGTTTTTTTGTAAAAAGTTAACATGGTTCTTGTTCTGATATTTATAAGGCATTTATTTAAAGCTGATCCTTCAAAGGAGAATATTTATGGTCCAATTCAGGATATAGGCTCGATGATCATTTAATTGTATCATAAAAGACACCAACAGCTAACTTACAATCAGATAGATAATTTAATTCCTGTTGGAACACTAAAGAGCACCCAAGGAGCACTGCATAGGCATCCTCAAGGGTAGATGAGGCAGGATCACATCAAACATATTGTCATGTGGATTAAAGGATGTTGTATTTTGTACAACATCTTACCTCAGATTAAAGATCAATAGGAGGATCTTGTAATAAATGAAGTTAAATATAATAATCCAAATGAAAACATCAAACCAAATCTCACTGAAAATTTTGTGCCATCACAGATTCAAAGACAATGTCTTCTGAAAAATTATTGGATTGGAGCTTTGCCATTGTAATACTATATAGACAATTTATTTTAGTAAAAGAGTTTATTCATTTAAAACTTCTTCTTTATTCATTCAATTTCATAATTTATCAATAATAAACTTCCATTGAAATCAAATAATAATTGTAAATACCTTTGCCAAGTCAATCATTTCAACCAAACATAGTTTTGAAGAGTTTCTCAATAACTTTTGGGCTTGATCCATTCTCAAGCCACTTTCTCACAGCTGATATTCAATACAAACAAATGGTGGAAGCCATTTTGATTTGAAGATCCTGACCTCAATCTTCTCTTTTAAGAATGCAGAATTAGTCCTCCTTCTTGGCATGAGTCATTTTGAAATTGGCCTCCTCCACATCATGTGCCATATTCTTCATTTACTTGCTGTATTTATAACATTTTTTATGTTCATCTTTCTCTTATTGATAGTCTAGATGCCTTATGCTGGCTTGATCCCAAAATTCCAGAGAAGTATCAATTGATGCAATTTTTGAGCAGCCTTGGGCTTTCTTCAATTTATGGGGAAATTCTTCATTGGGTCTTGACATCAGAGCTTCTTTTTTTTTGATAGACCCCAATTGGTAATCTAGTTTTTCTTTATATTTCCTCACTGTTAACCTCTTTTCTGGAGGTTCAATAATCCTGATTTTCTAGCCACTTTTTCTCTTCTCAGTAATAATCACTTATTTCTGATTTTTTCTGTGATTTATCAAGCTGAAATTAACCTCATCAAGTTTTGACTCAGTATTATTCACCTCTACTACTTATTTTATTGAGTTTTTTCCAGATTGATGAAACTCAATGTCCTTTACTGTTGAATTGACTTCAAGAAAACCCTTGTCATATTTGGAAAATGGGTGTACGTTTACTCTTTCACAAAATATTGATCACATGATTGCAAAAAATGGGCAATTACCTTCTAATAATCTTGATAGGTGAGCTTTATCCTCATGACTTAATCCAGATCCCATGTTATTTTACCATTGTAAAGTATCATAAAACTTTATTTTATAGTTTAACCATCATTTCAGTAACTTTCATATCTCCAACTTGAGATTACCATTAAGATGGTTATTGGTACAAATTTTTGAAATTTTTGAAAATGATTGGGTGAAGGTGAGCTTTTTACTTTCCAAAGAGATCTAGATTCAAAAAAGGTCAGGAAGAGTGAGAGAATAAATGATTAATTATTTACCATTTTAGTTTCCCTCATCTTAGATATATGAGAAAATTCTCTGTCAGCCTGTGACTCAAGAGCAGAGCAAAAGTATGGCAGCCAAAATAGCTTAAACCAATGATAGAGCAAAAATACCACCAAAACAGGAGGCCAAGCCAAAACATCTCAAAAGGTATCAAGAGAAAGAGGAAATTCACCTCTTTCCAAATATACAAGTCCCATAATAATAGGACAAAGAATAACCAAGTTATTCAGGCTCAAAGCAGTTGCTGAGCATAAAACTTAATTTTCACCTCTCATCTGAAATCCAGAGAAAGAGGATGAACCGCATCAAATTTTCATTAAAATTGAAGCTCTTAGTCAGGGCTATCAAATGGTAATAGCCAAACTGAGCTGGAATCAAAACCATAGAAGGTTTGGCCAAATTAAAGCCAAAGAAGGATGAATAAAATATTCACCTCTCATCTGACTTCTACTGTTTTAGTGTGAAAAAATTGAAGTGAGGTAATTTTGGAAAGAGTAAATTCAGGGATATCTTATGGTGCCATCCATTTCCCCATAACACATCTAGAAAAAACATTATGGAGCAAACAAGTTCCATAGAGGATTTGAGAAAAATCCATATTTGGATGATGGAAATTAAACTTGGTATAACTTTGACATATATAATATTACCCATACTGAATGATCTACCATTTTGTATACCCCACCCAGGAGTACACAATGAGCCAAATTTGATCTCAATATCTTGAAAACTGACAAACTTATGGCAGTTTTAAGGTTAAACTCCCACAGTTGGGCCAATACACCTTTATGGTGGGATACTATCCCATATGTTTGATTATGAGGCATAAATTAGACAAAGGTGCCTGTTTATCCTTAAATACCTCATAGTTCGGTCAATATAGGGTCCTTTACAGGTTCTGTACAGTATTCTACACATCATACATGTCATAAGAGGTGTAAGATGTGACTATGAAACTGATGATAATATTACTATTGATCAACATTACTATGTCTGTTCTTATGAAATATAATAATAAAAAATTATTATAGCCACAATTAAATAATTATAGAATTATTTCTTTCACGTGTTATACACTACTAGTGATTATAACTGTGAGCAGTAATTGTCTACAAGAATCAATTACAAGAAGAATTTAATAATAAAAACTTCTTTATTAAAATAATGAAATTATTTTAATATATAATTATCTTTTACAAGAATAATTATAAAGATCATTCTTGAAGAAAACTATTACTAGAAAAAAACTTTAAGAATTAAAGATAAATGACTCACTAATACTCCAAAGAACTTATTGATAGATAAAAGTAGAGAAATTTGACGTGGAATTGTGGATTTAAGGGATCAAAAGGATTTATAACAGTATTACAACAATATATAGTTGGATTCTAGGATTTCACGTCTTTCTGGATGATTTGGAAAGATTTAAAACACTTAAGAATAGCTTTAACTAATACTTACTTGTTGGTAATAATGATTTAATAAATTGATAAGATGATTATTTGGAAAAAACAGCAAGAAGAGGCTTCTTTTAAGTCAACAACAGCTCACAGAGGCGTGCCATGGAGCAAACTGAAAAACCAGTGAGTGAAAAAACAATAAACCCTTTTGGATTAATGATTGCATCATCTGTTGTCACGTAAGATTATCATAATTACTTAATTGATGCTTTTACGTGACTACCAACCCCAATATGGTTAAGAATAAAAGAAGTAACATCTGTAAATATTCTTTTATTCTAAAATAATCATTGATTTCTCAAAGCTATCAATGTTATTGCCAATTTCATCACAGGTTGTAATTACTGTGAATTTTTGAAGATTCAGTGTTTCACGTAGAATGGTCAAAAATGGACTGTAAGGAAAACTTTTAATTTTACTAGTAAAACCATAATTCCTTTTGGTTGTACCATAGAGAATACAGTTCTCCATTGGTCCTGAAAGTTTCAGGAAGATTCATTAAGAATTGTATTTTTAATGAATTTTTGAAGTTTTTACCTCATTTCTACATAGAATTGCAAATAGCAGTATTTTGCTGGTTGCTATGAGGTAAATCAATGAATATGGATCCCAAAAGGGTTTAATTACTCTTTTAGGGTCTAGTCATGGAAAGTCATCAAGAATTGACGTGGTTACAGGACCCTAAGTAGCTTATTACCTCCTTGGCACGTCAAAATAGCAGGTTATTTGCTATTTTTCTTATGATTACAGTAGGTGTAACTTGGTAACCAAGTTCCCAAAGAGTTTTAGTTTACCAATTGGGCCAAGATGAGCCATGGATCTATGCTCTGGGGCTATCCATGCCTCTGAGGCCTCAGAAGTTGGGTACCCTGGCTCTCTTTGATGTCTTTTGTCCCCCTTACCTAATTTTTACGTCAAAATAGTAATTTAAGCTTAAATGAGATATCCACTATGGGTGTACCAAAAGTCCATGTAAGAATACCATAATATTAAGTGCTCAAAACATGCATAACACTATTCTTAGTGTATATGTAACATGGGATTTCTCACTTTCCCATTATTTTGGCTAAAAATCAAGAAAAACAAAAATCTTCACGGATCTTTTATGTGGTATTAATGATGTGGTATTGAAATATTTTCCATTTTACCACCTTAAATACTTAAATTGAGCTTATTCACTCTATGGAGCTACCCTAGGTGAATTTTTGTGTAGAATCCAAATCTGGTCTTAAATCCATGGATTTACTTACTCAATATAAAGTTATTCATCTTTTCTGAAATTGAAAATGATGAATTTTGGATATATGCATGACTTATGAGTTTTGCATAATTCAAAATTTCTTTTCAAGATAATTGTGGCCTATTTGGGTATGTAAAATATACCTCAAGGCTCACATTCCCTCCCACCAAAAAATAAAATTGTACTACAATTTTATTAGTGATAAAAGAATAAGGCCCCAAAGGGGGGTAATGTCCACTGTCCAACCTCTTCACATTACTCAGATCAAGTAATTTAAAGCACATTTATAGACATATTCAGGCTTGTGGCCTTCTTTCATGTCTAAATCTTCTTAAGAGTTTATCTGAGTCAGGCATTTCTGATTCTGCCATCCATTCATCTTCATGTACTTGATTTCTATATCTGACAAGATATTCTCTTTGATTTTTACCCCTAAGTCTCCTTTCTTTAATGACTTTCTTTATCTTTTTGTCTTCATTCTGTTCCACAGGTGGTACAGTTAAAGGAGTTGGGTTTCTTAAAGGAAACAATTCTTTATCAGCTGGTTGATAAGCTTTTATCAAGCTGACTGGAAATGTGGGGGGTTTATTTTCTAATTCACCACTCAATTCCACTTGAACTGCATTGGTTCCATGTAAAGCAACAATAACAAAAGGTCCTACATAAGAATCTTTAAGTTTCTTTGGGTCTTTGATATTATTAAAATTAAAGGTTGAAACTAGAACTAAGTCCCCCACTTTGAAGTCTGGTACTTTATGACTCTTGTCCCACTTCCGTTTTGCATAATCAAAAGCATCATCCATACTTTGTTTTGCGTGGTGTTTTACTTTATCAAGCATTATCTTGAAGCTGGAAGCTGTAGGATGAATGTCAATCAAGTCTTTCCTCAGTGTGTCTGCTGGGAGTCTTGGATTCCATCCTTTTTCTAAAATAGCAGGGGTTTGTCCTGTGGAAGAATGGACTGATGTCTTGTATGCCAATTCTAGTGCAGGTATCAGAGTGCACCAGTCATGGGTAAAGCCATCTGAGTCTTTGAATTCTAATCCATAAGCACAAAATCTCCTGATCATGTCTTCTAAAGTTTGAATCATCCTCTCTGCTAGCCCATCTGTTTGAGGGTGATATGCTGTAGAGAATGATAACTTAGTCCCAAACAATCTATGAAGATTGGTCCAAATTGCAGATGTGAACTTGGGATCTCTGTCACTTATGATATTCTTAAATAATCCTGTATGAGAAATAACTCTACTCCATAGAAGACGGGCTGTATCCATAGCAGTGTCATCTTTATGACATGGTAAGAATATGGGAGTTTTGCTATATCTGTCTACAATGACTAAACAAGCATTATAACTTTTGTCACCACTTGGAGGAAGTGCTGTGACCCAATCCATGTGAACAACTTCCCAAGGGGATTTTGGTTCTTGAATATGGATCATCAATCCAAATTTCTTGCCTGTGCTCCTGTTTGCTTTCTGGCATCTATCACAGGTATGGCAATATTCAATGGTTTCTTTCCTCCAAGATGGCCACCATGCACAGTTCTTCACTTTTTCAAGTGTTCTGTCTTCTGACAGGTGTCCAGAGTAGATACTATCATGACATTCATGAAGAATGGTATTGATAAGTAATCTACTACATAGTGTCATCACACAAGAATGTTTTGTTCTATCGTAAATAATCCCATCAAACAAGTGAAATCTTCCTTCAGAATAGGAATTTTTCCAAACTTCATCAAGTGCATTAACTAAAGATGTATCTTTGCAGTCTTTATCTAATAAAGAAGTCAAGATATGGCCATTCTTGTCTTGTTTATAAGATTCTCTGACTTCTTCAAAGAATTCAGTCCCAATATCAGTTATGTTAATTCCTTCAATTGGAATCTGTGGTTCAGCTTCCAAAGGTACATAAGCTGGGTTATCAGGAGTGTTGGCTAAAGCCCATCTACTAAGTCCATCAGCATTCTTGTGAATGTTTCCTGCTTTATGAACTATAGTCATGTTTCCTCTATATTCTTGAATGGCTATTTGCCATCTCAACATATGTCTGTTGGGAGTTTTCATGTTAAGAAGTGATTTTACGGCATTACAGTCAGTTATCACTTCAAAAACACTGCCATCAAGATAATAGTGTAGTTTCTCAAGTGCCCATACCAAACATACGCACTCCATTTGGCTTGCACCATATCTGGCTTCTGTTGGTTTGATTTGTCTTGAGATATAACAAACTGGTCTTTCTGTAGGTTTGTCATCAATAATCTGGACTTGATGTAGGGCTGCCCCTAATCCATCTCCACATGCATCAATGTACAACTTAAAAGGAATATTCCAGTCAGGCATGAGGAGTAAAGGTGCTTCTGTAAGGGCTTTCCTTATCTTCTCATAAGCTTCAATTCTCTCTTGTGTCATCTCAAATACAGTCTGTTGATCACAGATTCTATAAAGTGACTTGGCTAGAATTGCGAAGTCTTTCAGGTGTTGCCTATAGTAACTGGCAAACCCAAGAAAGTACATCATTTCTTTTTTATTCTGGGGTATTGGTTTAAGTAACACTGCTGCTACTTTGTTTTTGTCAATACCCAAGCTTAAACCAGAAACAATATGTCCTAATGCTTTGAGTTCTTCAAAACCAAAATTGCATTTCTTAAGTGAAATTTTCATGTTCAATTCTGCAACTTTATGAAGTACTCTTGCAAGTCTTTCAAGGTGCAAAGACCATGAATCAGAACATATGATAATATCATCAATATAAATGATAAGCCATCCTTCAGACAATTCTGTAGGAAAGATGGTGTTAATCATCCTTTGATAATGGGATGGAGCATTTTTAATGCCAAATGGCATTCTAAGATACTCAAAAATACCACAGTGAGTGATAATTCTAAGTAATTTCTTAGCTTTGGGCGTCAAAACATTTCGATGGAAGCCTTTCAATGCATCCATTGATGTTATATACTTGGCTTTAGACAATTGAGTCAAGGCTTCTTGAATTCTAGGTATTGGATACCTATCTGGAACTGTGTAGGTATTCAAAGCTCTAAAATCTCCAGCCATTCTTGACTTATCATTATGCCATGCAATAATAACAGGTGTTGTCACTTCAACTTCCTCATTATGGCCCACTTTCCTTAGCACACCAAGTTGGATCAACTCTTGGATATGTTTTTCCAAGGCCTCTCTAGCTCTGGGACTGGCTGGATAAGCTGGTCTTCTAAGTACTGGAGGATATGGTCTGTCAATATTAAGAGTAATATCAACTTCATGTCCTCTTATAGCGCCTAATGGTTCATTATCAGAGGCAAATGCATTTTTATATGTGTATAACACATTAATAAGCTCATTCCTCATCTTTGGTGACAATGATTGATTGATTTGTGCTTCAACAAGTTGATTAGTCACAAATTCATCTTTGTAAGTATCCTTGACAGAAGATATTACAGATATCTGTTTTGGCATATTGGAGAAAGCAAATTTTTGTCTCTTGTTATCTCCAATTGTGAAATATCTGTCTTTATGGTTATTTATATCAATACCATAAATATTTAAGTAATCATTTCCAAGAATGATGTGCTGAGATGTGCAATTATCCATTACTACAATCTCAGTTTTCATTCTTACACTTCCTGCTGGATGTGGGAATACAATATTAGTGTCCAATATGCCCAAGGGGTACATATTGTTACTGGCACTACTGAATTGTACACCTTCTATTGGTAATAGATTGTTTTTCCATTCAGGAAGTATAATTTGGAGATAATCTTTGCCAACACAAGTGCAAAATGCCCCTGTATCTAAATTTACTTTGGCTTCAATATCACTCATCAGAACTGATGTGATACAGGATGCTCCAGCAGTATAACCCTTTCCTCTAGCAGGTTTTGTTTTACACATTCTGGCATCTCGGATATTGGTCAGGTTGCAGCAATCTTCACTGTACTGTGGCAAGTGGGTATGGACTTCTGTGACCTCAAAGAAAGCTGAAATGTTTTCAATGGGATAGTCCTCCACTGGTGTATCTTCAGAGACTGCAGAATCTTGATCAGACTCCTCTTTCTCTTCAGTACACTGAATTTCTTCAATGACTTGCACTTCATTGATTTTTGTCTTCTTACGACAAGTGTTGGCTAAATGTGAAGTACTTCCACATTTATGACACTTCAAGACAGGTCTTTCTGGTCTTCTTTCCTCTCTAGGAATCTTTGAGACTATTGTTGACTCTATTGGGTTTTTAATCCAAGTCTTACCAATTCTTGTTCTGGTAATGATATCTTCCATAGCATTAATGTAGTCCTCTGTTGAACAAGGTTCCACACATCTGCTTTTGATAGCATGTTCCAGTTCTCCTCCACACTTTCTTAATATTTTCATATTAATCATAGTGTCAGACATATCTGGGTGTAAAGCAGATAATCTGTCTTTTTGTTTGAAGAACCAAGTAAGTGGTTTGTCTTTTTCTGAGTTAAAAATGGCACTTTCAAAAGCATTCTCCATTTTAAACCTCCAAGAATTATTGGCCCATTTGGTAATCACTTCAGACTTCCACCAAGACCAGTCATGTTTACCATGATCAATCCTCATTTTGTAATACCATTTCTTTGCAGTTCTGGTAAACAAACAGTGTAGTTTTCCCACTATGATTTCATCAGGTATATTAAAGTCTTCTTGCAACATATCAATAGTCCTGATGAATTCAATATGGTTGTATTCTCCTTCACCAGAGAATGTTGGCCATTCTTCTATTTTTGGAATATCTCTTGCAGAGTAGGCATTTTCTCCTAAGAATGGAGTCAAACTTTCTTTGACAGAAAGTTTTTCTTCAGTCAAAGGTGTAGAATTTCTTGGCATATGTGGTTCATGATTCTTATGAATTTGCTCCACACTTGCAATTATATCATTCTTCAATTTCTTCCTCTCACTGTCACTTTTTGCTAAATGTATAGCAAATTGATTGGTGTTCTTAACTATTTGTAAGACATAGTCTTCAAGAGTTTTAAGTCTATCATTTACTTTAAAAATGGAAGGATCCTCTGTGTCATTATTTTGACATTGGTTCTCAATTCTTTCATAAGCATTGCTAATTGACCCAAGGGTGACAGTTGTCAATTGATGCCATTCAGAATGTTGCTTGTCATTTTTCTTTAAATCATTGATTTCTAATGTAATTTGCTTTAACTTTGACTCAAGTTTGCCAATTTATACACTAATACTTCTATGTGCATCATTTATTTGCGTGGAAAGGTCCTGTTCATCCTTTCCTGCTCCTTGGCTGTGAATTCCATAAGAGTTCTGGCCATATTGAAGACACTGTCCACGGCTGAAGGCTCCAATTTGGGGATCCTGTACCCTTGTGGGTAAGGTCTGTGCCAATTGGCTTTGCCTTTGCCCTTGCCTTGATGGTTCTTGGGACCTCTCTGTTTCTTTTGAGGTCCTTTGGGCTTGTCCTTGGATGCTTCTGGAGCTGGTTTGGAGCTTGTAGATGCCACTGGTGCCTCTGTCTCCAAAGTTGGAGTCATTTCAAACTCTTTCTTCTGGTCTATGGATAAAAGACTTTGGTTCTTCAACCAATTCTTTATCTTTTTGACCTTGTCTTTGCAAGACAGGGGGCTCCATCCTCCTAAGAGTTCTATGGTCTTCTCCTGACCCAGAAAGCTCTTGATGTGTAAGTAGGAGTTCATGGCCCCCTGCCAAAGGCTTGGGCAGATTTCCCACTCCTCTTCTTTGGCTGCTCTGAACCAATTTTTGTACTGGCTCTGATATATTTCTATTGCTGCCACTTGAAAGTGGTTCAGCCCTGGAAATATTATCATAAATCAGTTCAGGCTCTGAATTCACATCAAAATCTGTTGGTACAGACCTTGGGGAATGGGGGGAAACTCTGGCATCCTCCAAATGTGTCTTTCTTGTGGAAGACTTGGCACTTCTGGATTTGGTCTTGCCTCTTCCTTGTCCACATCCATCTGGTTGGACTGAATAGTTGCTTCCATTTCTGGTATGTACCATTTTCACGTCAATTTAAGGATAAAAAAAGGTGAAAATATAAGATAAAAATACACACCTTTTGGTGGTAATTTAGCTTTTTCTGAGTTGAATAAGGTGCGTCTTTTAGCAATTTGCACCTCAATACTGTCTTCAGATTCTGGACTAGTAATATATCTCTTACTGAGTGGGTTGCCAGCTGCACAGTATTTGATTAAAGACACTAAAAAAATTATAAAAGAGAAAAATTATTTTTTAAAATATTTTTAAAGATTTTTATAAGTTTTATATTTTTTAATATTAAAAAGAATTATTCTTTTTAAAGAAAAAAATTAAAATTTAAGATTTTGAATGAAAATTAATTCAGAGTAACTCAAAGAATAATTTTATAAGTTTTTGGATGTGAAAAAGCCACGTGTAAAAACAGTATAAAATTAAACCAAATTTCTCAATGAAAAAAGATTTTTAAGACAATTTCAAAAATAAAAATTATTTTAACTTTAAAATGAAAGAAAAAAATTATTAAATCAATATATTTTAGAACTTAAAAATATATTAATTATTTGCAAAAAGGTTCAAAAACATTCCAAAACCTCCAAATATGAGATATTGGTAGGTATGGTAGTTTAAAATGAAGTCTAGAATATGATTAAAGCCAAGTCTATGGATAAAATCGCGGCCAGGCCCCCAAATGTAAGATGTGACTATGAAACTGATGATAATATTACTATTGATCAACAGTACTATGTCTGTTCTTATGAAATATAATAATAAAAAATTATTATAACCACAATTAAATAATTATAGAATTATTTCTTTCACGTGTTATACACTACTAGTGATTATAACTGTGAGCAGTAATTGTCTACAAGAATCAATTACAAGAAGAATTTAATAATAAAAACTTCTTTATTAAAATAATGAAATTATTTTAATATATAATTATCTTTTACAAGAATAATTATAAAGATAATTCTTGAAGAAAACTATTACTAGAAAAAAACTTTAAGAATTAAAGATAAATGACTCACTAATACTCCAAAGAACTTATTGATAGATAAAAGTAGAGAAATTTGACATGGAATTGTGGATTTAAGGGATCAAAAGGATTTATAACAGTATTACAACAATATATAGTTGGATTCTAGCATTTCACGTCTTTCTGGATGATTTAGAAAGATTTAAAACACTTAAGAATAGCTTTAACTAATACTTACTTGTTGGTAATAATGATTTAATAAATTGATAAGATGATTATTTGGAAAAAACAGCAAGAAGAGGCTTCTTTTAAGTCAAAAACAGCTCACAGAGGCGTGCCATGGAGCAAACTGAAAAACCAGTGAGTGAGAAAACAATAAACCCTTTTGGATTAATGATTGCATCATCTGTTGTCACGTAAGATTATCATAATTACTTAATTGATGCTTTTACGTGACTACCAACCCCAATATGGTTGAGAATAAAAGGAGTAACATCTGTAAATCTTCTTTTATTCTAAAATAATCATTGATTTCTCAAAGATATCAATGTTATTGCCAATTTCATCACAGGTTGTAAGTACTGTGAATTTTTGAAGATTCAGTGTTTCACGTAGAATGGTCAAAAATGGACTGTAGGTAAAACTTTGAATTTTACTAGTAAAACCATAATTATTTTTGGTTGTACCATAGATAATACAGTTCTTCATTGGTCCTGAAAGTTTCAGGAAGATTCATTAAGAATTGTATTTTTAATGAATTTTTGAAGTTTTTACCTCATTTCTACGTAGAATTGCAAATAGCAGTATTTTGCTGGTTGCTATGAGGTAAATCAATGAATATGGATCCCAAAAGGGTTTAATTACTCTTTTAGGGTCTAGTCATGGAAAGTCATCAAGAATTGACGTGGTTACAGGACCCTAAGTAGCTTATTACCTCCTTGGCACGTCAAAATAGCAGGTTATTTGCTATTTTTCTTATGATTACAGTAGGTGTAACTTGGTAACCAAGTTCCCAAAGAGTTTTAGTTTACCAATTGGGCCAAGATGAGCCATGGATCTATGCTCTGGAGCTATCCATGCCTCTGAGGCCTCAGAAGTTGGGTACCCTGGCTCTCTTTGATGTCTTTTGTCCCCCTTGCCTAATTTTTACGGCAAAATAGTAATTTAAGCTTCAAGTGAGATATCCACTATGGGTGTACCAAAAGTCCATGTAAGAATACCATAATATTAAGTGCTCAAAACATGCATAACACTATTCTTAGTGTATATGTAACATGGGATTTCTCACTTTCCCATTATTTTGGCTAAAAATCAAGAAAAACAAAAGTTTTCATGGATCTTTTATGTGGTATTAATGATGTGGTATTGAAGTATTTTCCATTTTACCACCTTAAATACTTAAATTGAGCTTATTCACTCTATGGAGCTACCCTAGGTGAATTTTTGTGTAGAATCCAAATCTGGTCTTAAATCCATGGATTTACTTACTCAATAAAACATTATTCATCTTTTCTGATATTGAAAATGATGAATTTTGGATATATGTATGACTTATGAGTTTTGCATAATTCAAAATTTCTTTTTAAGATAATTGTGGCCTATTTGGGTATGTAAAATATACCTCAAGGCTCACAAGAGGGGTGTGTGGTCCCTATATGAATGTTTGCACCCTGTATTTGTGAGAACTGCCCACATGTGGTTTCAAAACCACATCTGAGACAAATACAGGTTGTGTAGGCTTTGTGAAAACAACAAGTCCTTGTAAGTGAAAAATCTTCATCTCCTCCAAGTGAACTGGTCTAGAGGACCTTTTAACCCATTTGCAGGATAAAAAGGGGCCTGTTCCTGCCCGAAAGAGGAATCCTCATCCTTCTCTTAAATTCTTACATAGCAAAACTTTCAAAAAATGCTACACTCTTTTAAAATAAACAGGTATAATTTTGATTTTCATTATTGAGTTCATTATTATAATAACACAAATGGTAAAGCTACATCCAGGGCTTTCAATAGTGCTCACCACAACTATTTCCTCATAGTAAAGACCTGAAAATAATCTATAAACTCTTTTATTACTTATTTTACCATTTCACAGTCATGGTTAGAGTTGCAAATATTGTTCTTATAACTTCAATAATAGACTCAGACTCACATTTTGGGTACCTGGCCAATTTGTTTTGGAATTTTTGGCATAAAAAGTGAGTAATTTCCTATTCTTAGCTTATATGTTCTCTGAATATTATTAATTTTATGATAAAAATACTTTTCATAAGAATAATATCATATAAATATAATATATTTTTATTTTTTCCAGTGGTATATAATTTATACCACTGCATTTTTTACTAAACCTTTCATGTGGTTTAATGATAATTTAATTACCACTGGCAAAATTGGGTCTTTTTTTAATATCAAAAAACTAAGACCCTGTATATTCATGTTTTTTACGTGAAAAGAAGACCTTTTTACTGTAAATAACAGTTTCAGAGGTGTGGTTGAACATATTGATAATTTCAATTGTTCATTACAGAACCACGTTTAAGATTATACTTGTTAATTACATGTTAATTTGTGAGATATTGGGATACAACAGTAGGCCATAAATCCAAAAAATGGTATTTTTGATGTGTGAATGATAACCTCAATTATAATTCATAATACAAGGGTACAGTGTAGACATATACTGTATCAGAGGCCATTCTTGACATGAAAATAACATTATAAGAAGTATTAACTGATATAAGCCCTCATCCTTTGATTAAGTGGAAGAAAATTTGATACAAATTGAGACCCAGTCACAGGGAAACACACCAGTGCACCTTCAGACACAGAAGGGAAAAGGGAAGAGGTAAAGTGAAAGCCTCATATCTAAAAAAGAGGGTGAACCAATTCCCACTCAGAGGAAAAGTAAACCACAAAAATCTGTATCCATACAAGGTAAAACGGCCTTGATAACTTGTACAGGGAAGATTACTATAAATAACCCAGTTGTAACCTCTAAAGTAAAACTTCCCAAAGAAGCTGAGGAAAAATTTGTACAAGGCACAGTCAAAGGTAAATACCCTAATAAAATAAAGTTTTTGACTTCTTGCAAACACTAACATGTCCCCTGTTCATCTCAGAAACCTTGGAATCCCAAGGAAACAACCAGGGGATAGACCAGAAATGTTCAGAACCAGAAGATCAGGGTCTGGAAACCATATTGGATCGAAGGAAACTGAGGAAAATCGTACCCAATCTTCCATTCACCTTCCAATTAAACAAGAACCTCAAAACAGGGGACTTGAAGAATATGGATCAAGTTATTCAAATCCACCAACTCTTCAAAGATTTATTCCAATGGAGCAGGGACAACAAGAGGTTCAACCTAGCTTCACACTTAGAAGAAATTGGAGCAGGATTCCAGATGATATTTCTGAAAGAGAAACCCTTTAAATATCTTATAGTGATAACAAAATGATGGAATCCCAACAGTAAGCTCAAACTTCTGGAGGAATCGGTAGCCAGGATAAGGGAGAGTAAAGCCACTATCCAAGCCACAAAAGAACAACTGAATCAGACAGAGATTACTGTGATTCCTTCAGGCTCACAAGGAGTAAACCAACCAGACTTCCCAATGGCTTCACACCATTCAGGCACCAGAAGATCAGTGACCAAGAGTCACCATTCCTCACAATCTCAGGTAGTTTCAGGAGAAGACCAGGATTAAAAGGGAAAAACAAGACTTTATTTAACCAGAGGCAGAAAGAGTCAGACCCAATGATCCAAAACCTTTTGGAGTTGGTTAAAGAAGTACACAAGAGCCAGAAATATCTGTAAATACTTCTGATAGAATCAGTAGCCCTACTGCTAGCAATATCATCCCCACTCATAAGGAACATGGTATTATTATGTTACCCCTGATAGTAACATAAACAGAAATAAACTGTGGTTAAAAATGTCCCAATTTTCAGAAAAAACTCAAGACAAATTTGAAAAGCTCCATAAAAACAATGTAAGGTCATAAGAACTTATAAACTTACAAAAAACAGCAATCCTGACTCTTCAAGAGGGCTATGCTAAATTAAGAAAAGCCTCAGAAGAGACTAACAAAAGGCTAAAGCAAGTCTCAGAGGAGCAACACCACTGCAAAAGGGACAGGGAAATTCTGGATTGAGACATGAACAAATTGTTTAATGTCTGCAAAAACATACAGTCCCAATAATAGGGAAATGTTTTGGCTAATACTCCATAACACCATCAAAACATCAAGCCAGTGGCCTTCTTGGAGAATAATCTAAGATCCCCATCACAATACCAAGATGGAGATAGCATGACTTATTTGGAGAAGAGAGCCCTGAAACAACTTCCAGAGGCCTCAAGCTGGCCAAAATACAATGGTGTAGGAGAAAATTATCACATGGAACCCATTGATTATATTGATGGACTGTGAACCTTTGAGATATGACCACATACCCAAAAAGGTCACATGAAAGATTTAAAATAATTATACCCTTAAAAATAATTACCTTAAACCTACAAAACTGCCATAAATAGGGATAAACATTGGTTTAAATTAGAATCCAATGAATAAACATGTGAGGTAAATTACACCATTGGATTCCTCATGGTAAAATACACATATACTATTTTTATGGCATATCTGTAAAGTCGATATTTAACGAGTTATAAGTAATAACAACTTATAAAAACATGAATCCTTAATTATTTCAAATACAAATGAAACAGGAGGAAGAGTAAATGATACCATTGGATTCCCCATAAAGCGTTACACATACAACAATCAAGGAGCTAATCTCCAAATTCAATACTTGAGGAGTTAAGCTGAATATATGCACTCTTTTGGTCAACACATATATTCAAGGATTTTGCTAATATCTTTTGAAATATACAGGATAGAGTGATAAACCATAAATAAAGTCACCACGTAATTATTGTAGGAGCACAGAAATGAACTTTATTTCACAATTTATAAACAAGGTTAAAATCTGTAATGGACTATTGATTAAAATCAATAGAGCTGTTGACCACTTTGTTGTGAAAGTGGTCCAAACTTAAAAAAATTAGACAGTCAGATTTTACAAGTTTCTTTGTGAAGAATAAAATCTTTTTTATTACAATATTCAAGGTATAACCCCTTGAAATCATGGTTTGAAGTTTCAAATATTAGATTTCAACAGAAAAGATGAGTTACAAGGAAAATCATCAAAACTAGAGTTTTGATGATGTAATTAAATGCTTTTGGTATTGTAATAACACCATTACAAGCTATCAGAACCTACTCTCAGAATAGCTGTAGAGTGTATAGCTTAAAAGGTATTAATTATCAAACTTAAAGCTTAAATTTGATCATTTAAGATCACTCACTGTAATCTTATTTTAAGATTAACTGTCATATAAGTAATAAAACTGGTAAATACTATTGGAATATGATTAATACTAATAAAATGCACAAAGCTTAGGCTTCTGGCAAGCCTATGATGTCATAAAACTTAGAGTTATGGTGATAGCTCTAAATAATGGCATAATTATGAGGTAAGATGGTTTGATCATGATGTAATCATCACAAAAACGTTAAAATATTCAACTCTAGTAGAAAGCATTAGTACACCCTTACTAGAAACCCGCTGGACTCTAGGAGGGAGGTATTTACTATAAATAGACCTCATTTCACTCTATTTTCCCCTAAGATGCTTACAAAAAACTAAATAATTAAATCAAAAGGTAATTTATTTATTCTTTCTATATAAAGCTCTTATATTATTAAAGACCAAAGATAATCTTATTATAATCATCATCTTTGACGTGATTATTACATTTATTTAACTGTTTTGTTTAAAATTCTCTCAAAAAACCTCAATTCCACGTAAAATGAAGAATATTTGTAATTTCTATTAAGCTTTATTGTAAATACAATTTAAATAAGTTGTATTTACATTTTTTGGTGTAAAATTATTCAAAATTATTAGATTAAGTATTAAAAGTAGGTTATTTTCTTCCTATTATAATAATTTTCTCTCTCTTATTACTTTAAATAGTTCTATGATTAATATAAATAGTATTTATATTAATTTATAACTTTAACATTAGTAATATTATTGTTATTAATTGTTTTTTATTAATAAGAATCAATTTTCTACGCCTTTATTATTTGTTGCTAATAATAAGAAAGAGCTTTCAAATATATTAATTATCTTATATTAATATATTTACTTATTATATTATTATATTTATTAAACAATATAATTATCTTTACACCATAATTATAATAATGCTTTATTATTATAATTACGTTTATTATATTTATTCTATTTAAAAGGACATTAATAGTACAATAAGTAAAATATTAGTAATTTTTACGTCTTTTTTCATAGTCAAACCCCACATTTGGGGGCCTGGCCGTGATATTTACTTTAAAAGACCTTTAAAAAAGATACTAATTTGGTTTATCCAATAATCAATTATCATTATAGTCATAAAATTATATAATAATTTTATATTTATTGATTTTAAATACTATTGAGGCATTTGGAAAGCAATTGTACTGTCTTACACATGGTTTTTCACATCCTGAGACTTGCAAAAACTTTATTTAAGTGACTCTAGTAATTGAAAAAGAAATTTTATAAATTAAAACTAATTTTATATGCTAAATTAATTTCATAAAAGAATCATATTCATTTTTATTTTATTCTTTAAAAATAAAAACATAAAAACTATTAAAAACCAATAAAAAAAGTTATTTTTATTCATTTGTATTCATTTCATTTTTTTTCAAAAAGATATCAAAGTAATTTTCACATGATAAATTGCCATATATCACCAAAAAATAACACTTCATATAAAAGACTTATTTTGATATGTCTTTTTTAGTGTTTGAAGACAATCCAACAGCAAGCAACCAAGCTACTGTTGAAAGGTTGGTGGAAGAAACTGGTCCAAGTTCTCCAAAACCAATTGTCATTAAGAAAAAGAAAGCTAAGAAATTAGACTTTCCAGGACCCACTATTCAGGACTCTGAAGGTGAGTACCTCATTTTTAAATTGCCATAAGAAGAATTCTTGTCCTGAAATCCTCTTATTTCTTATTTTTTAAATCATGACTACCAGAAGAGGCTCCCAATACTCCGTCCAATCAGATGGAGCTGGACTCAGAGGTAGAATCGATTCCTCAAAAGGGAAAAGGAAGGGCAATATCCCAAGTGGAACAGAATCCACACAAGGAAGTGCCTTATCCCAAAGGCAAGTCCCAGAAATGCCCATGATATCTGAACCAGAGTTAGAACTAAGTATGAGTAACTCAAACAGGTACAAATCACATTCAGAGGGGCTCAGATAGACATCTACATGAGCCAGTACAAACAGTACTACATGGTGTACAAAGACAAGGACTGGGAAATGTTTCCTCAAATACACCAAGGGGTGATGAACTCCTGGCACATCCTGAAAAAGTTCCTCAAAGAGGAGGAAATAGTGAGATACTCCAATGGATGGAATCAACTATCATCCAAACCTCAAATCAAAAAGATCAAGGAGTACCATGCCAAAAAGAAGGGTGCAACCAAGGAAGAAGCCCCAGTAGCTTCTATCAGCAAGCCCCAAGCCAACCCACTTCCCCAAGAAGGGAAGACAAACAAGAAAAAGCATTGGAGAAAATCATATTCCCCAAGCTACAGCATTCCAAAAATCCAAAAGAATGCCATGGACAATGTATTCAACATGGCCAGAACCTTGATGGAATTCAAGGACAAGGAAGAACAAAGAATGAGACAGCCTCATTTCCCAAAGAAATAACCTTGTCCAAAGATGTTGTAAATACTTTAACTGAAATTAAAAATAGTATATTACCTCCAAAAGAAATTAAAAAAGTTTATTGTCATTAAAATAAATAAACAATAACTTATCTTCTTTAACAAATATTGTTGTACAAAATAAGAAAGAAATTGACAACATTAATTTTATTGTTGGAAATAATACACCAAAGATTTTAATTGAAAACACTCAAAAATTAATACAAGGTCAAGAAGAATTGTATAAATATATAAAAGATATCAAAGATAAAACTTTGACAATAAATTATGACATGAGTATTGACAATGTTACAGAAAAATTAAACAAATTAAGTATTTCTGTAGAAAAATTTGAAGAAAAAACTTCATCACACCAGAAATTACTTTTGGACCATGTGGAAAAAAGTGATGAAGCAAGAATGAATCTGAAAGATGATATTTAAAGTGAAATAAGGCTCATCACTGAGAAAATGGATAAAATTAATGAAGCAAACTCAAATATGCCAAAATTATCAACTACATTTTCTCACATAAGAAGCCTTGTTAAACCAAAAGAGGAATTAACAAATCCATTCATAACAGACCTGATTCACCAAGACAATAACCAAGTCTTAATGAAAGAAGCACCTCAATTGAAAGAATGGCCAACATTCACAGGAGAAGGTGAATATTACCATATGTCATTTATCAAGACAATTAACATGCTACAAGAAGATTATGCCATACCAGATGAATTAATTACTGCAAGATTACATTCATTGTTTGAAAAATCTGCAAAAAGATGGTATTATGGCATAAGACAAACAAATGGCAAAAGCACCTTGTGTGGGTGGAAACAAGAAATAATCACCAAGTGGGCTAATGATTCCTGGAGGTACAAGATAGAGAATGCATTTGAAAATTCTTTCTTTGACCCAGACAAAGACAAACCTTCAACTTGGCTCTTAAAACAAGTTGAAAGACTAAATGCACTGTACCCAGAAATGTCACAAAAGATTGTACACATGAAAATACTTAAGAAATGTGGAGGAGAGCTAGAACATTCCCTAAAAACCGGTTTTATAGAACCATGCTCCACTGAGGAGTATATCAATCCACTAGAAGACATAGTGAAAAGAACAAAAATTTTCAGAACTTGGAAGAAATTGGACATTAAAAGTCCAAATAAGTCATTTATCAAAAGAGACAAATCAAAAGAAGGTTTCAAGCCAAATATATCCAACAATTATGAGCAAAGAAAATGCCATCAATGTGGAGGTATTGGACACTTAGCCAATAACTGCCTCAAAAAGGAAAAAATTAATGAAATTGTGGAAACAGAAAACCACAATGACAAAGAGGAGGAATCTGACTCTGAAAAAGAGACAGAAGAGTCATAAACTTGTGAAAGTGATGAAATAAATATAATTAATGCACAAATGAATAATATTGATATAATTTATGAAGTACTAGATGTTAACTCAAACTTACCACAAGTTGGAACATCTGACACAAACCTGACAAATGTACAAGATGCCAAAATGTATAGAACCAAACCTGCAAAAGGAATGGGATATACAGCTGGTAAATCAAGTATAAGTATTGTTATGGTTGATAACCAAGAGTCAAAAGTGAACTTGGATACAGGAGCATATTGTACCTGTGTTGGTAAAAGTTATTTAAAAACAATTGTTCCAGATTGGCAAGAAAAACTTATGCCAATACAAGGTGTCAAATTTAGTAGTGCAAGTGAGAGCATGAAGCCCCTTGGAATAATTGATTTACCACTCATTTTCCTCACCCCTCGCAATGTGTCAGAATTAAAGTAGAGTTTGTAGTAATGGACAACTGTACTAGTAATCACTTCATACTTGGAAATGACTACTTGTCAATTTATGGTATAGACATCTCTAACCAAAAAGATAGATATTTTACCATAGGAGACAACAGAAGGCAAAAGTTTGGCTTCTTAAATAACAAAAAACAAATTGCAGTTATTAAGAATGAAGAGAAAAGTCCAGAAAAGGAACTTTTCATATCTGAACAACTCAAAGAGGCAGAATTCAATCAAGAATTAACAGAAAAAATGAAAGAAAAATTGATTGACCTCTTATTTAAGTACAAAAATGCCTTTGCAACTGACAAAGAGCCACTAGGTTCCATAATTGGGCATTAGGTGGATATAATTCTTAATGTGGAAAAAACCTACCCACCTTTACTGAGGAGACCTGCTTACCCAGCTAGTCCAAGGGCTAGAGAAGCCTTGGAGGTGCACATTAAAGAACTAATGGACCTTGGAGTATTAAGAAAAGTAGGACATAATTAACAGGTAGAGGTCACTACACCTGTCATTATAACTTGGAATAATGGAAAATCAAGAATGGTAGGAGATTTCAGAGCCCTGAACACCTATATCATTCCAGACAGATATCCAATACCCAGAATCTATGAGACATTGTCACAAGCTAAGTTCATTACAGCTATGGATGCTTTGAAGGGTTTTCATCAAAATGTCTTAACAGCCAATGCCAAGAAACTACTAAGGATAATAGTCCACTGTGGCATTTTTGAATACTTAAGAATGCCATTTGGCATAAAAAATGCACCTTCCCATTATCAAAGGATGATGAACACCATATTTCCTGAGGAATTATCAGAAGGATGGTTAATCATCTATATTGATGATATCATAGTTGGCTCAGAAACTTGGGAAAATCATCTCACAAGACTAGAAAGGGTACTACAAAAAATAGTGCAAGTGAATATGAAAATTTCCTTGCGAAAGTTTCATTTTGCATATAGTGAACTAAAAGCACTAGGAAATGTTGTATCTGGACTTAGTCTAGGCATAGACAAGAATAAAGTAACAGCAGTACTACTTAAACCAATGCCTAAAGCCAGAAAAGAAATACAATCATTTCTAGGATTTTCTGGTTCCTATAGACAGCATATAAAGGAGTTTGCAAAAATTGCCAAATCCTTGTATAAACTATGTAACCAACAAACAGTCTATGAAATGACAGAAGAAAGAGTCAAGGCATATGAAGGATTGAAAAATTCCTTAACAAATGCCCCATTTCTTCTAATGCCATATTGGAAACTACCCTTCAAACTTTACATTGATGCTTGTGGAGAAGGGCTAGGTGCTGCACTACACCAGACACAAATTATCAATGATAAACCAGTGGAAGGAGCAATTTGTTTTATTTCAAGACAGATAAAGCCAACAGAGAAAAAATATGGAGCAAGCCAAATGGAATGCCTCTGCTTAGTGTGGGCTTTAGACAAATTACATTATTACTTGGATGGAACAGTATTTGATTTGATGACAGACTGTAATTCGGTAAAATCTCTATTAAATATGAAAACTCCAAATAGACATATGCTGAGATGGCAAATTGCTATCCAAGAATATGGAGGAAATATGACTATTGTTCATAAATCTGGTAATATTCATAAAAATGCAGATTGTCTTAGCAGATGGGCTCTAGCAAATACCCCTGACAATCAAGCATGGGTACCACAGGAGGAGCACCATATAGAAGGAATATGTTTTACAGACATTGGCACAGAATTCTTTAACCAAGTTAAAGAGAGCTATAAGATAGACAAGAATTTCCATATCTTAAGCCAACTTCTAATGAAAGACTGAAAAGATCCATCACTTTAATCAAAATTAGATGAAACATGGAAAAAGGCATATGATGAAGGAAGATTCCACCTCCTTGATGGAATCCTTTACCATAGAACAAAACACACATGTGTTATGGCCTTGACAGATAGAACCCTGATAAACATTATTTTACATGAGTGTCATGATAGTGTTGCAGCTGGACATCTCTCAGAAGAAAGAACACTAGAGAGGGTGAAAACCTGCTCTTGGTGGCCAAATTGGAAAAAGATGTTGCAGAATACTGTCAAACCTGTGACAGAGGTCAAAAAGCCAACAGAACCACAGGAAAGAAATTTGGAATGATGATCCAAATCCAAGAACCAAAATCCCTTTGGGAAATAGCTCATATGGATTGGGTAACAGCATTACCTTCAGGAGGAGACAGAAGTTATAATGCATGACTAGTGTTAGCTGACAGGTATAGCAAAACTCCCATGTTCCTACAATGTCACAAAGATGAAACAGCCTTGGACACAGCCATAATGATATGGAAAAAAGTCATTAGCCACACAGGCTTATTCCAAAATATCATAAGTGACAGAGACCCAAAATTCACTCCAGCATTATGGAAAAATATCTATGACTTGTTTGGGACAGAGTTATCATTCTCAACAGCTTACAATCCTCAAACTGATGGTTTAGCAGAAAGAATGATACAGACCTTAGAGGACATGATAAGAAGATTCTGTGCTTATGGACTAGAATTCAAAGATTCTGATGGTTTTACCCATGATTGGTGTACACTAATACCAGCTCTTGAACTGGCATATAAAACATCAATCAATTCTTCTACTGGCAAAGCACCAGCAATGCTAGAAAAAAGTTGGAATCCAAGACTTCCTTATGATACCCTCAAAAAGGACTTAGTGGATATACATCCAACAGCAAGCAGTTTCAAGGTAATGCTTGACAAAGCAAGACACCATGCAAACAGATGTATGCAAGATTCTTTCAAATATGCAAAAGAAAGATGGGATAAAAGTCATAAGCCACCTGACTTCAAAATAGGAGACTTGGTCCTAGTATCAATCCTTAATTTTAATAACATAAAAAGCCCAAAGAAATTAAAAGATTTCTTTGCAGGACCATTTATGATAAAAGCACTTCATGGACCCAATGCTGTGCAATTGGAACTCACAGGTGAATTAATGAACAAACACCCAACGTCCCCTGTAAGTCTGATAAAACCTTACAGCTCAAGTGATAAGGAACTATTTCCACTAAGAAATAAACCCTCAATTGAAATTTCCCCCTTGGAAGAAGGAGAGGAAAAGAAAATTGTGAAAGTCCTTAAAGAAAGAAGGACAAGAAACAGAAAAGGAAGAGAATACCTTGCAAGGTATAGAAATTCAACTCAAGAAGATGAATGGCTGCTTGAGAAAGATATAACAAATTCTGATAGACTACTAAGAAGGTTCAGACATGAAAGAAAACCTAAAGAATAGAAAAATCAAGCATTAATGAGCTTCAAGAGTAAAAAGGTCTATTGAAGAGGTAGGAAAGTGGAAGATACCCTAATTACACATATCAGATTGTGGTAAAATCTTTTTTGGTGGTAGGGAATGTGAACCTTTGAGATATGACCACATACCGAAAATGTCACAAGAAATATTTGAAATAATTATACCTTTCAAAATAGCTACCTTAAAGCTACAAAAATGCCATAAATAGGAATAAAACTTGGTTTCACTTAAAGTCCAATGAATAAACATGTGAAATAAATTACACCATTGGATTTCTCATGGTAAAATACACATATACCATTTTTATGGCATATCTGTAAAGTCAATACTTAATGAGTTATAAGTGATAACACCTTATAAGAAGAATGAATCCTTAATTATTGCAAATACCAATGAAACGGCATGTGAAATAAACTGTACCATTGGATTCCCCATAAGAATTTACACATAAAACAATTAAGAAGCTAATCTCCAAAGTCAATACTTAAGGAGTTAAGCTGAATATATGCACTTTTTTGGTCAATGCATATATTCAAGGATTTTAGCTAATATCTTTTGAAATATACATGATAGAGTGATACACCAAAAAGAAAGTCACCACTTAATTACTGTAGGAACACAGAAATGAACTTTACTTCACAAGCTATAAACAAGGTTAAAACCTGTAATGGATTATTGATTAAAATCAATAGAGCTGTTGACCACTTTGTTGTGAAAGTGATCCAAACTTAAAAAACGTAGACAGTCAGATTCTAATGGTTCATTCATGAATAATGATGTATTTTGTATTACAATATTCAAGGTATAACCCCTTGGAATCATGGTTTGAAGTTTAAAATATTAGATTTCAACAGAAAAGATGAGTTACAAGAAAAATCATCAAGCATAGATTTTTGATGATGTAATAAAATGCTTTCGGCAGTGTAATACACACATGCCAAGCTATCAAAAGCCACTCTCAGAATAGCTGTAGCATGTATAACGTAAGAGTTATTCATGATCAAAGTTTAAGCTTAAATTTGATCATTTAAGATCACTCACTGTAATCTTATTTTAAGTTTAACTGTCATATAAGTAATAAAACTGGTGAATACTATTGGAATATGATTAATACTAATAGAATACAGAAAGATTAGGCCTCTGCCAAGCCTATGATGTCATCAAACTTAGAGCTATAGTGATAGCTCTAAATAATGGCATAATTATGAGATAAGCTGGTTTGATCATGATGTAATCATCACAAAAACATTAAAATATTGATCACCTCTAGTAGAAAGCATCAGTACACCTCTACTAGAAACCTGCTGGACTCTAGGAGGGAGGTATTTAATATAAATAGACTTCATTTCACTCTATTTTCCCCTAAGACGCTTACAAAACACTAAATAATTAAATCAAAAGGTAATTTATTTATTCTTTATATATATAACTCATATATTATCAAAGACCAAAGATAATCTTACTATGATCATCATCTTTGATGTGATTATTACATTTATTTAACTGTTTTGTTTAAAATTCTCTCAAAAAACCTCAATTCCACGTAAAATTAAGAATATTTGTAATTTCTCTTAAAGTTTATTGTAAATACAATTTAAATGAGTTGTTTTTACATTTTTGGCGTAAAATTATTCAAAATTATTATATTAAGTATTAAAAGTAGGTTATTTTCTTCTTCTTATAATAATTTTCTCTCTATTATTACTTTAAAGAGTTCTATGATTAATATAAATAGTATTTATATTAATTCATAACTTTAATATTAGTAATAGTATTGTTATCATTTGTTCTTTACGCCTTTATTATTTGTTTGTAACAATAATAAAGTGCTTTTAAATATATTAATTATCTGTTATTAATATATTTATCTATTATATTATTTTTCATAATATAAATTATATTATTATATTTATTCAATATTCTAATTATTTTTATGCCGTAATTATAATAATTCTTTATTATTATAATTACTTTTATCTTATTTATTCTATTTATAAGGAAATTCATAGTACAATAAGTAAAATATCAGTAATTTTTACTTATTGTTTCACAGTAAAACCTTACATGGACACTTCATTGATGTACCAAGCATACCAGATTATTGGATTACTGCTAGATTAAATACTGCATTCAAAGGACATGCTAGTATTTGGTACACATAAATGAAGGAAATCCATGGCAGAAGAAACAGGCCATGGTGGAAGAGTCAAATAATCCAGAAGTAAAGCAATGGTACTTGGATATGGAAAAAGACCATGTAATTTGAAAATGACAAGTACTCTGTGGACAAAGATCCATATTAGTGGTTTCTTAGACAGTCTAAAAGACTTAAATCAATTGATCCTAAAATGAAAATTCAAATGAGGAATCACAAACCCTTGACACAGATGCCAGGAGAACTAGAGAATTAAATAAAATGCAGATGAAACCAGAGTTGCACTCTGAATGCCATTTCCAATACCTTGCAAGATGTAAGAAAAAGAAAAAAAATAGGGAAATATTCCCCATAGAAACACAGTAGTTTCAAAGAGAAACCGCCTTTTAGGGTGAAAATTAAATACAACCCCAAAGAAATAGTGGTAGAAGTAACCAAGAAGAAAAACTCTTGTCAAAATTGTGGTTCAACAGACCACTATCCTAACAACTGTCCAAAGGCAAAGAAAAACTTCTATTCCATTGAACAAGTCCCAGAGGCAGAATCCCCAACAGAGGATTCTGAATCAGACTCTATGGGTGATGTCATCAAAGAACACTCTGATGATTACCATAACCCAAAAGAGGAATTCCTAGTGGAGTACCAGGAGGAAACACAACTAGGAATTCAGGATATACAGTTGGAAGCAGGAATTCCACAAGATGCTGCAAACAAAAACTTTTGTAAACACCCACAAGATGCACAGACCTTCCTAGTCATACTAACCATAGAAATGGCATATATACATGGAACAGACACAAAGATGACTGTTTGTGTTGACAATTCCCAACACCCACTGATCATTGATAGTGGTTTACACTCCTCCATAGTAGCCAGAGAATACCTGGACAACCACTTCCCAAATTGGGAGAAGAAACTCTTGCCAATCAAGGCAAAGAACTCTAAAAGTGCATCAGGTAAGATGATATCCATTGTTACAATTATCAAAGAGATAATTATACCCCACAGGAAAGGTAATATCAGACTTAACCCAGAGTTTTTTGTGCTTGAAGATGCCCACATCCAAGGGTTTTTACTGGGGAAAGACTACCAGAGGATGTATGGTATTGATATTTACAATAGTAAAAACAGGAATATTACCATTGGTACAAAAAATGAAAAGAAATTTCCACTTGATATATACCAAATATCTACACATGACCCTCTGGAACAACTACTGAATGAATTCAGAGAAGGCCAATTCAGCACTACCCTCACCAGCAAACAGAAACTTACTTTACTGAAAATGCTGAGAAACAATAGACCAGCATTTGCCATTGGTGAAAAACCCTTAGGAAATATCAGAGGCCATGATATAGGACTATATCTAGATGTGGAAAGACCCTATCTAACCATGCTGAGAAGGCCTCCATACCCAGCAAGTCTGGAAACTAGGAAGAGAATTGAGAAAAACATAAATGAACTCCTAGATATGGATTTAATCAAGAAGACAGGACACAATGAAATAGTGGAAATCACCACTCCTGTCCTTATCACCTGGAATGATGTCAAATCTAGGTTGTGTGCGGATTTCAGAGCTGTGAATAACTACACAAAAGCTGACATGTACCCTATAACAAGGTTACCTCATGCCCTAGACAAGCTGGCAAAAGCCAAACACATAACCAAGATGAATTATATGAAAGGCTCCCACCAGAATGAAGTTAAACCAAGCTACATGAAGTTACTCAGGATTATAGGTCATATGGGCATATATCGTTACACCACAATGACATTTGGCATCAAAAATCTCCCAGCCCATTTCCAAAGGATGATGGACACAATCTTCAAAGAGGAAATATTGGAATGCTAGATGGTGCTATATACTGAGGATATCATTATAAACTCAGAGATGTGGGAAGACAATGTGCAGTACATAGACAGAGTCCTTAGTAAATGCACACCCATTAATGTGAAATTTTCACTTAAGAAGTGTAATTTTGGCCAACAAGAACTATTGGCCCTAGGACATAATGGCTCAGTACTTAGCCTGTCCATATATCAGAACAAATCAGTAGAATTGCTGCAAAACCAGTACCAAAGAACATTAAACAGATGCAATCTTTCCTTGGGTTTACTAGCTACTACAGAAACCACATCAAAAACGTTTCCCACATAACTAATAGTCTATACAAGTTATGTTCAAAAGATGTAGTTTTTGAAATGACCAAGGAAAGGAGGGATGCATAGGAGAGAATCAAATATGAACTCACTAATGCACTTGTCCTCATATTACCTGACTTTGAACTACCATTCAAGCTATATATAGATGCAGCTGGTAATCAAGGCCTAGGAGCAGCCCTTAATCAAAGACAAATTGTGGATGGTGAAAAAAGGGAGGAAGTAATATTCTACATCTCCAGAAAATTCAAAGATTAAGAGGCCAGGTATGGAGCTACTCAGACTGAATGTTTATGTTTAGTCTGGGCTCTAGAAAAACTCTATTATTACTTGGAGGGTGAAGTATTCAAATTCTACACAGACTGTGCAGCCTTGAAGTCTTTATTTAACATGAATACTACAAATACACACATGTTGAGATGGCAAATAGCTATCCAAGAGTAAAGAGGTAACATGACCATCATATACAAGGAAGGAAAAAGCCACATCAATGCAGCTGGCCACTGGACAATGGAAAAAAATCACAGTTTATGAACCTGCAGAAGCTTCCAAAATTCATATCCATTTCATGGAAATAGACAGGAGAAAGAACTTCAAATTTTCTGAATGGGCACCAGAATTTGGTACCTCAGACAGTGATAGAACTGAACCAGAAGGGATGTAAACTCCCATATTTGGAATAAGCTCCTCAGAATTGCATAATAAATTTTTCAGTTCAGTCACCAAAGAATATGCCAAGCACAAATAGTGTAGCATATTGTTACAGCTCCTTCAACAGAAATACAGAAACCCAGAACTGGAATCTCAGCTAGAGGAGCCCTGGCTGAGAGACTATAAGGATAATAAAGTTTTCCTTATAGATGGACTACTCTATCACATAGAGAAGAATACTAGTGTCCTCACAGTAATAGATAGAGACCACATATGTCTTATCCTGCAAGAATTCCATGACTGCCCCTATATGGGACACGTGAGTGAAGACAGGACCAAAGAGAGGGAAGCAAGCACAGCTTGGTGGCCCCAATGGGAACAGGTGTCAAGTGAATGCATCAACATTTTTTAGAGATAAAAGAAGGCAAACAGAAAACATGGGAAGAGATATGGGCTGCTTAAGAATATATAAGAACCCAAACACCCATGGGAAACCATAAACATGGACTGGGTCACAGGACTTGTCCCAGGAGTAAAGGAAAGATTTAATGCTTTCCTACTCATAGTTGATAGGTACACTAAAAGTGCAAGGTGCCTACCATGTTTCAAGGAAGACACAGCTATGGATACAGCCTTGTTATTTCAGAATAACATCATATCCATGTGTGGAATCCCTAAAGTCATCATTAGTGATAGGGAACCAAAATTCACATCAGAAGTTTGGACCAACCTCTATGAAATTCTTGGAACAAAACCTGCATTTTCTACAGGTTTTCATCTACAGACAGATTGTTTAGCTATAATAATGATCCAAACAGTGGAAGACATCTGCAGAAGATTATGTGCATATGGCATGGAATATGAGTACCATGAAGGATACCCCATAACTGGGTCTTACTCCTGCCAGCAGTCCAACTTGCTTACAACACAAGCAAGCACTCTACTACAGGGAAATCACCCTCACTAGTAGAGAAAGGGTGGAAACCCTTATTTCCTGTGGATCACTTGAAGAAAAATCTTCTGACTGTCCACCCCACAGCCAAAGACTTCCATGACATATGTAAGAGAGCATTTGAAACAGCTGCTAAGTGCATAGCTGAGGCTGAAGAGTACAACAAACAGAGATATAACAAAACACACATAGAACCAGACTTCAAAGAAGGGGACCGAGTGTTAGTATCTACACTCAGCTTTCATAACCTCAAGGGAGAAAAGAAGATGATAGCCTCATTTGTGGGACCCTTCAATATCGTCAAATTGATAGTGAAAAGCGCAGTGGATTTTAGAATTACAGAGGAATCCCCTGCCAAACACCCAGTATTCCTAGTAAGCTTGGTCAAACCCTACTTCCATACAGGAGGAGATAATTTCCCCTCAAGAAACAAGACCTACACCCCAAAGGATATAGTGGAGGTGGAAGAGTTCCCTGGCCCTGTGAAAGGATCATCAAGGGAAGGAAGATCAGACTGAATGGTAAAGACCAGAGACAATATTTGGTCATATTGAAGAACCAAACAGCAGATAAAGATAAATTGTTGGCAGAAGATGCAATACCAGATGATAACCTTCACCTGAGAAGATTCAGAGGCTCTAGGAGGGCTGAAAATTATCATCAATTATGAGCCTTTTTTGAAGGGAGGGTATGACAGCCTGTGACTCAAAACCAGAGCAAAAGCATGACAGTCAAATACCATCAACCAATGGAAGAGCAAAAGTACCACCAAAACATGGGGCTGAGCCAAAACAGCTCAAAAGGTAGTAAAACAAAGAGGAGGTTCACCTTTTTCAAAATATACAAGTCCCATCATCACAGGACAAAGAATAGCAAAGTTATTGCTGCTCAAAGAAGTTGCTGAGCATAAACCTTAATTTTCACCTCTCATCTGAAATCCAAAGAAAGAGACTTAAACACAGAAACTTTCTATTCAAATTAAAGCTCTATGTCAGGTCTATTGAATGGCATTGTCCAAATTGAGCTAGAGCCAAAATTATAGAAGTTATGGAAAAATAAGGTAAAATAAGGGTGAATAAAATATTCACCTTTCATCTAACTTCTACATTTTTGGTGTGCAATACCTAAAATGGTATTTTTTTTGAAAGAGAACAATCTGAAATATCTGATGGTTCCATCCATTTTCCCATACCTCATGTAGAACAAAAGTTATGGGGAAAACAAGTTCCATACAGATTTTGAGAAAATCATATATCTGGATAACAAATATTTAACATGGCATAACCGTTCCATATTCAATGTCAACCATACCAAATGAGGTACCATTGTTTGAAACACATCCAGGGCTATACAATCATCCAGCTTTGAGATCAATATCTTAAAAACTGACAAAGCTATAGCAGATTTAAGGTTAAAATCCCACAAATTGGTCAACACACCTTTACTGTGGGCTACTATGCCATAGCTAGGATTATGAGGTGTAAAATAGACAGAGAAGCTTGTTTATACTCAAATACCTCATAGTTCATTCAATACTGGGGTCCCATACAGGTTCTGTACAGCCTTCTACATGTCATACACATCAGAAGAGGGCTGTGTGGTCTGCAGATGAAACGTTTTCACCCTGTATTGGGCAAAAATGCCCAGATGTGGTTTCAAAACCACATCTGAGCCCAATAAAGCGTATACAGGCCTTTCTCAACCCACAATCCAGCACTCAGAAGGGAAACATCTCCAGTTCCTCTACGTGGATGGCCTAGAAGACCTTTCCACCCCATTTCAGGATAAAAGCAGGCCTTTTCTCTTCCAGAAAAGGAATCCCCATTCTTCTCTTGAATTCCTACATAGTACAACTGTCAAAAACAGATATACTCTTGGAAAATAATTAGGTGTACTTCAAATCTTGGTGTATTTCAGCTCTTATTATAGTAACCTAACTAGTAAGACTGCACTCAGGGCTTTTGACAGCGCTCACCACCACTATTCCACAATAGTAAAGCCCTTATATATCTATTTGAAACATTTTTAAATCACAATTATCCATTTCAAAGTAATACCTAAAGCTATAAATACTATTATTACCCCTTCATTATAGACTAAGCCTGACAACATAGTAAACCTGGATGATTTCTACTTTAACCAGATTTCCTGACTCCTTTCAAGACTTTGTATTCATGTTTTGGTGCCCAATCTTGAAGAAGAACCAGGATTATTATACAACAAGGCCTTATGTGCTGTTTCCCTAATGAAATTTCTCCAGCTTGCATGTAGTGGTGCATATCAATATGTGTGTGCAAAAATTTCATACTTGAATGCCATCAGCTTATTTCATCATGCTTACGGCCACTTTGTCCACTATCTAATGATTTCAAAGTTTAAGAAATAAAACAAAAATGCTGGAAAGAATTTGGAGGATGATAAAAAGAGGGTAACTCAACAAAGAAGACAAATGGTAAGATGTTTGTTGTTGTTGTTTCTTGTTGCCCTGTTACTTAGTCATGGTTTTCAACATCAGCTTGCTTATAAGCGGTACAGCTTGGAAGTAGGGAAGAACTATCCTCAACAATATTTAATTTTTTGCTGCATTTGAATGCACACAGCGATGAAAAATTCATCCCACAATTCAAATCTTATGAAATAAAGAAATTTCCTTACAATTCAAATATTTCCAACATTTTTTTCCAAAATGTAGACCAGAAAAATGAGTGAGAGTAATAACCTTTTGGGAAAGCCAGCCCCACTGCATCCACAATTTTGACCAATTGTTCCTATTCCATACAGCTTCACAAAGGCTCCCAAAAGAATTCCATGGGACTTCTACCCCCCAGATTGGTTCAACAATTGTAATTATGCTGAGCATTTCTTCGTTGCAAAAATGAAACAAGCGGCATTCATACCAACAAATGACATTCAAACAGTGAAGCACATCAACCCAGATCAAAGCCTTCAATTACAAGTACTTGGATTTGATTACTCAGCCATATTATTTATCAAACAAGCTTTCTGAGAATAGTTACCATGATAGTGAAAGCAATGAGTTCTCTAATGGTGATATTGTATATTTCAAGAATTTTGAAAGTGGTGAAAGTGACAAGGCATGTTAGAAGAATAATGAGCAATTCCTTCACCAACATGGAGGGGCAGAACAATTTGGATGGAAAGCAGGTGTTGATGACAAGATGGCTTATGATTTTGATAGGCCATCAAAACAGCATTCCAATGCTTTTTTTGAAGAGCAACTTGGTACACAGGTGTAGCAGTAAATTCTTGTAAAGAGCCATATTATGTCTGTACTTTCTTTTGTTAATCAGTTTGTTGCACAATTTATTATCTAGTGGTCTTAGTTACTTAATTTGCAACTCAATTTCTGTTTGTTTAGAATTTGGTTGGGTATTTGAAATATATTTTGTCATAGTGCCCATTTTTGAATTTTTAGTGTATGTCATAGTTTCATATATTATTGCTTTCAATTTTTCCAGGTAAGTGTCAGTTTGAGCTATATCATTGAGCTGAAAAAAATTAAATAAAAAAGAGCAAAAGGCATGGCATTCAGTAGAAAAGTGTAAATATTGCAAAAAGAAAATGCATACGGTGTTATGCTACAAATAATAGGTCATTTGAATGTTAAATAATCCAGCCCTTACTTCAAAGAATTTATTTCATTACAAAGGTAATCCCAAAAATTGCTCCAAACTATCTTCAAAAGTGATTTACATCAAATTAGAGCATATTTTTCTCCCATAATCTAATTTATAATGCCCATCTATAAACTCTTATTCTTAATTAACTTATCTCCATCTTTAGTTTATTCTGTTCAATATTCATCATGTAACATGTTACAAGTGTTCTCACGGTTTCAGTAACAACTTCTCATAACACCAAAGTTCTATTTTGTGAATTTCATGACCCAACTCTTCTGGTAATGGGTGTAGCCAACAAAAATCAAATCTACTTTCATTGCCCCCATAAGGCTCCAATAAATGTATGGAAAAGTGGCTGCAAGTTTTTTTGGTCAGTTTTTTCACTGAAATATTAATCAGTGCCCATTTTCTTACATCTTTGTGAATTTCAGCACGGATTGAGAAATATTCATTGAAAAATAATCTATTTGAAACTCCAATCTTAGTTTCTGTGTGCCCATCATTTTGGGAAAAGATACAAGTTGAGACATTGGATTATGTTTCTATCTCCCTCAAAAGAACTATTGGCAAAGATGAAAAAATGTTAGCATTCATTGTATTTTTTATGTATTATCCCTAATTTAAAATTCTACTTTTTTTCACAAAAAGGGTAATATAAAGACTTAATATTGAACATAAAATCCTAATTTGATCACTCAAATGACATTCTTTCACTAATCAAGATGACAAATAACACTTTACAAACTCCACCCAAATACATAAATCTGAGAAAGTCTTAGGCAATATGCATATCATGAAAAGATCCTTACATTCTTTGGCCAAAGAAAGGAGAATCACTGCTATCTCACAAAAATTCACTATTGAATTTCTTATTGTTTCTGGATCTAATTTTTTTTGTTTGTAAATTCCATATATTGACTTGCAAACTCCACACAGTTGATGATGTAGTGAAGTGTTAAATTATTGTTATTATTGTATTTGGGATACATGTTTGACCATTTTCATATTGTATCATGACCTTGTATGTAGAAAGGTTTGGCTTTGAACTTAAAAAAACATATAAATAAATGCAAATGTATAACTAGATCACATCATTCATTTTAAAACACCCAAATAAAAGGAACTAAAACAAGAATTTTCAAATAATAGTTAGCTAAGTATTATTACTACCAGCCTAATATCTTCTATAGCTTTTTCTAATAGAACATAAAAGAATTCTTGGCTCTTTTCCTGCCATGCTCCATGCTGTTAGCTCACGATAAGCACATTTAACTGAAATTTTACTGGGGTGAATTATTCTGATTTCTGTTGATTTTTTTGAATGAGTAATTGAAAGATTGAAAAATGAAACAGAGATTATTTTATGTTGAGATTGAGAATATTCTTCTTCTATCAGATTTTGCACAATTAATACAATATTTCTTTCTGGTTTGCAGAGAATCTTCAATATGTGTAAAACTAAACCAAATTTTATACTACAATTTCTCTCTTTATACTGAATGATATTATTGGGGCTTTTCTTGCTGATTTTAAAGCCATTTAGATGATTCTTTCAGTTCATTACAGAAATTTCTTTTTCATAATTTAATAAAATCTTGGTCCCTCAGGATGGGGTAACTGCCTGTGATATTGAATGGTTGGATCCTTCAGCTGAAGAAACAAAAGAATGCAGATTTATGTATTTCAATCAAGTGAAAAATTGGCCTCAGACACATTCTTCTTTTTAAGTGTTTCCAAAAGAATATTTTTGGAAACTAGTCTTTGCCACTGACAAAAGCTTTTCACAAGTTTCATGGTGAATTTGTCTAAATGATAAAATAAAGCATAAACTTATGAATAAATAAGTTCAACCAACAGAATAACTGTTTAAAAAACTCACCAATATTCCGATTGTTTTGAAAGCTTTGAATAAAGCCATTTAGTCATTTGCCAGAACATTCCGAGATGGAAGTAAAGGGACCCCACCATGAGAGATGGCTCTTGACATGAAATTCATAATAATTATTGGGATTCATTTTGAAATTTGAAAAAATCTTCTGTGATGTTTTACAGTATGTTTTATATCTCTTTAAGCACAATTTACCATAGGCTTCAGTAATTAATTGAGAGGCTGAAATGCTTGTGCAACATATTAATGCACAGATATTTTTCAGTAATAGCCAGTTATTGAGTGAGCTTGATTCATATAGCTCAACATCTTCAAGAAATACCTCCAGGACAACTAAGGGTAGCTATATACAAAACAGTGATTGCCATTTTCTGGAATTTCTTTTCCTTCCCTTACAAGTCCCAATACTATGTGGAACTCTTGTAATTCCTGATAGTAAAATAACATCTCTTAACAATGACTTAATCTTGATAAGTGTTTTGTTTGATAAGCCAGAAATCTTATGAAGTGGTTGATCTATTCCCATTGGATCATTTCCATCAGAGGACTGATCACTTTTATTGTTGTTTTTTCTGCTATAGTTTTCACAAGTTTTGGAAAAAAGAAAGCACCATTGATTAATAAAATGGTTTTGAAGGATAACTTGAAACCACATGTACATGATACCAAGTGAGGTTTGTTGAACCGCATTCCAATAAGGAAGGAAATTTAACTCAGACCAACAAATACCACCCTTTTTCACTATAAAATCTGCTTCAGTCTTATTTTTTGCATCTTTGAATACTCTTGAATAGTCAGTCCTTCACAATTATGGATACACAAAGGCCAGAAACTTCTAAATTCCCAATTTCAGCTGATGTTCAGAAAGATTTTTGTTTATTGAGAAGCATAGCCCAAAAACTTGTGAGTGTGAACTACATCACCAATTAAAAAATTAAGTTTGACAATGATGTTCTGTCCTTTGGGAAATTTTGGGGTGGGTATATTGATACCTGATTGGAGCTCAATCACTTCATCAACAAAAGGTTGTAAGATGTTTTTTATTGTGATTGTATTGGGCTGGTTTGAAGCAGGAATGAGGCTATACATAAAAGTGTTTTTGAGCTTCCATTGAGTAGTTGGTGGAAGATTGAAGCAGTTGAGAGCCAAGATACAAAGTGAAACTTTCTTCCTAGAAATTTTCCTCATGAGTGGGTTAACCCAATCAAAAAATAAGCTAAATGAAAGGACAATCAATGAAGAATTTTACTGCTGTGATATTGGGTAAAGCTGCTTCCATGCAGGTGATTTTTGATAATGAGAAAACAAATTTGATTCACTTTTAACTTGGTCCTTCCAGTCGTCAATGGAAGCTTCAGCTTGTGGAATGAACCAAGTAAGCCAGTCAGAAAACCTTTGAGTTTTATATTTTGAAAAAGTTTTTTGATGTTTGGAATGTTTGGAATTTTCAAAATTTTGTTGAAATTATTTTCTAAATCTGGGGAGAGAATTGCTGGCTTGGGGAACAAAAAGTGCTTCACCACAGGGATCGGATTGAGAAGATTCTTTATATCCACATACAAATGGAGCGCAATCCATTTCATATGAACAATAAAATCTAGGATAGCAAAAGTTTCTTTCAATCTGGCAAACAAGCTTGAGTATTTTGAGAGTTTTTTGTATATCTTGTGGAAGTTTTTTATTACACTAAAAAGTTCTTTTGTTGAACTGACAAATCTCAAGCACTTGAGATAAATATCCAAGTGCATATCCACATCTTTTACAGCTGAGACCACAAACAAGGTATAGCCATGCCATGAAGCATAAAGTGAGGTCTAAATCATAAAACCATATCAGTAAGAAATATAGTAATAAATAGTCCCAAAAAAATATCATGGATGAAATTGAAAGAAAAATTTTCCTCATTAGTGGAAAAAGAGGTTTCAGATGTGTAACTTGCTCCTTGAGATGTTCCATCAGAGTTTTAATTTTTGGTTAATATCTGGGAAGTGGATTCTGAGACTGTATTGTGTGTCTCTGCAGTTTGGCCCAATTTCTGTTACAAGTGCTTTTTGAAAGGAAAACACCTTGATTTTTTTGACAATCACTATTGGTAAATTGAAATTTATTGCAATTTGTGCAAGTGCATATCTTCATGAATGAAAAAAACAATGTTATCAGTTTGTAATGAGAAATTTATATATTTGTCCTTTTTGTTTGTTACTTGAAAGTAATTAAAATAAGCAAGGGTTAGAAATTTAGGGTAGAAATTCCAGAGAGCTCAATACATCAAACTCTTGAAAGCTCTCATGCAGCTTCAAGTGAAACCTCACCGCATCATTGGTGCAGCACTACATGTGAAACGTAAGGCAATTTCTTGGTGTGAGCTAAGTGCTTGTTGCAGATGACCGGTGAGTGAAGCCATGCCTGCTTTGACTATCTATTAGCCCTGCCTATAAATGGTGCAGCCGGTGTGCAAGCATGCTTAAGAGAAGCTGTAAAATCCTCCAATAGTTCTTGGGTTTAATTAACCTGAATTAAATCAAGTGGATATTGAACTGAAAGAAAACTTTTCTTATAAAACTTCAAAAATTGGCCTAGCATGATTTCCCTTTTCAAGTATGTCTTAAATCTTGAATACCTCAGATTTTAGTTTTTTGTCCTCAAACCAAATAGTAAGTTTGAAAATTGAAAAATAGCAATAAATAGGTATATTCTTTCTTCTTCCAAGTAATTGTTTCTCATATACGGTGTAAAAATATGTGCATATGAATAAATATATGCAACCTATACGTTCTCTATCAATGGACAAAGAAAAATGAAAAAAAATTGAAACATTTACCTTCAATTACATGTAAATGAAGTATTTTCTTTTTAATTAAAGATAATTTGATCAATAATTCCATTTGAAATCAGTATTTTTTTTTCAAAATAATAATTTTAGAATAATAGATTCCTTGCATTTGAAAATGACTTATCATCTCAAAAATCAGGTTTCTTCTGGTATGTCATTTAAAAAACCAACAAAAACACACCAAAAAGCACATTTGAGTTTTTTTAAACTAAATATAAGCAAGGATATTCTTAATTTATCTCAAAAATTTGGAATATTTCTCATTTTTGAGCGCATGGTTTAGCTATTTACAAGCACCATGAGCAAAGGGGCTACACCTTACAGCAGGTGCTTCCTTTGGAAATTGAAATGGTAGATAAGCTGCATACAGATTATAAGATGGGTTGAATATTAAATTTAAGAATAGAATTTTTGAAAGAAGCTCAGGAGGCATATGCAAGCCAATGCTTTTCAGTTAAGCTTATAAATATGAGTTTTTGGTAACAATTATCAAAGCTCAAGAGATGAAAGCTATATGATAAACAAATTTTTATGTTGGAAAATATTTACTTTTCTTTTAAATTAAATTCTAACCACTCAAGAAACTTAAATTAATTTTTTTATCCCTTTATATAGATTTCCACACACATAGCAAGATTTCAACATATAATCTCCTTTTTTGAAAGAAGATCTTATAAGATAAAGGAATTTTTCATGAATAAGTTGCTTTACATATTCCGTGATATTTTATGAAAAATATACATTATATAAAGGTTTTATTGACTTATAAGCCATATGTGTCCCTTTTTTCTCTACTTTGAGCCACAGGGTGTCACAGCCAACGAGGCAGGGGCATTACCAATCATCTTCAACAATCATTACTTTATTGATACCCTTCAAAACCCAATCAGCAAGGGGGTTTCATTCAACATTCTCCAAATACAGTTTCATACAGGCAAGACCCAAATACAGGATTCACCAAATACAGGGCTGTCATCAATACAGGTGCAAATACCTGTATTGACTGTATAACCTGTATTGGATTCACCAATACAGGAATCAATCCCACATCCAACTTCTTCCAGCATACAGGCAAGTATCTCAACACTCAAACTCCAAGGCTGGTATTTCTCCCATATACCAGCCCCTCTTCATCCACCTGGGGGTTTTCCCCCAGTTAATTAAAATATTGGATTTATTATTTAATATTATTTTATTTCTCATTGAGAATTATTATTTTATTATTTATTAAGTTAGTCTTTGCCTTCCCTCACCTGTTCAGTAGAGTCCTGATGGCCATATCCCTTATGAATCCTTTTCTCTTTTCTGAACAGGTTGAAACAGTGATACAGGATTATTTGTGGTTGGCTCTTTATTATTGCTTTTGTTTTCCTCTCATATCTTTTAATTCTTATTATTTTATGACTAGGAAATCATTATCTTATTTCATTACTCTTATCATTTGAGTATTTTATTCTGAGCCCTCCATAAGTAAGTCTGTTCACTGAGTGGCAGGCTCTCTTCATTTAGAAGAGCCCCTGTGACATTATTTTAATTAACTCATAATTGCTTCTTCTTTTCATTCATTTTATCCATTTCTCTCATTCTTCAATTATGATTTTTAATGATTATGAATTTTAATGATTTTATGACTTTCGTCAATTTTCATCTCACTCATTTCATTTTCATGAAAATTCATTCTTTTCTCATTTCTCAATTCTGCTGACCATTTCATTTTGTTCTTTATCATTCTCATTTCTCTTTTTGTCTGAAATCAGGGTTTTATCAGGTTATTTGAGTGGAATTATTTGGGTTAATTGCTTCATCATTCAGGGATTTTATTGATTTGGGGTATTCAGTGATTTTTATTTTGAAATTTCTCAAGATTTATTTATTGATTTAGTGTTTCCTCAAGACATTGATTTCACCTCAAGACTTTGATTTGACTTTGATTGATTTGATTTGATTCCTCAAGATAGCTGATTTATCCTCATAATATGATTTGATTGAATTGATTTTGAAGATATTGATTGAATTCCTCAAGATACAATTGATTTGATTTTGGATTGACTTGATTGATTTGAATTGATTTATTGATTGACATTGATTATCCATAACAATTCAATTCTGTCATTTTCATTCTTCAAGATTTCTCAGAGTATTTTCACTTCAAGACTGTTTATTGATGCTTCAAGATCATAAAGAGTCTAATTTAATTTTATTTGGTCAAGACTTATTTTACTCAAAGTATCATCAAGTTTTTATTTATTCTTCTTTCATAATGCCAGTTCAGCATAGGCCCCCAGCCAAGAATACAAGATCTCAAAGACATCAAGCTGTTTCCACTCCTACAGCAAGGGCTCCTCTTGACCGCACACCAACAGTTCATCAACTGAGTTCAAACCTGGAAAGAGGACCACCAATGGAAGGAGAAGCACCCTCCAGAAGAGGAGGTGTGAAGTCAAGAAGATCAAGATCATTCTCTGGCTTGTTGGGTGGCTATCCAAGCATTCCTCAAGGGCCTAGAAGCAGATTAGGGGAAGCTGAAGATGAAGAGGGGGAGGAGTGTGAAGAAACTGAAGTAGCAGTTGCCTTGGCAGGTGCCCCTGAGGCTTCTGAAGCTCCAAATCTAACCCTCTCTAATCAACCTCTTGTCTCTCAAGCTGAACCAAATTTTCTCAAAATGATGGAGCAGATGACTCAGTTCATGGGTCAACTCACTCAAGAAGTTGCCCCAAGGGACACTTAAAAAGTCCCTGCATTCAAAACACCATCAATGAAGGCACCTGATTCTTTTGATGGTACTAAAGCTTATAAATTGAGAGGATTTATCCAATCTTGTCAATTAAGCTTCCATAATGACCCAGCAAACTTCTTCTCTGACAGGAAGAAGGTCTTGTACTCAACTTCTTTTCTTACTGGTTGAGCTGGCAAATGGATTGAACCTTACCTCTCAAATATCTCCAATGAAGAACCTTCTTATCTCCTCAATAACTGGCAGTTGTTTGAAATCCGGTTATTCACTCTGTTTGGTGATCCTAATGAAGTCAGGAAAGCTGAACAAGAGTTAGACAATCTCAGGATGAAAGAAAGTGGTCAAGTTTCCATGTACATAGCAGATTTCAGAAGGTTAATGTCAAGAATTGGAGACTGGGGGAAAGGGACTATATTAATGTGTATAGGAGAGGCTTGGCATCAAGATTGTTGGACCAATTGGCTTCTCACCCTGGAAACTTTGATAGCATTCAAGAGCTCATGGACATCAATTTGGAACTAGATACCAGATACCATGAGAGGCAGAAGGAAAAGGGTAGTCATCAAGAGAAGAAGCCTCCAATCAGTGAATCTAACTCCTCCAAGCCCCCTCAAAGTTCATCAACAAGGAAGCCTTATCACAAGAAGAATAAGAAGGGGAACAATTTTCAAGTGTCCAAAGACAAGCCTCATGCTGCTATCCTCAATAAGGACAACAAATTAATTGGTTCTGAAAAGGAGAGGAGGATTGAAGAAGGCTTGTGCAATTATTGTGGTGGCAAACACCAACTTGAAAAATCCTTCAAGAGGCCTGAAAATAGGTAAGGGTAATAAAAAGGCTTCCCTAGCAAGCAGGGAAAAGCCTGAGTGGGGATCATAATGTGTTCAATGGTTATCACTTCTTTCCTTCAAGAGCACAATTGTGCACTCTGAATACTAGTGTCGAAAAATCTTTATAATTTCTTATTTTTTCTTCAATCTCTGATATTTTTTATAGTATTCTCATTGATTCTGGTGCTACAAACTCCTTTATTGCAAAGAATTTTGTTCTCAAGTACTCATTGACAATGTCAGAGCTCCCTGAAAAGATTCCTCTTTTCATTCTGGATTTCAGTGAATCCACTTCCTTGTTCATCACCCATTATGCCAAGTGGGTTGTTGATTTACCTTCCTTCCCAAGCTTTGAATGGGATTTCTTTATCATACATTCACCCAAGGGAGAAGACCTGATATTGGGCTATGATTTTCTTTACCATTTTAATCCTATTATTTATTGGAAAAATGGATTGATCACCTATGATTCTAATCATAAGGATTATAGTGGTTTTAACCCTTTTATTAGTAATGACTTCACCACTGCTGTCAACAGTGTTGCTCTGGTTGGTGAACTTAAGACACCTTCCCTTCCTCCTTCTGTCCAAAACCCCTCCATCTTTCCCTCTCAGTCATTACTTCCATATAGAGATGAAGTCTTCAAAGAGATAAAAGATGTTGGAGAAGATGTTGCTATATCTTCACTTCATCTCTTTCAAGGGGATATGGACCTTCCTCCTTTGTATTTTGATGCCTCCCTGGAGGAGCAGTGGGATGAGGAGGAAGAGCCAGAAGAGATTGAAACTGTGTTGAAGGTAGTCCCTCCTTCTTATCACATATATTTGGATGTATTCTCCAAGGTGAAAGCAGAGAAACTTCCTCCACACCGCGCCTGTGATCATCATATTGAACTGGAGGGTCTTCTACCTCCAGTTGGTGTTATCTACTCTTTATCAAAGAATGAGTCAGAAACACTGCGGGCCTACATTTCAGAGATTATAGAGAAAGGTTTCATCAGGCCAAGCTCCTCTTCAACAGGAGCACCTGTCCTTTTTGTCAAGAAAAAGGATGGTGGTTTTCGTTTGTGTGTTGACTACCGCAAACTTAATGCTGTCACTAGGAAGAACAGGTATCCTGTTCCTCCTATGAACCAGTGTCAGGATGAAAATAGGCTAAATAAAACTTTAACTATGTTTGTGACACGGTAAGAATAGTTTGAAAAGATTTATAAGTGTTTAAAGATAATTAAAATCAATATTAAGAGGGCTTTACTATATAGGATATAGTGGTGGGGAGCGCTGTTGAAAGCCCTGGGTGCAGCTTTATCTGTTGGGTTACAATAATAAGAGACTACAATAACTAAATTTATAATTATACCTTATTATTAACCAAGAGTAAAACTGTTTTTGACAGTTTAATACATAGGTTATTCAAGAGCAGGATGAGGAGACAATTCTGGCTGTGAAAAGCCTCCTTTTTATCCAGAAATGGGGTGGAAAGGGTGCTAGACCTTTCCATGTAGAGGAAGTGAAGATTTTTTCACTCTCTAGTACTGGCTTGTGGTTTGCAAACAGCCTGTATAGCCTTTATTGGGCTCAGATGTGGTTTTGAAACCACATCTGGGCAGTTTTCACCAATAAAGGGTGAAAACTTTCATCTGGGGACCTCACAGCCTGGTTCTGACGTGTATGACGTGTAGAATACTGTACAGAACCTGTATGGGACCCCAGTATTGAAGCAAAAACAAGCTTCTTTGTCTATTTGACACCTCATATTCATGGTTATAGGATATTATCCCATGGTAAGGCTGTATATGACAGCAGGTGGGAATCTGACCTGAAAACAGCCATACCTTTGTCAATGCTTGAGATATAAACCTCAAAATTGGTTCAGTGTGTAGCCCTGTATGTTCTCTACACAATGATACCTCATTTGATATGGGTATCTTTAAATATGGCAAAGTTATCCCATGTACAAGATTTTTGTACATTTGTGTGGTATAGGCAAAAAGCTGTATTGAGCTTGTTTGCCTCATAACTTTTGTTCTAGTTGAGCTATGGGGAAATGTATGACACCATCAGATATCCCTGATTGTGCTATTTCTAAAAAGACCCCACCTCAAGTATCTCACACCAAAACTGTAGAAGTTAGATGAGAGGTGAATGTTTTGTTCACCCTTATTTGGCCTGAAATTGACCATAACTCCAGTAATATTGGTGCTAGCTCAGTTTGGCTGGCACCATTGGATAGCCCTGGCCTAGAGCTTCATTTTGAGTGCGCATTTGATGGGGTTAAGCCTCTCCTTCTAGATTTTAGATGAGAGGTGAAAATTAAGGTTTATGCTCAGCAATAACTTTGAGCAGGAATAACTTTGTTATTTCTAGTCCTATGGTGATAGGACTTATGTTTTCAGAAAGAGGTGAGGTTCCTCTTTCTTTTGATACCTTTTGAGCTGATTTGGCTTATTTCCATGTTTTGGTGGTATCTTGGCTATACCATTGGTTTATGGTATTCTGACTATCATGCTTGTGCTCTGGTTTGGTAACAGGCTGACAACCAGCTTCTTACCGTATTCAACAGTGCTACTATCTTCTCCAAGATAGATCTGCGTGGTGCTTATAATCTCCTGAGAACTAAAGAGGGGGATGAGCACTTAACTGCCTTTAGAACCAAATATGGTAGTTATGAGTATTTCATTATGCCATTTGGCTTAACCAATGCTGCAGCTTCATTCCAAAATCTTTTGAATGATATCTTTTCAGATTATTTATATATTTTTGTTGTAGTGTACTTAGATGATATTATGGTCTTCTCTAGCTCTTTGGATGAACATGTTAAACATGTGGCCTCTGTTCTCCAAAGGCTGAGAGACAATAATTTGTTTTCTAAAGCCTCAAAGTGTGTATTCCATGCCTCAAGTGTGGAATACTTGGGCTATGTTGTTTCAAGTGATGGCCTCAAGATGCATTCTTCAAAGGTTCAACAAATCCTCAATTGGCCTCAGCCCAAGAACATCAAGGCCCTCCAATCTTTTCTTGGCTTTGCCAACTTTTATCGTTGTTTCATTAAAAATTATTCCAAAAAAAACTCTGCTCTCACTTCCCTCCTTAAAAAAGATTCTCCCTTTATCTTCAATGAGGAAGCTCTTAGCCAGTTTCAAATACTCAAAGAAGCTTCCACCACTGCTCCTGTTCTCTCTCATTTTAATCCTTCTCTAACAACTATTGTAGAGACTGATGCTTCTGATTATGCATTGGGTGCTGTACTGAGTCAGGTGAATGACTCAGGAAAGCATCCCATTGCATTTTATGGTCGCAAGCTCTTGCCAGCTGAACTCAACTATGAAATTCATGACAAGGAACTCCTTGGCATAGTTTGGGCTCTCAAGCGCTGGAGAGCTTTCCTCCTTTCTCTTTCTGATTCCTTTGAGGTCTTGACAGACCATTGTTCTCTTCAGTATTTTCCATTTTATCATCACTTACTGCCCAGGCAGGCTGGCCACTTTACCAGATGCCTTGTCACGTCGGCACGTGTACCCAGAGAGGGGGGTGGATTTCATCAGCAAGAATCTTCAAAATTTTCATCAAGTTCTCAAGCAAAATGGAAATAAAGAGTCAAGATTCTTTTCAATAAAAGTTAATATGTTTTCAGATGTAGTTGATCAAATTCAAATACAAGTATGGAAAGACAAAGATCATAAGGAAATCCTGAAGAGATTAGCAAGAGGAGAATCAGTCCCAGACTATTCTCTTGAACCTCAAGCAAGATTATTATTGTTCAAAGATATAGTAGTCATTCCAAGCAATAATGAAATTCAATTGGAAATTCTTAAAAAGCGTCATGACTCACCGTTGGCCGGCCATCCTGGCCAGGAGAAGACCCTCAAGCTCATCAAGGGGAATTTTTATTGGGCTGGCATGAATCAAATAATCAAGGAATATGTGTCCTCATGTCAGCAATGTTCAAGAAACAAGAACATCCACCATAAGAAGTTTGGGCTACTCAAGCCTCTTCAAATTCCATCTGGTCCTTGGAATTCTTTATCAATGGACTTCATCACTCAATTGCCACTGTCAACAACTTTGACTCAATTTTAGTATTTGTAGACAGATTTTCAAAAATGGCAATATTTATTCCAACTTATTCAACAATCACTGCTTTGGACTTAGCTCAAATCTTTATTAATCATTTATTTTCCAAACATGGTCTTCCAGTCAGTATTGTCAGTTATAGAGGTTCTTTATTTGTTTCATCATTCTGGACCCAATTATGTCAGCAGCTCAGGATATCAAGAGATCTTTCAACTGCTTTTCATCCTGAAACAGATGGACAGACAGAGAGGGTAAATCAGATTCTAGAACAGTATCTTTGGATGTATGTCAGTTACCATCAAGATGTGAGGATAAGAGTTTTGTATTTGAGTAAAAGAATAGATCACGACAAGATATAATCATACATGAAGAACAAAGAACATAAGAAAAGTCTAACCTGTGAGGATAAGAGTTTTGTATTTGAGTAAAAGAATAGATCACGACAAGATGAGGAAACAAAGTAATACAAGGTTATGCTATTTAAATAGACTGAGTCATCTTGGTTGTGATTGTAAAAACTCAGCTTAATTATCCTCACAGGTGTACATGAAGATAGACTTTGGATAACTACAATCGTCATGGTGTTAAAAGTATACGGTGATCTCAATACCATGGTTTTACTGTTTTAATTTACAAATTACTATAAACATGTTTTGCTAAAGATAATCTTGATAATCTTAACACCCCTCCATGTTCAGGTGTATGATTAAGCTCATAGACTTTTTACACTCCAAATTCTTGATTTTTCCCAGACCTTTTGTCAGTATATCTGCCCACATTCCACTTGTTGGAATGTAAGCTAGATCCACCCCTTCATTTTCAATTACATCCCGTAACCAGTTAACCTGGATATTTATGTGCCTCGTTCAATGATGATAGAGGGGATTTCGACACAAGGCTATAGCTCCTTGATTATCACAACGTACTTTGATGGTCGGGCAAAGCTTGAAGTCCAATATTAAACCTTTTACCCATATGATATCTTGAAGAAGTTCTGTCATTGCCTTAAGTTCAGCCTCAGTCGTCGAAAACGCCACTGTTGATTGCTTTTTTGTTTTCCATGTAATTAAGCCCCCATACATAAGACCGTAACCAGAGAAAGACCTGCCATCGAAGTTGCTTCCCCAATCCGGATCACAAAAACCTACAATTGCGTCATCCAACTTCCTTCCCCCAAGTACCCAGACTTCTTGCTTAGTACCTTGCAAATATTGTAAAACCCTCTTGAATGCCAACACATGCTCTGCTGTTGGTTTCTCCAAAAACTGAGAGAAAGCCGATGTCACAAATGACACATCTGGCCGAGTGCAGGTTGACAAGTAATTAAGCAATCCAACTGCCTTTCAATAATCAAACCTGCTGATTTTGTCTTTGACAGTGGCAGGAGTCAATCGTTCATTTTGTATCATAGGTGTTACCATGGACTTGCAGTCTTCCATCCCGTACTCCTTAAGGATCTTGTTGATGTACAGTTCTTGAGACAAGGCAATAGTTTAAAGAGCCCTATTTCTTGTTATTTTGATACCCAGAGCATAAGATACTTCCCCTAAGTCGTCCATTTCAAAAAATATTCTGATTTTAGTGTTGAAGTTTTCCACTTGGGCAGGCTCTCCCCCAATTATCATATCATCCACATGAAGAAAAACGTAGCATTTAGGTCCTTTGTTATTAACAAAAAGACATGCATCAGCTCTACTTGGGCTAAAATCTAATTTTTTAAAAATTTTCGAAAGATGCTTGTACTAGCATCGGGGACTTTGCTTTAAACCATAAAGCGATTTCATCAACTGCAAGCATGTTCCCTGCCTCACAGCAGGAGGATATCCATTGGGATATTTTATAAAGACTTTCTCTTCAGGAGTCCCATAGAGAAAAGCCGTCTTGACATCCATTTGATGAATTTCAAGATCATGTGAGGCACAGAACCCCAGGAGAAAACGCAGAGTCGTCATTCTCCCAGTAGGGGCAAAAGTTTCATTAAAATCCAGACCTTCAATCTGAGCAAACCCCTGCACGCATAGGCGTGCTTTATATCTGGTGATATTTCCATTAGAGTCCTCTTTCTCTCGAAAGACCCAGGCTGTCCCTAGCAGATTTTGAGCTTCAGACCTCTCCACTACCTTCCATACCCCGTGCGACTCGATACTATTGATTTCATTTGCTATTGCCTCCCTCCAGGCGCTACTCTTCTCATGATGTATAGCCTGTAGATATGTTCTCGGCACATCTGAGCCAGCAGTCACCAGGTTGACAACATTTTTAGGTTGTCGCCTCCTGTGACTTATAATATTCGCAGTATCAATGCTGCTTGAGATGTTTCTTGGAGCTATATCTGGAACCAGCTCCATTGTCCATCCTTTGGGAAAAGCCTTTTCAAAAGAGCATGCCAGCTCTTCCACCTCGTCAACAAGAGGAGCTACATCCCGAGCATCATCTGCAGAACACGCTGAAACACAGTCAGCGGCAACAGGTTTTTCCATAGTGACTACCTCGCCCTGAAAATTATCAACCCATTCCTCTGGTTCAGGATCAGCCAAGAGAGAAGAGTCATAACACACACTCCTGTCTCTACAGTCCCCTTCAGATCCACTGTCACCTGCTTGTAAAGCGCCAGCCTGTTCCGAATCACCCGCAAGTTCATGCATAGTCGAATCAACATGAAGAGGCTCTGACAAAGAAGAATTAAAATCAAGGGAAGATAGATGTAACTGAGGAAGAGGATTAAGAGAGATGTCACACGAAGGGAGAGAGCAGAATGAACCGTTCACGAGACGTCCTAGGGGACCAGCTGGGGTATCCAGAAAAACACAGTCATGAGTAATCTGAAACTTACCGGTTTCAAGATTATACACTTTAAAGTTTTTGTGTCCTTCGGTGTACCCCACGAAGATCCCATTTTCAGCACGCGAACTCAGCTTAGAAGTGAGTTTCTTCTTTTCTTTATTGATAAAGATTTTACCTCCAAAAGGATGGATACTTCTTATTGTAAAATCTTTCATACGGAGTTTTGAAACCTTGCAAAGAAACAGGCATTCGATTTAACAAGTATGCCGCAGTTGCTGCTGCCTCCCCCCACCAACTATGGTCTAGCCAAAAGTCGGAGAGAAGACACCTAACTCTTTCAAGCAACGTCCTGTTTGCCCTTTCAGCAAAAGGATTCTGCTGTGGAGTATACAGAGCAGTCAACAACTGCTGAATGCCGTTCTCTGACAGATACTCTTGAAAAGCCCTGCTTATAAACTCCCCTCCATTATCTGAAACCACACTCTTGATCTGAAAACCACTTTGTTTTTTGGCAAAGCTTTGAAACTTCTGAAAAACTTCAAAGCATTGAGCTTTGTTTGCTAAACAGTAGACGAAGCAAAAACAACTATACCCATCTATGATTTGAAAGATATCTGCGTTTCCTCCTATAGATCTTGGCGTAATTGGCCCACACAAGTCCATGTGCACCATCTCCAACACCGAGGAAGGTTGAGGAAACTCTCCTTTGAATGGGAGTTGATGAATCTTTGATTTCACACATACCTCACACTGGAGTTGGCTGAAGTCAATGGATGGAAACATTCTTGAGGCATACTTATTACTCGGATGTCCTAACGATCTGTGAATTGTGAGTGGATCCTGCAACACAACCTTGTTGACTTCCGGTTTTGAAAGAGTTACAGCCACGGTATTGTTAACAAATGTCCCTTTAAAAATGAGTTCCCCAGCTGAGTCTACCAGATCAGCACCAGATTCTCTTCTGACAAGTGTACATTGCTTTTTTAGAAATGGTGAAAGATAAATGAGCGAGGAAGAGATAGAGGGAATAACTAAAGAGTTTTTTAAGTGAATAATTTGCCCTGTTTCTGATGTAATAACCGCCGTACCCATTCCAACAGCATGGACACAAGACCCGTCTGCCAAAAAGAGAGGAAGATTTGTAGGATGATACGTGATGAATGTTTTTGCTGTTTTGAACAAAGAAAAAGATTCCCCACTGTCCAAAACAGCATGGTCTTCCTCCATTCCTTTTGAAAAGGCCGCAAATATCTGTGGCAAGTCACTTTTTGAATCCTTCTTATCATCCCTTCCCTTCATTCTATTGTGATAAGATTCCCCTTTTTCCGGATGTAGTTGAAAACATTCTGATTTGAGATGAAGAGCCAACGGATTGTGTTTTCCACCAAAGCACCTTGGCCTCCGACCCTGTATTTTTAATGCTTGAGCATTACCCAAAACCTCAACCCTCCTCAAAAGATTCAACTCCACCTCTGAGAATACTTCTTCAAGGGTAGGCATCTTTCCAGATAGCTTTGTGGCCTGATACACATTATTCGCCACCGGTTGCAACGACGATGGAAGTAATTTAAGTGAGTAGAAAGCCATGACATTTAGAAGAATATCTTCTTTAAACAGTTCAGGTCCTATCATGCGAAGCAGATTGAGCAAATGTCGAAATTCACTAATGATTTCTAAGACATTCCCTTCATTCATTTGTAGGTTGAAGATTTTCACCATAACATTGGCGCAGTTTTCCGCAGAAGAAGAGGCATAGTGTTCACGTACTTTCCTCCACAGTTCAGCTGGATCACACCTCTCCAGTTCTTGATTATAGAATTTATCTTGATTTTCTTGGTTCATTTGTGAGATAATCCAATAATAAACCTGATTACATCCCTCCCTGAAGATTTCGGCTTCCTCTTCGCAGGCCTCCATTGGAAAAGAGTTTACCCACTTTGGATCTAGAAAGAAATCCAAACTCCTAATCCAAAAAGCCAAAATTATCCCATTTTGCCATTTCGAAAAGTTCAGCGTATTTAGTTTCTCAATGTTAGAGATTTTGAGATAGACTTTGATGATTTAAGTTTTGAACCAAACTTGGTTTTAGATGAATAAACGGTTTGTTTTCCATTTTTATTCTATGATGAGAAAAGATTTAAACTATTTAGTTTTTAGCTTTTGAAAATAATCTTTTCGCGTCTTTTATTCTTTTTGTTCCTCAGGCGTCAACTGGGCCCATAACCTGTGAGGATAAGAGTTTTGTATTTGAGTAAAAGAATAGATCACGACAAGATATAATCATACATGAAGAACAAAGAACATAAGAAAAGACTAACCTGTGAGGATAAGAGTTTTGTATTTGAGTAAAAGAATAGATCACAACAAGATGAGGAAACAAAGTAATACAAGGTTATGCTATTTAAAAAGACTGAGTCATCTTGGTCGTGATTGTAAAAACTTGGCTTAATTATCCTCACAGGTGTACATGAAGATAGACTTTAGATAACTACAATCGTCATGGTGTTAAAAGTATACAGTGATCTCAATACCATGGTTTTACTATTTTAATTTACAAATTACTATAAACATGTTTTGCTAAAGATAATCTTAACTGTTGCTAATGATAATCTTGATAATCTTAACACAAGATGACTGGCACACCTGGCTGCCTCTGGTTGAATTTTCCTATAATAATGCAGAACATTCATCAACAAAACAGTCTCCATTTTTCACTATTTATGGAAGAAATCCCAGCTTTGATTCAATTCACATTTCTCAAGATACACCTGCTGGAAAGTTATCATCAAAGCTCCAATAAGTACAGCAAGTTGTCAAAGAAGAATTAGAGTCAGCAATAAAGCGTTTTAAGAAGTATGCAGAAAAAAACAGAGCAATTCCACCTGATTTCCAACCTGGGGACAAAGTATGGCTAGCTTCCAAGAACATCAAGACAGCAAGAGCCACCAAGAAGCTCTCAGAAAGATGGTTGGGCCCCTTTGAAGTTCTGAAGAAGATTGGCAGCCATGCATATCACCTCAAGTTGCCTCAACAATGGAAGTCAGTTCACACTGTTTTCCACATTTCCTTGTTAGAACCAGTGAAGAAATCAGCTATCCCAAATGGACATCAATTGCCACCACCACCAGTAATGGTGGAAGAACAAGAAGAATGGGAAGTGGCTCAGCTTCTGGACTCAAAACTCAAGAGAGGTTCATTATGGTATTTAGTTGAGTGGAAAGGATTCAGTTAAGACCCAGAAAGAACAACTTGGGAACCAGCTGCCAACCTTACCAACTTTCCAGACCTTGTCAAGGACTTTCACACCTTATATCCTGACAAGCCTGGCCCAAATGCCTCAAGAGTTTGATTTATGGTGCTTGGTGGGGATTGGAGGTTATGAAAGTAAGTTCCTCTCCTGGCATGCACCTTTAAGGGGGTATTCTACCCAAATTTGTTGTAAGCATCACCTTGGCCACTTTGTGAGCACTTGTCAATTCGTTGGACAGGTTCAGAAGGCCTTGCAACATCATACCCTCAAGAATTTGGACCTTTCATCAAGATATGACCCAATCTTTTCTCTTATTTCTTTCCTTTCTTTAATCATGCCATAAATTATCTTTCAAGACATTCATTACCACAATTCATGTTATGGCATAATTTCTTTTTCATTGATAGTGCTTGGTCGGTAGTGGAAGTTATGTAATTAAGTTCCATCTCCTGGTATGCATCCCTGAGGGGTCTACTTGTAAAACATTACCTTGGACACGCTGTGAGCATCAAATGCTTGATTTTATCTTTCAGATCATTTTGGCCAAAATCAAGCAACTCACCACAAGAAGGACAACCCTCAGGCATTTCTTATTTCTTTCTTTACTCTCTTTTTTTTCTCTCATTTGTTTTTCATTTCTTTATTTTTTATTTTTTATTTTACTTGTATGTTTTATTTTTATGTTTATTTCTTATTTCAAAAGCAGTAGTCATCACTCCCATATCATTTTTGGGGACTTAATTCATTCAATAATCAAAGAGCAAAACACTATTAATCGTAAATACCAGCTACAGATAACCCTCATCAAAATTTCTTCAAGTCAGCCTTAAACTCATTCCTTAAGATCAAAATTGAAAGCCAAAACCCAATCAGCAAGGCATTTATGGCAATTGACCAGTCAAGGAGGGGATAAGAAGAAAGACATTCAAGAAGAAATCAAGGTCAAAAAGAAAAAAAACTGCTTCAAATGGCCCAATTGGCCAATTTCATGAATTTATGTACTTCAGCACACATGGCCATATCAGACCTCAAAACTTCAAAATAGCTCATTTTTATCATTTTTCATCAAAATATGCTTAATTATGCATATTGGAAAATTTGCGCACCAAAGGCATCTTTATTTTCTCAAAAGGCTTCAAAAGGCCTTTTTGGCCCATTTCATCATAATTGCGCATTTGTGCACTTTGCGCAAATTTCGCGCACTTTGCGCATTTTGCGCAAAAATGCGCAAAATGGCCAGAATCCATTATAAGGCCATTTTTTCATCATTAATCATTTTTTTTAATTTTTCACCAATATATGCCATTATGGCATATATGTGCATTTGCGCATTTTTGCACAAATTGGCCAAAAACTCCTTTAATCACGAAATCAGGGATTTTGGCCAGGACTTCTGAAATGGTCCAAAACCTCAAGTATTGGCCACTTTATGCCAACACTCTCAAGATTCAAGTTATGATGAAATCAGGTGTTCTTGGGACATAAGCCCAGGTCACCCACTTTTCAAAAGCTATGAGGACTCAAGAAAAGTTTGGTGAAGACACTCAAGACACGAATGAAGAAATTTTAAGAAGAATGAAGGCATTTTGAAGGAAAAGAGGGAATTCAGAATCAAGATCAAGGGGGAAATACCTACAAGTGATCAAATGAAGATTTTATTTGAGTATTGATTGAAGAAGAAAGTTTAATGGGATAAATTTAAGGAATTGGCGGAAGGAACTGTATGGATTGACTGCAAGCTCATCAAGACTTGCTATACTTATGGTGCTCAGAGCTCACCACTTTCAAGAGGAGGATAATGTCACAGCCAAGGAGGCAGGGGCATTACCAATCATCTTCAATAATCATTACTTCATTGATACCCTTCAAAACCCAATCAGCAAGAGGGTTTCATTCAACATTCTCCAAATACAGTTTTCAGACCTCAATACAGTTTCATACAGGCAAGACCCAAATACAGGCCTGTCATCAATACAGGCACAAATACCTGTATTGACTGTATAACCTGTATTGGATTCACCAATACAGGATTCAATCCCACATCCAACTTCTTCCAGCATACAGGCAAGTATCTCAACACTCAAACTCCAAGGCTGGTATTTCTCACATATACCAGCCCCTCTTCATCCACCTGGGGGTTTTTCCCCCAGTTAATTAAAATATTGGATTTATTATTTAATATTATTTTATTTCTCAGTAAGAAATATTATTTTATTATTTATTAATTTAGTCTTTGCCTTCCCTCACCTGTTCAGTAGAGTCCTGGTGGCCATATCCTTTATTAATCCTTTTCTCTTTTCTGAACAGGTAGAAACAGTGATACAGGATTATTTGTGGCTGGCTCTTTATTATTGCTTTTGTTTTCCTCTCATATCTTTTAATTCTTATTATTTTATGACTAGGAAATTATTATCTTATTTCATTACTCTTATCATTTGAGTATTTTATTCTGAGCCCTGCATAAGTAAGTCTGTTCACTGAGTGCCAGGCCCTCTTCATTTAGAAGAGCCCCTGTGACACAGGGTTCCAGAATACAGAATGAATTCCTTAAATATTAATCAAAAAAAATACTTGAATATAAAAGAATACTAAAATAGATTGCTTATTAAATAAAGTTCACCAGTATTTCAGAATCTCAAACTTTCAAGTGAAGCTGCAGTTCCTTAAATCAATTAGTCATAAAAGCTGAAAGAAAAATTGGTGGCCTTTTTTTCATAAAGGAAAGATTTATTCAAAATACCATGCCATATTTTGGGTATTATTCTTATATAAGGAAAGTGAAAAATTTTGTTTAATAGAGTTCATTGATCATTATGATTAAAAATACTTTGCTTCTTCTGAATTTAAATAGCTCACATATTTCATAACAAGCTGAAATTTCTACATATTACTTCAATTATTAAATACAGTAAAAAACATAATTTAAATAATGTTTCTTCCCATTCAAAGAATTTTAGTGGAAAATATATTGTCAAAAATTGCCAGGTACCTTTTAGTAAGCTCTTTATATCCCCTGTTTAACTAGTGGAACTATATTCATTTAATGTTTAAAAAATTATATTGAGATTAATTTAATTCAATAATAATCTTATCTCAATACTTTTTCTCAAAAAAAGATTTGATTCAATCTTCTTTTGGACCTTGTTTTTAAGCTCTATAGCATCTTTTCTTCATTATCTTGACGTTGATCATTATTAAAAAAATTATGTCATTTATTTTTGCTTTTAAATACGCAACTTTTATAGTTTCTAATGGGATTTTAACTAAGGATTAATTAAAAATTATTTTAATAATTCATAGATACCTCATAAATATATATATAGATAGTTGGAATTAATTAGGAGAAATTTTGGAGACTTTTTTCATAATAAATTTACTTTAAAAACATGGTAAAAAATATGGAGATTTCCATTGTGTATATTAACACACAGCTTGAAACAACTTAAATACTAAGTAGCGAGTAGCTATAAGAGAAGTATACCAGCATACAAATAATTCAATGAAGAATATTATTGACCTGGTTTTCTTTTCAATTATTTCTCAAACATAAAACATAAAAGAGTATGGAATTTCATTAAGTTATATATATTAATTCTGATCTATAAGACTAACTTGTAGCCTCATGAAGCTGAAAGATACTATGAGATAGAATTAAAAGCTAAAAATCAATAAAAAGGGACTTATATTCTATCAATGAATTTTCATTTATTATTATATTTCTGCATATCCATGAGACCTTCGAACAATAAAATATATATAGAGATATCTCAATATAATTTTTATTCTGCTTGAAGGAGATGATAATATTATTCATTGTGACTAGGTTCTTTAAAGATATTAGATAGAACATCTCTGGAAAGATTTTGGAAGTAAGATTGACATGATACACATATCACTTTATAGACATATCAAGTTAAATTCCCTTCCTCATGTAAGGTTTTTTCTAATATTTAAGCTCTTCTTACTACAACTCTCAGTTGATATTTCTCTAAATTTTCATGAAAAAATTGTATCAGTCTATTCATACATTCCTGTGAAGGCTCTTTTTACTCCAACATTAATGATTTTTTTGATAGAATTGATTTGTTACTAATTAGGATGAAGAAATCTATTCTTTAGTGTATTTCTTAATAGATAATCTTTGGATTTATCTCTTGTGAAAATAAGACTACTAATCAAAACCTTTAAATAACAAAAAATAAGTTTTCAAACTGTATCCTACATTTATTTCACCAGAATAGATTAAAATTGACCCTTTTTCCTTATTTGAAGCTCCATCCAAAGAGTAATTAAGAAAAAACTCCATTTTTTGGATGCAATATTCCTGGCTTCTTTGAATGGAATTTTATATTAACCTTGAAGTTTCTAGAAAAAACTATAATAGTGAATTTTTGCACCTTCAATGATCTCAGAAGTCTTACTTTCATAACTTATATTTTTCAGTGATTTTCACTCAAATGTTTTTCATAAAAAATAGTAAGAAACTCTTTGAAAGAATTTCTTCTTCAAAGTACAAGGAAAAGAACAGAAAAAATGTATTAAAAAAATACAGATAAATCAAAAATTTGAGGAACAAGATATGTAACTCTATTTGTGGATTTTATTGATTTTCTCTTCTTTTTTTTGACTTTTTTGTAATTTTTCTTTAAAAGGTGGAAGAAACAAATTGAATTTCCCTAAATATGAATAACTATCATCTATTGGATCTATCATTTTCTGATTATTTTATTATCATGAACAATTAGTATTGTTTTAATTTTATTTTTTTTTAAAAAAAATTACAGTAAAAAGATCTATACAGTCTTGTACTGTAAAATAGCTGAAAATCATCACCTTGCTTAAATACGAAGACTTTTAAAGCCCTTTTATAGTACAAGGGTGTATTGTGTAGATATTTTTACAGGAGTACTACAAAAATCCTTTTAAATGAAAAGTATTTACAGAGCTGTTCAGTAATCTTCCTAAAAAGATAAAAAACAAAACAAAAAATGAATAATTGAAAGTCATAAAATATACAAATGTAAAAAAAAGAAGATATAATAAAGCTATATTACTTAATATTTGAGAAAGAGGATTTTTCTACATTAGGAGACTTAGATTGAGTCATACCATTTTTTAAAAGAAATGATCAAAATGAAAATGAATAAATTGATAAAAAAATAAAAGGGCAGAGATTTCTTATTATGTATTTTTTTTAATCAAGGTTTGTGAATAATCTAGCTGTTTATTAAATTTTTTCAAAAAAAAATTAAGAGAAAAAATCCAAATAATATATTACCAAACAAAAGGGTTTTACCCACAATAACAATATGATCCTTGTTTGAAGTGAGATGATAAGAAAATGTAATTTAATTTTAAAGTATGATGAAGTAATCATAACTTTATTTTTTTTGGAAATATTTTTTCCCATAAGGGACTTGAAAAAAATGAAAATACTTTTTCAAAATCAAATATGACTGACTGTGTAAGGAAAAAAACCTATAAAACATGAAGCTTTGATATGATGATCATTTTAATGAGAATTAGTTGCCAATTTCAAGGATTAAATACAATAAAAATAAAATAGATTATTTCTTATAGATCCAAATGAAAAAAAATAAAAACTAAAATTTCTGCAATCTTCCAATGGCTTGGAATATGTTTGAATAGAAACAAATATTGAAGTTCTGGGTTCAAGCTAGTTACAATTATAATTAAATATCATACCATTCTGGGTCCAAGCCACTTTTCAAATCCAGCACCTATTGTCAGGTTGAGCCATTTTTCTCATTCGAAATGGTAATAAATAAATTTCAATATTGATTGAATCAATAACTTCAGAACATACTTTTACAATTTGGAAAATTTAATTCTGGAAAAAATTCTCTTTATAGCCTTACAACTGGATTAATAACAAACTTCTTGAATTTGATCTAAATTTTTGAGATAGGAAGTATTGCATTTTTTGTTTCAAAATGAAATTTATCCAAGGGTTTGTTAATTAAAATTTATTTTAAGAATTATTTTGTTGGTAAATAGAATAAAAATCTTAAAATCTAAAGTTTGTCATTTCAAAAATATATATTGAATTTATTTTCAAAAACACTATTAAATGGTTCATTTTATATTTTACCACAAACAAATTATAAATAACCAAATAAAATCCTTTTGCAGAGAAAATTGAATAAAAAACCATTTGTTTGGGTTAAATAGCTAGCAAAATTGAAATTTTTGCTTAATTGAAATAAGAAAGATAGTGAAATAAACCTCATTGCTGCAAACATATTCGGGTGAATTAAATTCACCCTCTTTAATAAATTTGAAACTCAAAAACCCTTTTTGTAAAAATGTTTCTCAGCTAGATATTGGATTTTGACATTAAAAGTAGCTATACTGCCTACTTAAAAGAGGAAATTTTTTATAAATCAATTGAAGTTCTTTTCTTTCAACTGAAATTGGAATATCTTAACTTATCAACAGAAATTTAACTTTTCTTCTATACATTTTATTTCGAGTAAGAATCAGAGTGAGTTTTCCATGAAAAACTTGAGATTTAACTGAATTTCCCTTTTAGATGTCTTAGTCCAAATAGGTTTTGAACAGAGGTAATATCAGTGAATCAGTATCTGCCAATTTTCGGATTTTACGTTTGAATCCCAAAATTAGGCTCAAGATAATTTTTTTGAAATTTAATTGAAAATCCAAGATTTCAAAAAAAATATAAATAAATCAATTGTCAAATTTTTAAATGTAAGAAGTATTTATTATTATTTTGTCTTTTTTAATATAATTAATTGGAATAAATGGAAATCTTAATTCTTCTTATCAAAAATTTATTGGAAGAGAATTTTTAGGCAGGCTTCACATATAACCTATAGAAGGAGAAATCTGAAATATTTTCAAGTATTTGAGCTATAATAATGTGGTTCATAAATACTGGAAGGGGATCCATCATAAACATACTCGTTCTGGGTCCTGTGAAAGCCCCGGCCCCACTAATTATCAACCAATCTATTGAAATAATGATTAATATAATTGAGACTATCTATGTAGTAATTCCTGTATTATATAGTGAAAGAATTTGAAAAGGGTGCCATTGGCATGAAAGGGAGTGTTTGTATCCAAAATCTAAATTCAAGAGATCCAACCATTCTTCGCTGGAAACATGAAGCGTTTCACTCAGAAATGTTGTAATTTCGACAAATCACTTCAATAGATCGGATGTCAAACCTCAGATCTTGTTTCAAAACTAAAAAGTGCTATTATTGAAAATTGAGGTTAAAATGTTCACCTAGAGAGATCCCAGTTTCTTCTGGTATTTTTGAAACATCAGAAACTTTAAATTAAGTGTCTGAGGACTACAAATAGGTATATTTACGACTTACTGAAGTATAAACTAGCTTTCGTGCAAATAAGAACCTAAAAATCTAATTACTCAGGAAATCATACCACAATAAGTTCTTGTAAGGTTCTATGTTAGATTTTAGCCTGCATTACTTGATTTACTTGTAATAATTTAACAAGAAGAGCTCAACTGTGGCTCAAACAATTGACCTTTATATTCAGTACAGTGTTTTAAATTTTATTCTTAGGTAAAAATAGAAGAAGGGTAATTTAGGTGAAAAGTAAAAAGAAAATATCTTCTGTTCTATCATTTTAAGTGGTAGTAAAGGTGTAACTTCTATTCTGGTGATTCTACATGCTTGAACATGGGCCAATCATATATCCCCCACTGAGAGACTTACTGATTAATTACTCACAATGAGTTTTTTACTCAGAAAATATTCTCCAGCCTTATAGATATGTCATTTCTTATTCCACATAAAGAAGGATTATATGGTCTGACAGGTAAGATTTTGTTTCCTTTTAATAGAAAAAACTGGAAGATTTGTTACCTCATTAATAACTCTTGATGTTTTCAACCTTATAGTTTGTTTAATTGGTTAAATGAATGTGGAAAAAAATATTTAACTCTTTTCATTTAAGGAAATAATATAAGATATTTTGCAGTATGCTTCTGGGCCTGGGACTCAAGTAACTTCTTTTTTGTTTTTTGATAGACATGAAAAGTATCCATTGGAAAAACCTTTGAAATGTGAATTCGAAAAACAAAAAAAGGTTTTTTAAAAGAAAATTCAATGAGAACTGTCAAGGTGGATCTGTGACAAAGGTAATAATGATATTATAAATAGTATTTTGGCATGGATAATTACTTAATTTGAAAATTAAAACTTCTCTGTTAACGCTCTTAGGAAAGGGTGATGCTACTAAGAGTTCTGATTGCAGTATTCATCAATTGTTTTCCTATGGTAAAAGAAGTAAAATAATCAAGATTATAATTGTAGCATGTATCATTATTCTAGAAGAACTATGCTTCGATTCAGCTGTAACATGTACAATGATATTATAGTAAGATGAGATGCCTTTTAAGTAGAGAAATTGGTCATTTTATCCCCTCATAGTACTTGAGATTCTCCTCTGTAATCTATATGCCCAAATTAATGAAAGTTTTCCCTATAGAAAAATAATATGTGGCTCTAAAACATATCAAATTACTTTAACTTCCTACTTTAAAGTTCCGGGACGACAAGTGTATCATTTTTCACAAATTCAGAGTCATAAATATTTCAAAGGCAATACCACCAGATTTGGGATATGTTTGATATGTAATAACCCATATTAAAGACATTTTTAAGATAATTATCAGTAATATTTGATATTCTTTATCTTTAAATAGAGCTACTGTTAAAATATGCTTGGTGTATAGCTTGATATATATCTTGTTCATCCAATGGTGGCTTCAAAATATTTTAAACCAAATATTTCATAAGATGTTTTAAATAAAAGGAGGAAAGAAATACCAGATATTCTTCTATTATTAGGCCTTTAATTATTTACTTTTTATGTCTTACTTTATGTTATTATATATAATCTATAAGACTTGAAAGATTCTATAAGTTTTAAATAATCTTTATTAAAAATGATTTAGTTTCCAGCATAGATATTTCAGTCCTTTTTGAAGATAGAAAAAATTCAATGAGGCATGTCTTAAAAGATTATTAAGCTCCCAAATTTGGTACCCCTAATTCTATGCATTATATTAGGTATTTCACAGCTACAGAGCTTTTTGGAACTGAGTAAAACTGTATTTTATGGCCAAAAATTTCACCCAAAATATTTTAGTCACTGTTTTAAATAAAGAGAAGGTTGGTGAATATAGTTAAATCTCTAATTAGGATGCTCCTTATTTTTGTAATTTTGAAGGGTTCTGTAAATTCCTAGATCCTTTCAGAGTGGGTTTTTTATTTTCAAGGTTGAATTTAACCACCTTCTGATGTAGGGGTGCTATAAAGAATGGAAGAAGAAATTTTCAAACTCCCTTTTAGAATTTAAATAATTATACCCATTTAAAGGATTTGCAGCAATACTTCAAATTAATATGTGAGCTGAAAATAAAGTTTTGGTTTAATGAGTTTTGAGCTGAAATTATGGAGGTTCTTAGCTTTTCCAATTCTCAATGGGTAGACTTCCCTCTTTAAACCTGTCCTTGTATGAGCTTTATTTATTCAATAATTCTATTTTCAGGTTTCAATGTTGGTACCATTTGTATGTGAATATTGACTTTTTTTCTTCGTCCGCAATAATAGGCTTACAACAATCAGCTTTCCACAAATATTTTGAATCAATGATATATAAATTGATACAAATTTGTAATTTAATCCTACTAAATTTTTCTTGTACCCTTTTTTTTACCCTGGGCTCTGGGTAAAGGAAACGCTTATGTCCCTAATTTTTTATTTATAAAAATTTCATTTATTTCAAATGTTTTTTTCCCTTATTTCACACTTATTTTTGAAAAATAATGTTTTAAGTGCTGGATCATGTAATACAAGTACTTCTAATATTAATACAATTGTAAATTATACCAATATATTATTTTTGGCTGGAGCCTGGTTTTCCTAAATCACTAAGAGTCTGCATATCATGATGATTAAGATTCTATAATATATGCAAAAAATCACAAAATAAACTATTTGTGGCCATAAATGTTGAACTTGGCTTATCCAGCTTTTAAAAGATCTTATTAGTAAATACAGACAGTCGACTAAAAGTATAGAACTATCTGCCAAGGTAATAATAGAACACAAACTATAACAAGAACAAAAATCTGGGGTCGATAAAAATTCACTATATGAAGCAACACTTGATTACCAGGTGTAGTCATACTTACCCGTTAAATAATTTATTGTCTTCAATCCCATTATCATTCAGTGGAAACAATTCGATGCATTAAGAATAAAAATCTAGTTTGAGCAGCATGTGGCTTGGGTGAATAATAGGATGATTTTTTTCACCTATGTTTTTTTTCAACATGAGTTAAAATTGATCTTCTTTTTTTCCCATTAAACTGTTTTTATTGGTCACTGTAGGTATTGTGCGTTTGATGAACAAGGGGTTTCCACATCGGCTACTGGTGGCACAACTTAACACTTTTGGGGTTGGCAAAGCGAAAGAATGTACGTACTGGAACCAATATGTTGATTAATGGTGATGGGTCAAAGGGACTTTGATTGTGGAACGTTTTCCAGAGCCTAATCAATTAAGTAAGGGGGAGGGTTGTGTGTGAGTTATAGTCATAACAAAGCGGTGTAAGTTTATAGCGGTTCTATAAAGCTCGCAGGAAACACTCCATTGGTAAGGCGAATCGAATATCAACGAGTTGCGAAACGAGAGATGTATGTGATAAGTTATCTCAGCTTAGTGATGAATCGAGGGTCTCGGTGGAAAGAAAGAAACACCCATGCCAGAAATGCTTTCTTGGAACTTAGCTCTTTGTGCGCTAAAGAGGAAGGTCAAAAAACAAAAGAGTTCGAGGCTTTATTGTTGATGATGTCCTTTCTCGCGTTTTACCAAGCTCCAATCAACAAGTCTTGGTAGGCGACGGACATGCCGAATCCAGTTCTGGTGAGCAATTCCATAACAAGGGGCGTAGTTAATTATCATAGAGAAAAGTCGATTGTAGAGAAGCTATAGTAGGAAAATCTGACTGAGTTACGTACGCTAGAGTATGATAGTACTACACTTACCAGACCAACAGCAATTCGTTAATGATGTCCACAATTATGAAGAGTGAGTTTTATCAGGTGGGCTTAGTGTGACGATCAGATTCGCTTGCGTTCACTACTTCGGACCAGTCTTAGCTCCAAAGGAGTTGTTTGGGCCACAGAATGCTTCCTTCGAAGTATTTGATACGAATGTTGAGTTTGTGGTTTCTAGCCCTCATGCTGAGAAATTTAGCAGCCATCTTTGGCTGAGGTGTGCTTTGCTAACTGCGGAGATTGATGGGTAGGATTTATTTTAGGTAGATAAACTTTACTCCTTTTCGTTTCATAAAGTGTCCCAGTTTCTCATACTCCGTCCAAGTGGAAGAAATCTGACATCAGTGGAAATTCCGGCTAAGTTGAGTGATATGATGCATTCGACCCACTGGGCTAAAAGATTTTAGTTCTACACCAGTCGTTATTAGGTCTTGCTGAGGTGCGTTACTCATTTGAAGGAGACATAACGGTGGGTGAGTAAGACTCAGCTTCTGAACACCAATAGTGCATACCTTTTATCTTGACTTTGGATATCAAAACGTCCTCATGCTGACTCCGACTAAAACTCATCCCTTTAAATACGGACCAATTGTCTCAATCTCTCAAGCTTTCTCTTTTTTAATTTCCTTATCGAAAGCTCCATTTCCTTCCTTTTTTGTATATCAGCCTTTAAGTGGTCTCAGACTCCAGCCATAATATATTAAGCCAGTTGTGCAGTCTAAATCGGCCATTGTTCCTTGCACAGAAGCCGTGTTCTGCCAGGGATCATGCTAGAAACTCCCAGAGAATGTTTCGCAAGGCTTGTTCGCGCCGATTTTCAGAAACTAGCTTTTACCTCGTCACTGTCTACAAACTACCTGACACTGAATGGAATAGAGATTGACAGCATGTTTGATGGGATTGAGAAATACCATCGAGCAGGCCTCAACCTGGACGATATGTTCTGCGCACTTTTCCGGGAATATAACTACCCGTTTGATAAGCAAACGCTTCATAATCATCTCGTTGCGATCGGGCTGGAAGATCTCAAGGATGATCTTGACTTGGGTTGGGCCAAACTAGACCAAGTGATAGAAGAGATAAGAGAGCTTTGCAAAGATCCTCAAGCTGGACAAGGCGGTTATCAGTGGATGCGTCTAATGCTCTCTAGACAGTACGGACATCGGGTTGATGGGTAAGAATCTTTAAGCTGCCCTAGACTTGTTATTTCCCCCTCACAGAATCCAGAATTTCGGTAAGAACTGGCTAAAACCCAAACAATCGGTTGTGCTCCTTAGGCCGACCGTGTCGATGCTGATGAGCAAACTTTCGAGCTTCAATTTGGCGATACATGAACGCTGGGGGGCACTGGCCAGCTCGACTATGATGCAAGGACCGCAATACAAAATCATTCACCCGGCGGGTCCAAACCATCTCTGGTCTTCAGGTGCCAATTTCGCATTGGACCCTTTTGGAATAAGTTTGTATGGATTTGTAGATGTATGGAGTGGAAGAGTTTTAGGAATATTCGTTCATACGAGGAAACACGATCCAAGGCATATTGGGTTGTGTTACTTGAAGACGGTGCAATCCATCGGAGGCTTCCCCCTCCAAACCACCAGTGACCGAGATATGGAGGCAGTGGAGATGATCCGGCATCAAACGAACCTCCTTTGTGAATTTAAAAACGACTCCGAACCTACCCTGCGCGAGAGTCACATTTATAGCAACGGAATTTCGGATCAGAGGATTATCTCAACTTGGTCTCAGCTCACGAGGCACCATAATCATACCCTAATCGATGAATTGAATGCGGCGATTGGAGAAGGCCGATATGATCCCAAGAAGCCAGTAGAACGGTGAGTAGAGGCCTCATTGTCTTGTTTTCTTTCTTTTTAGAATACATGAGCTAAATCTTCATTTTTTGGGTGAAAAGTCTGGCATTCTTGTATTTAGCCGTGCCGCTCATCCAAAGGTCTATAAACGATTGGATAAGATATTACAACAGTTCTACCAGAAGAAGCGTCCAAGCAGACTGGTTGACGGGCTACACGGCCAATTGGTGCTATGATAATCCATCAATATTCGATTGTCGAGATGGCTTGACTATGGTCGAAAAGGACACCATTAAAAAATTGGAACAAGAGCATTACTCCGATATCAACTCGACTCAAGATTTCATACCGAGTTGGTTTTCCGTGTCGCTTTCAAGCATCTTCAAAGCTTTTAGCATTAATTTCAACTCAGATTCAATCACTTTCCAAACGCTTTGGAAGAAATTTGATGAGTTGATGAGTTTGATTAATGCTTACGACTTTAATTGGGTTAATGTCTTAAAGAATGATCACAGAGGAACGTTTGCTTTCAAGGCTCAAGAACAAAGGTCTTAATTACCAAAAAATAGCGGTCTTCCCTGACGAAAAGACAATTACATCATGTGTTTTCTCCTGTTTTGGATCAATCAAATTGTACAGTAACTCATAAACCAAATGTCGGGCTCAGCTTAGTAGCAGAATAAAAAATGTAAACGTTTGATTAAGAAATACTTTTGTAGCGTCGGAACTCGTGTTTGAGGAGAACAGCGAGTATTGTAAAGAACCTGTAAGAGCCCGATAAGACTAACTTGAAAATTACTGCCAAAGAAAAACAGTTCCTCCTTGAAACCACAATGAAAAAGTAGCCCCCTTCATGAAAAATTTCCTCGTGCTGAAGTACTGTACCCAAGTTCGATTTTGGAGCTTGTTGAATCCTGAGACAAGGGAGATGAGTCATTTCTGAAGTGCATGCACGTTGCAGGCACTGCGATCATGAGATATCGCTTTTTTAGGCATAATCCATTAGTGCACTTGTGACAAACTTATCTGCTTTAGATCTGCAGAATGCCTTGATAAAGTTAAGAGATATTTGAATGCTTTTCGTTGATCCTGAGGTAGGACAGTCTGAATAATTCAATTGGTGAGATACGGAATCTCAACCCAGAGATTAGAGTGGAACATTCTCAGAACATTTTCTTCATAAAACTCTTAGATATTAATATCAAGGGGAGAGGGTAAAGTATCATTATATTTCTACAAATTATATCAGAACAGCTTTGTGACATAAACATCTGTAGATGTGAAATTATTGAGTTAGTTAGCTCCCAGGCTTAGCAGGTCACATATTGTTTGTGACTGTAATGACATTTTCATGTAACATAGGAAAGGCTTTAGCCATGATAACTATCATGAGCTAGGACCTTCATTTTATTTCTAGTATTCTCAATTGAGTTCAGGTCTGATTGTTATGGCTAAATTGATCTTATCATGCCATTAATTTTTTTGAAATTTAGGTATTAAGTAGGATTCATGAATCAGTGTATTGTTTATATCAAGATAAGAATGTTATTTCTGTCAAAAATTCACTCCTGTTGTTATTAATTGATCTATCACAGATAATATACTAATTGTGATTCTCAATGAAGATTTAGCTTTTTTGGGCCACATGGAAGAATCACAAGAACTAGACACAGACCTATAATATATGAGGTATTGTTTTTGATAAATTGCATGCAAAGCCCATAGATCATATTCAAGCTCTTCATAAGATGCAATTTCAATTTCATGTGCTAATTTTGCTGCTAAAATCTTACATTTGAGGAGAGGTCTTGATGGGAGCTTCAACATCCTTTCTTTTTGAAGCTTTAATCCCTTGTTTGGGTTGTTCAGTGTATATTAATCAAGTGCAAAAAGGTGTAGAATTGAAAAGTTTGGGAAATTTAGGTTGTAGTTAATTTGATAGTAAAATTGATAGAGCTTAAAGGAAAGTTATGGTTAGAGAATTTTATAAAAACATCTGGGATTTTGCTGAAATGATTAAAAATTTGGGATGGAGAAATTGGGTTTATATTGAGCCAAAATACCACACCTCATGAGATGTGGTATTTTTCAAAATAAATCAGTGTTTTGAAGTTGAGATTTTGAAAATTTGAGGCCTCCTGTTGACAAAATTAAAAAAATCCTTTCTTCATATTATAATTGAGGCTTGTTTTTTCTTTTAAAAACTTCCATTTTTTACTTAGAAAATTGTTTTCTTTTATTTTAGTGTCTGAAACCATGCTGAGACAAGCAAATATTAAAACATAATCAACAGTAACCAGCATTATTCCTGTCAATAATGTCTATTTTGATTTTAATAGTACACTTATAATGACTCAGTATACTGAACAAGGACAGTCACCATGAAAAAAAGATTCAACAAAATCACAACCAAGCTTCCTGCAGGATTTTTCTATGAAACTCTTGATAATATTACTATTTATCAAGAGTACTATGACTGTTCTTATGGAATATAATAAATAAATTTGTTCTTAACACAAATCAGATATTAATTACTTAATAATTCTTTTGACTTTTTATACACTACTAATGATTATAACAGTAAGTAGTAATTATCCACAAATCAATTCCAAGAAGAATTAATAATAGAACTTGTTATTAAAATGAAATTATTTCAATTAATAATTATCTTTTTTAAGAAGAATTGAAATAAATTCTTGAAGAAAGGACAAAACTTAGAGAAAAAATTTAATAATTCAACAAAACACTCATTACTACAAAACTACCTTGAAAAGAATTGGCAGAGTGATTTTCCAGATTATTTGTGAATTTAAGGGATCAATACTGGATTAATAACAGTAATTCTACAGTTTATAGAAAAATAATGTTGAAATAGAATAATGATTTGATTTAATGTCTTTCTGATTGGTTTGAAAAAATAAAAATACTTGAAGGGTATCTTAAATAATACTTACTTTTTGTTATTAAAGGTAGGATGATATCTGGAATAAACATCAATAGGAGGCTTATTTTAAGTCTACAATGTCTCACAGAGGCATTCCATTGAGAGAACTAAAAAACTGGTGAGTGAGAAACCATTCACCTTAATTGGTTTAATGATTACATCATATGTAATCATGTAAGATTATCATAATCTCTTAATTAAGTCATTTTGACTGACTACAATCCCATTTATGGTTAAGAAATAAAGGAGTAACAAATTTAAATATGCTTTTACCTCATAATGAACATTTGTTTCTCAAATTTATCAATTTTACTGATAGTTTCATCACAGGTTGTATTTTCTGGGAAGTTTTGAAGGTTGAGTGTTTCATGTGAAATCATCAAAAATTGACTGTGAGTAAAACATTTAATTTGAATTACAAGGTAATAGATTTTTTGTTTTTATTGGAATTATCTATTTGTCTATTGGTTCTGGATCCTTCATAATTATATTTTGAAAGAATCTTTGAAGTTTTACCTCATTTTCTATGTGGTATAGGCAAATAACATAGAGGTAGCTGGTTTCCAAGAAGTTATTTCATGGATACTAGTCCAAAAAGGGTTTCAATTAAGTTTTTTTGGTTTATCTATGGAAAATAATGGATAATGAATATGGTTACAGAAGTCAGAGTTTCTCATTAGCTCCTTGTCATGTCAAAATGGCAATTTATGTGTTATTTTATCATATTTTAATGGGATATTGACTTGGTAACAAGGTTACCAAAATGTTCTAATAGACCAATTGGACCACTCTTAGACATGCATTAAATTCTTTTAGATGGTCATGCATTAGAGGCCTCAGAAGCTGGATACCCTGGCTCTCTTTGAGGTCTTTTGTCCCCCTTGGCAATTTTCACATAAAAAATAGTAATTCAGACTTGAAGACTGATATCCACTATGGGTGTACAAAGCCCATATGTAATAATACAGTAGTTTTAAGTTCCACAAAAAGGAATAATAAAACTATTCTTTGTGTATATGTAACATGGGATTTCTCACAATGGGGGGTGTCAAAGTCACCAAATCCTTCCTTAAAAAAACACTGGAGTTGGCTTCCAAATCCCAACACTAAAGCCCATGTTCTTAATGTTTAAATCACATTGAATTTTAACTTATTCCCCACTTATTTTCATCAAATCCCATGAATCTGGTATTTCATTTTGAAACCTAACCCACATGAGTATTCACAATTCACAATTCATGACTGTACATCAAAACTTTTCCACACTGCATTTTTGACAATCAGACCAAAAAGCTTAAAGTCAATTTATATTTCTTCATCCATATCATAATGCCTCATTCCAGAGCAAAACACATCAAGGCATATTTGAAGATCACCTCCCACTTTCCCCTTCCATCAGGTTACTTGATCTGTTCAGATTATTTAAACATAATTAATTGGCTTTAAATGGAATTGAATTTTGAGTCATTTTTTGGTAGTAGTGGTTCAAAGGCAATTGGAAGGCCACTTTTATGAAAGCAGCATGTATTTCAGCTTTTGGCCTTTGAGGTCAACAAAAAATCAAAACATTTCCTAAACCTTAGCTCAAGCAGCATCCAAGATTAATGGAAAACATATAAAAAGAAGTATATTTCAGCAAAAAAGTTTGAAAATTTAACTGGGGCTGGACTAACTGAAGAAGATGAGAGTAAAAGTATCAAATCAATGAGTGAAAATCTTGAAAGTATGTGTCCTTTCTATATAAAAATGGATATTCTCTTTGGCCACAAGCCCAATATCACTCCCATTGAAAGCTATGATTCACAAGAAAAAGATATATTAAATGGTTATGATGATGAACATTTGATAAAGAAAGTAATTCATCATCTCTTTTTCTTTTTACCTGATATCATTAAGGATCATTTTGAATCTTAAAGGAGAATAATCATTTGGAATAACCTCTAAATCCTGATCCTTTGCTTAAGAATCATGATAGCTTAGTTCAAGAAGAAAACCTTCATGATGAATCAATAAGCCTGCTTAAGCCTGAAATTTATAAAAGCCAATGTTAATTTTTTCTTCCTTTACCAGTTAAGGAAATCTATAACACATTCAACACATAAGCATAATCAAGAATTAACCCCCTACTTGAATGACAAGAGTGGATCTAGAAAAAAGTTGATGGATATGTTTGCACCCAAATATGTAAACTTGCTTGAATGACAGCAAAAGGGTATGTCTTGAAGTTATTGTGACTCTGATCAATCCTACTGAGAAAAAATATGGTTCTTAGCCTGTGAAGCAAGTGATAATGCTTGTTTGAGTGGCACAAGGAGAGGTGGCATGTAAAGAAAGTTAGGAATGTTGAAAATCAATAGTTTGAAGAAGTGAAGTTACAAAAACAAATGGAGTTTGATGAGAAACAACACAAAATTTAATATTAGTTTGAAAAAGGAAAGTGGAATCATGAATTAGAGCTGAAGGAAAAGCAATTCCAGATGTATCTCACTATAGCAGAATTGTCATCAAGCAGGCCAATAGCAAAGCTCAAAAATATTCTGAAATTAATAAATAAAAAATAATGTTTCATCATAATGTATTAGGTATAAATAATTTCATTTTTATTTGTTAATGCATAAATACAACATATCAAATATCCAATGATGCCAAGGAATTATAAATGCACTTATAAATTGAGGTCAAGACATTAATTTTTTGGTTATGACAAAAATTTATTCCCCAGGGTTTATCCCCTGTGTCATTTGTATACAAAAGAGTAATGCGTAACTGGAAGTTGATTTCAAAAAGTTCAATTTTAAATTCCAATTCACCTGTTGGGCCAATTCAGCCAAATTTTAATACCTTTTTATCTGGGGGGATTTTTGAGGTGTGATCATTTTGAATTGGGTGTTTTGACAAACAAAAATGATGTTTATTTGGAATTTACGCACAAATTTCAAATTGGTTCTTTTATTTAAAAATTGAAATTGTGGCAGCTTTGGCACTAAAACTTTATTTTCTAAAGACCAATTACAATTTTTTTCCAATTTAATTTCATTTTTCCCTCTCATTTTGATTTTTTTTCTTTTTCAATTTTTTTACTAATTAAATCTCATTGCTCCCTCTTGTTTTAATTTTATTTCATTTGTTGATAGTTTTTCATTTCAACCAAAAAGACTGGTATTTATTTCAATTCTTCAGTCACAACTCTCTCAAAAAAACTTTTAATTCTTTTTTTTTGAATTTTTAAAGTTTTTTTTTTTAATTTCTGATTTTCATTAAAAAAATCAGGTCCATTTTTTTCTCTTAATCCTCTTATGTTTTCTTTTTTTTTTGTTTGACCACCATCATCATCACCATCCCCAAATATCACTCTGGGAGGTTCTAGGAAGTTTACCTGCAAAAAGAATTCAAATCACTTCAGAATAAATTTGGAATTCTTCCCAAATTAATTCACAATTGATTCAAGGCTTTTTTTAATATTTACTTCTTAATGGCTTTCAACCAGGCCATTAAGGGTTTTTTAATTGGTTTTCATCATCCAGCATGATGAAGCACAACAACAATTATTTTTTTTCTTCTTTCTTCCTCATTTTTGCTGACCTTTGTTTTTTTGTTTTTTTGCTTCCTTCATCATAAATACTAACCACTTAATTTTTTTTATTTTCTTATGATTATTACTAATCATCATCATGTTTTTTTATTTGATTTTTTTGATTCCTTGATGATACTTACTAATCTTTCTCTCTTTATTGTTTCCTTTCAATGTCTTGGTGATAATGATTGAAAATTCTGATCTTTTTCTTAATTTTTTTTATCTTCACATGATAAAGACTTATTATTCTTATTATTTTATTCTTTTTTATTTCTTCATGATAATGACTGATCATCCTGTTTTTTTTGTTTTTATTTCTTTATAATTATGAATTTAATGCTGTTTTTTTGGTTAATTCTTTTTTATTTTAATGATATAGTATGATGATTCTGATTGCTGTGATTAATTTTTCTTTGTTTTTTAACTCTTTTAATTATTTGTTAATAAAGGAGTGGATCATTTGTAAAGGATTTTTTGCAATGTCATTTCATATAACTCCCCTTCCATCATCATTGAAATTTAAAAAGAAAACTCCTGCTTTCTCTCTCTCTCAAAATCATTTTGATGATGTCATGTTTAGGACTAAAACACATACAGTACATTGTCAGAATTATCTGAAAGAAGATGAAACTCTTATTACCCCTCTTGATGTAATGGTTAGGACTAAGCCAAATATACAAGACCATGAGGCTAATAATACCAAACAAAATCATGAAGAAAAACATATTTGAATTCAAAGACAGCATATCCATGATTCAAAACAGATCACATCTCAACTTTGCCATTTCAAAAGATCATATAAGAACATCTCATCTATCTCAATTGATAATGAAGCAAACAATGCCACATGTCTAAAACTTCCATCACTCAAACCTCTGACTCACCCTTATGTATTAATCAATCAAATAAAGAAGCCTTTCTTACCTGTTGTCATTTAGGAAATCACCCCATTTAACAATTCATCTGGAAGCCTTCATATCTTACAAAAACTTACAATTACTTGAATGAGCTTATCCCAAAATTTTAAAGAGGTTAAAACCAATAAAAATGTCCTAGGTGAAATTATGAAAGGTATTAGTTTTTTTTCTGTTATGATTCTGGAAAATCTGTAGGTGTGTCATCTTTTTTACTTTTTATTTTAGTATTTACTAATTAATTCAAAAAATTATACGTGTTTACTCCCAAAAACCTGGTTTGAAACCTCATGAAATAGAAAAAGATAATAATGAATGGTCAAAAATTTAACAATATGACAATTTCATTTATTTTAGAATTTGTCATTTTTTATAAATTAGCAGAAAATGAAAATCAAGCATTAATGCAATCTGAAAGATTACCAAATTTAAGTCACCTCAAATGGACTTCTGCCAATAACAAACAAGAATTCAAATAATTTACCAATGTCATTGTGACTCAAGATAGATTTTTCAATAAGCCACATCAAGATGTAAATGATCTCAATTCCTGGAATTATTTTATAATTTCTTTTGTGTCAAAATAAATTCTCATTCACTTCCAATTGTATTCACCCCAACTAGACCTGGCTTGCACTTCCTTGGATTGAAAATGAAAATTAATTTTACAAAAAAAACCTGGAATCATTGAAATCCTTTTGAAGATATAATCGATGGTTCTTCATACAACAAAACCTCATGCAGAAATTTTCAATCATGAAGAAATCACTCATTTTGTATTTTCTTTTCAAATCAACCATAAATTATTTAATGCAGGTATGAAATTTTTGAAAATGCCACCTACAAAGATTTATTCAAAAGTCAATCATTACTTGGAAAGAAATATGCAGGACCAAAAAAAGAAAAATTATAATAATTTTATATAGTTTATTTTTATCAACAAGATCTCCACTCCATTTTAGGCCTTTAAATTTAGAAAATAAGTAAATTTTCATGATGAAATTCAGAATTGATCATATTTCCATGCCAAATTAATAGGTTTAATTCCCTAATAAATATCTACAAGATCTTCCCCATTGTCATTATTGTACTGATTTTCTTCTTGTGGTGAATAATCATCTTTACATAAATCAAACCATTCATCTCCAATTTGTGCTAACATATTGCATAAAACTTTACAAGAAACAACCCAACTAACAATGTCTTGTATTTCTTTGTTATCCCTTGTTTGATTTCACATTTCCCTTAAAAATTCCAATTGCATTCTCAATTCTGACCCTTGTTTTTGCTAGAAGGTAATTCAAATTATGGTTGTATTAATTCTGTGCCACAACTCCCTTATAAGCTGGAACAACCCAAGGAGAGATTGCAAATACTTAATTGGATAATAATTACTTATCTTCTTCATAGAAATCTTGAGGTGTTTGTCCTATTTTCATATATTTAAATATATTTTACCCATGAAGTGACCCAGTACAACCCACATCCAGAGCAGTGAAATGTTTGTTTATATTGCAAACCAGTTGTGCTGAAATTGAATACCTTAATTTTGAACAATCAGTCAAAATGAAATAAAACATGAAAGCTCAAAAGATTACACATTTTTATGATCTAAAGAGGCTTCACAATTATTGGGGGGTTATTGTGATAATCATATGAGACTCTCATTATTAAATCCAATAAATCCAGAAAAGCCTCCACCTGCAAAGCTTGAGAAATATCTCTTTGTTGTTCTATTTCTTGCCAAAAAATCATACCTCTCTTCAGCTTAATTAATATTGAAATCACTCTTTGAGTGTACAAAACAAGATCACTGTGGATAATTCCAAATAAAATGCCAATTTTCCCTAAAGTGGCCCCATTTCTATTTGATTCTAACCTTGATAGTTCCACAGCCAATTGTATGGAAGGCTTGCATTATTTTTTTGTGATGAGCTGTGGAAGGTTTGATCATCTTGTGTTTGTGCAACCAATCCTTTAAATGAGTCATATGTGGTGCAACAAAGTTGGAAAAATGTTTCAGATAATAAGGTTGGTAAATCATTCATTTTTTAAATGTAATCTGATGGATATCTTGTATGAGCATTGATGTATCTTTGTGATATTATCATGTCTAATAATCTTATATCTTCCTGGATATTAGAATGACTATTCAAGCTGAAAGCATTGACAAACTGCATTGATTTTAATGTCTGAAGTAAAGGTAACCTTTGCAATTCCTTTGAAATTGTAAATAAAGAAAATATCTGTAGCCAATGCAATTTGAAATCAAACACTTAAAAAAAGACCAGGGTGTTCAGTCTTTTTGCATGAGGGAAGAAATTTTATGCAATTTAACAGGCACCTACTGAGGTGTGTGTCAAAAAAACTGAGACTTCAAGTGAGGCTAAAGGTGGGATTTTGGTATCCCAAAATGGGATTTGAAACCAAAAAACCTGGTTTTTTGTACCTCAAAAGCCCAAAACATTAATATTGAATTTGGTTAAAAAAAACTCAGTATTTTGAGTGCCAGATTCAGTAGCTTTTGCACCACCTAATGCAATTATTTTGGCCCTAAAATTCAAAAAACAAAAATCTTAAAAACTATTTCATGTATTATTGATGAAGAGGTGTGAAAGAACTACCATATTACCATGTCATGCAGTTAAAATATAATTATTTGATCCTTGGAGGTACCCCAGGTGAAAATTTGTGTAGAATACAATCTGGCTTAAAATACAGAGATTTACCTACTCAAAAAAAAGGTATTCATATTTTTCTGTATGAAAAATGATGAATTTTTGGATATATGAATGACTTATGGGTTATGTATATTCCAAAAGTTATTTTAGCTTATTTTGGGCCTATTTGGGTATGTAGAATATACCTCAAGGCTCACACTTCCAATTTTTTTCATACTGGGCTGTAACTTGCTAGTCTTATCTTGTCCTCTTCCAAGCTGAATTTTCAAAATTGAGAAATACTTCATATGAAATAAATTGAGCAATGTAGCTTTGTAGAATTCCATTTAGTCCCTCATTCCATAAAGTTATTTTATTTTCAAACCAAATGAGCTTAAATCATGATAAGGAAAACATCCATTAAACATGTCATTGTATGCTTCTGAAAGTTCAAGAATTTCATTTTCCCATTGCCTATGAAAACTTCCCTTTGATGAATTTTTGCCCCTTAAATCTATTCTCATATTTTAAAATTTTCACTTTTAAAAATACTAAGATGAAAATATTTTCTCCAAAGAATGAGCCATCATCAGCCTTTCTCACTGACAAAAAACAACAGTTTTATGTTTCATTATTAATTTTACCCAAAAGCTTTATTTATCCTTCATAAAATCAAATGAACTCAAATTGAGATCTATCGATTCCTTTTAATAATTGGAATACCACTCTTGAACTTCCTTGTGAATATCGAATTCAAAATAAATTTCTCCTGAAGAAAGACTCACTGCCTATACATTTCTACTCCCCTACCCCCAAAGTGTCATTTTATTTCTTTGGAATTTATAAAGAGATATTTTTCTAAAAAAATATGAAATATTTACTCATTGACACACTCATCTGCTATTATGGAACTAATGTGAGATATTGTATTACTCATAAATAATCTCTTACCATGTTATATAACACATCAAATAACCAACCATCTCAAGGTAGAATAGTTGATAAGAAGATATTATAAATCTTCATTTTCTCAGTCAAAGCATTATTTTTAAAGAAGGGTGTTGGTAAACACACATAAGCTTTTAGTAAAAAGATGTAATCCCTTACTTGTTTTGGCCAAAAAAACTATGTAGCCTATTTTTCAAAAGAAACTCCTCAGGCTTAGTTTTGAGGATTTTTTTGATTTTATTTTGCCATATTTTTTCTGAAATGGGATGTCAGTATCCCAAAATCTTTTTAAATTTTTCTTCTTCCAAATTGGAGAAATTTGGCAAATTTAGAAAAATGGCCTATTTTTTAAAAAAAATCATTATAAATGTTCCCAATTATTAATTTCTCATTTTTTCTTTAATTAAAGAGAAGAATATTGAGAATCAAAATCAAGAAGCCCATAATTTTGGAAATTTTGGTGTGGGACAAGTGGAGGCCAAAAAAAATGTTTTTTTTCCAAGATTTTTTTTCATGTTGGTAATATGACTATTCTTAAGTAAAAAAGTGCCACATGTTTGATACAAAAAGAGACCAAGGTGGGACTTTAGCAAGAAAAAAGACTGAGAAGGGGGATAATTGGCATAAACTTTATATACAAAATAAAAGCAAATTTGAATTAACCTCCAAAAAAATGTTTTTTTCTGAGGGGGGAGAAAGTTTGAAAAAATATAAATCCTGTGTTTCTTAAATTTATCTTCCCATCCCAGGACTTGTGGTTGGGAATTAAATTCCCAATTCACATTAAGGGGGGTGACAGGGTAGATTTTAGAATTGATGATATCCAATGGAACAATACAAGAAAAGGTATCAAAAAACAGATGAAAATGGGTGGAGTGTCATTTTTAAGACAGAAATAAGGGAAAAAAGAGAAATATTGGACTGTGGACTAAAAGAAAACTGGTCTTTGTTACTTATTTGAAATTTTATCCCCCATATCAGGAATGGACATCCCCTTTCTCTTTGGAGCATGGCCAACATCTTTATACCACTCAATGCAGTCCAAATAAGAGGATAGTGAGGATACCAAAGTGTTCATGGAATCATAAAGGTATTAATGTTTTTGAACCTCTTCAGCCAAGTCACCTCTGACATCAGCCCATTGATCTTGAGTCTTGTAAATGTAATGGGATACTGTTCTCTAAAAACAGTTTCCATCAAGCTGAAAATTGATGGGCTTGGAGGTTTATTTCAATTTGAATTTTGAAAAGTCTTCTGAGCCAGGAAACTGATAAAAATGGGTCAAAAAAGCAACAGATACCAAAAGAAACAGAAATATTCAACATTGAAATTAATCAAAACACACAAAGAGCTTAAAGCATTCATCACTTGTGTGATAATTTCTTTGGAAATGATCACAGGTTAAGTCAATTGCAAAAAAATCTTCATGGTTATTTCCTACTTGTGGGACTTTCTTTGGGAGGTTTTTCTACCCATCCCCAATCTTCTCTACCTTCCAAGGGAGACTCCTGATTTGCCATATATTCAATTCAGTTTCTTTGTTTAATTTCTATTAAAAATGGGCCCAGGGCACTCCTTACATTTTTTTTACCAAATTATTTATGTGGGTTTACCAATACCCTTCAAAAACCATTTATTCAATACCACTGTTGTTTATAAGTTCATATTTACTCGGTTGCTTAATTTTATTTTATTTTCCAGAGAAAAATAAGATATATTATCATAATTTTTCCAAATATAAAGAGGAGAATAAATTGACATTCCTTCATAAAAATCAGAAAACAAATAAATTTTGTCCTCATTTATTTCACATATTTATATGCAAAATAAGATTATTTTTAATGAAAGGCTGTATAAAGCTGCACATAATTTGAACAAATAGGAATTGAAATTTATAGGTTTGATCAGTCTTTAATTTCAACTTGGGGAAGTAATTCTTTCAATTGAAATTGATTTTCCTGATATAGATATCCAATTATCTTATTTTATTTATTCATTTTTTTTCTAGTTTTGGATATGAATCATAGGAAAAAATATGTTTAGAGTTTTTGACTATTTCTTTCATGATTAATAATTTTTTTCAAATAGTATAGAAAATAATGTTAAATTTGAAATAAGAAATCTATAGTATATAATATAATATGTATGTTAATATCATTATCATGTTTAATTTTGTTTCTAATTGAACTTCAAAATAATATAATTTATTTTATGTTAATCAAATCAAAAAATATTGAGAATATATAAATGTATAGCTCTAATATCTTTCGCATATACATGCTTTATTAATCTCTAGTAAATTTTTAATGATAAAAATCTGATTAGTTAATAAATAGAGTTTTTTGATCAATACATATTTATATTAGCTTTAATTAGGCCCAAGTACCTTTTTCCAAGCTCATGTGTCAAAGATCTTACCACATTGGTTATCTCTTTCAATTTATTTAAGTTTGAATAAAAACTTTAGATAAAATTAAGAAATAAATTCAAAATTTGAATAATTTTTATTTTTTTAAACAGAAGCTTAAATTGAATTATACTTCTGTGGCTACTGCGCTAGAAGCGCCGAACTTTTTCTTTTTCATTTCAACAGTGGCTTTTTGCTTTCCCTCATTCAAATGCACCATCAAATTTTTTATTTCTTCTTTTTTTTAATTTATTTATAGTTTCAAATTATTCTCTTGCTATTGATGGTTTAGGTGATCTACATTCCCTTGCTACTGTAAGTATCATTCCTCCTATTTTAGGAAAATAAATTATTAATTTAATTAAACAATTTAATATCAGTTTTTATAGAATTTTTGACCATTATCCTTCAAATTTCTACTCAAGCTTTATCATAGTAGTTTATTTTCATTTACATGGTGAGTTATTTCTTCTTATTGTATTGATATCCTTCTTTATTATTTACCTTTGTCACTAACCAAAAAAAATTAAATAGCTTTGAATATGTCAAGGATTAATTCTCTTATAAATAGCTTAGTGAGCTCACCATCATGGCTGTATTCTTTGTAGGTTGGTTCTGTGTATTTCATCGGGATTTACAATGGAAATCTCTTTTTTATCACTCCGCTCCTCCACTTTTACTTCATCAATTAGTGGTCATTTTCATGTCACTTTTGATTGAAATTAAATCAACTCCTCAGTGTTCTCAATCTGTGATGATTATCCTTAGATATATTTCCTAAAATTTAAATATTTAATACATGGGAAACCCTTTTTTTAATTTATTTACTGTTTCTTCTAATTTTTTAGAAGATTCTCAGCTCTTTCACCGTGCCTAACCTCACTTTTCTGCTAGCACTGCCCATCCTGATGATTCACCTATTCCCTCTTTTACCCCCACTCTAGCTATCTCCAATGGTTCCATCCTCCCCAAAAACAAATTAAGTTACAATTTTGGCATTGCTTTTTCTGATTTCGATGCATCTGTAACCAATTTAGGCCATTCGATGGAGGTTAGCTATGTCCATTCTCATCCTCCCTACGCCACCAACTTCCTTTGGTGGAGCTGCCCATATTGTTTATTTCTATCAGTGCCTTGAAGAGTGAGTTATTTTATTGTATTTTATGTATTATTATCTTTTTTAAACTTATAATTATTTATATGTCATTTTTTCTATGTAGAATTTCTGGGTTAATTGCTGAAACCTGTGGGAACGCGGATTACAGGTATCATCCTGCCCGACGTATTATCCTATATGTCAAGTTTTTTTAGTTATGTTATATATTTTTTGTATTATTTTGATTTAGACTCGATTTATTCTGTTTTTATATTTTTCTTATATTTTGATTATTGTTGTTCATTGATTAAATAAGATTTCCTTTGTTTGTGGTTTGCACTGAATGTAATACTTGAAATAATTTAAAAAAATAAAAGAAAATCTACTGTGTACAACTACTAAAATAAAACTTTACGATGTTCCAAATTCTCAGCTTTACTAAAGAATATATTTTATTCCTTTCTTTTTTTACTACTATATCAATAGTAAATTTGAAAGATATTTTACTATTAACTTTAATAAATGATTAGGCTCATAAGCCTTTTTCTTGGTTCTCCTTTTTGTTTTAAAGCGATGGGTTTGTTGGTAGAAATGAAACAAAACAATAATTAAGATTTTTGCTTTTGCTTCTTGCTAAATTGTTTAAGTGCACCATTTTTTATATTGATTTTTTGTATAAAAAAATAATTATAACTAAAAACCACAATCGAAATCAATCATTCTCAGGTAAACTATTGTTTCGCGCTCAGTATGAATGAGATTTATAAGTAATAATATCGATAATCTATTTTAATAAAAACTATGTGATACCATAAAAACTCAAAATATTAAGATATTTAAGCTACATAAAAAGGTTATTAGCTCATAAAACAGAAAAATATAGAAAACCAGATAAGGAAAAAAAATGAAAAATGAAAAACAAACTAAGGATGAAGTTTTTCTAATACATTTTAAGTTCTCCAAAAGTATTTTACCTCTTTGGGCTTAAACTCGACTCCTTTATTTTTATGTTTAATTTTGAAATTGGCTATATTTTAATTGAAGGTGAGAGTTTTTTATCTCTTAATGTTTCTCTAGTCTCTTCTTATTGAAAAAATTAGATATTCTCATAATTGATTAGTTTTAGTTATATTATTTTCTTGGAAGGTTCTTTCATTTATAAGATCTGATATCTGGTTGAATATACCTTCATCTGAAAAGATTATTGCATCACACTTTTTATCTTTATTTGAAGAATATTGACCACCTTTTTCTTGAGGGGAAAGTATTTTCAAGACTGGAATGAAAGTTCGGATTTTATCTTCCTCCTCAATGTAATCTATTATACTTCAAGTAAAAATGTGAACATTATTCAAAATATCCTCATAATCCTGAGCCTCCTTATGTTACATTTTTTAACTTTTTTCTTTTTGAGTAAGATACCTCTTAAGTGATAGCTTCACTGAATTGATATGAATAGCATTTATATATTATTTCAAAGTACTCACAGAAACCTTGCCCAAAATTCACTGATTAATATTGGTTTCAACAAAATATCTCAAGAATATAGGCTCATCAGTGCTGGATAGCATGTGTACTCTATCTATAATATGCTTTAAGACTTTCACACTCTTAATTTCCTTAATATTAGTTTGATTGGGTCACATTCCTATATCTTTAGCTCTGTTGAATTATATAATATTAATATCAAGTGCTGGATACATAAGCTCCATAAAAGGTAGTTCCTTTCATCCTAATTTGACATAAATTGCCAGTCATATACAAAAGTTAAGAGTAAGTAAGGAATATGATATTCTTTTATCATCATCTGTACAGCTGCCTCAACTGCTACTTTCATTTACTATGCCGATGTAATTAACATTTCTTGAGTTTGAAGGGATATTTTGTCTATCCTTTCTAATTAATTTTCTGTATTTATCTAGTTCCTTTTTTAATTCTTCATTGCCAAGGATCTCCTGCTGGTATGTTTTGATCACTAGGTGTACTTATTTCTTTAGGTACACTTTGACGATTGGCTTCTGTAAAGTATTCTTTGTTATGAGTTTTGAATTATGCATGAATATCTCCAACAGAATTCTTGTGTACAATTAATGGTGGTTTGATATTTTTGGTGCATAATTGAGCCACCTTTTCTGTGATCTTGATGGTAATCGTTGAGACCTTTCTCAATAAGCTCATTGTGCCAATTTTATACTTTGATTTTGAAATTAGAGCTTTAAAAATTGGCCTCCTTACCGTTTGAGAAGCTGTATTTTTTTCCAATAGTGAATTTATTATTTCTGAATATTTCTTTGAGGAGAGGTACATAGGCCTTTGAGAATCAAAGTTGTTTCTCTTTTTAAATACTTAATTTCCTTTATTTCTTTTCCTTAGATATGATTATTTTCTCACAAGATAAATTGGGCTCTTTTTGGACCTTTAATTCAGATAAATTACTATTTTCAATGAATTGATGTTTTATACTTCAAGCGCTTCAGTTTAAGCTATCTTAGCCATGTTACACAGCTCCACACCTCTTGGTGGTTACACTAACCATCCTTTTGATTCTGGTGAGAATATTGGTCTGCAAAATTGTCTTCCATCAGCTTTCTTGTAGATCAAAATTTATTCTTGGTCCTGTAAATGATCAAGTCTTTTTCCATTATTGTCCAGAAATGGTTTTCCAAAAACAGTGTGTACTGCTCCTCCAAAAACCAAAAATGAAATTCTTCTTTCATCTCAATATGATTAAAGAAGAAGATTATTTTCTTCTAATCCAAAAATTAAGATAGCATGGCCTCCTATACCTTTTAATATCATATTTAAGGATCTTGTGGATAATCCTGATTTCATTGTTCCATTCTCTGGGATAATATTAAATTAAAATCCACTATCTAACAATGCCTATATTTTATACTTATTCTTACCAATTAGAACCTCCATAATACCAGATGGACAAGAAAAATACATTCTATCCATGGCTATGACTGTCTCTACAGGTGACTCCTGTTTTTTGAAAAATACGAGACTTGAGGGACATTAAATATCACTTCCCCTTATCAGAAAGAAATTGTAGTTCCTCTACAAATTTTGGTTCTATTGAAAATATTTCCTCTAAGGTAAGCTTTATTTTCTGATCCAATACCTTACTAATCAATTCATCAATAATCAAGTATTATCAATTTTTGTTTCTGAATTTCACCTTTACCAATTTATATTACTTTGGCTTTTGGATAGCAATTTCATAATATAACTCTCCTTTTATAGGAAACTTTTCTTTTTATACAACTTGTTCTGGTTGTTTCAGTGGTGTATTAATTTCAGAATTACTGGGTTCAAATAACTTAATTTGATACTCTTTCTTTGATTACTTGTACCTTGTGGGTATAATCACTCTTTCTTCTTCCAACTATTCATCTTCAATAAATCCTCCATGAATCATAGTGCTCTTTTTTATTATGTCTGTGGTCTGAATGATATCTTTTGAAATCAAGTTTTGTGCATTATCCTGGTATTTTTCTTCATTTTGAATCCTTTGCTTTTTCACCCTAAGACTGTAAGAAAGCTCATAAGACTCCTCTAATCCAACTTAAACTCATGGTGGCTACTACTCTACCAAGTTATCCATTGAAATAAATACTGAAGATTTCACCTTCCTTTTATGTTCTTCTTCTTTGGCTTTCACTTCCATTTTCATCTTAAGTTCTTCTTTGTCAGCCTATGGCTCAAAACCAGAGCACAAGCATGACAGCAAAAAATACCATAAAACCAAGGGTAGAGTAAGATTAACTAAAGCCTTACCTGAGCCAAAAAAACTCACAATGACACTAAAAACTAAGAGGAAAACAACCTATTTCCAAATATACAGCTCCCATAACCATAGGATAGGAATAACAAAGTTCTTCCATCTCAGAACAACAGCTGAGCATAAGCTTTAATCCTTTCCTCTCATACAGTATGAAGTATAAGAGTACTCACCCCACCAACTGGGTATTCAAAATGAAGCTCCCAAGTGGAGATAGCTTATGGTACTAACCAAATTGAGCTGGTACCAAAATTAAAGAAGTTATTGTCAAACAAAGACCAAATAAGGGTGAATGAGATATTCACCTCCAATATAACTTCTACAGTTTGAGTGTGAGATACTTGAAATGTGGTCTTTATAGAATAAGCACAATCAGAGATTTTCAATTGCACCCTCATTACCTCCATATTTCACCTGTTCCAAAAGTCATTAAACAAAATAACTCAATACAGGATTTAATAAAAATCCGTATCTGAACAATATAATTGAAGATTGCTATAGCTTTTCCCTATTTAATGTAACCAATACCAAACAAGGAAGAATTGTGTAGAGTTAATCTATGGCTGCAAAATGAACCATATTTGATATTTCTATCCTTAAAACTGGCAATGTTATAGCAGTTATAAGGTCAAAATCCCACAGTCTTGCCAAAAATCCAATACTGTGGGATACTATCCCATATTCTTTAATATGAGGTGTCAATTCTACAGAAGAGATTTTTTATCCTTCAATAACTCATATTTTGGCCTATATGGGGTCCCAATATATAATCTGTACAGAATTCTATGTGTCATACATGTCAGAAGAGGGCTGTGAGGCCTCCGGATGAAAACCTTCACCCTGTATTGAAAAAACCTGCCCAGATGTAGCTTAAAAGCCACATCCCAGCCCAATTCAGGCTATACAGGACTGTAGAAGCCACAAACCCACCTTCTGGAGTTATTAAATATTCACTCCTCCTATTCAGTAAGGATTTATGGCTCTTCCACCCCATTTTGGGTCAAAAAGGGACCTTCCTCTTCCCAAAAGCAAAGTACCCATTCCTCTCTTTAGTTCTGACATAGTGAAGACCTTTTAGAAAAATTCATTCTCTTGAAGAAAAAGGAATTATACTTTAAACATGTTTATTTTAGTAGTTATTATAGTTAATTAATTGATAATTACTGCACCCAGGGCTTTCAGTACCACTCAACACCACAGTTCCTCTATAGTAAAAGCCTTAATATGTTGAAAAATCCATTTTTTAGACTTTTTGTCCATGTCACAGCCATATTTAAAGCTGTAAATACCCTTATAATTCCTTTCACATAGATTGAGCCTGACCTTCTTGCTCCTGTAAAAATTAGTTAACAAAATTGATTAAAGATAATTTTCCCTGACTGGAAATGCTTTTCCAGTTTGGAAATAGAAATTTTGTTCCTTTCCTATTTTGAAAATTTTTTATTTTCATCTTTTTTAAATAATTGCATTTATTGACTGGATGACCTTCTTCCAAGCAATAGTAGCACTTATAATATGGCCTTTGTGAATAGAGGACATTCCTTAATGTTTTGCGGATCTTCATACCTTGATTTAACTCTTAATTGTTTAAGCTTCTCCATTAGTTCATTTAAATCTTTGTTTTGAGCTGGGGCATCTCTTCCCCTCTCCAATTTTTGGTCCTTGAGATTCTCATTTATCTCCTTCATTCTATTAAAAGCTTAATTCATTCCTTGAAAGTCTTATTTTTTAAATTTAAGTTTATTTTCTTTAATATCCAGTTGAACTTCACATGTGCTTCTTGATGGTAAAACCCTCTTTGTTCCTAATATTATATATTTCAATCCTTTCTCAATTAACTTCTCCGAAATCCTTATAGATGGTATAAGGTACCCTCTATCTCCAGCTCTAACCATGACATTGTATTTAATAATTTTCTTTCTGATAGCGCCTTTGACATTCGGAAACATACAATCAAAAAAATCTCCATGGAACATATTATCTTGAGGAATATACTTGTATCTTGATAAATAATTAACAATGGTTTCATATTCCCCCATAAATGATTTTTAATTGGAGAGAGTGCTGATTCTTCACCTTGTGTATCATCAAAGTGTTTTATGAGTGAGTCCTTTCTTTATATTTTCCCACAATTCCTCTTCCACATTTAGTTATTAGGTATCTCTTCAATTGGTTCCAGCTTCCTTCTTCATAACCTGGCATGTGAGTCTTAGAGGTATTTTTATGTACCCAAAACACCACAAAAAATAAAAAATGATATAATTATGAATAAAAAAAAAATTCCTTATAATATAAATAGCAAAAATTAAAGTATAAATATAAATTTTATTTATAAAATTGAAACTTTAATTATAATTTAAAAGTAAAATTACTTTGAAGTTTAAAATTGTGAAAACACCTTTTTACTTGAAAAAAATGAAGTAAAAAGCAATTTTTAACAAAAATATCAAAATTAAAATATTCTGGAAAAAGTTAAATAATTATTATGATAGCTTTTTATCCAATGAATAAGCAAATCAAAATTATTTCACCATCCAATTAATCATAAAAAATAAAGTGGGGTCACCTCTGGGTAAAACTTCTGTAACTCAACTCTGAATAAACTTAAATTACGTTTTTTTGTGTTAAAATTGAGGTGTAATGTGTAGCTTAGAAGTTATTAGGAATTGAATTATTTTCAATTGGAATGTCAAAATGTGCATGTGTATTACATAAGTGAGCTTTGATTCACATATGAGGTATCAATTATTACAGCTGTGTAATGTGAAAACTCAATCAAATTACATATGTAAATTACAAGTATAATACATGATGAGGAATTAATGATAAAATAAATTGGAAAGTTCAATTCTGGGGGAAAAAGAATCTTGGCTTAAAGGGTGCCAGACTCCCCCAAATTACTTGCTGACAGGAATGGGTTTTCAAAATTCATGCAAATTTTAATCACTTTTGGTGCTGAATTGATCCACAGTAAGAAAATTGGTGGCTATAAAATAATGTCTTCTTTGCCCCACTTTTCTCTTCATGTTAGAATCTTTTCCTTTTATAATTAGTTGAAAAGCTGTTAAACCAACCAATAAAAGATTCCAACCACCTTCTTTAAATCATTTTCAACCTTTAAACCACGTGAAAAAATAATTATAATCATTGTTTGTAATTTTTTATAATTATTTTACCCTTGAACCACCTCATAAGTGAATTAAAGCATATTTCATCACTTTTTACTTTGTCACTTTGTTTCCAGATTCACTCTGGTCACTTTTGGGCATGTTTCTCTTTAATAATATTTTGAGAGAGTCTTTTATAATATTAATTTCCTGCAGTTCTTTTCTCAATTGATTTCAATTGAAATTTCTCTTGAAGGAATTTCTTTTGTAGCCTTGAATATCTCTTGTAGAGTATTTTGAGATAAATTTTTATTGTTGGTAAAACAATAAATCTTTCTAATATCACTTTTTATACTTATAAAGCTAAAAACAATAAAATAGGAATGTTTCCTCCTAGAAATATTGATTCCTAATATTTATAATCATATTTTACCTTATAAAAATTGTGAGGACAGGAAAAGTACTTGATTTTCAATCAAAGCTTAATATACACACCTTAAATGGCATTAAAGCTATAGCATCACTTATACCTGAATCTGTTTTCAATGAGGCCATTTGTAAGGTTTGTCTATAAATCTCTTGATAATAGTAGCAATATCAAGAGTACTATGACTGTCCTCGGCAGAAAAATATAATATAATAAAATATCATAACCACAAATGTAAATATAATTATGAAATAATAATTATATAAAATAAGTAAATTTAATTATTATTATATGAAATAATAATAAAAAATTAATTATAATAAATTATAATTATTCTATTATTGTTATAGTCACTGACAAGTTTAACAATAAGAAGTGTAAAGCTCTTAATGAGACAATTACATGTGGAAAATAGGAATATTTAACCACTTATAAATAACATATAAATACTATTTATAAAAGAACTATAGTACACACTGGACAGAAATACTTCTTATAAAAAAGTTCTATATAGAAAAACTAATAATAGATAAAAAAGATGTAGAAGTTTAGAGAAAAACTACTTATAATATTTATTTAATACAACAAGTCAAACAACCACAGTTATTATATTAAATAATAATTATAAGTTAAAAAAATGCCAAAAATCAATATTTCAAATGATAAAACAACTTTTTATAATAAAAAATATGATTAAAGAGTTTTTGAGAGGTGTTTATGGATTTTAAAAGATATTTTAAAGAAAATAACTTTATAAAATGAAATATATTATAGGTGATTACAACAATAATCTAATTTCTATGATTTCAATTATTCAATTTAAGATTTTTAAAGAATCAAATACTTAAGAAATACTTTAATAATAAGATTTTATATATAATAAACCTTTACCTGTTTAAATTTCTAATATGATTGGATTAATAATTGATTCTGGACAAAAACAGTGATGAAAAGACTCTTTTTATGCCTACAGGGCAGCTCTCATGATTAATAATTAATATAGAGGGTGTGCTCAAGTCAAAACTGAAAACCATGCTTAAAAATAAGGTTCTTAACTTAAGGTAACTTATTTTTAATTCAAATTTAAAGTTACCAGGGTTATTCTTAACTCCAAGTAGCTTTAATCCTCATTTAAACTAATCATTTTAAGTTTTAATATGAAATAAGTCTCTATATTAAATTTCATCACATGAACAACTTAAAAATTCAGTTTCAAGCAGAAATCTCTTAAACTCAATTTTTAATTAATTTTCAAAGAAATCTTAATTTTCTTCAAGTATAATTAAAAGAGTAAATTTTCAGGCTAAATACCCAGGAAATCTTTTTATAAAAGATACCTAAAATTGTAAGCTGTGTGAATTTTCAAGCTAGGCCATTAAGAATTGGATTTTTAATGCATTTCTGAGGTTATTGCTATTTCTCCACATAAAATAGCAATACACACTAAACCTTAACTTTTGATAAGGTTTTAATGCTTGTAACTTTAAAGTATTAAGCTTATCTAAGCTTTCAAAGGTCTCAAAACTTTAATTTAAAGCCTTTATATTGGGAGTTACCCTTTGGCAGCTTGAAATTCCTGTCCAAATTGGGATAAAACCAGTTTAAACTTTAAGGTTGGATCAAAGTCTAATCTTAAAGTTTAAGTAAGGTTGAAAATCCTCCAATACAGGTGGACAACCTCAATTGAATCCTTGAAGATCCAAAAAGTTGATTACCCCAGCTCTGTTTGGTCTTTTTCCTTTGTCCCACCTTTCTGGGTGGATTTTGCCCTTTTATTTATTTAAAGCCATACTATGACCTTAAACACTTTTAAATTGAGCTCACACAGGATTTACATTCTGTATGGCAAGTCCTTAGCCAATTCAGTAAATATACACAACATCTCAATTTTAACTAAAATTTTGGTAAGTTTGCATAAATCTTATGCAACTTTAAATTGAAGCTTATTTAAGCTTAAATTTAACTATTTTAAAAAATGTTAAAAAAAGTTACATTAGTACTGTGATATTCTTGAATCTTCCAATAACATAATAAATAAGCCTTTTTGGGTATAACACCCTATGGGTGTACACTAGGTTATTTTTGGTGAAGAATCCAAAAATGACATAATATTTATAACTTTGTTTCTTCCAAAAAAAGTTATACTTATTTTTTGTTAATTTTTATTTTAAATTCAATTGAAAAGTCTTTTGAAGACTAAATCAGCTGTATATAAAATCATTTGTGGCCTTATGGGTATGTTATACATACCTCACAGGCTCACACCATCTACATTGCTAAATCTTTATCTGTTCCTCCTTCAGTTTGTGCCATTTCTTCTACTTTATTGATGAACATTCCTACCTCTTCCCCCTTGAAAATCAATCTATAGTGTTTGGCTTTGATATTCACTACAGGAATCCTTTGTCTTGCAAGCTTTTGTAATAGAGTTGGATGTGTTTGTGTTGAGAAAAAAACTTTCCCCTGGGTATTTTTTTGTCTAGTATCTGTTTCTAGAGTATATCTTGCCATAGGTCCAGGTGTTGGAGATATTGGTGATTCTTTTAGTCTCCCATACCTAAGAAGGTTAGGCTCACTAAGAATAGCTCATAATTTATATGATTCTTATTCCTCCCTTTTTTTTGAGTAGGGTAATAATAATGGTATGATACAAATGATGAGGTTGAATGAGATTTATGTGGTGTTGAATTTTTCAATTAATTATTCATTTCAGGATTTGATTATATTTGAAATATTATATAATCTTTTTCTTACTTGTTTCTCAATCAAGCTTAAAGATTAATGATAAAACCCTATCTGACTGGCCAATTTTGGAACACAAGATGTGGGATAAAATGAGGAATTACATGGAAGGGTAAGTTAAAAGAAAAAAGGGTTTAATTTCTGTAAAGCCTGTAGGATTTTTTCCTCTTTTGTGCTTGAAAGCTCTAGACTGCTGCTCCTGAAAATGCCAAATTATCTTGACTTGGGTTCCACAATCAATTTGATTTATTTTATAGTTTCTGGGTCAGAAAAGCCTATTAAAAAGACTCTGATAAGTATTTCTTTGGTATTAGATTCCTTGAAGGATTTCATAAAAGAAAATAAATCTGGGAGATTAGAACCAAGAAGTACTACCACAAGTTTCAAATATGATAAAATCCTCAAACCAACACAAATATGAGACTAATTCATTGATAAGATAATAAATATTTCAGACAATGAATATTTCTCATAGTTATTTTGATATTTTGATGAGATTTTCTTGAAGGAGAAAATTACTTTAATTTTAATATAGTTGGAATAGATCTTTATAAAAGAAAATAAATTGTGATATGTTGTAAATGAAATGTAACCTTAATTTGATGGATGAATAAAATGTAGTGAGAAAGTGATTTTAATAACTATAATATAATTACTAAGGGTTTCTTTTCCAAAATAGTGATCCTAATATATCTTTTAAAATGCTGTTGTAATACTAACTAAAAATAAAAGGTGATTATTCAATAATACTTAGATGAATTTCTAATATAATGTAGACCAGTCTTAAATACAAATTTTTATAAAACAAAAAGCTAGTCTATTAAATTAAAAAATCAACTAGAAATTAGGGTAGATAACTTTTGACTAACAGTTGCTTGTAAAAAATAAGACTGCAATAAGCTCAACTGCTAACCTGATTTTCTTCTCACAATGGAAACTCTCTTTCAGGCCCAAATATTTAGAGAAAATGTAAAAAAGTTGGCTTTTGTTGATGTATAACACTTCTGGACATGAGGAAAAAATTATTTGATTGGGGGAGAGGTCCTCTATTCATAGGTTTTGGGTTCTCAGTGGGAGGTGTAAAAAAAGGGGACTTGAAATTTTCTGCCTTGAAATCTTGTGTTTTGAATCACATGATGCATGAAATTAGGTTGTGTTAGTAATTGGATTGGGAGGTCTGTGCTTTTGTACATGTGAGATGTATTTGAATTAAGCTTTTGAGATGGTGGAGAGAGTTTGGGAAAATGATACAATTTTATGATATTTATAGTGAGTTTTTCTAAAAATGTGGGGAAGCCCCATGCCCTTTTCTCCCTGATTACTAAGTATGATAGGGATTGATGACTAATGAATTATGGATTAAATTTTCCCTGAACCCTTGTTTTAGATTTAAAATAGTCTTTTAATCTAGCTTGTCTTGTTTTTAGTTTGCCACACCTCAAAATATCCCTGTAAGTCCATTATTTTACTCCCTCCTAATTTTATGCAATTAAGAAATCTTTCCTTATTTAAATTTTGAAATAAAATACTACAAAAATTTCTTTTTCATTAATCCAAACTGGCAAACTGGTATGGCAGTACAAAAAAAATAGGTGCAAAGCTAGGATGTGAAAATTGATTAAATTCCAACTCAAAATATTCCAGAAGATGGACTCAAAAAGCATTAGCACAACCAGATCATTCAATTTTCATCAACCCTGAGAGTGAGGGGTTTCATTATAGAATGAAAATGACAAAAGAATGGGATTTACCTTCTAGACTAAGATATGCCACTCTCATAATATATGTAATATAAAAAAGAGTTCATTTACTGGATAGGAATACAAAATATTTATCATTACCCAATAATTGTATATTGATAATAATTTTCTTAGCAAAAATGTATTCAAACACCTTTCTCCAGATTCCTCATTGACTCTTACATCTTTTGTATCTTATACCCCTAAAGGTATGCATCTTTTTTCTTTTTTTTCTCACTCTCCTTCTTTATTTAAGTCAAGCTATTCATAAGTTGTTGTTCTGTATTCTTCATTAATTTTATCCATTGTAATAAATTGTAATGAATTTGGAAATTGCACTAAATCTTGTAGAATAGTGCTATAAATATAAACAAAAATTAGTTTAAATTACTAATTTGAGTCTTAATAAGATAAAATAATACATAAGAAGAATTATTCATCAACTTATTTTATAAAAAAAGCTTTTCAAGGGCTTCAAATCCTTTGAAACTGGAGACTATAAGCTTTTTATAAGATTAAATATAGTGTTATTCAAGTATAAAGCACTAAGTCAAAGTTATTAAGAGTATTATGAACTTTAAAAACAATAGTGGTACTATTCATCAGCTTTTAGGACTTCATTTGGGTTTAAAAGACCTTCCAATACTGTCAACAACCTTTATAACTCAACTTAGTTTGAATATGATATAATATAATATAATAAATAAAGAATTATAGAAATACTTGTATTAGATTGTTGGTATTGGTATTAAATTGAAGGATTTTGTAAGTTGTTTTTTTAAGAAAATATTTCATTATGAATTCATCAGCTAATTAATAGAAGCTAATTAAATTTGTATTTCTCTCAATTATCATCCACTCCTATTCATATTCCTGCTGGTTTCACTTAGAGATTATATTTATAATACTATTTTTGATGTGTCTTTATAATATTAATAGTTTTCATTCACAAGTGGGTAATTTTGTATTATTATTTCTTCTTTATTCTATAAATTTATCTATTTTTATGCTATTTTATTAATATTATAGTTATTGAATTATAAAAAGCTTATTCGGTATAGTAATCTTAGTATTATTATTTTTATATTGGTGATAAGAAACAATTATAATTAATGATAATAAGTATTGGTAATATTGTCATTATTGAAGTCAGATAGACTCATTATTTTATATGAACATATATCAGTTATTTATTTCTTAATATTATTACATTGTTTTTTAGATAAAAAATAAGAACAGAACTTGTACAACAGTTCAATTAAGATGAATTTAAATATTAAATTCATAGTTAAATATTGAAATCCTGGTTGAGGACTCCTACTAGTCATTGACTGAATTCTGCATCAAGGTGCAGTTCTAATTGTAGTTCGAAATCTGGCATCATTAGGATTGGTGCATGTGTGAGATTATGCTTTATTCTCTCATATGTATCACCATTTTCTCGAGTTATTTCAAAAACAAAATCTTTTGAGAAAACTCTACAGAAACTATTTGTACTTTGAGGGAATCTCTTGATTTTGCCTCTGTTGTAGCTAGCAACCTCAAGAAAATCTTTCACTAATTAGATATTCTTATTTACTGTGAGACTTAGATGTATTTTGATATGCCCAAAAGACCATAAAACAAAAATTAGGCTACAGTTCAAAATGAATAAATCCAATTCAAATTTAAAGCCAAGATTCTGAAATATAAATAAGATTTGAATATGAAAACAAAATTGAAAATGAAATTTCAATGATAAGCTTATATCAAATTTAAATACAAACAAAAATGTCAAAATTAATTTTTACTTGAAATAATTAAGTAAAAAAAATTTTTTGAAAACATATTAAAAGCAATTTTTTGTTGGTGAAGAGTGAATAGAAAATACTATAGCTTTTTTCCAATAGATAAAAATAGAAATTTTATTTCACCATTGGATTCCTCATGAAACTGCAGGTGGGGTCACCTCTGAGTTGAAATTCTGCAGCTCAACTGTAAATAATCTTAAGCTAAGTTCTTAGTATTTTATGTATGGAAATCCGGAAATACTCATAATCTGAATTTAACTCACACTGCATACAGTGTTAACCATAAATGTTTGTGTCAAAATTGAGGTGTGGTGTGTGGCTTAGAAGCTATGAGTAATTGAAGTATTTTTGTCACATGGGCTCTTGAACAGAAAACAAGAGTGGCCTGGCACTCAGGAATCAAGAACTCACTTGGAAGACTCCAAAAGGATAAAGAGATAAAGCAGGATGAATTTCTTTTAGAAGGATAGGAGTAAGAATAAGGACAAGTTTTTCAAAGATAAGAAAGAGTAAGTGAAGCTAATGGCCAGGAAAATAGGAAAGCCAAAAGCCAAGAAGCCAACCAAGTGAATTCCCAATTCACTGTTTCAACCTGCCAGAAAAGGAAATGGAATTAGTAAAGTATATGACCACCAATATCCACTGACAGGTGAAGAAGACAGGTGAAAGTGACTTACTTAAGAGTATCAGTCTTTACTTTCATAAATGAAAAGAAAAATAAATCCAATATATTAATTAACTGGGGAAAAAGTCCCCAGGTGATGAAAGGTGGCCAGTATATGTGAAAAGCTGAAGGGCTGATCCTTGAAGGTGAGTCACCGGCTTTATCATCTGAATTGGGCCAATACAGCTCTGGCCATGTTTAAAACTGAACTGTGGGACTTAATTGGCCCAATTGGGCCAAGGCCATACAGGATACTTGAGTATTACCTGTATGTACCAATTGAATTGTCCAAGGGATTCTGAAGTACTTGCTGCCTTAAAAACTGATTGAAATGATTTAATACCCCTGAGAAATGGCCCTTTGAGTAATCCTGAATTGAACTGCCAACCCAACTCCTGCAGGGCCAGGTGGTTGGGGTCCTTGAATAGTCTTCTGATAGCCGCCATGGATTTCCAGACTGATGAGCTGAAGAGTCCTCCTTCAAAATGGGCATTGGATCTTGGGACCTTGATTTTGGAATCATGGAACTCGGTCCTGAAAATGTCACCATTGAATTGCTGAGCAAAAATGGTGCATAATGGTATATAATACCATATATGCACCACTCCTGCAACCTTGAGTACGGGGTGCATGGAGGAATAGGAAGAATCCCCCTTGAGTTGAGGGGAAGGATTGAGCTAAGCTGAACTGTTGGCCTCTCTTGGTTACCAGAGGCCATGGGCTGAAAGGTGGTCCTTGGCCAAATTGGGTCCTATGGATTTCTGGCCAATTTTGGTGTCATGGTAATTGTGGCCAAAATTGGGCTCAGGTGGGCCCAATTGTGGTTTGGGACCCACCTGGCCTTGAGGGCTAGTGAGCTGCCCCCTTTGGCCCACCATAGAGGCCATAGGTGGCCTAAAGGGCCCAAAAAGGCCATTTAGGCCCTAGACCCCCTAATGAAAGGGGGTGGCCCAAAGATGATTGTTATGGCTAGGGGGTCCAGAACCCTGTAGGAGACAGAAGGACACACCCAGGCCCAAAAACACAGATAGAGGCCTGAGGGTTGGAGATATGGAAATTGGCCAGGAAGGCCAATCATGGCAGGATATGGCCTGAGGCCAGGGGGAGGTGCTATGGCCAAAGGGGGCCAATTGGTCATAAAAGATATGGTGTGGCCAATTGGCCCTAACTTTGTTCCAGGCTAAATTGCCGCAACACCCATGGAGGGGGGTCATTCCTTGTGGTTGTGACAATTTTGAAGTGAAACGTCAAGATGTGAGTGTGTATTACTGTCACAACCATGGGAAAGAGCACCTCCCAATTGATGCTTACAGAAATTCAAGCCTGAACCAATCTATGACCAATTGGCCATATTATCAATTTATGGCCATACCCTGCTCCATTGGCCTTTCTGTCTAATGTTCCAGCTTACCAGACCCCTGGGAAATATCACTGTTTTTGAACCTGGGGTGTCTTTGTCCCCTTCAGCCATATCCAGGGCCTCTGACCCACCCCCTTTGATTAGGTGTTTTAGGGGTTAAATGGCCTTTTTGGGCCCCCTATGGCCTGCAGTCCACAGACTGTGGGAATCTTTAGGCCCGTTTTGGCCTCGATCCAATGAGGCCAAAAGTAGCCAGGGGCACCTAAGTGGGCCCACCTGATCCCAATTTTAGCCAAAAATGACCATGGACCTCAATATTCAAGTCATGGCCTCTGGCAATCACCAGAGGCCACTAGCTTACTTTGAGAAGGCCCTTCTACCAATCATGGACCCTGGGCTGCAGGAACCATGAATGGGGCATATATTGTATTATATAACATTATTCTCCATTTTTCCTCAGAAAGTTCAATGGTGAAACTTTAAAGACTTCATTTCTGCATTTCACATCATGTCATCAGTACATCATTCCATTTTGAAGGAAGACTCAAGTTACTCAAGCTGGAAATCTATATTGGTATTCACAAGACCATTCAAGGACACCAATCACCAGGTCCTTCAGGTGTTGGCCTCTTTATTTTAACAGTAATCTTCAAGGGAAGTTTGAAGAGGTTATTCATAAAATCAGTTGTCAAGGAATCAAGAGCTCCAGTACTCCTTGGACAACTCAATTTTCCCATACAGGTTGTATTCAGACAATCTGTATGGAATTGATATTTTTGGTTCAATTTATTTTCAACTGTGGGAATTCAAGGCACATAGTTCATTCTCAATATGGCAAGATTGTTATTTACCCAAAACAGTAGATACAGCTTTGTGATCAAGTGTCCATGATCAGGTTTCCAACTTTTCACATATACTGGCCACCTTTCCATCCCTGGAGACTTTTTCCCCAGTTAATTAATATATTGGATTTATTTTTATTCTTAGTTTTTTCATTCTTGAAGGTGAATACTCATATTAATGAGCCAGTTATTTGCACCTTTTTCTTTGTCTGTCAGTGGATATTTGTCAGCCTGTGACTCAAAACCAGAGCACAAGCATGACAGCCAAAATACCATAAACCAATGGTATAGCCAAAATACCACCAAAACATGGAGCTGAGCCAAATTCGCTCAAAAGGTATCAAAAGAAAGAGGAAATTTACCCCTTTCTGAATATATAAGTCCCATCACCATAGGACAAAGAATAACAAAGTTATTCCTGCTCAAAGTTGTTTCTGAGCATAAACCTCAATTTTCACCTCTCATCTAAAATCCAGAAGGAGAGGCTTAACCCCATCAAATTGGTATTTGAAATGAAGCTCTAAGCCAGGGATATCCAATGGTACTAGCCAAACTGAGCTAGCACCAGTATTACTTGAGTTATGGCCAAATTCAGGCCAAATAAGGGTGAACAAAACATTCACCTCTCATCTAATGTTTGCAGTCTTAGCGTGAGATACCTAAAGTGGGGTCCTTTTGGAAAGAGAAAAATAAGGGCTATCTGATTGTGTCATAAATTTCCCCATATCTCAACTAGAACAAAAGTTATGGGGGAAATAAGCTCAATACAGCTTTTTGCCTAAACCATGCAAATGTACAAAAATCTTGTACATGGGATAACTTTGCCATATTTAATGATACCCATATCAAATGAGGTACCATTGTGTAGAGAACATACAGGGCTACACACTTAACCAATTTTGAGGTTAATATCTCAAGAATTGACAAAGCTATGGCTGTTTTAAGGTCAGATTCCCACCTGCTGTCATATACAGCCTTATAATGGGATAATGTCCCATAATCATGAATATGAGGTGTCAAATAGACAAAGAAGCTTGAAACCTTTCACCCTGTATTGGTGAAAACTGCCCAGATGTGGTTTCAAAACCACATTTGATCTCAATATAGGTTATACAGGTCTTTGCAAACCACAAGCCTGTCTCAGAGAGTGAAAAAATCTTCACTTCCTCTACGTGGAAAGGTCTAACACCCCTTCCACCCCATTTCAGGATAAAAATGAGGCTTTTCACAGCCAGAACTGCTTTCCTCATCCTGCTCTTAAATTCCTATGTAGTAAAACTGTCAAAAACAGTTATACTCTTGGAAAATAATCAGGTATAACTATAATATTAATTATTGTAGTCTTTATTATTGTAACCCAACAGGTAAAGCTGCACCCAGGGCTTTCAACAGCGCTCACCACCACTATTCTATAATAGTAAAGCCTTTTAATTTCATTATAAACCCTTATTTCTCCATAAACACTCTTATTATAAATCTTTTATCATGTGTCACAGTAATAGTTAAAGTTGTAAATAGCCTAATCACTGCTTCATCATAGACTAAAACTGACAACATTGGTGGTCATATCCTTTACTAATTCCATTGTTCTTTCTGGAAGGCTGAAACAGTGACTTGAGGATTCATTTTTTTTGCTCGTTGGCTTTCGGCTCCTTTTACTATCCTTGTTCTTGAGCTTCTTTCTTATCCTTGGCATTTTTGGACTTGCTCTTATTTTCCCTTAAATAAATATAATATCTCTTTTAATTCTTTATTACTTTGGAGCCCTCCAACTGAGCTCTTGATTCCTGAGCACCAGGCCACTCTCTTTTCCCCCAAGAGCCCCTGTGACAATTACATAGGTGAGCTTAAACTTAAATATATGGAATTAAGAATCTCAGTTTTGTCCTTGAATTAGATATTTAAATTTTTAAGTATAGTAAATGATGAGGAATTAAAGAAAAAAAACTTGGAAAGATTCATTTTTGGGGGAGGAATATTGGCTAGAAGGGTGTGATACTCCCCAAATTTCTTCCCGAAAGGTTTGTGATGTTAAAATTCATTCAAGATTGCAATATTTTTGCCTTGGAATTGGGTCACAGGGTCTGTGAATTAATTTATGATGAGTTTTTGATACCAACCAAGGAGGTTATGACTGTTTCCAGGAGGGTAAAACTACCATTAAGATAGAAAGAAACTCAATGAAAACATGTTTGACTGTCTTGAAGGATTTTAATGCACATTTTAACATGCTTCAAAGTCTTAAGACCAAATACTATCATAGAAATGGCTGTTTTGGGGGTCTAAAATGGCTAAAACTGGCCCTTTTTTGGTCCAAAACAGGGTTCAACTATGCCACAATTGGCTTTCCTTTTTTCTGTCTGGTTTTCTCACAGATTAATTGAGCAAAATTTACCTTTGGAGGAAGAGAATTGGTTGCTATAAAAGAATTTCTTCTTTGTCCCACTTTTCTCTGCATGCTACAATCTTTTCCTTTTGTAATAAGCTTAAAAATTTATAAAAAAATCAATAAAAATATTCCAATGACCCTTTGTAAGTCAAATGGAACCTACTCACATGTGGGAAACTCGTTATAATCATTTTTTGTGACTTTCTATAGTTATTTTTACCTTTGAGCTTCCCCCAAAGTGAATTGAAGTATCTTTTATAACTTTTAGCTTTGTCACTTTGTTTCCAAATTAACTATGGTCACTTGTGATTTTTTTTTCTATTTGATATTGTTTTTAGAGACTCGGTTCTCCAATAAATTTTCTGAAATTCCTTTCTCAATTGATTCCAAAGAAAGTTCCCCTTGAAGAAATTTCTATTTTCATCATAATATCTCTTGTAGAGTATTTTGGGGTAAATTTTCATTTTTGGTAAAGCAAAAGAATCTTTACAATATTAATATTTTATACTCATGAAGTTCAAAGAAATAGTTTTGGAATTTTTCCTCTTCAACCTCTTAAAAGTTACTATTTTCAATTAATTTTTACCTCATACAAATTTTGAGGACAAGAGAACTACTTGATTTTCAATCAGATTTTGATATCCAAATCTTACAGGTACTGTCTTTTGACTTACCTCTGGTAATCATTTTTGTTCTATGCCTAGGCTTGGTCCTGAGACCTCATATCTTATTGCAGGTGGTTCCTTCTTGAAAAAATTGCATTTCTTGAGTGAAATATTCATGTTTACTGGTGTGAACTTCCTCAAACCTTTGTCCAAGTATCTGACCTATTGGTCCCATGTTTCTGATTTTCCAATGATATAATCAATTTACACCACCATCCACCCCCTCATATCTGTTTCTCAAACAAATTTTGCATCATACTCTGGAATTGAGCTGGTGCATTCTTAAGGCCAAAAGGAATTCTGGTGTACTCACAAATGCATATGTGAAATAATTCTGAATAGCATGATTAATTTTGGTTTTACTCCATTTTGAAGAGAACCTTCCATGAAATTTTGTCCTTAGACAGTTTATCAAATGCATGTGGTACAAATGTGCTGTTGTGTCATCAAGTGCTTTGAAATTTCCAGAAAGGCTAAATTTTTCATCATGCCATGTGATACCTATTGGGGTATTTAATTAAAATTTATAATTGTGTGTTATATCTTTAATAAGCTCCATGCTCATTATTTCATTGATTTGTTTCTCACTTTCCTTCCTGGTATACAGGAATTCTGGATAGGGAGGTCCTCCAAGCATAGATGGGTGAGGTCTTTCTACATGTAGAAATGTTTCCATTTAATGATCTCTAATTATTCCTAGGGGTCTATCACCAATGGAAAGTGCACTCCTATGGCTTTTGAGCACTCTGCATAGTTGCATGTTTTTTCTTTGTTGTGAGAAAGGTGCTATATTCGGCTTCTTTCAATCTTGCTAAGGCAGTCTCTAAAGTGAGTTCTTTTGGGCCCTGGGTCATGGGAAAATAGAATGCAAATTTTTTTGCCTTGTATCTCCATGCCTTCAGGTGTCTGTTTTTACTATTAAGAACTCCTACACCACACAATATCTGGTATTCTGTTCCTACTATAAAAAATATGGTTCTTGCATTTTGAATTACTACAAATTTGGGTTTAAGTTTAAACTTCCTTTCTTGTGAATTATTATTACTTTATTAATAATTTTTCCAATTGAGTTCATTTTCCATGATGCAATTGTAAAATTGTTGGCTTTGGTGGGTTGTAATTGTTCTCCCCATTGGGGGAAATGTTCATGCAGATGGTCCCTGGCCCCGCAGAGAATCTTGCTCCTGTGTCAATGATTGATTAGTGGTTTTTCACATCAATGAACAATAAAACCTTTTTTGTGGTTCCATGGATGTACCCCATCCCCTCAGTAGTTGTTAATTAAAATGTCTGATAATACTTAGTGTTGATACTTCTTGTTTCATCATTAGTTGCTTGGGGGATGCAGGTTTCAAGCTGTATGTCTTGTATTTAGAAGGATTTTTCCTCTTTGTACTCTAATATTTATTCTTTTAAAGCCTCCTATTTACTGTGTTCTTAATCCATTTGGAAATTCCCTATGCTTTTGAAGTCAGATTTCTCTTTTTCTATGAAATACATCTTCTTGTTGGGTTTGAGGAGATTGTTTGGATATTTATCTGATGATTCACAATTATAAAATGGATTCCTTGTATTTTATGTATCTAAATCTTTGTCTCTGCAAAAAAACTTGGGATTTCCCCTAAAGGTATTCATCTTTGAGGTTGGGTATCCTTCCACAGAATCCCTTTTCCTTACTTCTTGTAGGGTATTTGAAATATCATGCAGTTCAAATTCTTAGTTCAACTTGAATTTTACTGCATGATCCAAGTTTCCTGTCAGAGTTTCCAATTCCTTGTGGCTCTACATTTCCATTGCAATGTGGGGATAAATGTCTTTCAGAATTTTGGATTTTGTTAGACACTACTCAAATGTCCCTTTCTCCACTTTTTATTTGTCATTCTTAAAAAGCAATTCTTCTTCCATACCCAGAAGCCATTCATGTACCTCTTAATAATTTGGTTCTTCCACCAAACCCAAGCTTCCCTCCCATGGAGTTCCCTCATCTCATTGTACCATATATTGGCATACTTTTTTCAGGCTGTTTTCCACCTTGAATTCATCCAGTAATCACAAATACTAGGTAAATAAATGAGTAGACTATCAATCTAGTCAATGAGATCAATGTGTTCATACTCCCCTTTACATGAGAACTGTAGCTAGCTGGCTAATTATGGGAGTTTCTCAAGGGATTATCTTTCAGAGTAACTCACCCTATCCCGTTCTTTGTACATATGATCAGGCTAAGTGTCATATTAATGTCATCGGTTAGCTCTATGCTCTTGGAAAGGGCAAGGGGGTTATCGTCTTGGGTAGTTCTTCCTCTTGGATTAATTTTATCCCTTAAATTTCTAATCAAGCTTTCTATGGGTAACTTCAAAATCTGACCGTATTCTGTCAAATTACATTCCCACCATTTTATATTCTTTGGCTATAAGAACTTTTTTCTCTTAAAGTGATTTCACATAATTTCAAATCAGGTCCATTATGATGTATGGCGATTCCATCTACTCATCCATATTGAGCCATAAAGGGTTAATAATTAAATCACATATATCTAGCTCTGAATTTGATTTAATCTGAGTGGTAAATAAATTATTTCTATCAATTATAAAAGGTTTAATAATATATTTCCTATTTGGGGAATTTTCAGGTAAAATCACTTGTTGTTCTTGAATACCTATTTTACTAATACCATCAGCTTCTGAATGAGTAAATCTTTCTCCTTCTTCCTGTGGCTGAAGCAGGTTTTGTTTTCCACCTTTCCAATTTCCTATTTTTGGAAGAAACTTGGGATTGGGAAGAATTATGAGGTTTGGAAAATCCTGAAAATGGTTTTTGGGATCCTAATTGGTTTGTGACTGGTTATTCTTTGTTTCTATTTCCACAAGAGTACCTTCATAAATCAATTTTTTCTCTTTCAACTTTCATTATATTGCTTTGATGACTTCCTGATCCTTTTTTATTCTGAATTCCCTCCTTTATAGCAATTGTTTTTATCTATCTTTTGAGGTTCCATCCATCCATGCTCTGCATCAATTGCAACCAAGCATTGTCTCTGAGACATATATTCTGGGTAGTGGCTTCAACCGTTTCCCATTGTGTTTCCAAGATAAATGATTTACTCTCCATTTCCCATTTGAAAATATTTTTTGGGGTTCAATTTATTTGAAGAATTTGATCAATGTCTTTCCATTCTACTTGTTGAGACTCTCTATTGAAGGTGAGGTGAAATGGAGTCAACAAATATTCTCAACCAGAAGATTGGACAAACATTGACACTCTTTGCAACCTTCAATAAATTTTTACATTCCCAGATCTTTTCCTCTTCCCACTCTAGTTCTATTGTCTTGCTGGTTCCTTAGTATTCCAAGGCCTCTTAGGTGTTCAGGGGATATCTTGATCAGCTTGAGGCTTGAAGTCAACAACTTCATTTTCAAGGCGATTCTACTATCTACTGAGCCTTTTACAAACTTATGTTCTGCTTCTTTGAGAAGATTACACTTATGGGTTACAAAAGGATTAATAATAGTAATTTTATCCTTTAAAAATCACCAGAGTTGGCTTACCTGTTGTTGGGCTCTTTGAGTGGCTATGGGCTTCCCCTTGTTGGTTCCAAAGAATTCACTGTTTCTTTTGCCTTTATTCATCTGCATGTTGTCTATCTTGCCAAAAGCATTCATAGAGGAGCTCCTCTTTGACTGTGTCTCAAGCTGGATGAAATAATGCTCAACTCTAACGCAGGAAATATAAATCCAAATAAATCTTGTGGGATCTTTTTTTTTCAAGGAGAAAAGTAATTTTTCATTTCAGAAAATGGAAAACATGTTGTGAGTTATTCTTGTTATAGCTTGAAATATTTGAAAATACTGTCTAGGTATAAAAATAATTTGAAAAATTGAGATTATCAATTGTTTATTTCAAAAATGTGGAAAAATAGTTATTTTATTATTAATACCTTAAAATAAATTTTAACATTTGAAAATAAATTCTCAATATAAAAGTTTCTTCAAAGCTTGAAATTGTCAATTTTTTAGGTTGAAAGTATGCAAAACAATTTTATATGTCATATTTATAATCAAAAGAAAATTTGAATATTTAGCAGTAACTTCTCATATATAAGAATAAGTATCAATTTAGATTTTAATCTTTTTTGTCAAAAATCAAATAAAGATATTTTTGAAGTTATTTTTAGGGCTGTGATGAATACACGTAAGCCCTTACATGCTTTTATCAATTTATGGCCAAAACATGTAAGTTTATGGTAAAAATACATAAGCTGCCTATTTTTTGAAACACATTTCCTGGGGCTTAGTTATGAGGATTGTTTTGATTTTTTTTGCCATATTTCTTTAAACATAGGATGTCAAGATCCCCAAATTTTTTCAATTTTCTTTGCCAAATTTCTCCAATTTGCTAATTCAGGAAAATGGCCTGATTTTTTCAAAAATTCATCAAAAATGTTCCCACCAATTAATTTCTGGATTTTTGTTTTCAAAAAAGGGGAGAATCAGAAGCCCATGATCTTGGGAATTGTTTTGAGTGGGAGAAGTGAAGGTCAAACAAGTTGTGGTTTTTTCCAATATTTTTTTCATATTTTTAATATGACTATTTTTAAGTACAAAAGCTCCAATGACTGATGAAACAGAGACTGGGGTGGGATTTAAGCAATAAATATTCCAGAGGAGGGGGATATTTGGTATAAAATGGAAGCACAAAAAAAGTTCAATCCAAATCAGCCTCTAAAATAGTGGGTGTTTTATATGGGGAGGAAGATTGGAAAAATATAAAGTCCCATGTATCTTAAATTTATCTTCCCACCTCATGGCTTATGGTTGGGCATGAAATTCCAAGCTAACAGTAATGGGGGAACATGGTAAACTAGATAAATGATAATATTCAATGGAGCAAAATGAGAACCGCTATCCAAAAAACAGATGGTTGTTTTATTGTCATTTGGAGTACAGAAATAAGGGGAGAAAGATAAATATTGGACTGTGGAATTAAAGAAAACGGGTCTTTGTTCCTTATGCGCAATTGGATCCCCCATATCAGGCATGGACATCCACCTGCTCTTTGGATCCTGGCCAACATCTTCATACCACTCAATACAGTCCAAATAAGAGGAGACTGAGGGTAAAAATGTGTCCATGACATCATAAAGGTCTTGATTTCTTTGAATTTATTCAAGCAAGTCACCTCTGACATCAGCCCATTGATCTTGAGTCTTGTAAATGTAATTGTATACTTTTCTGTATCAACAGTTTCAATCACCGTGGACATTGATGATCTTGAATTTTTATTTCAAAATGAATTTTGGAAAAACTTCTGAACCTGGGATCTACTGAAAATGAGTTAAAAAGATGAAAAAATATTAAAATGAACTAAAATTTCTACATTAAAATGAATCAAAAACTGACAAAGAGCTTGCAGCATTCATTACTTGAGTGATAATTGCTTTGGCAATTCTCACAGGTGGAAGGAAATGCATCAGAAATATTAAAAGTTGGTGCAGGCTTGTTGGACTCTGTTTATGAGGTTCTGCCAATCTTTGTTGATCTTCTGGCCTTTCTGAGGGTGACTTTTGATTTTCCACATTCATTCGATTCAGTTAATGAGTGCAGTGAATCTGATCAGGTGATTGATTTGGATAGTGAGGACTCAGAATCTTCAGATGAATTCACTTCCATCATTTGAGGGGGGTGATTTACAGTGATCTTGAAGTTGTTGTGCTGGTCACTTTTGATGGGGGTCTTCCTCTTCTCTTGGATTGACTTTCAAAGAGCTGAAATGTTGAGGAATTTCTTTTATTTTTATTTCTATTTTTCTCTCCTTAAGGTCTTCCATGGATATTTTTGAATTCCAGTGGGTCTTCAAAATATTCTTGACCCTCTTGACTCTTGGGAATTTGATTAGAAGTGACTTTACCAGTCAAAGAAACTTGAAAATGCTAAAGAATTGGTATTATATCTGCCATTGGTCTTTGAGAAAGATCTTCCACAATATCTTCAAATATTCTTTTGGCTTTATCCACTCTTTCTTTCTCAATACATTGATTATAACCTTAATAGCCAGTATGAGAAGAATATGACAAAGAAAATCAGCTTATGTGAAATAAAAGTTAGAAATTTATGATGAAAAACTACTCACAGGTAGATTAAAATGCCATTGAGGATGGAAGTCTGACAACTGGAACCTTTTTCACTTGTCAAATTACTGTTGGGTGTCTTTCTTGCAAGGTATTCCTTGATAATTTCTGTATTTGTTTGTGCATTTTTCAGTGGGGTGAAATTTTTTTTTCAAATTTTTAAAGGCCATCTGAAGTGCATAATGCAAAACATTTCCATTGAGAGAACAGATTTGTGGAGGAAATTCTTGACATGGAAAATTATTTCTTTCAAGATTCTGCTGATTATTTCAATAAATTGCTTCTTGAAAGCCATTTGAAGGGCCCTGAAAGCCTCAAGGAGAGTCGCATTAGACTTATGTAGCCAAATTTAACCATGACATGGGCACATTCAGCTCTTGAGGTAGCACCCACACGCATGTGACAATAGCAGTTGTTCCAGGATGGCATATAGTACTTCTTTACAGGAAGCCAGGTCTTTTCTAAATATTGCAACACTTGAGTACTTGTAATTTCTCTTGTAGCTTTGTGAAGTTATCTTTAAACAAATTTTCAGTTTCTAAATCAATAACCTGAGAAATGAATCCCAAAGTCATTAATAAACACAATAATAAGAATAAAAGTGAATGTCAAAGCAAGTTTATAGCTTCCAAAGGCCCATAAAAAGTTCAAAATAAGTGCAATGACCATTTTCTTCATGAAATGGGTAGATACATCTTTATTAATGTTTCAAACCAATAACATGAATTTTGCATTTGGCAAGAGCTTCTTAAGAGTTTTTCCAGTACAAATTCCTATAAATAACAATAACTGGAGGAGGAAAATATTGGTGTCATTGAGTACTTTTTCATCAAACAAAAAGACACATAAAATGTCTTATTTTTTGAGTTGAGTCCAATAATATAAAAAAGGGGGATTTTTGTACTTATTGGCTTCATGAGTACAAGCCATAATAAACACATGAGGAAGGCCATAAAGTAGGTTTAAGGAAAGGGGGTTAGTGAAAAACAAGGAGGTAACATGTCCCTCAGTATCCCTCAAGGCTGGCAAGTTGGTACCAATCAGTCTGTACTCACATTTGAAGGCCTAGGAAAATGAGCACCTACATATATAAAAAAGAATGCATTTGATAGCTCTAAGAATTTCATGAAGAGTACACATGGATTCAGCCTTCTAGCATCAAATCCTTGCTTAAGGGGAATAATGTAGCTTATGAGTACAGACTCACTTGGTACTGACTCTCCAGCCTTGGTATTCCTTGCAGAGGACCACACAAAGGAATTTCTTCAAGGATCATAGGCCTGTCAGACTGACTCTGGTGGAATAATTGGTGTCAGCCTGTGACTTAAACCTAGATCACAAGCATGACAGCCAAAATACTATAAACCAATGGTAGAGAAAAATACCACCAAAAATGGAGCTGAGACAAAACATCTCATAAACTGTATTAAAAGAAAGAGAAAAGCCACATATTTGAAAATATATACCTCCCTAACCATAAGACAAATAATAGCAAAGGTATTCCTGCTCAAAGAAAGAGCTGAGAAATAAACTTAAATTTCACCTCATCTAAAATACAGAAAAAGTAACAGTACCCCATAAAATAGCTGTCCAAATTGAAGCTCTACATCAGGTCTATCTAATGGTACTAGCAGATCTAAGCAAGAGCCAAAGCTATTGAGTGTATGATAAAATCAAAGCCAAATAAGGTTGAAGATGATATTCACCTCTCATCTAGCTTTTACAGTTTTAGAGTGAGAAGCCTAAAGTGGAGTCATTTTAAAAATTCCACAATAAGGGCTATATGATGGCGCCATTTGTTTCCTTATAACGCATCTAGAACCAAAAATATGGAGCAAACAGACTGCATACAGGATCGAAGAAAAATACATATCTGAATAATTGAAATTGAAAGTGGTATAATTTTAACATATCAAATGTTACCTATACCAAACAAGGTACCATTGTGTAGAGCCTATAAAGTGAAACAGAAAATGAACAAACTTTGAGCTCATTACATTGAAATTTACAAAGCTATTGCAGGTTTAAGTTTCAAATCCCACAGTTTTGCCAATACACCTTTACTGTGGGATACTTTCCCATATCCTTGAATATGAGGTTTCAATTTTACAAAGGAGCCTCTTCATCTTTCAATACCTCATTTTTTGAAAAGTATGTAGTCCCCATACAGTTTTTGTACAGTATTCTACACATCATACACATCAGAAGGGGCTTGTGGTCCCCAAATGAAACATTTCACCCTTCATAAGTTGAAACTGACTAGATGTGCTTTCAAAAGCACATCCAAGCCCAATGAAGGGGATACAGGGTTTTCATTAAGCTCAAGGCTTTTCTTGGAGGTGAACAAATCTTCATTCCTCCTATTTTGAAAGGATTAATAGTCCTTCCACCCAATTTCAGGATAAAAATGGATCTTGATCTTCCCAAAAGAGGAATCTCCATCCTGCTCTTGAATTCCTATGTGATAAAACTGTTTAGCAACAGATATACTCTTGGGAATGAACCAGCTATAATTACAAACTTAGATATTTTAGAATTTATTATAAGACCACAAGAGGTAAAGCTGCATCCAGGACTTTCAATAGCACTCCTTACCACTATTTTCTTATAGTAAAGCCCTACAATCCATATTTAAGCTATTTTCTTAAGCTTATTATCCATGCCACATTCATAGTCAATGTTTTATATACTATTATCATTACCTCATCATAGACGCAGCCTGACATTTTGGGGGGCTGACCATGTGTTTTACATCATTTTTGGACTTTTTGGCCTAAAAGTGTGGAATTTCTATTATTTTTAAATTTTAAACTACCATTATTATTATTTAGCATGTAAGTTCCCCTAATAAAAGTAATAATATATAAGATATTATCATTTTTTCCAGTGGTATATAACCATCTACCACTTTTTTCAGTTTTTTATGCATCTTTGACATGGTTGATTATATGTTAATTAGCACAATCTTATTTTGGGTGTACTTTTTTAATAAAAAGACTATACCCTTATATTATTCTTTTTGTTTAAAAGAATACCCCTGTAATGTAAATAACAATATCAGAAGTGTGGTTTGAAATATTAATAATTTCAATTTTCCATTACATAACCACTTAGAAGATTATTCCTGTTAATTAAAAAATAATCTGTGAGATATTTGGGATACAACAGTAGACCATACATCAACAAAGGAGTATTTTTGAAGTGTAATTGATAATTTCAATCAGAAATCATAATACAAGGGTATAATATAGACATATATTGCACCAGAGGCCATTGTTAAATGTACAAAAAAAATTAAAAGAAGTCTTAACTGACATAAGCCCTCAACCTTTGTTTCAGTGGAAGAAAACTTCATACCACTTGAGACCCAGTCTAAAGGCAATACACCAGTAGCACCCTCAGACACATACATGAAGAGGGAAAAAGGGAATAGGCACAGTGAAGGTCTCATATCCAACCAAAGGTGGACACCAATTGCCACTCAGAGGACTAGAAAACCACAAAACTCTGCATCAATACAAGGTAAACCAACCTTGATAGCTTGTACAGGGAAGGTTACTACAATGAAACCAGCTGTAACCTCTAAAGGAAAATTTCCTGAAGAAGCTTAGAAAAAATTTTACAAGGTCTACTCAGAGGTATATACCTCAAGAAAAAATGTTTTTGACTTCTTGCAACAACGAATATGTCTCCTGTACATCTCAGGCACCTTGAAATCCCAAGGAACCAGCTACAGGAAAGGCCAGGACTGTTCATAACCAGAGTATCAGAATCTGGACACCTTGATGGATGGAAAACACTGAGAAAAATCATACCCATGCTTCCATTCACATTCCAATTCAACTAGACCCTCAAATTTAAGATGTGAATATGAAAGTTTGATTAAAAATCATGCACTTTTCCTGTCCGCAAAATTTTTATTAGATAAGAATTAATGAAATGGATTGTTTTTTTAGTGAGAAAATCCCAAATTCATTGTTTTTAACTTTTCTAGTATAAAGCAATACCATTATATATATTTATCCGAAAAATACTCTACAAGAGATATTTATGGCTACAAAAACATTTCTTCAAGAGCACTTTGAATTGGTATTAATTGAAAAAATAGCTGCAGGAGATTTAATTTTAGAAAAGATTCTTTAGAAAGAATATTAAAGAGAAAATACACCCAAAAGTTACCAGAGTGTATTTGAAAACAAAGTGATACAGTTAACAGTGATTAAAAATGCTTCAATTCACTTTTGGGGTAGTTAAAGGGTAAAAATGATTATAAGAGTTAAAAAAATTATTATAATTATTTTTTCAAATGGTTAAAAGGCTTAAAATGATTTTAAAAAGGGACGTTCCAATATTTTACTGATTGTATTACACATGAACATTTTGACATTTAAATTAGAAATACTTCAATTCCTGATAGCTTCTAAACCACAAACAACACCTCAGTTTTAACAAATGAATTAATGGTGAAGACCACATGTGGAATAATTTTATTCAGAGCTTTGATTATTTTCAGATTTTCATACAGAAATACTAACAACTCAATTTAAGCTTATTCAGAGTTGAGTTAGAGAATTTTTACTCCAAGGTGACCCCACCTAATTTTTATCAGGAATCCAATGGTAAAATAATTTTCCTAAATTTATTTATTTGGAGGAAGCTATAAAAGCTTTGATTAACCTTTTTTCCAAAAATATTTCCATTTTAATATTTTTGGTGAAAATTAATTTTTGCTCATTTTTTCAAGGAAAATGTATTTTCAAAATTTTCAATTTTAATGTAATTTTGATATTAAATTATAATTATAATTTTTATATTTTCATTGAGCTTTTCTATTCATGATTTAATTTTGTTATTATACTTTAAAAATGAGTTTATTATTTTTAATTAAAACTTAATTTTATTAATTTTGGTCTTTTGGGTATATGAAAATACCTCTAAGTCTCACATCAAACCAGAAGACTCCAAGGATATTAATCAATTTTTTCAGCTCTACCAAATCCTCAAAGATTTTTTCCAATGGACAATGGACAACAAGAGGTTCACTCTAGTTTCAAACTGGAAGAACTTGGAGTAGGTTTCTGGAAGACATGTCTCAAAGAGATAATCTACAAAGACCTTTTTGTAATCACCAAAGGTTGGAATACCAACAGGAAGTAAAATCTCCTTGTAAGATATTTCAATGAAACTGTTGATAATATCAATATTAAGCAACAGTACTATGACTGTTCTTATGAAGTATAATGATAAAAGCTCTTATAACCACAATTGAATAATTAATTACTTAATTATTTCTTTTACTTGCTATAAACTACTAGTGATTATAACAGTAAGCAGTAATTCTCTACAAGAATAAATTAAAAGAATAATTTAATAATAAAAACTTTTATATGAAAATAATAAAATTATTTCAATATATAATTATCTTTCAAAGAAAAATTATAAAGATAATTCTTGAAGAAAGCTATTTCTAGAGAAAGAAATTTAAGAATTAAGATAAATTACTCACTAACACTCCAAAGAACTTATTGAAAGAAAATAGTAAAGAAATTTGAAGGATAACTGTGGATTTAAACGATAAAAATTAATTTATAGTAATATTACAATAATATATAGTTGATTCCTATTATTTCACGTCTTTCTGATTGATTTTGAATGAATAACACACTTAAGAAAAGATTAACTAATATTTACTTGTTGGTAATAATGGTATAATTGAATAATGTGATGATTTGGAAAAAACAGCAAGAAGAGGCCTTTTTGAAGTCAAAAACAGCTCACAGAGGCGTGCCATGGAGAAAACTGAAAAAATAGTGAGTTAGAAAACAATAAATTTTTTTTGGATTATTGATTGCATCATCTGTTGTCACATAAGATTATCATAATTACTTAATTGATGCTTTCATGTGACTACCAACCCATTTATGGTTAAGAATAAAAGAGATAACAGCTTTAAGTCTTCTTTTATTTCAAGATAATCACTTATTTCTCAAAGGTATCAATGTTATTGTCAATTTAATCATACAGTGTATTTTCTGTGAATTTTTGAAGATTCAGTGTTTCACGTGGAATCATAAAAAATGGACTGTAAGTAAAAATTTTAATCTTACCTATAAAAGTATAATTATTTTTGGTTTCTTTATGAATCATTCTGTTCTCAATTTATCCTGAAGGTTTCAGAAATATTGATTAAGAATTGTATTTTTAATGAAGTTTTAAATTTTTACCTCAATTCTATGTAGAATTGCAAATATCACTCTATGGCTGGTTGCTATGAGGTAAATTAATGGATACTAGTCTAAGAAGGTTTTAATTTATCTTTTAGGGTTTTTCCATGAAAAATCATTAAGAATTGACATGGTTACACAAGTCTAAGTTTCTCTTTACCTCCTCCTCACGTCAAAATAACAGCTTATTTGCAATTTTCTTATGATTTAATGAGATTTTGACTTAGTAACCAAGTTACCAAGAGTTTTTGATGTACTAATTGGGCTATGATCAGCCATGGATCCAAGCTTTAGAGCTTTCCACACCTCAGAGGCCTCAGAAGCTGGGTACCTGGGCTCTCTTTGATGTCTTTTGTCCCCCCTGACTATTTTTCATGTCAAAATAGAAATTCAGGCTTGAAGACTGATATCCACTATGGGTGTACCAAACGTGTATGTAAGAATTCCATAATATTAAGTGCCAAAAACATCCATAACACTATTCTTAGTGTATATGTAACATGGGATTTCTCACATTCCCATTATTTTTGCATGAAATTGAGAAAAACAAAAATTTTCACAATTCTTTTATGTGGTATTGAAGTATTTTCCATATTACCACCTCATTGAGCCGATTTGAGCTTATTCACTCTATCAAGCTACCCTAGGTGAGTTCTTTGAGCAGAATTGAGATATGGCCTTAAATCCATGGATTTACTTACTCATGAAAATTTTATTCATCTCTTCTGAAATCAAAAATGATGTATTTTGAATATATGCATTACTTATGGGTTATGCATAGCTCAAAATTTATTTTTCAAGTTATTTGTGGCCTGTTTGGGTATTTAGAATATACCTCAAGGCTCACACTCCTTGAGGAAAGGGTAGCAAGCATAAGTGAGAATAAAGCCACTATCCAAGCCATAGAGGAACAACTGAACCAGAGAGAGCATACTCTGATTCCTTTTAGCTCACAAGAAGAAAACTAACCAGACTCCCAAGTGACTTCACACCATTCAAACACCAGCAGATAAGTGGCAAAGAAACATCATGTTTCACAATCCCAGGTGGTTTCCAGGAGAAGAGAAGGATAAAAGCTCAAAAATAAACTTCTTTCAACCAGAGGCAGAAAAAATCAGACACAATGATACAGAAGCTGTTGTACTTGGTGAAAGAGGTACACAAGAGCCAGAAGTTGTTTTCTATACTCCTGATAGAATCAGCAACTCTACTACTAAAAACTATCCCCACTAAGAATGAAAATAATGTTATTAAACCTGACATTAGCATCAAAAGTAATGAACTGTGGCTAGAAATGTTCCACTTGGCATAAAAAAATAAAAAAAGCTTGAAATTCTCCAAAAAACCCTTTCAAGCTTACAAGGGAACAACACCTTAAAAACCAAAAAAAATCACACTCTTCAAGAAGACTATACTAAGGTAAGTAAAGCCTCAAAAAAACCAGCAGACTGCACCAAGTCTTAGAGAAGCAATACCACTGCAAGAAGGATAGAGAATCTTTGGATCAAGAAATGAAAACTTTTCTCAATGTCTATCAATATATACAGCCCCAAACACAGGGCAACGTTTTGACAATACTCCATAGCACCAAAAAGGCATCAAACCAGATTCCCTGTTGGATAATAAGTAAAGATACCCATCAAAATACCAAGATGGAGATAAAATGACTTATTCATAGAAGGAAGGCCTTAAACAGCTTCCAGAAGACTCAAGCTGGCCAAAATTCCTTGGTATAGGTGAGCACAATCATATGGAACTAAATGATTATATTGATGAACTCTTCATTGATGTACCAATTATACCAGACTACTGGATTAAAGACAGACTGAAAATGGTATTCAAAGGACATTCTAGGCTTTGATACACAAAAATAAAAGAAATTCATGGTAGAAGAAATTGGCTATGGTGGAAGAGTCAGATAATCCACAAATACAGTAATGGCACCTGGATATGGAAAAAGACCATGTAATTTGAGAATGACAAATAATCAGTGCACAAAGACCCTTATGAGCTGTGTCTCAAACAGTCTGAAGTACTTAAAGCCATAGATCCTCATATTATCATCCAGATGAGAAATCACAAACTCCTCACAAAAATTTCAGGAGAACTAGAGAATCAAGTAAATTGCAGATGCACTCAGGGTCATGTCGGAACATGTGGTCCCCCACCACCACCATGACTAGACCCTAGGTTGCTTGATTGCACAATCATCACAACTGAGCAGAAAAGGCTACAAGATCAAGGTTTAATTTCCTTGATCTTTTTCTGGTATTATAGGTCACAGTTCCACCGTCTGTGACAATTAAAAACATATCAAAGAACTCCCAGATATGGATTTCATCAGAAAGATAGGATAAGATTAAATAGTGGAAGTAAAAACACCTTCACTAATCACCTGTAATGATGGAAAATCTGGATTGTGTGGATACTTGAGAGAACCTTACAGCTATGCAAAGGCTTACAAGTACCCAGTATCATGGATAACACATGCCCTAGATAAACTAGAAAAAGACAAATCCATTCTGAAAGTCTTTCACCAAAATGGAGTTAAACCAAACTCCATGAAGCTACTTAGAGTCCTATGCCACATGGTTATATATGAGTACACCGGGATGCCATTTGGCATCAAAAATGCACCAGCCTCCTTCCAAAGGATGATGGACACAATATTTTAATAAGATATATTGGAAGGCTGGATGGTAGTTTATATCAATGGTATTATTATATACTCAGAAACATGAGAAGACCATGTACAATACATAGACATAGTCTTGAGTAAATGCACACTCATTACTCTGAAAGTTTCACTTAAGAAGTGGGATTTTGGCTAACAGGAACCATTGGAACTGGGACGTAAAGTCTCAGGCCTTAGCCTGCCCATACATAAGAACAAAGTAGAAGAAGTAGTGCAAAATCCACTCCCAAAGAACATCAAAGAAATTTAATGTTTTGTCTGGTTTGCTAGATACTACACAAACCACATCAAAGAGCTTGCCTACATAACTAAAAGCCTATACAAGATATGTTCAAAAGATGTAGCTTTTTGAGATTACCAAGGAAAAATGGATGCATATCACAGGATCAAACAAGAGCTAACTAATTTACCCATCCTTAAGCTACCTGACTTATAGCTTCCATTCAATTTATACATAGATGCAGCTTGCGGTAAAGGTCTGGGGGTAGCTCTTCACCAAAGACAAATTTTGGATGGTGAACCCAGAGAGGGACTAATCTGTTACATCTCCAGGAAGCTGAAGGATTCAAAAGTCAGGTATGAAGTGACACAGACAGAATTTCATTTCTGGTATGGGCTCTAGAAAAACTCTTTTATTATTTGGATGGTTTATTCTTTCAAGTATACAAAGACTGTACTGCACTCAAGTCTTTGCTCAAAATGAAGATTATTAATAGACCCATTTTGAGGGGGAAAATAGCCATCCAGTAGTATAGGAGAAATATAACCATCATATACAAAGAAGGCAAAATCCAAAGCAATACAGATGATTATTGTAAAATCTAAACAGAACCCCAGCTTATGGCCTTGAATTAGCTGCTGAAATCCCTATCAAATTTATGGAAATAGATAGGAAGAGAAACTTAAAATTTTAAAAGTGGGCACCAGGCTGTGATATCCCAGACACTGAAGACATTGGACCAGAGGAGAAGGAAACACCCATATTGGGGATAAGCTCCTCTGAAATTCCCAATGAAATTTCTAATTTAGGGAACAATTCCTATTCAAAACACAAACAGTTTAGTATATTGATGCCACTCCTTCAACAAACACATAGTAGCCCAGAACTGGAATCCCAGTTAGAAGAGCCTTGTTTGAGAGACTATAAGAACAACACATTTTTTCTTATAGATGGAATCCTCTATCACAGAAAGAAACAAATTAGTTCCCTCACAGTAATAGCTAGAGACCATGGCTCACTGAACCTTAAAGAATTCCATGACTATCCCTACATAGGACACATGAGAAAAGACAGGACCAAAGAGAGGATAGAAAGCACCAATTGGTGGCCATAGTGGGAGCAAGAGCTGAGTGAATAGATGAAAACTTGTGAAATATGCCAGAAGGAAAACAGAAATAATAGGAAAAATTATTGACTACTCAAACATATAGAGGAGCCCAAACACCCATGGGAAACTATTAATACGGACTAGGTAACAGGACTTTTCCCAGGAGGAAAAGAAAACTATAATACTTTCCTAGCTATAGCTGACAGGTTTAGCAAAGTTTTCAGATGCCTACCATTCCACAAAGAGGATACAGCTATGGAAACAGCATTGCTATTCTGGAAGAACATCATAGCTACGTTTGGAGTCCCTAAAATCATCATTTTTGACAGGGACCAAAAAATCACATCAGAATTTTGGACTAGTCTCTATGATATTCTTGGTACTAAACTTGCATTTTATATAGCTTACCACCCATAGATAGATGAACTAGCTGAAAGGACCAATGCATATCTTTTTGAGAATTTGTCAAATATTAAGGGTCATCAGATATTCAATATTAAATTTTCAGTCTGACCAAAGATTCAGAATTGAATTTGAGCTACCTTCAAATATTTTAAATCAAATGTTCAAGTTTTTGAATATTGAAAACCCAATTTTGAAGTCAGTTTTTGGGAATCATGGAAGAAATAATTACATGAGAACTTTCATTTATATATAATTTAAGTAAGTTATTTCTTATATGTTGATGCTCAATCATTTTGGCCTTTGATAAAAACACATTAGACCTTAAGTATTTTTGCATAAATTATTAAATACACATAAGAAATTCTATGGGCCCCTTGTTGATGAAATGAATGGAATTTGCTGTGAATTCAATTTATGGTATTGTTAATTCCAATCATGCCATAAATTATGTTTCTAATGGCATTACTTTTATTTCTTAATTTTTGATTCCATTAGTGTCATTTATGTCATTGTTTATGCCATTCATGTTACTTATGGAATTGTTGATGCCATTCATGTTATTTATGGAATTTGTCATGAAATTCATGTGATTTATGGAATTGTTACAATCATTTAACCCAAGAGGTTTCCCAAAGATATGGGCTTCTTGGTTTTGATTCTCAAGATCAAATCCTTGATTTTCTAAAAAGAATGAGGAAATTCATCAGTGGGAATATTTTTTAAAGAAATTTTCAGAGAAATTTTCCAAAACAAGTTATGAAAAAAAACAATGGAGTAAATATGGCTATAAAAATTGAATATTTTCTCAAAACATTTCATTTTCTGAGGATCCTTTTTAAAAAAGTTGTCACTTACATGTTTTTACCAAAAAATTATGTCTTCTCTTATATTCTCATTTACAAGAATTAATATTCTATGTGAATATTTAGATAATCATGTTATACATAGTTCATATAAAAGCAAATGTTTAGTATCATCATTCAATGATGTTAAATTAGACTGGATTAGGGTATGGTAATTGTCATGAAAAATTCAAAAGGGAAACTTTGGCCATACAGAATTGTAAATAAATACACCTAACAAGAATTCAGTTTGCTACTATGTAAACCAACTTACATCAAAAGAATTATTCCTCACCATCATAATCTTGCAAAAAGAGGGGATTAAGTTAAAATAATTGTGTTAATTATTGATTTCAAAAATAGAATTTGAACAGAAAGGATTATTAATTCCAAAAATAAGACTGTGAGTTTCTGACAGAAAGTGATTATATTACTTAAGCTTTAATGAAAACATTTTCTAAAGAATAAGACTTTGATTAATAGAATCAATCTAAAATGACTAATATAATAAGAAAAAGTATTTTAATTCTCATAATTTTTGGATTGATTATATTTTTTGTGATATTATTTCAAGGGAAAATCATCTTACAAGGAAAAATAAGAAATGGACCTTTTAAAGATTATTGTACCAAGGATGAATACTTTCATAAATCTCATTATTTGTGCAACATTTTAAGCACATATTTTCTTCCACCGAATCACATTAAAGTGATGTGTGTTTGTTAATAATAAATCTCCCTGCTTCAGAAAATTCACCTTCACTAGGTGCTGAGGTTGCAGGTATTCCAAGGTAATATGTTGCAATTTTGGATAATATTGGAAACCTATTTTTGTGGCTCTTCAACCATTAAAGAATAAATATTGAATAATGTAATGAATCAGTTTGCAAATATTCAAGAATTTTGTTAGTTTTATCTTTTTTGTTTGGACATTCTTTCTTCAAAAGGATGCAATTGCTTTGGATTTGTTGAAGCTGTTTCAGAAACTTGATAATATTCTGAAAGTTTTATTTCATATTCAGAAGAATATTCAGAATATACTTCTCTGATATTCTGGAGTTCTTCATCCAAATATATTATTGGATTGGTATCACTGTTTCTCTCATCTTCTTTGAACAAATCATGGTGAGTAAACCATGTAAGCTTAATTTGTGGGTCAATAATCAAGCACATATCACAGGAATTGTATATAGTGTTTTAATAACTTTCAGGATTTAGATATGCTTGATGAGCTGCATTTAATAGTTGGGATTCTCTTGAGACTTTGTTTTTTTGTTTTTTGGCATGTTTCAAGGAGGACTTGGTACCAAGGCATTACTAACCCAAGCAAAGGATAAGAATCACCTTGAACTTCATCAGTTGTAGTGGCAAAGACCTTTAGAAATTCAGATATTTGTTGTCAAAATGTCCAGTCATCTTCCAAAATTACATCCTGGATAGTTCTAGAGGAATGAAGTGATATTTCTATTTCAGAAAGATAATCAAGTAGGGAGACATACAAGCCATATATCATGATGAAGGTAAGCTTTTTCAATTGCATGGGAAATGGTTTTCTGTTTTTTTTCTTGAGCTGTTAAAGTGATTTGTCCTTTGTTTTGATGTTTGAGACTTATTGTACTCATATATAAAGTCATTAAATGAGCTCTTCTGTTTCAATGCTGAAAAAAGAATTGAATATGTTTAGTTCCATCTAGTGGAATTGTCAGACATTTTCTGTCTTGGTGGCTCTTTATTTTTTTCACAAATGCATTTGAGGTTTTTCTATGAGGTGTTTGATTAATTTATTAAATGAAACACCTTCTTAAGCTTATTTATTTATCCATCAAGATCCTTTAAATAATCCTTTTCAGCTAAATTAATAATATGTTCTAAAAATCAAATGTGTGAGTCAAGACCTTTCAGAAAACCATTTTTAACAGCTATATCCATAAATCTTGTATTTGATGAAGCATTATTTAAGCATATGGCCATGATTCAATGACAAATTGATGAGATATCTGAGCTTGACCAATCATTTGAAAAATCAGATAAATCACTTCTGAGTGTCTGAGGATGAATGACTGGAGTTATCTACTTGAATTGCATCATGCTTTTATCCCCTTGGCTTTTTAGAGTGTTCAATAGATAATTCATTAAGAATATCCACAATTGTTGTGTATATGTTTTTCCCAGTATGAGCTTCAGTGAGCTTGGCAAATCCAATGGTTTCTTATCAGTTGATATGTAATGAGCTTTTAGAGTAATATATGATATTTCACCTGGACCAGACCGAATTTCAGTAGAAAATGAGAACCATGGTGCTTGGGAATTTAAAAAGATAAATATATTCTCTAAATCATTCAAAACATTTTGCTTGATTCATTTGGAAATGCTTGTTTCAGAAATTATGTTAATGTCCTCATTCAGGGTACAAATGAGATTTTGAAATGACTTGGATTTAACTAAAGTGTATGATTGTTGATCTTTAATTATGAATCTGACTAAATCATCAGTGAAATGATTTTTAAAGTGAGCATTTATACTTTTTATTATGCTTCAATGGTTGTTTGATAGCTTACTTTTTACATCAGTGTTATTTCCTGAAATTGCTTGATCCCATATTTCCTTATGAAATGATTTCAGATGAGAGACCAGGTTTTGCTTGGTTCCTCAATTATTCTTGATTTTCTTTGAGAATCCATTGACTAAGCATAACTGGTATCCATTCTTTGCTTGGGAAAAATAGCATTGTGTGATTTGACCTTGGTTTATTTTTAGGTTTGAAGAGTTATTTTTTTGGCAAAGAGTGTGAAATTTGACTGGAAGATTCATTGGGACTTACTAGGGAGCTGATTTGACTCATCTCAAGTATTTTATAAAGATGGTTTAGTTAAAATTGATATTAATTTGAAGAGAGTGAATTGAAAAACAGATTTATAATGGCGAAAGCCAGTTAAAATAATTAGTTTTAGAATGTATTTAATATGAAAGTTTATAAATTATGCACCAATTTGCATGAACTCCAATATAACTGATCGATAAATCACTGTCACAATTGAGTAATTTAATAATAATTCATCGTTTTTTTATTACATATTGTTTGCTTACTTATTATTTACTCATTTATTTATATAAATAAAGAAAAGTACAAGAAAGAAAGAATAAAAATAAAATTAAAGTACATAAATATACAAGAATGATAGGTTTAAGGCCAAAATAAACATGATAATAATAATTAATTTGATTATTTAATTTCCCTTAAAATAATAATTCATTTTATCAGGTAATTTTGACATATATAAGGCTAAATATTCAAATTAAAAGATATAATATAACCAAAGTAAAAATAAGAATAAAGGAAAAATTATTTATAAATCAAATACCAGTAAAATAACTGTACAATGGAATTAAATTCAAATTCAAATGAAAGACATAATCAAAACCTAAATATAAATGAAATAAAAAATATAATGAAAATAATATAAAATAAAAAATATTACCAAAATATAATTAAATAAATTTACAAAAAAATATAAGCAAAAGGACAAGAAAATTAAAAAAAGATGAGATAGATATGTCATAATTATTAAAAATGATATAATTCAAATTAAATTGAATATTATACCACCAAAAAAATGACTCAAATATCAAGTGCTAAAAAAATTGATTCAAGGTATACTCAAAACAACTTATGATTCAAACAACATAAAGCCAATAAATACTCAATTATAAGAAGAAATATTGTCATAATACAATGATGATTCATTTTTCTTATTCCTATTACGTTTATTATGGTGTCTATTATTCCTTTATTTATTATTATTGAAGGGTAGATAGTTTATTCATATTTCTATGATAACTTGTTCATTGCACTTATTAATTAAGAATGATGGATGAATTTGAATATAGCTTATTGATGAATCACTATTATAATTTAGTAATTCAATAATTATTCATCAACTGTTTATTGTTTATATTTCATTTATTTAGTGTTTGGTTATTATTTATTCATTTATTTATGAGCTCCTTCCTTTTTTTGGGGGTTTCCATTTTCATTTATTTATTTTTTATTATTTATGTGTTAATTGTTTTTTATCTCATTTTATTATTTATTTATATTTGTATTGGTTATTTTAAAGTTTATAAGAATGTTTTGTGATTCATTTCTTTATTAATTTTGTGTTTCTTGTTTGGATTTACTATATATTCTTTTTGAATTAAATGTTTTTTATTCTATTTTATTATTTATTTATATTGCTATAATTACTTATTCATTGAAGCTAAGAATTATAATTAAATCATTAATTTGAATATAACCAATTTTATCCATTTATTTACTTATTATTTATGCATCTATTATTACAATTCATTCAAAATAGTTTAAATTAAAAATCAAAAATCAAAAATCAAAAAACCATTTCAATTAATGGGAATTAAACAAAGTTTACTAAGGTATGTCAAAACTAGCTAATCAAAAATTTTTAAGCTTAATTAAAAATTCATATTCATTAAGTATTTTGGAAAATCAATTAATCTTAATTAAGATTATAATTAATGAAAATGCATAGAGCTCAATAAAATCAAAGAAAACAAATCAAAAATCATCAAAATTAATTAGAATTTAATGAAATTGAAACTGATTAAAAGTAATTATGACTAATTATAATTGGTTAAACTTAATTACGATGAAGTCTTCAGCTTTTATTACTTACTTCTTATTTATTTATTTTTTTGATTATTTGTTTATTTTTGATCTTTATTTGTTAATTTTCTGTTTTTGGATTTCCTTATTTATTTATTAGTTATAATTTATAATTTATTTTTATTTCAAACTATTTTTTATTATTCATGGATTTATTCATTTTTTTATTTATATATCATTCCTATTTTATTTATTAATAATTTATTATCTCTTCATTCTTGATGTATAAATTATCTATTTTTAATTAACTATGTTATTGATTCATTCTATAGCATATATTATTTATTTTCAGGCTTTTATTCTTTATTTATTATTATTCATTATTTTTGATTGAATATTACTTATCAATTTAATATTTGTTAATGCAATTTTTGCATTACTTATTTGTTTATTAGCCAACTTCTTATTATTTGGTGATTACGTATCTGTTTATTACCTATAATAAATAAATCAAGATTTCTTTTTGGTTTATTTATTTATAAACAATTCAATATTTAGCTGTTATCTGGGATTTATTAATTTATTTGATATCTATTAATTATATATTTCCAAATTACAAAATTGTGCAGAACTTCCCCCAAGGCTCACAATTATAAAGAAATACAAATCCTAGTCATGGTATGGGCCCCCACCATGACTTGACAAAAGTCTTAACTAATATGTTGATTAAAAAAACAAAGAATAGGTATTTTCTCCAGGCACTTTCAAAAGAGGAATTGGCCCTATCTGCCTGGACAGATCCTCTTTTGTGGATCTACTGACCCAAGCCCTCAATTTATTAGTTGCCACAAGTTGTTACAGCCTCAAGCCATCTCTATGAATCTGCACCCACATAGAGAGGCCAAGCCTTGAGAAATACCCTGCTTTGACCAAGTCCACTGAGGGCTTCAAGCATATGATTTTCAGCTGGAAAGTATTCAAAAGATGAAAATGAACATTGTTAACTTAAGAAAAGAAATAGTTATGTTTAGATATGAAAATGTTTACCACTGTGTTGATTAAGCAAATCAATCCACCCAAGAGAAAGCCAGATTGTGAAGGGACTGAGTTTAAAGCCGCAAAAAAATCATGATAATTTAATTCTGCGCATAAAGGCTCTTTGAAGGTAGCTAGCTGAAAAGCTGTATCAATAGAATCATGGGTCTGACTGGATAAGAAGTCTCAATCCTTCTACAGTTTTTAGCCTATCTGAAGGCTGACAAGGCTCAAGAGATTCTCTCACAATTGGGGCCAACTCTTGGCTTAAATGACAAAAAGAAAAGTTGCCAGGACTATTTTTGTCAAGAAAATATAGAACCAGACAGGAATTTAAAAGAAAAATACTGCTAATGGAACTCCGGAAAGATTACAAACTTCTGGATTTGGTGTGCCTCTGAAAGTTTTTATTTTTCGTCCCAAAGATTGCGAACTGATCTTAAAGAGGGTAATCAATAAGCTGTAAAAATACAATATCTAGTCAAAGCACTATCATTAGCACAAAATTTATGAACATAAAGTGATTTGTCAGTTGAATGGTCATTAATAGGAGGATTAATTTGATGATTATTTGAAGTGATTAGACAAGAAGGTGAAGATTTTTGATTGGATGAATTATTTGAAATAATAGTTTGAGATGATTATCCTTTTGATTTAGTAAGATTTCCAAAGCTCCAACCAGATTTCAAAATCTTTCTACCCAAAGAAGTTGAAGACAAAGTTGTAGTAGATATAGTTGTAGTAGTTGTAGTAGGAGAAATTAATGATGAAGCAGTATTTGGATTGATTTAGTTTGAATTAAATTGATGTGATGAAGGAGTTAGATTTGGTTGATCAATATTATGGTTTGAAGTTAAGTTGAAGTTGAAGTAGGATTAGGTGGATTATTAAGTTTGATGGGTAAACGAAGACTTAAAGGGAAACCGCAAAGGGTACATTTCTTGAAATCTGATTTATTATCTGACCAAATAGGCACTATTGAAAGATTACCTTTGATTAAAGAAGCAAGAATAGCTCTTCGTGGAAGAAATTTAAGACCTGGAGCGATATCAAGTCTTAAGGTAGGATCTGAGTCTTCATCTAAGCAAAATTTCATGAATGGTTGAGAGAGATGTTGAGATAGAGGTAAAAGAGGAGTTAATATTTGATTACTTGAGATGGAAGTAGATGAATTGGATAAAGTTGAATCATTTAATGAATGGGTAGCTTTCGATTGTTTGTTTATGTTTGAAGTTAAACTTGATGTCATGTCTATAGCAGTAGAATAATAAGAGTCACTTAATCTTTGAGATTGATTTGAACAAGTTAATACTGAGGATCTAGATTGACGTAAATAATTAATAAATTGAATTAATTCCAAATAAAGTAAGGTTTTGTTTGAGAGCTTGATTTTATTGATGAGATGCAGAAGAAGATTTGAATGATGGGAAGGATTTAAAGGATGAATATTAGAACTTGAAAGTTTGTGATGACATGAATTCTTTAATTTTGAGTCTAGATTAGATTGAGTTTTGGGTAATGAATCTGATGAATGAATGGTTGATCCTATAGAAGGGGTTTTTTGTGCCACGTCGGTTCAAAGAGGATGAATTGAATTTGATTAAATATAAATTTTGATTTGAATTATTTATATGATTAATTTGATGATGAGTAGGAATAGGAGTAGGATTAGGATTAGGATGATGATGATGATTTAGTAATAATGAAAACTGATTTTTATAATCATCTCTTTCTTTTTCATTGTTTTCAAGTTGAAGTCTTAAAAGATTTTGTTGATCTCTTCTAGATTTGATTAATTCTTCTACTTGTTTCATAGAATCTTCAAATTTAGCTAGCATTTTTTCTGTTTTTAAATGTCGTAATTTTTCATTTGAAACCAAACTATTTGCTTATGAGAATAAGCTAGCTAATATATCGTCTGATTCTTTTTACATTGAGCTTAGTGAAGCTTCTTATTGAGATGGTTTTTTACTTCAAGCTTTAAAGATTGAGTTAGATGCTGTAATTATACTTGTAGGTTTTCCTTTGAAGGAGGAAGTTAAATGATTAAAATTAATTGAAATCAAGACAAGGAAAATGAAGGGGGAGGGGGGGTGAAAAAAAACCAGCTTTTCCATTCAAGATAACACCTTTTGAATATTCTTGATGATGGTTAGCTTCTAATTCTGATTCTTTAATCTAGAAAAAGGTGATTAATTGATTGATTGATGATTAATTTTGAAGGGAAGAGATTTAGATTTAGAGATTTTTATTTTTATTTTGATTCCATTTTGGATGGTGATGATCATTCTAATTCTGATGAAGATGAAGGTGAATTTAAATTTAAAATAATTAAAGTTTCAATCAATTTTAAATAAAAATTGAAAATAAAAAAGCAAAGGCAAAAAAGAAAAAATGGCCCTTGACATGGAAAGCAGATGTTATAAAAAGCTACATACCCTCATTTAGTGATAAATAATAGTGAATATTCCTAAAACAGATACAGAATAATGCATAATAAGAAATATAAAGAATAAAGAATTCAAATGAATAATCAAATATTAAGTATTAGACAAATAATTAATTTATCATTGAAAAAAAGGAGATATTAAGAATTAAAAATCATTCGAATATTAAATAAATCATAAATTTATAATTAAAAAGAAATAATAAAAAGTAAATATACAAAATGAAAAATGAAATTAGGAATGAAAAATTCATAGAAAATAAATAATAAGTAATACATAAAAAAATCATTAATTAAATGAATGATATATTTTGATAATTAAATGACACAAAGTAGTAATTAAATATTAAACCTCATAAATACATGAATAATAGATAAATAATACAATATAAAAATTAAAAAAGAATATTAAATAATTCAAGCTGAAAATAAATTAATAAAATGAATCATAAGAATAAAAAAACATAACTCATCAAATATGAATCATGAAAAATGAATTATAAAAAAATAAAAAAATAAGTAGTTCATAAGGTATAAATAATATCAAATGGATCATAAATGATTGAAATACAAAGGTAAATGAACACTTAATAAATCAAAAAGCTAAAAAAGAATAATTACTAAATAGCTAGTCACCCATGATAATTATTAATCAATTTATAAAATCTCAGTGAATCAATTCTAAATATTCAAAAATTACTATTGAAAAATAAAAATTAATAAATAAATAGATAAATAAAACATAAAAATTGCATCATAAATAATAAGAAACAAGAATCAAATGAATAATGAAGGAATAATCAATAATAAACATTAAAGAATAAAAATAAACACAGAAGAAATAATAAACATAATAAAGATAATAAAGATAATGAAATTACCAAATTCGAAATTCAATTACTTATTTCAGTTGATTTGAATCAATTTTGAGAAAGAATATGAATCAAATTATTTCAGATTGAATTAATTTTCATTAATTTCAATCTATTTAATTGATATTCATTATAGTTAATCCAGTTTGTTTATAATCAATAGCTATTGATTTTGATTGATTGAGATGGTATATGATAAATTGATATTAATTTTAATTGATTTGGTCTGATTATAATCAATTAAGTTTTATTTCAATCAATTGTTATTTATGATAATTAGTTAATACTGATTATGATAAATTATCCTTTACTTGATTCATTTGTAATGAATTGTTATTAATTATCATTATATAAAATTGATTTTAAGAATTTAAAATCATTTATAACTATTCATCATTAATGAAAAATCAATTTCAATTATTTCTTATTAATTTTAATCAATTTTAAGATACTCCAATTGAATTTCAAAGAAACCTAATTAATTTACAATTATCTTTTACTTGATCTGCATTAAATTTGATACTATTTCATTCATGTTCCTTTTTAATTAAGTTTTATCAATTTTGGGGAATTTGTATGAATTTTGCCTTTTAATTTAGTTTCTTCAATTTTTATAACTTTTACAAGGAAAATTACAAAGAATAATAATTAATACTCACTTCATAAATTACAAATAAATAATAATAGGAGTTTGTTTTTAATTAATGCATATCAGTGGCATTTCTACATTATTTTAAATTCTGACTTTTATGCTTGAAAATTACACTCCTCAAAAGCTATAACACATGTGAAAACTAAAACCTTTTCCAAATAATGATAATAAACCACATAGCATTATGAGCTTTATTGCTAGGTTAAATAATAACAAGCTCTCGACAAATGAGCATCAGTCATATCAATTACTACTCTCTCCCAAATGAACACCTCTATCAGTAACATTTTTTAACTTTCACAATCCCTTATTATACTTTTTATAAGCCAAAGCTAATTTATTTGAAATCAGGAATTATAATGCCAGTCTAGTATTTTTTCAAAATCCCTTTTCCACAAAGGTCCCCAATTTTTGGTGGCATGTTCCCTTGGTTGCCAAATTATTTCATAAACACCATGTGCTTTTGAGAAATATATTCCAAATTTGTAGCTTGGAAAGACAAAATACCCTCCTTTAACTCCATGTTCTTCTTTTTTTTGACCAAATTAAATGTTTCTAATTCTACTGGCATCCATATTCCATTGGAATAATTTGAGAAATCCTAATCCTTGTGATAGTTATTATGAAAGTCCCAAAAAAAAAAGTCATATTTTTTGAAAATTGGTGAGACTTGATGGACTCTTGATGTGTCATTTCTCCAAAGCTACTAGCCTCGATTGGTTTCAATTGTCTGTAGGATTCTTCAAAATCCTGGTTTGCAATTAATTCAAACCTTTTTCCCACAAATAACTCTATAGATTCCATCTCCTAATACACTTCATTATATTTGACTCTGTCCTCTGGGACTTTGAGGTCAATTTTGATGGGTTTGTATCTTCCAAATTCCACTTTTTCTTGAGATTTCCTCCATCCATCAGCTATCATCTTACCACCTTGAGTTCCATGACCAATTATATTCCCATACACACTAGAGTCCTTCTTCAATCAATGAGCCACCTTCTGAAAATCTTGAATAAAGTTTAAATTGAATTAATCTTCAAAGCAGGTGAATTTAAAAATTTCAACAATCTTTTTTTTTGTGGAAGAGTTAACAAAAATATAACTATCTCCACAAAAAAGTTTGAAATTATGAAAAGCTAATTGATTTTGACTAGTAAGAAGATCATTGCTGAAAATTATTGGTACTTTAAGATCTCTGACTTCATGGTAATAATACTCTTTTGTATTTTGTGTAGCATTATCAATAATATTGCCTCTTTTTTTATTCATTCTTTGTTTGTCTTTCAATCTCTTTTTAATTAATTATTTATTTCTATGTGATTCAAAATTATTTCTATTATCCATTGGGATTATTGATGAATTTATGATATCAAATACTTCAGATCTTTTAAAAAATACTTAGATGATAGGGTGAATGATCTCCTGCCTAGTAGAAAAAGCCTCTATTTATTTTGAAAAGTTAATTTTTTTGGAAATTATGTGAACAACTTATTTTTTCATGGAAAAAAGTATTTTCATTAACTAGCCCTAATTTTAATCAATTTCATTCAAATTAAATTAATTACAGTTATTTTAAATAACTTTGGATTGATTTGAAATAGTTTTGAGTGAGTTAATTAAAATGAATTGATTTTGAATTAATTCAGATTAAATTTAATTGAAATTAATTCAATTTAACTCAGTTGAAATTAATCTGAATTACTTCAAATCAAAGTACATAAATTTAAATTAATTCAATTCAAATTAAATGAATTGTATTGAATTAATTAAATTCAAATTTAAATAGATTTGAATGAATTCAATGAAAATGTAATCCAGTTGAATAAATTCAAATCAATTCAAATGAACTCGTTTCCATTTAATTTTCATTGATGTAATTCAATTGAATTTAATTTGAATTAATTAAATTACAATTAATTTGAATCAATTAAATCAATTCTGTTAAAATTGAAGTGAATTAATTAGATTCAAATTTAATTCAATTAATTCAATTATATTCATATTCAATTGAATTGAAATTTTTGAAACCTGACTGACGCGCCAACACGTCAGCCAGATATTCTTGTAACAAAGATATACCTGTAGATTACTAAACCACACTGCGCGCGCATGATGCGCCCCAGTTGTCTAGTTGTAGCTTATAAGCTGCTCGCGGTCCGGTCCAAACCTTGCTCCCCACCTCTTACTTTTGGAGGTGACAGAAAGGACCTGACTGACGAGCGAGCTTCACTACATCTGCCCACATCCTATTAGGTAATGCATGAGACCTCTTACTTTTGGAGGTGACGGAAAGGACCTGACTGACAAGCAAGCTTCGCTACATCTTCCCACATCCTATTAGAAATGAGTTTAATTTGGATCCATTGCAGTTCATTTGAAATTATACAAATTTGGAATAATTAATTTCAATTTTTTTTAATTTCAGCTAACTAAATTCTGACTCAAGCAATTTTAATTAATTCAAATCAAATTAAACATACTTGATCTGATTGAAATTGTATAAATTGGAATTAATTCAATTCAAATTAAGTATACTTCGATTGATTCAATGGAGAGAAAATAAAGCTGAATCACTTCAACTTAATTCATGCAAAATGAGAATAATTTCAATTAATTTTAATTATCTTTGATTAATTTTAATGAACCTTTGTTAATCTTCATTAATCTTCATTAATTTTAATTACCTTTAATGAATTTTCATTGATTTTAATTTTGATTACTTTGAATTAATTTTAATTAACTTGAATTCATTTTAATGAATTTTTGTTTATTTGAGTTGAATTAATTTGAATCAATTTTAATTAATTTCAATTAATTTCAATTGATTTTAATTAATTTTAATTAATTTCAATTAATTTTAATTAATTTTAATTAATTTCAATTAATTTTAATTAATTTTAATTGATTTTAATTAATTTTAATTAATTTCAATTAATTTTAATTAATTTTAATTAATTTCAATTAATTTTAATTAATTTTAATTGATTTTAATTAATTTTAATTAATTTCAATTAATTTTAATTAATTTTAATTAATTTTAATTAATTTCAATTAATTTTAATTAATTTTAATTAATTTTAATTAATTTTAATTAATTTCAATTAATTTTAATTAATTTTAATTAATTTTAATTAATTTCAATTAATTTCAATTAATTTTAATTAATTTCAATTAATTTTAATTAATTTTAATTAATTTCAATTAATTTTAATTAATTTCAATTAATTTTAATTAATTTTAATTAATTTCAATTAATTTTAATTAATTTTAATTAATTTCAATTAATTTTAATTAATTTCAATTAATTTTAATTAATTTTAATTAATTTCAATTAATTTTAATTAATTTTAATTAATTTTAATTAATTTTAATTAATTTTAATTAATTTTAATTAATTTTAATTAATTTTAATTAATTTTAATTAATTTTAATTAATTTTAATTAATTTTAATTAATTTTAATTAATTTTAATTAATTTTAATTAATTTTAATTAATTTTAATTAATTTTAATTAATTTTAATTAATTTTAATTAATTTTAATTAATTTTAATTAATTTTAATTAATTTTAATCAATTTTAATTAATTTTAATTAATTTTAATTAATTTTAATTAATTTTAATTAATTTTAATTAATTTTAATTAATTTTAATTAATTTTAATTAATTTTAATTAATTTTAATTAATTTTAATTAATTTTAATTAATTTTAATTAATTTTAATTAATTTTAATTAATTTTAATTAATTTTAATTAATTTTAATTAATTTTAATTAATTTTAATTAATTTTAATTAATTTTAATTAATTTTAATTAATTTTAATTAATTTTAATTAATTTTAATTAATTTTAATTAATTTTAATTAATTTTAATTAATTTTAATTAATTTTAATTAATTTTAATTAATTTTAATTAATTTTAATTAATTTTAATTAATTTTAATTAATTTTAATTAATTTTAATTAATTTCAATCAATTTTAATTAATTTTAATTAATTTCAATTAATTTTGATTAATTTCAATTAATTTTAATTAATTTCAATTAATTTTAATTAATTTCAATTAATTTTACAGGCCCTATACTCTCATGTCAATACAGCTCGTACACCACCTAAACTCTCATATAGGTGAATGAGTCACCACAATTTTTGCAACCAATTGCTAAAATACGAGTGTATTTAAGAGTGAATTACAAAAGATGATGACAAGTAATTTATTAGAATTTGTAAGATGGTTTTTAGTATATTATAGAATGATGACTATCCAGTAGTCTGTGCCCCCCTCCATTTCTCTCGAGAGTGTTTTAGTTATTTATAGTAAAGCTGAGTTCTCCTTTATCATTGATGATACAAGGTTTCATTGTCGAACAATAACAACGGACTAGAGTTTTTCTTGTGTAGCAACAAGCTTAGTCTGTAAGTATGAATCAGAGTTAGTTTCTGATCTCATGCTTCACTACCAGCAGTAGTCTAGGTGTCGTCCACACTTTTTGGACTAGGATGGTACTGACCTAAGCTCTTTATGGCTTATTTCTCAACACCAATCACAATTTTTTTTAATAAAAACATCAAAATTTCACCCACTCATGGCAATTACATGACAGGTCTGATTTGAGCACTTTGGTGTCTGAAATGGCCATATCCCACGGCCAAAAAGTTCCCCAAATCAGAAATGGATTTAAGACAAAAAAGGGTATTTCAGCTCAAGACTGAATCCCCCTAATAGGTCACCTACCTGATAATTTTTTTGACGGATATGGAGCTTTGTCACTGCAGTTTGGCTTGACATATCAAAAATTCCTCAAGCAAGCTTTGGTCATGTATGGCGTGTTTTGATCTTGTTTCCCTCTCATAAAGAAAACCTCTGACACAGCTGTGTAAGGGTGTATTCCAGTTTCTCATATTGTTCGTCGGAGTACGGGTGGGAGATGGCTCTAATATCTCACCTTTGTTGGTCGAGGGGTTGCTCCTTAGTGTCCCTTGCTACGATAACCTGCTTGCTGGCGCACCCCAGCGAGCCACCAGTATAAAGAGTGCACATATTCCAGCTGGGATCCACCCATCAAGTATCCCTCCCCCCTTTTTGACCTGACAGTAACTTCTCGATATCCTGACAATTTAGAATCATGCAGTACAAAATTTATTTAGCTATATTTTTGATGAGTTGAGTGATCTTGCTTTCGGTTTATGAACTGCCATCCTGACAATTGCTTACCTCCAAAATTTCCACATTAAAATTCTTCGAAAAAGCTCTTCACGCCGCCCATGCACTGCCCTACACAGCCAGACGCCCTGGAGGATCCGAAGACCAACCATGGGATGACCCCCCCTATTTCTACGAACCCGACGATCCTCCGTTGTAAGCTCTTTGTACCTCTCCCATTGGCTTCTTCTGTTCAAGCCTTTGTAAAGAGTTTAGCTACATGCTGTCAATTGGTTATCCCAAACCTACTCTGTCCCTTGAAGACTATTCAGCTGATAATCTCTGTCATTTTCCATCTGATCTTTTCCGGCCTTAATGTTTGCAGGTGCAAATACCGACACAAAAATAACCAGCGAACATGCGTCAAGAAGGGAAATTGTCTTTGTTAATAATTACCGTGCACATTGTTTCAGCATCCTCACCACGCACCTGATGAGTTTCTGGTTGTCAGCTTTCTGCTCGGGAGCCGAAATACGCATTGATCAATTTTTTTCTCAGTTATTATACCGATACCTAGCGGTTTTATTTTGTTTTTGTGCTCCTCTTCCTTTGTGCTGTGTCAATTCATTATTGTTTGCCAACTGTTTAATGTCTTGATAAAGCTCACGAGATATTTCCATCTAAGGCCTACTGCTAAATCAGACCACTACCGCTGCAATCAGATTGAATAGCAACTGTAAAGTCCGAATCCGGCCTTAGCTAAAGTAGGCTGTGAAGGATAATTCTTCATGCAAGGTTCCGTTTCCTAACCTTTCATCCTGTGTTAGTATGTTCGGAGCTGTAGGAAGTTCATTACTGTTGTGATCTCTTGGGGTGTTGATCAGTTGATTGAATTTTGTTGCCAGTTGCTATTGCACCTTATCTACTCTGATAACTGCAATCAGAGGTAATTGCTGCCCTAATGTAGGTGACAATGCATCAATCATTTACTGTATCTTGCAGTATTGCTCCCGCAATAAAGACTGCATCAAACCTTGCATGCATGAAAGGTTTGATGTGATATTCTTAGCTCTGAGCTAAGATTCCTGTTTGATTGGTTTTTTCTAGGAATTAAGGTGACGATAAAGCATAACCTTCTAATTCTAGAAGCAAAAACATAGGTCCGAAAGCATTGGTTTCTGATGAAAAAATACCCCTGATATCTGATCTTGTCCTGATTTTTGTTTATCCAAAAAAATATTAGCTCTATTTATATTTTCATCTTTTTTCTTGTTTTTTTTTACTAAAATGTTGATAGATGAATGGAAAATAGAGAATTACAATGAGATCAAGGGAAATTTTTTTCGAAAATAGATGAAGAAATCAAAAAATGATAATATTAGTAAAAAAAATAATAAATATTTATTTATTTTATGATACTTTTTAATTCTATCTATATATATGTTTCCAAGTTGGAAGAGGTTACTCCCCCTTTCCATTTTTTTATATTCATGTATAAGTATATTGATTTATTTATATATGATTTTTGTTTAATGTTTACTGTTTCCATTTTTTTGTAAAACTGGTACATGGAAAAGAAAAGGTTGATTTCAATTTTATTGTTTGTTTTTTATGATTTTTTCTTATATTTTATTAAATTTTATTACTTTTTATTTATTATTATTATTATTATTTATATTTTATAGTTATTTATTATGAGTTATTGTTATTTTTGTAGTTTTTTTTTAATTTGTTTTTGCTTACTGTAAGATATTGGTACAAAGGAAAAACGAAAATTTGATTCTGGTCTTTTTAGTTATTTTGACAAAATTTGTGGGAACCTTTTCTAGCAACATAGATAAATTCAACCCTTCTTGCAGTATCAAACTTGCTATCAACTTCATTATTATTTGTTTTTTTTTAGTTTGAGCCTGGTTAAGCCTTTTTTATCTTGAATTCCTGGTCCTCTACAATTTAGGTTGGCATTTTTTACCCATTCCACATATTGGTGTGAATTTTACTATTACCCCAGGCCTTTATATTGAAATCTTGCCTATAAAACCTTATTCTTACCTAGCCAAGTAAAATCTTTTTTTTAATTGGTAATTTTTTCTTCATGATCCTTCTTCCTTTGATTCTTCTGGTTGATTTCTGCTTGAAAATTTGGTGATTTCTTTATTCTTTGCAGCCAATTTACATGCTGGATAGAACATTAATAATTCCACTTTGATATTTCATGATGCTCCATGTTTTAATTCATATTCCTCAAAGGCTTCCAATTGGTGCAGCCCTCCCAGAGAAATCAGTCTTCTGTAAGTAGAATTTCTTCTTCAATTTCCTCCATATTGATTGGTATTGATATAGCTTCTTGGTCTTGTTTTTTCTTTGTGTTACTGAGTTCTTTTTTAATTCCTTAATTTATCTTGGATTTCTTTGGCTTTGTTCAAGAAAAAAATAATTGGTCCCCAGGTTTAAGTTGGTATTTTCTTTGTCAAGATGTTAGGCAAGTCTTGCTATTTAGCTTTGAAAGAACGTTCTATAGAATCTGTATCAAAATTCAAATTTGGCTGAGGGTTTTCCTCTACAAATTCTACTTTGTGGATTGGGTAATTTAATTCTTCATGAATTCCCATTGCCTCTGCATTTGGTTCTTGACAAAGTATTCCAGAATTATTAATTTGTTTTTAAATTTCTGTTCATCTATTTTCTTTTGAAATTGTAAAGGCTGATTCCTTCAGGTTGGTTGTATTTTTCTTGTGTTGTTTGGAGATAGGATTTTCAGTTTTTATTCATGTTTCTCTTGTTTTAAAAGTTTAGCAAGTTCTGTATACCCTAAATTTTTGTGAGTTCTGCTACAGGAGGCCCAAATCTATCTTAATTGAATTGTGTGATTTTCTGATTTTGAGTTGATTTCTCATTTAGTTCTTCTTGGGAAAAAGATAGTTGGTACTCCATTTTCTTAAGTGTTTCTACCTTTTTAATATCACTGTTTATTGATGAGGGTGGTGCTTTTGAATGAATTTCTTCAGGTATTGATTGTTGTTTTTGGTCTATAGGTAAGAACCCTCTTGCCTTCTTGTTTCCTTTGGATATCTATTTGACTAATTTTGAGGTGATAGGCTTCTTATGAGAGATATCTTGTTTATGGCCAAATTGGAATTAGTGTCTTTGTAGGTAATTCAAGCTATTTCCTGCAAAAGGACTTCCCCTTGGGCAATTTCATTATATTCTTCTTGTATGACCTAAATTTCCTCTATAATTATGGAACTTAGATTCCCGTTCTTGGTTAATTCTTCCACTTTTCTTGAATTTTGCTTCTCTGAATCTAAAATTCCTGTTTATTGCTCAGATCAGGTCTGATTTCCATCAGGTAAGTTTGCAGAAGTTTAAATTTCTTGAGGAAAGTCTTTGTCCTTAAAGTTTTTCCATTCTTTCCTATATTGTAAAATGTTTCTTTATATTTTGTATTTGAACTATTGTATTTTTATACTGTTGCAGATGCAACGGTTTCCATACCTTCTATATCAGTTCTGGAAATTGCTTATGTGATATCCTTTTTATTTTTTTATATATCCCTTTTTTCTCCCCCTTTTAGGGGCTTAAGGGTTTTCCTTTCCTATATATTTTCTGGTAAGCCCTTGTGGCTCTTTTTCAAAGTCCCTTACCAGATCCCTGGGACAAATTAGTGTTTCATAGGGTGTACTTTTAAAATAAGGGGAAAGGAAATAATTTCCTTTCCTTTTTACCCTTTCTTTACCTATAAGCTATTTGAATTGAGTGAATTCTTTATTTGTGTGTGAGTTTTCAAAGAAATGATAGCATTTTGATGGTTTCCTCCTAGGAATTTGAACAGGTTCTATTAAATATTTTCCTCCAGGAAATGGTTGAATATTGTCCCTTGGTCTTTTATGTTGATAGAATTTTTGGGATCCCTTCTTTTTATTATTCTAAGAATTTTTTTTTAATTTTGGTCCAATAATTCATTCATTTGTTCCTTTTGTACTTGATTCTTTGAATTTTGAATTCTATTGGTAAGCTCCTTCAGTTGTGTGAGTACTTCTTCCCAAAATCTGTCTACAGGGCTGAGTTTTGTCCTGTATTCATTATTAAATTGATAATTGGAAAGGCTTTTTCTCTGAATTAAAAATTTTTCTTTTAGATCTGGTTCACTGTAGGCATGCAATATCTCCAATCTTGGAATGATATAACACCTATCAAAGGGTTGGACCATGACTCTATCCTGAAGAATTTATTTCTAAATTCCTTTTTGAAAACTTGAAAATGAAATGGGTAAAATATTTTTATTATGGTTGAGATTCCTTTGGCTGTATTGGTATTTTCTAGTTTAATTGATAATTCATTCATATTGCCCAATTAACTTCCTATATTGGGTCATATTTCTGATCCCTCCATCCATTTGGGGTTTTGTAAATAGTTGAGTAACTGAGGAAAGTTTTCATCTATCTGGGGAGAATTTTCCCAATCTTCTCTTCTATCCACCTTCATTTCCCAATTTAAAGCTTAATAGCTAGGCATTCCTACAATGTGGTAACTGATTTCTCTATCCTTTATCTGGAAGGATATTTGTCTTGCAATACTACATCCACTGGAATATTATATTTTGCCACATTTTTAACTTTCTTGATTGATATTTCAACATATTTCCCATCAAAAAAATGTTTTAGGCCATTTCCCTTATCTTGGTTATTTGGGGTGGTTTTCTTGGTGTTTCTTTTTCTAATAGGCGTGAGATTTTACCAAAAATGTTAGTTCTTCTTGGTAAGCTATTTTTTTCCTATTCTGTAAATGGTTTTCATCAGGGATATAGCCTGGTATAAGGAAAAGGTGATTCTGGAGGCCCAAATGTTCTTTCATTTGTAATATTTTCCTCCAGAGGCCGTTCTTGTGAATTATACATTGGATCTTTTCTCTTTCCGTAAATTTTGAGTAATTCTGATAATTCTTGTCTTCTTTCAAAACCTCCATCTTGTAGTATTTCGGGTGAAATGTCTTCTTCACCTTGCAAAGTATTTTAATTTAAAAGTTCCTCTTGAATACCCCCATAATTTCTTTAATCTTGATGAAGGTTGATCCATTGTGGGTTTATAAATTTCTTCTTTCTTTTTCTTACAGGGCTGTTTCTTTTGCATATTTTCAAAAAAAATCTATAAGGGCTTGAAATTCCCTCCTTTGAAGAGGTGAGTTTGAATTTGACCTCTAGGAATTCCTTGATGATGTTTTGCCTGGTAATTTTGATTTATTTGATACATTATAGTTACTTTAATTTAGGTTAGGTCACTATTAAGAGTCTTGATATTTTGTTTGAAAGGCTCCCTGATTTTCAGTGTTTAATTCCAGGTTGGGTGATTTTCTTTCTTGCGTTTTGGTTTTTTGAGTTTCTTTGAGGATGACTAATTTTGATAATTGTATTTTGTTGGATCCATTTGGAACATCAGATGTGGAGCTCCTTTTATTTTGGGATTGGATAAGGCAGTCATTGAGGTTGAATTAACAGGTAATAACGTGTGAATTTCTGAAAGTACCAGAAACCAAAGGTGCTAATGGTCTTTTAGGTTTCCCTCTGAATAAAAAAAATATTTCTACTGAGCTCACTAATTAAAATATAATATTGTGGCTTTACAACTAGAGAATACTAATTTAAAAGTCTCTTATCAGACCTAATAAAGAATCAGACCAAATATAAATAAATTAAAACTTGGGTAATGTATAAATTTGAGTTTTTGCAATAATAAAATATTTACCAAGATATCAGTCTTGGAAGGTTTCTGAAAATTACTGGTCTGTACCCAACCTGCACCAGTCATTAGTGGTTGAATATTTAATATAATGGTACTTTAAAGATTACCTTTCCCATAATGACAAATGTTGGTCATTCAGAAACTGTGGATGGGTCATAACAGTGCTTAAATGATTTTTAAGGACTTTCTTCACCCTGCATGTTGTCCCAAAAAAACAATAATGACTATAATGAAATCATACTTGATGGTATAGAACCACATATAAGCCTTCAGCATGAAACCTTTCACCCTGAAGATGTGTGTAGAGATTACCAACCCCTCAAATTCCACAAAAGGGATAAAAGCAGGAATTTTCTCACTGAAAAATGACCTTATCATTCATTATTTAGTATCCTTATGTGGTAAAATCATCTCATAGCTGTAGTTCCCTGGAAATAGGCTTTAGGTAGCTATAGCCAACAATTATTGTAGTATATTCAACTGTTAATTGATATTTAACTACTGCAACTAGGATTCTAAATAGACTAATCTACACCATTTTATAAAAGTAGAGCCCTTTTATAATTATTATAATACTTTTTAACATGTCACAGTCACAGTAATAGATTTCATCTACTATGTTTAAGCTTCTACATAGACTCACCCTGACAATTTGGGGACCTGTCCATTCCTTAAGCCTTATTTGGACATACTTTGACAGTTTTTGGACTCTTTTAGATATTTTTAAAGGGTTTTGCTTATCAAAGTCAGTACAATTTTCATTTTTTACCATAGAAATACAATATGTATTCCTTTCTATACTATATTGCTCAAAAATATATGATGTAATGTATTTTTGTTATAGTTCTTAATATATATTATCTAAATGCATAGACTTTTGATTAGGAAAAAGATTAATAATCATAACCTATTATTATTCACTTTTCAATAACATTTCAATATGAAAACCATTATTTTTCACCAAAGTTCATTAAATTTGATAAAATTACATATTGTTAAGAAATAATCAAAGAACAAGAAAATTTCCCATTATTTTTAAGAAATGTTTCAATTGAATTATAAATCAAAAAAGATTTTACTTAAATGGAATTGAAGGATAGTATAAAATTTGAAACTTTATTAAAAATAAAGAATTAATAAGTATTGATCGTGACAACACGATAGTATTCAATATAATTACTCAAAAAATCTTTGAATCTGAGAATTCCTCTTATATCTCATAAGTGAGATTGGAATCATTTTGTTATCTTCAAAAAAAATAAAAAACACCTAAAAAACAACTTGAAAAACACTTGAAAATCCCTCAAATATAAAAAATTGCAGTAGAAAAAACTAAAATCTTCTTGTTTTCTTAATAAAAAAATGACTTACAAAAATATTTTTCATTTTTGTAAGGTTTAAAAAGAATATATTCCACTAGAAACTCAATCACAAGGAAAACCATCTGTGAAAGTGTCCGCCTGTGACTCAAAACTTGAGCACAAGCATGATAGCCAAATACCATAAAACCAATGGTAGAGAAAACAGCCACTATAAAAGTAACCTAAGACAAAATTTTTGATAATGGTATCTAAAAGAATAGAAAATCCACCTCTTTCCAAATATATACCTCTCATAACCATAGGACAAGGAATAACAAAGTTACTCCTGATCAAAGCAAGAACTGAGAATAAACCTTAAGTTTCACCTCCCATCTAAAACAAAAGGAAAGAGGACCAACTAAACAAAATGGTTATTCAAAATGAAGCTCTAAATGTGGGCTATCCAATGATACAAAAAAAGCTGGGATAGCATCAAAATTACAGAAGCTACAGTAAAACAAAGACCAAGTAAGGGTAAAAAAAATATTCACCTCTAATCTAACATCTCCAGCTTTACTGAAAAATACTCAAAATTGAGTCTTTTTAGAAATATTGAAATTGGAGCTTCCCCATGGTACAATAAATATTCCTGTAAAGAAAAAAATTGAGAGTTATGAAGAAAATTAGCTTTATACAGGATTTCAGAAAAATCCATATCTGAACAATGGTATTTTGCATTGGTAAGAAGTTTACATATTTAAAGTTACCCATACCAAATAAATTATAATTATTTAGACCTCATTTGTTGCTAAAAAACAAGTTATATTTGAGCTCTCTATCTTTGAAGCTGACAGTTCTATGGCAGTTTTAAGGTCAAAATCCCAAATTACTTTCAAAACTCCTAAACTGAGGGATATTTTCATATACTCTTGAATCTGAGGTACTAATTATATGAAATATCTTATTTATACTTCAATACCTCATAGTATTTCATGTATGGGGCCCCCATACAGGTAATTTACAGAACTCTACATGTCAGAGGAAGGCTGTGAAGTCCCCAAATGAAAGTTTTAACCCTGTATTAGGGAAAAATTCCCAGATGTGGTTTCAAAACCACATCTGAGCCCAATAAAGGATTTAAAGGTATTTATAAACCAAAATTCTTCCCTTAGAAGTGAAAATTTGTTTCACTCTTTATATGTGGATAGAACCAGATGTCCTTTCTGCCAATTTTCAGGATAAAAAGTGACCTTTATCTGCTCAAAAGAGGAATCCCAATCCTGGTATTGAATTACTACATATAAAAACTATTGAACAAAATTTTTACTCTTGGAAAATCAACAGGTCATACTAAAAGTCTTATAGATATTTTAGTATTTATTATAATTAGTTTATTTATAACCACTGCACCCAGGGCTTTCAGTAGTGCTCACCACCACTAATTATCATTAGTAAAGTCCCAACACCCTTATAATTCTACTTAATTACTATTAATCATTGATGTCAAATTCATAGTTAAGGTTTTAAATAATATTAAATTACTTTATCATAGACTCAGCCTCACAGAAAGCCTTAGAAAACAGGGGGAATTTCCAAAAACCAAGGAAAAAATAATGAGGTACAGTGAGGTGATCTTGAGCCAAAAATAGTGGACCACAGTATATGCAACAGGGGAAAAGAAGCCCAGGAAGACACAAACATAACCAAATGGATTCAATAAAAGATTTTGTAGTTATGAGCCCAATTTTAAACTCAGAAGGACACATTCCCATGAGTATAGATCATAGATTTTTACAAGGCCTTCAAGAGGTAAATAGAAATTTGATCCTATATAATTTTTTTTCTTCTACCCCTTTTCAAAATTTTGAACATTGAAGCTCCATTTATTATAGATCTTGAATAACCAATATATAAGCCAGAAAAACTGGAAGTGAAGAGACAGAAGAGTAATATGACAACCAGTTGTTGGATAAAATGACCAAAAAAGGGACTTTCCGTCAGGGAGCCCCTGCCCAAAGTACCATTCCAAATCCAATCAAATGCTTAAGATCTTCCTCAAGAGAATTATTTGTCTGAAACTAACTCAAGAAACAAGATTTTGATGTTCCTAAAAGAAAGATGAACTAAAATAAGAGAGAACCAGGAAAAAACAAACCATACATAATTCTTGTAATATGGACAATCTCAGTCATATTTGGGTACAACAAGGCATGGAGGAAGAAATTACATTGTCACCACAGTAGTCCAGTAGCTTTAGGGTTCACAAGGAAAAGGTCTTCTCATATATAAGTCCATAGTAATCACTGGTAGCTTCTAGAAAAAGACAAACATCCCAAGGGAAAAAACTTCTTCTAACAAGAGAAAGGAACAATTATAACTCTTGATGGAGAAACTAATGAAATTGGTCCCAGAGGTACACAAACCCAAAGAAAATTCTACCTAAAAATAGGAATAATAGCTCATAATCAATTGATCCAGAGCTTATGACTGATAACAAGGTTCTCACTAATGATGTTGAAAGCAATGAGCCTATAAATAATGAGTCAAAATGGGTGAAGCTAGGAAAATTAATTTGATGTAAATATAAAAATCCACAGAAAGTGAGAATGGAAATAAAAGCTCTGAAGGGAGAAAATGACTTCCAAGCTACATTAATCAAATAATTGAACACAAATAGAGCCAAAATATGGAAAGGGTTTGAGAAAACTAACACACAATTAAATTTAATACTAGAGGAAGGAAAAACTATCAGGGGGGACTTGCAATATGTCCAGAAGCAACAGAAAAATCTTGGAAAAGAGGTGGACTATTTCTATTAAAAATAACAAGAAGAAGAAAGCTTATTTAACCAAATGAACCAAGGTGATGAAACCACCGTCAAAAATTCCCAAACAGTAAAATAGGAATCAAAATCAGAAAACCAAGCACCTGCATACCAAGATTCAATATTAGATTCTGAATGCATATACCAAGATTATGAAAACTGAAGTTACTCTGAGATTCAAGCATTAAATCAGTTACAATGAGCTTTAAATTGGTTTATATCCTCAGTAATTGGATCATAAAATCAAATGGAGCTTATTGATTATATTTGTGTACTTTTTTGTTGATGTTCCAAATACACCAGACTACTGTATCATAGTATTCAAAGGGAACACAAAAATAGGGTATAACAAAATGAAAAAGATATATAGAAGGAAAATCTGAAAATGGTTGAGAAACAAAATAATACAAAATTATAGCATTTTTTTTTGCATCTGGGACAATACTATCTATTTAGAGGGTGACAGATAATCTACATGGAAAGACCCCTATTAGCTGTGTCTTAAACAAACCAAAAGACTCAAATCTATTTATACACAAATTAAAATAAAAATTAGGGTCCATAGGATTCTGATATGAGTTCCATGATACTTTAAGAAAGAATTGAAATTCATAGTCAGAAAAAACAGAAGCATTGAGGAAATAGCAAATTTTATACAAAATGTAAGGAAAAAGATATATATTGGGAGGTAAACCTCCTACAAAAAAACTTCAAGGAAAAGAATAATTATAAATCAAAAGAAACAAAGAAAGTTATGAGAAGAGAAAAACCCAAAAAATAATATGTGTTCCACAAGTATGGACCACTTAACCACTATGCAAATAATTGCATAAGACCAAAGAATAAGATACATGCGATTAATTAAGAATCAGAAAAAGAACCAACAGGGAAAAATCTGGTTTGGAAAGCATGAGAAATGGCCTCAGAGAATATTCCCAGAGCTAATAAGATCAAATATAGGAATAAATAGTAGAGCTTAATGATGTAAACTCACTAGAAGCACAAGACATAGATTTCAACTGTGGAATACAACAACAGAAAAACATATATTCAGGGATACACAAGATATACAAAAAATTTCTGGGAACAAAACAAAGGGTATGTGATTCATTAATGGTATACCTCAAAACTGGAAGTGTACATATAGAACTCAAAATAGCAGTTATAGATCTACACAGAAGCTGGTTGCTTAATATTGGCAAAAGAATACCTGAAGGATATTTTTTCCAAATGAGAAGGAGATAACTACCACTTAATCCATGAACTTCAAAAGGGCATCAGGGAGAACTAATTGCCTTGAGAAAATTTTCAAATAAATACTTCTCCTTCACAGGAAAGGAAATTTCATACTAAAACCCCAATTTGTAGTCTTGGAAAATGCTCAGGTACAAGCATTATCACTAGGTACAGCATAACAAAAAACATATTTCATGGACATCTGATCTAAGCTGACCAAATAATAAAAACCATATTGGAAAATTTCCAAGAAGAAAAATATGGCACACAGCTTATAAGTAAGATAGAAATAAACCTAATTAATGTACCTACAAAGAACAGATAAGCATTCAAAATTTGGAATGAACCCCTGGGAGAAATAAAAGGGAACTATATAGAGCTATATCTAGATTTAGAGAGACCCTACCCACCTATTCTCAGAAGACATTTGAGAAAATTAAATATGAAATAACACATGCACTTGTATCAATAATTCCTGACTTTGAATTAATTTTAAAACTATAAATTGATTCAGACTGCAGCCAAGGGCTAGAGGCTTCACACCACCAAAGAAAATTGGTTGATTTAATAACCAAAGCAAGAGCTATTAGTTACATATCTATACAACTGAAATCCTCAGAAGCCAGATATGGATTTGCTCAATAAGAGTTCCAATTCCCTTAAGGAGCTTTAGAGAATTTCCACTACTACTTAGAAGGAGTAGGAGCTGAAGTACTCACACACTTCAGAGCACTGAGCTTATTGCTCAATCTAAAAAAACAGGGATATTCTGAAGTGGAAAACAGCTAGAGAAGAATACATAGGCAACATTACTATCATGTAGAAAGAAGTAAAAATAAACACCAATTCACTTGGCCACTAAAGAATGATCTAGAACGCCCAGAATATAATCCTGATAATGGAAAGAGAATACCCAGAAAAGATATTTGAATAGACAGGAAGAAAGATTTAAAACAGTCTAGCTGGGCATTAAACAATGAAACAACTAGCCCAGAAAAGAGTATCCAAGAATAAAAATAGGCACCAATATTAGGAATAATTTAATCAAATATGAACACAGAATACTTCAAAGTAGTTCAGTAATCATAGAAAAAGCACAAAAAGTGTAATATATTGATAAATCCACTACAACGGAATTGCAGAATTCCAAAATGGAAAAAGCAATTTAGAAGAACCATGACTGAAAGAATTTGAAGTTAATAAATTCCTCCTTATAGAAGGATTGGGTGAGAGGACTTTCCCCAGGAGGGAAAGAAATATTTAAGGAATTCCTATTAGTAGTTTCTGGGTACTGTCATAACCATGGGAAAGAACCCCCAAATTGGTATTTTACGGAAACTGTTTCCTGAACCAATTTATAGCCAATTTGCCATATTTATCAATTTATGGCCAATTGGCCCCTGGTGGCGTGAATTGGAGTCTGGGACACACAAAACTGTCATGCCCACCTATGACCTCAGGCCATATCCTGCATCAAATGGCTCCTGGTGCCATTTCAATATCCCTTTCCCCCAGGACATCTTACTGAAATTGGGCCTGGGGGGTCTTCTCAGAATTCCAGGGGCCTCTTGAACTCCCCCTTTGAGTAGGGGGTTTTGGGCCATTTAGGCCCCCTAAATCTTTTATGGCCCACAGTCCATTGGCCATGTATCACGTCCTGAAGACCATGGGACCTTTTAGGCCTAAATCCAATCAGGCCAGAAAGGGGCAAAGGGGTCAGACCTTTATCCCCCAAAACCACAAGTAGGCCCAGAAATCGCAAAGGACAAAAATTAACCAAAACCTTGAGGATGACCTTTTTTGCAATGGACCCTCAGAATCAAGTCATGGCCTCTGGAAGACACCAGCCACCTTCAGCAGGGTTTCCCCTCAACACAAGGAGGTTTCCTCCCAAGCCATGAGCCTAGAGATTCAGGGACCAAGAATGGAGCATATATGATATAATATACCATTATGAACCATTTTCCTCATAAATTAAATGGTGACGCTTTAAAGACTATATTCATTCATTTTATTTCAAGTCACCAGTCCATCATTCCACTTTAAAGGAAGGTTCCATTCACTCAAGTTTGCAATCCATGGTGGTATCCAGAAGACCATTAGAGTACACCAATCACCTTTGCCTTCAGGTATTGGTCATTTCAACTCCGCAGTATTCCACCAAAGGGAATACTGGCCCAGGATTCCTTAAGGGAAATTTCAAGAGGTTTTTGTTTATAAAATCGGTTTTCAAGGAATCAAGAGCTCCAGAACTCTTTGAAAAACTCAATTGGTCCATGCAGGCTGTATTCAAGCTACCTGTATGGCATTGGACCATTTGGGTCAATTAATTTTCCAAGGCAGGAATTCAAGACACACAGTTTAGTTCTCAAGATGGCCAGATATGTATTTGCCCAAAACAATCAACTTATTTGGGTGATCAACCCTCTAGCATCAGTATTTCAGCTCTTCACATATACTGGCCACCTTTTCACCCCTGGGGACTTTTTCCCCATTTAATTCATCTATTTAATTTATTATTATTATTATTATTATTCTTTTCATTCTTGAAATTGAATACTGATATTTATAAGTTAGTCATTTTCACCCTTTTCTTTTCCTGTCAGTGGATATTGGTGGTCATATCCTTTAATAATTCCATTGTTCTTTCTGGAAGGTCAAAACAGTTAATTGAGGATTAATTTGGTTGGCTCTTTGGCTTTTGGCATCTTTTATTATATTTGGCCTCTGGATCCCCTTTTTCTTATATTTTGAATATTTTTACTTTCTCTCATTTTCCCTTAAAGAAATGTATCTTTAAGTTATTCTTTTATCCTTTTGGTGCCCTCCAAGGGAGTTCTTGCCTCCTGAGTGATAGTCCACTCTTGTTTTCCCAAGAACCCCTGTTACAGGTACATAGATAGTTTCAGGTGCCTCCCTTGCAATAAAGAAAACAAAAAAATGGACACCACATTTTTTTGGAAAAATATCATAGATAATTGTGGTGTTACCAGAAGAATAATCATCAAAAGAGACCCAAGAAAAACAATTTGTATGAGATTCTAGGAACCAAATTGGGATTATCAACAGCCTACCACCCACAGTAAAATGGATTGTAAGAAAGGATGATCCGAACAATGGAAGACATCATAGGAATATTCTATGCTTATGGAATGGAATACAAAACACACAAAGGATAAGCCCATGAAGGGGTAACCCTTCTTGTGTTAGTACAAATGGCATACAATACCAATTTACACTCAGTTACATGAAAAATTCTTCTACTTTAGAAAAAGGATGGGATCCACTGTTACCATTGGAATACTTGAAGAAAGATCTTCTCTAAATGCATACTATGCTAAAAAATTTCCAGAAGGTGTGGAAAAGATAACTTTAAAATGCAGATAAATGTATAGTAGAAGCCAAACTACACATTAAACAGAGGTATGACAAGAGTCACCAGGAAACTGAATTAAAAGAAGGAGACCAACTCCTGATAGAAACCATTCAATTCAATAACTTGAAAGATCCAAAATATGAGAGACTCATATTTAGGACCATTAAACATAATGTTACTGACAGGAAATGTAGTGGAGGTTAAATAAAATCACAAATTCTCTAGAAAACACCCAGTCTTCTCAATAAGCCTAGTCAGGCCATATAATCAAAAATTTGAGAGGAAAAAGATATTAAACCCCTGAGAAATTGGTAGTATAAGAAGATTCACCTGAACCATTAAAATGATCATCAAGGGAAGAAAAATAAGAATAAATGGGAATAAAAGCAGAAAATACTAGGTCAGATTTAAAAATCAACTTCAACATGCAGATAAATAACTGTATGGGAGAGATATCCTAGATAGATAAATGCACATCAAAATATTCAGAGCTTCCAGGAGGATAGAAGAGTATCATAAACGATGAGTCTTTTCTAAATGGGGGTTATGTCCACTTGTGACTGCAGACAGAGCAACAGAATGAAATCCACCAACCATAAGGAGTGGTATAGCCAGTAGTAGGCAAATACAGCTTATATAGGTATAATTGAAATGAGGAAAATTACCCGATAAAGAATATATCACTCTTATAAAAGTTGGCTAAGAAATTGCAAAGATATAATCATTTACAAATTGGCTAAAGAACAAATAAGCCAAAACCTTATTTTCAATTCCCATCTAGCTTTTTCATATTTGATGGAAAGCCTGTGAATATGGAATTTTCATTTAACCTCTCAATGAGAGTTATTTACCACTGTCATAAATTTTTACAGTAGATCACCTAATTGAAGAAATATCATATTTCCACATTTAAAGCTAAAGAAAACTCCTGAAAGGTCTAGGAGGGCTTGTATAAAACTGTAAGAAGAGTACACCCAAATTGCATATCTGAATGAAAGATCCAATTTGAAATATATTAGAAATATTTATATCAAAAATGGACTAAGATATGTTGGTTCAAATATTTCTCAACAAAATACAGGTTTTCTTCAAATATTAATATAAAAAAACCATTATCTTTGCCATATATTCATACAGATTTAATTGAATTATAGAAAATTTTTAATCTCATAAAGCTCTATAATTATTTATATCATATAGGATTACTAGGATATTTGGCCCGGAAGTTTTTGAATACACAAACCGATGTACAAAAGTAAATTGAAATATTTCAAACCCTTATAGCTTCTGCTATTTTTGAGAAGGGCTTTTTGATCATTGATATTTCAAATAGTGACCAAGATCTCTCTTTCAAAAGGGTTCAGAGGAATAATTCTCTTTACCAAATCTGTCAGCCTGTGACTCAAACCCATAGCACAAGCATGACACCTCAATACCATAAATAATGGTATTAAGATACAATACTCATCAAATAAAAAAATGTAAAATATGGCTCATAATGGAATACATCTTAAAAGGGAATCTCGCAAATTTCAGAATACATTATTCCTATCCAAATAGGATTAGAAGCAAAAGGGATATTCCAGTTCAAAACTACACCTTAGAATAAACAGTTTATTATACTTATATAAACTTGAACTATCCTGTGGTTTGATAAATATTAATTAAATCATTTAAAACCCTTCTTGAATAGTTTTATTCCATTTTATTATATTTCTTCAAACTTTTATTCTTTTGCAAATTTATCACATATATTTGGTGATTTTATTTGGAAGATTTCAAATCTGAAATCTTTGTTCTTCACATTATTTCTTTAATACCACTACTCCTTTCATGGAATCAAATAAAGAAGCATATTATAAGCCCTTGGGTGTGCTACCCCTGCATTTTGAAGTCATAAAAGGACTTAAAATCCCACTAATACTTTCACAGCTACATTGAATTGCTAATTTTCTATATTGAAAAAAATTCTCATAACTTCAAAGTTGAATATGCCTTAAGAGTTTCTTTTTATTTTCGATAATGAAATTCAAGAGATTATTGTGTATTTTTCATCTACCAATAATCATTATAGGCATTCATCAAATAATGATTGAGTATCCAAGGTATCATTAGCATATCTATTTTTATTTATATTTCTTCTTCATGTTTGTAATATTAATATTCAGGTCTGGCACAAAATCCCCTTACCCGTTCCACTTTCTTTTGTTGGTTCCTCTAGTGCATTATCATTTTGAATATGTTTTTTTATATCTTCTTCATTCATTTCAAAACTTTAGCTTTATCATTATTATTATAAATATTGTAATAATGGTAATTACTACTATTTTGAGTCTTATTGCTACTCATAAGAGGATTTAATCTTCTGTGGTGGCCTGACAGTATGTAATGGCAGTTTACAAGGCTATACATCTAATGAAGTCAGGGGAATTTCCCCTCATTAGACTGGGTATGACCTTGGCTTCTCAGGGTATATGTATCTTTCAAGTAAATACATACCAGTTGTCCAAATGCCATTTAGAGCAGTAATACCCTTAAATTCTTTTTTTTATGAATGAGATTATTTTCAAATGATAATATTGATTATAAAAATCATATTCCTCATCTTGAAGTGATCAGTATTTTCTATATATGTATTAATTCTTCATCTATTATCTTATTTTTTTGTTTGTTATTTATTTTTATGTGTTTTTACTTTTATTCTTTTCATATATTCCTTTTTCCAGTAATAATATTATAATATTCCTAGTTCAAGGTCATAATGAAGCTATATAATTGAATATTAATTGATTTAAAAATAATAAATTATGTATTTCAGCTTATAGTCTTTGTGAATTTTGATTATTTATTGGGTTTTGAAATGATAAAAAGATTTCCAGCTTAGGGTATTGAAGGAATTTTAATAAAATTAATAATAATTATTCTTCAATTGTACTATGTAATTTCTATACATAAATTGATAAAATAATAATAAACATAAAAGAATGTTGATTCAAATGAAATTATCCCATTTGAGAGCATAGAGAACCAATATATGCAAATTAGAATGAAGACTTTCATAAAAGATCAATAAGCTGTCCAAAAATGACTTGATGGTCTTCCTGAGTACCTTATCAGTCTAAATCGTAATATAAATCAACATAAAACTTTAAAAAAGTCATGAAAGAAGCACTTTATGGTCTTTCTGAGAACCCTATGACTCTAAAAAAAAGATATATTATTTGAAATGGGAAATACGTCATGAAAGAAGGGACTTTATTGTCTTACTGAGGACCTTGTGAGTATAAATTAGCATGGATATCAACATAAAACGGGAAATAAGTCATTAAACAAGCACTTGATGGGTTTTCTGAGGACTTCATTTGTCTCATAAGGCTTATGTGATATGATTTTTGATTATTAAAGTGTGTTTATTCTGGTTTACCTACCCTTTCTGATTCATACGCTCCCATGATCAATCTAGCTCCACCTTGGATCCACCTTAAGTCCAACCAATCACACTTCTACATTATGATCAATCAGAATGTAGAAACATTCAAATTCTCTCCAATAATATTATTTCTCCTTTTTTCTTTGGTCAATCTGTGGTTTGATAATTCAATTTTGAAATTTAGGTTTTATGAAAAAAACAGAAGTAGGACTTCTTCCCAAAGCCCAAATTTATTCCTTCTCAACTTCTTCATATTTTTTTGTACATATGGGTCTAAACATATATTTTACTTCTGTGTACAGTAAATAATATATAGAATATATTTGTATGGGATCAACATGACCAGTTGTCCCTTTTAATATAAATATGTTGTTTCATTATAATACTTCTATCATTATACTATTTTACTATGATGATATTATATTGTAATATCATAATATTTTACTATCATAATTCTGTAGTTTTGTAATATTATCTTATTGAAAAGTTATACTAATATGATACTTCAAAGATTTTTTATTATGATAAAGCTATATTACAGTAATATAAAATGGGTGTTGGTAAACCCACATAAGCTTTTAGTAAGAACATGTAAGCACTTACATGGTTTTACCAAAACTTACGTGTTTTTGCCATCAATTGGTAAAAACACGTAATTGTATGGTAAAAAAACATAAGGGTTGGTTTTTAAATGAAATATGGCTATTTATGGAATTTTGAAGGCTATTAACAGCAGTATAAATGCAATAAAGGGCATTATTGATGCCATAAATGTCATTATTAATGCCATAAATGTCATTATTAATGCCATAAATGGCATTATAAATGCAATAGAGGTAATTATTAATGTCATAAATGGCACTATAAATGCAATAAAGGGAATTATTAATGCTATAAATGGCATTTTTAATGCCACAGATGGAATTTTTAATGCCACTGATGGCATTATCAATTCCATCAATTGCAGCTTCAATTCCATAAATGGAATTTTTAATGCCATTTATGGTATCTTTAAGGTCATTCATGGCGTTGTTAAGGCCACAAATGACATTAACAATGCAATTTATGAAATTTTTAAGGCTATAAATGACATTAACAATGCCATAAATGGTATTGTTAAGGCTATAAATGACATCCACAATGCCATAAATGGCATTGTTAAGGCCATTCATGCCACTTTTAAGGCCATTAACAATGGAATGAATGGCCTTAACATTTTTAGTAAAAACATGTAAGGGCTTACATGTTTTTTCTAAAAGCTTACGTGGGCTTACCAAAACCCTATAAGATATTCATTTTGTTTTATTACAATATGTTAATGGATTTTCTTCATATTATTTTGTCTTTTTTATCATATTTTTTTATCAAAACTTGTAAATATTGTGTTCTCTTTCTTTTTGAAGAAAGGGGGTTGCCAGTTTTTTCTTTTAACTTTCCTTGTAAACAAAAAATAAAAAAAAATGAAAATATGGTCATCCCTGCTTTGTAGTTGGATTCTATGTATGTGCTATGTGTCTTTATGTAGCATTCATGTGAGCCTTGAGGTATATTTTACATACCCAAATAGGCCACAATTATCTTGAAAATGAATTCTGTACTATGCATAACCCACAAGTAATGCATATATTCAAAATTCATATGTTTTGATTTCAGAAAAGATGAATAACATTTTATTGAGTTAGTAAATCCAGGGATTTAAGGCCAGATTTGGATTCTACACAAAATTTCACCTAGGGTAGCTCCTCAGAGTGAATAAGCTCAAATCAACTCTTTGAGGTGGTCATATGGAAAATAATTCAATACCATCTCATCAATACCACATAAAAGATCTGTGAAATTTTTTGTTTTTCTCAATTTCATGCCAAAATAATGGGAATGTGAGAAATCCCATGTTACATATACACTAGAAATAGTGTTATGCATGTTTGTGGAACTTAATACTATGGCATTCTTAGATGCACTTTTGGTACACCCATAGTGGATATCTCACTTGAAGTCTGAATTTCTATTTTGTTGTGAAAAATAGTCAAGGGGGACAAAAGACATCAAAGAGAACCAGGGTACCCAACTTCTGAGGCCTCTGAGGAATGGAAAGCTCCAAAAGCTTGGATCCATGGCTTATCTTGGCCCGATTAGGAAACTAAAGACTTTTGAGAACTTGGTTACCATGTCACAACTTCAGTAAAGCATAAGTAAATAGCAAATAACTTGCTATTTTGACATGCCAAGGAGGTAAAAAGCAACTTAGACTCCTGTAACCATGTCAATTATTAATGAATTTCCATGGATAAACCCCAAAAGAGTAATTAAAACCCTTTTTGGACTATTATCCATTGAATTACCTCATAGCAACCAGCCATATAGTGCTATTTGCAATTCTATGTAGAAATGAGGTAAAAACATCAAAAATTCATTAAAAATACAATTTTTAATGAATCTTTCTGACACTTTCAGGACCAATTGAAAATGTATAGTTCATATAAAAACCAAAAATAATTACACCTTTATAAGTGAAATTAAAAGCTTTTACTTACAGTCCATTTTTGATGATTCCATGTGAAATACTGAATCTTTAGAAATTCACAGAAAATACACTCTGTGATGAAATTTCCAATAACATTGATAACTTTGAGAAATAAATGATCATTTTAGAAAAAAGAAGATGCACAGTTGTTACTCCTTTTATTCTTAACCATAAATGAGTTGGTAGTCATATAAAAGCATCAATCAAGTAATTATGATAATCTTACGTGACAATAGATGATCCAATGAATAATCCAAAAAGGTTTATTGTTTTCTCACTGACTGGTCTTTCAGTTTGCTCCATTTACCCCCTCTGTGAGCTTTTGTTGACTTAAAAGAGGCCTCCTCTTGCTTTTTTTTCAAAATCATCACATCATTCAATTATATCTTTAGTACCAACAAGAAAGTATTTGTTAAATATTTTCTTAAGTGTTTTGAATCTTTCAGAATCAATAAGAAAGACGTGAGATAATGGAAATCAGCTATATATTTCTGTAATACTGTTATAAAATTATTTTTTGATCTATTGAATCCACAATTCTATGTCAAGTCTCTCTACTATTATCTTCTAAAAATGTTCATTAGATTAATAGTGAGTGATTTATCTTAATTCTCAAAGTTTTTCTCTATTAATAGTTTTCTTCAAAGGATTATTTTTATAATTATTTATTAAAAGAATTTCATTATTTTAATAAAGAAGTTTTTATTATTAAATTCTTCTTGTAATTGATTCTTGTAGAAAATTAATGCTTACTGTTATAATCACTAGTAGTGTATAACATGTAAAAGAAATAATTCTTTAATTATTTAATTGTGGTTATAATAAATTTTATTATTATATTTCATAAGAACAGTCATAGTACTGTTTATTAATAGTAATATTATCAACAGTTTCATAGACACATCTTACAATTCATGTGTACTGAGTATTTCATTTTCATATTTTTAATTTAACTTCCTGATTGATTTATTGTCAGGCTATCAAGATAACTTCCTCTATAATTTCTCTTGTTAATTTATGCTACACATGACTGATGAGGTTATCTTTTGCTCATTTGTAAAAAATCTAGTATTTGTGTAGTGAGAAAAAATTTTGAAAGTTTTTTATGCAATATTATTTTTCTGGGTTTTGAGGAATACAGATCTTCTGTATTTCATATCTGATAGTTTTAATAACAATTCAATCTCTAGCTTTTTATTGGTAAGTTAATGAAGCTTCATCTATTTTTTGAGGTTGGCATCATACTGATTTTCATTGCTTTTTTTATATAATTTTGTTGAAGTATATTTTTGAATAATCATTCTATTAGAAACTTGAATTCTTCAAAATGAAACAGTTTCCTTTTGAGGAGGTGAAATAATAAGGAAATTTGACTTCATGAAAGGTAATTCAACAAGGAATTGAGAAATTAATCAAGCATAAAGTAATTGAGTAATAAAAAATAATATATAAGAAATCTTACTTTAAGAATATATTGATTTGAATTGGTTCAAGTTCAATAATTGAAATTTATTTTTTTTGATTCAACTTATAAGGTGATGTTTGATAATTAAAGTCCCACTTTCCGCCAAAACATGAAACCAATTTTATTTTGAGTGGTATAAGAAATAGATGAGTACTGCTTAAGTTTTTTAAAGATGAGAAACTACTAATAATATTCCAGAGAAAAACAGCCAAAAATTTCATCTGGATTAATTTCATATCCAGAGAGGTCTTTTTCACTTTATTACTATTTTGAACCTTTTTTTATTCTAATTGTGATACCAATTCACAATATTATTAACACAAGATGGGTCTTGGCTTTCTTCATTTATTTCTGAGTATGCCCAAGAGGTTTAGGGGGGTTCTTATGATTCATCAGTTTCAGACATGATGGCTTTAAAAGGTAAGAGACAATAAGAATGTTGGTAATGTTTTCTTGATGTTAAAAAAATATGACCAATTATAATAGCTTCTTGGTGAAGATAGATCAAATAAACAAGCTAAATAAAATATTTCTTAAAGAATTCATCCTCCTTGATAAGGCAGGAAATCACTTCCAAAAATTGAATTCATTGAAATTTCAAGTGATAAGGTGAGAAATATCTGGGTCTTCTTTGATAAAGGAAGTAGGCCACTTCCAAAAATACTGTACTTGATTGTTAAAACTTAAGCTTACTAATTTTGTTATCTTTTGTGTTTTTGAATCATGTAACCCAGAGGTCTTCGGAATTTGCTTCACTTGTACTTTTTTTATTTATGGTAAGTAATTTTTGTAATAAAATAATTTTTCATTAAAAACTCTAAGTTCCTCAAATAACAACCTCATTTCTTCTAACTTGTCCTTTTCTTTTGTTAAAGGTTAAATTGATGACAGATATCCTTGCAAGTATTCTACATATTCAAAAATAAATTCTTCATATTTCTCCTTCAATTTCCTATGATTGAAAATTTCTTCATCCTCCAGAAATTCATTCCCATAACAACCGAACTTTGGAATTTTGAGTGTTTTTTAATTTTTCTGAAGCCTACAATTTTATGACATTTTCTTATTCAAGATTATTAGAGGAATTATATTGATAATCCCAAAAGCTTGAGCCATGAGAGGTGGAATAAAAAACAGAAAACCACCCCCATTTTTTAATTTTAACATGGCTTTATGATACTTTAAGAGTTGAAACTCTTGAATAGCCAAATCTCCATTCATAATTCTCATTATTTTTAGATTTTTTTTTTAATTTTCAATTTTTGATTATTTCTTTTTACTTTCATTTTTTTTATTTTACATGTAGGAAAAATATATTGAATTCATAGTTTTTTTTTTCTGAAGAAGTCTATTCACACATATATCCTGGGCTATTTCTCCCAGTATTTTACTTCCTTTATTCTATTCTTCTGAGCTTTCACCTTCCAATTTCTAATGAATCCTTCTTCTTTGTGTATAAAAAGGTATTTATACTCTTCTCAGTAAGGTTGTCTTGTGTCCAAATTATATACTCATGAAGCACCTTCCTTGTTTTTTCATAAAATAAAAATACTTCCTCTCAATATTTTTCTTCAAAACCTCTCTTAATTGCTTCCTCATCAAAGAGTTCCATAACGTCTAATTTATACCATTCATATCCTGGAAGATTCCTTAGCCATTTCCCTCCTTTCATTCTTGATTTACCCTCAAAGAATATATCTTTGAATTCAATGTGTGGAAGAATTATGAAATCTAGTTCTTCTTCACATGTTGGTAATTCCCATTCAGAACTTCTATCATGGTCCTGTAAGATTCTTCCTCCATCAAATCACATTTTTTTCTTTATCAATTCTCCATGGACTTTGTGGGTTCTAATAATAGGACAGAATAGTGCTTATGAGATCCTTTTTCAATGGTGAGACTTCAACTTCTGTCAAAATTTCTTCTGGTTTTTAATCTGAAAATAATGTTTCTTCTCTTTCTTTGAAGGGGTCATGACTTAAGTAGGCCTCCCAAAGGTTCTCATTAGAAGTGGAGTGCTCCATTTTCTTCTTTGATGGATGTTGGAAAATATCACATATTTGGAATTAATCAGTCTTATTAGAATATTCTCTATTGTATTCATTCATTAATTCTCCATCTTTGAAACACCTAAAAGTTTCCTTTTCAAGATCTTGCAATGAGTATTTACAGTATTGATCATTGTTTTTTTCCAATTTTATTTCAATTTCAATGTCTTTTGGGGATTTTGCTTGGAAAACATTTCAAACAAATTTTCTCTACTATGCAAGGGTGGTCCCCCTAGTATTTCGGAGCCATTAACCAAAACATTATATAGCATATTATTAGTGTCACTTGGCTTATAGATTACTTTATTTTTTTTCTCTTCTTCATTAACTTGATTTTTCATCTTCTTTCCATATATACAATTTGTTGTTTACAGGTTCATCATCAATTTTCCAGAATTCAGGGGATGGGATTAAGCTCAGGTTGTTCACTTAACATTTTTTGTTTTGTATATAATCACAATATTCAATTGAAGATGGTAGATTTCTGTTGATCCATTACTTACACTTTTTGGGATCAAATGTAGCTCATTCCTTATTTTTTATTTCCTGGTATAAATACAAGGCTAATAAATGTATCAATTATGGTTTTATTTGGCTTGATAGTGCTCCTGTGGATGGTCCTTGTTCTGGCTCTTGTGTTTCTACCTCTTTTTCTCCTTCTTCCTCCTGAAAATCTTCCTCTATTTCCCTATCCATCATGGATAATCTTTCATCTAAATTAATTTCCATAGATTTTATCTTTTGATAATCTTTGTTTTTAGTTAATTTGGGAATACTTTTTATTTTTGCTTTATATTTGTCTTCAGCTTCTTTTAATTTTACTTTTCTAAACCTATCCTTTTTTTTCCCATTGAACAAAGCTCCATTCCTCCTGGTGCTCCTGCTTGCCATCCTAATGTATGGGTTTTGCATATTGGCATACATAATCTTCTACCATCCCCTTCTTCAAAGCTAAATATTTCACCATGTTTATGTGAAAAGTACAATTTAATTTTATTGTCTGCCAAAAAGGGCCTTCGAAGAACTGTATGTACTGCTCCCTTTGCAATGAAGAAATGGATTTCTTTTTCTTCTCAAGACAGCAAACGTACTTGTGCTAATTCAGCTATTTGAATTAATGATTTTTTATGCCCACCGTTTCATCTTAAATTAATGTTGAGCTTTCTATTTGGAAGTGAGGTATTTATTTCTGCATCTTCAGCTATCATGTTGAGCCCTGATCTTGTATCAACCAGTGCCATTACTGGATATTCTTTTTTCCCAAAAAATACCTGCGTAAATCCAAGTGAACAGGAATAATGAAGCCTTTGGTTTTCAAATTAGTTCATAGCTTCCTTTTATTCAAGAGCAATTCCTTACAGCCTGTGAATAATGGTTTTGGAAACGGATAAGATTTCTTCCAGAGTTAATTTGATTTTCTGTTCCAAGATTTTCTTCATAGCATTTCAAATTTCTAGTTTTAGTTTTGATTCTTTATTATCCTTCTTATCTTCTTCAATATCTTTCCTTTCAGTTTTTTGATTAACCATGCTTTTGATTGATTTTTCACTTTCCTCTTCACCGTTCTCTTTTTCTTTACTTTCATTTTCTTTAAGTTTTTATTTCTTGTATCATGTTCATACTTATATTTGGTTGGAAAAATTATCTTAATCTCTTCTTCAGCTTCATCCTCATTATAGGTTCCTGGTAGTATAGGTTTTCTACTTTGAGACTCATCTTTATCTTGGCTTTCTTGATTAGACAATCTTTTCTTTGTTTGTCTTAGAGTTTAATCTGTTTCCACCATCTCAGTGGGTGAAGATACCGCTGGTGGTGCCCAATTACCTCAGTCTTCTACTTGAGAAAATGAAACTCCTTTTTCTTCCTTTTTTAGCCAAGCCATATTTGGATCTTCCTGTCTTGATAGAGGATTTTCATTTTCAATTATCTTCTTTGAGATTTCTCTTTGTCTTTATCAAATTCCTTTACTCAATCCTTTGAAGATTTAGTTCCCTCTGAGGGTACCCTTTGGAAATTAGGGTAAAGAAAGTTTACTCCTTGCCTACTGAAAATTCTATTTTCTGTATCTTCTTCCAGGTAGCTGCATCTTTTCAATAAATGAAAATTTTCAAAACAGTAATAAGATCTTAAGGGTGGTCTTGGATAAGGTTGCTCTTGAACATAAGGCTGATAATCTGCATTTGAAGGTGCCTGGGTATTTCTTGGTTTGAATGATTGTGCATTTGGTGCTAATACTGACTGTTGTGTCTTTTGTTTATCCATAAAGACCTTCTTTGGTATATAAACAGCCTTTTATAGTTCTTTCAGATGGTCTAAAACATTTTTCATTGGAATTCCTTTATTGGGGGATTATTTAGAATAGGCTTCTTGAGCTGGTGGATTTCGTATTTTCTTGGTTATATCCTTCATTTGTTTGATAACCTCCTTCCAGATTTCATCTTTAAATATGGTTTTCTTCTTACTTTTGATTTAATATGGGGTTGATAATTATGAATTCCCTTTAATAACTTCTTCTTCCTCCAACTTTGCCTCAATATAGTTTCTGAGAACATCCATTTCAGGTAAAATATATCCTCCATCTCTTGCTTGAATGATGGTACCATCTTTGATCATTTCTTTGGTTACACTACTTCCAATTTCTGATTATGAAGAATCAAATACATTCTCATGATAATTAATTTCATTTTTTATATACCCATACCTAAGCAGATACTTTGAAATAATGACATATTCCCCAATAAATTGATATATTGGGACAAGGATTTGACCCCTCCTTCCTGTTGCATTTGATCAAATAGTCTTGTGAATTAATCTGCCCTATTTCTTCTTTAGAGTTCCACCTTTCCCCATTTGCTGATCATTTCCTTTTTCAATTGATCCCAATCCTTAATTTCATATATTTCCATCCTTTAAATTTCATATCTGATATCCTTATCTTCACTCCAGAATGCTATTTGCATGGCCAAATACACTTCATTGGCTCCTTCAATTGATTCTATCCATTCAGCTCTGTTAATGAAATCCTCAACATCACTTTTATCAAAGCTGAGGCTATCCTACTTTGCCTTTATTTTGAAAATCTTTATTGTGGGTATTTTAGCCCTTTAAGGTTTCTGAGTTGTTTTTGTAATATGCACCCTTTTTTAAAATATTGCAACTCCTGGTTTGGATGTTTCAAATTTCTTTGGGGTTTGTGATGGTTATGGTTTCTGGATCTGAGCATTCTTTCAATATATGCATCCCCAGTAGTAGTTTTAAGTAATAATTTACTTGCTTTTGTCTTCTTTCCAAGCCTTTTTGAAGCTCTTTCCATATAATTCTGTAATTATAAGGTTTTCTTCTGAAATTATTCATCATTATTTAAATACGAAAATCCTCTTCTTCACTTTCTTCCTGACCTAATTCTTTAATTTTAGAATTCTCTTTCTCCAGTTCCTCCTCCAAGGTTAGAATGTTCTTTGATGATGATTATTCCTCCATGATAATTGTGATCCAAAATAATTATTGTTTTTCTTTTGACCTTTAAGATTTATAATGTGATCATTAAAATGATTCTTGAGTTTGAAAGGCCACTGTTGGGAAACAAGATGTGGGAACTCCTTCCTCTGTGGGATAAATTATAGTAAGTATCTTGAGGGGTAAAGTATTTGTGAGTCTGTTTTGCATTTTATAATAATCCAACAGCCATGGGTGCTAAGGTGTATTAGCTTCTGCTCTGACTATACTGAGAAATTTAACCTCTTGATGAGATCACAAATCAATTGCTTCATTTTGTGGGCTCTCCATTAGAGAAATCTATTCAGAAGTCTTTATCAGTCTGTCAATAAAATATTACCATGATAATAATGGTAATAGTTAGTATTTGTTTAATAATTGAGTTTTCTTAAATTATTTTTAATTCATTTTTCTATGATTCCTTCTTTCAGTACTTTAGATATTTAAAGGATATTTTCAAAGCTTCCTATTAATATTAATAATATTCTTGATAGCTAGTTCACACTTTTAACTTGATTTAATAATACTATAAATATAAATATAACAATTTGAGGATAAGAGAATTTTATAAGGGTGTTTCTGCTTAATATAAGGGTACAATATACATAATAAAATAGTAATATAATACTATTAGGATGAATAGAAATACAATTCAACATATCTATAAGTGCTATGATATACGTTCTAGGGTAAGATGACATGTACTTTGCATAAATGAAGGTTATTGATAAATTTGAGAAGATCACTCATGATAATATCTACAAATACTACTTCAACACTACTACTATGATGGTAGGAGTATTAAATAATATTAAACTCCTTCATTAATATTATAAATATCTTTTATTAATTAATCATAGATTATACTAAAATATATTGAGCCTTTATACTGATCTTTTCAATATAATACTAGATTATACCACTACAAAAGGGATGGATTGATTCTCAATATTGCTGTCTGAATCAGAAGCATGGGGGAAACAGGGATAGAGGACCTTTATTAATACCTTTTGGGCCCTTTATAGAGCCTTACAAAAACAAGGGAGAAATTCCACCTTGAGAGATCTTTCTGGTGGATGAATTGAAAATGGTGTCCTTTGATCAAGATATTGCACCATCTGTTTGGTTGATTTCACCATGATCCACTTGATTATTTCCAGCGCACAGCCTGAAGATATTTTTGCTAGTGGTTGAATTTGGATTGGTTTCATTTTATCAGGATATTACACCATATGTTTTGTGGATTGCACCACATTTCTTGAGCTATACTGATATTTGAACTGAGCTTTATTCATATTATGAACAGCCTTGAGAGAGTCTTTCTGGTGGTTAAATTTGAAAGGGTTTCATCTGATCAAGATATTTCACCGTATTTTTTAATTATGCTGATATTTGAACCAAACTTTATTCCTCTTCTGCACAGCCTTGAGAAAATTTTTCTGGTGAGAAACTTCTAAATTGTGTCATTTTATCCAGATGATGAACCATGCTTTTGGTTTATTTCACCATTTTTTTCAAACTGTATTCTTATCTGTACTAACCTTATTTCTCTCCTGCACAGCCTTGAGCTGTATTCAGTTTAGTATTTTTCTTATGGAAAATTGAATTTGTAAATGATACCTGTAATTTTTGGTTATGGGAGTTTAATTGGTAATTGTGTATTTTAACACCATGTTAACTTTGATGTAAGTGTTTTTTATGTGAAAAAATTTAAGAAATAATGTTGAAAGAGTAATGGTGTCAATTATGTAATTTTACACATGCTTCTTCATATGGAATATCCAAACAGGCTGAATTATTTTTAAGAATATTCTTGTACCTGGTATGAAATTTATAATAATATTATTATTTCTTAATCCATGATATCCAGTTAATTATTTATGTTATGTAGTTGAGGTGATATGAAACTGTAGGTAGAATTTGCTTTAGATTAAATTATATCATTTATTTTTTGATATTCCGATATAATTCTTTTCTTATTATTTGCAAATTTTCATTTTCATTTTTCAATTTTTTATCTTTATTATCTTTATATATATATATCTTGTTATTTTTACTAACCTTTTATTTTTTATCTTGTGAATTTGAACCTTTGAATATCAGTTATGGAATACCACAATGTAAATAATGATGTATTCTTATCATTATATTAAAGGTATAACCTTATTAAATAATTGTTCAAAGCTTAAAATATAAAATTTCAATAAAGAAGATGACTAACAAGAAGAATGAGAAATATATTTTTATAATATAATAGAATCATTTTCAGATTAGTAATGGCATTCTAATTTATTATAGTTCACTCTTTGAATTACAATTTTTTTCAAACCTTGAAATTTATCAAGGACTGAAGTTGAAGCTCAAAATGCATCATTTTTAATCTTTGACTCTAATCCTACTTGATGTTTAACAGTTAAATGAGAGATAAAATTGGTATATCTTGGAATTTTATGATTAAAACTACCTTAATTCACAAAATTAAACTATTTTACAAGCTTATGATGTCAATTAATTAAAGTCATAGTAATAACTTCAAATTATGGAACAATAATGAGATAAGAAAATTCTATGATATTCTAATCCTCACTAAACTTTATAATTATGATCCATTCAGATGGATAGTATGATTTCAAAAGTTCCATGAGACATCTGGTGACTAGAATGAAGGATATTCACTATATAAAGACCCCTTCTTTCTTTGTTCCTTCCTCTCAGGCTGAGTCTATGATGAAGGTGTAATAAGGCTATTTACAACTTTAACTAGGACTTTTACATGGTAAAATTAATTAAAAAATGGTTAAATTATAGATAATAAAGGTTTAAAATAAAGTGGTAAGGGCTTTACTTTTATAAAATAGTCGTGATGAGCGCTGTTGAAAGCCCTGGGTGCAGTCTTACCAGTTGGGTTACAATAAGAACTACAATACCAAAGATTTGAAGTATAACCTGATTCTATTCCAAGAGTATAGCTTTTTTTGACAGTTGTAATACATATGAATTCAAGAGGAGGATGAGGAAACCCTTTCTGGTGTAAAAAAGGCCTCCTTTTATCCCAAAATGGGGTGGAATAGCCCTCTAGACCATCTACGTAGAGGAAGTGAAGAGTTTTTCACTTCAGAGTACTGGCTTGTGGCTTCAACAAAGCCTTTATACACTGTATTTGGCTCAGATGTGGCTTTAAAACCACATCTGGGCAGTTTTCACCAATAAAGGGTGAAAATTTCATCTGGGGACCACACAGCCCTCTTCTGAGGTGTATGACGCGTAGAATGCTGTACAGAACCTATATGGGACCTCAGTATTGAATGCACTATGAGGTATTGAAGTATAAACATGCTTCTTTGCCTATTTGACACCTAATAATCATGGTTGTGGGATATTATCCCACAGTTAAGGTGTTTTGGCCCAATTATGGGATTTTAACCTTAAAACTGCTATAGTTTTGTCATTTTTTGAGATATTGAGCTAAACGTTGGTTCATTGTATATCCCTGGATGAGATATACACAATGGTACCTCATTTGGTATGAGTAGCATACAATATGGCAAAGTTATACCATGTACAAGTTTTGTTATTCATACATGTGATTTTATCAATATCTGTATGGAGCTTATTTTCTCCATAACTTTTGTTCTGGATGAGATATGGAGAAATGAAAAGGCGCCATCGGATAGACCTGATTGCTCTCTTTCCAAAAAATACCACTTTAGGTATCTCACACTAAAACTGTAGAAGTTACATGAGAGGTGAATATTTTGTTCACCCTTAATTGAGCTTATTCTGGCCATAACTCCTGTAATTTTGATGCTAGATCAGTTTTGCTAGTACCAATGGATAGCCCTGACCTAGAGCTTCAATTTGAGTACCGATTTTATGAGTTTAAGCCTCTTCCTCTGGATTTCAGATGAGAGGTGAAAAATAAGGTTTATGCTCAGCAAGAACTTTGAGCAGGAATAAGTTTGTTATTCCTTGTCGTATGATGGTGGGACTTGTGTATTTGGAAGGTGGTGGCTTTCCTCTTTCTTTTAGTAACTTTTGAGCTGATTTGGCTCAGATCCCTGCTTTGGTGGTATCTTGGCTTTAACATTGGTTTATGGTATTTGGCTGTCATGCTTGTGCTCTGGGTTTGAGTCACAGGCTGACACTCCCTCAGATGCGTTGAATTCAATAAAACACTCAACATGAATATAAAATACATTTTTCTCTTAAGCAAAATCTTAAAATCACATTGTGTAAGATTTGACTATGAAACTGATGATAATATTACTATTAATCAACAGTACTATGTCTGTTCTTATGAAATATAATAAAATATTATTATAACCACAATTAAATAATTAAAGAATTATTTCTTTCACGTGTTAAACACTACTAGTGATTTTAACAGTGAGCAGTAATTGTCTACAAGAATCAATTACAAGAAGATTTTAATAATAAAACTTCTTTTATTAAAATAATAGAATTATTTTAATATATAATTATCTTTTGCAAGAATAATTATAAATATAATTCTTGAATAAAACTAATTTTCAGAGAAAAACTTTAAGAATTAAAGATAAATCACTCACTAATATTCCAAAGAGCTTATTGAAAGACAAGATAGAGAGATTTGACGTAGAATTGTGGATTTAAGGGATCAAAATTTATTAATAACTGTATTACAACAATATATAGTTGGATTCTATGATTTCACGTCTTTCTGATTGATTCTAAAAGAATTAAAACACTTAAGAATAGCTTTAACTAATACTTACTTGTTGGTAACTATGATGTAAATGGATAATAAGATGATTTCATGTGGAAAAAACAGCAAGAGGAGGCCTCTTTTAAGTCAAAAACAGCTCACAGAGGTGTGCCATTGAGAAAACGGAAAGACCAGTGAGTGAGAAAGCAATAAAACCTTTTGGATTATTGATTGCATCATCTGTTGTCACATAAGATTATCATAATTACTTAATTGATGCTTTTACGTGACTACCAACCCCAATATGGTTAAGAATAAAAGGAGTAACACCTGTAAATCTTCTTTTATTCTAAAATAATAATTGATTTATCGAATTTATCAATGTTATTGGAAATTTAATCACAGGTTGTAATTACTGTGAATTTTTGAAGATTCAGTGTTTCACATAGAATACTCAAAAATGGACTGTAAGTAGAACCTTTAACTTTACTATTAAAACTGTTATTCTTTTTGGTTGTAACATAGATGATACAGTTCTAAATTGGTCCTGAAGGTTTCAGAGTGATTCATTGAGAATTTTATTTTTAATAAATTTTTGAAGTTTTTACCTCATTTCTACATAGAATTGCACCTATCAGGGTTTGACTGGTTGCTATGAGGTATATCAATGGATACAAGTCCAAAAAGGGTTTTAATTACTCTTTTAGGGTCTATCCACGGAAATTCATTACAAATTGACATGGTTACAGGAGTCTAAGTAGCTCTTTACCTCCTTGGCATGTCAAAATAGCAGGTTATTTGCTATTTTCCTAAGATTTACTGTAGTTGTAACATGGTAACCAAGTTCCTAAAGTGTTTTAGCTTACTAATTGGGCCAAGATCAGCCATGGATCCAAGCTTTGGAGCTGTCCACGCCTCTGAGGCCTCAGAAGTTGGGTCCCCTGGCTCTCTTTGATGTATTTTGTCCCCCTTGCTTATTTTTCATGTCAAATTAGAAATTTAAGCCTCAAGTGAGATATCCACTATGGGTGTACCAAAGGTCCATGTAAAAATACCATGATATTAAGCGCCCAAAACATGCATAACACTATTCTTAGTGTATATGTAACATGGGATTTCTAACATTGCCATTATTTTGGTGTTAAATTAAGAAAAACAAAATTTTCATGGATCTTTTATGTGATATTGAAGTATTTTTCATATTACCACCTCAAAGAGTTAATTTGAGCTTATTCACTCTATGGAGCTACCCTAGGTGAATTTTTGTGTGGAATCAAAATCTGGCCTTAGATCCATGGATTTACTTACTCAATAAAACATTATTCATCTTTTCTGAAATCAAAAATGATGAATTTTGGATATATGCATGACTTATGAGTTATGCATAATTCAGAATTTATTTTTAAGATAATTGTGGCCTATTTGGGTATGTAAAATATACCTCAAGGCTCACACATGGAATTTTACCTGATTCCCCAGGTATTTCCATCAAATCCCATTAATCTGGGATTTCATGTTTAAACCTAACCCACATGAGTACTCAAAATTCACAATTCATGACTGTACATCAAAGTTCTTCCACACTGCATTTTTGACAATCAGACCAAAAAGCTTAAATTCAATTTATACTCCTTAATCCATATCATAATTCCTCATCCCAAAGCAAAACACATCAAGGCAGATTGTAAGATCACCCCCAGCTTTCCCCTTCCATCAGGCTACTTTATCTGTTCAGATTATTTAAACATAATTAATTGGCTTTCAATAGAATTGAATTTTGAGTCATTCTCTGGTACTAGTGGCTCAAATGCAATTGGAAGGCAAATTTTATGAAGGCAGCATGGATTTCAGCTTATGGCCTTTGAGGTCAACAAAAAATCACAACATTTCCTAAACCTTAGCTCAAGAAGCATCCAAGATTGATGGAAAACATATAAAAAGAAGTCTATTTCAGCAAAAAAAATTGAAAATTTAACTGGGGCTGGACTAAATGAAGAAGATGAGAGTAAAAGTATCAAATCAATGGGTAAAAATCTTGAAAGTATGTGTCCTTTCTATATCAAAATGGATGTGCTCTTTGGCTACAATCCCAATATCACTCCCATTGAAAGCTATGATTCACAAGAAAAAATATATTAAATGGTTATGATGATGAACATTTGATAAATAAAGTAATTCATGATCTCTTTTTCTTTTTACCTGATATTAATAAAGATCATTTTAAATTTTAAAGGAGAATGATCATTTGGAATCACCTCTTAATCCTGATCCTTTGCTTAAGAATCATGACAGCTTAGTTCAAGCAGAAAACCTTCATGATGCATCAATAAGCCTGTTTAATCATGAAATTTATAAAATGCAATGTTAATTTTTCTTCTTTTACCAGCTAAGGAAATCTATAACACATTCAAAACATAAGCATAATCAAGAATCATCCCCCTACTTGAATGACAAGAGTGGATCTAGAAAAAGGTTGATGGATATGTTTGCACCTAAATATGCAAATTTTCTTGAATGGAGGCAAAAGGGTAGGTCTTGAAATTATTGTGACTCTGATCAATCCTACTGAGAAAAAAAAAGGTTCTTAGCCTGTGAAGCAAGTGATAATGCTTGTTGGAGTGGCACAAGGAGAGGTGGCATGGAAAAAAGTTAGAAATATCAAAAATCAATGGTTTGAAGAAGTGAAGTTACAAAAACAAATGAAGTTTGATGAGAAACAACACAAAATTAAATATTACTTCGAAAAAGAAAAGTTGAATCATTAATCAGAGCTGAAGGAAAAGCAATTCCAGATGTATCTCACTATAGCAGAAGTGTCATCAAGCAGGCCAATAGCAGAGCTCAAACATATTCTGAAATTAATAAATAAAAAATGAAGCTTCATCATAATGTATTAGGTATAAGTAATTTCATTTTTATTTGTTAATGCATAAACACAACATATCAAATATCCAACGGTGCCAAGGAATCATAAATGCACTTATACGTTGAGGTCAAAACATTAATTTGTTGGTTATGACAAAAATGTATTCCCCAGGGTTTATCCCCTGTGTCATTTGTATCCAAAAGAGTAATGCGTGACTGGAAGTTGATTTCAAAAAGTTTAATTTTACATTCAAATTGACCTGTTGGGCCAATTCAGACAAATCTTAATACTTTTTCATTTGGGGGGGGTTTTGGGGTGTGATCATTTTGAATTGGGTTTTTTGACAAATAAAAATGATGTTTATTTGAAATTTAAGCACAAATTTCAAATGGTCTCTTTTATTTAGAAGTTGAAATTGTGGCAACTTTGGCACTAAAACTTTATTTTCTAAAGACCAATTACAATTTTTCTCAAATTCAATTTCATTTCTCCCTCTTATTTTGATTTTTTTCTTTTGCAATTTTTTTACAAATTAAATTTCATTGCTCCCTCTTGTTTTAATTTTAATTTGATTTTTGATAATTTTTGATTTCAACCAAAAAAACTGGTATTTATTTCAATTCTTCACTCACAAATCTCTCACAAAACTGATTGATTCTTTTTTTTGAATTTTTAAAGCTTTTTTTTTAATTTCTGATTTTCATTAAAAAAAATCACGTCTGTTTTTTTCTCTTAATCCTATTATGTTTCATTTTTTTTTGTTTGACCACCATCATCATCATCATCCCCAAATATCACTCTGAGAGGTTCTAGGAAATCTACCTGCAAAAAGAATCAAAATCAATTCAGAATAAATTTGGAATGCTTCCCAAATTAATTCACAATTTATTCAACGCTTTTTTTAATCTTTACTTCTTAATGTCTTTCAACCAGGGCATTAAGAGTTTTTTAATTGGTGTTCATCATCCATCATGATGAAGCACAACAGAAATTATTTTTTTTCTTCTTTCTTCCTCATTTTTGCTGACCTTTCTTTTTTTTTGTTTTTTTGCTTCCTTCATCATCAATACTAACCACTTATTTTTTTTCACTTTATTATGATTATTACTGATCATCATCATCTTTTTTTAATTTTTTTGATTACTTGATGATACTTACTAAGCTTTCTCTCTTTATCATTTCTTTTCAACTTCTTGACAATAATGGTCAAGAATGCTGATCTTTTTCTTAATTTTTTTTATCTTCACATGATGATTACTTATTATTATTTTCTTTATTCTTTTTATTTCTTCATGATAATGACTGATCATCCTATTCTTTTTGTTCTTTTTATTTCTTTATAATTATGAATTTAATGCTGTTTTTTTGATTAATTATTTTTTATTTTGATGATATAATATGGTGATTCTGATTACTGTGTTTAATTTTTCTTTGTCTTTTAACTATTTTAAGTATTTGTTAATATAGAAGTGGAACATTAATAAAGGATTTTTTGCATATCATTTCATATAAATCCCCTTCCATCATCATTGAAGTTTAAAAAGAAAACTCCTGCTTTCTCTCTCTCTTAAAATCATTTTGATGATGTCATGGTTAGGACTAAAACACATACAGTACATTGTCAGAATTATTTGAAGGAAGATGAAACTCTTATTACTCCTCTTGATGTAATGGTTAGGACTAAGCCAAATATACAAGATCATGAGGCTAATAATACCAAACAAAATCATGAAGTAAAATGTATTTGAATTCAAAGACAACATATCCATTATTCAAAACAGATCACATCTCAACTTGAACATTTCAAAAGATCATGTAAGAACATCTCATCCATCTCAATTGATAATGAAGCAACCAATGCTACATGTCTAAACCTTACATCACTAAAACCTCTGACTCACCCTTATGTAATAATCAATCAAACAAAAAAGCCTTTTTTACCTAATGTCATTTAGGAAAAAACCCCATTTAACACTTCATCTGGAAGCCTTAATATCTTACAAAAACTTACAATTACTTTAATGAGCTTATCCCAAAATTGGAAAGAGGTTAAAACCAATAAAGATGTCCTAGGTTGAATTATGAAAGGTATAAGCTTTTTTCCTGTTATGATTCTGGAAAATCTGCAGGTGTGTCATCTTTTTTACTTTTTATTTTAGTATTTACTGATTAATTTAAAAAATTATAGGTGTTTACTCCCAAAAACCTAGTTTGAAACCTCATGAAATGGAAAAAGATAATAATAAATGGTCAAAAATTTAACAATATGACAATTTCATTTATTTTAGAATTTGTCATTTTTCTAAATTAGCAGAAAATGAAAATCAAGAATTAATGCAATCTGAAAAATTACCAAATTTAAGTCACCTCGAATGGACTTCTGCCAATAAAAAACAAGAATTCAAATAATTTACCAATGTCATTGTAACTCAAAATAGATTTTTCAATAAGCCACATCAAGATGTAAATGATCTCAATTCCTGGAATTATGGTATAATTTCTTTTGTGTCAAAAAAAATTCTCATTCACTTCCAATTGTATTCACCCCAGCTGTCCCTGGCTTGCACTTCCTTGAATTGAAAATGAAAATTAATTTTACAAAAAAACTGGAATCATTGAAATCCTTTTGAAGAAATAATAAATGGTTCACAATACAACAAAAACTCATGCAGAAGTTTTTAAGCATTAAGAAATTACTCATTTTGAATTTTATTTTCAAATCAACCATAAATTATTTAATGTAGGTATGAGATTTTTAAAAATTCCACCTACAAAGATTAATTCAAAAGTAAATCATTACTTTGAAAGGAATATGCAGGACAAAAAGAGAAAAAAAATAATAATTTTATATAGTTTTTTTTAATCAACAAGATCTCCACTCCATTTTAGGCCTTTAAATTTAGAAAATAAGTAAATTTTCATGATGAAATCCAAAATTGATCATATTTCCCTCCCAAAGTATTAGGTTTAATTTTCTCATGAATATTTAAAAGATCTTCCACATTTTCATTATTGTACTTATTTTCTTCTTGTGGTGAATAATCATCTTTGCATAAATCAAACCATGAATCTCCAATTTGTGCTAACATATTGCGTAAAGTTTTACAAGAAACAACCAAACTAACAATGTCTTGTATTTCTTTGTTATCCCTTGTTTGATCTAACATTTACCTTAGAGAAAACCACTTTTCCTTCAAGATTCCAATTTCATTTTCAACTCTGACCCTTGTTTTTGCTAGAAAGTAATTGAAATTATGGTTGTATTAATTCTGTGCCACAACTCCCTTATAAGCTGGAACAACCCAAGGAGGGCTTGCAAATAATGAATTGGATAATAGTTACTTATCTTTTTAATAAAAACCTTGAGGTGTTTGTCCTATTTTCATATACTTAAACATATTTGAATCATGAAGTAACCCAGTGAAACCCACATCCAGAGCAGTAAAATGTTTGTTTATATTGCAAACAAGTTGTACTCAAATAGAATACATTCATTGTGAAAAATAAGTCAAAATGAAATAAAAAATGAAATCTCAAAAGATTACCCATTTTTATGATCAAAAGAGGCTTCAAAATTATTAGGGGGTTATTGTGATAATCATATGAGACTCTAATTATTAAATCCAATGCATCCAGAAAAGCCTCCACCTGCAAAACTGGAGAAATCTCTCTTTGTTGTTCTATTTCTGGCCAAAAAAATCATTCTTCTCTTTAACTGAAATAATATTTAAATCACTCTTTGAGTGTACAAAACAATATCACTGTGGCTAATTCCAAATAAAGTTCCAATATTCCCCAAAGTGGCCCCATTTCTATTTGATCCTAACCTTGATAGTTCCACAGCCAATTGTATGGAAGGCTTGCATTTTTTTTTTGTGATGAGTTGTGAAAGGTTTGATAATCTTGTGTTTGTGCAACCAATATTTCAAATGAGTCATATGTGGTGAAACAAAGTTGGCAAAACGTTTCAGATAATAAGATTGGTAAATTATTCATTGTATAAATGCAATCTGATGGATATCTCCTACGAGCATTGATGTATCTTTGTGATGTTATCATATCTAATAATCTTATATCTTCCTGGATATTAGAATTACTATTAGAGCTGAAAGCATTGATAAACTGCAGTGATTTTAATGTCTGAAGTAAATGTAACCTTGCAATGCCTTTGAAATTGTAAATGAAGAAAATATCTGTAGCCAATGCAATTTGAAATCAAACACTTAAAAAAAGACTAGGGTGTTCAGTATTTTTGCATGAGGGGGAAAGTTTTATGCAACTTAACATGCACCTACTGAGGTGTGTGCCAAAAAAAACTGATACTTCAAGTGAAGCTAAAGGCAGGGTTTTAGTATCCCAAAATGGGATTTGGAACCAAAAAGCCTGGTTTTTTGTACCTAAAAAGCCCAAAACGTTAATATGGAATTCAGTTAAAAAAACTCAGGATTTGAGTGCCAGATTCAGTAGCTTTTTCACCACCTTATAAAATTATTTTGGCCCTAAAATTTAAAAAACAAAAATCTCAACAAGTATTTAATGTATTATTGATGTAGAGGTGTGAAAGAATTCCCATATTACCATGTCATATGGTCAAAATTTAATTACTTGCTCCTTGGAGGTACACTAGGTGAAAATTTGTGTAGAATAAAATCTGGCTTAAAATACAGAGATTTACCTACTCACAAAAAAGGTATTCATATTTTTATGTATGAAAAATAATGAATTTTTGGATATATACATGACTTATGGGTTATGTATATTCCAAAAGTGATTTCAGATTATTTTGGGCCTATTTGGGTATTTAGAATATACCTCAAGGCTCACAATTCCAATTTTTTCATACTGGGCTGTAACTTGCTAGTCTTATCTTGTCCTATTCCAATCTGAATTTTCGAAATTGAGAAATACTTCATATAAAATGAATTGAGCAATTTAGCTTTGGAGAATACCACTTAGTCCCTCATTCCATAAAGCTATTTTATTTTCAAACCAAATGAGCTCAAATTATTATAAGGAAAACATCCATTAAACATGTCATTGTATGCTTCTGAAAATTCAAGAATTTTATTTTCCCATTGCCTATGAAAACTTCCCTTTGATGAATTTTTGCCCCTTAAATCTATCCTCATATTTCAAAATTTTCACTTTTAAAAATACTCAGATGAAAATATTTTCTCCAAAGAATGAGCCATCATCAGCCTTTCTCACTGAAAAAAAAACAATTTTATGTTTCATTATTAATTGTACCTCAAAGCTTAATTTACCCTTCATAAAATAAAATGAACACAAATTGAGATATACCAATTTCTTTTAAGTATTGGAATACCACTCTTAAAATTCCTTGTGAATATCAAATTCAAAATAAATTTCTCCTGAAGAAAGACTCACTGCCTATACATTTCTACTTCCCTACCCCCAAAGTGTCATTTTATTTCTTTGGAATTTATAAGGGGATTTTTTTAAAGAAAAATATCAAATATTTACTCATTTTCACACTTATCCACTACTATGGAGCTAATGTGAGATATTGTATTACTCATAAATAATCTCTTACCATGTTATATAGCACATAACATAACCAACCGTCTCAAGGAAAAATAATTGATAAGAATATATTATAAATTTTTATTTTCTTAGTAAAAATATTATTTTCAAAGAAGGGTGTTGGTAAACACACATAAGCTCTTAGTAAAAAGATGTAATCCTTTACTTGTTTTGGCCAAAAAAGCTAAGTGACCTATGTTTCAAAAGAAACTCCTCAGGCTTAGTTTTGAGAATTTTTTTGATTTTATTTTGCCATATTTTTTCTGACATGGGATGTCAAGATCCCCAAATCTTTTCAAATTTTTCTTTTGCCAAATTGGAGAAATTTGGCAAATTTGGAAAAATGGCCAATTTTTTTTAAAAAAATTCATTATAAATGTTCCCAATTATTAATTTATCATTTTTTCTTTAATTGAAGGGGAGAATATTGAGAATCAAAATAAAGAAGCCCATAATTTTGGAAATTTTGTTGTGGGACAAGTGAAGGCCAAGAAAAATGTGTTTTTTACCAAGATTTTTTTTCATGTTGGTAATATGACTATTATTAAGTAAAAAAGTGCCACATTTTTGATACAAAAAGAGACCAAGGTGGGACTTGAGCAATAAATGAGACTGAGAAGGGGGATAATTGGCATAAACTGTATATACAAAATCCAAACAAAAATGAATCAACCTCCAAAAAAATGTTTTTTTTCTGAGGGGGGAGAATGATTTAAAAAATATAAATCCTGTGTTTCTTAAATTTATCTTCCCACCCCAGGGCTTGTTGTTGGGAATTAAATTCCCTATTCAAATCAATGGGGGTGACAGGATAGACTTTAGAATTGATGATATCCAATGGAACAAAACAAGAACAGCTATCAAAAAACAGATGAAAATGGGTGGAGTGTCATTTGTATAACAGAAATAAGGGAAAAAAGAGAAACATTGGACTGTTGAATAAAAAGAAAACTGGTCTTTGTTACTTATTTGAAATTTAATCCCCCATATCAGGCATGGACATCCCCTTTCTCTTTGGAGCATGGCAAACGTCTTTATACCACTCAATGCAGCCCAAATAAGAGGATAGTGAGGATACCAAAGTGTTCATGGCATCATAAAGGTCTTGTTGTTTTTGAATCTCTTCAGCCAAGTTGCCTCTGACATCAGCCCATTGATCTTGAGTCTTGTAAATGTAATGGGATACTGTTCTGTAACCACAGCTTCCATCACGCTGGAAATTGATGGGCTTGGAGGTTGATTTCAATTTAAATTTTGAAAAGTATTCTGAGCCAGGAACCTAATAAAAATGGGTCAAAGAATTAATAGGTACTAAAAGAAACAGAAATATTCAACATTGAAATGAATCAAAAACACACAAAGAGCTTGAATCATTCATCACTTGTGTGATCATTTCTTTGGAAATGATCACAGGCTAATTCAATTGCATAAAATATCTTCAAGGTTGTTTCATACTTGTGGGACTTTTTTTTGGGAGGTTTTTCTACCCATCCCCAATCTTCTCTACCTTCCAAGGGTGACTCCTGATTTTCCATATACATTAAATTCAGATTCTTTGTTTTATTTCTATTCAAAATGGGCCCAGGGCGCCCCTCACATTTTCTTACCAAATTATTTATGTGGGTTCGCCAATACCCTTAAAAAACCATTTATTCAATACCACTGTTGTTTATAAGTTCATATTCAGTCGGTTGCTTAATTTTATTTTATTTTCCAGAGAAAAATCAGATATATTATCATAAATTTTCCAAATAAAAAGAGGAGAATAAATTGACATTCCTGCATAAAAATAAGAAAATAAATAAATTTTAGCCTCATTTATTTCACATACTTATATGCAAAATAAGATTATTTAAAATGAAAGGCTGTATAGAGCTGCACATAATTTGAACAACTAGGAATTAAAATTTATAGGTTTGATCAGTCTTTGATATCAACTGGGAGAAGTAAATCTATAAATTGAAATTGATTTTCCTGATATAGATATCCAATTATGTTATTTTATTTATTCATTTTTTTTCAATTTTGGATATGAATCATAGGAAGAAATATGTTGATAGTTTTTGACTATTTCTTTTATGATTAATAGTTTTTTTTTCAAATAGTATAGAAAATAATGTTAAATTTGAAATAAAAAATCTATAGTATATAATATAATATGTATGTTAACATCATTATCATGTTTAATTTTGTTTCTAATTGAACTTCAAAATAATATAATTTATTCTATGTTAATCAAATCAAGAAATATTGAAAATATATAAATGTATAACTTTAATATCTTTTTTATATATATGCTTTATTAATCTCTAGTAAATCTTCAATGATAAAAATCTGATTAGTTAATAAATAGAATTTTTTGATCAATACACATTTATATCAGCTTTAATTAGGCCCAAGTACCTTTTTCCAAGCTCATGGGTCAAAGATATGACCACATTGGTTATCTCTTCCAATTTATTTAAGTTTGAATAAAACAATTTAGATAAAATTAAGAAATAAATTGAAAATTTGAATAATTTATATTTTTTTAAACAGAGGCTTAAATTGAATTATACTTCTGTGGCTACTGCGCTTGAAGCGCAGAACTCTTTCTTCTTCATTTCAACAGTGGCTTTTGGCTTTCCCTCATTCGAATGCACCATCAACTTTTTTATTTCTTCTTTTTTTTAACTTATTTATATTTTCAAATTATTCTCTTGCTATTGATGGTTTAGGTGATCCACATTCCCTTGCTACTGTAATTATCATTCCTCCTATTTTAGGAAAATAAATTATTAATTTAATTAAACAATTTAATATCAATTTTTATAGAATCTTTTACCATTATCCTTCAGTTTTCTACTCAAGCTTTATCATAGTAGTTTATTTTAATTTACATGGTGAGTTATTTCTTCTTATTGTATTGATATCCTTCTTTCTTTTTTACCTTTGTCACTAACCAAATTTTTTTAGATAGCTTTGAATATGTCAAGTATTAGTTTTCTTATAATTAAATTAGTGAGCTCACCATCGTGGCTGTATTCTTTGTAGGTTGGTTCTGTGTATGTCATCGGGATTTACAATGGAAATCCCTTTTTTATCACTCCGCTCCTCCACTTTTACTTCATCAATTAGTAGTCATTTTCATGTCACTCTTGATTGAAATTAAATCAACTCCTCAGTGTTCTCAATATGTGATGATTATCCTTAGATATATTTCCTACAATTTAAATAGTAGATCCATGGGAAATCCTTTTTTTAATTTATTTACTGTTTCTTCTAATTTTTTGGAAGATTTTCAGCTCTTTCACCGTACCTAACCTCACTTTTCTGCTAGCACTGCCCATCCTGATGATTCACCTGGTAAACTATTGTTTCGCGCTTAGTATGAATGAGATTTATAAGCAATAATATCAATAATCTATTTTAATAAAAACTATGTGATACCATACAAGCACAAAATATTAAGATATTTATGCTACATAAAAAAGTTATTAGCTTATAAAACAGAAAAATATAGAAAACCGGATAAGGAAAAAAAATAAAAAATAAAAAAGATGAAAAATGAAAAACAAACTAAGGTTGAAGTTTTTCTAATACATTTTAAGTTCTCCAAAAGTATTTTACCTCTTTGGGCTTAAACTCGACTCCTTTATTTTTATGTTTAATTTTGAAATTGGCTATATTTTAATTGAAGGTGAGGGTTTTTTCTCTCTTAATGTTTCTCTAGTCTCTTCTATTGAAAAAGTGAGATATGATCATAATTGATTAGTTGTAGCTATATTATTTTCTTGGAAGATTCTTTCATTTATAAGATCTGATCTCTGGTTGAATATACTTTCATCTGAAAAGATTATTGCATCACACTTTTTATCTTTATTTGAAGAATATTAATCACCTTTTTCTTCAGGGGAAAATAGTTTCAAGACTGGAATGCAAGTTCTGCTTTTATCTTTATCCTGAATGTAATCTATTATACTTCAAGTAAAAATGTGAACATTATTCAAAATATCCTTATAATCATGAACCTCCTTATGTGACATTTTTTAACTTTTTTCTTTTTGAGTGAGATACCTCTTAAGTGAGAACCTCAATGAATTGATATTAATAGCATTTATATATTAGCTTAAAGTACTCATAGAAACCTTACCCAAAATTCACTGATTAATATTGGTTTCAACCAAATATCTCAATAATATAGGCTCATCAGTGTTGGATAGTATCTATACTCTATCAATAATATGCTTTATGACTTTCACACTCTTACTTTCCTTATCATTAGTTTGATTGGTTCACATTCCTATATCTTCAGCTCTCCTGAATTATATAATATTAATATCAAGTTCTGAATACATAAGCTCCATAAAAGGTAGTTCCTTTCATCCTAATTTGACATAAACTGCGAATCGTATACAAAAATTAGGAGTAAGTAAAGAATATGATATTCTTTTATCATCATCTGTACAGCCGCCTCAACTGCTACTTTCATTTACTATGCTGGTGTAATTAACATTTCTTGAGGTTGAAGGGATATTCGGTCTATCCTTTCTAATTAATTTTCTGGATTTATCTAGTTCCTTTTTTAATTCTTCATTTCCCAGGATCTCTTGCTGGTATGTTTTGATTACTAGGTGTACTTATTTCTTTAGGTACACTTTGACGATTGGCTTCTTTAAAGTATTCTTTTTTATGAGTTTTGAATTATGCATGAAACTCTCCAACAGAACTCTTGCGTACAATTAATGGTGGTTTGATATTTTTGGTGCATAATTGAGCCACCTTTTTCGTAATTTTGATGGTAATCGTTGAGACCTTTCTCAATAAGCTCATTGTGCCAATTTTATATATTGATTTTAAAATTAGAGCTTTAAAAACTGGCCTCCTTACCGTTTGAGAAGCTGTATTATTTTCATATAGTGTACTTATTCTTTCTAAATATTTCTTTGAGGAGAGGTACATATTCCTTTGATAATCAAAGTTGTTTCTCTTGTTAAAGACTTAATTGCCTTTATTTCTTTTCCTTAGATATGATTATTTTCTCACAAGATAAATTGGGCTTTTTTTGTACCATTACTTCAGATAAATTACTATTTGTAATGAATTGATGTTTTATACTTCAAGCTCTTCAATTTAAGCTTTCTTAGCCATGTTACACAGCTCCACACCTCTTGGTGGTTACACTAACCATCCTTTGGATTCTGGTGAGCATATTCGTCTGAAAAATTGTCTTCCATCAGCTTTCTTGTAGATCAAAATTTTTTCTTGGTCCTGTGAATGATCAAGTCTTTTTCCATTATTGTCCAGGAATGGTTTTCCAAAAACAGTATGTACTGCTCCTCCAAAAACCAAAAATGAAATTCTTCTTTCATCTCAATATGGTTAAAGAAGAAGATTATTTTCTTCTAATCCAAAAATTACAATAGCATGGCCTCCTATACCTTTGAATATCACATTTAAGGACCTTGTTGATAATCCTGATTTTATTTATCCATTATCTGGGATAATATTAAATTAAGATCCACTATCTACCAATGCCTATCTTTCATAATTATTCTTACCAATTAGAACCTCCATCATACCTGATGGACAATAAAAATGCATTTTATAGATGGCTATGACTGTCTCTACAGGTGACTCATGTTTTTTGAAAAATATGAGACTTGAGGGACATTAAATATAATTTCCCCTTATAAGAAAGAAATTTTAGTTCCTCTACAAATTTTGGTTCTATTGAAATGATTTCCTCTAAGGTAAGATTTATTTTCTGATCCAATACCTTACTAATCAATTCATCAATAGTCAAGTCTTCTTCATTTTTGTTTCCGAATGTCACCTTTACCAATTTATATTACTTTGGCTTTTGGATAGCAATTTCATAATATAATGCTTCTTTTACAGGAAATTTTTCTTTTTATACAACTTGTTCTGGTTGTTTCAGTGGTTTATTAATTTCAGAATTACTGGGTTCAAATAACTTGATTTGATCCTCTTCCTTTGATGAACTATACATTGTGGGTATAATCACTCTTTCTTCTTCCAGCTATTCATCTTCAATAAATCCTCCATGAATTATAGTGTTTTTTCTTATTATGTCTATGGTCTGAATGATATCTTTTGACCTCAAGCTTTGTGCATTATCCTGGGATTTTTCTTCATTTTGAATCGTTTGCTTTGTATTTCTAAGACTTTAAGAAAGCTCATAAGACTCCTCTAATCCAATTTAAACTCCTGGTGGCTACTAATCTACCAAGATATCCATTGAAATAAAGACTGAGGATTTCACCTTCTTTTTATGTTCTTCTTCTTTGGCTTTGACTTCCATTTTCATCTTAAGTTCTTCTTTTTTGGCCTATGACTCAAAACCAGAGCACAAGCATGACAGCAAAAAATACCATAAAACAAATAGTAGATTAAGATTAATTAAAGCCTTAACTGAGCCAAAGAAAGCTCACAATGACACTAAAAACTAAGAGGAAAACAACCTATTTCCAAATATACAGCTTTCATAATCATAGGATAGGAATAACAAAGTTCTTCCAGCTCAGAAAAACAGCTGAGCATAAGCTTTAATCCTTTCGTCTCATACAAAATGAAGTATAAGAGTACTCACCCAACCAACTGGGTATTCAAAATGAAGCTCCCAAGTGGAGATAGCTTATGGTACTAATCGAATTAAGCTGGTACCAAAATTACAGAAGTTAGGGTAAAACAAACACCAACTAAGGGTGAATGAGATATTCACCTCCAATATAACTTCTACAGTTTGAGTGTGAGATACTTGGAATGTGGTCTTTATAGAATAAGCACAATCAGAGATTTCCAATTGCACCCTCATTACCTCCATATTTCACCTGTTCCAAAAGTCATTGAACAAAATAACTCAATACAGGATTTAATAAAAATCTGTATCTGAACAATATAATTGAAGATTACTATAGCTTTTCCCTATTTAATGTAACCCATACCAAACAAGGAAGCATTGTGTAGAGTTTATCTATGGCTGCAAAATAAACCATATTTGAGATTTCTATCCTTAAAACTGGAAACATTATAGAAGTCATAAGGTCAAAATCCCACAGTTTTTCCAAAAATCCAATACTGTGGTATACTATCCCATATTCTTGAATATGAGGTGTCAATTCTACAGAGGAGCTTTTTTATCCTTCAATAGCTCATAGTTTGGCATATATGGGGTCCCAATATATAATCTGTACAGAATTCAATGTGTCATACATGTCAGAAGAGGGCTGTGAGGCAGCCAGATGAAAACCTTCACCCTGTATTGGAAAAACCTGCCCAGATGTAGCTTAAAGTCCACATCCCAGCCCAATTAATGCTATACAGGACTGTAGAAACCACAAACCCACCTTCTGGAGTGAAAACATATTCACTCATCCTATTCGGTAAGGATTTATGGTTCTTCCACCCCATTTTGGGTGAAAAAGGGACTTTCCCCTTCCAAAGGCAAAATACCCATTCCTCTCTTTAGTTCCTACATAGTGAAAACTTTTTAGAAACATCCATTCTCTTGAAGAATAAGAAATTATACTCTAAACATGTTTATTTTAGTAGTCATTATAATTAATCAATTGATAATTATTGCACCCAGGGCTTTCAGTACCACTCAACACCACAATTCCTCTATAGTAAAAGCCTGAATATCTTGAAAAATTTATTTTTTAGACTTTTTATCCATGTCACAGTCATAGTTAAAGTTGCAAATACTCTTATAATTCCTTTCACATAGATTGAGTCTGACATTCTTTGTGAGCCTTAGAGGTATTTTCATATAACCAAAAGACCACAAAAGATAAATTAAGATATAAATATAAATAAAATAAATCTATTTATATTATAAAAATAAAAATGTAAATATAAATAAAAATTTATATTTAAAAATCAAAATTTAATTATAATTTAAAAACAAAATTACAATCAAATTTAAAATTATGAAATTATATTTTACTTGAAAAAATTAAGTAAAAATGAATTTTTGATAAGAATTGTGAAATCAAAATATTTTTGGTAAAAATTTATATAAAATATATTATAGCTTTTTATCCAATAAATAAAGATATAAAAATTATTTCACCATTTGATTCCTCATAAAAAATTAGGTGGGGTCACCTCTGAGTGGAATTTTTGTAACTCAACTCTAAATAAGCTTAAATTAAGTTTTCAGTATTTTCAATACAACAATTGAAAATACTCAAAAATTTAATTTAATTCACACCACATGTGGTTTTAACCATCAATTTTTGTGTTAAAATTGAGGTGTTGTGTTTAGTTTAGAAGTTATGAGGAATTGAAGTATTTTCAATTGAATTCAATTGAAATGTCAAAATGTGCGCGTGTATTACATAAGTGAACTTTGATTTACATATGAGGTATCAATTATTAATGTATTTTAATGGACAATTCAATTGAATTACATATGTAAATTACAAGTATAATACATGATGAGGAATTAAAGGAAAAAATAAATTGGAAAGATTAAAATTGGGGGGCAAAGGAACTCTAGCTCTAAGGGGGAGCCAGACCCTCAAAATTCTTGCTGACTGGCGTGGGATGTCAAAATCCATGCAAAGGTTCATTACTTTTGGCCTGGAATTGAGTCACAGGGTCTGTGACTCAATTGATGAAGAGGTTTGGATACCAACCAAGGTGGTTTTAACTGCTGCCCATAGGGTAAAACTACCCTTAAGTTAAAACAATGTTAGTAAAAACAGTTTTAACTAGTTTCTACGCCTCTTAAACACATTATGATGTGTTTTGAAGGCTCTAGACCAGGTATTGCTATAGTAATGGCTGATTTAAGGGTCTAAAATGGCTAAAATTGGCTTAAACCAGCCCTTTTTTGGTCTAAACCAGGGTTCAATGATGCCATAATTGGCTTTTCTGTTGTCAGACTGTTTTTCACGACTGACAAGAGTAAATTTAACTTTTGGAGTAAGAAAATTGATGGCTATAAAAGAATGTCTTCTTTGCCCCACTTTTCTCTTCATGTTATAAGCTTTTCCTTTTATAATTAGTTTAAGCACTGTTAAACCAATCAATAAAAGATTCCAACCACCTTTCTTGAATCATGTTAAACCTTTTAACCACATGGAAAATTATTATAATCATTGTTTGTAACTCTTATAATCATTTTTACCCCTGAACCACCCCAAAAGTGAATTAAAGCATCTTTCATCACTGTTAACTTTGTCACTTTGTTTCCAAATTCACTCTGGTCACTTTTGGGCATGTTTTCTCTTTAATATTATTTTTAAAGACTTTGCTCTTTAATTAATTTCTTGCAGTTCTTTGCTCAATTAATTCCAATTGAAATTGCTCTTGAAGAAATTTCTTTTGTAGCCTTAAATATCTCTTGTAGAGTATTTTTGGATACATTTGTATTGTTGGTAAAACAATAAATCTTTTTAATATTATTGTTTTATACTAATAGAGTTATAAACAATAAAATTGGTGTGTTTTCTCTTAAAAATAATATTTCTTACTACTTTTAAATAATTTTTACCTTATACAAATTTTCAGGACAGGAAAAGTACTTGATTTTTAATCAAAGTTTCATATCCACACCTTACATTTGGGGTCCCAGCCGCGATATTTTACCTGTGACATATTTTTTTACTCTTTTTTGAAAATTTTGCTTATATTGAAAAATTTAAAAAATATAAAAAAAATACTTATAATTCAAAAAACCTATAAAAAAGATTTTTTTTCATATTATAAGTGAGGCTTATATTTTTATTTCTTTTTTGAAATAACCTTTTTTTACTTAATTAATTGGCTTTTTCATTAATTTCAATGTCTGACAACGTGATAAGACAAGAAAACATTGAAACAGCCTCAACAGTCACCAGCATTATCCCTGCCAGTACTGTTAATTCAGACCACAATAGTACTGTTATTGTGAACCAAAATAACCAACATGAACCAATATCTTCTGAATTGATTAACTTGGATATAAGTAATAACCTTCAGAAAGCTAAGAATTTGGCCAATAGTAAGCTTTTGACGTAAAAATACTATTTTAAGCCTTTTTAATCATAAAATATGCCTTCAACTAGACCAGGAGCCTGCTATAACCCCTCAAGCAGCTCCCCGAAAGGTAATAGATGTGATTATGGCAGAAGACAACCAGGTACAGAAGGAAAAGGGTCAGTTGATGACTTCCAAACAACTAAAATAGGTCATTCTGATGCTGATAATACCATTTTGTCTTCACAAAGAGCTGACACCGCCACAAGAAGCCTCAGTGGACATGTACAAAGCCAGCCATAAAGCATACAACAATGCCCTGCAGTACAAGGAGCACCAGATCCTTGCAGATCTGTGGAAAAGCTGCATGAATTCTTACCTGACTGTGAGAAAATTTGTTGGCCATCCCAATACTTGCAAATTGCTCAATGGATGGCATCCATTGATGGAGAAGAAAAACATGATGCTCTTGACACTAGCATGGAGGAAAAACAACCCTCCACCACCCAAGCAAGTGCCGAAAACAGCCCCAGTGGCCGGCAGCAGCAATTCCAACGTGAAAAAGAAGCCACAATCCCCAAACAAGGGCAAAGGAAAGGTACCAGCCACCAAAACTTACAGAGAGGGCTACAGGATTCCAGAAATCCAACAGGATGCCATGGAAAATGTGTTTCAGATGGCCAGAACAATGATGGAATTACAAAAGAAAGAGGAGGCCAGATTAAAATATCAGAAATGATTTCTGTTATTTTTGATTCTATTCCAGAGTTGTATGAAGCTATAACTGACGTAAAAAGTCATCTTTCTGATAAAAATACATCAATTTGTGACAATCTTAAAACACATAACTTGAGTCTGAGCCATATCAGTGAAACACTTATATGTTTTGAAAACTTTTTAAGAACAATTGAGACTTCCAATAATGATAATTCTTTTGGAAATAAGATAAATGAACAATCTTCCATTATTAAGGAATTGACAGACAAATATTCTAAACTCAATATTGATGACATGATTGAAACAAGAATAAAACAAGCCATAAATAATATCAAAGAGGATAATAAGAAATCTCTTGATGATATTTCAAAATCATTTACTGAAGTAAAGACACATATGATTGCCTTGAAAAAGTGTTTTGATACCTCAAAAGAGGAAATATCAAAATTAACAATAAAGTTAAATGAAGTTATATCTGATAATACTAAACAAACAGAATTATGGCATGAGCTGACATATAAAGAGGATGATCATAAAAAGACTGTGATAACCTCTATAAAAAGCTTACAACATGAATTAAAAAATTCACAAAGGTGTGACAACAGTAAAATGAATGATATTGAACAACTACTAAACACCTTACCAAGAATGTCTACACCTCTGAATCAAAATGAGGGTAAAGGGATTCCCAATCCTCAAGTATTGGATATTGAAAATTCTTAATTAAAAAATGAATTTTCTACTTCTTTTCATAACTTGGAACCAACAGTGGGCCAAGCACTCTTGAAAGAAGTTCCAAAACTTAATGAATGGCCTCAATTCAGTGGTGAAGGAGAGTATGACCATATGGAATTCATCAGAGGTATTGACATGATCAAAGAAGACTCTGAATTACCAGACAGATTGGTAACAGCCAGGTTTAACACCTTATTTACCAAATCAGCTCACAGATGGTATATCAAATTGAGACAACCACATGGACACCAAAGTTGGACTTGGTGGAAAACCCAAATTATCAACAAATGGGCCAATGATGCTTGGATGTTTAAAGTGGAAACAGCCTTTGAATCTTCCAAATTTAATGCTGATAGAGACAAAGGTTTACCATGGTTATTCCAACAAAAAGACAGATTAACAGAATTATATCCTGACATGTCAGAATTTATGCTCCATAGAAAGATTCTGAGACAATGTGGAGGTGGCTTAGAGCATGCTGTCAAAAGAAGGACTACTGAACGATCTTCAGCAGAGGATATTATAAATATATTAGAAGAAGTAACCACCAGAACCAAAATTGGTTCTAGTAGGGTGAATCTCAAAAAAAGGTTTACCACACCTTGGAAATATTCTGTGGACAAAAGCCCCAAAGAAAATTCTAATAATAAGTATAAATCTTCAGATACAGTCAGAAAGTGCCATATTTGCCAAAGCACCACCTATTTAGCCAATAAATGTCCAAGAAAGGGGAAAATCAATGAAATTGATATTGAAAAGGAACCTGATGTTGAAAAAGATGACATAATTGAAGACAATTCAGATGATAAGTCATCCATATTTTCTGCATTTTCAAAAGATATAGAAAATATCAATGCCACTTTCGACATCATGGAATCTTATTCCCACTTGCTACAATTGAGAAATGGTCAACTTGATTTATCAAAAGTTCATGCACAACTTATGAAAACAAAACCAAATAGAGGGAAAGGTTATACAGCTGGTAACTCCTGTATAACAGAAGTGGTGATTGACAACAAGCCCACCAAACGTTTTCTTGACCCAGGAGCCTTCTTCTCTTGTGTTGGAAAATCTTTTCTTAAGACTTGTGTACCAAATTTTGAAGACCAATTGTTACCAATTGATGGTATAAAATTCAATAGTGCAAGTAATCCAATGAAAGCATTAGGAATTTTTGAGACCAATGTAATATTCCCACACATTAATGGGAATTCAAGAATCACAGTTGAATTTGTTGTTATGGAAAATTGCTCTGGTACCCATCTTATATTGGGAAATGACTATTTAATCATGTATGGCATAGATTTACATAACAACAAAGACAGATACTTTACTATTGGAGACAATAAGGGTAAGAAATTTTCCTTTTTACCATTTAAAAGACAAATTACAGTAAATAAAGTATCACCAGTCAACTTACAATTGGAAAAATTCAAATCTTAACAGTTAAATGAGGCTGAAATAAGCCTTCATCTGAGTGATAAACAAGAAAATGAACTTTCTTCCCTTTTGTATGACCACAGAGAAGCATTTGCTTCAGACAAAGAGCCTCTAGGAGCAATTATTGGTCATGATGTTGAGATCATTCTTAATATTGAAAGACCTTATCCACCACTCTTGAGAAGAGCTGCATAACCAGCAAGTCCCAAGTCAAGAGAAGCTCTGGAAACTCATATCAAAGAACTTCTGGACCTTGGTGTAATAACAAAAGTAGGCCACAATGAAGAAGTAGAAATAACTACACCAGTCATAGTGGCGTGGCATAATGGAAAATCTAGAATGGTTGGGGACTTCAGAGCTCTGAACACTTACACTGTTCCAGACAGATACCCAATACCAAAAATACAAATTTCCCTTACTCAAATATCTCAAGGAGTATATATAATCACTATGGATGCCCTTAAAGAATTCCATCAAAATGTGGTGACACCAAGAGCAAGAAAATACTTGAGAATTATCGTTCATTGTGGCGTGTATGAATACTTAAGGATTCCCTTTGGTATCAAAAATGCACCTTCACACTTCCAAAGAATGATAAATTAAATCTTCCCTGAAGAACTTTCAGAGGGATGGTTAATAATCTACATTGATGACATTATAGCCTGTTCCAAGACTTGGGAAGAGCACATGTACAGATTGTCCAGAGTTTTAACAAAAATTCAATCAGTAAACATGAAAATCTCTTTGAAGAAATGTCATTTTGGATTTAAAGAATTTAAAGCACTAGGACATGTTGTATATGGTTTGTCCCTTGGAATTGACAGAACCAAAGTTTCACCAGTATTGCTAAAACCCATGCCTCAGAACAAAAAGGAAATTCAGTCATTCTTAGGTTCTTCAGGATATTACAGGCAACACATTAAAGATTTTGCATCCATAGCAAGACCACTTTATAAATTGTGTGACAAAGACACAGTATTTGAAATGAATGTTGACAGAGTCAAAGCTTTTGAGTCTCTAAGAGAAGCCTTGACAACTGCTCCACTCTTACTGATGCCAGACTTTAAATTGCCTTTCAAATTGTATATTGATGCATCAGGGGATGGGCTGGGTGCTGCACTTCACTAAGTTCAGATCATATATGACAGACCTGTAGAAGGACCCATATGTTTCATATCCAGGCAAATCAAACCAACTGAAGCCATATATGGGGCAAGTCAAATGGAATGTCTATGCCTTGTCTGAGCCTTGGAGGAATTGAACTACTTCTTAGAGGGATGTTTTTTTGAGGTGAGAACAGATTGTACAGCTGTCAAATCAATTTTAACATGAAAACACCCAACAGACATATGCTCAGATGGCAAATAGCCATGCAAGAATACAGAGGCAATATGACTATTGTTCATAAGGATGGGAATATTCATAAGAATGCAGATGGACTAAGCAGATGGCCATTACCAAATAATATTGATAATCCTGCTTATGTTCCAGAAGAGGCTTCACCACAAATCCCAATAGAAGGAATAAGTGTTACAAACTTGAACACCACCTTCCTTGGAGAAGTCAGAAATAGTTACACCCAAGATACAAATTGTAGCATCTTATGCCAATTACTTAACAAAGACTGTAAAGACAACTCTCTAATACATGCCTTGGATGAAGTATGGAAAAAATCTTATGATGAAGGAAGATCTCACCTACTGGATGGTATAATTTACCACAGGACCAATCACACATGTGTCATGACAGTTGTGGACAGGTCATTAATCAATCTTGTACTAAACGAATGCCATGATAGCCCCTTTTCAGGACATCTGTCTGATGACAGAACAAGAGAGAAAGTAAAGACCTGCATATGGTGGCCAATGTGGCAGAAAGATGTTGCAGAGTATTGCAAAACCTGTGACAGATGCCAAAAGGCAAATAAATCCACTGGCAAGAGACTTGGAAATATGATAAAAATCCAGGAACCAAGTAGACCATGGGAAATTGTCCATATGGATTGGGTAATGTGCCTACCACCAGGAGGTGACAGAAGTTATAATGCTTGCCTAGTGATTGTGGAAAGATTCAGTAAAACTCCAATCTTTTTACCATGCCACAAGGATGATACAGCCATGGATACAGCTCTTCTGATATGGAATAGAGTAGTGTCATGGACTGGGATATTTACAAATATCATTAGTGATAGGGATCTCAAATTCACTTCAGCACTATGGAAAAATCTTCACCAATTATTTGGCACTAAACTGTCTTTCTCTCCAGCCTACCACCCAAAAACTGATGGCCTGGCTGAAAGGATGATCCAAACCTTAGAGGACATGGTAAGAAGATTTTGTGCATATGGCCTTGAATTCAAAGATTGTGATGGATTTATCCATTATTGGTGTACTCTGTTGCCAGAACTTAAATTAGCATAGAAAACATCAATCCATGTCAGTACCAATCAAACTCCTGCTATTCTAGAAAAAGGCTGGAACCCCAAATTACCCCAAGATTCCTTGAGGAAAGATTCAATTTAAATAAATCCCACAGCTGCTAGCTTCAAAGGAATGCTAGAAAAATCTTGAAAGAATGCAGTAAGGTGCATGGAGGACTCTTTTGCATATGCTAAGGACAAATGGGATGAATCACATGCAACTCCAGATTTCAAAGTGGGGGACTTAGTTCTTGTATCCACCACTAACTTCAATAACATCAAAGGATGTAAAAAGCTGAAAGACTCCTTTGCAGGACCTTTTGTTATTAAAGCCCTACATTGAGAAAATTCTGTTGAAGTAGAGTTATCTGAAGAACTTAGCAATAAGCATCCTACATTTCCAGTGAGCTTGATAAAGCCATATACATTAGTGATGCTGAAAAATCCCCCTTGAGGAATAAAGTTCCCCAAGTTATACCTCCTATTGAGTCATCTGGTAGTAAGAAAATTACAAAAGTTCTCAAAGAAAGAAAGTTGAGAACCAACAAAGTAAGGGGATACCTTGTTAGGTACAGTGACCCAACTTGTGAAGATGAATGGTTTCCAGAAAAAGACATACCTGAAGCTACTAAACTTCTCAGAAAGCTCAGACACACTAGAAATAACAATATTACAAAGTAATTTTCTTTTTTAGGGGGAGGGAATGTGAGCCTTAGAGGTATTTTCATATACCCAAAAAACCATAAAAGGTAAATTAAGATATAAATATAAATAAAATAAATTTATTTATATTATAAAAATAAAAATTTAAATATAATTTAAAAACAAAATTACAATAAAATTTAAAATTATGAAATTATATTTTTACTTGAAAAAATTAAGTAAAAATGAATTTTTAATAAAAATTGTGAAATCAAAATATTTTTGGTAAAAATTTATAGAAAATATATTATAACTTTTTATCAAATAAATAAACATATAAAATTTATTTCACCATTTAATTCCTCATAAAAAATTAGGTGGGGTCACCTCTGAGTGAAATTTTTGTAACTCAACTCTAAATAAGCTTAAATTAAGTTTTTAGCATTTTCAATACAAAAATTGAAAATCCTCAAAACTTTAATTTAATTCACACCACATGTGGTGTTAACCATCAATTTTTGTGCTAAAACTGAGGTGTTGTGTTTAGCTTAGCAGCTATGAGGAATTGAAGTGTCAAAATGTGTGCATGTATTACATAAGTGAACTTTGATTTACATATGAGGTATCAACTATTACTGTATTTTACTGTACAATTCAATTGAATTACATATGTAAATTACAAGTATAATACATGATGAGGAATCAAAGGAAAAAATAAATTGGAAAGATTAAAATTGGGGGGAAAAGGAACTCTAGCTCTAAGGGGGAGCCAGACCCCCAAATTCCTTGCTGACTGGCGTGGGATATCAAAAGCCACGCAAAAGTTCATTAATTTTTTCCTGGAATTGAGTCACAGGGTCTGTGACTCAATTGATGATGAGGTTTGGATACCAACCAAGGTGGTTTTAAATGCTGCCAAGAGGGTAAAACTACCCTTAAGTTAAAACAATGTTAGTAAAAACAGTTTTAACTGGTTTCTACTCCTCTTACACACATTTGGACGTGTTTTGAAGGCTCTAGACTAGGTATTGCTATAGTAATGGCTGATTTAAGGGTCTAAAATGGCTAAAATTGGCTCAAATTGGCTTAAACCAGCCCTTTTTTGGTCTAAACCAGGGTTCAATGATGCCATAATTGGCTTTTCTGTTGTCAGACTGTTTTTCACGACTGACAAGAGTAAATTTAACTTTTGGAGTAAGAAAATCAATGGCTATAAAAGAATGTCTTCTTTGCCCCACTTTTCTCTTCATGTTAGAATCTTTTCCTTTTATAATTAGTCTAAACACTGTTAAAACAATCAATAAAAGATTCCAACCACCTTTTTAAATCATTTTAAACCTTTTAACCACATGAAAAAATTATTATAATCATTGTTTGTAACTCTTATAATCATTTTTACCCCTGAACCACCCCAAAAGTGAATTAAAGCATCTTTCATCACTGTTAACTTTGTCACTTTGTTTCCAAATTCACTCTGGTCACTTTTGGGCATGTTTTCTCTTTAATATTCTTTTTAAAGACTTTGTTCTTTAATTAATTTCTTGAAGTTCTTTGCTCAATTAATTCAAATTGAAATTGCTCTTGAAGAAATTTCTTTTGTAGCCTTAAATATCTCTCGTAGAGTATTTTTGGATACATTTGTATTGTTGGTAAAACAATAAATCTTTATCATATTATTGTTTTATACTAATAAAGTTATAAACAATAGAATTGGCGTGTTTTCTCTTAAAAATGATATTTCTTACTATTTTTAATTGATTTTTACCTTATACAAATTTTGAGGACAGGAAACGTACTTGATTTTTAATAAAAGTTTCATATTCACACCTTAGATTCTTGCTCCTGTCAAAATTAATTAACAAGATTGATTGAAGATAATTTTTCCTTACTGGAAATGCTTTTCCAGTTTGAAATAGAAATTTGGTTCCTTTCCTATTTCGAAAATTTGTTATTTTCATCCTTTTCAAATAATTTCATTTATTGACTGGATGACCTTCTTCCAAACAATAGTAGCATTTATGATATGGCCTTTGTGAATAGGGGACATTCCTTAATGTTTTGCAGAGCTTCATACCTTGATGTAACTGTCAATTTTTGAAGCTTCTTCATTAGTTCATTTGAATCTTTGTTTTGAACTGGGGCTTCTCTTCCCCCCTCCAATTTTTGGTCCTTGAGATTCTCATTAATCTCCTTCATTCTATTACAAGCTTAATTCATTCCTTGAAAGGCTTCTTTTTTAAATTTACATTTATTTTCCTTAATATCTGGTTAAACTTCACATGTGCTTCTTGATGGTAAAACCCTCTTTGTTCCTAATATTTTAGATTTCAATCCTTTCTCAATTAACTTCTCCAAAATCCTTATATATGGTATAAGGTACTCTCTATCTCCAGCTCTAACCATGACATTATATTTAATAATTTTCTTTCTTATAGTGCCTTTGAAATTAGGAAACATGCAATCAAAAAAATCTCCATGGAACATATTATTTGGAGGAATATACTTGTATCTTCATGAATAATTGAAAATGGTTTCATATTCCACCATAAATTATTTGTAATTAGAGAGAGTGCTGATTCTTCACCTTGTGTATCATCAAAGTGTTTAATGAGTGAGTCCTTTCTGTATATTTTCCTATAATTCCTCCTCCTCATTCATTTATTGGATATTTCTTCAATTGGTTTCAGCTTCCTTCTTCATAACCTGGCATGTGAGTCTTAGAGGTATTTTTAAGTACCCAAAAGACCACAAAGAATGAAAAATGATATAATTATGAATAAAAGAAATTTCCTTATAATAAAAATAACAAAAACTAAATTATCAATATAAAGTTTATTTATAAACTTAAAAATTTAATTATAACTTAAAAGTAAAATTACTTTGAAATTTAAAATTGTGAAAACACCTTTTTACTTGAAAAGAATTAAGTAAAAAGATATTGTTCACAAAAATATCAAAATTAAAATATTCTGGAAAAAGTTAAATAAAAATTATGATAGCTTTTTATCCAATATATAAGCATATGAAAACTATTTCACCATTCGATTACTCATAAAAAATAAAGTGGGCTCACCTCTGGGCAAAACTTTTATAACTCAACTCTGAATAAGCTTAAGTTACATTTTTAATATTTTGTGTATAAAAATTGAAAATCCTCAAAACCTTTGTTTCCTTCACACCACATGTGGTGTTAACCATAATTTTTTGTGTTAAAATTGAGGTGTAATGTGTAGCTTAGAAGCTATGAGGAATTGAAGTATTTTCAATTGAAATGTCAAAATGTGCATATGTATTACATAAGTGAACTTTGATTCACATATGAGGTATCAATTATTACAGCTGTGTAATGTAAAAACTCAATCAAATTACATATGTCAATTAAAAGTATAATAAATTATGAGGAATTAATGAAAAAATAAATTGGAAAGGTCAATTCTTGGGGAAAAAGAATCCTGGCTTCAAGGGGGCCAGACTCCCCCAAATTTCTTGCTGGCAGGCATGGGCTTTCAAAATTCATGAAAGCTTTAAGCACTTTTGGTTCTGAATTAAGACACAGTAAGAAAGTTGGTGGCTATAAAAGAATGTCTTCTTTGCCCCACTTTTCTCTTCATTTTGGAATCTTTTCCTTTTATAATTAGCTGAAACACTGTTAAACCAATCAATAAAACATTCCAACCCCCTTTATAAATCATTTTAAACCAATAAACCACGTGAAAAAATTATTATAATAATTGTTTGTAACCTTTATAATAATTTTACCCTTGAACCACCTCATAAGTGAATTAAAGCATCTTTCATCACTTTTTACTTTGTCACTTTGCTTCCAGATTCACTGTGGTCACTTTTAGACATGTTTCTCTTTAATAATCTTTTGAAAGAGTCTGTTCTAATATTAATTGCCTAAATTTCTTTTCTCAATTAATTTCAATTGAAATTTCTCTCGAAGAAATTTCTTTTGTAGCCTTGAATATCTCTTGTAGAGTATTTTCAGATAAATTTTTATTGTTGGTAAAACAATAAATCTTTATAATATCACTTTTTATACTTATAAAGCTAAAAACGATAAAATAGGAATTTTTCCTCATAGAAATATTGATTCCTAATATTTCAAATCATATTGTACCTTATACAAATTGTGAGGACAGGAAAAGTACTTGATTTTTAATCAAAGCTTCATATACACACCTTAAATGGCATTAAATCTATAGAATCACTTATACCTGAATCTGTTTTCAATGAGGCCATTTTCATTGCTAAATGGTTATCTGTTCCTCCTTCAGTTTGCGCCATTTCTTCTACTTTATTGATGAACATTCCTACATCTTCCCCCTTGAAATTTAACCTATATTGTTTGGCTTTGATCTTCACTACAAAAATCCTTTGTCTTGGAAGCTTTTGTAATAGAGTTGGATGTGTTTTTGTTGAGAAAAAACTTTCCACTGGGGATTTTTTGTCTACTATCTGTTTCTAGAGTATATCTTGCCATAGGTCCAGGTGTTGGAGATATTGGTGATTCTTTTGGTCTCACATACCTAAGAAGGTTAGGCTCACCAAGAATAGCTCATGCTTTATATGATTCTTATTCCTCCCTTTCACCTTTCTTATCCTTTGTACATGTCAAGAGAATCAGAAGTTGCCTCAAAACATTCTTGAAGTTTTCATAACAATCCTCCTCTTCACTCTCTTTCTCATACTGTTCTTAAAGAGTATCTTCAACCAATGGTGGTAATTTTGATATCAAATGTTGATTTTTTTCATACTTTATGAGATTTTCCTTTATACTTATTTTCTTGGTGGTGTTAATTTTTGAGTAGGGCAATAATAATGGTATGATCCAAATGATGAGGTTAAATGAGATTTATGTGGTGATGAATTATGTGTTGAATCTTTTGAGTAATTATTCATTTCAAGATTTTATTATATTTGAAATATTATATAATCTTTTTCTTGCTTGTTTCTCAATTAAGGTTAAAGATTAATGATAAAACCCTATCTGACTGGCCAATTTTGGAACACAAGATGTGGGATAAAAAGAGGAATTACCTGGAAAGGTAAGTTAAAAGAAAAAAATGGTTTAATTTCTGTAAAGCCTGTAGGATTTTCTCCTCTTGTGTTCTTGAAAACTCTAGACTTCTGCTCCTGAAAATGCTGAATTATATTGACTTGGGTTCCACAATCAATTTGATTTATTTTATAGTTTCTGGGTCAGAAAGGCCTATTAAACAGACTCTGATAGGACTTTCTTTGGTATCAGATTGATAGCTAATGAAATCCTTCAAAAAATTGGATTTCATAAAAGAAAAGAAATCTGGGTGATTAGCACCAAGAAGTACTACAACAAGCTTCAAATATGATAAAATCCTCAAACCAACACAAATATGAGACTACTTCATTGATGCCATAATAAATATTCCAGAAAATAAAGATTTCTCATAGTTATTTTGATATTTTAATAATATTTTCTTGAAGGATAAAATTACTTTAATTCTAATATAGCTGAAATAAATCTTTATAAAAGAAAATAAATTGTGATATGTTATAAATGAAATGTAACCTTAATTTGATGGATGAATAAAACATAGTGAGAAAGTTATTTTACTAACTATAATATAATTACTAAGGGTTTCTTTTCCAAAATAGTGTTACTAATATATTTTTTAAAATTCTATTGTAATACCATCTTAAAATAAAATGTGATTATTCAATAATACTTAGATGAATTTCTAATATAATGTGGACGAGTCTTAAATACAAATTTTGTATAAAACAACAAGCTAGTCTATTAAATTAACAAATCAACTAAAAATTAGGGTAGATTACTTTTTACTAACAGTTACTTGTAAAACATAAGACTGAAATAAGCTCAACTGCTAACCTGATTTTCTTCTCACAATGGAAACTCTCTTTCAGGCACAAATATTTAGAGAAAATGTTAAAAAGCTGGCTTTTGTTGATGAATGACACTTTGGGACATGAGGAAAAAATTATTTGATTGGGGGAGAGGTCCTCTATTAATAGGGTTTGGGCTCTCAATGGGAGGTGTAAAAAAAGGGGACTTAGAATTTTCTGCCTTGAAATCTTGTGGTTTGAATCACATGATGCGTGAAATTAGGCTGTGGTAGTAATTGGATTTGGAGGTCTGTGCTTTTGTACAGGTGTGCTGTATTTTAATTAAGCTTTTTATATTGTGGGGAGAGTTTGGGAAAATGATACAATTTTATGATATTTATAGTGAGTTTTTCTAAAAATGTGGAGAAGTCCCGTGCCCTTTTCTTCTTGATTACTAAGTATTATAGGGATTGATGACTAATGAATTATGAATTCAATTTTCCCTGAGCCCTTGTTTTAGATTGAAAATAGTCTTTTAATTTGACTTTTCTTGTTTTTAGTTTGCCACACTTCAAAATATGCCTGTAAGTCCATAATTTTACTCCTGATTTTATGCGATTAAGAAATCTGTCCTTACTTAAATGTTAAAATAAAACACTACAAAAGTTTCTTTTTCATTAATCCAAACTGGCAAACTGGTATGGCATTACAAAAAAACAGGTGCAAATCTGGGAGGTAAAAATTGATTAAATTCCAACTAAAAAGATTGTAGAAGATGGACTCATGAAAACATTAACAAAACCAGCTCATTCAATGTTCATCAAAAGCTTGAGCCTCATCAACACTTAGAGTGAGGGGTTTTATTATAGAATTGAAAATGAAAAAAGAATGGGATTTACCCTCTAGACTAAGATATGCCACTCGCATAATATATGAAATATAAAAAAGAGTTCATTTACTAGATAGTAATACAAAATATTTATCATTACCCAATAATTGTATATTGATAATAATTTTCTTAGTAAAAGTAGAGTCAAAAACCTTTCTCCAGATTCCTCATTGACTCTTACATATTTTGTATCTCATATCCTTAAAGGTATGCATCTTTTATCGTTTTTTCTCTCTCCTTCTTTCTTTAGGTCAAGGTATTCATAAGCTGTTGTTCTGTATTCTTCATTAATTTTATCCATTGTGATAAATTGTACTGAATTTGGAAATCTCACTAAATCTTCAATAATAGTGCTACAAATATAAACTAAATTATTTTAAATTAATAATTTGAGTCTTAATAAGATAAAATAATACATAAGAAGCATTATTCATATTATTATTTTATAAAAAGAGCTTTTCAAGGGTTTCAAAGCCTTTGGAACTGGAGACCTAAGCTTTTTATAAGATTAAATATAGTTTTATTCAATTATAAATCACTAAATCAAAGTTATTAAGAGTATTATGGACTTTAAAAACAATAGTGGTACTATTCATCAGCTTGTAGGACTTCATTTGGTATGAAAATACTTTCCAATCCTGTCAAAAACCTTTATATTTCAAGCCAGTGTGAATATAATATAATGAAATAAAATGAATAAATAATTATAGTGATAATTGTATTAGATTGTTGGTATTTTTATTAAATTGAAAGATTTTGTAAGTTGTTTTTTAAAAAAAATATTTCATTAAGAATTCATCATCTAATTAATAGAATCTAATTAAATTTCTAGTTCTCTCAATTATCATCCACTCTTATTTATATTTCTGCTGGTTTCACTTATAGATTATATTTAAAATACTATTTTTGATGTGTCTTTATAATATTAATAGTTCTCATTCACAAGTGGGCAATTTTGTATTATTATTTCTTGATTCTATGCATTTATCTATTTTTATGCTGTTTTATTAATATTATAGTTATTGAATTATGAACACCTTATTTGGTAGAGTAATCTTAGTATTATTATTGTTATATTGTTGATAGGAAACAATTATAATTCATGATTATAAATATTGGTAATATTGTCATTATTGAAGTCAGATAGACTCATTATTTTAAATGAACATATATGAGTTATTTATTTCTTGATATTACTATAATGTTGTTTAAGTAAAAAAATAAGAACAGACCTTGTAAAACCGTTCAATTAAGATAAATTTATATATCAAATTCATAGTCAAATATTTAAATCCTGGGCGAGGGCTTCTACTAGTCATTTACTGAATTCTGCATCAAGGTACAGTTCTAATTCTAGTTCAAAATCTAGCATCATTCGGATTTTTGCATGTGTGAGATTATGCTTTATTCTCTCATATATATCACCATTTTCTTGAGTTATTTCAAAAACAAACTCTTTTAAGAACACTATACAGAAACTATTGGTACTTTCAGGGAGTATCTTAATGTTGCCTCTGTTGTAGCTAGAAACCTCCAGAAAATCTTTCACTAATTTTATATTCTTATTTACTGTGAGACTTAGAGGTATTTTGATATGCCCAAAAGACCATAAAAAGAAAATTAGACTACAGTTAAAAATGAATACATTTAATTCAAATTTAAAACCAAGATTCTAAAATATACATAAGATTTGAATATAAAAACAAAATTGGAAAGGAAATTTTAATAATAATCTTATATCAAATTTAAATATGAACAAAAATTAAAAAAATGGCAAAACTAATTTTTACTTGAAATAATTGAGTAAAAACAAACTTATTAGAACATATTAAAAGAAATTTTTTGTTGGTGAAGAGTGAGTAGAAAATACTATAACTTTTTTCCAATAGATAAAAATAGAAATTTTATTTCACCATTGGATTCCTCATGAAACTGCAGGTGGGGTCACCTCTGAGTTAAAAATTTTCAGCTCAACTGTAAATAAGCTTGAGCTAAGGTCTTAGTATCTTATGTATGGAAATCTGGAAATACTCATAACTGGAATTCAACTCACACTGCATGCAGTGTTAACCAAAGATTTTTGTGCCGAAATTGAGGTGTGGTGTGTAGCTTAGAAGGTATGAAGAATTGAAGTATTTTGAAGTGAAACATCAAGATGTGAGTGTGTATTACTGTCAAAAGCATTGGAAAGAGCCCCTCCCAATTGATTCTTACAGAGAAGACTAGCCTGAACCAATCTATGGCCAATTGGCCTTTGGGCCACACCCACTCTTCCTGGCCATATCCTGCTCCATTGGCCTTTCTGTCTAATGTTCCAGCTTACCAGACCGCAGGCAAATATCACTGTTTTTGAACGTGGGGTGTCTTTGGCCCCTTCAGTCATATCCAGGGCCTCTGACCCACCCCCTTTGATTAGGGGTTTAGGGGCTAAATGGCCTTTTGGGGCCCCCTATGGCCCGCAGTCCACAGACTGTGGGACTTTTTAGGCCTGTTTTGGCCTAAATCCAATGAGGCCAAAAGGGGCCAGGGGGAAACTAAGTGGGCCCACCTGATCCCAATTTTGGCCATAAATGCCATGGGCCTCAATGTTTAATTCATGGCCTCTGGCAATCACCAGAGGCCACTGGCTTACTTTGAGAAGGGTTTTCTACCAATCATGGACCCTGGGATTCAGGAACCATGAATGGGGCATATATTGTATTATATAACATTATGCACCATTTTTCCTCAGAAAATTCAATGGTGACACTTTCAAGTCTTGATTTCCACATTTCACATCATATCACCAATACATCATTCAATTTTGAAGGAAGACTCAAGTTACTCAAGCTGGAAATCTATATTGGTATTCACAAGACCATTCAAGGACACCAATCACCAGGCCCTTGAGGTGTTGGACTCTTTATTTTAACAGTAATATTCAAGGGAAGTTTGAAGAGGTTATTCATAAAATCAGTTGTCAAGGCATAAAGAGCTCCAGTACTCCTTGGATAACTCAAATTTCCCATACAGGTTGTATTCAGACAATCTGTATGCAATTGACCCTTTTGGTTTGATCCATTCTCCACTGTGGGAATTCAAGGCACATAGTTCATTCTTAAGATGGCCAGATTTTTATTTACCCAAAACAGTCAATACAGATGGGTGATCAAGTTTCCATTATCAGGTGTCCAACTTTTCACATATACTGGCCACCTTTCCATCCCTGGAGACTTTTCTCCCAGTTAATTAATATATTGGATTTATTTTATTCTTAGTTTTTTTTTCATTATTGAAAATAAATACTCATATTCATGAGCCAATTATTTGCCCCTTTCTCTTTGACTGTCAGTGGATATTGGTGGTCATATCCTTCACTAATTCCATTGTTCTTTCTGGCAGGCTGAAGCAGTGACTTGAGGATTCATTTTTTTTCTCTTTGGCTTTTGGCTCCTTCTTTATCCTTGTACTTAAGCATCTTTCTTATATTTGGCATATTTGTACTTTCTCTTATTTTCCCTTAAAGAAATATAATATTTCTGTTAGTTATTTATTCCTTTAGAGCCCTGCAAGTGAGCTCTTGATTCCTGAGCACCAGGCCACTCTTGTTTCCCCCAAGAACTTCTGTGACAATTAGATAGGTTAACTTAAGATTAAATACATGGAATTAAGAATTTCAGTTTTGTACTTGAATTAGATATTTGAATTTTTAAGTATAGTAAATGATGAGGAATTAAAGAAAAAAACTTGGAAAGATTCATTTTTGGGGGAGGAATATTGGCCACAAGGGTGTCATACTCCCCAAATTCCTTCCTAAAAGGTTTATGAGGTTAAAATTCATTCAAGATCCCAATATTTTTGCCTTGGAATTGGGTCACAGGGTCTGTAAATTAATTTATCATGAGTTTTTAATACCAACCAAGGAAGGTATGACTGTTTCCAGGAGGGTAAAACTACCATTAAGATAAAAAGAAACTCAATAGAAACATGTTTGACTGTCTTAAAGGCTTTTAATGCACATCTTGACATGCTTCAAAGGCTTAATACCAAATACTATCATAGAAATGGCTGTTTTGGGGGTCTTAAATGGCTAAAGCTGGCCCTTTTTTGGTACAAAACAGGTTTCAACTATGCAACAATTGGCTGTATGTTTTTCTTTCTGGTGTTCTCACAGATTAATTGAGTAAAATTTACCTTTGGAGGAAGAGAATTGGTGCATGTTACAATCTTTTCCTTTTGTAATAAGCTTAAAAATTTATACAAAAGATCAATAAAAAGATTCCAATGACCCTTTGTAAGTCAAATGTAACCTGCTCACATGTGGAAAACTCATTATAATAATTTTTTTGACTTTATATAGTCATTTTTACCTTTGAACTTCCCCCAAAGTGAATTGAAGTATCTTTTATAACTTTTAGCTTTGTCACTTTGTTTCCAAATTAACTATGGTCACTTGTGATTTTGTTATCTATTTGATATTGCTTTTGGAGACTCTTTTCTTCAATACATTTTCTGAAATTCCTTTTCCAATCAATTCCAAAGAAAGTTTCCCTCAAAGAAATTTTTTTTTCATCATAATATATCTTGTACAGTATTTTGGGGTAAATTTTCATTTTGGTAAAAAAAAAGAATCTTTACAATATTAATATTTTATACTCATTAAGTTCAAAGAAATAGTTTTGGAATTTTTCCTCTTCAACCTCATAAAAATTACTATTTTCAATTAATTTTTACCTCGTACAAATTTTGAGGACAAGAAAATTACTTGATTTTCAATCAGATCTTTATATCCAAATCTTACAGATACTGTCTTTTGACTTAATTCTGTTAATTATTTTTGGTCTATGCCTAGGCTTAGTCCTGAGACCTCATTTCTTAATGGAGGTGGTTCCTTTTTGAAAAAATTGCATTTCTTGAGTGAAATATTCATGTTTACTGGTGTGAATTTCCTCAAACCATTGTCCAAGTATCTGACCTATTGGTCCCATGTTCCTGATGATCCAATGATATAATCAATTTACACCACCATCCACCCCCTCATATCTGTTTCTGCAAAACCTTTTGCATCATACTCTAGAATTGAGCTGGTGCATTCTTAAGGCCAAAAGGAATTCTGGTGTACTCACAAATTCCTATGTTAAATAATTCTGAGTAGCATGATGAATTTAGTTTTTACTCCATCTTGGTGAAAACCTTTCATGCAATGTTGTCCTTACACAGTTTATCAAATGTATGGGGTACAAATATGCTGTTGTGTAATCATTAAGTGCTTTGAAATTTCCAGAAAGGCTAAATTTTCATCATTCCATGTAATACCTATTGGGGTATTTAATTAAAATTTATAAATGTGTGTTATGTTTTGAATAAGCTCCATGCTCATCATTTTATTGATTTGTTTCTCCCTTTCCTTCCTGGTATACAGGAATTCTGGATAGGGAGGTCCCCCAAGAATGGATGGGTGAGGTCTTTCTACATGTAGAAATGTTCCCATTGAATGGTCTTGAATTATTCCTAGGGGTCTATCATCAATGTAAAATGCACTCCTATTGCTTTTGAGCACTCTGTATAGTTGCATTTTTTTCTTTGTTGTGAGAAAGGTGCTATATTCGGCTTTTTTCAATCTTGCTAAGACAGTCTCTAAGGTGAGTTTTTTTGGGCCCTGTGTCATGGGAAAATCAAATTCAAAATCTTTTCCTTGTATCTCCAACCCTTAAGGTGTCTTTTTTACGATTAAGAACTCCTACACCACACAATCTCTGGTATTCTTTTTCTATTATAAAACATATGGTTCTTGCATTTTGAATTAATACAAATTTGGGTTTAAGTTTAAACTTTCTTTTCTTGTGGGTTATGATGGCTTTATTAATAATTTTTCCAAGTGATTTCATTTTCCATGATGCAATTGTAAAATTGTTGGCTTTGGTGGGTTGTAATTTCTTCCCCATTGGGGGAAATGTTCATGCAGATGGTCCCTGGCCCCACAGAGAATCTTGCTCCTGTGTCAATGATTGATTAGTGGCTTTTCAAATCAATGAAAAATAAAAAGATTTTTGGGGTTCCATGGATGTACCCCATCTCCTCAGTAGTTGTTAATGAAAATGTCTGAGAATCCTTAGTGTTTATACTGCTTGTTTCATCATTAGTTGCTTGGGGGATGCAGGTTTCAAGCTGTATTTATTGTATTTAGCAGGATTTCTCCTCTTTGCACTCTAATATTTATTCTTTTAAAGCCTCCTATTTACTGTGTTCTTAATCCATTTGGAAATTCCCTATGCTTTTGAAGTCAGATTTCTCCTTTTCTATGGAATACATTTTCTTGTTGGGTTTGGGGAGATTGTTTGGATAGTGGTCTGACAATTCACAATTATAAAATAGATTCCTTGTATTTTATGTATCTAAATCTTTGTCTCTGGAAAATACTTGGGATTTCCCTTCAAGGTATTTATCTTTGAGGTTGGGTATCCTTCCACAGAATTCCTTTTACTTAATTCCTGTAGGGTATTTGAAATATCATGCAGCTCAAATTCTAAGTTCAACTTGCATTTTACTGCATGATCAAAGTTTCCTGTCAGAGCTTCCAATTCCTTGTGGCTCTACATTTCCATTTCAATGTGGGGATAAATGTCTTTCAGAATTTTGGATTTTTTTAAATACTACTCACATGGACCTTTCTCCACTTTTTATTTCTCATTCTTAAAAATCAATTGTTCTGCCATACCCAGAAGCCATTAATTTACCTCTTAATAATTTGGTTCTTCCACCAAACCCAAGCTTCCCTCCCATAGAGTTCCCTCATCTCATTGTACCATATATTGGCATACTTTTTTCAGGCTGTTTTCCACCTTGAATTAATCCAGTAATCACAAATACTAGGTAAATAAATGAGTAGACTATCAATCTAGTCAATGAGCTCAATGTGTTCATACTCCCCTTTACATGAGAACTTTAGCTATCTGGCTAATTCTGGGAGTTTCTCAAGGGATTATCTTTCAGAGTAACTCACTCTATCCCATTCTTTGTACATATGATCAGGCTAAGTGTCAGATTCATGTCATCTGTTAGCTCTATGCTCTTGGTAAAGGGCAAGGGGGTTCTAGTCTTGGGGAGTTCTTCCTCTTGGATTAACTTTATCCTTTAAATTTATACTCAAGCTTTCTATGGGTCACTTCAAACTCTGACCATATTCTGTCAAAGTACATTCCCACCATTTTATATTCTTTGGCTAGGAGATGTTTTTTCTCTTAAAGGGATTTCACGTAACTTTAAATAAGGTCCATTATGATGCATGGCCATTCCATTTACTCATTCATATTGAGCCATAAAGGGTTAATAATTAAATCACTTATATCTAGCTCTGGATTTGATTTAATCTGAGCTTTAATTAAATTATTTCTATCAATTAATAAAGGGTTGATAATATCTTTCCTATTTGGAGCAGTTTTAGGTAAAATCACTTGTTGTTCTTGAATACCTCTTTTACTAAAACCATCCATTTCTGCATGAGTAAATCTTTCTCCTTCTTCCTGTGGCTGAATCAGGTTTTGTTTTTAAACCTTTCCAATTTCCGATTTTTTTGAAGAAACTTGGGATTAGTAAGAATTATGAGGTTTGGAAAAGCCTGGAACTGGTTTTGGGATCCTAATTGGTTTGTGGCTAAAATTTTAAAAGTTGGTGCAGGCTTGTTGGACTCTGTGTATGAGGTTCTTCCAATCTTTCTTGATCTTCTGGCCTTTCTGAGGGTGACTTTTGATTTTACATATTCATTTGATTCAGTTAATGAGGGCAGTGAATCTGATCAGGTGATTGATTTGGAGAATGAGGACTCAGAATCTTAAGATGAATTCACTTCCATCATTTGAGGGGGGCAATTTACAGTGATATTGAAGTTTTTGTGCTGGTCCCTTTTGATGGGGGTCTTCCACTTCTCTTGGATTGAGTTTCAAAGAGCTCAAATGTTGAGGGATTTCTTTTATTTTTATTTCTAGTTTTGTCTCCTTAAGGTCTTCCATGGATATTTTTGAATTCCAGTGGGTCTTCAAAGTATTGTTGAGCCTCTTGACTCTTGTTAATTTGATGAAAAGGGACTTTACCAGTCAAAAAAACTTGAAAATGCTAAAGAATTGGTGTTATATCTGCCATTGTTCTTTGAGAAAGATCTTCCACAATATCTTCAAATATTCTTTTGGCTTTATCCACTCTTCCTCTTTCTCAATACATTGATTATAACCTTGATAGCCAGTATGAGAAGAATATGACAAACAAAATCAGCTTATTTGAAATAAAACTTAGAAATTGATGATGAAAAAATACTCACAGGTAGATTGAAATGCCATTGAGGATGGAAGTCTGACAACTGGAGCCTTTTGAGCTTGTTAAATTACTGTTGGATGTTTTTCTTGCAAGGTATTCCTTGATAATTGCTGTATTTTTTGTGCATTTTTCAGTGGGGGGAAATTTTGTTTTCAAATTTTCAAAGGCTATCTGAAGTGCATAATGCAAAACCTTTCCATTGAGAGAACAGATGTGTGGAGGAAATTCTTGACATAGGAAATTATTTCCTTTGAGATTCTGCTGAGGATTTCAATAAATTGCTTCTTGAAAGCCATTTGAAGGGCCCTAAGAGCCTCCAGGAGAATTCCAATAGACTTATGTAGCCAAATTTAACCATGACATGGGCACATTCAGCTCTTGAGGTAGCACCCACACCCATGTGACAATAGTAGTTGTTCCAGGATGGCATATAGTACTTCTTTATAGGAAATAAGGTTTTTTCCAAATATTAGGGGGTGTCAAAGTCACCAAAGCCCCCCTTAAAATAACACGGGATTTGGAACCCCAATCCCAACACTAAATCCTGGGTTCTTTATGTGTAAATCCCATGATATTTCAGCTGAGTCCCCTGGTATATTGACCAAATCCCATTCCTCTGGGATTTCAGCCGGAAACCTAACCCAAATGAGTGCTCACAATTCATAACTGTACAACATATTCTTCTACACTCCATTTTGGACGATCTGACCAAACAGCTTACAGTCCATTTATACTTCTTCATCCATATAATAATGCCTTGTTCCAAAGCAAGACACATCAAGTCAGATATGAAGAGAACCTCTTGCCTGCAAAATCCATCAGGTCACTTAATATGTACAGATTATTTAGCCATAATGAATTGGCTTTCACTCAAATCCAATTTTGAGTCATGTTTTGGTACTAGTGGCTCAACATCTATTGGAAGACCTCTGTCATCAAAGCAGCATGGATTTCAGCTTATGGCCATTGAGGTAAACAAAAAATCACAAAATCACCTAAACCTTAGCTCAAGCAGCATTCAAGATCAATGGCAAACATATAAAAAGTATATGATAGCAAAAAAAATTGAAAATTTAACTGGGCTGGACTAAAGGAAGAATATGAGAGTAAACAAATCAAATCAATGAGTGAAAAGCTTGAAAGTATGTGTCCTTGCTATGTTTAAATGGATGTTCTCTTTGGCCACAAGCCCAATGTCACTCCCATTGCAAGCTATGATTTGCAAGAAAAAGACAGCTTAAATGGTGAAGATGATTATGTTTTGCTTGATAAGGTAAGCTATCATATCTTCCTCTTTTTACCTCCAATAATTGAGGAACATTTGCTTTTTAGAGGAGAATAATGGGTTGGAATCACCGCTCATTCTTGCTGCTTTGCTTCATAATGAAGATGACTTGGTTCAAGTGGAAAACCTTCAAGATGAATGAGTAAGTATGTTTAAGCCTGATAATTATGAAATCTTTCTTTGAATATTTCTCCTTTGACCAGCAAAGTAAATCAATAGTTCATTAAACACAAAAGTGTAATCAAGCATTGACACCCAACTTGAATGACAAGAGTGGTTCTAGGAAAAGGCCAATGGATTTTTTTGCACCGACATATGCAAATTTGCTTTAATCATGGAAAAAGGGTATGTTTTGGATTTATGGTTACTCTGATCAATTGTACTGAAAAAAATAATACTTTGTAGCCCATGAAACCAGTGAAAATGCTTGTTTGGAGTGGGACAGAGAGAGGTGGAATGAAGAGAAAGTGAGAAACATGGAAAAGAAACGGTTTGAAGAAGTCAAGTTGCAAAAGCAAATGGAGTTTGATGAGAAGCAACATGCCAAGAAACAAGAATTTGAAAAAGAAAAGTGGGATCTTGAATTGGAATTCAAGGAAAATAAATGCCAGATGGATCTCACTATAGTGGCATTGTCATCAAGCAGGCCAATTGCGGAGCTGAAATGCATTGTGACTTTAATCAATAAAAAATGACATAATAGGTATACATCATTTAATCATTTTATATGTGGTTATTTGTTGAATAAAGCTGATTTTTATGTGTAATTGGGGCACCAAATTGCAAGTCGTCCTATGTTCTGAAGTTTGATTGCAATTTATTACAAAATTGAAAATTCAGGCAAGTTTTGCATCAAGTCTTTTTTGTGACAAATACCAAAGTCCAAGCCTGTTCCAAATGAAATTGAAGAGTCCCTATGGATTTCCTTTTTTTTAAATTTTTTTCCCAATACAAGTGGATGGGCACTTCTTGCCTTTTTTAGGTGATTTGATTGTTTTTTGAAATTGAATTTCTTTTTTCTAAATGTTTCTTCAATTAATATTTGCTTTCTTGTATCTTAATTTTTTGGTGATCAATTGAGGCATTTGGTTTTTTTTTTGGAATATTTTGGATGTATTTTTAATTTTTTTTTTTTATATTTTCATTTTTTTCATGAGTTTATTTCCTTTTTTACTTTAGTTCAATTTTTTTTGAGTTTCAATTATTTTGCTTGGTTTCTTTTTCTTTAGTGTAATTTCATTTTTTTATTTTGAGTGCCTTTTTTTTCTCCCAGCTGTTTATTTCAAACTGAACTTTTCTTAATTAAGATTATTCAGCCAAAAATTCAATTTTATTTTGAAACAGGTGAATTCTTTTTTTTGTTTTTTAACAGCCTCAACCTCTCACCTATTCACCCCTCACTTTCAATTTTAATTTCAAATTTTTTGGTTTTTTTTAGATTCTTCCAAATAAATTTTTTTTTTATGCAGGTAAGTCTTTTTTTTTTCACCTCTCACTCAAGTTTTTCTTTTTAAATAACTCGTACTAACATTTTTTCACTTTGTTATTTTTGGTAAATCACTCAATTTTGTATTTCTTAACAGATCTCTTCTCTATCTGTTCATCCACCTCCAGCTGCACTCCAACAACAACTTCCATCACCCCAGTCACCCCAACCCTTTCATCCACCACCACGATAACCCTACCCATCCCAGTCCACCCACCACTCACCCTGGAACCTCCCATGAATGCTCCTGGGAGGTTCCAGGCCCTAGGCCTGCAAAAGTTTTCCAAATTTATTCAGAACAATATTAACTGTTTTCACTGTTAATGGCCTCCAGAGGCCACTAACACTAAATATATTTCTTTTTCAGACCACTCTTGAATGCCTAACTGAGCTGATTCTTCTTTGATTTTTTTAAATCATCATCATCATTAATTGATGATGTGATTTTTTTTAATTTTCCATTTGATCATTATGATAACTGACTTCAATGTTTTATTTTTTTTAAATAATCATCAATAATAAGTCATCATCTTTTTTTTGGATCATTATGATTACTGACCCACTATTTTTTTTTTAATACTCATTATAAATCACTGATTATTGTTTTTTTCTTTTATTTATAATCATAATCATATTGAATTTATGATGATTTTTTTTAATTTTTTTTTGATGATGATCATTACTGACCTATGTTTCTCTTTTTATTTTATTTTTTGTTATTTTTTATTTATTTTTTAATATAGGGAAGGATCATTTATAAGGCTTTCTTTTGCAATGTCATTTGATTTCACCCCCCTTCCATCATCCTTGAAATTCAAAAAAAATGCTCCTCGTCTCTCTCACTCTTCAAATAATGTTGATGATGTCATGGTTAGGACTAAACCAAATATAGAAAATCATGAGTATAATAATACCAAATCAAATCATAAAAGAAAGCTCACCCAAAGCCAAAGACAACACATCCATGATTCAAAACAAATTATGTCTCACCTTGGCCATTCAAACAAATAATATAAAAAACATTTCAGCCATTTCAATTGAAAAGAAATCCCCCAATGCCTCATGGTTAAAACTTCCATCTCCCAACACTCTCCCCCATCCTTATATACTCATTGATAAAACAACAAAGCCCTTTTTGCCTGTCATCATATATGAAATCACCCCTTTTGATAATTCTTCTGGACACTCTCAAATGCTCCAAAACCTCATCATGACATCAATGTCCTTATCTCAAAATCAAAAAGAAACTAAAACCAATAAGCAGCTCCTAGGTGGCATTATGAAAGGTATTGTGTTTTGTTCTGGTTCAGATTCTGGCAAATCTGCAGGTGAGTGATATTTTCTGCTTATTAATTTAATAATTACTAACTAATTACAAAATTATTAGGTGTTTACTCCTGAAAACTAGGTTTAAATCCTAATCAAGTTGAATCAGATAATAATCAATGGACCAAACTTCAACAATTTGACAAATTTGTTTACTCAAGAATCTCCCATTTTTCAAAATTAGCAGCTAATGAAACCAGTCATTAATTGAACCAGCCAAATTACCAAATTTCAGTCAACTTGAATGGACTTCTGTCAATATCAAGGAAGAATTCAAATCATTTACCAATTTCATTGTCACTCAAGATGGAGTTTTCAATAAGCTGCACCAAGATTTAAATGATCTCAATGCCTGGACTTATAGTATATTTCCTTTTGTATCAAAAAAAGATTTCCATCCCCTTCCAACTGTCTTAACCCCCTCTGGAAATGGCTTGCACTTCCCCAAATTGAAAATGGAGATCAATTTTTCAAAAACACCTGGCATCATGAAAATTCTTTGCAAGACATCAACAATGGTTCATCATACAACGAAACCTCCCCAGAAATTATCAATCATGACAAAATAACTCAATTTGGATGTTCTTTTCAAATAAAACATAAATCATTTAATGTAGGTGACAAATTCTTGAAAATGACCCCCACCATAATTAATTCAAAAGTCAATGGTTACTTTAAAAGAAATATGAAGGATCAAAAAGAACTAAAAAAATTGTAAATAGTGTTATTTTACCAATAAAATCTCCACTCTGTTGTATGCCATTAAATTAAGTACATCAATCAATGGTCCTGATGAAAATTACAATTGACTATTTTTGCATTCCAAAGTAATTCATTTAATTTTCTCACACATATTTACCACATCTTCCCCGATTTCATTATTGGCCAGATTTTTGGCATGTGGTGGATCATCATCTTCATATAAATCAAACCATTCATCACCAATTTGTGCTAAAATATCATGTAAAATCATGAAAGAAACAACCCAACTAACAAAGTATTCAATTTCATGATTATTCCTCATTTTATTTTGCATTTCCCTTAGAGAAAACCACTGCCCCTTCAAAATTCCAATTGCATGCTTGATTCTGACCCTTGATTTGGCTAGAAAGTAATTGAAAGAACAGTTTTATTCATTCTGTGCTACAACTCCAGTATATGCTGGAACAACCCAAGGAGAGCTTGCATATGCTGAATAAGAAATTAAGTACTGATCCTTTTCATAAAACTCTTGAGGTGTTTATGCTATTTTCAGATGTTGATAGACATTCAAATCACGAAGTGACTAAGTACAGCCAGCACGTAGAGCAGTGAACTGTTTGTTGATATTGAAACCCAGTTGTATTGACATAGAATACCTTAATTGTAAAAAATCAGTAAAAATGAAATAAAGAATAAATATTCAACAGCTTACCTCTTTTTGCAATCAAAATAGGCTTCACTATCATTGGGGGGACATTGTGATAATGGTATGAGACTCCCATCAATAAGCCCAATGCACCCAGCTAAGCCTTCTGCTTTCATTACTTGAGAAATCTCTCTTTGATTTTCTATTGTTGGCCACACAATAACTTTGCGCTTAGGCTTCATTAATATCTGGATGACTCTTTGAGTGCACAACACAGTAGCCCGATGGCTAATTCCAAATGAAATTCCAATCTTTCCCAAAGTGGCCCCATTTCCATTTGATCCTAGCCTTGATAATGCCACAGCCAATTGGATGGCAGGATTGTGTTTTTTGTTTTGTGATGAGTTTTGAAACATTTTATCAGCTTGAATTTGTGAAACCAGTTTTCTAAATGATTCATGTGTGGTCCTACATAGCTGTCAAAACGTTTCAGATGATAATGTTTGTAAATCATTCATTGTATACATGTAATGTGATGGATATCTTCTACGAGGATTGATGTATCTTTGTGATATTATCATATTTAATAAGATTATATCTTCCTGGATATCAGAATTCCTATCAGAGCTGAGAGCATCAATGAACTGCAGTGAGTTTAACATCTGAAGTAAAGGTAGCCTTTGCAATGTTTTTGGCATGGTAAATGAAGAAAAGAGGTATAGAAAATGCAATTTGAAATCAAATAACTTAATAAATGACCAGTAGATTCAGATTTTATGCAATTCAACATGCCCTTACTGAGTTGTGTTTTTTAAACATGTGCCTTTATGGGAAGCTAAAGGTGGGATTTTGGTATTTAAACATGGGATTTGGTACCAAAAACCTGGGTTTTTGTACCTTAAAATACCATACCTCTTGAGGTGTGGGATTTCTGAAATCCCAAAAGATTAATGCAGGATTTTGGCAAAAAAAGCAGGATTTTGAGTGTGGAATTTGGTAACTTTGACACCCCCTATTGCAACACTTTAGTACTTATAATTTCTCTTGTAGCTTTGTGCAGTTATCTTTCAACAAATTTTCAGTTTCTAAATCAATAACCCGGGAAATGAATCCCAAAGTCCTTAATAAACACAATAATAAGATTAAAGGTGCAGGTCAAAGCAAGCTTTCAGATTCCAAAGGCCCATAAAAATTTCAAAATATGTGCAATGACCATTTTCTTCATTAAATGGGCAGATACATCTTTATTAATGTGCCAAACCAATAACATGAATTTTGCATTTGGGAAAGGCTTCTTAAGTGTTTTTCCAGTACAAATCCCTATAAATAACAATAACTGGAGGGGAAAATATTGGTGTCATTGAGGACTCTTTATATACATTGATTCAATGCCCAAGTATATCAGGGTTCAGTTTTGTCCTTCATCAAACAAAAAGACACATAAAATGTCTTATTTTCTGAGGTGAGTCCAAAATTATAAAAAAGGGGAATTTTTGTACTTATTGACTTTATGAGTACAAGCCATAATAAATACATGAGGAAGGCCATAAAGTAGGTTTAAGGAAAGGGGGTTAGTGAAAAACAAGGAGGTAACGTGTCCCTCAGTATCCCTTGCAGAGGACCACACAAAGGTTTTTTCATTGAGGGTATCAATAAGAGAATCAATGGGCCTTCTTCCTTGCAGTTTGTCTTTCCTAATCTTTTTTGATTGGTTGTAAATCTCTTCAATGATCATAAGCCAGTCAGACTGCCTCTGGTGGCATAATTGGTGTCAGTCTGTGACTCAAAACCAGAGAACAAGCATGAAAGCCAAAATACCATAAACCAATGGTAGAGAAAAATACCACCAAAAATGGATCTGAGACAAAACATCTCATAAACTTTATGAAAAGAAAGAGAAAAGCCTCATATTTGAAAATACATACCTCCCTAACCATAAGACAAATAATAGCAATGGTATTCCTGCTCAAAGAAAGAGCTGGGCAATAAACTTAGATGTCACCTCTCATCTAAAATACAGAAAAAGTAACAGTACCCCATAAAATGGCTGTTAAAAATGAAGCCTCAATCAGGTCTATCTAATGATACTAGCAGATTTAAACAATAGCCAAAGCTATTGAGGATATGATCAAAGCAAAGCCAAATAAGGTTGAAGATTATATTCACCTCTCATCTAGCTTTTACAGCTTCAGAGTGAGATACATAAAGTGGAGTCACCTTAAAAATTCCACAATAAGGGCTATATGTTAGTGCCATTTATTTCCTTATAATTTATCTAGAGCCAAAAATATGGAGCAAAAAAACTCCATACAGGATCTAAGAAAGATTCATATCTGAATAATTTAAATTGAAAGTGGCATAGTTTTGCCATATTAAATGTTCCCTATACCAAGCAAGGTATCATTGTGTAGAACCTATCAAGGGAAACAAAAAATGAACCAAATTTGAGCTCATTACATTTAAATTGACAAATTTATTGTAGGTTTAAGTTTCAAATCTCACAGTTTGGCCAATACACATTTACTGTGGGATACGTTCCCATATCCTTGATATGAGGTTTCAATTTTACAAAGGAGCCTCTTCATCTTTCAATAACTCATGTTTTGTAAAGTATGTAGTCCCCATACAGGTTTTGTACAGTATTCTACACATCATACATGTCATAAGGGGCTATGTGGTCCCAAAATGAAACATTTCACCCTTTATTAGTTAAAACTGACCAGATATGCTTTCAAAAGCACATCTAAACCCAATAAACGGGATACAGGGTTTTTATTAAGCTCAAGGCTGTTCTTGGAGGTGAACAAATCTTCATCCCTCTTAATTTGAAAGGATTAATAGTCCTTCTACCCAATTTCAGGATAAAAAGGTATCTTGATCTGCCCAAAAGCGGGCTCTCTATCCTGCTCTTGAATTCCTATGTGATAAAACTGTCTAGCAACAGATATACTCTTGGGAATGAACCATCTAAAATTGAAAACTTAATTATTGTAGACTTTATTAAAATAACACAAGAGGTAAAGCTGCATCCAGGGCTTTCAATAGCACTCATGACCACTATTTTCTTATGGTAAAACCCTACAATCCATCTTTAAGCTATTTTTTAAACTTATTTTGCATGTCACATTCATAGTCAATGTCTTATATACTATTATCATTACCTCATCATAGACTCAGCCTGACATTTTGGGGTGCTGACCATGTGTTACACATCATTTTTGGACTTTTTGGCCTAAAAGTGAGGAATTTCTATTATTTTTAAATTTTAAACTACCATTATTATTATTATTTAGCATGTAAGTTCCCCTAATGAAATTCATAATATATAATATATGATCATTTTTTCCAGTGGTATATAACCATATACCACTTTTTTTGGTTTTTTATGCATCTTTGACATGGTTTATTATATGTTAATTAACAGTATTATTCTGGGTGTGCTTTTTTTAATAAAAAGCATATACCCTCATATTATTCTTTTTGTTCAAAGGAATACCTCTGTACTGTAAATAACAATATCAGAAGTGTGGTTGGAAATATTGATAATTTGAATTTTCCATTACATAGCTACTTGGAAGATTGTTCCTGTTAGCTACAAGATAATCTGTGAGTCATTTTGGATACAACAGTAGACAATACATCAACAAAGGAGTATTTTTGAAGTGTAATTGATAATTTCAATTATAAATCATAATACAAGGGTATAATATATACATATATTGCACCAGAGGCCATTCTTAAATGTACAAATATAATTAAAAGAAGTCTTCATTGAAATAAGCCCTCCACCTTTGTTTCAGTGGAAGAAAACTTCATACCACTTGAGACCCAGTCACAAGGCAATACACCAGTAGCACCCTCAGACACAGACATGAAGAAGGTAATAGGGAATAGTCACAGTGAAAGTCTCATATCCAACAAAAGGTGGACGCCAATTGCCACTTAGAGGACTAGAAAGCCACAAAACTCTGAATCAATACAAGGTAAACCAACCTTGATAGCTTGTACATGGAAGATTACTACAATGAAACCAGATGTAAACTCTAAAGGCAAATTTCCTGAAGAAGCTTAGAAAAGAAATTAAAAGGCCTTATCAGAGGTAAATACTGCAAGAAAAAATGTTTTTGACTTCTTTCAACCATGAATATGTCTCCTGTATATCTCAGGCACCTTGAAATCCCAAGGAACCAGCTACAGGAAAGACCAGGACTGTTCATAACCAGAGGATCAGAATCTGGACACTTTGATGGATGGAAAAATACTGAGAAAAATCATACCCATACTTCCATTCAACTTCCAATTCAACTATACCCTCAAATTTAAGAGTTTAATATGAAAGTTTGATTAAAAATTGCACACTTTTCCTGATCTCAAAGTTTTTATTAGATAAATATTAATGAGATGTATCCTTTTTTATTAAGAAAATCCCAAATTCATTCTTTTTAACTTTTCTAGTATAAAGCAATACCATTATACATATCTATCCAAAAGATACTCTACAAGGGACATTTATGGCTACAAAGAAATTTCTTCAAGAGCAATTTTAATTGGAATTAATTTAAAAAAGAACTGCAGGAAATCTAATGTGAGAACAGATTATTTAGAGAGAATATTAAAGACAAAACACACCCAAAAGTGACCAGAGTGTATTTTAAAACAAAGTGATACAGTTAACAGTGATTAAAGATGCTTCAATTCACTTTTGGGGTGGTTCAAGGGTAAAAATGATTATAAGAGTTACAAAAATCATTAAAATTATTTTTTCAAATGGTTAAGAGGTTTAAAATGATTTTAAAAATGGTTTTTTTGAATTTTTTACTGATTTTATTACACACGCACATTTTGACATTTAAATTGAAAATACTTCAATTCCTGATAGCTTCTAAACCACAAACAAAACCTCAGTTTTAACAAAGGAATTAATGGTGAAGACCACATGTGGAATTATTTTATCCAAAGATTTTATTATTTGCATATTTTCATACAGAAATACTAAAAACTCAATTTAAGCTTATTTAGAGTTGAGTTAGAGAATTTTTACTCCAAGGTGACCCCACCTAGTTTTTATGAGGAATCTAATGTTAAAATAATTTTCCTAAGTTTAGTTATTGGGAAGAAGCTATAAAAGCTTGCATTAACCTTTTTTCCAACAATATTATAATTTTAGTATTTTTGGTGAAAATTGAGTTTTGCTCATTTTTTCAAGTAAAAATGTACTTTCACAATTTTCAATTTTAATGTAATTTTGGTATTAAATTATAATTTTAATTTGTATATTTGCATTGAGCTGTTCTATTCATTATTCCATTTTGTTATTATACTTTGAAAATGAGCTTATTATTTTGAATTATAACTTAATTTTATTAATTTTGGTCTTTTGGTATATGAAAATACCTCTAAGGCCCACATCAAACCAGAAGACTCCAAGGATCTTAATTAATTTTTTCAGCTCTACCAACTCCTCAAAGATTTATTCCAATGGAGAATGGAAAACAAGAGGTTCACTCTAGCTTCAAACTGGGAAGAACTTGGAGTAGGTTGCTGGAAGACATGTCTCAAAGAGATAATCTACAAAGACCTTTTGGTAATCACCAAAGGTTGGAGTGCCAACAGGGAGTAAAAGCTCCTTGTAAGATCTTTGAATAAAGCTGTTGAGAATATTAATATTAATCAACAATACTATTGCTGCTCTCATGAGGTATAATAATAATAGTTATTATAATCACATTTAAATAATTAATTACTTAATTATTTCTTTTACTTGTTATACACTACTAGTGATTATAATGGTAAGCAGCAATTGTATACAAGAATAAATTACAAGAAGAATTTAATAATAAAAACTCATTTTTGAAAATAATAGGATTATTTTTATATATAATTATATTTTACAAGAATAATTATAAAGATAATTCTTGAAGAAAACTATTACTAGAGAAAAACGTTTAATAATTAAGATAAATCACTCACTAATACTCCAAAGAACTTATTGAAATATAATAGTAAAGAAATTTGAAGGATAACTGTGGATTTAAACAATCATAATTGATTTATAACAATATTACAACAATATATGGTTCATTTCTATGATTTCAAGTCTTTCTCTTTTATTCTGAAAGAATAAGACACTTAAGAAACTTTTAACTAACACCTACTTGTTGGTAATAATGGTATAATCGAATAAAGTGATGATTTGGAAAAAACATCAAGAAGAGGCCTTTTTGAAGTCAAAAACAGCTCACAGAGGTGTTGTGGTATTCCATACCAGTTCTTCCAAGGTTCAAATCCACAATTTAAAAGCTAAAACTTTGATCAATAATAATAATAATATATATATATAAAGAAAATAAAGATAAAAAGTGAAAGATAAAAGTAAAAAAAATGGCAAGAAAAAGGAAGAGAATTATATTGAAATAACAAAAATAAGTATTCCACTGGAATCTACATCAAATTTTACCTATAGTCACATATTGCCTCAACCCCATAATGTCAATAATTTTCTAGATATCATGGATTAAAGAAGAGAAATGATACTATACACTCTATACTAGGTACAAGAATATGCTTAAAGATAATGCAGCTTGTCTAAATATTCAATATGAATAAACATGTGTAATATTACATAAGTGATACCATTACTCTTGCAACATCATGTGTTACATGTCTTGACATAAAAAAAACACTTACATATAAGTTAACATAGTGTTACATTACTCAATCCCCACTTAAACTCCCATAACCAAACATTACAGGTATTATTTCCAAATTAAATTTTACATAGAGAAATACTCAACTAAATACAGATCATGGCTGTGAAGAAGAAAAATAAGGTTGGTAGAGATAAGAATACAGTTTTAAAAAAAATGGTGCAATCAACCAAACATATGGTGCAATATCTGTATCATATGACACCATTCCAAATTTAACCACCAGCAAAAATGTCTCAAGGCTGTGCACAATAAGAATAAAGTTTAGTTAGATTAAGAGTATAATTCAAAAAGTATGGTGCAATCAACCAAAAATATGGTGCAATATCCTGAACAAATGACACCATTCCAAATTTAACCACTAGCAAAAATGTCTCAAGGCTGTGCACTGACAATAATAAGGTTCAGAATGGTGCAATCAACCAAACATATGGTGCAATATCTTGATAAAATGACACCATTTTTAATTTACCCACCAGCAAAAATGTCTCAAGGTGGAATTTTTTCTAAGTCCCTTGTTTTTGGAAGGCTCTATGGAGGTCCCAAAAGGTATAAATAAAGGGCCTCTCTCCCCGTTTTCCCCCCCCATGCTTCTGATTCAGACAATAATCTTGAGCATCAATCCATCCCTTCGCTAGTAGGATAATCTAGTATTTATATTGAAAAAGATCAGTTGCAAGGCTCAGTATCTTATAGTACTATTTATGATTAATTAATGAAAGATATTTATAATATTAATGAAAGAGCTTAATATTATTTAATAGTCTTACCATTATAGTAGTAGTGTTGAAGTAGTTTTTGAAGATATTATCGTTAGTGATCTTATCTAATCTATCAATAACCCTTATTTATAGAAGGGATATCATCTTACCCTTATAGCTTATATCATAAGCCCTTTAGATATATTGGATTATATTTATATTGATCCCAATAGTATTATATTACTATTATATCATTTATATCTTACCCTTATATTAAATGAAACCACCCTTAAATTATTATAGCTATATTGATAGTATTATTAAATCACCTTCAAAAGTATTAGCTAGCTATCAAGATTATTATTAATATTAATAGTGATCTTAAACAATATTCTTTAAATATCTCAGGTTTAGAAAGAAGGAATACTAGAAGAATTAACTAAAAGGAACTATAATCAATAACAAGAAAGTTAAGCAAACCTAAATTATTAAAAAAATATTAACTATTACCATTATTATAATAGTGATCTTTTATTGACAGACTGATAGAGACTGCTGAAGAAAATTCTCTAATTGAAAAGCCACAAAACTAAATAATTGATTTGTGATCTCATCAAAAAGGGTATCCTTTTCAGTATATTTAGAGGTGCAGCTAATACACCTTAGCACCCATGGTTATTGGCTCATTCCGAAATTCAAAACAGACTCACCAATAATTTCCCCCTCAAGGTACTGCCTATTATTTATCCCACAACAAAAGGAGTTCCCACAGCGTGCCTTGGAGAAAGCTGAAAAAACAGTGAGTTATGAAACAATCAAGCATTTTTGGATTATTGATTGCATCATCTGTTGTCATGTAAGATTATCATAATTAATTAATTGATGTTTTCATGTGACTACCAACCCATTTATGGTTAAGAATAAAAGGAGTAACAACTTTCAATATTCTTTTATTTCTCAAATTTATCAATTTTATTTGAAATTTAATCACAGAGTGTATTTTCTGTGAATTTTTGAAGATTCAGTGCTTCATGTGGAATCATCAAAAATGGACTGTAGGTAAAAATTTTAATCTTACTTATGAAAGTATAATTCTTTTTGGTTTCTGTATGAATCATACCGTTCTCAATGTATTCTGAAAGCTTCAAAAATTTTAATTATTAATTGTATTTTTAATGAAGTTTTGAATTTTTACCTCAATTTTATGTAGAATTTCAAATAGCACTCTATGGCTGGTTGCTATGAGGTGAATTAATGGATACTAGTCTAAAAAAGTTTCCATTTCTATCTTAGGATTATTCTATGGAAAATCATTAAGAATTGACATGGTTACAGGAGTCTAAGTTTCTCTTGACTTGCTTGTCATGTCAAAATAGCAGCTTATTTGCAATTTTCTTCTGATTTAATGAGATTTTGACTTAGTAACCAAGTTCCCAAAAGGTTTTAGTGTACTAATTGAGCCATGATCAGACATGGATCCAAGCTTTAGAGCTTTCAACACCTCAGAGGCCTCAGAAGTTGGGTACCCGGGCTCTCTTTGATGTCTTTTGTCCCCCCTGACTATTTTTCATGTCAAAATAGAATTTCAGGCTTAAAGACTGATATCCGCTATGGGTGTACCAAAGGTGAATGTAAGAATACCATAATACTAAGTGCCACAAACATGCATAACACTATTCTTAGTGTATATGTAACATGAGATTTCTCACATTCCCATTATTTTGGCATGAAATTGAGAAAAACAAAACTTTTTACAATTCTTATATGCGGTATTGAAGTATTTTCCATATTACCACCTCATAGAGCCAATTTGAGCTTATTCATTCTATCAAGCTAGCCTAGGTGAGTTTTTTATGCAGAAATGAAATCTGGCCTTAAATCCATGGATTTACTTACTCACAAAACATTTATTCATCTCTTCTGAAATCAAAAATGATGGATTTTCAATATATGCATGACTTATGGGTTATGCATAGTTCCAAATTTATTTTTAAAGTTATTTGTGGACTATTTGGGTATGTCGATTACACCTCAAGGCTCACACCCCTGGAGGAAAAGGTAGCAAGCATAAGTGAGAATGAAGCCACTGTCCAAGCCATAGAGCAACAACTGAACCAAAGAGAGCATACTATGATTCCTTCAGGCTCACAAGAAGCAAACCAACCAGACTCCCAAGTGCCTTTACACCATTAAAACACCTGTAGATAACTGGAAAAGAAACACCATTTTTCACAATCCCAGGTGGTTTCCAGGAGAAGAGAAGGATAAAAGCTCAAAAACAAACTTCTTTCAACCAGAGGCAGAAAACATCAGACACAATGATACAGAAGCTGTTGGACTTGGTAAAAGAGGTACACAAGAGCCAGAAGTTGTTTTAAATACTCCTGATAGAATCAGTAGATTTACTAATAGAAATTATCCCCACTAAGAATGAAAATAATTTTATTAAACCTGAGAGTAGCATCAAAAGTAATGAACTGAGGCTACAAATGTCCTACTTGGCATAACAAACTAAAAGAAGCTTGAAAGTCTCCAAAAATCCCTTTCAAGCTTACAAGGCGTTAATACCTTAAAAACCAAAAAAAATCACCCTCTTCAAGAATACTATACTAAGCTAAGTAAAGACTCAAAAAAACTAACAACAGACTGAACCAAGTCTTAGAGGAGCAATACCACTGCAAGCAGGACAGAGAATCTTTGGAACAAGACATGAAAAAAATTCTCAATGTCTATCAATACATACCGCCCCAAACACAGGGCAACATTTTGACAATACTTCATACCACCAAAAAGGCATCAAACCAGATTCTCTGTTGGATAATAAGTAAATATACACATCACAATACCAAGATGAAGATAGAATGACTTATTCATGGAAGGAAGGCCTGAAACAGCTTCCAGAAGCCTCAAGCTGGCCAAAATTCCTTGTTATAGGAGACTACAATCATATGGAACTAAGTGATTATATTGATGGACTCTTCATTGATGTACCGATTATACCATTATACTGGATTAAAGACAGACTGAACATGATATTAAAAGGACATGCTAGGCTTTGATACACAAAAATAAAAGAACTTCATGGCAGAAGAAATTGGCTATGGTGGAAGAGTCAGATAATCCAGAAGTACAGTAATGGCACATGGATATGGCAAAAGACCATGTAATTTGGGAATGACAAATAATCAGTGCACAAAGACCCTTATGAGCTGTGTCTCAAACAGTCTGAAGGACTTTAAGCCATAGCTTTTCATATGATCATCCAGATGAGAAATCAAAAACTCCTCACACAAACCTCAGGAGAGCTAGAGCATTAAGTAAATTGCAGATGCAACCAAAACTGCACTCTAGATGAAAGTTCCAGCATCTTAAAATATGTAAGGAAAAGGACAAATATAGGGAAATATTCCTCTTGTAAGGGAAACAGCTTCAGAAAGAAACATCCTTTCAGGTTTAACAATAAAGAAAACCTCAGAGAAAAAGTGGCAGAAGTGACTAAGAAAAATAATTCTTGTCAAAATTATGGGTCCACAGACCACAATGCTAGCCACTGTTCAAAGGAAAACAAAAAATCTATGCCATTGAACAATTCCCAGAGGGAAAAATCCAAGCAGATAATTCTGAATCTGACTCTGTGGGTGATTCCATCACAGAAAACTCTGATGATGATAAAGACCCAATAGTGGAATTCTTGTTGGAGTACCAAGAGGAAATTCAGTTGGAAGTCCAGGAAATAAAGATTAAAGAAGGTTTACCACAATACACAGCCAATTGAAATTTGTTCAATTATACACAGGATGCACAAAACTTCCTGGTAACACCAACAAAAGAAATGGCATATATCCATGGCATAGTCACCAAGATGACTGTTTTTCTTGACAATTCCCAACACCCATAGAGCATTTATAGGGGTTCACACTTTTCAATAGTGGCCAAAGTGTATCTGGAAAAGAACTTCCAAAATTGGAAAAACCAACTCTTTCCATCTAGCGCAAACAGCTTCACAAGTGAATTAAGAAAGATGACTTCCATTGGGATTATTATCAAAGAGATAATAATGACCCATACAAAGGGTAACATCAGATATAAACCAGAGTTCTTAGCTATTCAGGATGCCCTCATCCAAGGATTCCTACTGGGGGAAGACTACCAAAGTATCTATGGAATTTACATTTACAACAGTAAAGACAGGCATATTACTATAGGCACCAACAACAAAAAGAAATTCTCACTTGATATATACCAGTTTTCTAACCAAGACCCCTTGAAAGAATTACTGAACAAATTAAAAGATGGAAAATTTAGCTCTCAACTCACTAGTGAAGAAAACCTAGTTTACCAAAGACTTTGAGGACAAACAGACCTGCATTTGCCATGGGGGAAGAACCCTTAGGTAAAATCAGAGGCCATGATATAAAATTCTATCTAGATGTGAAAAGACATTAACCACCCATTCTGAGAAGATCTTCATATGCAGAAAGCCCTTAAAACAGTAAAGAGATTAAAAAACATATCAAAGAACTCCTAGATATGAATGTCATCAGAAAGATAGGATACAATGAAATAGTGGAAGTAACAACACCTTTAATAATCATCTGGAATGATTGAAAATCTGGATTGTGTGGGGACTTCAGAGTACCTTACAGCTATGAAAAGGCTTATAGGTACCCAGTATCATGGATAACACATGCCCTAGATAAACTAGAAAAAGACAAATCCATTCTGAAAGTCTTTCACCAAAATGGAGTCAAACCAAACTTCATGAAGCTACTTAGTGTCCTATGCCACATGGTTATACATGAGTACACCAGAATGCCATTTTGTATCAAAAATGCACCAGCCGCCTTCCAAAGGATGATGGACACAATATTTTAAGAATATATATTGGAAGGCTGAATGGTAGTTTATATTGATGGTATTATTATATACTCAGAAACATGAGAAGACAATGTAAAATAAATAGACATAGTCTTGAGTAAATTCACACCCCTTAATCTGAAAGTTTCACTTAAGAAGTGTGATTTTGGCTAACAGGAACTATTGGAACTGGGACATAAAGTCTCAGGCCTTATCCTGGCCATGGATAAGAACAAAGTAGAACAAGTACTGAAAAATCCAGTCCCAAAGAACATCAAATTTCTTTGATGTTTTGTCTGTTTTTCTAGCTACTACACAAACCACATCAAAGAGTTTGCCTACATAACTAAAATCTTATACAAGTTATGTTCAAAAGATGTAGCTTTTTGAGATTACCAAAGAACAAGGGATGCATATCACAGGATCAAACAAGAGCTAACTCATTTACCTGTTCTTAAGCTACCTGACTTATAGCTTCCATTCAGTTTTTACATAGATGCAGCTTGCGGCAAAGGTCTGGGGGAAGCTCTTCACCAAAGACAAACTGTGGATGGTGAACCCAGAGAGGGACTGATCTGTTACATCTGCAGGAAGCTGAAAGATTCAGAAGTCAGGTATGAAGTGACACAGACAGAATTTCATTTCTGGTATGGGCTGAATAAAACCTCTTTTATTATTTGGAGGGTTCAGTCTTTCAAGTATACAAAGACTGTACTGCACTAAAGTCTTTGCTCAACATGAAGACTACTAATACACACATGTTGAGGGGGAAAATAGCCATCCAGTAGTATAGGAGAAATATAACCATCATATACAAAGAAGGCAAAATACAAAGCAATACAGATGCCTATTGTAAAATCTAAGAAGAACCCCAGCTTATGGCCTTAAATTAGCTGCTGAAATCCCTATCAAATTCATGGAAGTAGATAGGAAGAGAAACTTCAAATTTTAAGAATGGGCACCAGGCTGTGATATCCCAGACACTGAAGACATTGGACCAGAGGAGACAGAAACACCCATATTAGGGATAAGCTCCTCTGAAATTTGCAATGAAATTTTTAATTAAGCTAAAAATTCCTATGAAAAACACAAACAGTGTGGTATATTGATGCCACTCCTTCAACAAATGTATATGAGCCCAGAACTGGAATCCCAGTTAGAAGAGCCTTGGTTGAGAGACTATAAGAACAACACATTTTTTCTTATAGATGGACTCCTCTATCACAGAGAGAAACAAATTAGTTCTCTCACAGCAATAGCCAGAGACCATGGCACACTGAACCTTAAACAATTCCATGACTATCCCTACATAGGCCACATGAGAAAGGACAGGACTAAAGAGAGGATAGCAAGCACCAATTGGTGGCCATAGTGGGAGCAAGAGCTGAGTTAGTAGATAAAGACTTGTGAAAGATGCAAGAAGGAAAACAGAAATAATAGGAAAAATTATTCACTACTCAAACTTATAGAGGAGCCCAAACACCCATGGGAAACCAATAATATGGACTGGCTAACAGGACTTTTCTCAGGGGGAAAAGAAAACTATAATACTTGCCTAGTCATAGCTGACAGGTTTAGCAAAGTTTTCAGATTCCTACCATGCCACAAAGAGGATACAGCTATGGAAACAGCATTGCTATTCTGGAAGAAAATAATAGCTCCATTTGGAGTCCCTAAAATCATCATTAGTGACAGGGACCAAAAATTCACATCAGAATTTTGGACTAGCCTTTATGATATTCTTGGTACTAAACTTGCATTTTATATAGCTTACCACCCATAGATAGATGAACTAGCTGAAAGGATCAATGCATATATTTTTAAAAATTTGTCAAGTTTTAAGGGTCATCAAATATTCAATATTGAATTTTCAGTATGACCAAATATTCAGAATTGAATTTGAGCTACCTTCAAATATTTTAACTCAAATTTTCAAATTTTCAAATATTGAAAGCCCAATTTTGAAGTCAGTTTTTGGGAATCATGAAAGAAATAATTACATGAGCACTTTCATATATATAATTTAAGTAAATTATTTCTTATATGTTGATGCTCAATCATTTTGGCCTTTGGTGAAAACACATTAGACCTTAAGTATTTTTTCCATAAATTATTAAATACACATAAGAAATTCTATGGGCCCCTTGTTGATGAAATGAATGTAATTTTCTGTGAATTCAATTTATTGTATTGTTAATTCCATTCATGCCATAAATTAGATTTCTAATGGCATTAATTTGATTTCTTAATTTTTGATTCCATTAGTGTCATTTATGTCATTTTTTATTTTATCCATGTTACTTATGGAATTGTTGATGCCATTCATGTTATTTATGGAATTTGTCGTGGAATTTATGTTATTTATGGAATTGTTACAATCATTTAACCCAAGAAGTTTTCCAAAAATATGGGCTTGTTGGTTTTGATTCTCAAGATCAAATCCTTCATTTTTTAAAAATAATGAGGAAGGTCATCAGTGGGGATATTTTTTGAAGAAATTGTCAGAGAAATTTTCCAAAACAAATTATGCAACAACAAAATGGAATAAATATGGCTAAAAAAATTGAAATTTTTCTCAAAACATTTCATTTATTGAGGATCCTTTTTAAAAAAGATGTCACTTACATGTTTTTACCAAAAAATTATGTCTTTTCTTATATTCTCATTTACAAGAATTAATATTCTTTGTGAATTTTTAGATAATCATTTTATATGTAGTTCATATAAAAGCAAATTTTTAGTATCATCATTAAATGATGTTAAATTAGACTTGATTAGGGTATAGTAATTGTCATGAAAAATTCAAAGGAAAACTTTGGCCATACAACATTGTAAAGAAATACACCTAACAAGAATTCAGGTTGCTATTATGCAAACCAAATTACATCAAAATAAATATTCCTCACCATCATAATCTTGCAAAAAGAGGAAATTAGGTTAAAATATCTGTGTTAATTATTGATTTAAAAAATAGAATTTGAACAGAAAGGATTATCAATTCTAAAAATAAGATTGTGAGTTTCTGATGGAAAATGATTGTATTACTTAAACTTTAATAAAAAATTTTTCTCAAGGATAAGACTTTGATTAATAGAATCAATCTAAAGTGACTAATATAATAAGAAAAAGTATTTTACTCCTCATAATTTTTGGATTGATTATAATTTTTGTGATATGATTTCAAGGGAAAAAAATTTTCCAAAAAAAAATAAGAAATGTACTTATCAAAGATTATTGTACCAAGGATGAATACTTTCATAAATCTCATTATTTGTGCAAGATTGTAAGCAAATACTTTCCTTCACAGAGTCAAATTAAATTTATGTGTGTTTGTTAATAATAAAGCTCCCAGCTTCAGAAAATACACCTTCACTAGGTGCCAAGGTTGCAGGTATTCCAAGGTAATCTTTTGCAATTTTGGATAATATTGGAAACCTATTTTTGTGGCTCTACAACCATTAAAAAATAAATATTGAATAATATGATGAATCAGTTTTCAAATATTCAAGAATTTTGTTAGTTTTATCTTTTTTGTTTTGACATTCTTTCTTCAAAAGGATGTGATTGCTTTGTATTTGTTGAAGCTGTTTCAGAAACTTGATAATATTCTGAAAGTTTTATTGCATATTCACAAGAATATTCAGCATATACTTCTCTGATATTATGGAGTTTTTCATCCCAATATTGGATTGGATTGGTATCACTGTTTCTTCCATCTTCTTTGAACAAATCATGCTGAGTAAGCCATGTAAGCTTGAATTGTGGGTCAAGAATCAAGCACATATCACAGGAATTGTATCTAGTGTTTGAATAACTTTTAAGCTTTTAATATTCTTGATCAGCTGCATTGAATAGCTAGGATTCCCTTGAGACTTTGTTTTTTTGTTTTTTGGCATGTTTCAAGGAGGAGTTGGTACCAAGGCATTAGTAACCCAAGTGAAGGATAAGAATCACCTTGAACTTCATCAGTTGTAGTGGCAAAGACCTTCAGAAATTTGGATATTTGTTTTAAAAATGCCCATCCATCTTCCAAACTTACATCCTAGATAGTTCTAAAGGAATGAAGTGAGATTTCTATTTCAGAAATATAATCAAGCAGGGAGACGTATAAGCCATATATCATGATGAAGGTCAGCTTTTTCAATTGCATGTGAAATGGTTTTCTGTTTTTTTCTTGAGCTTTTAAAGTGATTTGTCTTTTTTTTTGATGTTTGGAACTTATTTTACTCATATATAAAGTCATCAAATGAGCTCTTCTGTTTCAATGCTGAACAAAGCCTTGAATATGTTGAGCTCCATCTAGCGGCATTGTCAGAAATTTTCTGTCTTGGTGGCTCTTTATTTTTTCAAAAATGCATTTGAGGTGTTTCTATGAGGTTTTTGATTCATTTATTAAATGAACAACCTTCCTAAGCTTATTGATTTGTCCATTAAGATCGTTTAAATAATCCTTTTCAGCTAAAGTAATAATATGTTCAAAACATCAAATGTGTGAGTCAAGACCTTTCAGAAAACCATTTTTAACAGCTATATCCATAAATATTGTATTTGATGAAGCATTATCTAAGGATATGGCCATGATTTAACAGCCAATTGATGAGATATCCAAACTGGACCAATCATTTGAAAAATCTGATAAATCACTTTGAGTGTCTGAGGATGAATGACTGGAGGTATCTATTTGAATTTCATAATGCTTTTATCCCCTTGGATTTTTAGAATGTTCAATAAAGAATTCATTAAGAATATCCCCAATCTTTGTGTATATGTTTTCCCCAGTATGGGCTTCAGTGAACTTGGCAAATCCAATGGTTTCTAATCAGTTGATATGTAATGAGCTTTTAGATTAATCAATGATATTCCACCTGGACCAGACCAAATTTCAGTAGATAATGAGAACCATGGTACTTGGGAATTGATAAAGATAAATATATTATCTATATAATTCAAAACCTTTTGCTTGATTCATTTGTAAATGCATGTTTCAGAAATTAAGCTAATGTCCTCATTCAGGGTACAAATGAGTTTTTGAAATGACTTGGATCTAACTAAAGCATATTATTGTTGATCTTGAATTATGAAGCTGACTAAATCATCAGTGAAATGATTTTCAAAGGGGACATTTATACTTTTTATTATGCTTCCAGGGGTGTTTGATAAATTACTTTTTACATCAATGTTATTTTCTGAAATTGCTTGATCCCATATTTTCTTATGAAATGATTTCAGATGAGAGACCAGGTTTTGCTTGGTTCCTCAATGATTCTTAAGTTTCTTTGAGAATCCATTTACTAAGCATGACTGGTATCCATTCTTTTCTTGGGAAAAATAACATTGTGCAATTTGACCTTGGTTTACTTTGGAGTTTGAAGAGTTATTTTTCCACGAAGAGTGTGAAATTTGACTGGAAAGTTCATTGGGATTCATTAGGGAGCTGATTTGACTCATCTTAAGTATTTTATAAAGATTTTTTAGTTGAAATTAATATTAATTTGAAGAGAGTGAATAGAAAAACAGATTTATAATGGCCAAGCTAGTTAAAATAATTAGTGTTAGAATGTATTTAATCTGAAAGTTTATAAATTATGCACCAATTTGCACGAACTTCAATATAACTGATTTAGAAATCACTATCACAATTGAATATTTAATAATAACTCATTGTTTTTTCATTATTTATTGTTTGCTTCCTTATAATTTACTTCTTCATTTATATAAATAAAAGAAGTACAAGAAAGAAAGAATAAAAATGAAATCAAAGTACATCAAAATACAAGAATGATAAGTTTAAGGCCAAAATAAACATGATAAGTATAGTTAATTGGATTATTTAATTTCCCTTACAATAATAATTCATTTTATCAAGTAATTCTGACATATATAAGTCTAAATATCCAAATTAAAAAATATAATATAACAAAGTAAAAATAAGAATAAAGGAAAAATTATTTATAAATTCGATACCAATAAAATAAATGTACAATGGAATTAAATTCAAATTCAAATGAAAGACATAATCAAAACCTAAATAGAAATGAAATGAAAGATATAATGAAAATAATATCAAATAAAAAATATTACCAAAATATAATTGAATAAATTTACAACAAAATATAAGCAAAAGGAAAAGAAAATTCAAAAAAGATGAGACAGGAATGCCATAAGTATTAAAAATAATGGAAATTCAAATTAAATTGAATATTATAATACCAAAAAAATTATATAAATATCAAGTGCTAAAAAAATTAATTCAAGGTATACTCAAAAAAACTTATGATTCAAACAACATAAAGCCAATGAATACTCAATTATAAGAAGAAATACTGTGATAATACAATAATGATTCATTTTTATTATTTCTATTATGTTTATTATGTTTTTTATTATTTCTCTATTTATTATTATTGAAGGGTAGATAGTGTCTTCATATTTCTATGATAACTTGTTCATTGCACTTATTAATTAAGAATGATGGATAAACTTGAATATAGCTTATCGATTAATCACTATTATAGTTGAGTAATTCAATAATTATTCATTAACTGTTTATTATTTATATTTGATTTATTTAGTTTTTGGTTATTATTTATTCATTTATTTATGAGTTCCTTCCTTTTTGGGGGGGTTTTATTTTTTATTTCTTTATTTTTTATTATTTATGTGTTAATTGTTTTTTATCTCATTTTATCATTAATTTATATTTGTATTTGTTATTTTAAATTTTATAAGAATGTTTTGTGATTCATTCCTTTATTAATTTTTTGTTTTTTGTTTGGATTTATTATATATTCTTTTTGAATTAAATGTTTTTTATTACATTTTATTATGTATTTATATTTTATAATTACTTACTCATTGAAGCTAAGAATTATAAGTAAATAATTAATCTGAATATAACCAATTTTATTCATTTATTTACTCATAATCTATGCATTTATTATTACAATTCATTCAAAATGTTCTAAATCAAAAAATCATTCCAATTAATGGAAATTAAAAAAAATTCACAAAGATATGTCAAAATTAGTTAATCACAATTGGTTAAGCTTAATTGAAAATTGATATTCATTAAGTATTTTAGCAAATCAATTAATCTTAATTAAGATTATAATTAATGGAAATGCATACAGCTCAATAAAATCAAATAAAACAAATCAAAAATCATCAAAGTTAATTAGAATTTAATGAAATTAAAAATGATTAAAAGTAATTATGACTAATAAGAATTGTTTAATCTTAATTACAATGAAGTTTTCAGCTTTTATTACTTACTTTTTATTTTTTTATTTGTTTGATTATTTGTTAATTTTCTGTGTTTGGCTTTCCTTATTTATTTATTAGTTATAATTTGTAATTTATTTTTATTTCAAACTATCTGTAATCATTGATTAATTTATTCATTTCATTATTTATATATCATTCCTATTTTATTTATTAATAATTTATTATCTCTTCATTCTTGATGTATAGTTTATCTATTTTTAATTAATTATGTTATTGATTTATTCTATAGTATATATCATTTCTTTTCAGCTTTTTATTCTTTATTTATTATTATTCATTATTTTTGATCGTATATTACTTCTCAATTTAATATTTGTTGATGGAATTTTTGAAATACTTATTTGTTTATTAGCCAACTTCTTCTTATTTGGTTACTATTTATCTGTTTATTACTTATAATAAATGAATCAAAATTTCTTTTTGGTTTATTTATTTATCGACAATTCAATATTTAGCTGTTATTTGGGATTTATTGATTTATTTAATATCTATTGATTATATATTTCCAAATGACAAAATTGTGCAGAACTTCCCCCAAAGCTCACAATTGTAAAGCAATACAAATCCTAGTCATGGTGTGGGCCCCCACCATGACTTGACAAAAGTATTAACTAATATGTTTATGAAAGACACAAAGAATATGTATTTTTTAAAGTTTTGACTTCATCTAATGTTATAGTGGTGTTTCACTATTTATTCTGCCAGTCACTTTCAAAAGAGGCACTGGCCCTATTGGCCTGGACATCTCCTCCTTCGTGGTTCTACTGACCCAAGCCCTCAATTTATCCGTTGCCACAGGGTGTTACAGCCTCAAGCCATCTCTATCCATGTGAACCCACATAGAGAGGCCAAGCTTTGACAAACACCCTGCTTTGACCAAGTCCACTGAGGGCTTCAAGCATATTTTTTGCATCCGGAAAGTATTCAAAAGATGAAAAGGAAAAATTTTAACTTAAGAAAAGAAACAGTTATGTTTAGATATGAAAATGTTTACCACTGTGTTAATTAAGCAAATCAATCCACCCAAAAGAAAGCCAGATTGTGAAGGGACTGAGTTTAAAGCCGCAAAAAAAACATTACAATTTAGTTCTGCACATAAACGCCCTTTGAAGGTAGGTAGCTGAAAAGCTGTATCAATCAAATCATGGGTCTGACTGGCTAAGAAGTGTCAATCCTTCTACAGTTTTTGGCATATCTGAAGGCTGAAAAGGCTCAAGAGATTCTCTCACAATTGGGGCCAACTCTTGGCTTAAATGAGAAAAAGCAAAGTTGTCAGGACTTTTCTGTAAATAAAATATAGAACCAGACAGGAATTTAAAAGAAAAACACTGCTAATGGAACTCCGGAAAGATTACATACTGCTGGATTTGGTGTGCCTCTAAAAGGTTTGGTTTTTTCGTCCCAAATATTTCAAACTGATCTTAAACAGGGTAAGCAATAAGCTGGACAAATACGGTATCTAGTCAAAGCACTATCATTAGCACAAAATATATGAGCATAAACTGATTGATCAGTTGAATGGTCATTAATAGGAGGATTAATTTGATGATGATTTGAAGTGATTGGACAAGAAGGTGAAGATTTTTGATTTGATGGATGATATGAAATAATAGTTTGAGATGATTATCTTTTTGATATAGTCAGATTTCCAAAGCTTCAACCAGATTTCAAAATCTTTCTACCCAAAGAAGTTGAAGACAAATTTGTAGTGGATATAGTTGTAGTAGTTGTAGTAGGAGCAATTAATGATGAAGCAGTAGTTGGATGTATTCAGCTTAAATCAAATTGAGGTGATGAAGGAGTGATATTTGGTTGATCAATATTATGGTTTGAAGCTAAGTTGAAGTTGAAGTAAGATTAGGTGGATTATTAAGTTTGATGGGTAAACGAAGACTTAAAGGGAAACCGCAAAGGGTAAATTTCTCGAAATCAGATTTATTATCTGACCAAATAGGTTCTATAAAAAGATGCCCTTTGATTAAAGCAGCAAGAATAGTTCTTGGAAGAAATTTAAGACCTGGAGCGATATCAAGTCTTAAGGTAGGATCTGAGTCTTCATCTAAGCGAAGTTTTATGAATGGTTGAGAGAGATGTTGAGATAGAGGTAAGAGAGGAGTTAATATTTGATTAGTTGAGATGGAAGTAGATGAATTGGATAAATTTTAATCATTTAATGAATGGGTAGTTTTCAATTTTTTGTTTATGTTTGAAGTTAAACTTGATGTCATGGCTATAGCAGTAGAATCATAAGAGTCACTTAATCTTTGAGATCAATTTGAACAAGTTGATAGTAAGGATCTGGATTGACGTAAATAATGAATAAATTGAATGAATTCAAAATAAATTCAGGTTTTGTTTGAGAGTTTGAGTTTATTGATCAGATGCAGAAGAAGATTTGAATGATGAAAAGGATTGAAAGGATGAAGATTTGAACTTAAAAATTTGTGATGACATGAATGCTTTAATTTTGAGTCTAGATTAGATTGAGTTTTGGGTAATGAATCTGATGAATTAATGGTTGATCCTATAGAAGGTGTTTTTGTACCACATCGATTCAAAGAGTATTAATTGAATTTAATTAAATATAAATTTTGAAATGAATTATTTATACGATTAATTTGATAATTAGTAGGAATAAGAGTAGGATTAGGATTAGGATGATGATGATGATGATTAAGTAATAATTAAAATTGTTTTTTATAATCATCTCTTTCTTTTTCATTTTTTCAAGTTGAAGTCTTAAAAGATTTTGTTGATCTCTTCTAGATTTGATTAATTCCTCTATTTGTTTCATACAATCTTCAAATTGAGCTAACATTTTTTCTCATTTTAAATGTCGTAATTTTTAATTTGAAACCAAACTATTTGCTTATGAGAATAAACTAACTAATAGATAGTCTAATTCTTTATACATTGAGCTTAGTGAAGCTTCTTATTGAGATATTTTTTGACTTCAAGTTTTAAAGATTGAGTCAGATGCTGTAATTATACTTGTAGGTTTTCCTTTGAAGGAAGAAGTTAAATGATTAAAATGAATTGAAACCAAGACAAGGAAAATGAAGGGGGAGGGGGGGTGAAAAACAACCAGCTTTTCCATTTAAGATAACACCTTTTGAAGCTTCTTGATGATTATTATATTCCAATTCTAATTCTTTAATAGAAAAAAGGTGATGAATTGATTTATTGATGATTAATTTTGAAGGGAAGAGATTTAGATTTAGAGATTTTGATTTTGATTTTGATTTTGATTCCAATTTTGATGGTGGTGATCATTCTGATTCAGATGAAGATTAAGGTGAATTTAAATTTAAAATGATAAAAGTTTCAATTAACTTTAAATAAAAATTGAAAATAAAAAAGCAAAGAAAAAAAAGGAAAAATGGCCCTTGACATGGAAAGCAGATATTATGAAAATCTACATACCCTCATTTAGTGGTAAAGAATAGTGCATATTCCCAACACAGATACAGAATAATGCATAATAAGAAATATAAAGAATAAAAATGAAAATTAATAATGAAATCTTAAGTATTAGACAAATAATGAATTTATCATTAAAAAAAGGAGATATTAAAAATTAAAAATCATTTAAATATTAAATAAATAATAAATTTATAATTGAAAAGAAATAATAAAAAGTAAATATATAAAATGAAAAATGAAATTAGGAATGAATAATTCATAGAAAATAAATAATAAGTAATACATAAAAAAATCACTAATTCAATGAATGATACATTGTGATAATTAAATGACACAAAAGAGTAATTAAATATTAAACCTCATAAATACATAAATAATAGATAAATAATAAAATATAAAATCTTAAAAAAGAATATTAAATAATTCAAGCTGAAAATAAATTAATAAAATGAATCATAAGAATAAAAAAGCATATCTCATCAAATATGAATCATGAAAAATGAACTATAAACAATTAAAAAAATAAGTAGTTCATAGGGTATAAATAATATCAAATGGATCATAAATGAGTAAAATACAAAGGTAAATGAACAATTAATAAATCAAAAAGCTAAAAAAGAAAACAAAATTTAATAAAAAATAAAAGAATAATCACTAAATAACTAGTCACTCATGAAAATTATGAATTAATTTATAAAATCTCAGTGAATCAATTATAAATATTCAAAAATTACTATTGAAAAATGAAAATTAATAAATAAATAGATAAATAAAACATAAAAATTGCATCATAGATAATGAAAAAAAGAATCAAATGAATTACGAAGGAATCATCAATAATAAACATTAAAGAATTAAAATAAGCACAGAAGAAATAATAAACATAATAGAAATAATAAAGATAATTAAATTACCAAAGTCAAAATTCAATTACTTATTTAAGTTGATTTGAATCAATTTTGAGAAATAATATGAATCAAATTATTTCAGTTTGAATTAATTTTCATTAATTTCAATTTATTTAATTGATATTCATTATAGTTAATCCAGTTTGTTTATCATCAATTGCTATTGATTTTAATTAATTGAGGGTGTATATGATAAATTTCTATTAAGTTTAATTAATTTTCTCTGATTATAATCAATTAGGTTTGATTTCAATCAATTGTTATTGATGATAATTAGTTAATACTTATTATGATCAGTTATCCTTTTCTTGATTCATTTGTGATTAATGTTTATTAATTATCATTGTATAAAATTGATTTTAAGAATTTAAAATTTTTTAGAACTATTCATCAATAATAAAAAATCAATTTCAATTATTTCTCATTAATTTTGATAAATTTTAAGATAATTCAATTGAATTTCAAATAATCTTAGTTAATGTACAATTATATTTTACTTGATCTGCATTAAATTTGATACCATTTCATTCATGTTCCTTTTTAATTAAGCTTTATCAATTTTAGGGAATTTGAATGAATTTTGCTTTTTAATTTAGTTTCTTCAGTTTTTATAACTTTTACAAGAAAAATTACAAAGAATAATAATTCATACTCACTCAAGAAATTGCAAACACATAATAATAGGAGTTCCTTTTTCATTCATGTATATCAGTGGCATTTCTACATTATTTGCAGTTCTGAATTTTATTCTTGAAATTTCCACTCTTCACAAGCTATAACACATGTTAACACTAAAACCTTTCCCAAATAATGATAATAAACCACATAGGATTATGAGCTTTATTGCCAGGTAAAATAATAACAATCTCTCGACAAATGAGCATCAGTTATATCAATTACTACTGTCTCCCAAATGAACACCTCTATCAGTAACATTTTTTAACTTTCCCAATCCCTGCTTATACTTTTTATAAGCCAAAGCTAATTTATTTGAAATCTGGAATGATAATGCCAGTCTTGTATTTTTTAAAAATCCCTTTTGCACAAAGGTCCTCAATTTTTGGTGGCATGTTCCCTTGGTTGCCAAATTATTTCATAAACCCCATGTGCTTTTGAGAAATCTATTCCACATTTTTAGCTTGGAGAGACAAAATACCCTCCCTTAACCCCATTTGCTTCTTTTTTTTGACCAAATTGAATTTTTCTAATTCTACTGGCATCCATATTCCATGGGAATAATTTGATAAATCTTCATCCTTGCAATAGTTATTATGAAAGTCCCCAAAATAAAAGTCATATTTGTTGAAAATTGATGAGACTTGATGGACTCTTGATGTGTCATTTCTCCAAAGCTACTAGCCTCAATTGGTTTCAATTGTCTGTAGGATTCTTCAAAATCCTTGTTTGCAATTAATTGAAGCCTTTTTCCCACAAATAACTCTATAGATTTCATCTCCTAATACATTTCATTATATTTGACTCTGTCCTCTGGGACTTTGAGGTCAATTTTGATGGGTTTGTATTTTCCAAATTCCTCTTTTTCTTGAAATTTCCTCCATCCATCAGCTATCATTTTACCCCCTTGAGTTCCATGACCAATTATATTCCCATACACACTAGAGGCCCTCTTCAATCAATGAGCCCCCTTCTGAAAATCTTAAATAAAGTTTAAATTGAATTAATCTTCAAAGCAGGTGAATCTAAAAATGGCACCAATCTGGTTTTTTGTGGAAGAGTCAACAAAAATATAACTATTTCCACAAAAAATCTTGAAATTATGAAAAGCTAATTGATTTTGACTAGTAAGAAAATCATTTCTAAAAATTATTGGTACTTTAAGATCTCTGACTTCATGGTAATAATACTCTTTTGTATTTTGTGTAACATTATCAATAATATTGCCTCTTTTTTTATTCATTCTTTGTTTATCTTTCAATCTATTTTTAATTATTTATTTATTTCTATTTGATTCAAAATTATTTCTATTATCCATTGGGATTATTGATGAATTTATGATATCAAATACCTCAGATGTTTTAATAAATACTTAGATGATAGGGTGAATGATTTTCTGCCTAGTAGAAAAAGCCTTTATTTATCTTGAAAAGTTAATTTATTTGAAATTATGTGAACAAATTATTTTTTCATGGAAAAAAGTATTTTCACTAACTAGCCCTAATTTCAATCAATTTCATTTAAATTAAATTCATTACACTCATTTTAAATAACTTTGGATTAATTTGAAATAAATTTGAGTGAGTTAATTCAAATGAATTTATTTTGAATTAAATCAGATTAAATTTAATTGAAATTAATTTAATTTAACTCAATTGAAATTAATCTGAATTACTTCAAATCAAAGTACATAAATTTGAATTAATTCGATTCAAATTAAATAAATTCTATTGAATTAATTCAATTCAAATTTAAATAAATTTCTTTTTTTTTTAAAGTGTTATTGATTTCACATACCACACTGTAATCTATTTACAACAAAGTATAATAACTATTTACAATAAAAAGCGCATTATGATCCTGTAGGTGTGGTCCAAGGGTATATAGCTGTGATGATTTGCTGTCGTCCTGGTCGGTAGGCATTGCTTGAGATGGTCAGGTGGCAGCATTCCTTCCGTCCTCCCGCCTAGGAGGTGAGGTGGTGTGATTTGAGTTGGGGGGCCCTCCACTTGGGTTGTCAAGCCGGGTGGGGGTTGTTCATGAGTGTTGTGGGATCTTTTGCTGGGTGGTCAGTCCAGGCTTGTTGGGTCCTTACGTCCTTCAGACTTCAGGAGATGCTGGCCCGAATCTCAAGCTAGCCCGTGTAGATTGTTGTTGTGTTGCAGAAAGTTGGGGGGTGTGCGCTACAAATGAGTGGAGATGCTTGAGAAGAAGAAGAAAAGAAAAAAGAAAGAAAAACAAACAAATTTAGGGTTCTAGTGAAAAGAAAAGAGGGGGAGTAAGAAAAGTGTGAAGAACAGAGAAGGAAAAAGGAGAGAAGGAGGGGGTGAAGTGAGGAGGGTAGGGGCCAAGAATTTAGGGATTAAGGAGGAGAAGAAGATGTGGGGGTAGGGGTATAGAGTGGGAGCGGATGGCTGGGGAGGGGGGAGAGTCTTGGGGTGGTGAAAGAGTGAGATGTTAAGGGTTTGGGTTCAAAGTCGGTGAGTAGTTTACTATATATTGGAATCTGTTGGTGGTAATTATGAAATCAGCAAGGAAGGCAAATGAAAGGGGGGAATCCAGTATAGATTTGAGGCTTTTGGGGTTTAGTTTAATTTTGTGTTTGATTATTTGTTGGGTGAAGTGGTGTCTTTGGTTTTCGAAGGCCGGGCATTTGATTAAGTAGTGGTATGGTGTTTCCCGTGTGTTGCAGTATTGACAGTTTGGTGAGTCTCTTTGCTTGATTCGGTGAAGGTAGTCGTGTAGGGGAACATGGCTTGTTTGGAGTTGGTGGATTGTGGCTTCTGGGCCTTTTTCAAGCATGTCCAGTGCTTTGTTGATTAATTTAGGTGGGGTTTTGAAATTTATCCTGAGAGTCTCTTTGCGAGTGAGGGGTCATTCTCGAGGATGTTTTTCGATGCCTGTCGTAGTTTGGAGATGCTTATGGTGTTGATAGTGTGGTGGTATGTGATTTGTGATTCTGCTGACAGTTTTTCTAGTTTGTCAACTCTTTTGTTTTCTGGGATGCCAACGTGGCCTGAGCACTAGTATAAGCAGATGGGGAATCTTTGGGCCCAGTGTTGTAATTTGGTGTGAAGTTATATTTGTAGCTGTTGCGCAGCTGATTTTCTTTTGGGGAGGGCCGCCCAGGAAAGGGCCATCTGGTTTTTGGAAAAGAAAGCTGCTCCTGTGGGGTATCCATGGGTGTCGATGTGTTCTTGAAGTAGTACCTGGCAGAGAAGCAGAGCCATAAGTTCAGTCTCAAAGTTTGTTATTAAGGTGTCTTTCCCAACATAGATTGTTATCTCTTTCCCGGTGTTAGCTAGCTTAGCTGCTTCTCCCTCTCCCTGTTGTACTAGGAGTGAACCATCTGAAAAAAAGGTGAGTGTTCCCCTTTGGATCTCTTCCTTGACTTAGGTCGGTAGGACGTGTTTTGCTTGTTCTTTTGTGAGGGATGTGTTGTTGATTGGGGCTATTGTTTGGGCCCATTGGGTATTTGGGAGTGTGAGTATTGTTTCACATTTTGTTTGGTGGCTCTTTAGTAAGTTATCTTTCCTGATTATTAGGCTTAGGGGTGAGGGGTGGGATGGTGGTGTGCTAGGAAGTTCCTACCGTATCATTTTGGAAGCTGGGTCTTCTACTGGGCCTGCTAGTTTGGCATTGATTTAGTTGTGGATTAGCTTAGTGTGTTGTTTGGTAAAGTTTGGTAAGTTACCGTAGTGTTTGAGGAAAGCTAAGGGGGTTTGCCTCATCATTCCTGTGCTTAACCAGGTTGCTTTGTGGTGCCATGTGTTGAGGAGTTTGGTGACTGTGTTGGGATTCTTTTTGGTGTACCACAGGATGCATGTGGTCAGGACAGTTGAGACCAATATTCTTGCCTCTTTTTGGTGGAGTCCATATGTTGGTTTAATTATCATGCTGAGTTGCGCAAATGGGGCCTTGAAGCATTGTTTGAGGGTCTTTAAGTGTTCTCCAAAGGTGAGGCTTGGAGTGAGGGTTATTCCTAGCCACTTCACCTTGTTGCTAAATGTGGGCCTTGAGGTATATTTTACATACCCAAATAGGCCACAATTATCTTAAAAAGAAATCTTGAATTATGCATAACTCATAAGTCATGCATATATCCAAAATTCATCATTTTTGATTTCAGAAAAGATGAATAACTTTGTATTGAGTAAGTAAATCCATGGATTTAAGGCCAGATTTAGATTCTAAACAAAAATTAACCTAGGGTAGTTCCATAGAGTGAATAAGCTCAAATTAACTCTTTGAGGTGGTAAAATGGAAAATACTTCAATACCACATCATCAATACCACATAAAAGATCCGTGAAAAATTTTGTTTTTCTTAATTTCACACCAAAATAATGGGAAAGTGAGAAATCCCATGTTACATATACACTAAGAATAGTGTTATGCATGTTTTGAGCACTTAATATCATGGTATTCTTACATGGACTTTTGGTACACCCATAGTGGATATCTCACTTGAAGCTTAAATTACTATTTTGACATAAAAAATAGGCAAGGGGGACAAAAGACATCAAAGAGAGCCAGGGTACCCAACTTCTGAGGCCTCAGAGGCATGGACAGCTCCAAAACTTGGATCCATGGCTGATCATGGCCCAATTAGTAAGCTAAAACACTTTAGGAACTTGGTTACCATGTTACAACTACAGTAAATCTTAGGAAAATAGCAAATAACCTGCTATTTTGACATGCCAAGGAGGTAAAGAGCTACTTAGACTCCTGTAACCATGTCAATTCTTAATGATTTTCCATGAATAAGCCCCAAAAGAGTAATTAAAACCCTTTTTGGACTTTTATCCATTGATTTACCTCATAGCAACCAGTGAAACACTGATATTTGCAATTCTACATAGAAATGAGGTAAAAACTTCAAAAATTCATTAAAAATACAATTATTAATGAGCCTTTCTGAAACTTTCAGGACTAAGGCAGAACTGTATTATCTATGGTACAACCAAAAAGAATTACAGTTTTACTAGTAAAATTAAAAGTTTTACTTACAGTCCATTTTTGACTATTCTATGTGAAACACTGAATCTTCAAAAATTCACAGTAATTACATCCTGTGATGAAATTGGCAATAACATTGATACCTTTGCAAAATCAATGATTATTCTAGAATAAAAGAAGATTTACAGATGTTACTCCTTTTATTCTTAACCATATTGGGGTTGGTAGTCACGTAAAAGCATCAATTAAGTACTTATGATAATCTTACGTGACAACAGATGATGCAATCAATAATCCAAAAACGTTTATTGTTTTCTCACTCACTGGTTTTTCAGTTTTCTCCATGGCATGCTTCTGTGAGCTTTTGTTGACTTAAAAGAGGCCTCTTCTTGCTGTTTTTTCCACATCATCATCTTATTATCATTTAAACCATTATTACCAACAAGTAAGTATTAGTTATAGCTATTCTTAAGTGTTTTAAATCTTTCAAAATCAATCAGAAGGACGTGAAATCATAGAATCCAACTATATATTGTTGTAATACTGTTATAAATTCATTTTGATCCTTAAAATCCACAATTCTACGTCAAATCTCTCTATCTTATGTTTCAATAAGCTCTTTGGAATATTAGTGAGTGATTTATTTTTAATTCTTAAAGTTTTTCTCTAAAATTAGTTTTATTCAAGAATTATCATTATAATTATTCTTGCAAAAGATAATTATATATTAAAATAATTTTATTATTTTAATAAAAGAAGTTTTATTATTAAAATCTTCTTGTAATTGATTCTTGTAGACAATTACTTTCTCACTGTTAAAATCACTAGTAGTGTTTAACACGTGAAAGAAATAATTCTTTAATTATTTAATTGTGGCTATAATAACATTTTGTTATTATATTTCATAAGAACAGTCATAGTACTGTTGATTAATAGTAATATTATCATCAGTTTCATAGACAAATCTTACACTAAATGTTAGGCTCTGATCTCCAAATTGCGCCGGGGGAGGGGTGATCCTCCTCTTGGTGAAAAGTATTAGATTGGTTTTTTTTTTGTCAAAGATGGCTCTGTGTCTTAACCCCCAGTCTTGTGAGTGTTGGAGTACTTTTCCCAGTTCCTCCAGGCCCTCCTTGAGGGAGCTTGCCGCTAGTAGATGTGTTACATCATCAACATATGCTAATGACATAGCGTCTTTAGCTAGTGAGGGGGGTCCTGGGATGAGTAGGTCAGAGTTGTATAGCAGACAGAGGGTTACTGAGAGGGGTGAGCCTTTTGGTAGGCCAGTTTGGATGTTAAATTCATGTGAAGTGTATTGGTCTAGGTGGAGTTTTGTAGTTCTGTTGGTGAGGAAAGAATAAATGATTAGATACAGGTAAGGTGGGGAGTTTTTAACTATTAGTGAGTGGATTAGTCTCTCTTTGGGAACCGTGGGGTAAGCTGACTTGACATCTAGAAATGTTCCTATTATTATTTTCTTCTCTCCCCATTTGTGGTTTATCCAGGTGGAGAGCATGGTGAAGGCATCATTAATGCGTCTTCCTGGTTGGCCTCCTACATTTCCTGGTCTGTTCTTCCCAGTAAATCAGTCAATCATTGATGATCTTTTCAAGCAATTTGCCTAAGGTGTTTAGCAATGCTATTGGTCAGTATGCATTGGGGATAGTGTAGTATTCTTTGGCTTATTTCTTGATGATTACTGTAATTTCCTGTTTGCACTGGGCTGGGAAGTGGTGCACTTGAAGGCATGCATTGAATAAGGGGGATAGGTGGGGGACTATAGTCATGGTAGCAATCTTCAGGAGTTCATTGGGTATCTTGTCTGGTCCTGCCACCTTTTTATTGGGGAGATTGTGAATTGTTTGGGTTATCTCATCTTCTGTGATTGGCGGGAACTGGGGGGGTTTGGGGTGGAGTTAGTGGGGGTATATCACATAGATTAGCTTTGGTGGGTATTAGGGATGTACCTTCAAATAGCATGGTTTCCTTCTTAGTCATGTCTGTGGCCACGTGTCTGTCCAATGTTTTCAAGGCGCTTGTCTCGCTTGTGGATCAATTCTTTGTGAATTTGTAGGCTTGGAAGGCATGTTCCGGTCCTTTGTCTGCAAGGAATCTTCTCCAATGTGAGGTTTTTAGTTCCCATACCTTTTGTTTGAAGATTTCCTGATGATGATAGTATTTGATTATTGAGTCTTGTGTTTTGGCCTTGAGCATCTGGCATCTTGCTCCATTTCTCTCTTTGACCAGAGGGTTTAGTATTGTAGTGTTCCACCAAGTTTTTGTCCGGTGTTGTTTGGTGTTTACCCACTTGCCTTGCAACTTTTAGGCTATCCAGACAGAATAAGTGAGGTTATCCATGGCTTGTTTAATGGTTGTTGTGTTCTTGTCTGGAGGGCAATGGGCATGAGTATTGAGTTTTTCCTGCAGAGACAAAAGAAACGCCTTATGGTCTAGTTTCCCTATGGTGATGGATAAGTTCTTTTCCCCTTGCCTCGGTCCTGGATCTGGGGTCTTTATGTTGGTTGGTGGTTGGAAAAGTGGTTGTTGAGTCTTGTTGAGGTTTCAGGATGGAGGTGACGGGCAATGTGATCAGCCCAAGTGAGGTCAATTGTTGTTGGGCGTCCATCAGGGCCCATGAAGGTGGGGACCTGTTTGGGGGATATGAGGGTGAAGCCTTTTTTTCCGCACATTTTGATTAAGTTTTTTCCTTCAGGGTGGGTGTGCGAGTAGTGGGGTGGATTCCATAGGCGGTGGTGTAAGTTTGAGTTGGTCATGATGAAGCTGGGGAGGTCTCTTCTTGATACGTCATTGAGACAGGTCTGAAGAGGTGGTAGGCTGTCAAACTTGGTCGGGGTGTTGTACAGCAAGAGGAGTGTAATCTTCGGGACTGTGGGGTGGATGTTGTTGATTTTGACCCAGCTCATTAGGCTGTTATTGTCCGGGAGGTATTGTATTTGGTGGGTGGGGATGGATTTGTTTATGTAGATGCAAGCTCTGGATTGTTTGTTATGGTTGGTTGGTGTCATCCTGGGGGAAAACCTGTACCAGTTTTGGTGTGTGGGTGGTAGCCAGATGTAGGGATTGGTCCATGGTTCCTTTAAGAGAAGTGCCACATGTATTAGTTCAGTGTTTAAGATGCTCAAGGTTGAGTCATATCTGTTGTGGCAGTTTAGTTGGAAGAAGGAAAAGCTGTAGTAGTGCTTGGTGAGTGGTTGGTTTTTGCCTTCTGATGGTGTGGGTGTTATCGGGGCTGTCCTGGTGTTTTGGTTTACACTTGCCATGGCTTTGGGTGTTGGCTACAATTTGTTGGATTTCTTTTTGTCGGATAGGGCATTGTTGGCTCAGGCAGGAGTGTCAGTATTTTTCTTCATATTTTTCAGCAGTGCCGTTCAGTTTTTTGTTGGTATTGATGCACCGTACACATAGTTTGATGGAGGGGATGTAGGATGTGTCATCACATGTCTGGGGTAAGCGCTTCTATCCACATTTGATGCAAGTAGGGTCATCTTTGCACATGTGGGCCTGGTGGCCTGTCTTGAGGCAGTTGAAGCATTGGATTGGTCCTGGGGTGTAGGGCATTTTGCACATGAAGGTGCCATCAAAAATTAGTCCTCCTCGCAGTAGTTTTTGGGCTGTGGTTTTGTTGGTTAGCTGAATCACTATTGAACCGTGGGATTTCTCTTCTTCCTTGGGGTGTCCTAACCAGCGTATGCGGAGGACCTTTTCTTTGGGTAGTTCATTTTGTTGTAGGAATGCATTCCTGCAAATTTCATCTTCAAAATCTAAGAAGGTGGGGCATGAGTGTACTATAGCTGAATAAGATGTGGGGGACATTACAAATACTGGGTCTGCTACATGCATCCATGTAGCCCTGTTATCTAGTAGCCACTTGGCCTCTGCTCTGGTTCTGGTGAAGAGTCTGACATCCCCCAAGGGCTATTTGATCTGGATTGGGTTTTTGTCTTTCTTGGCATTGACCTCCATCAGTGCTTTGTTAACTTTACTGTAGGATTTTCGCCTTGTTTTCCCTGCAAAGGGCTTTGTCACACCAAATTTTGTTGGGATTATGATGTTTTATTTCTTGAATTTATTCTGGTCTGTAGAGGTGAGGGTTTGAGCCGTTTTTGTGGGTTTTTTTGGTGAAGGTTTTGCTGGTCTAGGATTTTTTGTGGCAGAGAGAACTGCTGCAAATGAAGGGAGGGTCACATTAGTTTTGTCTATACTGTTTGAGCTGGTACACACTTCTTTTTGTTTGTTGGTTGGGTGATTCATGAAATGGTCTAGTCGATTCAGCATAGTTTTTATCATTTTGCCTTTTTTGTTTTGTTTTGCTGCTAGGAATTCAACTTTATCACATAATCTGTTCAGGAGTGTTGTTAGCTCTGAGGGGAGGCTTCTATGGGTTAATTGTTTTTCTAGTTCATTGATCTTTTCAAGTATCAGAGTCATTGCGTCTGTTTGTGTGTTTGTTGAGTTAAAAAAGCCATGTTTGTCTTTGTAGATTTGGGGAGAGATCATATGATTGTTCTTGTCAAAAGGGTCTGGAAATGGGTTCATTAGTAATGAGAGTTGTGGGGGAGCAGGTTTTGAACAAGCTGGGCTAGGGCTCATAAATTGCAAGGTAGAGAGAGTAGATACAAGAGTATGGCATGGTGATGTGTAGAAAGAGAGGGGAGAAGGTGGATCAGAGAGTATTAAAAGAGATTTGGGATGGGGTTGGTAGGTTGGTTTTGGTTGATTTGTTGTTATCAGGTTGTGTTGCGTGGAAGGTTGTGGGGTAGTGGTTGAAGTTGGGAAGCCCTCAATAGATTTGAATGGATTCAATGAAAAGGTAATCAAGCTGAATAAATTCAAATCAATTCAAATGATCTTGTGTTGATTTAATTTTTTTGAATTAACTCAATTGAATGTGATTTGAATTAATTTGAATCAATTCAATCAATTCAGTCGAAATGGAATTGAATTCAAATTTAATTCAACTCATTCAATTATATTCATATTCAATTGAATTGAAATGAGTCTAATTTGGATCCATTGCAATTAATTTGAATTAATTCAATTGAAATCATACAAATTTGGAATAATTGATTTCAAATTTATTTGATTTCAATTGACTAAATTCATACTCGGGCAATTTTGATTAATTCAAATTGAATTGAGAAAACATGATCTGATTGTAACTGTATAAATTGGAATTAATTCTAGTAAAATTAAGTATACTTCAATTAATTCAATGGAAAGAAAACAGAGTTGAATCACTTCAACTTCATTCTTGCAAAAAAAAAAAATAATAATTTTAATTAAATTTAATTAATTTTAATTAATTGTAATCAATTTTAATTAATTTTAAACAATTTTAATTAATTTTAATTAATTTTAATTAATTTTAAATTAATTTTAATTAATTTTAATTAATTTTAATTAATTTTAAATTAATTTTAATTAATTTTAATTAATTTTAATTAATTTTAATTAATTTTAATTAATTTTAAATTAATTTTAATTAATTTTAATTAATTTTAATTAATTTTAAATTAATTTTAATTAATTTTAATTAATTTTAAATTAATTTTAATTAATTTTAATTAATTTTAATTAATTTTAATTAATTTTAATTAATTTTAATTAATTTTAATTAATTTTAATTAATTTTAATTAATTTTAATTAATTTTAATTAATTTTAATTAATTTTAATTAATTTTAATTAATTTTAATTAATTTTAATTAATTTTAATTAATTTTAATTAATTTTAATTAATTTTAATTAATTTTAATTAATTTTAATTAATTTTAATTAATTTTAATTAATTTTAATTAATTTTAATTAATTTTAATTAATTTTAATTAATTTTAATTAATTTTAATTAATTTTAATTAATTTTAATTAATTTTAATTAATTTTAATTAATTTTAATTAATTTTAATTAATTTTAATTAATTTTAATTAATTTTAATTAATTTTAATTAATTTTAATTAATTTTAATTAATTTTAATTAATTTTAATTAATTTTAATTAATTTTAATTAATTTTAATTAATTTTAATTAATTTTAATTAATTTTAATTAATTTTAATTAATTTTAATTAATTTTAATTAATTTTAATTAATTTTAATTAATTTTAATTAATTTTAATTAATTTTAATTAATTTTAATTAATTTTAATTAATTTTAATTAATTTTAATTAATTTTAATTAATTTTAATTAATTTTAATTAATTTTAATTAATTTTAATTAATTTTAATTAATTTTAATTAATTTTAATTAATTTTAATTAATTTTAATTAATTTTAATTAATTTTAATTAATTTTAATTAATTTTAATTAATTTTAATTAATTTTAATTAATTTTAATTAATTTTAATTAATTTTAATTAATTTTAATTAATTTTAATTAATTTTAATTAATTTTAATTAATTTTAATTAATTTTAATTAATTTTAATTAATTTTAATTAATTTTAATTAATTTTAATTAATTTTAATTAATTTTAATTAATTTTAATTAATTTTAATTAATTTTAATTAATTTTAATTAATTTTAATTAATTTTAATTAATTTTAATTAATTTTAATTAATTTTAATTAATTTTAATTAATTTTAATTAATTTTAATTAATTTTAATTAATTTTAATTAATTTTAATTAATTTTAATTAATTTTAATTAATTTTAATTAATTTTAATTAATTTTAATTAATTTTAATTAATTTTAATTAATTTTAATTAATTTTAATTAATTTTAATTAATTTTAATTAATTTTAATTAATTTTAATTAATTTTAATTAATTTTAATTAATTTTAATTAATTTTAATTAATTTTAATTAATTTTAATTAATTTTAATTAATTTTAATTAATTTTAATTAATTTTAATTAATTTTAATTAATTTTAATTAATTTTAATTAATTTTAATTAATTTTAATTAATTTTAATTAATTTTAATTAATTTTAATTAATTTTAATTAATTTTAATTAATTTTAATTAATTTTAATTAATTTTAATTAATTTTAATTAATTTTAATTAATTTTAATTAATTTTAATTAATTTTAATTAATTTTAATTAATTTTAATTAATTTTAATTAATTTTAATTAATTTTAATTAATTTTAATTAATTTTAATTAATTTTAATTAATTTTAATTAATTTTAATTAATTTTAATTAATTTTAATTAATTTTAATTAATTTTAATTAATTTTAATTAATTTTAATTAATTTTAATTAATTTTAATTAATTTTAATTAATTTTAATTAATTTTAATTAATTTTAATTAATTTTAATTAATTTTAATTAATTTTAATTAATTTTAATTAATTTTAATTAATTTTAATTAATTTTAATTAATTTTAATTAATTTTAATTAATTTTAATTAATTTTAATTAATTTTAATTAATTTTAATTAATTTTAATTAATTTTAATTAATTTTAATTAATTTTAATTAATTTTAATTAATTTTAATTAATTTTAATTAATTTTAATTAATTTTAATTAATTTTAATTAATTTTAATTAATTTTAATTAATTTTAATTAATTTTAATTAATTTTAATTAATTTTAATTAATTTTAATTAATTTTAATTAATTTTAATTAATTTTAATTAATTTTAATTAATTTTAATTAATTTTAATTAATTTTAATTAATTTTAATTAATTTTAATTAATTTTAATTAATTTTAATTAATTTTAATTAATTTTAATTAATTTTAATTAATTTTAATTAATTTTAATTAATTTTAATTAATTTTAATTAATTTTAATTAATTTTAATTAATTTTAATTAATTTTAATTAATTTTAATTAATTTTAATTAATTTTAATTAATTTTAATTAATTTTAATTAATTTTAATTAATTTTAATTAATTTTAATTAATTTTAATTAATTTTAATTAATTTTAATTAATTTTAATTAATTTTAATTAATTTTAATTAATTTTAATTAATTTTAATTAATTTTAATTAATTTTAATTAATTTTAATTAATTTTAATTAATTTTAATTAATTTTAATTAATTTTAATTAATTTTAATTAATTTTAATTAATTTTAATTAATTTTAATTAATTTTAATTAATTTTAATTAATTTTAATTAATTTTAATTAATTTTAATTAATTTTAATTAATTTTAATTAATTTTAATTAATTTTAATTAATTTTAATTAATTTTAATTAATTTTAATTAATTTTAATTAATTTTAATTAATTTTAATTAATTTTAATTAATTTTAATTAATTTTAATTAATTTTAATTAATTTTAATTAATTTTAATTAATTTTAATTAATTTTAATTAATTTTAATTAATTTTAATTAATTTTAATTAATTTTAATTAATTTTAATTAATTTTAATTAATTTTAATTAATTTTAATTAATTTTAATTAATTTTAATTAATTTTAATTAATTTTAATTAATTTTAATTAATTTTAATTAATTTTAATTAATTTTAATTAATTTTAATTAATTTTAATTAATTTTAATTAATTTTAATTAATTTTAATTAATTTTAATTAATTTTAATTAATTTTAATTAATTTTAATTAATTTTAATTAATTTTAATTAATTTTAATTAATTTTAATTAATTTTAATTAATTTTAATTAATTTTAATTAATTTTAATTAATTTTAATTAATTTTAATTAATTTTAATTAATTTTAATTAATTTTAATTAATTTTAATTAATTTTAATTAATTTTAATTAATTTTAATTAATTTTAATTAATTTTAATTAATTTTAATTAATTTTAATTAATTTTAATTAATTTTAATTAATTTTAATTAATTTTAATTAATTTTAATTAATTTTAATTAATTTTAATTAATTTTAATTAATTTTAATTAATTTTAATTAATTTTAATTAATTTTAATTAATTTTAATTAATTTTAATTAATTTTAATTAATTTTAATTAATTTTAATTAATTTTAATTAATTTTAATTAATTTTAATTAATTTTAATTAATTTTAATTAATTTTAATTAATTTTAATTAATTTTAATTAATTTTAATTAATTTTAATTAATTTTAATTAATTTTAATTAATTTTAATTAATTTTAATTAATTTTAATTAATTTTAATTAATTTTAATTAATTTTAATTAATTTTAATTAATTTTAATTAATTTTAATTAATTTTAATTAATTTTAATTAATTTTAATTAATTTTAATTAATTTTAATTAATTTTAATTAATTTTAATTAATTTTAATTAATTTTAATTAATTTTAATTAATTTTAATTAATTTTAATTAATTTTAATTAATTTTAATTAATTTTAATTAATTTTAATTAATTTTAATTAATTTTAATTAATTTTAATTAATTTTAATTAATTTTAATTAATTTTAATTAATTTTAATTAATTTTAATTAATTTTAATTAATTTTAATTAATTTTAATTAATTTTAATTAATTTTAATTAATTTTAATTAATTTTAATTAATTTTAATTAATTTTAATTAATTTTAATTAATTTTAATTAATTTTAATTAATTTTAATTAATTTTAATTAATTTTAATTAATTTTAATTAATTTTAATTAATTTTAATTAATTTTAATTAATTTTAATTAATTTTAATTAATTTTAATTAATTTTAATTAATTTTAATTAATTTTAATTAATTTTAATTAATTTTAATTAATTTTAATTAATTTTAATTAATTTTAATTAATTTTAATTAATTTTAATTAATTTTAATTAATTTTAATTAATTTTAATTAATTTTAATTAATTTTAATTAATTTTAATTAATTTTAATTAATTTTAATTAATTTTAATTAATTTTAATTAATTTTAATTAATTTTAATTAATTTTAATTAATTTTAATTAATTTTAATTAATTTTAATTAATTTTAATTAATTTTAATTAATTTTAATTAATTTTAATTAATTTTAATTAATTTTAATTAATTTTAATTAATTTTAATTAATTTTAATTAATTTTAATTAATTTTAATTAATTTTAATTAATTTTAATTAATTTTAATTAATTTTAATTAATTTTAATTAATTTTAATTAATTTTAATTAATTTTAATTAATTTTAATTAATTTTAATTAATTTTAATTAATTTTAATTAATTTTAATTAATTTTAATTAATTTTAATTAATTTTAATTAATTTTAATTAATTTTAATTAATTTTAATTAATTTTAATTAATTTTAATTAATTTTAATTAATTTTAATTAATTTTAATTAATTTTAATTAATTTTAATTAATTTTAATTAATTTTAATTAATTTTAATTAATTTTAATTAATTTTAATTAATTTTAATTAATTTTAATTAATTTTAATTAATTTTAATTAATTTTAATTAATTTTAATTAATTTTAATTAATTTTAAAATAAACAAAGTTTCCCATCAAAAATTGTTCATTATTGCAGCAACGGAAAACACAACCCTCTTGTCACCACACATAGTCCAGAAAAATGCTGGCAATTACACCCAGAATTAAAACCTGATAGAAAGCGAAGAGATAAAGAACAAAAAACAAATTTCACTATTGCACGAGCCCTCTTCACTCATGACTCCAGACAAACAAATCAGACTCTTACAATAGTTCTAGATACTGGCGCATCTAATCACATGTTTAACAACAAATGTTTTTTTGAAAATTTACATCAAGATCATAGAACAAACGTTGCCACAGGATGCGATAAGTCTGCTCTAACCTCACAAGGAAGAGGGTTAGCAAAAATATATGATCAAATTGGAAATTTATGGCTATTACCAAATAGCCTTTATGTTCCGGATCTCACGACCAATCTCTTAGCTCTATCCACTATTGCAAAAACTGAAACACGAATCAAGAGAACCTTTTCGAAGTTTGAAATTTATTTAGATAACAATATCAAACCTTCATTTATTTGTCCTACTTCAAGTAATGTGTTGGAAACACAAATCAGCATTCATACCTCACATTGTCTAAATACTCAAGCAAAAGATGATGGTGACGTCTGGCACAAACGATTAGGCCACATGAATGATAATGATATGAAGAAATTAGTAAACACTCCTAAAGACAGTAATGTTTGCAATGAATGTATAAAAGGTAAGATGAATAAACTTCCTTTTAAACACTCATTCAAGAATACTGAACATGTTTTGGAAAATGTTCACCTTGATTTATGTGGACCTTTTCAAACACCATCTTTAGCCGGTGCCAAATATTTTCTTATCATTGTGGATCAAGCAAGCGGTTTCATTACCACTAAATTCTTAAAAAACAAAATCAATTCCTTTAATCACTTTCGCAATTTTCGATTATTGGCTGAAAACCTTCATTCAACAAAAATCAAAAAACATCACTACTGATGGTGGAGGAGAATTCGTAAATAAATCTTTCAAAAACCATTGCATAGAATCAGGTATCAATCACATTGTCAGTCCACCATATACTCCGCAACACAATCCATTTGCAGAGAGAGGCAATCAATCGGTTTTAGAAAAAGCCAGATGTATCCTACTTCAATCAAAATTACCAATTAAATACTGGGCAGAAGCTGTTTCAGCTGCCACCTTCTTATGTAATTTAATTCCAAAACACCATAACAACACGACTCCACATGAAATATGGTTTAAATCAAAACCTCCACTCAACAAACTGAAACCTTTTGGATGCAAGGCATGGTTGAAAATTCCAAAACACCAAATATTGAATAAATTCAAATCAAAAGCATGGGATGGAATCTTCTGAGGATATGAAGATGAAGCATCCAGCTATTGAATACTAAGAATTTTGGATCAAAAAATCATAATAAGTAAACATTTTTTATTTGATGAAGGAAAATTTCCTTCATTAACCTCTCAAGAACAAAATGTTAATAAAATTTGTAATATTTTGCCAGGTTTGATCCAAAACATGGAAAAAGAATTACAAAATGATACCAACGCAAATGAAAATAATCTCAATATTGATGTGTCTTCATCAGAAGATGAAAATGAAGATGTTTTTATTGATGCGCTTGAACAACAACCTCAAAGGATCAGAGTAATTGGTCCTAGACATCCAACACTTATTTCAAGCAAAATCAATAGCAAAAATATACTACCATTCTCCCAAAGACAACCAAGAGCAAATATAACAAATCAAACATGTTCAACTCCAAAATCATTTAACAAAGCAATGTCAGGTTCAAATAAAGAAGCTTGGAATGCCACAATTAAAAAGGAACTTATGAACATGGAAAGACTAAATGTATGGACTCTCAGAAAAAAAAAACAAAAGATCATCCTATTACAAGTACGTGGGTATTCAAAGAAAAACAAGACAACACAGGAAACACAGTAGAATACAAAGCTCGTCTTTGCACTCACCGTTTTCATCAAATTTTGGGACTAGACTATCAAAGCACCTTTGCACCCACTGGTAGGCTATCATCACTATGCGCTCTCATCTCATTCGCAACAATTCATATATATGAATTCCATCAAATGGACGTACGAAGTCCCTTTTTAAATGCACCACTGCAAGAAAAAATATGCCTGGAGATTCCTCTAGGTGTCTCCGCAAATAAAGAAACTCATGTACTCCAACTCAACAAGGCACTATATGGTCTGAAACAAGCCTCTTTGGCATGGTACAAGCATCTCACCATATGGTTAGTCATGTCGGGTTTTCAATGTTCCATCACCGATCCCTGCGTGTTCTGGAGAAAAGGTAAATCTCCCATTTGGATATATGTACATGTAGATGATCTTGCCATCTTTGGACCGAATCTAGAAGACTTCAAACAGGAAATTAAAAGGGATTTTAATATGAAAGATCTAGGTAAAGCTCATTTATTATTAGGAATAAAAATCAATCACCTTAGTGATGGATTTAGTTTAAATCAAGAACACTACATTAATGAACTAGCCGATAAATACAAAATCAAGGATCTCATTCCATCAAACACCCCACTAAAGCCACATTTACAACTTTCCATCTCATCCAATAAAGAACATGAAGATTTCAATAAATTAGAAATCAATTATAGAAGTGCAGTTGGATCTCTCAATTACATCAGCTCCAATACTCGACCAGATATTACTTTTGCAATAAGCCACTTATCCCAATTTCTTGAAAAACCTGGCATACAACACTGGAATGCATGTTTACAAGTTTTTCGATATTTATTTCACTCAAAAGACCTTAGTCTCACATTTAAAAATCATGGATTTAATCGAATTGTAACCGATGCCAATGCTGATTGGGGAAATAATCCTATTGATAGAAGATCTGTATCTGGATTTACTGTTAGTATAAATTCACATCTCATTTCCTGGCAATCAAAAAAACAACAGACCGTATCTCATTCAACAACAGAAGCTGAATATAAAGCTCTCAGTGACACTGCCAAAGAAACCACTTGGTTAGTTAATCTCATTAATGAAATTCAACTAACCTCATCTCCATTGGAACCCTTATTACTCAACGACAATAAAGGAGCTATTGACTTGGCTCTATGTGATGCCAATCATAGTGGATTCAAAACTAAGCATATGGATATAAAATTTCACTTTATACAAGAACTACTCAAGAACGGTAGAATGTTGTTAAAACATGTTTCGACGACATCAATGAATGCTGATTTTCTCACCAAATCTGTAGGTAAAACGATCCTTTTAAAACCTTTACAATTTCATAATCTATTCAAAAAGGTGTGCTCTCTCTCTGTGCTCCTCGCAAGGGGGGATGTAAAAATATAAAAAAAAATAAATAATTTTAACCTAACCTTCTACTTAATCCACTCATGACATCCTCAGCAAACACTTCTCATTTCTCATCCTAACTTTCTGTTTAACCCATTCACGACGTCCTTAGCAAACACTTCTCATTTCTCATCTTTTCTAATATATTTATAATGCATCTCTTACCTCAGAAGATCGATTAAAAAAAAAAAGAACAAAACAATCATAAATATATTTCATTTTCATCTCATCTCTTATCTGATTATCGCTCTAACATAAATTGTCTATCTTTGTTTTAGAGGAGAATTCTTGTCGTTGTCATAATTGTCATACTACAATCTTGTCTTTTAGGTATTTACTTATTTCTCTATATAAATAAAAATAAATACATGATATTGAAATGAATGTTTTAGTTTTTATTTGCTCAAAAAATAATAAATACAACTCTTACACCACCTAAACTCTCACATAAGTGAATGAGGCACCACGATTTTTGCAACCAACCACAAATATTTTTAAAAAAAACATCAACATTTCACCCACTCATGGCAATTACATGACAGGTCTGATTTGAGCATTTTGGTGTCTGAAATGGCCATATCCCACGGCCAAAAAGTTCCCCAAATCAGAAATGGATTTAAGACAAAAAAGGGTATTTCAGCTCAAGACTGAATCCCCCTAATAGGTCACCTACCTGATAATTTTTTTGACGGATATGGAGCTTTGTCACTGCAGTTTGGCTTGACATATCAAAAATTCCTCAGGCAAGCTTTGGTCATGTATGGCGTGTTTTGATCTTGTTTCCCTCTCATAAAGAAAACCTCTGACACAGCTGTGTAAGGGTGTATTCCAGTTTCTCATATTGTTCGTCGGAGTACGGGTGGGAGATGGCTCTAATATCTCACCTTTGTTGGTCGAGGGGTTGCTCCTTAGTGTCCCTTGCTACGATAACCTGCTTGCTGGCGCACCCCAGCGAGCCACCAGTATAAAGAGTGCACATATTCCAGCTGGGATCCACCCATCAAGTATCCCTCCCCCCTTTTTGACCTGACAGTAACTTCTCGATATCCTGACAATTTAGAATCATGCAGTACAAAATTTATTTAGCTATATTTTTGATGAGTTGAGTGATCTTGCTTTCGGTTTATGAACTGCCATCCTGACAATTGCTTACCTCCAAAATTTCCACATTAAAATTCTTCGAAAAAGCTCTTCACGCCGCCCATGCACTGCCCTACACAGCCAGACGCCCTGGAGGATCCGAAGACCAACCATGGGATGACCCCCCCTATTTCTACGAACCTGACGATCCTCCGTTGTAAGCTCTTTGTACCTCTCCCATTGGCTTCTTCTGTTCAAGCCTTTGTAAAGAGTTTAGCTACATGCTGTCAATTGGTTATCCCAAACCTACTCTGTCCCTTGAAGACTATTCAGCTGATAATCTCTGTCATTTTCCATCTGATCTTTTCCGGCCTTAATGTTTGCAGGTGCAAATACCGACACAAAAATAACCAGCGAACATGCGTCAAGAAGGGAAATTGTCTTTGTTAATAATTACCGTGCACATTGTTTCAGCATCCTCACCACGCACCTGATGAGTTTCTGGTTGTCAGCTTTCTGCTCGGGAGCCGAAATACGCATTGATCAATTTTTTTCTCAGTTATTATACCGATACCTAGCGGTTTTATTTTGTTTTTGTGCTCCTCTTCCTTTGTGCTGTGTCAATTCATTATTGTTTGCCAACTGTTTAATGTCTTGATAAAGCTCACGAGATATTTCCATCTAAGGCCTACTGCTAAATCAGACCACTACCGCTGCAATCAGATTGAATAGCAACTGTAAAGTCCGAATCCGGCCTTAGCTAAAGTAGGCTGTGAAGGATAATTCTTCATGCAAGGTTCCGTTTCCTAACCTTTCATCCTGTGTTAGTATGTTCGGAGCTGTAGGAAGTTCATTACTGTTGTGATCTCTTGGGGTGTTGATCAGTTGATTGAATTTTGTTGCCAGTTGCTATTGCACCTTATCTACTCTGATAACTGCAATCAGAGGTAATTGCTGCCCTAATGTAGGTGACAATGCATCAATCATTTACTGTATCTTGCAGTATTGCTCCCGCAATAAAGACTGCATCAAACCTTGCATGCATGAAAGGTTTGATGTGATATTCTTAGCTCTGAGCTAAGATTCCTGTTTGATTGGTTTTTTCTAGGAATTAAGGTGACGATAAAGCATAACCTTCTAATTCTAGAAGCAAAAACATAGGTCCGAAAGCATTGGTTTCTGATGAAAAAATACCCCTGATATCTGATCTTGTCCTGATTTTTGTTTATCCAAAAAAATATTAGCTCTATTTATATTTTCATCTTTTTTCTTGTTTTTTTTTACTAAAATGTTGATAGATGAATGGAAAATAGAGAATTACAATGAGATCAAGGGAAATTTTTTTCGAAAATAGATGAAGAAATCAAAAAATGATAATATTAGTAAAAAAAATAATAAATATTTATTTATTTTATGATACTTTTTAATTCTATCTATATATATGTTTCCAAGTTGGAAGAGGTTACTCCCCCTTTCCATTTTTTTATATTCATGTATAAGTATATTGATTTATTTATATATGATTTTTGTTTAATGTTTACTGTTTCCATTTTTTTGTAAAACTGGTACATGGAAAAAAAAAGGTTGATTTCAATTTTATTGTTTGTTTTTTATTATTTTTTCTTATATTTTATTAAATTTTATTACTTTTTATTTATTATTATTATTATTTATATTTTATAGTCATTTATTATGATTTATTGTTATTTTTGTAGTTTTTTTTAATTTGTTTTTGCTTACTGTAAGATATTGGTACAAAGGAAAAAACAAAATTTGATTCTGGTCTTTTTAGTTATTTTGACAAAATTGGTGGGAACCTTTTCTGGCAACATAGCTAAATTCAACTCTTCTTGTAGTATCAAACTTGCTAGCAACTTCATGATTATTTGTTTTTTTAGTTTGAGCCTGGTTAAGCCTTTTTTATCTTGAATTTCTGGTCCTCTACAATTTAGACCGGCATTTTTTACCCATTCCACATATTGGTGTGAATTTTGCTATTGCCCCAGGCCTTGATATTGAAATCTTTCCTATAAAACCTTATTCTTACTTATCCAAGTAAAATCTTTTTTTTGGTTGGTGATTTTTTCTTTATGATCCTTCTTCCTTTGATTCTTCTGGTTAATTGCTGCTTGAACATTTGGTGATCTCTTTATTCTTTGTAGCCAACTTACATGCTGGATAGAACATTAATGATCTCACTTTGATATTTCATGATGCTCCATGTTTTAATTCATATTCCTCAAAGGCTTCCAATTGGTGTAGCCCTCCCAAAGAAATCTGTCTTCTGTAAATAAAATTTCTTCTTCAATTTCTTCCATATTGATTGGTATTGATATAGCTTCTTGGTCTTGTTTTTTCTTTGTGTTACTGAGTTATTTTTTAATTTCTTGATTTATCTTGGATTTTTTTGGCTTGATCCAAGATGAAAATAATTGGTCCCCAGGTTTAAGTTGGTATTTTCTTTGTCAAGATGTTAGGCAAGTCTTGCTATTTAGCTTTGAAGGGAAATTTTATAGAATCTGTATCAAACTTCAAATTTGGCTGAGGGTTTTTCTCTAAAATTCCACTGTGTGGATTGGGTAGTTTAATTCTTCATGAATTCCCATTGCTTCTGGATTTGGGTCTTGACAAAGTATTTCAGAATTATTACTTTATTTTTAAAGCTCTGTTCATCTATTTTCTTTTGAAATTGAAAAGGGTGATTCCTTTGGGTTGGTTGAATTTTTCTTGTGTTGGTTGGAGCTAGGATTTTCAGTTTTTATTCATGTTTCTCTTGTTTTAAAAGTTTAGCAAGTTCTGTATACCCTAAATTTTTGTGAGTTCTGCTACAGGAGGCCCAAATCTATCTTAATTGAATTGTGTGATTTTCTGATTTTGAGTTGATTTCTCATTTAGTTCTTCTTGGGAAAAAGATAGTTGGTACTCCATTTTCTTAAGTGTTTCTACCTTTTTAATATCACTGTTTATTGATGAGGGTGGTGCTTTTGAATGAATTTCTTCAGGTATTGATTGTTGTTTTTGGTCTATAGGTAAGAACCCTCTTGCCTTCTCGTTTCCTTTGGATATCTATTTGACTAATTTTGAGGTGATAGGCTTCTTATGAGAGATATCTTGTTTATGGCCAAATTGGAATTAGTGTCTTTGTAGGTAATTCGAGCTATTTCCTGCAAAAGGACTTCCCCTTGGGCAATTTCATTATATTCTTCTTGTATGACCTAAATTTCCTCTATAATTATGGAACTTAGATTCCCGTTCTTGGTTAATTCTTCCACTTTTCTTGAATTTTGCTTCTCTGAATCTAAAATTCCTGTTTATTGCTCAGATCAGGTCTGATTTCCATCAGGTAAGTTTGCAGAAGTTTAAATTTCTTGAGGAAAGTCTTTGTCCTTAAAGTTTTTCCATTCTTTCCTATATTGTAAAATGTTTCTTTATATTTTGTATTTGAACTATTGTATTTTTATACTGTTGCAGATGCAACGGTTTCCATACCTTCTATATCAGTTCTGGAAATTGCTTATGTGATATCCTTTTTATTTTTTTATATATCCCTTTTTTCTCCCCCTTTTAGGGGCTTAAGGGTTTTCCTTTCCTATATATTTTCTGGTAAGCCCTTGTGGCTCTTTTTCAAAGTCCCTTACCAGATCCCTGGGACAAATTAGTGTTTCATAGGGTGTACTTTTAAAATAAGGGGAAAGGAAATAATTTCCTTTCCTTTTTACCCTTTCTTTACCTATAAGCTATTTGAAGTGAGTGAATTCTCGAGGTGTGTGAGAGTTTTCAAAAAAATGATAGCATTTTAATTGTTTCCTCCTAGGAATTTGAACAGGTTCTATTAAATATTTTCCTCCAGGAAATGGTTGAATATTGTCCCTTGGTCTTTTACGTGGATACAATTTTTGGGAGTCCTTCTTTTTATTATTGTAAGATTTTCTTTAATTTTGGTCCAATAATTCATTAATTTGTTCCTTTTGTACTTGATTCTTTTAATTTTCATTTTATTGGCAAGCTCCTTCATTTTTGTGAGTACTCATACCCAAGTTCTGTCTACAGGGCTAACTTTTGTCCTGTATTCATTAGTAAATTCATAATTGGAAAGGTTTTTTCTTTGAATTAACAATTTTTCTTTTAGATCTGGTTCACTGTAGGCATGCAATATCTCCAATCTTGGAATGATATAACGCCTATCAAAGGGTTGGACCATGAATCTATCCTCAAGAATATATTTCTCAATTCATTTTTAAAAACTTGAAAATGACATTGCCAAAATATTTTTATTATGGTTGAGATTCCCTTAGATGTATTGATATTTTCTAGTTTAATTGATTATTGATTCATATTGCCCAATTAACTTCCTATATTGGGGCATATTTCTGATTCCTCTATCCATTGGGGGTTTTGTGAATAGTTGAGTAATTGAGGAAATTTTTCATCTTCTATCTGGTGAGAATTTTCCCAATCTTCTCTTCTATCCACCTTCATTTCCCAATTTACAGTTTATGTGAGCCTTAGAGGTAATTTCATATACCCAAAAGACCACAAATACAAAATTAACATATAAATATAAATAAAATAAATTTATTTATATTATTAAAATAAAAATCAAAATATAAATATAAAATTATATTCAAAATAAAAAAAATTAATCACAATTTAAAAATAAAATTACATTAAATTTTGGAATTATAAAATTACATTTATACTTGAAAAAATTAAGTAAAAATGAAATTTTAACAAAATTGTAAAAAAATAAATAAATTTGGAAAAAAGTTAAATAAAAATTATTATAAATTTTTATCCAATAAATAAACATATAAAAATTATTTCACCATTGGATTCCTCATAAAAAATCAGGTGGGGTCACCTCTGAGTGAAATTCTTGTAACTCAACTCTAAATAAGCTTAAATTAAGTTTTGAGGATTTTCAATAAAAAAGTTGAAAATCCTCAAAAATTTAATTTAATTCACACCACATGTGGTGTTAACCATCAATTTTTGTGTTAAAATTGAGGTGTTGTGTTTAGTTTAGAAGTTATGAGGAATTGAAGTATTTTCAATTGAATTCAATTGAAATGTCAAAATGTGCGCATGTATTACATAAGTGAACTTTTATTTACTTATGAGGTATCAATTATTACTGTATTGTACTGTACCATTCAATTTAATTACATATGTAAATTATAAGTATAATACATGATGAGGAATTAAAGGAAAAATAAATTGGAAAGATTAAATTTGGGGGGGGAAGGAACTCCAGCTCTAAGGGGGAGCTAGACCCCCAAAATCCTTTCTGACAGGCGTGTGGTGTCAAAATTAATGCAAAAGTTCATCACTTTTGGCCTGGAATTGAGTTACAGGGTCTGTGGACTCAATTGATGATGAGGTTTTGATACCAACTGGGGTAGTTTTAGCTGTTGCCAAGAGGGTAAAACTACCCTTAAGAAAAAACCATCATAGTGAAAACAGTTTTAACTCGTTTCTACGTCTCTTACACACATTCTGACATGTTTTGAAGGCTCTAGACCAGGTATTGCTATAGTAATGGCTGATTTAAGGGTCTAAAATGGCTAAAAATGGCTTAAACCAGCCCTTTTTGGTCTAAATCAGGGTTCAATGATGCCATAATTGGCTTTTCTGTTGTCAGACTGTTTTTCACAACTGACAAGAGTAAATTTTACTTTTGGAGTAAGAAAATTGATGGCTATAAGAGAATGTCTTCTTTGCCCCACTTTTCTCTTCATGTTAGAATCTTTTCCTTTTATAATTAGTTTAAAAATTGTTAAACCAATCAATAAAATATTCCAACCAGCTTTTTTAAATCATTTTAAAAGTTTTAACCACGTGAAAAAATCATTATAATCATTTTTGCCCCTGAACCACCCCAAAAGTGAATTAAAGCATCTTTCATCACTGTAAACTTTGTCACTTTGTTTCCAAATTCACTCTGGTCACTTTTGGGCGTGTTTTCTCTTTAATATTCTTTTTAAGTACTTTGTTCTTTAATTAATTGCTTGAAGTTCTTTGCTCAATTAATTCCAATTGAAATTTCTCTTGAAGAAATTTCTTTTGTAGCCTTAAATATCTCTTGTAGAGTATTTTTGGATAAATTTTTATTGTTGGTAAAACAATAAATCTTTATAATATTATTGTTTTATACTAATAAAGTTATAAATAATAAAATTGGCGTGTTTTCTCTTAAAAATAATATTTCTTACTATTTTTAATTGATTTTTACCCTATACAAATTTTGAGCACAGGAAAAGTACTTGATTTTTGATCAAAGTTTCATATCCACACCTTACATTTGGGGGCCCAGCCGTGATATTTTACCTGTGCCATATTTTTTTTACTCTTTTTAAATATTTTTTCTTATATTGAAAAATTCAAAAACATATAAAAAATACTTATAATTCAAAAAATACGTAAAAAATAATTTTTTTCATATTATAAGTGAGGCTTATATTTTTATTTCTTTTTTGAAATATCCTTTTTTTTACTTAATTAATTGGTTTTTTCATTAATTTTAGTTTCTGACAACGTGGTAAGACAAGAAAACATTGAAACAGCCTCAACAGTCACCAGCATTATTCCTGCCAGTACTATTAATTCAGACCATAATAGTACTGTTATTGTGACTCAAAATAACCAACCTGAACCAATATTTTCTGAATTGATTAACTTGGATGTAAGTAATACCCTTCAGAAAGCTAAGAATTTTGTCAATAGTAAGTTTTTTTGATGTAAAAATACTATTTTAAGCCTTTTTAACCATAATTATGCCTTCAACCAGGTCAGGAGCCAGCTATAACCCCTCAAGCAGCTCCCAGAAAGGTAATAGACGTGATTATGGCAGAGTCCAATCAGGTACAGAAGGAAAAGGGTCAGTTGATGACTTCCAAACAACTAAAATGGGTCATTCTGATGCTGATAATACCATTTTACCTTCACAAAGAGCTGACACCACCACAACAAGCCTCTGTGGATATATAAAAAGCCAGCCACAGTGCATACAACAATGCACTTCAATTCAAGGAGTACCAGATCCTTGCAGACCTGTGGAAGAATTTCATGAATTCTTACCTAACTGTGAGAAAATTCCTGGGCCATACTAACACTTGCAAATTGCTCAATGGATGGCATCCATTGATGGAGAAGAAAAACATGATGCTTTTGACACTAGAATGGAGGAAAAGCAACCCTCCACCACCAAAGCAAGTGCCAAAAACATCATCAGTGGCCAGCAGCAGCAATTCCAACGTGAAAAAGCAGCCACAAGTTCCAAACAAGGGCAAAGGGAAGGCACCAGCCCCAAAGCCTTACAGCCAAGGATGCAGAATTCCAAAGATTCAGCAGGATGCCATGGAAAATGTATTTCAGATGGCCAGAACCATGATGGAATTACAGAAGAAGGAGGAAGCCAGATTAAGATTCCAGAAATGATTTCTGATATATTTGATTCCATCCCAGAATTGTATGATGCTATAAATGACGTGAAAAAACATCTTTCTGATAAAAAGGAAACCATTTGTAACAACATTAAAACAAACAACCTGAGTCTGTGCCAAATTAATGAAACACTTATGTGTTTTGAAAAAGTTTTAAGAAAAATTAAATTTCCAATAATGATAATTCTTTTGGCAATAAAATAAATGAACAATCTGCCATTATTAAAGAATTAACAGATAAATATTCTAAATTCAATATTGATGACATAATTCAAACAAGAATTAAACAAGCCATAAATATTATCAAAACAGATAACAAGAAAGTCCTTGATGACATTTCAAATTCATTTACTGAAGTAAAGACATATACCATTGCCTTGAAAAAGTGTTTTGATGCTTCACAAGAAGAAGTATCAAAGTTATCAATGAAATTGAATCAAGTCACTGCTGATAATACAAGACAGACAGAGTTATGGCAAAAACTGACACATAAAGAAGACATGTATAAAATTGAAGTAATAAATTTAATACAAGGCTTCCAACATGAATACAGAAATTCTCAAAGGTGTAGCAACAGTAAAATGAATGATATTGAACAAATACTGAACACCTTACCAAGAATGTCTATACCTCTGAATCAAAATGAGGGCGCAAGAATTCCAAATCCACAAGTATTGGATCCTGATAATTCACAGTTAAAAAATGAATTATCCACTCCTTTTCATAACTTGGAACCATCAATGGGCCTAGCACGCTTTAAAGAAGTTCCAAAACTTAAAGAATGGCCTCACTTCAGTGGTGAAGGAGAGTATGACCATATGGAATTCATTAGAGGTATTGACATGATCAAAGAGGATTTTGAATTACCAGACAGATTGGTAACAGCCAGATTTAACACCTTGTTTACCAGATCAGCTCACAGATGGTACATAAAAATAAGACAAGCACATGGACACCAGAGTTGGACTTGGTGGAAAACCCAAATCATTAACAAATGGGAAAATGATGCTTGGAGGCTTAAAGTTGAAACAGCCTTTGAATCTGCCAAATTTAATGCTGATAAAGACAAAGCTTTACCATGGTTTTGCCAACAAAAAGACAGATTAACAGCACTATATTCTGACATGTCAGAATTTATGATCCATAGAAAAATTCTGAGACAATGTGGAGGTGACTTAGAGCATGCTATCAAAAGCAGGACTACTGAACAATCTTCAGCAGAGGATATTATAAATATATTGGAAGAAGTAACCACCAGAACCAAAATTGGTTCTAGTAGGGTGAATCTCAAAACAAGGTTTAATACACCTTGGAAAGATTCTGTGGACAAAAACCCCAAAGAAAATTCTAATAATATTAAGTATAAATCTGCAGATACAGTCAGAAAGTGCCATATTTGCCAAAGCACCACCCATTAAGCCAATACATGTCCAAAGAAGGGGAAAATCAATGAAATTGATATTGAAAAGGAACCCGATGTTGACAAGGATGAAATAATTGAAGACAATTCAGATGATAAATCATCAATATTTTCTGAATCTTCAAAATATATAGAAAATATCAATGCCACTTTTGAAATCATGGAATCTTATTCCCACTTGCCACAATTGAGCAATGGTCAACTTGATTTATCAAAATTTCAAGATGCACAACTTATGAAAGCAAAACCAAACAGAGGAAAAGTTTATACAGCTGGTAACTCCTGTATAACAGAAGTGGTGATTGACAACAAGCCCACCAAACTTTTGCTTGACCCAGGAGCCTTCTGCTCTTGTGTTGGAAAATCTTTTCTTAAGACTAGTGTACCAAATTTTGAAGACCAATTGTTACCAATTGATGGTATAAAATTCAACAGTTCAAGTAACCCAATGAAAGCATTAGTAATCTTTGAGACCAATTTCATATTCCCACACATAAATGGGAATCTAAGAATCACAGTTGAATTTGTTGTTATGGAAAATTGCTCTAGTACCCATTTTATATTTGGAAATGACTATTTAATCATGTATGGGATAGATTTTCATAATAACAAAGACAGATACTTTACTATTGGAGACAATAAGCACCAAAAATTTGCCTTTTTACCATTTAAAAGAAAAATTACAGTAAACAAAGTATCACCAGTCAACTTGGAGTTAGAAAAACTCAAGTCTGAACAGTTAAATGAGGCTGAAATAGGCCTTCATCTAACTGATAAACAAGAAAATGAACTTTCTTCCCTTTTGTATGACCACAGAGGAGCATTTGCTTCAGACAAAGAACCTCTAGGAGCAATTATTGGTCATGAAGTTGACATCATTCTTAACATTGAGAGACCTTATCCCCCACTCTTAAGAAGACCTGCATATCCAGCAAGTCCAAAATCAAGAGAAGCTCTAGAAATTCATATCAAAGAACTTCTGGACCTTGGTGTAATAAGAAAAGTAGGCCACAATGAAGAAGTAGAAATAACTACACCAGTCATAGTGGCATGGCATAATGGGAAATCCAGAATGGTTGGGGACTTTAGAGCTCTGAACACTTACACTGTTCCAGACAGATACCCAATACCAAAAATCCAAATTGCCCTTACTCAAATATCTCAAGCAGTGTATATAACCACTATGGATGCCCTTAAAGGATTCCATCAAGATGTGGTGACACGAAGAGCAAGAAAATACTTGAGAATTATTGTTCATTGTGGAGTGTATGAATACTTGAGGATGCCCTTTGGTATTAAAAATGCACCTTCACACTTCCAAAGAATGATGAATGAAATCTTCCCTGAAGAACTCTCAGAGGGATGGTTAATCATTTACAGTGATGACATTATTGTCTGTTCCAAGACTTGGGAGGAGCACATGTACAGATTGTCCAGAGTTTTGACAAAAATTCAATCAGTAAACATGAAAATCTCCTTGAAGAAATGTCATTTTGGATTTAAAGAACTTAAAGCACTAGGACATGTTGTATCTGGTTTGTCCCTTGGAATTGACAAAATAAAATTGCAGCAGTATTGCCAAAGCCCATGCCTCAGAACAAGAAGGAAATTCAGTCATTCTTAGGTTTTGCAGGATATTACAGGCAACACATTAAAGATTTTGCATCCATAGCAAGACCACTTTATAAATTGTGTGACAAAGACACAGTATTTGAAATGACTGGTGACAGAGTCAAAGCTTTTGAGTCTTTAAGAGAAGCCTTGACCACTGCTCCACTCTTACTGATGCCAGACTTTAAATTGCCTTTCAAACTGTATATTTATGCATCAGGGGATGGAGTGGGTGCTGCACTTCACCAAGTTCAGATCATAAATGATAAAACTGTAGAAGGCCCATATGTTTCATATCCAGGCAAATCAAACCAACTGAAGCCAGATATGGGGCAAGTCAAATGGAATGTCTATGTCTTGTCTGGGCCTTGGAAAAATTAAACTACTTCTTGGAGGGATGTGTTTTTGAGGTGATAACAGATTTTACAGCTGTCAAATCACTTTTAAACATGAAAACACCCAACAGACATATGCTCATATGGCAAATAGCCATACAAGAATACAGAGGAAATATGACTATTGTTCATAAGGATGGGAACATTCATAAGAATGCAGATGGACTAAGCATTTGGCCATTACCAAATAATGTTGATAATCCTGCTTATGTGCCAGAAGAAGCTTCACCACAAATTCCAATAGAAGGAATAAGTGTTACAGACTTGAACACCACCTTCTTTGAAGAAGCCAGAAGTAGTTACACTCAAGATAAGAATTGTAGCATCTTATGCCAATTACTTGGCAAAGACTGTAAAGACAACTCTCTAATACATGCCTTGGATGAAGTATGGAAAAAATCTTATGATGAAGGAAGATTTCACCTACTGGATGGTATAATTTACCACAGAACCAAGCACACATGTGTCATGAAAGTTGTAGACAGGTCATTAATCAATCTTCTACTGAAAGAATGCCATGATAGCCCCTTTTCAGGACATCTGTCTGAAGACAGAACAAGAGAGAAAGTAAAGACCTGTATATTGTGGCCAATGTGGCAGAAAGATGTTGCAGAGTCTTTCAAGACCTGTGACAGATGCCAAAAGGCAAATAAATCCACTGGCAAGAGACTTGGAAATATGATAAAAATCCAAGAACCAAGCAGACCTTGGGAAATTGTCCATATGGATTGGGTAACTGGCCTACCACCAGGAGGTGACAGAAGCTATAATGCTTGCCTAGTAATTGTGGACAGATTCAGTAAAACTCCAATCTTTTTACCATGTTACAAAGATTATACAGCCATGGATACAGCTCTTCTGATATGGAATATAGTAGTGTCATGGACTGGGATATTTACAAATATCATTAGTGATAGGGATCCCAAATTCACTTCCGCACCATGAACAAATCTTCACCAATTATTTGGCACTAAACTGTCTTTCTCTACAGCCTACCACCCACAAACTGATGGCCTGGCTGAAAGGATGATCCAAACCTTAGAGGACATGGTGAGAAGAATTTGTGCATATGGCCTTGAATTCAAAGATTGTGATGGATTTACCCATGACTGGTGTACTCTTTTGCCAGCACTGGAATTAGCATATAAAACATCAATACATGCCAGTACCAATCAGACTCCTGCTATTCTAGAAAAAGGATGGAACCCCAAGTTACCCCAAGATTCCTTGAGGAAAGACTTAATTGAAATACATCCCACAGCTGCTAGCTTCAAAGAAATGCTAGACAAAGCTAGAAAGCATGCAGTAAGGTGCATGGAGGACTCTTTTGCATATGCTAAAGACAAATGCAATAAATCACATGCAACTCCAGATTTCAAAGTGGGGGACCTAGCTCTTGTATCCACCACTAACTTCAATAACATCAAATGATGTAAAAAGTTGAAAGACTCCTTTGCAGGACCTTTTGTGATTAAGGCCCTCCATGAAGAAAATGCTGTTGAAGTAGATCTATCTGAAGAACTTAGCAATAAGCATCCTACATTTCCAGTGAGCTTGATAAAGCCATATAAATCTAGTGATGCTGAGAAATTTCCCTTGAGGAATAAGATTCCCCAAGCTATACCTCCTATTGAGAAATCTAGTACTAAGAAAATTACCAAAGTTCTTAAAGAAAGGAAATTAAGAACCAAGAAAGTAAGGGAGTACCTTGTTAGGTACAGTGACCCAACTTGTGAAGATGAATGGTTAGAAGAAAAAGATATACCAGAAGCTACCAAACTCCTCAGGAGATTCAGACACACTAGAAATACCAATATTACAAAGTAATATTCTTTTTTAGGGGGAGGGAATGTGAGCCTTAGAGGTAATTTCATATACCCAAAAGACCACAAATACAAAATTAACATATAAATATAAATAAAATAAATTTATTTATATTATTAAAATAAAAATATAAATATAAATATAAAATTATATTCAAAATAAAAAAAATTAATCACAATTTAAAAATAAAATTACATTAAATTTTGGAATTATAAAATTACATTTATACTTGAAAAAATTAAGTAAAAATGAAATTTTAACAAAATTGTAAAAAAATAAATAAATTTGGAAAAAAGTTAAATAAAAATTATTATAAATTTTTATCCAATAAATAAACATATAAAAATTATTTCACCATTGAATTCCTCATAAAAAATCAGGTGGGGTCACCTCTGAGTGAAATTCTTGTAACTCAACTCTAAATAAGCTTAAATTAAGTTTTGAGGATTTTCAATACAAAAGTTGAAAATCCTCAAAAATTTAATTTAATTCACACCACATGTGGTGTTAACCATCAATTTTTGTGTTAAAATTGAGGTGTTGTGTTTAGTTTAGAAGTTATGAGGAATTGAAGTATTTTCAATTGAATTCAATTGAAATGTCAAAATGTGTGCATGTATTACATAAGTGAACTTTGATTTACATATGAGGTATCAATTATCACTGTATTGTACTGTACAATTAAATTTAATTACATATGTAAATTATAAGTATAATACATGATGAGGAATTAAAGGAAAAATAAATTGGAAAGATTAAATTTGGGGGAGGAAGGAACTCCAGCTCTAAGGGGGAGCTAGACCCCCAAAATCCTTTCTGACAGGCATGTGGTGTCAAAATTCACGCAAAATTTCATCACTTTTGGCCTGGAATTGAGTTACAGGGTATGTGGACTCAATTGATGATGAGGTTTTGATACCAACTGGGGTAGTTTTAGCTGTTGCCAAGAGGGTAAAACTACCCTTAAGATAAAACCATCATAGTGAAAACAGTTTTAACTGGTTTCTACGTCTCTTACACACATTCTGAAGTGTTTTGAAGGCTCTAGACCAGGTATTGCTATAGTAATGGCTGATTTAAGGGTCTAAAATGGCTAAAAATGGCTTAAACCAGCCTTTTTGGTCTAAATCAGGATTCAATGATGCCATAATTGGCTTTTCTGTTGTCAGACTGTTTTTCATTACTGACAAGAGTAAATTTTACTTTTGGAGTAAGAAAATTGATGGCTATAAAAGAATGTCTTCTTTGCCCCACTTTTCTTTTCATGTTAGAATCTTTTCCTTTTATAATTAGTTTAAACATTGTTAAACCAATCAATAAAAGATTCCAACAACCTTTTTCAAATCATTTTAAACCTTGTAACCACGTTAAAAAATCATTATAATCATTGTTTGTAACTTTTATAATCATTTTTACCCCTGAACCACCCCAAAAGTGAATTAAAGCATCTTTCATCACTGTAAACTTTGTCACTTTGTTTCCAAATTCACTCTGGTCACTTTTGGGCATGTTTTCTCTTTAATATTCTTTTTAAAGACTTTGTTCTTTAATTAATTGCTTGCAGTTCTTTGCTCAATTAATTCCAATTGAAATTGCTCTTGAAGAAATTTCTTTTGTAGCCTTAAATATCTCTTGTAGAGTATTTTTGGATAAATTTTTATTGTTGGTAAAACAATAAATCTTTATAATATTATTGTTTCATACTAATAAAGTTATAAACAATAAAATTGGCGTGTTTTCTCTTAAAAATCATATTTCTTACTATTTTTAATTGATTTTTACCTTATACAAATTTTGAGGACAGGAAAAGTACTTGATTTTTGATCAAAGCTTCATATCCACACCTTACAGTTTAATAGCTAGGCATTTCTTCAATGTGGTAGCTGAGTTCTCTATCCTTTGTCTAGAAATATATTTTTATTGCAATACTCCATCCACTGGAATATTCTATTTCTGCCACATTTTTAACTTTATTGATTGATATTTCAACATCTTTCCCATCAAAAAAAATGTTTTAGTCCTTTTCTCTTATCTTGGTTATTTGGGGTGGTTTTCTTGGAATTTCTTTTTGTAATAGGCATGAAATTTGACCAGAAATGTTAGCTCTTCTTGGTAAGCTATTTTTTGCCTATTCTGTAAATGGTATTGATGAGGGATATAGCCTGGTATAAGGAAAAGGTGATTCTGGAGGCCCAAATGTTCTTTCATTTGTAATATTTTCCTCCACAGGCATTTATTGTGAATTATATGTCGGATCTTTTCTCTTTCCCAGAATTTTGAGTAATTCTTCTAATTCTTGTCTTCTTTCAAAAACTCCATTCTGTAGTATTTCTGGTGAAATGTCTTCTTGACCTTGCAAAGTATTTTCATTTAAAATCTTTTCTTAAATACCCCCATAATTTCTTCAATCTTGATGAAGGTTGATCCATTGTGGTTTTAGAAATTTCTTCTTTCTTTTTCTGACAGGGCTGTTTTTTCTGCATATTTTCAAAAAAAATATATAAGGGCTTGAAATTCCCCACCTTGAAGACGTGAGTTTGAATTTGACCTCTGGGAATTCCTAAATGATGTTTTTTCTGGTGATTTTGATTTTTTTGATAGATTATAGTTACTTTAATTTAGGTTAGGTCACTATTAAGAGTCTTGATATTTTGTTTGAAAGGCTCCCTGATTTTCAGTGTTCAATTCCAGGTTTGGTGATTTTCTTTTTTGAGTTTCTTTAAGGATGACTAATTTTTGATAATTGGATTTTGTAGGATCCATTTGGAACATCAGATGTGGAGCTCCTTTTAGTTTGGGATTGGATAAGGCAGTCCTTGAGGTTGAATTAACAGGTAATAACCTGTGAATTTCTCAAAGTACCTGTAACCAAAGGTGCTAATGGTATTTTAGCTTTTCCTCTGAATAAAAAAAATATTTCTACTGATCTCACTGATTAAAAAATAATATTGTGGCTTTACAACTAGAGAATACTAATTTAGAAGTCTCTTATCAGACCTAATAAAGAATCAGACCAAATATAAATAAAGTAAAACTTGGGTAATTTATAAATTTGAGTTTTTGCAATAATAAAATATTTACCAAGATATCAGGCTTGGAAGGTTTCTGAAAATTACTGGTCTGTACCCAACCTGTACCATTCATTAGTGGTTGAATATCTAATATAATGGTACTTTAAAGATTACCTTGCCCATAATGACAGATATTGGTCATTCAGAAACTGTGGAGGGGTCATAACAGTGCTTAAATGATCTTGAAGGACTTTTTTCACCCTTTATGTTGTCCCAAAACAACAATAATGACTATACTGAAATCATACTTGATGGTATAGAGCCACATATAAGCCTTCAGCATGCAACCTTTCACCCTGAAGACCTGTGTAGAGATTACCAACCCCTCAAATTTCACAAAAGGGATAAAAGCAGGCATTTTCTCACTGGAAAAGGACCTTATCCTTCATTATTTAGTATCCTTATGTGGTAAAATCATCTTATAGCTGTAGTACCCTGGAAATAGGCTTTAGGTAGCTATAGCCAATAATTATTGTAGTATATTCAACTGTTAATTGATATTTAACTACTGCAACTAGGATTCTCAATAGACTAATCTACACCATTTTATAAAAGTAGAGACCTTTTATAATTATTATAATACTTTTTAACATGTAAAAGTCACATTAATAGCTTTCATCTACTATGTTTAAGCTTCTACATAGACTCTCCATGAAGATTTGGGGACCTTTCCATTCCTTGAGCCTTATTTGGACCTACTTTGACATGTTTTTGGACTCTTTTAGCTATTTTTAAAGGGTTTTTCTTATCAAAGTAAGTGAAATTTTCATTTTTTACCATAGAAATATGATATTTATTTCTTTCTATACTATATTGCTCAAAAATATATGATGTAATGTATTTTTGTTATATTTCTTAATATATATTATCTAAATTCATAAAATGTTGATTAGGACAAAGATGAATAGTCGTAAACTATCATTATTCATTCTTCAATAACATTCCAATATGAAAACCATTATTTTTCACCAAAGCTCATTGAATTTGATAAAATTACATATCGTTAAGAAATAATCAAATAACAAAAAAAATTCCCATTATTTTTAAGAAATGTTTTAATTGAATTATCAATCAAAAAAGATTTTACTTGAATGGAATTGAAGGCTAGTATAAAATTTGAATCTTTATTAAAAATAAAGAATTAATAAGTATTAATCATGACAACACAATAGTATTCAAGATAATTACTCAAAAAATCTTTGATTATGAGAATTTCTCTTATAGCTCATAAGTGAGATTGGAATCATTTTTTTTTCTTCAAAAAAACTAAAAGACAACTAAAAAACACCTAAAAAAAAACTTAAAAAACACTTGAAAATCCCTCAAATATAAAAAATAGTAGTAGAAAAAACTAAAATCTTCTTTTTTTCTTAAAAGCAAAATGACTTACAAGAATATTTTTAAATTTTTGTAAGGCTGAAAAAGAATATATTCCACTAGAAACTTAATCACAAGGAAAACCATCTGTGAAAGTGTCAGCCTGTGACTCAAACCTTGAGCATAAGCATGATAGCCAAATGCCATAAAACCAATGGTAGAGAAAAAAGCCACTATAAAAGTAACCTGAGACAAAATTTCTGATTATGGTATCTAAAAGAATAGAAAATCAACCTCTTTCCAAATATATACCTCTCATAACCATAGGACAAGGAATAACAAAGTTACTCCTGATCAAAGAAAGAACTGAGAATAAACCTTAATTTTAACCTCCCATCTAAAATGAAAGGAAAGAGGACCAACTAAACAAAATTGTTATTCAAAATAAAGATCTCAATGTGGGCTATCCAATGATACAAAACAAGCTGGGATAGCATCAAAATTACAGAAGCTATGGTAAAACAAAAACCAAGTAAGGGTAAACAAAATATTCACCTCTAATCTAATATCTCCAGCTTTAGTGCAAGATACTCAGAATAGAGTTTTTTTAGAAATATTGAAATTGAAGCTTCCTCATGGTACAATAAATATTCCTGTAAATCAAAAAATTGAAAGTTATGAAGAAAATCAGCTTTATACAGGATTTCAGAAAAATCCATATCTGAAAAATAGTATTTTAAATTGGTCAAAAGTTTCCATATTTAAAGTTACCCATACCAAATAAATTACAAGTATTTAGACCTCATCAGTTGCTAAAGAACAAGTCATACTTGAGCTCTCTATCTTTGAAACTGACAGTTCTATGGCAGTTTTAAGGTCAAAATCCCACATTACTTTCAAAAGTCCTAAACTGAGGGATATTTTAATATACTCTTGAATCTGAGGTACCAATTATATGAAAGATCTTGTTTATACTTCAATGCCTCATAGTATTTCATGTATGGGCACCCCATACAGGTAATTTACAGAATTCTACATGTCAGAGGAAGGCTGTGAAGTCCCCAAGTAAAAGCTTTAACCCTGTATTGGGGAAAAATGCCCAGATGTTCCTTCAAAACCACATCTGAGCCCAATAAAGAATTTAAAGGGATTCTTAAACCAAAATTCTTCCCTTAGAAGTGAAAATGTTTTCACTCTTTCTATGTGGATAGAACCAGATGTCCTTTCTGCCAATTTTCAGGATAAAAAGTGACCTTTATCTGCTCAAAAGAGGAATCCCAATCCTGCTATTGAATTACTACATATAAAAACTATTTAACAACATTTTTACTCTTGGAAAATCAACAGGTCATACTAAAATTCTTATAGATATTTTAGTATTTATTATAATTAGTTTATTGATAACCACTGCATCCAGGGCTTTCAGTAGTGCTCACCACCACTAATTATCATTAGTAAAGTCCCCAAACCCTTATAATTCTACTTAATTAATATTAATCATTGATGTCAAATTCATAGTCAAGGTTTAAAAAATATTAAGTTACTTTATCATAGACTCAGCCTGACAGACAGCCTTAGAAAACAGGGGCTTTTACAAAAACCAAGCACAAAATAATGAAGTACAGTGAGGTGATCTTGAGCTAAAAACAGTGGACCACAGTATATGTAACAGGGGAAAAGAAGCCCAGGAAGACACAAACAAATAAAGTTAAATCACCAAAAGGATTTAATAAAATATTTTGTAGTTATGAGCCCAATTTTAAACTCAAAAGGAAACATTCCCAAGAGTATAGATCATAGATTTTTACAAGGCCTTCAAGAGGTAAATAGAAATTTGATCCTATATAATTTTTTTTCTTCTACCCCTTTTCAAATTTTTTGAAATCGAACCTCCATTTATTATAGATCTTCAATAACCAATATATAAGCCAGGAAATCTGGAAGTGAAGAGACAGAGGAGTAATATGACAACCAGTTGTTGGATAAAATGACCAAAAAAGGGACTTTCCATCAGGGAGCCCCTGCCCAAAGTACCATTTCAAATCAAATCAAATGCATAAGATCTGCCTCAAGAGACTTATTTGTCTGAAACTAATTCAAGAAACAAGCTTTTAATGTTCCTACAAGAAAGATGAAACAAAATAAGAGAGAACCAGGAAAAAACAAACCATACATAATTTTTGTAATGTGGAAAATCTCAGTCACATTTGGGTACAACAAGGCATGGAGGAAGGAATTCCATTGTCACCACAGTAGTCCAGTAGGTTTAGGACTTACAAGCCAAAGGTCTGCTCATACATAACTCCATAGTAACCACTGGTAGTTTCTAGAAAAAGACAAATATCCCAAGGGAAAAAACTTCTTTCAACAAGAGAAAGGAAAAATTATACCTCTTGATGGAGAAACTAATGAAATTGGTCCCAGAGGTGCACAAACCCAAAGAGAATTCTACCTAAAAATAGTATTAATAGCTCATAATCAATTGATCCAGAGCTTATGACTGATAAAAAGGTTCCCATTAATGATGTCAAAAGCAATGAGCCTATAAATGATAAGTCAACATGGGTGAAGCTAGGAAAATTCATTTAATGTACATATAAAAATCCACAGAAAGTGAGAACGGAAATAAAAACTCTGAAGGGAGAAAATGACTTCCAAGCGACATTCATCAAATAATTGAAAACAAATTCGGCCAAAATATGGGCAGAGTTTGAGAAAACTAACAGAAAATTAAATTAAATACTAGAGGAAGGAAAAACTATTGGGGGGACTTGAAATATTTCCAGAAGCAACAGGAAAATCTTGGAAAAGAGGTGGACTATTGTTATTAAAAATAACAAGAAGAAGAAATATTATTTAACCAAACAAACCAAGGTGATGAAACCACCATCAACAATTCCCAAATAGTAAAAGAGGAATGAAGATCAGACAACCAAGCACCTGCATACCAAGATTCAATATTAAGGTCTGAATACATCTACCAAGATTGTGAAAGCTGCAGTTACTCTGAGATTCAAGCATTAAAGCAGCTACAAGAAGCTGTAAATTGGTTTAAATTCTCATTAATTGGATCATACAATCACATGGAAATTATTGATTATATTCGTGTACTTTTTTGTTGATGTTCCAAATACACCAGACTACTGTATCATAGTATTCAAAGGGCACACAAGAATAGGGTATAGCAAAATGAAAAAGATATATAGAAGGAAAATCTAAAAATGGTTGAGAAACAAAATAATACAAAATTATAGCAATTTGTTTTGCATCTGGGACAATGCTATCTATTTAGAGTGTGACAGATAATCTACATGGAAAGACCCCTATTAGCTGTGTCTTAAGAAAACCAAAAGACTCAAATATATTTATAAACAAATGACAATAGAAATTAGGGTCCATAGGATTCTGATATAACTACCATGAGACTTAAAGAAAGAATTGAGATTCATATTCAGAAAAAACAGAATAATTGAGGAAATAGAAAATTTTATACAAAATTTGAGGAAAAAGATATCTATTGGGAGGTAAACCTCCTACAAAAAAACTTCAAGGAAAGTAATAATTATAGAATAAAAGAAACAAAGAAATTTATGAGAAGAGAAACACCCACAAAGTAATATGTCTTCCACAAGTATGGACCACTCTACCACTATGCAAATAATTGCATAAGACCAAAGAATAAGATACATGCAATTAATCAAGAATCAGAAAAGGAACCAACAGGGAAAAATCTGGTTTGGAAAGCATGAGAAATGGCCTCAGAGAATATTTCCAGAGCTAATAAGATCAAATATAGGAATAAATAGTAGAGTTTAATGATGTAAACTCACTAGAAGCACAAGACATAGATTTCAACTGTGGAATACAACAAACAATCACAAACAAACATATGTGCAGGGATACACAAGATATGCAAAAATGTCTGGGAATAAAAAAAAGGGTATGGGATTCATTAATGGTATACCTAAAAACTGAAAGTGTACATATAGAACTCAAAATAGCCATTCTAAATTGACACAGAAGCTGGTTGCTTAATATTGGAAAAAGAATACCTGAAGAATATTTTTTCCAAATGAGAAGGAGATAATTGCCACTTAATCCATAAACTTCAAAAGGGCATCAGGGAGAATTAATTACCTTGAGAAAATTGTCAAATAGATACTTCTCCCTCACAGGAAAGGAAATTTCATACTAAAACCCCAATTTTTAGTCTTGGACAATGCTCAGGTACAAGCATTATCACTAGGAACAGCATACCAAAAAACATATTTCATGGACATCTGATCTAAGCTAACCAAATGATAAAAACCCTATGGGAAAATTTCCAAGAAGAAAAATATTGCACACAACTTATAAGTAAAATAGAAATCAACCTAATTAAAGTACCTACAAAGAATAGATAAGCATTTGAAATGTGGAATGAACCCCTGGAAGAACTAAAAGGGAATTATATAGAGCTATATCTAGATTTAGAGAGACCCTACCCACCCATTCTCAGAAGACATTTGAGAAAATTAAATATGAAATAACACATGCACTTGTATCAATAATTCCTGACCTTGAATTGATCTTAAAACTATAAATTGATTCAGACTGCAGCCAAGGGCTAGAGGCTTCACACCACCAAAGAAAATTAGTTGATTTCATACCCAAAGCAAGAGTTATTAGTTACATATCTATACAACTGAAAGCCTCAGAAGCCAGATATGGATTCGCTCAATAAGAATTCCTATTCCCTTAAGGAGCTTTAGAGAATTTCCACTACTAATTAGAAGGAGTAGGACTTGAAGTGCTCACAGACTGCAGAGCACTGAGCTTATTGCTTAATCTAAAAAAACAGGGATATGCTGCGGTGGAAAATAGCTAGAGAAGAATACATAGGCAACATTACTATCATGTAGAAAGAAGTGAAAATAAACACCAATTCAGTTGGCCACTAAAGAATGATCTAGAACGCCCAGAATATAATCCTGATAATGGAAAGAAAATACCCAGAAAATATATTTAAATAGACAGGAAGAAAGATTTGAAGCAGTCTAGCTGGGCATTAAACAATGAACCAAATAGCCCAGAAACGAGTATACAAGAATAAAGATAGACACCAATATTAGGAACAATTTCATCAAATATGAACACAGAACACTTCAAAGTAGTCCAGTCATCATAGAAAAAGCACAAACAGTGTAATATATTGATACATCCTTTACAACGGAATTGCAGAATTCCAAAATGAAAAAAGCCATCTAGAAGAACCATGACTGAAAGAATTTGAGGTTAATAAATTCCTCCTCATAGAAGGATTTGGTGAGAGGACTTTCCCTAGAAGGGAAATATTTAAGGAATTCCTATTAGTAGTAGCTGGGTACTGTCACAACCTTGGGAAAGAACCCCCAAATTGGTATTTTACGGAAACTAATCCCTGAGCCAATTTATAGCCAATTTGCCATATTTATCAATTTATGGCCAATTGGCCCCTGGTGGTGTGAATTGGGTTCTGGGACACAGCGACCTGTCCTGGCCACCTATTACCTCAGGCCATATCCTGCATCAAATGACTCCTGGTGCCATTTCAATATCCCTTTCCCCCAGGACATCTTACTAAAATTGGGTCTGGGGGGTCTTCTCGGAATTCCAGGAGCCTATGGCCCCTTTGACTATGTCCAGGGCCTCTTGAACACCCCCTTTGAGTAGCAGGTTTTGAGCCATTTAGGCCCCCTAAATCTTTTATGGCCCACAGTCCATAGGCCATGTATCACGTCCTGCAGACCATGGGACCTTTTAGGCCTCTTTTGGCCTAAATTCTATCAGGCCAGAAGGGGCCAAGGGGTCAGACCTTTATCCCCCAAAACCACAAGTAGGCCCACCAATCCCAAAGGACAAAAATTACCCAAAACCTTGAGGATGACCTTTTTTTGCCATGGACCCTCAAGAATCAAGTCATGGCCTCTGGAAGACACTAGCCACCTTCAGCAGGGGCTCCCCTCAACACAAGGAAGTTTCTTCCCACGCCATGAGCCTAGAGCTTCAGGGACCAAGAATGGGGCATATATGATATTATATACCATTATGCACCATTTTCCTCATAAATTAAATGGTGAAACTTTCAAGACTACATTCACTCACTTTATGTCAAGTCACCAGTCCATCATTCTATTTTAAAGGAAGGTTCCATTCACTTAAGCTTGCAATCCATGGTGGTATCCATAAGACCATTAGAGTACACCAATCACCTTTTCCTTCAGGTGCTGGTCATTTCAACTCAACATTATTCCACCCAAAGGAATACTGGTCCAGGATTCCTCAAGGGCAATTTCAAGAGTTTTTTTGCTTATGAAATTGGTTGTCAAGGAAGCAAGAGCTCCAGCACTCTTTGGAAAACTCAATTGGTCCATACAAGCTGTATTCAGGCTACCTGTATGGCATTGGACCTTTTGGGTCAATTAATTTTCCAAGGTGGGAATTCAAGACACACAGGTTAGTTCTCAAGATGGCCAGATCTGTATTTTCCCAAAACAGTCAACTCATTTGGGTGATCAACCCTTGAGTATCAGTCTTTCAGCTTTTCACTTATACTGGCCACCTTTTCACCCCTGGGGACTTTTTCCCCATTTAATTCATCTATTTTATTTATTATTATAATTCTTTTCATTATTGAAATTAAATACTGATACTTATAAGTAAGTCATTTTCACCCTTTTCTTTTCCTGTCAGTGGATATTGGTGGTCATATCCTTTACTAACTCCATTGTTCTTTCTGGAAGTTTGAAACAGTGAATTGAGGATTAATTGGGTTGGCTCTTTGGCTTTTGGCTTCTTTTATTATATTTGGACTCTGGATTTATTTTTTCTTTTCTTTTGAATATTTTTACTTGCTCTCATTTTCCCTTAAAGAAATGTATCTTTAAATTATTTCTGTATCCTTTTGGTGCCCTCCAAGTGAGTTCTTGCCTCCTGAGTGCTAGTCCACTCTTGCTTTCCCAAGAACCCCTGTGACAAGTAAATAGATAGTTTCAGGTGCCTCCCTTGCAATAAAGAAAACACAGAGATGGACACCCCAATTTCTTTTGGAAAAATATCATAGATAATTGTGGTGTTACCAGAAGAATAATCAAAAAAGAGACCCAAAAATTCATACCAGACTTTTCCGCAAACTTTTATGAGATTCTAGGAACCAAATTGGGATTATCAACAGCCTACCACCCACAGGAAAATGGATTTTAAGAAAGGATGATCCAAACAATGGAAGACATTATAGGAATATTCTATGCTTATGTAATGGAATACAAAGACAAAAAAGGATAAGCCCATGAAGGGGTAACCCTTCTCCCATTAGTACAACTGGCATACAATACCAATTTACACTCAGTTACATGAAAAATTCTTCTACTTTAGAAAAAGGATAGAATCCACTGTTACCATTGGATTGCTTGAAGAAGGATCTTCTCTCAATGCATACTACGCTAAAAAATTTCCAGAAAGTGTGGAAAAGATAACTTTAAAATTCAGATAAATGTATAGTAGAAGCCAAACTACACAATAAACAGAGGTATTACAAGAGTCACCAGGAAACTGAATTAAAAGAAGGAGACCAACTCCTGATAGAAACCATTCAATTCAATAGCTTTAAAGATCCAAAACATGAGAGACTTATATTTAAGACCATTCAACATAATGTTACTGACAGGAAATTTAGTGGAGGTTGAATTAAATGACAAATTCTCTAGGAAACACCCAGTCTTCTCAATAAGCCTAGTCAGGACATATAATCAAAAATTGGAGAGGAAAAAGATAGTCACTCCTCAGAAATTGGTAGTATAAGAAGATTCACCTGGACCATTAAGATGATCATCAAGGGCAGAAAAATAAGAATCAACGGGAATAACAGCAGAAAATACTAGGTCAGATTTAAAAATCAACTTCAACATGCAGATAAATAGCTGCCTGAGAGAGATATCCTAGATAGATAAATGCACATCAAAATATTTAGAGCTTCCAGGAGGATAGAAGAGTATCATAAATGATGAGTCTTTTCTAAATGGGGAGTATGTCCACTTGTGACTGCAGACAGAGAAACAGCATGAAATCCACCAACCATAAAGAGTGGTATAGCCAGTGGTAGGCAAATACAGCTTATATAGGTATAATTAAAATGAGGAAAATTACTCAATAAAGAATATATCACTCTTATAAAAACTGGCTAATAACTTGCAAAAATATAATCATTTACAAATTGGCTAAAGAGCAAATAAGCCAAAACCTTATTTTCAATTCCCATCTAGCTTTTGCATATTTCATGGAAAGCCTGTGAATATGGAATTTTCTTTAAACCTCTCAATGAGAGCTATTTACCACTGTAATAGATTTTACAGTAGAGCACCTAATTAAAGAAATATCATATTTCCACATTGAAAGCTATAGAAAACTCCTGAAAGGTCTAGGAGGGCTTGTACAAAACTGTAAGAAAAGTACACCCAAATTGCATATCTGAATGAGAGATCCAATTTGAAATATATTACAAATATTTATATCAAAAATGGACTAAGATATTTTGGTTCAAATATTTCTCAACAAAATACAGGTTTTCTTCAAATAGTAATATAAAAAACCCCATTATCTTTGCCACATATTCATACAGCTTTAACTAAATTATAGAAAATTTTTAAGCTCATTAAGTTATAATTATGTATAACTATAATTTTTATATCATATAGGCTTACTGGGATATTTGGCCCGGAAGTTTTTGAATACACAAACAGATGTAAACAAGTAAATTCAAATATTTCAAACCCTTATAGCTTCTGCTATTGTTGAGAAGTGCTTTTTGATTCTTGATATTTCAAAGAATGACCAAGATATCTCTTTCGGAAGGGTTCAGAGAAATAATTCTCTTTACCCAATCTATCAGCCTGTGACTCAATTCCAAAGCACAAGCATGACACCTCAATACCATAAATAATGGTATTAAGATACAATACTCATCAAATAAAAAATGTGAAATATGGATCATAATGGAATACATCTTAAAGGGGAATCTCCCAAATTTCAGAATACATTATTCTTATCCAAATAGGATTAGAAGAAAAGGGGTTATTCCAGTTCAAAACCACATCTTAGAATAAACAGTTTATTCTACTTATATCAAATTTAACTATTCTGTGGTTTAAAAAATATTAATCAAATAATTTAAAATCCTTATTGAATAGTTTGATTCCATTTTTTTATATTTCTTCATACTTGTATTATTTTGCAAATTTATCACATATATTTGGGGATTTTATTTGAAAAATTTCAAATCTGAAATCTTTGTTCTTCACATTATTTCTTTAATACCACTACTTCTTTCATGGAATCAAATAAAGAAATATATTATAAGCCCTTGGATGCGCTACCCCTGCAGTTTGAAGTCATAAAAGGACTTAAAATTCCACTAATACTTTCACAGCTCCATTAGATTGCTAATTTTCTATATTGAAAAAAATCCTCATAACTTCAAAGTTGAATATGCCTTCAGAGTTTTTTTCTTTTTGATAATGAGATTCAAGAGATTATTTCGTATTTATTATCTAGCAATAATTATTATAGGAATTCATCAAATAATGAGTGAGTATCCAAGATATCATTAGCATATCTCTTTTTATTTATATTTCTTCTTCATGTTTGTAATATTAATATTCAGGTTTGGCACAAAAACCCCTTACCCATTCCAATCTCTTTAGTTGGTTCCTCTAGTGCATTATAATTTTGAATTTCTTTTTTTATATTTTCTTGATTCATTTCAAAACTTTAGCTTTATCGTTATTATTATAATTACTGTAATAATAATAATTATTATTATTTTGAGTCTTATTCCCACTCATAAGAGGATTCAATTTTTCTGTGGTGGCCTGATAGTATGTAATGGCAGTTTACAAGGCTATACATCTAATGAAGTCAGATAAATTTCTCCTCATTAGACTGGGTATGACCTTGGCTTCTCAGTGTATATGTATCTTTCAAGTAAATACATACCAGCTGTCCAAGTGCCATCTAGAGCAGTAATACCATTAAATTATTTCTTTTATGAGTGAGATTCTTTTCAAATGATAATATTTATTATAAAAATCATATTCATCATCTTGAAATAATTAATATTTTTTATATATGTATTAATTCGACATCTATTATCTTATTTTTTTGTTTGTTATTTATTTTTATTTATATTTACTTTCATTCTTTTTATATATTTCTTTTTCCAGTAATGATGTCATAATATTCCTAGTTCAAGGTTATAGTGGAACTATATAATTGAATATTCATTAATTTAAAAATAATAGATTATGTATTTCAGCTTATAGTCTTTGTGGACTTTGAATATTTATTGAGTTTTAAAATGATATAAAGAGTTCCAGTTTATGGGCTTGATAGAATTTTAATAAAATTAATAATAATTATTCTTTCATTGTACTATGTAATTATTATATATAAATTGATAAAATAATAATAAAAAGAAAAGAATGTTGATTCAAATGAGCTTATCCCATTCGAGGTCATAGAGGACCAATATATCCAAATTAGCATGAAGATTTTCATAAAAGATAAATAAGCTGTCCAAAAATGACTTTATGGTCTTCCTGAGGACCTTATCAGTCTAAATAATAATATAAATCAACATAAAATTGTAAATAAGTCATGAAAGAAGAGCTTTATGGTCTTTCTGAGGACCCTATGACTCTAAAAAAACATAGATATTATTATAAAATGGGAAATAAGTCATGAAAGAAGGGAATTTATGGTCTTACTGAGGACCTTGTGAGTATAGATTAGCATGGATATCAATATAAAACTGAAAATAAGTCATTAAACAAGGACTTCATGGGTTTTCTGAGGACTTTATTTGTTTCATAAGGCTTATGTGATATGATTTTTGATTATTAGAGTGTGTTTATTCTGGTTTCACTACCCTTTCTAATTCATACACTCCCATGAGCCATCTAGCTCCACCTTGGATCCACCTTAAGTCCAATCAATCAAATTTCTACATTATGATCAATCAGAATCCAGAAAAATTTAAATTCTCTCCAATCATATTATTTCTCCTTTTTTCTTTGGTCAATCTGTGGTTTGATAATTTAATTTTTAAATTTAGGTTTTATGAAAAAAACAAAAGTAGGCCTTCTTCCCAAAGCCCAAATTTATTCCTTCTCAACTTGTTCATATTTTTTTGTACACATGGGTCTATCCATATATTTTACTTATGTGTAAAGTAAATAATATATAGAATATATTTATATGGGATCAACATGACCAGTTGTCCCTTTAAATATGAATATGTTGTTTTATTATGACACTTCTATCATGTTATAATTCTATCATTTTACTATTTTACTATAATGATATGATATTATGATATTATAATATTTTATTATCATAATTCTGTAGTTTTGTAATATTATCTTATTGAAAAATTATACTAATATAATACTTCAAAGATTTTTTATTATAATAAAGTTATATTATAGTAATATAAAATATTCATTCTGTTTTATTAAAATATGTTAATGAATTTTCTTGATATTATTTTTTCTTTTTTATCATATTTTTTTATCAAAACTTTTGATTTTTGTGTTCTCTTTCTTTTTTAAGAAAGGGGGTTTCCAGTTTTTTCTTTTAATTTTCTTTCTAAACAAGAAATGAAAATAAATCAAAAATATGGTCATCCCTCCTTTGGAGTTGGATTCTATGTATGTGCTATGTGTCTTTATGTAGCATTCATGTGTACTTAGTATTTCATTTTCATAATTTTAATTTAACTTCCTGATTGATTTATTGTCAGGCTATCGAAATAGCTTCCTCCATAATTTCTGTAGGTGATTTATGATACACATGACTATTGAGGTTATCTTTTGCTCATTTGTAAAAAATCTAGTATTTGTGTAATGAGAAAAAATCTTGAAGGTTTTTTATGCAATCATTTTTTTCTAGTTTTTGAAGAAGACAGATCTTCTGTATTTCATATCTGATAGTTTTAATAATAATCAAATCTCTAGCCTTTTATTGGTAAGCTAATAAAACTTCATCTGTTTTTTGTGATTTTAGCATCATACTGATTTTCATTGCTTTTTTTATATAATTTTGTTGAATTATATTTTTGAATGATTATTAAATTACAAACTTTAATTCTTCAAAATAAAACAATTTCCTTTTGAGAAGGTGAAATAATAAGGAGATTTGACTTTATGAAAGGTAATTCCACATGGAATTGAGAAATTAAGCAAGCATCAAGTACTTGAGTAATAAAAAATAATCTATAAGAAATCGTACTTTAAGAATATATTGATTTAAATTTATTCAAGTTCAATAATTGAAATTTATCTTCTTTAATTCAATTTATAAGGTGATGTTTGATAATTAAAGTCCCACTTTCCACCAAAACTTAAAACCAATTTTACTTTGAGTGGTATAAGAAATAGATGAGTACTTCTTGATTTTCTTTGAAGATGAGAAACTACTTATACTCTTACAGAGAAAAACAACCAAAAATTTCATCTGGATTAATTTCATAACCAGAGAGGTCTTTTCTTACTTTATTACTATTTTAAACCTTTTTTATTCTCATTTTTGATACCAATTCATAATATTATTAACACAAGATAGGTCTTGGCTTTCTTCATTTATTTCTGAGTATGCCCAAGAGGTCCAGGGGGGTTCTTCTGCTTCATCAGTTTCAGACATGATGGTTCTAAAAGGTAAGATATAATAAAAATGTTGGTAATATTTTCTTGATGTTAAAAAAATACAACCAATTATAATAGCTTCTTGGTGAAGCTAGATCAAATAAACAAGCTAAGTAAAATATTTCTTGAAGAATTCATCCTCCTTGATAAGGCAGGAAATCACTTCTAAAAATTGAATTAATTGAAATTTCAAGTGATAAGGTGAGAAATATCTGGGTCTTCTTTGATAAGGAAGGATTTCACTTCCAAAAATACTGTACTTTATTGTTCAAGCTTAAACTTACTAGCTTTGTTCTCTTTTGTGTTTTTGAATTATGTGACCCAGAGGTCTTCAGAATTGGCTTCAGGGGTACTTTTTTTATTTATGGTAAGTAATCTTCATAATAAAATAATTTTTCATCCAAAACTCTAAGTTCCTCCAATAACAACCTCATTTATTCCAGCTTGTCCTTTTGTTTTCTTAAAGCTTAAATTTATGACTGATATCCTTGCAATTATTCTACAGATTCAAAAATAAAGTCTTCATATTTGTTCTTCAATTTCCTTTGATTGCAAATTTCTTCATCGTCCAGCAATTCATTCCCATAACAACCAAACTTTGGCAAATTGACTGTTTTTTAATTTTTCTGAAGCCTACAATTTTATTTAATTTTCTCATTCAAGTTTTTGAGAGGAATGATATTGATATTCCCAAGGATTTCATCCCAAAAGCTTGAACCATGAGAGGTGGAGTAAGAAACAGAAACCCACCCCCATTTTTCAATTTGAACATGGCTTTATGATACTTTCAAAGTTAAAACTCTTGAATAACCAAATCTCCATTCATAATTCTTATTATTTTTGGAATTTTTTTTAATTATTTTTTTTTTACTTTCACTTTTTTTATTTTACATGTAGGAAGAATATATTGAATGCATATTTTTCTTTTTTCTGAATAATTCTATTCACAAATACATCCTGGGCTATTTCTCCCAGTATTTTTCTTCCTTTCTTCTATTCTTCTAAGGTTTCACCTTCCAATTTCTTATGAATCCTTCTTCTTTGTGTATAAAAAGGTATTTATACTTTTCTCAGTAAGCTCTTGTGGCCAAATTCTATACTCATGAAGCACCTTCCTTGTTTTTTCATAAAAAGAAAATAATTCCTCTATATATATATTTTCAGAATTTCTCTGAATTACTTCCTCATCAAAGAGCTCTATAAAGTCTAATTTATACTATTCATATCCTGGAAGATTCCTCAGCCATTTCCCTGCTTTTATTCTTGATTGACCCTCAAAGAATATATCTTTGAACTCAATGTGTTGAAGAATTATGAAATCTGGTTCTTCAGCTGTTGGTAATTCCCATTCAGAGATTTTATCATGGTACTGTAAGATCCTTCCTTCATCAAATCACATTGTTTTTTCTTTATCAATTCTCCATGGGCTTTGTGGGTTTTAAAAATATTACAGAATAGTGTTCATGAGATCCTTTTGCAATGATGAGACTTCAACTTCTGTCAAAATTTCTTCTGGTTTTCAATCTGAAAATAATGTTTCTTTTCTTTCTTTTAAGGGGTAATGACTTAAGTAGGCCTCCCAAAGGTTTTCATTAGAATTGGAGTGCTTTATTTTCTTCTTTGATGGATCTTGGAAAATCTCACATATTTGGAATTGATAAGTCTTATTAGAATCTTCTCTATTGTATTCATTCATAAATTCTTCATCTTTGAAACACCTAACAGTTTTATTTCTAAGATTTTCCAATGAGTCTTTTTAGTATTGATCATGGTTTATTTCTAATTTTATTTTAATTTCCATATCTTGTGGGGATTTTTTCTTGGAAAACATGTCAAACAAAATTTTTCTACTATGCAAGGGTGGTCCCCCTATTATTTCTGGACCATTAACAAAAACATTATATAACATATTATTAGTGTCAATGGGCTTATAGATTACTTTATTTTTCTTTTTCTCTTCTTCATTAGCTTGATTTTTCATCTTCTTTCCATAAATACAACTTTTTGTTTCCAGGTTCATCATAAATTTTCCAGAAATAAGGGGATGGGATTAAGCTCACATTGCTCACTTAAGTTTTTTGTTTTGTATATAATCACAATATTCAATTGAAGATTGTAGATTTCTGTTGATTCATTCCCTACACTTTTTGGGATCAAATGTAGCTCATTCCTAATTTTTTATTGCCTGGTATAAATACAAGGCTAATGAATGTGGCAGTTCTGGTATTATTTGGCTTGATAGTGCTCCTGTAGATGGTCCTTGTTCTGGCTCTTGTGTTTCTACCTCTTTTTCTCCTTCTTCTTCCTCCTGAACATCCTCCTCTATTTCCCTATCCATCATAGATAATCTTTCATCTAAATTGATTTCCATAGAGTTTATCTTTTGATAATCTTTGTTTTTAGTTAATTTGAGCATACTTTTTATTTTTGCTTTAGATTTATCTTCAGCTTCTTTTACTTTTAATTTTCTAAACCAATCCTTTATTTTTCCCATTGAACAAAGCTCCATTCCTCTTGGTGGTCCTGTTTGCCATACTAATGTATGGGTTTTGCATATTGGCATACATAATCTTCTACCATCTCCTTCTTGATAGCTGAATATTTCACCTTTTTTCTGTGAAAGGTCCAATATAATTTTATTGTCTGCCAAGAAGGGCCTTCCAAGAACTGTATGTACTGCTCCCTTGGAAATGAAGAAATGAATTTCTTTTTCTTCTCAAATAGGTAAAAATACTTGTGTGAATTCAGCTATTCCAATTAAGAATTTTTTATGCCCACCATTTCCTCTTAAATTAATGTTGAGATTTCTATTTGGAAGTGAGGTATTTATTTCTGCATCTTCAGTTATTATGTTTAGCCCTTATCTTGTATCAACCAGTACCATTACTGGATATTCTTTTTTCCCCAAAAGTACCTGCATGAATCCAAGTGGACAGGGATAATGAAGCCTTTGGTTTTCAAAGTCTTTAATCTTTAAAAAATAATATCTTCTTTAATGTCCAAATTTTCAAATTAGTTCATAGCTTCCTTTTCTTCAAGAGAAATTCCTTACAACCTATGAATGAAGGTTTTGGAAACTGATAAGATTTCTTCCAGAGTTAATTTAATTTTCTGTTCCAAGATTTTCTTCACAACATTTGAAATTTCTAGTTTTGGTTTTGATTCTTTATTATCCTTATTATCCTCTTCAATATCTTTCTTTTCATTTTTTTGATGAACCATCCTTTTGTTTGATTTTTTACTTTCCTCTTCACCATTCTCTTTTTCTTTACTTTCATTTCCTTTAAATTTTATTTCTTGTATCATGTTCATAATTATATTTGGTTGGAAAAACTATCTTAATCTCTTCTTAAGCTTCATCCTCATTATAGGTTCCTGGTAGTATAGGTTTTCTACTTTAAGACTCATCTTTATCTTGGCCTCCTTGATTAGAAAATATTTTCTTTGTTTTTCTTAGAGCTTAATTTTTTTCCACAATCTCAGTTGGTGAAGATACTTCTGGTGGTTCCCAATGACCCCAGTCTTCTACTTGAGAAACTGAAACTTCTTTTTCTTCCTCATTTAGCTAAGCCATATTTGGATCTTCTTGTCTTGATAGAGGGGTTTCATTTTCAATTATCTTCTTTGAGATTTGTCTTTGTCCTTATCAAATTCCTTTGCTAAATCCTTTGAAGATTTGGTTCCCTCTGAGGTTACCCTTTGGAAATTAGGGTAAAGCAAATTTAATCCTTGCCTACTGAAAATTCTCTTTTCTATAACTTCTTCCAGGTAGCTGCATCTTTTCAATGAATTAAAATTTTCAAAGCATTAATAACATTTTAAGGGTTGTGTTGGATAAGGTTGCTCTTGAACATAAGGCTGATAATCTGCATTTAACGGTGCCTGGGTATTTCTTGGTTTGAATGATTGTTCATTTGGTGCTGATACTGACTGTTGTGTCCTTTGTTTGTCCATAAAGACCTTCTTTAGTAGATTAACAGCTTTTTATAGTTCTTTCAGCTGGTCTAAAACGTCTTTCATTGGAATTACTTCTTTGGGGGATTCTTAAACATAGGCTTCTTGAGCTGGTGGATTTCTTATTTTCTTGGTTATATCCTTCATTCGTTTGATAACCTCCTTCCATATTTCATCTTCAAATGTGGTTTTATTCTTAATTTTGATTTAATATGGGGTTGATAATTATGACTTCCCTTTAATAACTACTTCTGCCTCCAATTCTGCCTCAATATAGTTTCTGAGAACATCCATTTCAGGTAAAATATATCCTCCATCTCTTGCTTGAATGATGGTACTGTCTTTGATCATATTTTTAGTTACACTACTTCCAATTTCTGATTATGAATGATAAAAAACATCTTCATGATAATCATTTTCTTTTTTATATACCCATACTTAAGAATATACTTTGAAATAATGAAATATTCCCCAATAAATTTATATATTGGGACAAGGATTTTACTCCTCCTTCCTGTTGAGTTTGATTAAATACTCTTGTTAATTAATCTGCCCTACTTCTTCTTTCCAGTTCCACTTTCCCCATTTACTGATCATTTCCTTTTTCAATTGATCCCAATACTCCATTTCATATATTTCCATTGTTTAAATTTCATGTCTGATATCCTTATCTTCACTCCAGAATTCTATTTGCATGGCCAAATAAATTTCATTGGCTCCTTCAATTGATGCTATCCATTCAGCTCTGTTAATGAAATCCTCAAAATCACTTTCAACAAAGTTGAGGCTATCCTCCTTTTCCTTTATTTTGACAATCTTTCTTGTGGGTATTGTATCTCTTTAAGGTTTCTGAGTTGTTGTAATATGTACCCTTTTTTAAAATATTTCAACTCCTGGTTTGGATGTTTCAAATCTATTTGGAGTTTGTGATGGGTATGGTTTCTGGATCTGAGAATTCTTTCAATAGATGCATCCCCAGTAGTAGTTTTAGGTGATAATTTACTTGATTTTGTCTTCTTTCCAAGCCTTTTTACAGCTCTTTCCATAGAATTCTGTAATTATAAGATTTCCTTCTGAAATTCTTCATCATTCTCTAAATAAGAAATATACTCTTCTTCACTTTCTTCCTGACCAAATGCTTTAATTGTAGACTTCTCTTTCACCAGTTCCTCCTCTAATATTATAATGTTCTTTGATGATGATGATTCCTCCACAATAATTGTGATCCAAAATAATTATTGTTTTTATTTTGACCTGTAAGACTTACAATGTGATCATTGAAATGATTCTTGAGATTGAAAAGCCACTGTTGGGAAACAAGATGTGGGAGCTCCTTTCTCTGTGGGATAAATAATAGTAAGTATCCTTAGGGGTAAAGTATTTGTGAGTCTTTTTTGAACTTTATAATCATCCAATAGCCATGGGTGCTAAGGTGTATTAGCTTCCCCTCTGAATATACTGAGAAAGCTACCCTCTTGATGAGATCAGAAATCAATTACTTGATTTGGTGGGCTCTCAATTAGAGAAATTTATTCATAAGTCCCTTTCAGTCTGTCCATAAAATATTACTATTATAATAATGGTAATAGTTAATATTTGCTTAATAATTGGGTTTTTTTAAATTATTTTTAATTCATTCTTCTAGGATTCCTTCTTTAAGTACTTTAGATATTTAAAGCATATTTTCAAAGCTCACTATTAGTATTAATAATATTATTGATAGCTAGTTCACACTTTTAACTTGATTTAATAATACTATCAATATAAATATAATAATTTAAGGATAAGATAATTTTATAAGGGTGTTTCTGCTTAATATAAGGGTAAGATATACATAATAAAATAGTAATATAATACTTTTAGGATTAATATAAATATGATTCAACATATCTGTAAGGGCTATGATATAAGGTATAGGGTAAGATGATATGTACTTTCCATAAATAAAGGTTATTGATAAATTTGAGAAGATCACTCATGATAATATCTACAAAAATTACTTCAACACTACTCCTATGATGGTAGGAGTATTGAATAATATTAAAATCTTTCATTAATATTATAAATATCTTTCATTAATTAATCATAGATGATACTAAAAGATATTGAGCCTTTCTACTGATCTTTTGAATATAATACTAGATTATCCCACCAGAAAAGGTATGGATTGATTCTCAATATTGCTGTCCAAATCAGAAGCATGGGGGGAACAGGGATAGAGGACCTTTATTAATACCTTTTGGGCACTCTATAGTGCCTTACAAAAACAAGGGACTTAGAAAAAACTCCACCTTGAGAGATCTTTCTGGTGGATGAATTGAAAATGGTGTCATTTTATCAAGATATTTCACCATATGTTTGGTTTATTTCACCATTATGAACTTGATTATCTTCAGTGCAAAGCCTGAAGACATTTTTGCTAGTGGTTAAATTTGGAATTGTTTCATTTTATCAGGATATTACACCATATGTTTTGTAGATTGCACCACATTTTTTGAGCTATACTGATATTTGAATTGAACTTTATTCATATTATGCACAGCCTTGACAGAATCTTTCTGGTAGTTAAAGTTGGAATGGTATCATCTGATCAAGATATCTCACCATATTTTTTAGTTATGCTGATATTTGAACCAAACTTTCTTCCTATTCTGCACAGCCTTGAGAGAATTGTTCTGGTGAGAAACTTCTAAATTGTGTCATTTTATCCAGATGATGAACCATATTTTTGGTTTATTGCACCTTTTTTTTTGAACTGTATTCTTATCTGTACTAACCTTATTTCTCTCCTGCACAGACTTGAGCTGTATTTGGTTTAGTATTTTTCCTATGGAAAATTGAATTTGTAAATGATACCTGTAATGTTTAGTTATGGGAGTTTAATTGGTAATTGTGTATTATAACACCATGTTAACTTTTATGTAAGTGTTTTTATGTAGATAAACTTAACAAATAATGTTGTAAGAGTAATGGTGTCAATTATGTAATTTTACACATGCTTATTCATATGGAATATCCAAACAGGCTAAATGATTTTTAAGCATATTCTTGTACCTGGTATGGAGTTTATAATAATATTATTATTTCTTAATCCATGATATTTAGTTAATTATTTATGTTATGTAGTTGAGGCAATATGCCACTTTAGGTATAACTTGCTTTAGATCAACTTATAATACTTATTTTTTGATATTCTGATATAATTCTTTTCTTATTTTTTGAAACATTTCATTTTTATATTTCACTTTTTATCTTTATTATCTTTATATATATATATTGCTATCTTCACTAACCCTTTATCTTTGATCTTGTGAATTTGAACCTTGAAATATCAGTTATGGAATACAACAATGTAAATAATGATGTAGTTTTATCATTATATTAAAGGTATAACCTTATCAAATGATGGTTCAAAGCTTACAATATTAAATTCAAATAGAAAAGATGACTAACAAGAAGAACGAGAAATATATTTTTATAATGTAATAAAATCATTTTCAGATTAGTAATGAAATTCAAATTTATTATAGTTCACTCTTTGAATTTCAGTTTTTTCAAAACTTGAAATTTATCAAGGACTGAAGTTAAAGGTCAAAAAGTATCATTTTTAATCTTTGACTCTAATCTTACTTGATGTTTAACAGTTAAATGAGAGATGAAATTGGTAGATCTTGGAATTTTATGATTAAAACTACTTTTATTCACAAAATTAAACTATTTCACAAGCTTATGATTTAAATTAATTGAAGTCATAGTAATAACTTCAAATTATGGAACAATAATGAGATAAGAAAATTTTATAATGTTCTAATCATCACTAAACTTTAGAATTATGATCCATTAAATTGGATAGTATCATTTCAAAAGTTCTATGAGATATCTGGTGACTAGAATGAAAGATATTCACTATATAAAAACCCCTTCTTTCTTTGTTCCTCCATCTCAGTGTAAGGTTTGACTATGAAACAATAAGTAAAAATTACTAATTTATTACTTATTTTACTCTGAATGTCCTTATAATTGAAATAAATAAGATTAAAATAATAATAATAATAAAGAAATATTATTATTATGGCATAAAAATATTATATTATTAAATAAATATAATAATATAATTAATATTATATGAAATTATAATATTGTAAATAATATATTAATATAAAATAATTAATATATTATAAAGCTCTTTATTATTGTTACCAACAAATAATAAAGGCGTAAAAAACTGTTTTTTATAAATAAAAAACAATTAATAACAATAATATTACCAATATTAACGTTATATATTAATATAAATACTATTTATATTAATTAAGAATTATTAAGAGTAATAATAAGAGAGAAATTATTATAATAAGATGAAATAACCTACTTTTAACACTTAAAATAATAATTTTGAGATATTTTACACCAAAATAATATAATACAACTTTTTCAAATTGTATTTACAATAAAAATAAAGAAAATTTACTAAATTTCTTGATTTTACGTGGAAATGAGTTTATAGAGAGATTTATGACAAAAACAATTAAAGAATTGATTTAATCACACAAAAATAGTTATTAATATTAAGATGGTCTTTGGTCTTTAATAATATAAGAGTTTTATATATAAAGAATAAAGAAATTACCTTTTATTTAATTGATTTAATGTTTTTGGTGTGTCTGAGGGGAAAATAGAGTAAAAAGAGCTCTATTTATAGTAAATACCTCCCTCCTAGAGTCCAACAGGCTTCTAGTAGACGTGTACTGATCATATCCACTGGAATTGATCAATATTTTAAGGTTTGGAGATGATTACATCATTATCAAACCATATTACATCATTATTACACCATTATTTAGAGTTATCACTATAACTCTAAAGTTGATGACATCAGAGGCTTGGCAGAACCCCAAATTTCGTGGATTTTATTAGTTTTAATCATAAACTAATAGTATTCACCAATTTTATCACTCTTAAGACTGTTAAACTTAAATTAAGGTTACAGTGTGTGATCATAACTGCTCAAATTAAGCTCAAACTTTGATCCTCAATAACTTTTAAGATTTACACGCTACAGCAATTCAGAGAGTGAATTCTGACAGCCTGGCATAACCTTATTATGCTGCCCAGAGAGTTTCATTACATCATCAAAACTCTAATTTTGATGATTTTTCTTGTAACTCATCTTTTCTGTCAAAATTCAATATTTTAAACTTCAAACCTTGATTTCAGGGGGTTATACCCTGAATTTAATAATAAAAATTACATCATTCTTCACGAATGAACTAGTAGAATCCAACTGTATACTTTTTTTTAAGTTTGGAGCACTTTCACAACAAAGTGGTCAACAGCTCTGTTGATTTTTATCAATATTTCATCATAGGTTTTAACCTTGTTTATAATTTGTAAAATAAAGTTCATATCTGTGTTCCTACAGTAATTAAGTGGTAACTTTATTTTTTGTTCATCATTCTATCATGTATAGTTTAGAAGATATCAGCTATGATCCTTGAATATATGCGTTGACCAAAAAAGTGCATATATTCAGGTTAATTCCTTAAGTATTAACATTGGAAATTAGCTTATTAATTGTTTTATGTGTGGATTTTCATGGGGAATCCACTGGTACAATTAATTTTACATGTTGTTTCATTAGTTCTTAAGATAAATAAGGTTTTATGGTTTTTATAAGGTATTATACCTTATAATTCCTTAAATATTGACTTTACAGATATGCCATAAAAATGGTATATGTGTATTTTTCCATGGGGAATCCAATGGTATAATTTATTTTACATGTTGATTCATTGGTTTTTAAGTTAAACCAATTTTTGTACCAATTTATGGTATTTTTTGTATGTTTAAGTAATTATTCTTAATGTATAATTATTCTAAGTAATTTTAATATAATTATATTAAAGGTATAATTATTCTGAGTCTTTTTTGTGACCTTATTGGGTATGTGGTCATATCTCAAAGGCTCACATTCCCTACCACCAAAAAAGATTGTACCACAATCTGATATGTGTGATTAGGGTATCATCCACTGTCCTACCTCTTCATTAGACTTTGTTAGTCTTGAAGCTCAATAATGCTTAACTTTTCTATTTTTCAGGCTTTCTTTCATGTCTGAACCTTCTTAGTAGTTTATCAGCATTTGTTATATCTTTCTCAAGTAGCCATTCACCTTCTTGAGTTGAATTTCTATACCTTACAAGGTATTCCCTTTCTTTTTTGTTTCTTGTCCTTCTTTCTTTAAGGACTTTTACTATTTTCTTTTCTTCTCCTTCTTCCAAGGGGGGAATTTCAAGTGGGGGTTTATTTCTTAGTGGAAATAACTCCTTGTCACTTGAACTGTAAGGTTTTATTAGACTTAAAGGGAAAGCTGGGTGTTTGTTCATTAGTTCACCTGTGAGTTCTAATTGCACAGCATTGGGTCCATGAAGTGCTTTTATCATAAATGGTCCTGCAAAGGAATCTTTCAATTTCTTTGGGCCTTTTATGTTATTGAAATTAAGGGTTGATACTAAAACCAAGTCTCCTATTTTGAAATCAGGTGGCTTATGACTTTTATCCCATCTTTCTTTTGCATATTTAAAAGAATCTTGCATGCATCTGTTTGCATGGTGTCTTGCTTTGTCAAGCATTATCTTGAAACTGCTTGCTGTTGGATGTATATCCACTAAGTCCTTTTTGAGGGTATCATAAGTAAGTCTTGGATTCCAACCTTTCTCTAGCATTGCTGGTGTTTTGCCAGTAGAAGAATGGATTGATGTCTTATATGCCAGTTCAAGTGCTGGTATTAGTGTACACCAATCATGGGTAAAATCATCAGAATCTTTGAATTCTAGCCCATAAGCACAGAATCTTCTGATCATATCCTCTAGGGTCTGTATCATTCTTTCTGCTAGACCATCAGTTTGAGGATGATAAGCTGTTGAGAATGATAACTTTGTCCCAAACAAGTTATGGAGATTTGTCCATAATGCTGAAGTGAACTTTGGGTCTCTGTCACTTATAATATTTTGGAATAAGCCTGTGTGGCTAATTACTTTATACCATATCATTATGGCTGTATCCATAGCTGTGTCATCTTTATGACATGGTAAGAACATGGGAGTTTTACTTTACCTGTCAACTAACACTAGGAATGCATTATAACTCCTGTCTCCTCCTGGAGGTAAGGCTGTTACCCAATCCATATGAACTATTTCCCATGGGGATTTTGGTTCTTGGATTTGGATCATCATTCCAAATTTCTTTCCTGTGGCTCTGTTGGCTTTTTGACATCTGTCACAGGTTTGGCAGTACTCTGCAACATCTTTCTTCCAATTTGGCCACCAAGAGCAGGTTTTCACCCTCTCTAGTGTCCTATCTTCTGAGAGATGTCCAGATGCAACACTATCATGACACTCATGTAAAATAGTGTTTATCAGTTTTCTGTCTGTTAAGGCCATAACACATGTGTGTTTTGTTCTATGGTAGAGGATTCCATCAAGGAGGTGAAATCTTCCTTCTTCATATGCCTTTTTCCAGATTTCATCTAGTTTTGATGAAAGTGATGGATCTTTGCAGTCTTTCATTAGAAGTTGGCTTAAGATATGGCAATTTTTGTTTGTCTTATAGCTTTCTTTAACTTGGTTAAAGAATTCTGTGCCAATGTCTGTAACACATATTCTTTCTATATGGTGCTCTTCTTGTGGTACCCATGCTGGATTGTCAGGGGTGTTTGCTAGAGCCCATCTGCTAAGACCATCTGCATTTTTATGAATATTTCCAGATTTATGAACAATAGTCATATTTCCTCTATATTCTTGGATAGCAATTTGCCATCTCAGCATGTCTATTTGGAGTCTTCATATTTAATAGTGATTTCACAGCATTACAGTCTGTGATTACATCAAATACTGTGCCATCCAAATAATAATGCAGTTTTTCTAAAGCCCACACTAGGCATAAGCATTCCATTTGGCTTGCTCCATACCTTGCTTCTGTTGGCTTTATCTGTCTTGAAATGAAACAAATTGGTCCTTCCACTGGTTTATCATTGATAATTTGTGTTTGGTGAAGTGCAGCACCTAGTCCTTCTCCACAAGCATCAATGTACAGTTTGAAGGGTAGTTTCCAATCTGGCATCAGAAGAAATGGGGCATTTGTTAAGGAATTTTTCAATTCTTCATATGCCTTGACTCTTTCTTCTGTCATCTCATAGACTGTTTGTTGGTCACATAGCTTATACAAGGATTTAGCAATCTTTGCAAAGTCCTTTATATGCTGTCTATAGTAACCAGAGAATCCTAGAAATGATTGCATTTCTTTTTTGGTTTGAGGCATTGGTTTAAGTAGTACTGCTGCTACTTTATTTTTGTCTATGCCTAGACTAAGGCCAGATACTACATGTCCTAGTGCCTTTAATTCACTATATGCAAAATGACATTTTTTCAAGGAAATTTTCATATTCACTTGGACTATTTTTTGTAGTACCCTTTCTAGTCTTGTAAGGTGATTTTCCCAAGTTTCTGAGCAAACTATGATATCATCAATATAGATAATCAACCATCCTTCTGATAATTCTTCAGGGAATATGGTATTCATCATTCTTTGATAATGGGAAGGTGCATTTTTTATTCCAAATGGCATTCTTAAGTATTCAAAAATTCCACAATGGACTATTATTCTTAGTAGTTTCTTGGCATTGTCTGTTAAGACATTTTGATGAAAACCCTTAAGAGCATCCATAGCTGTGATGAACTTAGCTTGTGACAATTGGGTCAATGTCTCATGGATTCTGGGTATTGGATATCTGTCTGGAATGGTATAGGTGCTCAGGGCTCTGAAGTCTCCTACCATCCTTTATTTTCCATTATGCCAAGTTATAATGACAGGTGTAGTAACTTCTACTTGTTCATTATGTCCAACCTTTGTTAATACTCCAAGGTCCATTAGTTATTTAATGTGCACTTCTAAGGCTTCTCTAGCCCTTGGACTGGCTGGATAAGCAGGTCTTCTTAATAAAGGTGGGTAAGGCTTTTCTACATTAAGAATTATATCCACTTCATGTCCAATTATGGCACCTAGTGGCTCTTTGTCAGTTGCAAAGGCATTTTTATACTTAAATAAGAGGTCAATCAATTTTTCTTTCATTTTTTCTGTTAATTCTTGATTGAATTCTGCCTCTTTGAGTTGTTCAGATATAAAAAGTTCTTTTTCTGGAATTTTTTCTTCATTCTTAATAACTGTGATTTGTTTTTTGTTATTTAAGAATCCAAACTTTTGTCTTTTGTTATCTCCTATGGTAAAATATCTATCCTTTTGGTTGGAGATATCTATACCATAGATTGATAAGTAGTCATTCCCAAGTATGAAATGATTACTAGTACAGTTGTCCATTACTACAAACTCTACTTTAACTGACACATTGTGAGGGATGAGGAAAAATTAGTGTTAAATCAATTATTCCAAGGGGCTTCATGCTCTCACTTGCACTACTAAATTTGACACCTTGTATTGGCATAAGTTTTTCTTGCCAGTCTGGGACAATGGTTTTTAAATAACTTTTGCCAACACAAGTGCAATATGCTCCTGTATCCAAGTTAACCTTTCCTTCTTGGTTATCAACCATAACAATACTTATACTTGATTTTCCAGCTGTATATCCCATTCCTCTTGCAGGTTTGGTTCTATACATTTTGGCATCTTGTATGTTTGTCAGATTTGTGTCAGATGTTCCAACTTGTGGTAAGTTTGAATTAACATCCAGTACTTCATAAATTATATCAATATTATTAATTTGTGCATTAATTATATTGATTTCATCACTTTCAGAGCTTTCTGACTCTTCTGTCTCTTTTTCAAAGTCAGATTCCTCTTCTTTGTCATTGTGGTTTTCTGTTTCCACAATTTCATTAATCTTTGCTTTTTTAAGGCAATTATTGGCTAAGTGTCCAATACCTCCACATTTATGGCATTTTCTTTGCTCATTATTGTTGGATGTATTAGGCTCAAAGGATTCTTTTGATTTATCTTTTTTGATAAATGGTTTATTTGGGCTTTTAATGTCCAATTTTTTCCAAGTCCTGCCAATTTTTGTTCTTGTCACTATATCTTCTAGTGCATTTATATACTCTTCTGTGGAGCATGGTTCTATACACCTGCTTCTTAGGGCATGTTCTAGTTCCCCTCCACATTTTTTAAGTATTTTCATATGCACCATCTTCTGTGACATTTCTGGGTACAGTGCATTAAGCCTTTCAACTTGTTTTAAGAACCAAGTTAAAGGTTTATCTTTCTCTGGGTCAAAGAAAGAATTTTCAAATGCATTTTCTATTTTATACCTCCAGGCATCATTTGCCCATTTGGTGATTATTTCTTGTTTCCACCAAGACCAGGTATTTTTACCATTTGTTTGTCTTATTCCATAATACCATCTTTTTGCAGATTTCTCAAACAATGAATGTAATCTTGCAGTGATTAATTCATCTGGTATGGCATAGTCTTCTTGTAACATGTCAATTGTTTTAATAAATGACATGTGGTCATATTCACCTTCTCCTGTGAATGTTGGCCATTCCTTTAATTGAGGTGCTTCCTTCATTAAGACTTGGTTATTATCTTGGTGACTCAAGTCTGTTATGAAAGGATTTGACAATTCCTCTTTTGTTTTAACAGGGCTTCTTATATGAGAAAATGATGTTGATAACTTTGGCATATTTAAATTAGCCTCATTAATTTTATCCATTTTTTCTGTAATAAGCCTTATTTCACTTTGAATATCATCTTTCAGATGCATTCTTGCTTCATCACTTTTTTCCACATGGTCCAAAAGTAATTTTTGGTGTGATGAAGTCTTTTCTTCAAATCTTTCTACAGAAATACTTAATTTATTTAAATTTTCTGTAAGATTGTCAATACTCACATCATAATTGATTGTCAAAGTCTTGTCTTTGATATCTTTTATGTATTTGTACAGTTCTTGTTGTCCTTGTATTAATTTTTGAGTATTGTCAATTAAATTCTTTGGTTTATTATTTTCAACAATAAACTTAATGTTGTCAATTTCTTTCTTGTTTTGCACAACAATTTTTGTTAAAGAAGATAAATTGTTATTTATTTCTTGTAGTGCTAATAAACTATCTTTAATTTCTTTTAGAGGTAATATACTATTTTTAATTTCTGTTGAAGTATTTACAACATCTTTGGAAAAGGTTATTTCTTTGGGAAATGAGGTTGTCTCATTCTTTGCTCTTCCTTGTCCTTGAATTCCATCAAGGTTCTGGCCATGTTGAAAACATTGTCCATGGCATCCTTTTGGATTCTTGGGATTCTGTAGCTTGGGGAATATGGTTTCTTCCAATGCTTTTTCTTGTTCTTCTTCCCTTCTTGGGGAAGTGGGTTGGCTTGGGGCTTGCTGGTAGAAGCTACTGGGGCTTCTTCCTTGGTTGCCTCCCTCTTTTTGGCATGGTAGTCCTTGATTTTTTTGATTTGAGGTTTGGATGACAGTGGATTCCATCCATTGGAGTATTTCACTATCTCCTCCTCTTTGAGGAACTTTTTCAGGATGTGCCAAAAGTTCATCACTCCTTGGTGTATTTGAGGCAACATTTCCCAATCTTTGTCCTTGTACACTGTGCAGTACTGCTTGTACTGGCTCATGTAGATGTCTATTTGAGCCCTCTGAATGTGATTTGTACCTGTTTGAGTTACTCATACTTAGTTCCAATTCAGGCTCAGATATCATGGGCATTTCTGGGACTTGCCTTCGGGATAAGGCACTTCCTTGTGTGGATTCTGTTCCACTGGGGATATTGCCCTTTCTTTTCCCTTTTGAGGGATCAATTCTACCTCTGAGTCCAGCTCCATCTGATTGGATGGAGTATTGGGAACCTCTTCTGGTAGTCATAATTAAAGAATAAGAAAAAATAAAAGTATTTTAGAATAAAATTCTTTTATGGCAATTTAAAAAGAGGTGCTCACCTTCAGAGTCTTGAATGGTGGGTCCTGGAAAGTCTAATTTCTTAGCTTTCTTTCTTTTGGTGATAACTGGTTTTGGAGAACTTTGACAAGTTTCTTCCACCAACCTCTCAACAGTAGCTTGGTTGTCTTCTGTTGGGTTATCTTCAAACACTAAAAAAGACAAATAAAGATAAGTCTTTTTATAATAAGTGTTATTTTTTGGCAAGATATGGCAATTTTCCACGTAGAAATTGCTTTTATATCTTTAAAAACTTGAAATGAATAAAGAAATGAATAAAAATGAATAAAAATAACTTTTTTATTGGTTTTTAATATTTTTTATATTTTTTATTTTTAAGGAATAAAATAAAAATTAATATGATTCTTTATAAAATTAAATTATGATAAAAATTATTTTTAATTTATAAATTATCTTTTTTAATCACTAGAGTCACTCAAAGAAAGTTCTTGCAAGTCTAAGGATGTGAAAAACCACGTGTAAGACAGTACAATTGCTTTCCAAATGCCTCAATAGCTTTTAAAATCAATAAAATATAAAATTATTATATAATTTATTATTGGATAAACCCAATTAGAATCTTTTTAAAGGTCTTTTAAGTAAATATCATGGCCAGGCCCCCAAATGTAAGGTTTGACTATGAAACAATAAGTAAAAATTACTAATTTATTACTTATTGTACTCTGAATGTCCTTATAATTGAAATAAATAAGATTAAAATAATAATAATAATAAAGAAATATTATTATTATGGCGTAAAAATATTATATTATTAAATAAATATAATAATATAATTAATATTATATAAAATTATAATATTGTAAATAATATATTAATATAAAATAATTAATATATTATAAAGCTCTTTATTATTGTTACCAGCAAATAATAAAGGCGTAAATAACTGTTTTTTATAAATAAAAAACAATTAATAACAATAATATTACCAATATTAAAGTTATATATTAATATAAATACTATTTATATTAATTAAGAATTATTAAGAGTAATAATAAGAGAGAAATTATTATAATAAGATGAAATGACCTACTTTTAACACTTAAAATAATAATTTTGAGATATTTTACACCAAAAGAATATAATACAACTTTTTCAAATTGTATTTACAATAAAAATAAAGAAAATTTACTAAATTTCTTGATTTTACGTGGAAATGAGTTTATAGAGAGATTTATGACAAAAACAATTAAAGAATTGATTTAATCACACAAAAATAGTTATTAATATTAAGATGGTCTTTGGTCTTTAATAATATAAGAGTTTTATATATAAAGAATAAAGAAATTACCTTTTATTTAATTGATTTAATGTTTTTGATGCATCTGAGGGGAAAATAGAGTAAAAAGAGCTCTATTTATAGTAAATACCTCCCTCCTAGAGTCCAACAGGCTTCTAGTAGACGTGTACTGATCATATCCACTGGAATTGATCAATATTTTAAGGTTTGGAGATGATTACATCATTATCAAACCATATTACATCATTATTACACCATTATTTAGAGTTATCACTATAACTCTAAAGTTGATGACATCAGAGGCTTGGCAGAACCCCAAATTTCGTGGATTTTATTAGTTTTAATCATAAACTAATATTATTCACCAATTTTATCACTCTTAAGACTGTTAAACTTAAATTAAGGTTACAGTGTGTGATCATAACTGCTCAAATTAAGCTCAAACTTTGATCCTCAATAACTTTTAAGATTTACATGCTACAGCAATTCAGAGAGTGCATTCTGACAGCCTGGCATAACCTTATTATGCTGCCAAGAGCTTTTTATTACATCATCAAAACTCTAATTTTGATGATTTTTCTTGTAACTCATCTTTTCTGTCGAAATTCAATATTTTAAACTTCAAACCTTGATTTCAGGGGGTTATACCCTGAATTTAATAATAAAAATTACATCATTCTTAACGAATGAACTAGTAGAATCCAACTGTATACTTTTTTTTAAGTTTGGAGCACTTTCACAACAAAGTGGTCAACAGCTCTGTTGATTTTTATCAATATTTCATCATAGGTTTTAACCTTGTTTATAATTTGTAAAATGAAGTTTATATCTGTGTTCTTACAGTAATTACGTGGTAACTTTATTTTTGGTTCATCATTCTATCATGTATAGTTTAGAAGATATTAGCTATGATCCTTGAATATATGCGTTGACCAAAAAAGTGCATATATTCAGGTTAATTCCTTAAGTATTAACATTGGAAATTAGCTTATTAATTGTTTTATGTGTGGATTTTCATGGAGAATCCACTGGTACAATTAATTTTACATGTTGTTTCATTAGTTCTTAAGATATATAAGTTTTCATGGTTTTTATAAGGTATTATACCTTATAATTCCTTAAATATTGACTTTACAGATATGCCATAAAAAGTGGTATATGTGTATTTTTTCATGGGGAATCCAATGGTATAATTTATTTTACATGTTTATTCATTGGTTTTTAAGTTAAACCAATTTTTGTACCAATTTATGGTATTTTTTGTATGTTTAAGTAATTATTCTTAATGTATAATTATTCTAAGTAATTTTAATATAATTATATTAAAGGTATAATTATTCTGAGTCTTTTTTGTGACCTTATTGGGTATGTGGTCATATCTCAAAGGCTCACACTCAGGCTGAGTCTATGATGAAGGTGTAATAAGGCTATTTACAGCTTTAACTATGACTGAGACATCGTAAAATTAATTAAAAAATGGTCACATTATAGATAATAAAGGTTTAAAAGAAAGTGGTAAGGGTTTTACATTTATAAAATAGTGGTGGTGAGCGCTGTTGAAAGCCCTGGGTGCAGTCTTACCAGTTGGGTTACTATAATAGGAGCTACAATACCAAAGTTTTAAAGTATAACCTGATTATTTTCAAAGAGTATAACTTTTTTTGACAGTTTTACTATGTAGGAGTTCAAGAGGAGGATGAGGAAACCTTTTCTGGTGGAAAAAAGGCCTCCTTTTATCCTAAAATGGGGTGGAATGGCCCTCTAGACCATATACACAGAGGTAGTGAAGAGTTTTTAACTTCAGAGTACTGGCTTGTGGCTTCCACAAAGCCTGAATACATTGTATTGGGCTCAGATGTTGTTTTAAAACCACATCTGGGCAGTTTTCACCAATACAGGGTGAAAATTTTCATCTGGGGACCACACAGCCCTCTTCTGACATGGGTGACGCGTAGAATGCTGTACAGAACCTGTATGGGACCCCAGTATTGAATTCACTATGAGGTATTGAATTATAAACATGCTTCTTTGTCTATTTGATACCTCATAATCATGGTTGTGGGATATTATCCCACAGTAAAGGTGTATTGGCCTAATTGTGGGATTTTATTCTTAAAACTGCTATAACTTTGTCATTTTTTTGGGAGATTGAGCTCAAAGTTTGTTCATTGTATAGCTCTGGATGAGATCTACACAATTTTACCTCATTTGGTATGTGTAACATACAATATGGCAAAGTTATGCCATGTGCAAGTTTTGTTATTCATACATGTGATTTTCTCAATATCTGTATGGAGCTTATTTGCTCCATAACTTTTGTTCTAGATGATATATGGAGAAATAAAAGGCACCATCAGATATCCCTGATTTTTCTCTTTCCAAAAAGACCCCACTTTAGGTATCTCACACTAAAGCTATATAAGTTAGATGAGAGGTGAATATTTTTTTCACCCTTACTTGACCTTATTTTGGCCATAACTCCTGTAATTTTGATGCTAGCTCAGTTTGACTAGTACCATTGGATATCTCTGACCTAGAGCATCAATTTGAGTACCCATTTTATGAGGTTAAGTCTCCTCCTCTGGATTTCAGATTAGGGGTGAAAAATAAGGTTTATTCTCAGCAACAACTTTGAGCAGGAATAACTTTGTTATTCCTTGTCCTATGATGGTGGAACTTGTGTATTTGGAAGGTGGTGGGTTTCCTCTTTCTTTTAATACCTTTTTTAGCTGGTCTGGCTCAGCTCCATGCTTTGGTGGTATCTTAGCTTTACCATTGGTGCATGGTATTTGGCTGTCATGCTTGTGCTCTGGTTTTGAGTCACAAGCTGACACTCCCTCAGATGCATTGAATTCAATAAAATACTCAACATCGAGATAAAATAAATTTTTCTTTTAAGCAAAACTCTTAAATTGTAAGATACTAAAGTTATCATTACTATAAATCACTCAATCTATGGTCATTATATCAATATTTTATTAAAATTTGTTAAAATCTCTTAGATTCTCTAAGTTCACAGATAAATAGTGAAAATTGTATTTCTCTCTATTTTTAATTGCAACTAAATTTCAAAATGAGATTTAATCACTTTTTCAGTAATGAGATGATTTAATATTAATACATCATGTTCTGGAAGTAGGTTATTTTTATCTTATTATAATATTTTTCTCTTAATTTCTGGATAAAATAAGCTTTTATCAGCATAAATAGTATTTATATTGAGTTATAAATTCAATATTAGTAATATTTCAGTCCTAAATTTTCATTCTTCATTAAAAACAAAAATTTCTTATGCAATTATTATCTAAGGGTAACAATAATAATTAGCCATAATATATTAAATATTGTATTATTAATATATTCATTTTATGATACTCTTTATAAATAGCATGATATATCTTAAGCCATAATGCAAATAATATTTAATTATTTTAATTTTTCTAATTCTTATAGCCCATTCTTATTGAGACATTTCAAGTATGATAAGTAAAATATTATTAATTTCCTTTTTTTCATGGTCAAACCTTGCAGTTTCAAATATCAACAAGCTAATAATATTTCCAATACCATTGATTTTATCCTAGAGAATAATAAAGCTATACTATTTCAAGTATTATACAGCAATAGAGAATGAGAATTATGAGAGAAATCACCTAATCTGACAAATGAGGATGAGGATTATTGATAATTTTACATTTTCATTTATATTTAATACAAAACATTATTAAGTTTAATTTCATAATGTCTTTCATAATATACCAAAGAGGGATTTTATTTGAGCCTTGAGCTTTATTTTACATACCCAAACAGGCCAAAAATAGCTTTAAATAACTTCTTTAATATGAAAAACCAATAAATCATGTGCCTATTTTAAATTAATCATTTTTCATGCAGGAAAATACAAATTCACTTTGACTAGTTAACACCATAGATTTAAGACCACATTAAAATCCTGCACAAAGAATATCCTAGGGTAGCTCCATAAGTTACTTAAGCTTGGATTGACTTTATTAGGGTTTAAAGTGGAAAATTATTCAAAAATTCATCATTTGTACCACATAAAATATTTGTGTAGTTTTTTGGCTTTTGCATTTTCATGAATACCATATTGAACACACACTAAGGTTAGTTTCATCAATTACTTTGGTTATTAAAAATAATTAATCTTTAAATAAATTATATCTAAAGCCATAGTGAATATCAGTAGTTTATTTCAATGTAGAAATCGGCTAAGGTGGACAAAAACACATAAAATAAGGAAAAGGAACTCAGATTCTAGGGCCTTTGAGGTGCATAAAGCTCCATATCTTGTATCAGTGGCTGATAATTGTGAAATAAGTGCATAAAAGCTTTTGGGTAATTCTTTTTCTAAGCTCAAGTCCCATTGAATCATAAGTAAATAGCAAAAAACTTCTATTTTTATGTTCCAAGAAGGTAAAGGGAGCTTCTGACACCTGGAACCATTTCTATTATTGATCATTCAAAATTTATAAGCAAAAGAGGATTATTCAAGACCATTTTTGGACTATTATCCATAGAATTCCCCATGGAAGCTGGCTGTTATTGGGCTTTTAGCCTAAACCATGTAGAAAATGATAAAAACCTTAAAGAATTCCTCCAAAATACAAATCTTAATAAACTACTTTGACCCTTTGAGGAAAAAATTCAATAAAGCTTCAATATTTCAATTGATTCAAAATAATTATCATTTCACAATAAAACTCAAATTCTTACTCACAGCCCATTTTTGATGGTTTCACATGAAACGCTGAATATTCAAAAACTTACAGGAACTCTAACATTGGATGAAACTTCCAATATAATTAATAGATTTTACAAAACAATGTTAATTTCTAAATCAAGTAATCTTTCCAGTAGTAATTGAATTTTTTCTTAACCACAAATGGGTTGGTATTTAGGTAGGATCACATCATTTAGTAATTATGATACTTTTATGAACCAAGTGATGTAAGCATAAATACCAATATTTTTAGTGGCTTTGAAATTGTTTTCTTTTTCTTTTCACACCTCTGTGAGCTGTTCTGAAGCTTAAATAATCTTAATTTTCCTTTCTTCTTTAATATTCATCTCATCATGACTACAATGTTAATTTCTAAATCAAGTAATCTTTCCAGTAGTAATTGAATTTTTTCTTAACCACAAATGGGTTGGTATTTAGGTAGGATCACATCATTTAGTAATTATGATACTTTTATGAACCAAGTGATGTAAGCATAAATACCAATATTTTTAGTGGCTTTGAAATTGTTTTCTTTTTCTTTTCACACCTCTGTGAGCTGTTCTGAAGCTTAAATAATCTTAATTTTCCTTTTTTCTTTAATATTCATCTCATCATGACTTCAAATTATATTAATTTACACTACTATAATGCAGATATTTATTATAAAAGTATCATTCATAGTTTTTATTATTAGAAGAAAATTGAAATCAATAATATCAATTTTTAAAAATGGATTTTTTAATTATTAGGGTTTATAATTGTTAAAATTCCATAGCATTTTGTTATAAACCTACAAGTACTTTTTCAAAACTGACTCAAAGCCTTAAATACCTTTTATTCTATTTTTTTAAATCTTGTGTAACTGTTTCTCCTTGTGGCTTATTTTTTTACTTTTTTTGCTTTTTGTGGACTTATATAAGCTGCTATATACATTTAATGAATAAATCTCAAATATACCTCTTATATTCAATTTAGCTCTGAGTTCTCTATAAAAGGAGTTATCCTTAATTTTATTCCTTTATAGTGTTTTTTTAAAGTATTTTTTGAGCTGTGGAAGAGCTTTCCTGTAATTTTAAATTGTTTTTTTGTAATATTGACTATTTTAGACCAATATTACCTTTAGCTTAATCTTTCTGAAAAACATATCTTTGTGATTGAATAGTTATTTTATATAACTATTGATTAATTCTCTTTGGATTTTCCTATAAGCAATAATTATATCTTATGCAGGAATAATACTATAATATAGCTTTCAAAGTCATTAAAATCTTGAATATTATAGCTATACTACATAATTAATTTGCTATATTTAATTTTGAGGAAAGGCATAGTACACCAGCCTAATTTTGACCAATCGCTTCATGGAAAAACTTTACATTTTATGTGGAAACAATTATTTGAGAAATAATATATACATAAAATCAAATATGCAACTATGAAAAAATGATTAACATATTTCACTTTATTCCCAAAGAAAATCATGTATTTTCTCTCAGAAGAATTTTTTTGATACTTATTCATTTAATTATTTTATAATATAAAGAGTTCTGGGTGGAAATATTATGAAGAAGGGGTGTTTTCATATTTAATACCTCTTTCCCAGTGACAGAAGTGTTACAACTAGATATAAAAATGAACATTTTACCATGGGAAATAAATATTTCAAGTCTTAAATATGATCACATAATAATGGAATCATTTTTTCATATTATTTCACCATTCATTCAAAGCTATCATTATAGCTCTTATTTAATTTCATCATAAGCTTTGAATCTCTCTATCATTAATATTAGTCAAGTTTTGAAGATCAAAGCCATATATACTATACTATTTATCAATATTGTGAAAACAAACCTCCTTCATAGTGATTGTTAACACTAACCAAATGAGGGTTTTTTCTACCCTATCCAAAAATAATTATAGCCACTATAGCTTTAAGAATAAATCCAATATGGAAGGTGATCTTAAAATGTTAATTTCTCATGAAACTAATTCTGATATTATTTTATTATACCATAAAGCTTTTATTTCTCTGAAATAACTTGTATCAGCTAATTTTGGTTAAAATCTACTATTTTGAATCTCAAAAATCAATTCAAAAGGGTTATTACAAAGTTTTCTTAGATAAAATTGAATAATCCTTCACCTATAAAGTTTTAGGATTCACATTTGAAGATTATTATAAATTTTGAGTAATTTCAAAGGAAAATAGCCAACTATAACTTCAAAAATAGAAATATTTTATCAGATCAGGTCTCATAACTCTAAGTACCACTTGAAAATATATTTATTAAAGCTTATAGATTGACTCTATGATTACAGAATTACCAAATCTAAAACAATTGAAGATTTTATCATAAAAATTTAAGATGCTCCAATATGAAACTTACTTTTACATATACCCAGGTATCCCCACCAGTATTTTTGTTAAAGATATCTCATATAACTAAGATACACGTAAGTTATAATATTAAATTGTATTTTTTATCCTAATTTAAACCTTTATCTAGTATTATTAAATCTATGAAATAAAATTTGGTATTCTCAATGATATTTTTTTGTTTTAATCTCACAGGTTATTCATAATACTTTTATGAAATTTTACATCAACTCCAAATTTTTATTAAAAATTCTTTTCCAATAGCTTTTATGGATATTGTGACCATATGTGTATATTTAAGATATGTGAAGGTTTCTGATAAGTCATCTAAAGCCCCTGGAAATATTTAGCTTCCAAAGCATTATACTTTCTTAGCTTCTGAATCTGGATGAATCCCAAAGACGTTATTTTTTTTATATTTAAAGTAATAATGAATTAAAAAATAACAAAAACAATAATCAAACAGCTTTTTACTTAATATCGATCATTTGATTATAATTAATTATCTCTTTCTTTAAAAATATGAACGTTTTTCAAAAGCCTCTTTTCAAAGAAAATTGAGTACCAAATGATATCTTCTTTGAAAATGAATTATAGGGAATAATTCAATGATAGAAAATTAAATGAAAGGAATGAGATAATTTTTTTTTGAAAATTTATATTTAGACTGAGAGATTAATAGTGAAATTGATTCAAGAAAAAAAGTGATATTTTATTAACAAAAGTTTGATTTTTGGAGATGAAATTCCCTTGGATTAAGGGTGAATTTGTTTGAGTTTTTAGAATTGGAAGGTTATTTTCTTAAAAGCTACGGCTTTGATGAATGTATCTTTTCTTTGAGAATTTGTAAGTTTCTTAAAAAATCACTTTATTAGTGTATGGTGTGAGGATGAGGGCCAATAATTATTTATGGCTCGCCCGAGAGCTCCTTTTATGAATTGGGTCTCATGTTACATCTGAATTCTTAAAGATACATGCTAACCCCTTGTGGTCCCCTAGAACATCTTGGGAATCAATACTGTGGTATTCCATACCTTTTTACCAGTTTCAAGAAATTTTTGGAAATTTAAAAGTTGGAAAATCAAGATCAAAATGACTAATTCAGGAAATGACCACTCAAAGGACATGCTTAAAATCACAAAAAAAAAAAAACCAGGAATAACACAACAGTAGGGTGGAATGGGAGATTTTAGCATTCACAATTGAAATATTCAATATACTTCTATAATTAAATGAATAATGGAGGAGTCCAATCTTATGGAGTTACACAATAAAGCTTACATATAAGGCTTACATGATCAACAATAGGCTTAATACATACAGAAACTCAAAATTACATGGGAAAAGTAACATTGTAACATTATATCCACTCTAAATCCCTCAAGAAGACTATATTACCAACAATTACAGTAACCAAATACAGTTCATGTGACACAAGGATCATATGACAGTATCCAATCCAATTCAATACAGGAAAATCCACTAAAAAAAAGAAAACTTAAAAATTACACAACAATACAGGAGCCCAAATAAGACTTATGCAGTCCCCATGCATATGATCTGTACAGTACACAGCCTCAGGGTCATCAAATACAACTCAATTCAATTTCAACTAGCTGCATGCAAGGGGAATACACTAAAACTGTAAACCACACAGCAATTGCAGTAATCAAGAATTAAAACTCAAGAAGATATCCCCACATACACAGCATGATCACCTGGAATTAAATAAATCTTACAAACAAAAATTATACAAGGGCTTATTCAAATGACACTACCCTCATCCTTTTAATCACCAGAATTAATTCCTCAAGGCTATGCAAGCTGACTAAAGCAGTGCAAAAGAGAAGTCACCTGATATTTTTATCAAAATCCCCACCAAGAAAAACACCTCAACCTTCATTTTGACCAAACAAATGGAAAAATATTTCAGTCATATGACACCATTCTCAATTTTACACACTAGCATTAATCTCTCAAGGCTGTGCAAGATTACTAATACAGTGTAGCAGATAGGTCATCTGACTTTTGTTACAAAAAATCTACACCAGAAAAATTACCTCAAGGGCAAGAATAACACTTTACATGGAGAGCCCATGGGTACTTCTCACAACATAAAAGGAGTCCTCTCTCTCTCATTTTCTCCTCTTCTCCCCATGAATGCAAATAATTATATACCAAGAAGGAGAATAATTATTCATCCCTTACTAGTAGGTTAATCTAGATATTATTATTATTATTACATTACATTAAAAGTGATTTATATATAGCTGTAGTTAACAGTAGGTCTGCCTATATTATAAATTCATCTATTAGTGAAATACTCATACTCAACAAAGTATTTATATTAAACTCTTCTCACTAGAAGAAAATCCATATCACTATTATTATTATCACAAAATATATATTTAACATATTATCAAAATTATTTATCAATTACAATTATTTAAAATATCAAACAATATTATTATATTATCACTATTACTAAATTTTTTCTCATATTGAGCTATTATCCATTAAACAAAATACCTTCAACAAAGAAAACAGCTTAAAATCACTACTCAGTACTATTATATCTATTATTTATCTACTCAATTATTATCTTATCATCTTGAAATCACCTACAAATCTATTTATTTAAAGTTATTATTATTTTATCATTAGTCTGATTATTGAATAGGTCTGATAGAGACTGCTGAAAAGTCTTCTCTAGTTGTAAAGCCACAATCTTAAATATTGATTTGTGAGCTCTGTAGGGAGATTGTTTAGTATATTCAGAGGGGCAGCTAAAACACCATTAGCACCCTTGGTTACAGGATTATTTCAGCAATTCAAAACTGTTTACCTGTGATTTCCCCCTCAAGGACTGCCTTATCCAATCCAACACCAAAAGGAGTTCCACATCTAGTGTCCCAACAGTGGCAATTTCAACTTCAACATTCAATAATCAGTCAATCATCAATAAAAGAAGAAAACCCAAATCAATATAACTCACAAAAAATAATTATCATTATCAAGAATTAACAATCAACACTCTCATACAATCTGGAATCTGGAAACAAATCCCATTCCAAATCATAATCACCATCACAATCCTCAAATCAATCATACCATTTTTATTATCCAGTAAAAGAAGGAACACCAGAAGATCAAACACCTCAGGATATTGATTTACTCATTGCAACACCAAGAACAGAACAGAAGGAAAAGGAAGAATTAAGGAGATTTTTCTTCAAGTTAATTCAAGAAGCAAAGAAAAACAAGAAAAGTACAAAAGAATTTAAAGGATCAGTTTACAAAGTAGAAATGAATCAACAATCAACATCTGACTTACCACCATTACCTGAAGATACTGTAGAAGGACAGTATGCAGAAGAAAGTGAAGAAGAGGATCAAACAGTTCAAATACAAAGTCTTATGAAACAAATGCAAAATTTTTTATTAACACAAAGTAAAAAGAAAGGGAAAAGAAGGGAACAAACAACTTACACACCTGGAGCCAGTCCAAGTGAACAAACATTACCAAGGCATGTTAGGCCTGAAGATTCACCAATATCACCTACACCTGGACCAAGAGCAACCTCTACTCCAGTAACAAAACCAAGAACTCAAAATATTCCAAGGAGAGTTTTTGTCACTACACCAAATAACCCAAGTCCATTACAACAGAAAGTTCCAAGACAAGAAAGACCTGTGGTTAAAATTAAAGCAAAAGATTACAATCTAAATTTTGATGGAGAAGAAGTAGAGAAATTTATCAAGAAAGTGGAAAGAATAGCTCAAATTGAAGGAGCAACAGATGAAGACCTAGCAATGCAAATGGCATTTTGGACAACAAACCAAAAGGTGAGTGATGCAATTGAAGCTATGCCAGGCTATGAAGAAGGAAATTGGACACAACTTAAGAAAGATCTTATAACAAAATGGGGAAGAGTTGAACCTGAAAGAAGATACAGAAAAGACTCACTAATGAAGCTTTTTTCTGAAACTCAAGAAGATGGAGGAATTGGTAATCTATCACAATATAAAAAGTTTATGGGAGAATATGAAACTATTGTTACTTACTTATTAAGATACAGGTATATTCCTCAAGATAACATGTTCCATGAAGATTTATTTGACTGCCTCTCAGCTGATATTAAAGGAGCCATAAGTAAGGAAATGATCAAAGATAATGTTATGGTTAGAGCTGAAGATGGAGGATACCTTATACCACCTATGAAGATCCTCAAGAAGTACATTGAACAAGAATTGGAAGCCAGAATATTAGTAACCAAAAGATTCTCATCATCAAGAGATACAGGAAGGTATATCACTGAAAATAAGAATAAAGTTCATTTCAAGGAAGAGGTTTTCCCAGGAATGAATGAAGCTTTTAATAAAATGAAGGAAATTACTGAATCCCTCAAAGAACAAAAAATGGAAACTAGAAAGCAGGCACAAGTGGAAAATGAAGATGTCAAGAAATTTATTACTCAACTGGAGGAATTGAAAAGTTTATCCAAACCTCAAATGGGTGGGGTTCCCAATAATCAACTCAATAATCATCAGTTCAAACCAAGAAATGATTTACCCCCATTCTCACAAAGGCATGTCCCCTATGCACCAGCACAAAACATACCAAAACCTTATGTCAAATGTTATTACTGTCTGGAAGAAGGACATTCAGTTAATAGATGCAACTACCTATTTGAAGATCAAAATAAAAAATGGGTCAGCAGACAAGGAGGTGGATTCTTATTTCCAAATTGGCAAAGAGTACCAACAGATGGAAAAATATCACCAAAGAAGTTAGTTGAAGAATTTGCAAAAGAACAGGAAGAACTTACCAAGAAAAGAAAAGAAAATGAAGCTAAAGAATCAACACACCAACCAAAAGAAGTAAACATGATACAAGTAAAGAAAAATGACATTTCAACAGCTATAGCCAAAATTGAAGATTGGGGAAGCTGGCAGCCACCAACTATATCATCAGCAAATGATCCATTTCTCAATAATTATGGATTAAGAAACACCAAACAAAGATCCTCTAGACATGAGCATCCAAGTCAAGAACCAACAAAGTCACTACCAAAAATAATGGAAACACCACTCAAAAAGAAGCCACACATACCTGGAGCCTATATTGAAGATGAACATGGTACAGTGGAAAGAACAATTATTCCTACTAAATTCAAGAAGCCTCAAGAGTTCAAAAAGGAAGAAGTTAGCCCAGAAGTTAAAGAAAAGCAGGATTCTGGAAAGAAGCAGGAATTGACTCAAAATACTGTTAAAAACAAGAATATCAAGCAAGAACACACAGAATTTCAAGAGGTTATGAGTCAAATTATCAAAAAGGTTTTGGATCAGAAAATAAATCTCACCTTAGAACAAGTTCTTATCATGTCACCCAAAGTTATCAACCAGCTTAAAAATTTGACAACAGAAGAAAGAAACTCAATCAACTCACTGGACACAAAAGAAATTCAAACCAAACTAGTAAACCAACATTTAGGAGATTATGAACAGCCCAAATTACATTATGCCTGTCCATTGGGATTTATGCAAGTGTACCTGGGTGAAGAAGGATATGAGATAATGGCATTAGTAGATATAGGATCAGAACTGAACATAATACCAGAAGATTCAGCAATAAAAGCAGGACTCACCACAAGATGTCTCAACATGAATTTAAGAGGAATTGGTGGTCACTGTACCTCAATTGTTGGATTAGCAGAATTTACCCCAATCACTCTAGTTACTGGGGAAGAAAGAAATATACACCTTTTTGTGGCAAGGAGAGCAGTACACACAGTATTGGGAAGACCCTTCCTTGCAGACAATAACATCAGATTAGACTTTTCTCAACAAAAAGGGGAAATATTCAGTTATATAGAGCCAGATGGAAGAAGGCTTTGCTTACCTATTTGTTCACCACAGAAAGTAGGATGGAGAGAAAACCCACCAGCAGGAATGGAAACATGTGCAGTTTCTAAATTGGAAGATTGGAAAGAGTTACCAGAAGAAGAAGAATCAAGTTCTAACAATCAGGAAATTTCAGAAGAACATCCTCACCAAGTATTTAAGGAAAAAGAAATAATAGAATCTGAAGATAAAAGGGAAATAAAAGTGGTATCAGCCTCAGTCAATGCAGAAGATGTTAAGCCAAGGCCTAAAGAAATAAGGCTTACAGGAATTAAAATCTCAAGAAGAGAAAATGGAAATACTGGTAACCAAATAACTCAAGCTATCAACTATTATAATTTCAAGAATCCTGAAGAAATCAGAAGAAAATCACTCATCAAGCTCTTGTCACCTATCAAAGCATTAAAGTCCCTTTCAAAGGGAATATTTAAGAATAATTGGAAATCAAGTATAAAACCAGTTATGTCAATAATTAATGTCACAGCAGAAGAAAGGAATTTTCACTCCAATTCTAATACATCAGCATTAAACTCCTTAAAAGAAATTTCTCTCAAACATAAAATTACCATAAATAAGGATCTCAAACATCAAGACCACTCTTTAGTTCAAGAAGAAAGTATGGACTCAACCTCAAAAGCTAAAGAATCTACAGAATTAAACAAAAAATTGGAATATATCAGGAAAAATCAATCAACAAATGGAAATGATTATGGTCAAGCAACCTTTAAGAAAGCATCCAGAAAACCCAACATCAAAAATAATGGGAATAAAGATAAATCACTCTTACCACAAGAAGTAACCAGTCCACCAATTTCATTTTCAAAGTTACTCAAACCAGAAGCATCACCCAAACAGGACAGTGATGAAATTCAGAAACTTCAACTTTTCCCCTCAAATATGGAAAATATTCACCCAAGGCTTATTATTGAAAATAAAGATATTACCAAACAAAACCTAAAGAAGTCAAAAATTGAAATAAGAAAATCAGAACAAGAATTTTCAAAAAAACTCATTCAAGAACCAAAAGAAGAATCAGATATTTATCTTCCCAAAGAGAATAACCTATTTCATATTCATACACCCAATAAGGATCCAATATTCCTACAATATCCTCAACACTTTAAGGCTTTCCACCCAAGAAGAGAGTTGAATAAGGAAAATAAAGCTATCAAGCAAGTGGTAACTGTAGAAAAAGAAAGTGCAATTACCAAAAATGAAGATTCAATTAGCTCAAGACCCAAAGATCCTACCAACATCAGTATTCAAGCAAAAGAACATGAACATAAAATAACTCACCATCATGGACACTCACCACAACATAAAAATTATCTTGGAAGAGAAAATAAAAATGTCAAAAGGAACTTGGTCAAAGGGATAAGTCAAATATCTTATAAGAAGAAAAGAAGAAGGGCAAAACCATATGATAGGATTGCCCCAAATCAAAAATTATCCTCCAATTCACCATTACATTTGGCATACAGATATCAGGTTTCAATTCAAAATAAAAAAATTCTGCAACATAAAAAGGAAGAAAATAATTATTTCAGAACACAAATAGGTCAAGATACAGAGGAAATGGACATTCATGAAGAATTCACTTACCTAATAAACAGAGAAGATTGTGTGGAAAACAAAACAGAGCCAAATGAAATATATAGGTCAAATTCTATGAATCATTCAACCAATTCCAAAGAGGAAGACTCACCTACCCCACACTTCCACTCTGATAAAAATAATCCAAATTTGAATATGGAAACAAATCACTCTTCTTTGGACAAAGCCAAGGAATGCCAAATGGACAAAAATGAAGAAATAAATGAAGAAATCAGTAACAGACAACAGAAACAGGATCAAAAAGATTTATCAAAACCAACAAATATGGAAGAAATTGAATCAGATGGAATTTTACTTACAGAAGACCAATTTCCCTGGGAAGGCTATACCAATTGGCAGCCCTTGAGGAATGAAAATTGCAACCTGGAACTGTACAACATAACTCAACAAGATCATCAATGCTCAGTTCAGCATGTAAAGTTGCTAGAAGGAATAAAGAAAGCATCAAATAAACAAACAGAAAGTAATAAAAAGAAGAAGAAGACTAAGGAAGAAAAGGAGTATTTTTGGATTACTCAGAACAAAAAGCTATGCCCAAGTTTGCAAGCCCATTTGGCAAGGCAATATCAGACCTCAACACAAAATGAGGACTGGATAGAAAATAATGATAGAAATGGAAAACTTATCCAGGATTACAGTAATGATAATAAAGATTTTCAAGATCAATATATCCATGAAGAAAGAAGAAATGAGCTTACAGCTAAGAAGGCCAAATTCAAGAGAGGTCTTGATAACAAATTTTCATACTATCAATAATTTTTTTTTATTATGATTAAACATTTTTCTTTATTATTTCATAAATTTTAGTCTTATTCTAGTATCAATTATCCATAAAAATTATATAAAAAAAAATATAAAAAATAAAAAATAAAAAAAATCAAATATCAAAAAAATATATCAAAAAAATATATAAAAAAAAAAAAAAAAAAAAAAAAAAAAGAGTTTCAAGTGAATCAGTATCATTATTCCATGTTATATTATGTATTAGTATATAAAATAAACAATAACTTAACTAAAAAAAATTAGGGTGGGTGTCTATTTCTTAAATCCATCCTTTATGATTTAAGTTTTTGGGATGAAATTCTGGGGGGAATTTCAACTTTTACTCTATAATTTACCCTCATCAATATTAAATATCATAGTCAATAATATCACCACAGTCAAGAATTTAACCCAAAGTGAAGGATCACACAAACAAATCAAGAATATATATGTGAAGAACTTAATGAAGTCAAATAATCAATACATAATCAAAAGGATAATTGGCCAGGTTAAACCCAAATGAAAATTTTTTCTTATACAATTAATTCTTTTTTCTTATTAATTCACTTTGGATATTCAAAATGTCTTATTATTTAAGACACAAAGATTATTATTATTATTATCAGTATTATTATTTTGGGGAAGTGGGAGAAAACACCTCCTTTTATATTAGAGATGGACAATGTGCTTTTACTCACAGAATAGCCCTTAAACCCTTCATATATCAAAGGCTAGGCAAAACTCTAAATATTCATTTGTATCAACCATTTAACCCCATTTATTATTTAAATTCAAAAAAAAAAAAAAAAAAAAAAAAAATATAAATAAAAATAAAATAAAAGAAAAATATATATATAGATGTGAAATAATACTTATTTTTATTTTTTCTTAGTATTATTCATTTATTTATTTATTTTTACTTATTTTTGTTTATTTTATTATTTTTTTTATTATTGTTATCTTATTTATTATTATTTTTGTTTTTTATGGTTATTTAAGTTTTAATATTATTTATTTTTTATTATTTTTATTTGTTATTTGTTTATTTTTTTTTAATTTTATTTTTGGTATCATTTTTTTTTTTTTTTTTTTTTTTTTTTTTTTTTTTTTGTTTTCTCTTCTTATCTTACAGGTAATGGGGTCTTGGCATGAGAATCAAAAGGACCATGTATCGTTTTTTTTATTTCAAACCCTTTTACCCCAACTATCTAAATAAAACAACATCAAATAATATATATATATATATATATATATATATATATATATAAATAAACTAAATAAAAAAAATAAAAAAAAAAAAAAAAAAAAAAAAAAAAAAGAAGAAGAAAGCGAATATTTTAGGGCCATCCAGCATTTATGACGACGAATCTGTTTCTTCATCAAGGATCCTACATCAACAAAGGATCCTATTAGTAAAAAAAAAAAAATAAAAAAAAAGAAAAAAAAAAAAGAGAAAACTCACCGTGACATTTGGTTATATAATTCCATAACCATATGCAACGACGAACGCAAACAGCGAAGTTCCGTGGGATTCGAAGAAGAGGCCACAGTTGCACGGTAGTTGTCGTAAAAATTGTTGACGTAACGCCGAAACAGTCGATTGAAAGCCGCGTAAATTTGGTTAAATTGCTCCTCACGTCGAAATCGTAAAGCTGGCGGTGAAGCAGAAACAAGGCGAGGTTCATAAGGTAGCGGCGGAGTAGGAATCGAAGAAGAAACGGTTACAGGAGGTACTGGATCGCCGAAAATTGAAGCGATTTCGGAAGACGTTGGCCCACTAAAACCGTTAACGTGAAAAATAGGAGAAGCTGGACCATCGTCGTTAAAGGACGACAATGCCGCTTGAACAAGGCTCGACTCGGGTAAACTAGTGATTGGGATAGAGGACGAAGTCGTAAACATTGAAGGCGCCAATTGTTGCCCACCGGGTTGTGCACAATTTATCATATATCGGTTTCCCCTGTAGAAGACCGTGATGACATCTCGACCATCGTCTGACATATTAATGAAAAAGGCGGTGGTGGGCATTACGAATCAAGATAAAAAAAATATATAATAAAAAAAAAAAAAGAGAAAGAAAAGAAACAGGACGTACCTTGCTGAGAATATGCCCCAAAACTCATGCATGCAACGGCATTACATCCTAAACCCCGCCAACGTTTATTAATCTAAAATAAATATAAAAAAAAAAGAAGACGTCAGTAGAATAATGAAATTAAAAATTGAATATGCTATACCAAAGAAGACGTGGACGACGAAAGGATTAGCATGACCAGAGACGGTTACGACGCGGAAGAAATAGACGTGGCGTCGTTATAAACGAAAGATAAGAGTAAAATAAATAATAAAAGAAATGAATAAAAAAAAATAATAATAAAAAGAAAATCAGATTGAGCGGGCAGAAGAAGAGACACCCGCGGCTAGAAAACAAAACCAAACACTTCAAATTTGAAGTATTCACACCCAGCTACTCCAAAAAAAAAAAAAAAAAAAATTTAAAATTTTTATTATTATTAAAATTAAAAAATTAAATTTATTAAAAATTAAAAAATTATTATTATTAAAATTAAATTACATTTATTAAAAATTATTATATTATAAATTTAAATTAAATTTATTAAAATTAGTATTATTATTATTATTAAAATTGAATTAAAGTTATTAAAATTAGAATTACATTATATTATTAAAAAAAATTAAATTAAATTTATTAAAAAAAATAAAATTATTATTATTATTAAGATTGAATTAAATTTATTATAAATTTAAAATTATTATTATTATTAAAATCAAATTAAATTGATAAAATTTTTTATTATTATTAAAATTAAAAAAAATTAAATTTATTAAAATCAAATTAAAATTAAAATTTTTTTTATTATTAAAATCAAATTAAATTTATTAAAATTTAAATTAAATATTATTATTAAAAATTAAATTTATTATCATTATAAAAAAAAAAAATAAAAAAAATAAAAAAAATAAAAAAATAAAAAAAAATAAAAAAAAATAAAAAAAAAATAAAAAAAATTTCACTTGAAATTTAAATTATACTTTACTTATTTATGTATTTTTTTATCAAAATATTTTAATTATTGAATTATTTTTTATTTTTATTTATTAATCACTATATATATATGTCTAGTACATTTATACCCTCATGTATTTTTCATAATTTATAAATTAATCATTATTATTTTCTTGATTAATTTTATCTTATTTTATATTATTATCTGAAAATTCTTATCATTATTATCATTTTTTTTATACTCCAAATTATTTATTATCATTATTAAAAAAAAAAAAAAAAAAAAAAAAAAAACACATCATGACTGGTATAAAAAGTGGTAATTAGGGCAAAAAAAAAATTAAATGGAGAGGGGGTACCCACCCATTTAATAATCATCAATGGATTATAGTGTAGAGCTGTCATGAAGAGGATGACATGGGTATTAATTTTACTCAAGAACATATGGGGTCTCAATATTGTTAAATACAATAAAAGGAAAAACAACAAAACAAAACTCACCAAAATCAATCAAATTAGTAAAACAATAATACCAACAAAATTTCAACTCAAGAATAGGTCCTAGATAAGACCTTAAAACTGTCTAAATATCTCAATTTTCTCCATTTTTGTCCATCATCAAACAAAAATTACATCAAGAAAAGGTCCTAGATAAGACCTTAAACTGTCTGAATAATTACTTTATCTTTTATCAATACCATTCAACAAATGTCAACTCAAGCAGAGGTCCTTGATAAGACCTTAAACTGTCTAGTTTATCTTTATTTTATCAATAATCAATCAAAATTACCTCAAGAAAAGGTCCTGAGTATGACCTTAAACTGCCTCATCAACATTATTTTATGCTAATTACAGTCTCAGGACTAAAGCAGAGGTCCTGGATAAGACCTTAAACTATACCAATTTTCTTTTTTATTATTTTTTCATCTATTTTATTTTTATGGCAATACTGGTGGAAATATTTAATCAAGATAATTTATTAGTACCTGGAAGAATTTTTATCAAATGGAGAGGGAAATCACCCTAAATCAGTATTGATGATATAGGACAACATTAACATGGATAAACAAACAAACAAGAAGAAACAACAGGGTACAAATCAAATATGAAGAAATGGAGATTCAAAATCAATATAACAAGCCATCAATGGAATTATCAACTGAATTTTTTGAAATAGAAAATTTAAAGGAAGAAAATTTTCATTTATGAACCCAGGATACTGTACTTGAAACTGGAATGCTGGGGACCAAGCCTGCCCCCCGTGGGATTCTCCGGCCCCAAAGGCATTTCCGATCTCCGACTCTACGAATCTTCGACGGGGTTCTGGAAGATTCTTTGCCCACCGGCCAATTCTCCGCGGGGCGGGGTGACCAGTTAAAAAAAATTCTGCCTCCTCTTCTCTTCATTCCCCCACTTCATTTCGATTGTATGGGGTTTTTTTTTCCACTCCATTCAACTTTTCTTACTGCTTTCATCTGGTATTTTTTTTTATTTTTTAATTTTTTTCTCTTTTTTATTTTCCAAACGAATGTCTTCTGCTCCTCCATCACAAACATCAACCCCAAGTGAAACTGGCCATGCAACACAGCCATCCATCAGTGAACCTACCACCAATGGAAAGAGGTCCTGGGTCTGGGCCTTTTTCTCTGAAATCGATCCACAGCATGTTGAATGTAATGTAATCAACGCAACTGGAACAAGCTGTAGGAAGAAGCTAAAAAGGGACAAGACAGGCAGTACTAAGTCAATGAGTGATCACCTGAATGCTCTGCACCGTTTAACTAACCCAAATAGCCCATCTGTTAGTGGGAAAGGTCACAATAACACCTTACTGGAGAAATTTGTATTGCGAACACAATCAAAAAAAGTAAGTGTTCAAATCTCATTAGTAATTTATAATTACTAACAACTTATTCTTTAGTCACTGTCAATTGAAACACTCAAAACAGCGCTTGTTTATTTTATATGTGAATGTGATCTACCACTCTCAATCACCGAGTCACCATCTTTTCGACGACTCTTAGAGCTCTGCAACCCATCCATATTGAACATATTAGTTAAACGCACTGCAATCACTGCCCACTTATCTCACCTTTTCTATCACCATCAAGAACACATCCGCAAAATCTTCTCCAAGGATGAGATGTTCATCTCTTTTACAACAGACGATTGGACAAGCCCTAATGTGACTGCCTATATGGCAGTCACAGCACATTTTATAGACCAACAATACCAACTGAAATCGGTCTTGATTGGCTTAAATGAAATTCAAGGTAAGCAGAATTTTCTTTTTTTTTTGATCGCTACTTAAGTTCCAATTTCTAGGCAATCACACAGGAACGTCTTTGGCAAGAATCTTCCTTGACTCTTTAAAACGTTACACCCTTGAAGATCAAATGGTTTGTATCATGACTGATAATGCTTCAGTCAACCACCGAATGGTCCACGAGATCTCCAGCCAAACATCATCAACTTTCTCTGCTGAGGTAAATGCCATAGGATGTATGGCTCATGTACTACATTTAGTGGCCCGTGATGGACTCAAGGCCCTTGGCAATAGCTCACCAGTAGAATCATCACCAGCAAACGAGCCAAGGGGACCAATGGATTTAACAAGCCTCATTGATCCACCAGAAGGATTAAACCTCAATTACGATTCAATCATCTCACGGGTGGCACGCTTAGCTTCGTATCTCCACCAAAGTCCTCAGCGGCGCGAAAGATTTATCACCACTGTCAAGCTTGTGTACGATGACACCAGACCAACCAATGCCACCACCCTACTGTCACATGTTTCAACACGTTGGAATTCAACTTACGATATGCTTGAGAGGGCCTTATCACTTAAGGATGCATACAACCAGTACTGCACCTTGGAAAACATGCAAGCCTATCGATTATCACCCCTCGAATGGGAGAAATTGAAGTTCATGGTCCAGTTCCTCCAGCCACTTTATCAAGCAACAACAATTATATGCGGATCAAAATATCCAACAATAAATCAAGCCTTACCCCTTTACATTCTCCTGATGAAGAGAATCAATCAGGTACGTATGTTCTATAACATTTTTCATTTCATGCATTTGTCTAACTGACAGTAAGGCACTATTAGGCTTGCCTACAGTACGATGTTGCACCCATTGAACCAGCAGCAAGTGCCATGACCAACAAGCTGACCAAATATCTCAGATTGTTACTCAAAAAGATACCGGTAATATGTGCTTCAATCCTGGATCCTCGGCTGAAGATGAAATTTTTCATCACTCACAATTCAACATTGGAAGATTTTGGTACCTCGGCAAAGGAACTTGAATCAATATTTTAACGAGAAGCCCACTACCACCTGACTAGCGCAAATGAGCCATCACCACTTCCTCAACCATCTCATGAGCAGGGAAGTGCGTTGATTAATGAAATTTATCCAATGGCTCATCCTGAGGCCAGCACAGTTGAAAATGAAATACAGCGATACCTTGCTGAACCACCTGAGGTGAAGACCACTGATGTCCTGCTTTTTTGGAAGTCACGGGCCACCATGTTTCCTACCCTCAAGAAGATGGCCTGTAAATATCTAGCAATCCCAGCAACTAGTGCACCCTCAGAGCGAGTATTTTCTTGTGGACGCAAGATACTCACTTATCAGCGTGCATCTTTGTCTTCAATGCATGTGGAGCAGCTTTCCTGCCTCAGAGATTGGGCACGACAGTTTGGCCCTATCTATTCTCAGACTTAGCTTTTATCTTTTTTGTATTATTGAATCTCTTTTTACTTCTTTTAACTATATTATTTGTTTGGCAATGAAAAATGCAGATGGTCAAATTTCTCCCATCGGGGAACCAAAATGGCTGGGGCCTTTCCCTGCCCACCGTTCCTGAGTCTACCCCGTAAAAAATTGTACCTAAATTTGGGCCCCGTCCCCTTTCCCCGAAGTTGACCTCGACGGAGAATCCTCGAGTTTCCGGGGTTGGGGGCCGGGCTTACTGGGGACAGCATTAAATGGAGAGGGGGATGTGGTATTCCATACCTTTTTACCAGTTTCAAGAAATTTTTGGAAATTTAAAAGTTGGAAAATCAAGATCAAAATGACTAATTCAGGAAATCACCACTCAAAGGACATGCTTAAAATCACAAAAAAAAACAACCAGGAATAACATCAACAGTAGGGTGGAATGGGAGATTTTAGCATTCACAATTGAAATATTCAATATACTTCTATAATTAAATGAATAATGGAGGAGTCCAATCTTATGGAGTTACACAATAAAGCTTACATATAAGGCTTACATGATCAACAATAGGCTTAATACATACAGAAACTCAAAATTACATGGGAAAAGTAACATTGTAACATTATATCCACTCTAAATCCCTCAAGAAGACTATATTACCAACAATTACAGTAACCAAATACAGTTCATGTGACACAAGGATCATATGACAGTATCCAATCCAATTCAATACAGGAAAATCCACTAAAAAAAAAGAAAACTTAAAAATTACACAACAATACAGGAGCCCAAATAAGACTTATGCAGTCCCCATGCATATGATCTGTACAGTACACAGCCTCAGGGTCATCAAATACAACTCAATTCAATTTCAACTAGCTGCATGCAAGGGGAATACACTAAAACTGTAAACCACACAGCAATTACAGTAATCAAGAATTAAAACTCAAGAAGATATCCCCACATACACAGCATGATCACCTGGAATTAAATAAATCTTACAAACAAAAATTATACAAGGGCTTATTCACATGACACTACCCTCATCCTTTTAATCACCAGAATTAATTCCTCAAGGCTATGCAAGCTGACTAAAGCAGTGCAAAAGAGAAGTCACCTGATATTTTTATCAAAATCCCCACCAAGAAAAACACCTCAACCTTCATTTTGACCAAACAAATGGAAAAATATTTCAGTCATATGACACCATTCTCAATTTTACACACTAGCATTAATCTCTCAAGGCTGTGCAAGATTACTAATACAGTGTAGCAGATAGGTCATCTGACTTTTGTTACAAAAAATCTACACCAGCAAAATTACCTCAAGGGCAAGAATAACACTTTACATGGAGAGCCCATGGGTACTTCTCACAACATAAAAGGAGTCCTCTCTCTCTCATTTTATCCTCTTCTCCCCATGAATGCAAATAATTATATACCAAGAAGGAGAATAATTATTCATCCCTTACTAGTAGGTTAATCTAGATATTATTATTATTATTACATTACATTAAAAGTGATTTATATATAGCTGTAGTTAACAGTAGGTCTGCCTATATTATAAATTCATCTATTAGTGAAATACTCATACTCAACAAAGTATTTATATTAAACTCTTCTCACTAGAAGAAAATCCATATCACTATTATTATTATCACAAAATATATATTTAACATATTATCAAAATTATTTATCAATTACAATTATTTAAAATATCAAACAATATTATTATATTATCACTATTACTAAATTTTTTCTCATATTGAGCTATTATCCATTAAACAAAATACCTTCAACAAAGAAAACAACTTAAAATCACTACTCAGTACTATTATATCTATTATTTATCTACTCAATTATTATCTTATCATCTTGAAATCACCTACAAATCTATTTATTTAAAGTTATTATTATTTTATCATTAGTCTGATTATTGAATAGGTCTGATAGAGACTGCTGAAAAGTCTTCTCTAGTTGTAAAGCCACAATCTTAAATATTGATTTGTGAGCTCTGTAGGGAGATTGTTTAGTATATTCAGAGGGGAAGCTAAAACACCATTAGCACCCTTGGTTACAGGATTATTTCAGCAATTCAAAACTGTTTACCTGTGATTTCCCCCTCAAGGACTGCCTTATCCAATCCCACACCAAAAGGAGTTCCACAATACCTTCTGTGTAATATATTATCTACTGCTTTTTTCATCACATTATTCTTATTGATGATTTTTCCAAAAGCTCATTATTCTTTGATAAGATTCTCTATGATTTCTGTTTTAATGGTTACTCGAGAACAGAAAATATCAGTTTATAAAGGTTCTGCTTGGATTAATTGGTCCAAATTTTACACAATTGGTTTAATCAAAATTATGAGCTCATATCTTGATTCCAAACCCTTTAAAATACTGATGGAGCTTTTACCTATTCCTAAGATTTCACCACTATTTCCTGGAGTATATTTATATCAAGCTACATAAAATTTGGGGGGGTTCTTCCTCATTGATAAAGTTATTTTTTGAATTGATACAAACTAAATTTAGGTAAAAATTGATTCTTTAAAGTATGTACTTTTGTATGGGGTAATAATTCAATTTATACTACCTCATTAAAAAAGCTGAGAATTTTTAGGTGAGCTCACATATTTTGAGTGGTTTGATTAATGCAAATTTGATTCATATTCAGCCACATATTCCATTTCATGTCCTGAACATGTACTTTATTCCAGGCTTTCACACCAGGCTTTGGATCTCCATTTATTGGTGGGTTATGGAAGCAGCACACCCTTATTTTCATTTAACTCATTTGACCCTTTCTTTTGGTTCCTTCCTTTGTGAAAATATCCTTCCCAACAAACGATAACCTGGCCCTTTTGTAATTTTGATATTAGATATTCTTATAAACACTACCCAAAACTGTAATAAGTCACTACTGAATAATATAGTTTTAATTTTTAAAATATATACAGTACATAATGTTTCTATATTGGACAAATACTTATACAAAGCCACATCCTTGAATATTTCTCAAAAATAACAGACTTTACTTCTTGGGTTAAGGAAGAAATTGGTTTTCTTCAAGTTTAATTTCCAAGTTGATGTTTGGTATCAAGTTCAACATCATAAAAAACTGCATCCAAGTAAAATACCATATGATTAAGCCATATGTAAATCTGTTTGTAAGATCCAAATATTACATACCATAAATGGAATTTACATACTCTTCAAAAAATCATGGTGACTCTCTCAAGATAAATAAATTAAATTCTCGAATAAAATTTCTTAATGACCATTCTGTCATGAACAAAATAGTTTATAATTTTTTGATGTAGATTGAATACAATTAGGCGTTTGAGAATCTGTTTTTACATCAAATTTGTTTTCACATATCTTTTAATGAAGAACACTAAGCCTTTAAAATGCAAATTTTTCAATTTGTGTTTCATTAAATGGTCTCTGATGTTTTAATTTTGTTTTCTCAGTAAGCATCCAGGTTATTCAACCTCTCTTGTATTTGATTAATACTGAGATGACCTCTTTTGTATATAATAAAACTTTCTCATTAAATACTCAAAGTATAATTTGAGTTCCTTTCAATTCTTCATCATCCCCATGAAATAATAATATGTGTAGCTTAGAATTTAATCAAACCTTTTCTTCTCCTTGTTTTGATTTCTAGGGATTCTGAAAAACTCAACCAACTATATTCATGATGAAAAATCCTTAATATATATTTTTTTTCTAAGTGGTATGGCATGATTGATTAAATTTCCAAACTTATAAACTGATGAAACCACTTCAAGTAACTAAAAATGGTTATGGATAGGAAATTTCAATTTTTTAGATAGTCTTGGTACATAAAACAAACAGCCTCATAATATCAGTCTTAAATGGAGAATTAATACCAATATGAATTACATTTTCTCACTTTCCAGAAAATCAAATAAAAAACGGAGAAAAACTAGTTTAATGAGTTATTTGAAATGATTCAAGATACAATGTAGGAGTATGTTCTGACCATTAAGGGTGCTATGTCAGGAGCAGAAGATTTATATAATTTGACAAGAGGGGGGAAATAGCTTCTTGATAATTTTATTAGTACAGGAAAGGAATCATTCAAGAAACGGCAACTTGGTGCAATCAGCAATTGTAACTCGTGAGTTTTATATGAAAGAAATGTGGGAATTATGCTGATTAAAGATAGTATTTTGACCCAAAAACATAGGCTGTGATATTTTTTAAATCCCAGAAATTCAGTCAGGGATTTGATGACAAAAAAACAAGGTATTCATGATGTGTGAGTTGATAGATTTGAAACCTTTACCCTTCATTAACTTCTTTATCTACATTCATGTTAACATTTGTGGTTTAGAAAAAACCTTCAAGATTTATCTAGTTATTCTTTTTGAAGAAAAACAAATTCAAGGTGTCAAGGTGTTTTCTTATGATGACTATTTGATAGTTCAAGGCAAGAATTAGCTCTTTTTGAGTGCTTGAAAGCATTAATTTGAAATGTTGAGAGAAAGAAAGTATGGATTGAAGCCCTGGTGATGAATAAATTTCTTTTAGCGCTGACTGAATTTTAAATTCGAAAACAGAACTTCTTCATCAAAACATTCGATGCCCATCTACGCCCTCCCTTCCCTGCGTCAACCGGAATCCATCAGTCCACAGTTTTATTTCACTTCTCAATCATTCATATCGAAAGCGCAGACCGATGTGGATGCCTTGTTAGATAGCTGGGTAGATGCAGCCATTAATCAACAATCTAGCAAACTTGGACCATTCTTGAAATTCAAGTCAATTTACTCTCGTCTTGGTTGGACTTACATTCATCTCTCTGTGGTCGATCCTGCGCTCCGAAAGTTTTGGTTCAATTCAATCGTTCGATTATTTTTAGGTGATTGTGATGATGGACTATCATTGCCGTAATCTAGCTGGTTTTGTCTGATCAAATTTGTCTTTGTAGATAAATTCAAACCGAATGTGGAGCCTTTGAGACAGATTGGATGTTTATTTGCTTTATGGTGCTTTTGGGGTACGCAGCCTGATGTGCTCGGACCAAAGCATTATATCGTGGTAGATACCAGTGTGTGATGATTTTAAGCTCTAACGTAATCTTTGCCTAATCACTGAGTTATTGATTTTTATTTTTCATGGTCTTAATTTACGTTCAGCCATGTATGAGTTTATTCAGACCTTTCCCGAAAATTTTGCTGACGCTCTCAATCGGTGCTTTAAGCAAACCAGCGATGGGGTCTTTTTTGATGACATTCAGTCGGATTCTAACAGTAGTTCAAACCCACCACTTTCTTTAGCTGCAATCAAGCATCGTGCACATTTGGACCCTAATTTGTTTGGTCCACCCCCACCATTTGTTCAACCTTCTCATTCACTCAATCAAGTGGTCGAAAACCTCATAAGCCAAAACGCTTTTTTCATCGAGCCAAAAGAGATCGCACTGGTCTATCCAGTTTTACCAACGAGTAAGCTTGTACTTGAAAATCTTTGCGCCACAACTTCCACAAGTCAAGCACACCCATCTACTACAAAAGCCAAAACAGGTTCATCTTCAAACCTGATACCGGAACTCATAATTTCAGCTAAGCATGAACTTGAACGTTGGAAAACAAATGAAGAATTTAGCCTGAGTGATTTAGCTGAGCTGAATGAGAGTCGGAGCTCTTATTTGTCAACCAAATCTTTCCTCAATCAATCGTCATCATCCGACAGTGAAGCCGCTGACCCATTGGCTAATGAGCTGTTGACTGAAGCTGTGGGTATGACAAGGAAAGTCATCCAAAAAACTGGACCTGGTCTTGATCATTTGTTGTTCCCAACACTATCACGCCCTGATGAAACGTCTTTAGAGGCGTTCTTTCTTGTTGACGGGGCAAAATCTGTTGAGGAATTAGAAGATGGATTGAAGAACCTAAAACAAAACTCAGTTTAGCATTAAGTCGCAATTCGTGATATTTAGTCTTTCCGTGTCACAAATTACCTCCCTCCGTCCTCTCATGTTGCTCTGATGTATACCTTCTTACTATCAAGATCTCCAAAAACGCTCTTGAAATTTTGTTAACAAATTGCATGCGCTTTGTTGTTTTTAAAAACTGTCGTTCAATGTATTTCGTACACTGCGTTTACCTACACTTTCCTTGTATTCAAAAATTACAGCCAATTAATTACCTAGTTATTGATTTTGATGAAAAAAAAGATGATAATCACTTCTTTTCCATATGATTTATGTATCAAAAAAGTCTGTGGCTTGTTTTCGACCACTGTCAAGCTTACGTCCCCCCATATAAACGGGTTTTAAAGGACATTGAGGTTTTTTTATTGAAAAGTACTTAAATGGAGGAGTGAAATGCTCTTTTTTGAAACCTTTTTTGATATTGAAAATTTGTGAATTCCATCGTATTTTTGAGAATTGAGCCAAGTTTCATTAAATTCATTGTTTGTATACACTTTATCATTTTAATTTATTTTATTTGTAAATAAAAAGCAAAAATGTATAAAGATAATTCAAGTTGATATCATATTCAAAAACAAAAAAACTTCATAAATGGGTCAGCTCAGTCTATACCTGGTGTGTCTTTAAGAAAAGAATTTTAACATAAATTATTATTATTATTATTGTAATAACCATTAACTACTTTTGAAATCTTTAATTTAGGCCTGGTTTATGATTGGTCCTTGGAATAATTTATAGCTTAATTTGCAATTAATTTTTAATTTATTTTTATTTCAAACCAAACTCAGTTTGCTTTCAAAACTCCTTCACCCTGGTTTGATTTTTGTTTTTCTGATTTTGATTCATGTTAATTCAATTTCTTGATTTTATCTGTTGAAAATTTTTAATTGAATTCGTTGCCAAATTATAGCTAACACTACATCTGAGTCATAATTATCATTATACAAATGTATTCATAGGGTTCTTGGAGATTACAATAAAATTTCACCAGAAGAATGACCTGAAGGGGCTCCACTTCAAGTAAATCAGATGATGGGCATAAGTTTAAGTTGGCAAAGTGAAACCAAAGGGGATATTAATTATATTTAAATTCAAGGCTCAACGCAAAGACGAAAAAGGTGGATCCATGAAGAAGAATGCTTGCATTTCCATAAATTTGAGTAACATTTAATAGGTAAGAGACAAATAAGGAACAATGATTGGGTAAATTCAGAAACACAGAGATTGCAGCAAAACAAAAATTGCCAGGATCAATGAGATTACAAGACGTGTGCTTTTCTGAATTAGGAAATTAAAAATCAGTTATTAGAGATGATGAGTGAATTGAAAATGGATCACCTCCACTTGGATGTAAAAATGACTGGCTTTGTACCTTGGAATAAATTTTTCAAGACACATGAAAATCAAAAATAAAATTACCATCTACTGAAAGAACTCTCATTAAATACCCTTTAGAGAAGCTACAAGGTGTTGATGTCTTCCCATAAGGTGAGTTTAATCAAGGTGATTTCAATTAAATAGACTAAAATTTACTTATTGTTAGGTCATTAAAGATGCATGTGATGGAATCTGGGGTTGAGGTTTATATATGTAGCTAAAAGATCATGATATGACAATGGAGGTGAGTATTAATCCACTTTATTTTCACATATGTGCTGAAATGTTGTTTTACCTAATAGGTTTATGATTTATTGAAAAAAATCAATATGAAAAATTCAGGAATGAATTAATGCCATTGAATTGGAATCAGGTTATTTCCCTCATTCAAGTGTGAAATTAAATAATGTTCAGAATGGAAATCAGGGAAATATTAGAATTAATGATAGGAATTTTTCCAAAGAAAATGGAAACTTGAGTAGTTAGTATAAAGAGTTCATAATTGGAAGAGAAAATGAAGACATAAATGAAGAAATAGGAAATTATTTTAAGAAAAGGGAAGGGTTCCAGGAAAATCAAAATCCACTTTAAATATCAATAAGTGGGTATTGAATTTCATTCATTCAATTTTTGAAGCAGAAATTTTCCACAAATCATCATTATAGGGAATTAATGAATGATATGAATACCAAAATTCGAATCATTTTGCTCCTTTGATGATGATATTAAAACAAGGACAGGATCAATCAGAGGAGAAAGATTTAATACAACAATCCCAAGATGAGGAGAGAGTGAAAAGAACATAGATGACTATGTGAGGTAAAATATTTGGGTGGAGGATCAAAGAAGGAGTGATCAAACGCATTTTCAAATTATGGCTATTTTGTAAAAAATTGACTGGTATTTCTGTGGATGAGCCTCCTTCCCATTTATTAAATGGGTGATAGGCTTTGAATTTGAGATGGTGTTTAAACATTTAATTTATTCAAGAAACATTTTTGATAGGGTTATATGTACACTATTCATTGTATTTATACATGTCAATTTCCTGATCTATGGCCAATATTTTGGTGAATCATAACTTATTGCAATTATTTATTTATCAACATTGAGAAATTAATGTAAAAAAGTGTTTCATCAATGTTTTAGTCTATACTATATCTATTCAGGTAGATATAATTTATCCCAAAAATGTACCAGATGCAAAGTTTGATATGCTCTAAAAATTAAATGCTTCAGTAAATAATTATGAACATTTTTTTATACTAATGCTTCCCAGAATACACCTTGGCAAAATTTCTTGCTGCTTTTTCTGCTAATTAGGAATGTGAATTATCAGCATAAAAGAAATCATCAATGTAAATTTTTTATTAAAGGTATCATTGGATTCATTGCACCAATGCAGTCCAAAAATCCCAAATTTCATAATGTGGAAAAATTTGAGTATTGACTCTAAATTCTTCTTTCATTATTTAAATCACATGATTTCTTAATTTATTTAGTATTGAAGGAGGAATAATTTTTTCTTGAGCTGAAAAATGGGGCATCTGTTGATGCACTGAATAATGAGATAGCCAAATTGTCTCAAAAAGCAGCCCTTTTGTCACAAAGAAAAGATTAGCAATCCCAATCTCAAGAAATATTTTTTTTGAGGACATTAATCAATTCCCAAGATTCCCTTGTTTCTTTATTGAAAAATATCAGCACGCATTAGATGAAATGCAGCATAACCTACATGATTGTTTTGATTAGTTATCCTTTTAGCCAATGCTATATGGCACTAGTAAAATTCCATATTAATTACTTATTTTTTTATAACACTCATTTGATCAGGACAATTCATTACAAAACCAATAATAGAAAAATTATACATGCTTCAAATCATGGTAATTAAAATTAAATACTATATACTGATATATCTGAATATATTGTAAAATACAAATCAAGTTAAATGTAATTTTATTATTCTATAATATCATACATCCAATCTTTCATTTCATCTCATATCCCAATACTTTTTTTTATAATTCAAAGCAAATCTTCCTATTCCTTCTGGAATATTTGTCTATGAAACTCTTGAAAATATTACTATTAATCAAGAGTACTATTAATTTTATCATGAAATATGATAAATAAATAAATTATAGCCACAAATAAATAATTGAAGACTTAATTATTCCTTTGACTTGTGATACACTACTAGTGATCATAACAGTAAGAAGTAACTGTCTACAAGAATCAATTACAAGAAGATTAAAGGACAAAACTTCTTATTAAAATTGAAGAAAACTATTTTGATTGATAAGTATCCTTTACAAGACTCATTATTATGAATTATTAAAGACAACTGTAAACTTGACAAAAAACTTCAATAATTTAGTGAATTTCTCACTAATAGCAAAAGTATATCTTGATAAGATATGAAAAAAGGTGAAATTATGGATTATTTGTGGATCTAAGGAATAAAATAGTTCATTCAAAACAGTAGTACAGCAAATATTGCTAAATACTATTAATAATAGTCAAATTCTTTTATTTATGGTGTTTATTCTTGATTTGGAAAGATTGAAAAACACTTAATAATGAGTGAAAAGTAATACTTACTGAAGGTATTTCAAGTTTTGATTATTTAACTGAATGATAATAATTGATTAGATTAATATTGGAAAAAAAGCAATAGTAGTCTTATTTTAAGTCTAGAACATATCACAGAGGAATGCTGTGGAGAAAACATAAAATTATCATAATTGCTTAATTAAGTCATTTTACATGGCTACCAACCCATTTATGGCTAAGAAATAAAGGAGTAACAACTTCAAATGATCTTCTATTTCAAAATTAAAATTTATTTCTCAAATTTATCACTGTAATTTTAAGTCTTGTGACAGGCTGTGTTTTCTGTGAATTTTTGAATATTCAGTGTTTCATGTGGATTCATCAAAAACAGAATGTAATTAAAAGTTCAATTTGAATTATGAAGTCATAATCATCTTTGTTTTTAGTGCAGATTAGATTATTCTAAATTTATTTAGAAATTTTGAAAAGGATATAGTAAGAATTCTATTTTTAATGAATTTTTTGAAGTTTTACCTCATTTTCTACATATTATAAGTGAACAGTATAATTACAGCCAGTTGCAATCAGGTAATTCCATGGATACTAGTCCAAAAATGTCTTTAATTACTCCTTTTGGGTTTATCCATGGAAACTCATTAAAAATTGACATGGTTATAGAAGTCATAGCTTCTCATTAGCTCCTCATCACATCAAAATAGCAGATTGTTTGCTATTTTCTCATTATTTAATGAAAATTAACCTTAGAAACAAGTTTTTCAAGAGCTTTTAATTGAATAATCAGTCAATATAATCCATTTATCCAAGATGTAGGATTTTCTATGCCTCAGAGTCCTCAGAAATTGTGGTAGCCTGGCTCTCTTTGATGTCTTTTGTCCCCTAAAGCTATTTTAAAATGAAAAATAGCAATTCAAGGTTCAAGACTGATATCCACTATTGGTGTATCAAAACTTTATGTATCAACACATTAATTTTAAGCTCCATAAGCATTCATAACACTTATCTTAGTCTATATGTCAGATGGGAATTTAAAAAAATTCCATTATTGTGGCACCAAAATTCAAAAAGCAGAAATATGCAAAATTCTTTTCTATGTAATTTATGAGGAGGTACTTAAGTATTTTCCATATTACCACCTCATATAATTAATTAAAGTTTATTCACTCCATGGAGTTGCCCTAGGTGAAGGTTTGTGTAGAATTCAAATCTGGTTGTAAATCCATGGACCAACTTACTCAAAAAAATTTATTTCAATTTTTCTCAATAGAAAATAATGAATTTTGGGTATATACATGACTAGGGGTTTCCTTATATTCCCAAAGTTTTTTCAGTATTTTGTGTCCTATTGGTATATTTCAAATATACCTCAAGGCTCACATCTTCCATGTTTTCATATCTTAAATGTAAGACAAAAAGGTGTGCTCTATATTTTCTATTCTAATTTATATCATTTGTGTGTGTAATCAATCTATTAATTCAAATTATGATTATTTCTATTGGAAACTCTATGTAAAATAATGCATGCCATATTCCCCTTTCCCTTTTGTAAGGGGAAAATGGCCTGCAGTAAAATCAAAAATCAAAACCTATTCTTTAAACAGAAAAAGTCTTGTGAAACCATAAATCTGACTTCCATATTAGCCACCTATATCTAACTAGAAATTAATTCAAGTAGATATCACTTGCTCTTAATCAGCTTCATTTCTATATTGTATCAGTATTTTAGCCTTCATGAATAACTAGAACCTCCTACAAGGAAATACTGCGGAGGAAATTTGGGAATTGTGAGGATTAAATCCTTTCCAATTTGTGATTATCTGAAAACTTGCATATTGTGAGCGGAGCCAGAAAGGCCACCATATACTATATTGATCAAATGAGATCAATTATAAAGGAATTTGGTAGATATAATGAATAGCAAATCTAAAAATCTTCTATGAAATTAACAAAACACAGTAAAATTCCAACCTTTGATATTGAAATAAGAGTTTTGCTTTCCATTTGGCTGTTAAACTATAGGGAGATGGGTGCCATCAATTCCCTGAATAGCATTTGTGTAAGGTGTGGATATGAAACTTTGTTTAAGAATCAAGTACTTTTCCTGTCCTAAATATTTTTATAAGGTAAAACTTAATTAAAAAAAGTAAATTTTGGTTGTTTGAAGAGAAAAAACCCCAAATTTATTGTTTCTAAATTCTTTAGTATAAAAAATATTATTATAAAGATTTATTGTCCTACCAACAATAGAAATTTATCCAAAAATACTCTACAAGATGTATTTAAGGCTACAAAAGAAATTTCTTCAAGAGGAATTTCAATTGTAATTAATTGATCAAAGAGCTTCAAGAAATTAATATAAGAAAAAGGTCCTTAAAAGTACTATTAAATATAAAATACACCTCAAAGTGACCAGAGTGAATTTGGTAACAAAGTGACAAAGTTAACACTGATGAAAGATTATTTAATTCACTTATGGGGTGGTTCAAGGGTAACGATGATTATGATTATTTTTTTACATGGATAGAAGGTTTCAAAAGATATAAAATTGGTGGTTGGAATCTTTTATTGATTGGTTTAACAGTGTTTAAGCCAATTATAAAAGAAAAGGATTCTAACATGAAGAGAAAAGTGGGGCAAAGAAGACATTCTTTTATAGCCACAAATTTTCTTACTCCAAAAGTAAAATTTACTGTTGTGAGTCGTGAAAAACACTTTGAAAACAGAAAAACCAATTATAGCATCATTGAACCCTGGCTTGGACCAAAAAAGGGCTGGTTTCAGCCATTGCTATAGTAATATCTGGTTTCAAGCCTTCAAAACATGTCAGAATCTTTGTAAGAGATGTAAAAACCAGTAAAAAATGTTTTCACCAATATTTTCTTGACTTGAGGGTAGCTTCAACCTCTTGGAAACAGTTAGAACTGACATGGTTTGTATCAAAACCTCATCATCAATTCAGTCACAGACCCTGTGACTCAATTCCAGGCCAAAATTTATGAACTTTTGTGTTCATTTTGACATCCCACACCTATCAGAAAGTAATTTGGGGGAGTCTGGCACCCTTGGAGTCAGGATTCCTTTTCAATTTAATTTTTATTTAATCCCTCATCATGTATTATATGTTTAATTTACATATGTAAGCAAATTGAGTTTTTACAGTACACAACTGTCATAATTGATACATCATATGTAAAGCAAAGATCACTTATGTAATACATGTGCACATTGTGACATTTCAATTGAAAACACTTCAATTTGTCATAACTTCTAAACCACAAAGAACACCTCAAGTTTAACACCAAAATTGATGGTTAAAACCACATTTGGTGTGAATTAATTTAAGTTTTTGAGGATTTTCAATTTTTATACAGAAAATACCAAAAACTTAATTTAAGCTTATTTCAAGTCCAGTTATAGAAATTTCACCCAAACATGACCTCAACTTATTTTTTATGAGGAATTCAATGGTGAAATAATTTTCAGAAGTTTCTTCATTGGATAAAAGGCTATAATAATTGCTATTTTAACTTTTTTTCAAAAATATTTCAATTTTAATATTTTTGTTAAAAATTTCTTTTTACTTGATTTGTTCAATTAAAAGTGTGTTTTAAAAAATTAAAACTTCAATTTGGTTATAATTCCATACTATAATAAATTTTTTAAATATTTATATAGATTTCGTATATATATTTTAATTTTTGTTTGTATAACATGAATAAATTTAGGGTGTTGGTAAACACACATAAGCTTTTAGTAAAAACATGTAAGCCCTTATGTGTTTTTACCAATTTATGGCCAAAACACATAAGTGATCCCATTTTTCAAAAAAATTACTCAGGATCAGTTTTGAGGTTGTTTTTGATTTTTTTTGCCATATTTTTACTAACATGAGATGTCAATATCCAAAAAATTTTTCATATTTTTTTTTGCCAAATTTCTCAAATTTGGCCAATATGAAAAAATGGCATATTTTTTAAGAAAATTCATATAAAATCTTCCCACTTATGAATTTCATTAATTTTTTTTGAATTGAAGGGGAAAATTTGGAGAATAAAGAACCAGAAGCCCATAATTTTGGGAATTTGTTTTGGTGGGACAACTGAAGGTGCAAAAAGAGTTTTTTTTCAGATGTTTTTTTCCCATCTTTGTAATATGACTATTATCAAAAAATTAATATAAAAACTTCCCACTTATGAATTTCCTTAATTTTTTTAAAATGAAGGGTTCAATCTGGACAATAAAGAACCAGAAGCCTATGAGTTGGGGGAATTTCTTTGGTGGGACAACAAGTGAAGGCACAACAAATGTTTCTTTTCTTGTTTTTAATATGACTATTTTTAAGTACAAAACTGCCATATTTTTGATAAAAAAAAGGGGACTGAGGTGGGATTTAAGCAAAAAATAGGACTGAGGAGGGGTATAATTGGCATAAATTGTATCTACAAAATTAATCAATCTGAATAAACCTCCAAAATAGTTGGTCTTTTTTGAGGGGGGGAGGAAGATTGGACAAATATAACATCCTGTTTTTCTTAAATTTATCAGCCCACCCCAGAGCTTGTGGTTGGGCATGAAATTCCAAATTCACAGTAATGGGGGGACTGGATAAATTTTAGAAATGATTATATCCAAAGGAAAAAAATGAGAACAGCTATCCAAGAAGCAGATGAAAATGGGGGGATTATCATTTGGAGGACAGAAATAAGGGAAAAAAGAAAAAGATTGGACTGTGGAATAAAAGAAAACTGGTCTTTGATACTTATTTTCAATTGGATCTCCCATGTCAGGAATGGACATCCACTTGCTTTTTGGAGCCTGGCCAACATCTTCATACCATTCAATTATTTCCAGATAAGAGGATACTGGGGGAATTAAAGTGTTCATGGCTTCATAAAGGTCTTGATTTTGTTGAATTTCTTCAGCCAAGTCACCTCTGACATCAGCCCATTGATCTTTATTCTTGTAAATGTAGTGGGATACTGTTCTGTAGCCACAGTTTCCATCACCCTGGACATTGATGTCCTTGGAGGTGTGTTTCAATATAAGCTTGTGCAAGTATTCTGAGCCAGGTATCTGATAAAATAAAATCAAAAGATGAATAAATATTAAAATAAACAAGAGAAATATACATTAAAAAGAATGAGAAACTCACAAAAATCTTGGAGCATTCATCACTTGTGTGATAATTGCTTTGAAAATGCTCACAGGTCAAGTCACTTGCATCATATATCTTCAAACTGGTGGCAGGCTTGTGTGATTTTCTTTGTGAGGTTTTGCTTCCAATTTACAATCTTCTGGACCTTCTAAGGGTGACTTCTAACTTATTTAATTCAGTTTCTGAGGGTAGTGAATCTGATGAACTGATTGATTTAGATAATGAGTCCTCAGGATATTCAGAATTTGCAGATGAGTCCACTTCCATAATTGGAGAGGGGACATTTGACTGTGATCTTGATGTTGTTGTAATGGTCACTTTTGATGGGGGTCTTCCTCTTCTCTTGGATTGACTTTCAATAATTTCAAATCTTGATGGTTCTCTTTTCTTTGTATTTTTATTCTTATTCTTGGCTCCTTGAGGTCTTCCACGGATATTCTTGCATTCTAGTGGGTTTTCATAATATTGATTATCCTCTTGACTCTTGGGAATTTGATCAAATGGGACTTTTCCAGTCAGAACATCTTGAAAATGCTGAAGAATTGGGGTTATTTCTGCCATTGGTCTTTGAAAAAGGTCTTCCCCAATATCTTCAAATATTTTCTTGGCTTCAGTTTTTCTTTATTCTTCAACACTTTGATCATCACCTTGAAAACCAGTCTGAGAAAAATATGACAAAGAAAATCAGTTAAGAAGAAAAAAAGTAAGAATTTGAAGTTAAAAACCCCTCACAGGCAAATTCAAATGCCACTGAGGATGGAAGTCTGATATCTCAAGCCTTTGACACCTGGAAAATGCCTTTTGGGTCTTATGCTTGCAAGGAGTTCCTTGATAATTGTTGTATTTGTTGGTGCATTTGTCATTCAGAGGAAATTTGGGTTTGAAATTTTCAAAGGCAATCTGAAGAGCATAATGAGACACCTTGCCATTGAGAGCACTGATGTGTGGAGGAAAATTCTTGACATTGATAACCATTTCTTTGAAGATTCTGTTGACTATTTCAATAAATTGTTTTCTGAAGGCCATGTGAAGAGCCCTGACTACCTCCAGGAGAGTACCAGTGGACTTTTGGAGCCAAAGTTTAACCATGGCATGGGCACCTTCAACTCTAGAGGTGGAGCCCACACCCAGGTGGAAATGGTGGTTGGTCCAGGCGGGCACATAATACTCCTTTACAGGAAGCCAGGTATTTTCCAAATATTGCAAGACTTCAGGATTTTCGACTTTCTTTTGAAGCTTCTTCCAGTTGTCTTTGAAAGACTTTTCAGTGGATGAATACATAACTTGAGAAATGAATCCCAAAGTCATTGATAAAAACAATAATAAGAAAAAAAGTGAAATAAAGTGAAATAAAGTGAAAGATAAAGTTATATTACTTGATTCCAAAGGCCCATAAAATGCTTAAAATCAGTTCCATGAACAATTTCCTTCATGCAATGAGCAAATACATATTTATTGATGTGCCAAATGCATAACATGACTTTGGAGTCTGGGAAGAGTTTCTTAAGAGAGTTTTTCAAGGTCAGATCCCTGTCAATACCAATAACTGGGGGGGGAACAAGATTGGTGTTGTTGAGGACCTTTTTTATGTATTGATTTAATTCCCAAGTATATTAGGGTTCAGTTTCATTCTTCATCAAACAAAAAGCCCCAGAAAAGGTTTTATTGGTTGACCTGAATCCAACAATATGAAAAAGGGGCATTTTGTAATCATTGGTTTTATAAGTCCAATTCATAAGAATGACATGAGGAAAGCCATGAAGGAGTTTTATGGCAAGGGGGTGAGTGAAAAACAAGGAGGTAATGTGTCCCTCAGCATTGATTTCAGAGGACCAAACAAAATTTTCTTCTTTGAGGGTGTCAATAAGAGCATCAATGGGCCTTCTACCTTGCAGTTTGTCTTTCTTGATTTTCTTGACTTGGTTGTAAATGTCTTGAAGGATTACAGGCCTGTCAGACTCCCTCTGGCTGCATAATTGGGCCTTAATTTGCCTTGAAATGAGAAGTAATTCAGACATGTGAGCAATTTGGGATGTTTCTTGCTCATTGAATTTCCTGAAAGCAGGATGTGCCATGATATTTTCAGTGGCATCATGGCTATTTTCAGGATTTTTGACTTTAAGAGTCCAAGTGGTACTGTTGGCATATTTTCTGGCATAAAGTCTAAAAGGACAGTAAAGCTTTCTTGAGGTGACTGTTTTGGAGGGGCATTTGTTGAGATTTGGGGTCCCAGACCTGTCACAACCTCTTTCAATTTGGTTGTGGGTCATATTGGGCATCAAGGTGGACACAGCATACCCCTGAGCTGTGGGCCTTTGAGATATGACCAAATACCCAATAAGGTCACAAGAAAGACTCAGAATAATTATACCTTTAAGATAATTATACTAAAATTACTTAGAATAATTATACATTAAAAATAATTACTTTAAAAATACAAAAATACCATAAATTGGTACAAAAATTGGTTTAACTTAAAAACCAATGAATCAACATGTGAAATAAATCATACCATTGAATTCCCTATGGTAAAATACACATATACCATTTTTATGGCATATCTGTAAAGTCAAAGTTTAATGAGTTATAAGGAATAATACCTTATAAAAACCACAAATCCTTATTTATTTCAATACCCAATGAAACAACATGTGAAATAAATTGTACCATTGGATTCCCCATGAAAATTCACACATAAAACAATTAATGAGCTAATTTCCAAAGTTAATACTTAAGGAATTAACCTGAATATATGCACTTTTTTGGTCAACGCATATATTCAAGGATCATAGCTAAGATCTCTTAAACTATAAAAGATAGAGTGATGAACCAAAAAAAAATTACCACGTAATTACTGTAAGAGCACAGATATAAACTTTATTTTACAAATTATAATCAAGGTTAAAACCTATGATGAAATATTGATGAAAATCAATAGAGCTGTTGACCACTTTGTTGTGAAAGTGGTCCAAACTTAAAAAAAATTCACAGTTGGATTCTACTAGTTCATTCGTGAAGAATGATGTAATTTTTATTATTAAATTCAGGGTACAACCCCTTGAAATCATAGTTTGAAGTTTAAAATATTGAATTTCAACAGAAAAGATGAGTCACAAGAAAAATCATCAAAATTAGAGTTTTGATGATGTAATAAAAAGCTCTTGGAAGCATAATGAGGTTATGTCAGGCTATCAGAATTCACTCTCTGAATTGCTGTCGCGTGTAAAACTTAAAATTTATTAAAGATCAAAGTTTGAGCTTAAATTGAGCAGTTATGATCACCTACTGTAACCTTAAATTAAGTTTAACAGTCATATGAGTGATAAAATTGGTGAATACTATTAGTTTATGATTAAAAATAATAAAATCCACGAAATTTGGGGTTCTTCCAAGCCTCTGATGTAATCAAGCCTAGAGTTATATTGATAACTCTAAATAATGGTGTAATAATGATGTAATATGGTTTGATCATGATGTAATCATCCTCAAGCCTTAAAATATTGATCAATTCCAGTGGATATGATCAGTACACGTCTACTAGAAGGCTGTTGGACTCTAGGAGGGAGGTATTTACTATAAATAGAGCTCTGTTTACTCTGTTTTCCCCTCAGACGCATCAAAAACATTAAATCAATTAAGCCAAAGGTAATTTCTTTATTCTTTATATATAAAACTATTATATTATTAAAGACCAAAGACCACCTTGTTATAATAATCTATTTTGACGTGATTAAATCATTTATTTAATTGTTTTTGTTAAAAATCTCTCTAAAAACTCATTTCCACGTAAAAATCAAGAATATTAGTAAATTTTCTTTATTTTTATTGTAAATACAATTTGAAAAGGTTGTATTTATATTTTTTGGCGTAAAATATCTCAAAATTATTATATTAAGTGTTAAAAGTAGGTTATTTTCTCTTATTATAATAATTTTCTCTTTATTATTATTTTATTAATTCTTCAATTAATATAAATAGTATTTATATTAATTTATAACTTTAATATTGGTAATATTATTGTTATTAATTGTTTTTTATTAGTAAAAAACAATTTTTTACGCCTTTATTATTTGTTTGTAACAATAATAAAGAGCCATTAAATATATTAATTATTTTATATTAATATATTTATCTTTATTATATTATATTTTATTATATAAATTATATTATTATATTTATTTAATAATATAACCATTTTACGCCACAATTATAATAATTCTTTATTATTATAATTATTTTATCCTATTTATTTCATTCATAAGGACATTCATAGTACAATAAGTAAAATATTAGTAATTTTTACTTATTGTTTCATAGTCAAACCTTACATTTGGGGGCCTGGCCATGATATTTACTTAAAAAGACATTTTAAAAAGATTCTAATTGGGCTTATCCAATAATAAATTATATTTATAGTCATAAAATTATATAATAATTTTATATTTTATTGATTTTAAAAGCTATTGAGGCATTTGGAAAGCAATTGTACTGTCTTACATGTGGTTTTTCACATCCTTAGACTTGCAAGAACTTTCTTTGAGTGACTCTAGTGATTAAAAAAGATATTTTATAAATTCAAAATAATTTTTTTTATAATTTAATTTTATAAAAAGAATCATATTCATTTTTTTATTTCATTCTTTAAAAATAAAAATATAAAAAATATTAAAAAATATCAAAAACCAATAAAAAAGTTATTTTTATTCATCTTTATTCATTTCTTTATTCATTTCAATTTTTTAAAGATATAAAAGCAATTTCTACATGGAAAATTGCCATATCTTGCCAAAAAATAATACTTCTTATAAAAAGACTTATATTTATTTGTCTTTTTTAGTGTTTGAAGACAACCAAACTACTGTTGAGAGATTGGTGGAAGAAACTTGTCAAAGTTCTCCAACATCAGTTATCACTAAAAGAAAGAAATTAAAAATAGTATTGTACCTCTAAAAGACATTAAAAATAGTTTATTATCATTACAAGAAATAAATAATAATTTATCTTCTTTAACAAGAATTGTTGTACAAAACAAGAAAGAGATTGACAACATAAAATTTATGATTGAAAATAATAAACCAAAAGTATTAATTGACAATACTCAAAAATTAATACAAGGACAACAAGAATTGTACAAATACATAAGTGATATCAAAGAGAAAACTTTGACAATCAATTATGATGTGAGTATTGACAATCTTACAGAAAAATTAAACAAATTAAGTATTTCTGTAGAAAAATTTGAAGAAAAGACTTCATCACACCAAAAATTACTTTTGGACCATGTGGAAAAAAGTGATGAAGCAAGAATGCATCTAAAAGATGATATTCAAAGTGAAATAAGGCTTATTACTGAAAAAATGGATAAAATGAATGAGGCTAATTTAAATATGCCAAAGTGATCAACTTTATTTTCCCATATAAGAAGCCCTGTTAAAACAAAAGAGGAATTGACAAATCCTTTCATAACAGACTTGAGTCACCAAGAAAATAACCAAGTCTTAATGAAGGAAGCACCTCAGCTGAAAGAATGGCCAACATTCACAGGAGAAGGTGAATATGACCACATGTCATTTATTAAAACAATTGACATGTTACAAGAAGACTATGCAATACCAGAGGAATTAATTACTGCAAGATTACATTCATTGTTTGAAAAATATGCAAAAAGATGGTATTATGGCATAAGAAAAACAAATGGCAAAAATACCTGGTCTTGGTGGAAACAAGAAATAATCACCAAGTGGGCAAATGATGCCTGGAGGTACAAAATAGAAAATGCATTTGAAAATTCTTTCTTTGACCCAGACAAATATAAACCTTTAACCTGGTTCTTAAAACAAGTTGAAAGACTCAATGCATTGTACCCAGAAATGTCACAAAAAATGGTTCATATGAAAATACTCAAGAAATGTGGAGGAGAGCTAGAACATTCCCTAAGAAGCAGGTGTATAGAACCATGCTCCATAGAAGAGTACATTAATGCACTGGAAGACATAGTGACAAGAACAAAAATTGGCAGGACTTGGAAGAAATTGGACATTAAAAGCCCAAATAAACCATTTATCAAAAAAGATAAATCAAAAGAATCCTTCAATACCAGTACATCCAATAATAATGAGCAAAGAAAATGCCATAAATGTGGAGGTATTGGACACTTAGCCAATAATTGCCTAAAAAAGGCAAAAATAAATGAAATTGTGGAAACAGAAAACCACAATGACAAAGAGGAGGAATCTGACTCTGAAAAAGAGACAGAAGAATCAGAAACTTCTGAAAGTGATTAAATCAATATAATTAATGCAGAAATTAATAATATTGATATAATTTATGAAGTACTAGATGTCAACTCAAATTTACCACAAGTTGTAACATCTGACACAAACCTGACAAATGTGCAAGATGCCAAACTGTACAAACCAAACCTGCAAGAGGAATGCGGTATACAGCTGGAAAATCAAGTATAAGTATTGTCATGGTTAATAACCAAGAAACAAAGGTGAACTTAGATACAGGAGCATATTGCACCTGTGTTGGTAAAAGTTATTTAAGTACAATTGTTCCAGACTGGCAAGAAAAACTTATACCAATCCAAGGTGTCAAATTTAGTAGTGCAAGTGAAAGCATGATGCCCCTTGGAATAATTGACTTAACACTTATTTTCCCTCACCCTTCACAATGTGTCAGAATTAAAGTGGAATTTGTGGTAATGGACAGCTGTACCAGTAATCACTTTATCCTGGGAAATGACTACTTATCAATCTATGGTATAGATATCTCTAGCCAGAAGGATAGATATTTTACTATAGGAGACAATAAGAGACAAAAGTTTGGCTTCTTAAATAACAAAAAACAAATTACAGTTATTAAGAAGGAAGAAAAGATTCCAGAAAAGGAACTTTTTATATCTGAACAACTTAAAGAGGCAGAATTCAATCAAGAATTAACAGAAAAAATGAAAGAAAAATTGATTAACCTCTTATTTAAGTACAAAGATGCCTTTGCAGCTGACAAAGAGCCACTAGGTGCTATAATTGGGCATGAAGTAGACATAATTCTTAATGTGGAAAAGCCTTACCCACCCTTACTAAGAAGACCAGCTTACCCAGCTAGTCCAAGGGCTAGAGAAGCCTTAGAGGTACACATTAAAGAATTAATGGACCTTGGAGTATTAAGAAAAGTTGGACATAATGAACAGGTAGAAGTTACTACTCCTGTCATTATAACTTGGCATAATGGAAAATCAAGGATGGTAGGAGACTTCAGAGCCCTGAACACCTATACCATTCCAGATAGATATCCAATACCTAGAATCCATGAGACATTGACACAATTGTCACAAGCTAAGTTCATTACAGCTATGGATGCCTTAAAGGGGTTTCATCAAAATGTCTTAACAGACAATGCCAAAAAACTACTGAGGATAATAGTCCACTGTGGAATTTTTGATTACTTAAGAATGCCATTTGGGATAAAAAATGCACCTTCCCATTACCAAAGAATGATGAATACCATATTTCCTGAAGAATTATCAGAAGGATGGTTAATTATCTATATTGATGATATCATAGTTTGCTCAGAAACTTGGGAAAATCACCTTACAAGACTAGGAAAGGTACTACAGAAAATAGTCCAAGTGAATATGAAAATTTCCTTGAAAAAGTGTCATTTTGCATATAGTGAATTAAGAGCACTAGGACATGTTGTATCTGTACTTAGTCTAGGCATAGACAAAAATAAAGTAGCAGCAGTACTACTTAAACCAATGCCTCAAACCAAAAAAGAAAGGCAATAATTTTCAGGATTTGCTGGTTACTATAGACAGCATATAAAGGACTTTGCAAAAATTGCCAAATCCTTATATAAATTATGTGACCAACAAACAGTTTATGAAATCACTGAAGAAAGGGTCAAGGCATATGAAGAATTGAAAAAATTCACTAACAAATGCCCCATTTCTTCTAATGCCAGATTGGAAACTACCCTTCAAACTATACATTGATGCTTGTGGAGAAGGACTAGGTTCTGCACTTCACCAAACACAAATTATCAATGATAAACCAGTGGAAGGACCAATTTGTTTCATTTCAAGGCAGATAAAGCCAACAGAAGCAAGGTATGGAGCCAGCCAAATGGAATGCTTATGATTAGTGTGGGCTTTAGAAAAATTGCATTATTATTTGGATAGCACAGTATTTGATGTAATCACAGACTGTAATGCTGTGAAATCACTATTAAATATGAAGACTCCAAATAGACATATGCTGAGATGGCAAATTGCTATCCAAGAATACAGAGGAAATATGACTATTGTTCATAAATCTGGTAATATCCATAAAAATGCAGATGGTCTTAGCAGATGGGCTCTAGCAAATACCCCTGACAATCCAGCATGGGTGCCACAAGAAGAACACCATATAGAAGGAATATGTGTTACAGATATTGGCACAGAATTCTTTATCCAAGTTAAAGAAAGCTATAAGATAGACAAAAATTGCCATATCTTAAGCCAACTTCTAATGAAAGACTGCAAAGACCCATCACTTTCATCAAAACTAGATGAAAAATGGAAAAAGGCATATGATGAAGGAAGATTCCACCTCCTTGATGGAATCCTTTACCATAGAACAAAACACACATGTGTTATGGCCTTAACAGATAGAACCCTGATAAACACTATTTTACATGAATATCATGACAGTGTTGCATCTGGACACCTTTCAGAAGATAGAACACTAGAGAGGGTGAAAACCTGCTCTTGGTGGCCAAATTGGAAGAAAGATGTTACAGAATACTGCCAAACCTGTGACAGATGTCAAAAAGCCGACAGAGCCACAGGAAAGAAATTTGGAATGATGATCCAAATCCAAGAACCAAAATCCCCATGGGAAATAGTTCATATGGATTGGGTAACAGCTTTACCTCCAGGAGGAGACAGGAGCTATAATGCATGCCTAGTATTAGTTGACAGATACAGTAAAACTCCCATGTTCTTACCATGTCATAAAGATGAAACATCTATGGACACAGCCATAATGATATGGAATAAAGTTATTAGCCATACAGGCTTATTCCAGAATATTATAAGTGACAGAGACCCAAAGTTCACTTCAGCATTATGGACAAATCTCCATAACTTATTTGGGACAAAGCTATCATTCTCAACAGCTTACCATCCCCAAACTGATGGTTTAGCAGAAAGAATGATACAGACCTTAGAGGACATGATCAGAAGATTCTGTGCCTATGGGCTAGAATTCAAAGATTCTGATGGTTTTACCCATGATTGGTGTACACTAATACCAGCTCTTGAACTAGCATATAAGACATCAATCCATTCTTCTACTGGCAAAACACCAGCAATGCTAGAAAAAGGTTGGAATCCAAGACTTCCTCATGACACCCTCAAAAAGGACTTAGTGGATATACATCCAACAGCAAGCAGCTATAAAATAATGCTTGACAAGGCAAGACACCATGCAAACAGAGGTATGCAAGATTCTTTCAAATATGCAAAAGAAAGATGGGATAAAAGTCATAAGCCACCTGATTTCAAAATAGGAGACTTGGTCCTAGTATCAACCCTTGATTTCAATAACATAAAAGGCCCAAAGAAATTGAAAGATTCCTTTGCAGGACCATTTATGATAAAAGCACTTCATGGACCCAATGCTGTGCAATTGGAACTCACAGGTGAACTAATGAACAAACACCCAACTTTCCCTGTAATTCTGATAAAACCTTACAGTTTAAGTGACAAGGAGTTATTTCCACTAAGAAATAAACCCCCACTTGAAATCCCCCCCTTGGAAGAAGGATAATAAAAGAAAATAGTAAGAGTCCTTAAAGAAAGAAGGAGAAGAAACAAAAAAGAAAGGGAATACCTTGTAATGTATAGAAATTCAACTCAAGAAAATGAATGGCTACTTGAGAAAGATATAACAAATGCTGATAAACTACTAAGAAAGTTCAGACATGAAAGAAAGCCTGAAAAATAGAAAAGTTAAGCATTATTGAGCTTCAAGACTAACAAAGTCTATTGAAGAGGTAGGACAGTGGATGATACCCTAATTACACATATCAGATTGTGGTACAATCTTTTATGGTGGTAGGGAATGTGAGCCTTTGAGATATGACCACATACCCAATAAGGTCACAAGAAAGACTCAGAATAATTATACCTTTAAGATAATTATACTAAAATTACTTAGAATAATTATGCATTAAAAATAATTACTTTAAAAATACAAAAATACCATAAATTGGTACAAAAATTGGTTTAACTTAAAAGCCAATGACTCAACATGTGAAATAAATCATACCATTGGATTCCCTATGGTAAAATACACATATACCATTTTTATGGCATATCTGTAAAGTCAATATTTAATGAGTTATAAGGAATAATACCTTATAAAAACCATAAATCCTTATTTATTTCAAGAACCAATGAAACAACATGTGAAATAAATTGTAACATTGGATTCCCCATGAAAATTCACACATAAAACAATTAATGAGCTAATTTCCAAAGTTAATACTTAAGGAATTAACCTGAATATATGCACTTTTTTGGTCAACGCATATATTCAAGGATCATAGCTAATATCTCTTAAACTATACAAGATAGAGTGATGAACCAAAAATAAAGTTACCACGTAATTACTGTAAAAACACAGATATAAACTTTGATTTACAAATTATAATCAAGGTTAAAACCTATGATGAAATATTGATAAAAATCAACAGAGCTGTTGACCACTTTGTTGTGAAAGTGGTTCAAACTTAGAAAAAAGTACACAGTTGGATTCTACTAGTTCATTTGTGAAGAATGATGTAATTTTTATTATTAAATTCAGGGTAAAACCCCTTGAAATCATAGTTTGAAGTTTAAAATATTGAATTTCAACAGAAAAGATGAGTTACAAGAAAAATCATCAAAAATTAGAGTTTTGATGATGTGATGAGAAGCTCTTGTAAGAATGATAAGGTTATGTCAGGCTATCAGAATTCACTCTCTGAATTGCAGTAGCGTGTAAAACTTAAAAGTTATTAAAGATCAAAGTTTGAGCTTAAATTGAGCAGTTATGATCACCTACTGTAACCTTAAATTAAGTTTAACAGTCATATGAGTGATAAAATTGGTGAATACTATTAGTTTATGATTAAAACTAATAAAATCCACGAAATTTGGGGTTCTTCCAAGCCTCTGATGTCATCAAACGTAGAGTTATAGTGATAACTCTAAATAATGGTGTAATAATGATGTAATATGGTTTGATCATGATGTAATCATCCTCAAGCCTTAAAATATTGATCAATTCCAGTGGATATGATCAGTACACGTCTACTAGAAGGCTGTTGGACTCTAGGAGGGAGGTATTTACTATAAATAGAGCTCTGTTTACTCTGTTTTCCCCTCAGACGCATCAAAAACATTAAATCAATTAAGCCAAAGGTAATTTCTTTATTCTTTATATATAAAACTATTATATTATTAAAGACCAAAGACCACCTTGTTATAATCATCTATTTTGACGTGATTAAATCATTTATTCAATTGTTTTTGTTAAAAATCTCTCTAAAAACTCAATTCCACATAAAAATCAAGAATATTAGTAAATTTGCTTTATTTTTATTGTAAATACAATTTGAAAAGGTTGTATTTATATTTTTTGGCGTAAAATATTTCAAAATTATTATATTAAGTGTTAAAAGTAGGTTATTCTCTCTTATTATAATAATTTTCTCTTTATTATTATTTTATTAATTCTTTAATTAATATAAATAGTATTTATATTAATTTATAACTTTAATATTGGTAATATTATTGTTATTAATTGTTTTTTATTAATAAAAAACAATTTTTTACGCCTTTATTATTTGTTTGTAACAATCATAAAGAGCCATTAGATACATTAATTATTTTATATTAATATATTTATCTTTATTATATTATATTTTATTATATAAATTATATTATTATATTTATTTAATAATATAACCATTTTACGCCACAATTAGAATAATTCTTTATTATTATAATTATTTTATCCTATTTATTTCATTCATAAGGACATTCATGAAAAAGGGGCATTTTGTAATCATTGGTTTTATAAGTCCAATTCATAAGAATGACATGAGGAAAGCCATGAAGGAGTTTTATGGCAAGGGGGTGAGTGAAAAACAAGGGGGTAATGTGTCCCTCAGCATCCCTTGCAGAGTACCAAACAAAATTTTCTTCTTTGAGGGTGTCAATAAGAGAATCAATGGGCCTTCTACCTTGCAGTTTGTCTTTCTTGATTTTCTTGACTTGGTTGTAAATTTCTTGAAGGATTACAGGCCTGTCAGACTCCCTCTGGCTACATAATTGGGCCTTGATTTGCCTTGGAATGAGCAGTAATTCAGACATTTGAGCAATTTGGGATGTTTCTTGCTCATTGAATTTCCTGAAAGCAGGATGTGCCATGATATTTTCAGTGGCATCATGGCTATTTTCAGGATTTTTGACTTTAAGAGTCCAAGTGGTACTCTTGGCATATTTTCTGGAATAAAGTCTAAAAGGACAGTAAAGCTTTCTTGAGGTGACTGTTTTGGAGGGGCATTTGTTGAGATTTGGGGTCCCAGACCTGTCACAACCTATTTCAATTTGGTTGTGGGTCATATTGGGCATCAAGGTGGACACAGCATACCCCTGAGCCCTGGCAACATTATGCACATGCTGCCAAAGAAGCTCAAGGGTCTGAAATTCACCTTCAGTGGGGGGTTGCAGCATTTTTGAGTGAAAAAGATGTATCAATTTCAAAAAAAAGGGGAATTTGAGTATTTGGAATGGGGTAAGAACCTTTCGAAAGGTGAAAAAGAAGTGAAAAAAGGTATGAAAAGTTAAAAGAAGTGGTTAAGAGTGAAAAAAAAGTGGTTTAATTGTGGGATTAATAGATGAGGGAACATAAAAAATTGGAAATTTAGAGGCTTGAAAGCAGTTTTTTGTGGTGGAAAATGCAGTTTTGGGGGGAAAAAAGGAAAGAAAAGTATGAAAAGCTTTGCAAAATTGCTTTGGTAATGCTGTTTTTCAGAAAGAAAATCGTTTGGGGTGGGGATCATGTGGATTATTTGGGTTGTTTGGTCTTTTTTTGGGGGGAAGGGCAGAAAAATCTGAGACAATTGGGAGTTAGAGGGGTTTTGGGGAGAAAAACCCATTTTGGGAAATGTTTTGGCCCAATACAGGCATGTTATGTTTAATTTTTAATTGAAAACTGGCCCAGGGAACTCCTTACGTGTTTTTACCAATACCCTAAACGTATCTATTTATACTTATAACATAATTTGTTCTTTTGTGTTATTTTGGGTATTTAAAAATACCTCTAAGGATAAAATTACCTCCCCCTAAAAAAATATTACTTTGTAATATTGTAATTTCTAGTGTGTCTGAACCTTCTGAGAAGTTTAGTAGCTTCAGGCATGTCTTTTTCTGCCACCCATTTTTCTTCACAATCTGGGTCACTGTACCTGAAAAGGTACTCCCTTGCTTTCTTACTTCTCAACTTGCTTTCTTTGAGAGCCTTGGTAGTTCTATAAACAACAGATGATTCACCAGGAGGTATATGTTGGGGAGCTTTATTACTTAAGGGAAACTTTTCAGCATCACCAGATTTGTAAGGCTTTATCAGGATTACTGGAAATTTAGGATTCTTATTATGAAGTTCCTCAGATAATTCTACTTCAACAGCATTTGCCCCATGGAGGGCCTTTATTGAAAAAGTTCCTTCAAAGGAGTATTTTAGATTTTTGAATCCTTTGATGTTATTTAAGTTAGTGGTAGATACAAGTACTAAATCCCCTACCTTGAGCTCTGGAGTAGAATGTCATTTGTCCCATTTGTCTTTGAAATATGCAAATGAGTCTTCCATGCATCTCACTAAATGTTTCTAGATTTTTCTAGAATTCCTTTGAATCTAGAAGCTGTAGGATGTATCTCAAGAAAATCTTTCATCAAGGAATCTTTGGGGAGTCTGGGATTCCATCCCTTTTCTAGAATAGAAGGAGTCTGATTGGTACTGGCATGAATAAATTTTTTATATGCAAGCTCCAGTGCAAGTAGAAGGGCACACCAATCATGGATGAATTAGCAACAATATTTGAGCTCTAGGCCATATTCACAAACTCTCCTGCCATGTCTTCCAAATTTTGGACCATTCTTTCAGCTATACCATGAGTTTGTGGGTGGTAAGCTGTAGAGAAGGTTAATCTTGTTCCAAATAATTAGTGAAAGTTTCTAAATAGTTCTGAGGTGAATTTGGGATCCCTGTCACTGATAATGTGTGTGAATATTCCGGTCAATTATACTACTCTATTACATATCAGAAGAGCTGTATCCATGGCTGTATCATCCCTGTGAGATGGCAAAGATATTGGAGTCTTACTGAACCTGTCAAAAATTACTAGGCATAAATTATACCTTCTATCACACCTAGTGGTAGGCCAGTTACTCAATCCATATGGACAATCTCCCAAGGTCTACTGGTTTCCTGGATTTTGATAATATTTGCAAGCCTTTTTCCAGTTGATATATTTGCCTTTCAACAAGTTTTGAAATATTCTGCAACATCTTTTTGTCACATTGGCCACCATATGCAGGTCTTGTGTTCCTCCCTTGTTCTGTCCTGAGAAGGGGCTGTCATGGCATTCTTTCAATACAAAATTGATTAAAGATCTGTGTACCACTGTATTTACACATGTGTGTTTAGTCCTATGGTAAACTATACCATCAAGTAAATCAAATATTCCTTAATCATATGACTTCTTCAATATTTCATCCAGGGAATGGCTCAAGGAGTTATCTTTAGAGTCATTAGTAAGTAATTGGAAGAGGATGCTACAATTCTTATCCTTAGTATAACTGTTCCTTACTTCTTCAAAGAAGGTAGTTTTTAGGTATATAACACTGATCCCTTCTATTGGGATTTGTGGGGAAGCTTCTTCTGGAACATAAGAAGGATTATGAATGTAATTTGGTAATGGCCATCTTCTGAGTCCATCCTCAGTTTTGTGGGTATTCCCATCTTTTTGTAGAATTCTTACATTACCCCTATACTCTTGTATGGCTATTTGCCATCTGAGAATATGTCTTTTGATTGGTTTCATGTTGAGAAGTGATTTAAGAGCAATACAATCTTTCATAACTTCAAAAACAAATTCTTCAGTAAATTAACTGAGTTTCTCCAAGGCCCAGAAAAGGCATAAACATTTGATTTGACTTACCCCATATCTGGCTTCAGTAGGTTTGATTTGTCTAGATATGAAACATATGGGTCCTTCCATAGGTTTTTCATTAATAATCTGGAATTGATGAAGTGCATTACCTAGTCCATCTCCAGATGAATCAATATAAAGCTTAAATGTAAGCCTAAAATCTGGAATCAGTAAGAGTGGAGAAGTGGTTCAGGCTTGTCTCAGGGATTCAAAGGCTTTGACTCTGTCAACAGTCATTTTGAAAAATGTGTCTTCGTCAAAAGAATTTTGAAGAGGTCTTGCTATGGATGAAAGGTCTTCCATTTTCTTCCTAGAGTATCCTGAAAATCACAAAAATGACTGGATTTCCTTCTTCTGAGGCATAGGTTTCAGTAGTACTTCTGCAGCTTTTTTTTGTCAATTCCAAGATATAGACCAGATACTAAATGTCTTAGGGCCTTGAGTTCTTCAACAAAATTCTCATGTTTACAGATTGAATTTTTCACAAACCTCTGCATAATCTGCACAAATGTTCCTCCCAAGCCTTAGAACAGACAATAATGTCATAAATGTAAATGATTAACCATCCTTCTGAGAGCTCTTCAGGGAAGATTTCATTAATCATTCTTTCAAAGTGTGAAGTTCCTTTTTTGATAACAAAAGGCATCCTTTAATATTCATACACTCCACAATTAACAATCATTTTAAAATATTTTCTAGCTCTTGGTGTCACTACATTTTTATGGAAACCTTTAAGGGAATCCATAGTGCTTATGTACACTGCTTGAGATATTTGAGTGAGGGAAATTTGGATCTTTGGTATGAGGGACCTGTCTGGGACAGTGCAAGTGTTTAGAGCTCTAAATTCCCCAAGCATTCTGTATTTTCCATTATGCCATACCACTACTACTGTTTTGGTTATTTTTACCTCCTCATTGTGGGCAAATTTTCTTATTACACCAAGGTTAAAGAGTTATCTAATTTGAAACTCAAGGTCTTCTCTTGATTTTGGGTTTGCTGGGTATGAAGTCCTTCTCAAGAGTGGTAGATAAGGTCTCTAAATTCTCAAAATAATTTTAACTTAATGACCAATAATTGCCCCTAATGGTTCTTTATCTGTTTCAAAAGCTTCTTTGTGGTCCTATAGAAGGGTAGAGAGTTTATTTCCTGTATATTATCAATATGGAGACTTACTTCAGCTTCATTAATCTTTTCTGACTTACATTTCTCTAGCTCCAAGTTGAGGGGTGATACTTTATTTACTGTAATTTGTCTTTTAAAAGGTAAAAAGGCAAATTTTTGATGTTTATTTTCCCCAATAGTAAAGTATCTGTCTTCATTGCTATGTAAATCTATGGCCTCAATGATTAAGTAATAATTCCCCAATATATAATGGGTGCTAGAGCAGTTTTCAACAACAAAAAATTCAACAGGAATTCTTGAATTTCAATTGATATGTGAAAATATTACATTTGTTTCAAAGATTCCCAATGCCTTCATTGGATTAATTGAACTTCTGAAGTTTATGCCATTGATTGGTAGTAATTGATATTAAAATTTGGTACACAGTTCTTGAGAAAAGACTTGCCAACACAAGAGCAGAAGGCTCCTGGGTAAAGTGAAATCTTAGTTGGTTTGTTATCAATCACCACTTGTGTTATACAGAAATGGAAATCTGTCTAGCCTTTCCCTCTGTTTGGTTTGCTTTTCATAAGTTTTGCATCTAGGATTTCTTGACAAATAAAGTTGACTATCACTTAATTGTGGCAAGTTGTAATATGATTTGATGAGTTCCAAGGTGAAATTTATAGTTTCTATATTATTTGAAGATTCAGAGAATGTTGATTATTTCTCATCTGAATTTTCTTCATTTACATCATCTTTTTCAACATCAAGTATTTTCTCAATGTAAATTATATTGATTTTTTTCCTTTTTGTACATGAATTTGCTAAATGTGCAGGTCTCTGGAGAATATGGCACTTTCTGATTGTATCTGCAGATTTATATTTCATATTATTAGAACTTTCTTTGGGATTCTTGTCCACAGAATCTTTCCAAGGTGTATTAAAACTTGTTTTAAGATTCACCCTACTAGAACCAATTCTGGTTCCAGTGGTTACTTCTTCTAGTATATTTGTAATATCTTCTGCTGAAGATTGCTCAGTAGTCCTGCTTCCTACAGAATGCACTAAGTAACCTCCACATTGTCTTAGAATTCTTCTGTGAATCATAAATTCTGACATGTAAGGATATAATTCTGTTAATATGTGTTTCTGTTGGCAAAACCATGGTAAAGCTTTGTCTTTGTCAGCATTGAATTTAGAATATTCAAAGGCTTTTTCAACCTTAAATCTCCAAGAATCATTGGCCCACTTATTAATAATTTGGTTTTCCACCAAGTCCAACTTTGGTGTCCATGTGTTTTTCTTAATTTGATATACCATCTATGAGCTTGGTAAAAAAGGTGTTAAATCTTTCTGTTACCAATCTGTCTGGGAATTCAAAATCTTCTTTTATCATTTCAATACCTCTGATGAATTTAATATGGTCATATTCTCCTTCACCACTGAAGTGAGGCCATTATTTAAGTTTTTGTACTTCTTTCAAAAGTTCTTGGCCAATTGATTGCTTAAAGGCATGGAAATAAGTGGAAAATCCATTTTTCAATTGTGAATTTTCTACATCCAATACTTGTGGGTTGGAATTTCTTGTACCCTCATTTTGATTCAGGAGTGTAGACATTCTTGGTAAGGTGTGCAATACTTTTTCAATATCATTCTTTTTAACTGTGCTACACCTTTGGGCGTTTCTAAATTCATGTTGAAAACCTTGTATTAAATAATTTGAAGTTTTAATTGTTCTTGAAACCTTTTCAAAACACATAAGTATTTCATTTATTTGGCTAAAAGTTAGATTATTTGTTTTAGTATTGTTACAAATTGATGAATTTTATCAGAAATATGACTTTTTGTGTCATTTATAGCTATATACAAGCTTGTAATGCCATCTAGAATGTCAGAAATTATTTCTGATATTCTCATTTGGCTACCTCCCTTTTCTGCATTTCCATCATGGTTCTGGAAATCTGAAACACATTTTCCTTGGCAACCTGTTAAATCTTTGGGATTCTGTAGCCTTGGCTGTATGGTTTTGTGCCTTGTGCTTTGCCCTTGTAATTGCCTTCTCACATTGGAATTCCTTCTCATGGCCACTGGGGCTGGAGTTGGAACCTTTTTGGGTGGTGAGGGGGGTTTCTTCTCCCTTCTTTTATTGAAAGCATCATGTTCTCCTTTTTCATAAATGGATTCCATCCATTGAGTAGCTTGTAAGGGTTGGGATGACCCGGAAATTTTCTCACAGTCAGGTAAGAGTTCATGCAGTTTTTCCACACATCCACAAGGATCTGGTACTCTTTGTGCTGCAAGGAACTGTTGTAAGGCTTCTGGCTGGCTTTGTAAATGTTCACTGAGGCTTCTTGTGGATTTTTCAGCTCTGTTTGAAGGTAAAACAGTGTTATCAGCTTCAGAATGGCATAATTCTTCAGTTTAGGCTTCATTTACTGACCCTTTTCCTTCTGTAACTGATTGGCTTCTGCCATAATCATGTCTATAGCCTTTTTGAGTGCTTCTTTAGGGGTTATAGCTTGCTCCTGATGTGGTTAAGGCATAATTATGGTTAAAAAAGCTTCAAAGAGTATTCTTATGTCTAAAAACTTACTATTGCCTTTTGGAGTGTATTTCTAATGTCCAAACTGATTAATTCAGAAGAAATGGGCTGTGGTTTTTTCTTCTGAGCTATAATAACAGTACTTGTAGGGATAATACTAGTGTCTGTTGACAATGTTTTAATATTTTCTTGTCTTACCATGTTTCCAGACACTAATATCAAATGAAAAGGAAATTTATTAATTAAAATAAAGGTTTTTCAAAAGAGAAATGGAAAAAATAAAGCATCACTTATAATATGGAAAAGATTTTTATTATTATTTTTTGAGTTATAAGTATTTTTTGTTGATTTTTAAATTTTTCAATATAAGAAAAACCATTGAAAGAGTAAAAAAAATATCTCACAGGTAAAATATCATGGCTGGGTCCCAAAATTTAGGGTGTGGATATGAAACTTTGATTGAAAACAAAGGACTTTTCCTGTTGTCAAAGTTTGTGTAAGGAAAAATTCAATTAAAGATAGTAAATTTTAAGTGTTTTAAGAGAAAACACACCAAATATATTTCTTTCAACTTTGTTATTATTAATATTTATTTTTTTACCAAGAATAAAAATTTATCCAAAAATACTCCACAAGAAAAATTTCTTCAAGACAAATTTCAATTGAAATTAATTGAGAAAAGAACTGCAGGAAATTAATATAAGTTCAATGTCTTTGAAATGATTATTAAAGAGAAAATACATTTGAAAGCTACCAGAGTGAGTATGGAAACAAAGTAACAAAGCTAACAGTGATGAAAGATGCTTTAATTCACACATGGGGTTGTTCAAAGGTAAAAATGATTATGATAGTTGCAAACAATTATTATGATCATTTTTGCACTTGGTTGGAAGTTTTAAAAAGATATTGAAGTGGTGGTTTTAATCCTTTATGTATTGGTTTAACAGCATTTAAACTAATTATAAAAGGAAAAGATTCTGAAATGAAGAGAAAAGTGGGGCAGAGAAGAAATTATTTTATGGCCACCAATTTTGTTACTCAAAAAAAAAAATTTACTTTTGTAAGTCGTGAGAAAAACTCTGACAACAGAAATTCCAATTATGGCATAATTTAACCCTGGCTTGGGCCAAAAAAGGGCTGGTTTTAGCCATTTTAAACCCTTAAATCAGCCATTTCTATAGTAATACCTGGTTTAAAGCCTTCAAAATATGTCAGAATGTGTGTAATAGATGTCAAAACCAGTAAAACATTTTTTGACTAAGATTTTTCTAGCTTAAGGGTAGCTTTACCCTCCTAGCAACAGTTACAACTGCTATGGTTGGTATCAAAACCTCATCATCAATTGAGTAACAGGGTCTGTGACTCAATTGCAGGCCAAAAGTGATGAATTTTTGCATGAATTTTGACTACCCACACCTGTCAGCAAAGAATTTGGGGGAGTCTGGCACCCTTGGAGCTATGATTCCTTTCCCCCCAGAATGGATGTTTCCAATGTCTGTCTTCTTTAATTCCTCATCATGTATTATACTTCTAACTTAAATATGGAATTTAATTTAAAATTTATAGTACACAACTACAATAATTGATACCTCATATTTAAATCAAAGTTCACTTATGTAATACATGTGCACATTTTGACATTTCAATTGAAAATACTTCAATTCCTCATGGCTTCTAAGCTACACATCACACCTCAATTTTAACACAGAAATTGATAGTGAATATCACATGTGGTTTAAGTTAAAACAAGGTTTTGAGTATTTTCAACTTTTATACAGAAAATACTAAAAACCTCATTTAAGCTTATTTAGAGTTGAGTTACAGAAATTTCACCCAGAGGTGACCCCCTGTTATTTTTTATGAGGGATCCAATTGTAAAACAATTTTCATACTTTTATTCATTGGATAAAGAGCTAAAATGATTCTTATTTAACTTTTTTCCAAAAAAAATTCAATTTTGATATTCTTGTTGGAAATTTTTTTTTACATAATTTTTTCAAGTAAAAGTGTGTTCTCACAATTTGAAATTTCAATTTAATTTTAATTTTATATTATAATAACATTTCCAAATTTTCATATGAATTTTAGTTTTATATTTTAATTCTTGTTTGTATAATATGAATGACTTTATTTATTCATAATTATAGCATACTTTGTTATTTTGTGGTCTTTTGAGTATATAAAAATACCTCCAAGGCGTACAATTGGTCATTCCTTGCCTTTTCCTTTATTTCTCCATTATTCTTCATCATCCATGGTTTTGAACCTAAAAAGTCAATAAAAATTTAGAAATACCAAGATCATTGGACTAACAAAGAAACAAAGACATTTATACCAAGGTCAAATCATAAAATGATACCAAAATTGATCAACTATTATTTTAAATACTTGTTGACTGTTTATTTTTCTGAATGAAATAAATGGCAAATGACCTCATAAGAGCCCCATCATCCAATCTATAAAACCCAATACCTAATTTTGCTTTAGTTGTTAAAAACCTATATCTTTTTGATATACATTTGGTATATGAGTCAATACCAATTGTACCAAATCAAAAAAATCTTTGAATTCCATTAAAAAAATTTCAATGAATGAATTTTTTGCCATAGAAACCTTTATTGCAACATGGTTTGAATAGCCTCTCTCATTTTATAGCATGATGGTAACAGCTTCTGAATTCTTTGTACCATGTAATATGAAAAGCCATAGCCAATGTAGAGCTTCTCATCATATAAAAAAAATCAAGATTTTCTATGGATCTATATATTTATGACAAAATTTCAGAAATTATATTTTGAGAATAGAAATTGTACTTTTGAAAAACCAAAAGCTATTTGAGGCTAGGTTCAAAATAAAGGATTACAGAAAAGTAATTAAAGAGTAAATTAATTTTCCAACATAGATCATAAATTCCAAATTTGTTTTGGAAAAGAATCTCAAGTTTTTGAGAATAATTTTGAATCAATTTAGCTTAATTTAAATCAATTCTAAAATAAATTCAAAATTTTGGTCAACCTCAATTATAAATTAGGCCTTGAAAAAAAATTAATTCCTTTTTTAAAAAATTGAAATTTGCTTGCTTATTTTTCATTTGTAATTCAAATTTGATAACCAAATAGAAATATTCTATTTAAAAGAAACACAAAACATTACTTCATCAAGAAAAAGAAATTTTCTATTTAATTTCTAAAGTTCAAAATTTAAATAAATAAAAAAATCAGTTTTATTGAAATGGGTATATGTACTGCATATGAAGATTATGGAAATTTAGTCCTGGAATTTGGTCCAACTGACCTCAATCCAAATATATTTGCCCCTCTCCTTGGTGCAGTTTACTCTGGTTTCCCAAAGTTTTAGTTATGCAAGAAACCCACCCCCATGGATAATTGTATTCATCCCCCAAACTATATACCTTGCTGTCACAACCCTTCAACTACCCACCACTTGTTCAAATCTGAAATCCAAAAATCTCTTCAATATTGAACAAAGTCTTCCAAAGTCTCAAACCATTTCCATCCCACACACCAGCTCTTTTCAATAAAGTTGTGGACCTCTTTACACACCATTTACATGAATGTGTATCTTATTTACAACCTCTTTTCATTAAAATTTAGTGGTTCTGTTTGGACTTCTCAATTAAGCAGTGCAACTTGGGTTTGTTTTGATTCATAGTAGAAACCTTGGTCATATATGTTCTTTGGATTGACTTTACCTCAATTATGTTCTTTTTTTTGCTAACTTACCTCCATTTTCATTTCCAGAAACATCCAATCAAACAATACACCATTCCATCCAGGCATGCCTTTTTTTTTGAATTCCTCAAACCATTTGATATTAAAAAAGCTTTTGTGGCTGCCACCATCAATGCAATTCTTAATCCCTGCCCACTTTGTCCTATAATTTTACCTACAAGTTTCTGTCTTTTAGTAAGTACTGGAGTACCAGATGGCCTTTGTGGTGCCCCTACTAGTGAGTGCCAATCTGTCCCACCAAGCAATGTATATGGGGAAGGATACAGTCAATTTTCCCACCAATAAGATTCCCAATGCTAATTGGTTTTCATATTTTACCATTTCAGTCTAGTAATTATGTACTTGCTTTGTGATAATCTCTTACATTCTCACTTTCTCATATTAAATAACCTCAAACTGCACATGGGATCCAAACAAAAGTTTTACCACTTCAAATATTGGTGCAATAATTGGGCACAACATGTAAGACCTTAAAAGGTACCACAATTAGTGTCTTTCTCACCTCCATTCTCCAAGGAGATTAGCAAGATCTTATCTCAAGACTATCTTACAGCTACTTTGGGGCTATATCAAGAGGCAAAAAAAGGCCGTGAATGCATCATTGCATCCCCTCCCCTTCAATGCAGGAATCACCTTTTCACAAGCTCCTCAACATGCATGAAATTGAAATGAAGTTCACACTAACAAATAGCCATACAAATAAAGACATTAAAGAACTTCTGGTTTTATGTAAAAAAAAATTTCCCATTATGGAAGATGAGGATATTCTTGCCTATTGTAAGCTGATTCTTCTCCCCCAGTGCTTTTACTTTTCCCCCTTATCATCAAATTGTCCTAGGTTGCTTCTAATACTTAGGAAACATAGCCCTTGGCAACCTTATCTGCCTCTTTAGAGAAAGTATTTTTTCAGAGTAGCTTTCATATAGCCCACAAACATGCATGTATTGGTACAAAAAGAAATTTATCACTTATGCTGCCTCAAGGAATGGTTGCACCATGATCAAAAGTTTTTAAGATAACTATATTTTAATCTTCTTAGTAAGCTTGTAAGCAGACAAACTATATGTTTTTATTGGTAAATCATATTAAAGGTCTATTTTAAAACAGAACACTAGGGTTCCTTCTAATTCTTTTCAAAAAAATTTTATTGTCACACTAAGAATTGATAAGGTGTTCCACAGTTCTCTCTGAGTAATAGTGACATGAGATATAGATATGAGCTTTAACCTTATAGGAGAAATTGAGTGTTTGAGTTTGGTCTGAAATAAGCTTTGTAAGCAAGCTTTTAATCCTAGTCCACACCAATTCATTTTGTTTTAAAGTGCTATGTGTATAAAAATCTGTACTATTTTAGGTTTATGATTTTATGGATTTATCTCCTTACATTCAGTTTTCTGAGCGCTGTGACCATTTGAACCTTCTCTATCTTTCTTCTTGTTAATTAATACTTCTGAACCATCTTTAGAGGGTATACTGAGCCTCATCTCAATTTATCATTTTACAGAAGAATCCATTCCAACCCCAATCATGGACCTAATCCTGTACCAAATATATTCCCATTGCATTTCCTGCAGGATCCACTGGTATTTATTTCTCCTTTTATTCCCAACTATTTTTCCCCAACGTTTTCTCTTGATTCCCTGAAAATTCTTTTTTTGTTTTGTTCAACTTTCCCCTCTTCTGTCCCCTCCCACAATTTCATTTTAATTTTTATATTTCCCTCCTGCTTTTTTTTCTATCTTATTTATCTAGCTCATTGGCTCTAGTTAATTTTCAATATCTTAAACTCAATTTAAATCTCTTTCACTTTTTTTCTGTTCTCACAAACACTTCTTTATCAATCCCCATTTGAAATCTCCTCAGCTCAATCTTCAATTAACTCCACACCAACTGATATGGAACAAACTAAAAATGACCCTATCCAGCCCCTGAGACAATCTTAAGTCTGGTTATATTTTTCCAATTTCAATGATCAATATATCAATTTCCAATACATCAACTTATTAGGAAAGAAATTTAGAGAAGACTCAAAAAAGGGTGTACTGGAAAAATCAAAGTGATGATCTAGAACTTGCATCTCTTGCATTGTTTGTCTAATCCAAAATTTGTATCATCCCATCTTTCCAAGTTTAACACACTTGATCATTTTTTGAGCATGCAAGAATCCTAAGGCTCCCCTTCTACACTGTCTCCAACTTGATTTTCTTATTTATTTAATTCTTAGGTTCAAACTTTAACTTAAAAATTTCACTCTTGTTACTTTAAATCTTGATGATGTCATAAAACCATTATATTACATTATTTAATTTTTTAGATGAAATTATTATTATTTTCTCTTGATGATGTCATAAGATATTCATACAACATCATCTAAATTTCTTTTTATTTCAAATATTTAAGGGGATCATTCTTACCTTTGAATTATACCTCAGAGCTCAATTATATATATAAATTTTTACAGTTTAAATTGAATCATTTACTACTTGAAGAAATACACAATCTCTAAACCTTTACTAAGTGATTTATATCAATTAAAATATAATCTATCTTAAATATCATTATTAAATCTCATTCAAATAATCATACTATAAAATAACTACAGTTATTTCTCTATTATCTCATTCTAATAGCATTCCACTCATAATTAGCTTATCAATTCCTTTTCTCTAAGCACAAAGTCACCAAAGATACCCCATCTGACAAGTACCTCCACCATATTAGCTCAGAGAAAGTATCTTTATCCTATTCATTTCTCCAAAACCACTGAAATTTGATAGTCAGCCAGGCTTTATTTCCCAAATCACTTAAGCCAGAATTGGTGTATATCATTTTTGTAGCCAATTTTCTTCTCTCAATTACGGCATAAACAGCTTCCCAAGCTCTCTTGAAGCTTTTCAATCGTTCTATGACCAAAATATTAGTTCATCAAGAAATTTTGATGGAAAACTTGACAAATATCTATTTTTATCATAAATATTCAATTCACCTTGATGTTTTAAGAAACAAAATCAACATTTTTTCTGCAAAATATTCCTGGAAAAGTCCCAACATGACTTCTCACTACATTTATACTGACTTTAGACTTATCTCTATTATTACAGTTCTCTCTTATATTGAAGGTAAGTTTTTTCTTCTTTTAATGATAAGCTGAAACAAAAACTTACATACACCCCTTTCAGGTAATAATTCAGGATTTTCACTTGAAATAAAATTTATGAAAATTATTCATCAATATAATCCCAAACAGAAAATTATATGCATCATTACCAATGATTTATCATTCAACAATTGACTGAAATAGGAAATTAAAGACATTTGTCCCTGATTTTTCTTGAAGGCTAATGCAGTTGGGTGTGTGGCCCATACCATTCACCTGGCAACTTATGATCTCCTGAAAGCCCTTGGCACTAACTCAAGAGATTTCATTCCTTTTAAAGATGAGAAAAACCTCAATACAATTTTAATTTTGGATCTTGTAAGACCCCAAGATGTCCTCAGCTTACAATATAACTCAATTATCAGCAATACTAGGCCCCTTGCATCATGCTTATGCCATGGCCCACAAAGACAAGAAATGTTAATCACAACAGTGATCCTGGTATATGATAAAAAGAACTTTGACATGCAAACACCCTTCTTTTTTGAGAAAACGCACAATGGAATTCAACGTAAAAGATGTTAAATTTTAAATTAGAACTGAAATATGTGTATAACAACCTGTGTACTTCCAACTAATTGGCATAATATTGGCTCCCTTCTCTTGAATAGAAAAAGGAAAAAGTGATTGTTCATCCTAAGGATGCCCTCTCTGAAGCAACACTACTTATATTTTATTCAGCTTACCCAATGATCAATTAGGAATTGCCTCTCTAAGGTGTGTTTATTGAAGGTATTAGACAGGTTAATGACTCATTCTCAACTTTCTAACTTGAAAAACTAATCATTTGCATTGTAGCCTTCAGACAATTATGATTTTGGGTCTATCAAATGATTCAAAAAAACCCAAAATATATCTCCATTTTCCTTGAAAGGGTGCAGTCTTCTGTGCATTGATACTAGATTAAAGAATCAAGAAGAGTTTTTTGGAAATATACAAGTCTACCCTAGCCAAATTTAACCCATAATCAGTTCAACTGTCCAAAACATTTGAAGACAAAGCCAAGAAATATGTTAACAATCAAGATTTTCTACCTCGTGTGAATTTTTAGGGGGAAATTTGGTTACTGTGAGCCTTAGAGGTATTTTTATATGCCCAAAAGACCACAAATAACACATTATGTTATAATTATAAATGAATAGATTTATTTATATGATGCAAAAAAAGTAAAATATAAATATGAAGTTTATATATAAAATTAAAAAAGTTTGGTATAATATTAAATCAAAAATTACATTGAAATTTAAAGTTGTGAAAATACAATTTCACTTGAAAAAATTAAGTGAAAATCAATTTTTAACAAAAATATGAAAAATAAAATATTTTTGGAAAAAAAAGAAATGGAAATTATTATAACTTCTTTTTCAATAAATAAGCTTATGAAAATTCTTTGACCATTGGATTCCTGATAAAAATTTAGGTGGGGTCACCTCTGAGTGAAAATTCTGTAACTCAACTGTAAATAAGCTTAAATCAAGTTTTTTAGTATTTTCTGTATGAAAATATGAACATCCTGCAAAAAATATCTTAATTCACACCCCATATGATGTTAACAATCAATTTTTGTGTTAAAGTTGAGGTGTGGTGTGTAGTTTAGAAGCTATGAGGAATTGAATTATTTTCAATTGAAATGTCAAAATGTGCATGTGTATTATATAAGTGAACTTTGATTTACATATTAGGTATCAATTCTTACAGTTATGTACTGTAAAAACTCAATTGAATTACATATTCAGCTTACAAGTATGATACATGATGAGGAATTAAAGAAAGAATGAATTGGAAAGATCAATTTTGGGGGGAAAAGGAATCTTGGCTTCAAGGGTGCCAGACTCCCCAAATTCCTTGCTGAAAGGCCTGGGGTGTCAAACTCCATGCAAATTCTCATCACTTTTGGCCTGGAATTGAGTCACAGGGTCTATGACTCAATTGATGATGAGGTTTTTATACCAACCAGGGAAGTTTTAGCTGTTTCCAAGAGGGTAAAACGACCCTCAACTTGAAAAAAACTTAGTAAGAAAGGCTTTACCTGGTTTTTACGTCTCTTACACACATTATGATGTGTTTGAAGGCTTGAAACCAGGTATGACTATAGAAATGGCTTATTTGAGAGTGTAAAATGGCTAAAACCAGACCTTTTTTGGTCCAAACCAGGGTTTAATGATGCCATAATTGAATTTTCTGTTGTCATAGTGTTTTTCATGACTGAAAAGAGTAAATTTTACTTTTGGAGTAAGAAAATTGATGTACATAGAATAATGTCTTCTTTCCCCCACTTTTTCTCTTCATGTTAGAATCTTTTCCTTTTATAATTAGCTTAAACACTGCTTACCCAATCCCTGAAAGATTTTAACCACACCTTTTGAATCATTTTAAACCTTTTAACCACCTGAAAAAGTCATTATAATCATTTCCAACCTGGAACCACCCCAAAAGTGAATTGAAGCATCTTTCATCACTTTCAGCTTTGTCACTTTGTTTCCAAATTCACTCTGTCCCCTTTTGGGTTTTTCTCTCTTTAATATTATTTTTAAATTCATTTTTCTTCCATTAATTGCCTACAGTTGTTTTCTCAATTAATTCCAATTGAAATTTCTCTTGAAGGAATTTCTTTTGTAGCCTTGAATATCTCTTATAGAGTATTTTTGGATAAATTTTTATTTTTGGTAAAACACCAAATTGCTATAAAATTATTTTTTTATACTAACAAAGTTAAAAGAAAGAAATTTGGCATTTTTTCTCTTGAAACTCTTAAAATTCACTTTCTTTAATTAAATTTTTACCTTATACAAATCTGGAGAACAGGAACAGTACTTGACTTTTAATGAAAGTTTCATATCCACACTTTACATTTGGGGGCCCAGCCATTATACTTTACCTGTCACATTTTTTTTCTTACTTTTTTAACCTTTTTCTTATATTGAAAAATTTATAAATCCATAAAAAAGACTTATAATTCAAAAAATCACAAAAAATAAAACTTTTTTCATATTTTAAGTGAGGCTTTATTTTTTAATTTCTCTTTTTGAAAGACCTTCTTTGTACTTAATTAATTCCTTTTTCATTAAATTTTAGTGTCTGACAACAAGGTAAGACAAGAAAACATTGAAACAGCAGCAACAGCTACTAGTATTATTCCTGCCAGTACAATTAATTCTGACCATAATAGCACTTTTATTTTAAATCAGAATAATCAAACACACCAAATCTTCTCTGAATTAATAAGATTTCACATTAGTAATAAACTCTGAAATGCAAGTAATTTGGCCAATAGTAAGATTTTTGACATAGAAATATTATTTTTAAGCTTTTCAATAATAATTTTTCCTTCAACCAGATCAGGGGAAAGCTACAGCCCCTAAAGCAGCCCCAAAAAAATCTATAGATGTGATTATGGCAGGAGCCAATCAGTTACAGAAGGACAAGGGTCAGTAAATGAAGCCCAAACTGCCAAATTATGCCATTCTGAAGTTGATAACACTTTTTTACCTTCAAAAAGAGCTGACAACACCACAAGAAGCCTCAGTGCACATTTACAAAGCCAGCAAGAAGGCTTAAAACAATGTACTGCAGCACAAAGCATATCAAATCCTTGCATATCTTTGAAAAAACTGCATGGACTCTTACCTGACTGTTAGAAAATTTCTGGGCCATCCCAACACTTGCAAGTTTCCCAATGTCTGGCATACATTGATGACAAAGAAAATTATAATTCCATTCCCAGCAGAATGGAGGAAAGACAACCATCCACCACCCAAAAAGGTTCCAAAACCATCCCCAGTAGCCAAAAGCAGTAGTTCCGACGTAGAAGAGAAACCACAAGCTCAGAACAAGGTCAATCTCAAATCACCAGCCACAAATTCATACAGCCAGGGCTACAGGATGCCATGGAAAATGTGTTTAAGATGGCCAGAACAATTATGGAATTACAGAAAAAGGAGGAAGCCAGATTAAAATATCATAAATGATTTCTGAAATTCTAGATGGCATTCCAAACTTGTATATAGCTATAAATGATATAAAAAGTCATATTCCTGGTAAAAATTCAACATTTTGTGAAAATCTTAAAACAAATAGCTAAGTTTGAGGAAGGGAAATGAAACACTTATGTGTTTTGAAGAATTTTCAAGAACAATTCAAACTTCAAGTTATGTATGACAGTTCATCTTGAAATAAAATAAATGGACAATCTGCCATTATGAAAGAATTAACAGATGAATATTATAGATTCAATATTGATGAGATAATTGAAACAAGAATAAAACAACCTGTAAGTATTATTAGAACAGATAATATTAAAGTTCTTGATTATATTTCAAGCTCATTTACTGAAGTAAAGACATATACCAGTGCCTTGAAAAAGTGTTTTGACACCTCAGAAGAGCAAATGTAAAAATCAAAAATGAAATGGAACTAAGTGATTTCTGATAATACTAGAAAAAATGTATTAAGAAAGAAATGAAAATTGAAGAAGAAATGTATAAAATTTAGTTAATTGATTTAATACAGGGTTTTCATCATGAGGTCAGAAATTTCAAAAGGTGCAACACCAGTAAAATTAATGATATTGAACAATTACTGCACACATTCCCAAGAGTGTCTACACCTCTGAATCAAAATGGGGGTACAAGAAATTCCAACCCACAAGTATTAGATTTAGAGAATTCTCAAATTAAAATTAAATTTTCCACTTCTTCAATACCTTGGAACCATCAATGGTCCAAGAGCTTTTGAAAGAAGTACCAAAACTTAAAGAATGGCCTCACTTTGGTTTTGAAGGAGAATATGACCATATGGAATTAATCAGGTGTATTGACATGAGCAAAGAAGACATTGAATTACCAGAAAGATTGGTAACAGCAAGATTTAACACCTTGTTTACCAAATCAGCTCATAGATGGTATATCAAGCTAAGATAAGCACATGGAGACCAGAGTTGGAGTTGGTTTACAACCCAAATTATCAATAAATGGGCCAATGATTCTTGGGGACTTGGAGTGTAAACAGCTTTTGCATCTTCTAAATTTTATTCTGGAAAGAACAAAGCTTTACCATGGTTTTTGCAACAGAAAGAAAAAGTAACAGAATTATATCCTTAGATTTCAGAATTTATGATTCACAGAAAGAATTCTGAGACAATGTGGAGGTTACTTAGAACATGCTTTCAAAAGCAGGACTACTGAAAAATCATAAGCAGAAGATATTATAAATATCTTAGAAGAAGTAACTACCAGAACCAGAATTGGTTGTAGTAGGGTGAATTTTAAAACAAGGTTTACTACACCTTGAGAAGGTTCTTTGGAAAAGAATCCCAAAAAGAATTTTAATAATATGAAATACAGATCTTGAGATACAATCAGGAAATTCCATATTTGCCAGAGCACCACACATTTAGCCAATACAAGTCCAAAAGGAGGAAAAATTAATGAAATTGACATTGAGAAAGAACCTGATATTAAAAAAGATTATGTAAATGCAGGAAATTCACAAGATAAATTATTGATATTTTATGAATCTTCAAAGGATATAGAAAATATAAATCTCACATTTGACCTCATGGAATCATATTCCCTCTTGCCATAATTAAGCAATAGTCAACTTTATTTGTCAAAATTCCAAGATGCACAACTTATGGAAAGCAAACCAAACAGGGGGGAAGCTTATACAGCTGGTAATTCCTGTATAACAGAAGTGGTGATTGAGAACAAACCCACTAAACTTTCCATTGACCCAGGAGTCTTCTGCTCTTTTTTTGGAGAATCTTTTCTCAAGAACTGTGTACCAAATTTTGAAGATCAATTATTACCAATTGATGGCATAAACTTCAGCAGTGCAGGTAATCCAATGAGAGCATTGGCAATATTTGAAACAACTTCAATATTCTCACATATCAAAGGAAATCTAATAGTTAATTTTGAATTTTTTGTTATGGAAATCCTCTCTAGTATCCAGTTCATATTGAGAAATTATTATTTAATCATCTATTGCATAGATTCAAATTACAATAAGGACATATACTTTACTATTGTGGAAAATAAGAATCAAAAAATTGCCTTTTTACCCTTTAAAATACAAATTACAGTAAATAAAGTACCACCATTCAACTTAGAGCTAGAAAAATTCAAATCAAAACAGATGAATGAAGCTGAAGTAAGTCTTCATCTTACTGATATACACAAAAATGAAATCTCTAAACTTTTATATGACCAAAAAGAAGTCTTTGAAACATATACAGAACCATTTGGAGAAATTATTGGTGATTAATTTTACATTATTTTGAACATTGAGAGACCATATCCACCACTCTTGAGAAATCCTGCATACCCAGAAATGCCAAAATCAAGAGAAACCCTTGAGCTTCACATTAAAGAACTCCTGGACCTTGGTTTAATAAGGAATGTTGGCCACAATGAAGAGGTAGAGATTACTAAACCCATCATAGTGGCATGGCATAAGGGAAAATCCAGAATGGTTGGGGAATTTAGAGCTCTAAACACTTACACTGTCCCAGAAAGGTATCCCTGTCACAACCATGGCAATTCACCTCCTTGGATCCCCATATAGCATATCAAGCCATAGTTCTCTTATGGCCAATTGGCCATATCCATCACCAGTGGCCAATATGGCCACGTCATCATCTTATGGACCTTTTAGGGTCATTTGTGTTTTGGAGCCTTCATGGCCCTTCACCTCAATCCAGAACCCATAGCGGCAATTTATGCCCAAATGGGTACTTCTGGTCATTTCCCTCAAAACCAGGGGAAATGGCCCAAATGGCTGTTTTTGGCCATTTGGGCTCAAAATGCGCATTTGTGCATTTTTGTGCACTTTGACGCAAAGTGTCCAAAAGACACTTTCCCGCCTTTTGGGCCAGTTTTTGGCTCAGAACCCAAAAGTGGCCAAAAACCCCAAAGGGCCCAGAAACACCTTACCAAGCTCTGAAGCCATCACATCCATCCTTTTCCCCTCTGCCTTTCCATCTCAAGACCTTTGGACATAATCTTCTTGCCAATGAACCAACATGCCATAAATGATGTTATATATCATTGTACATCATTTTTCAACAGCAATTCAATGGTGGCAATATCAAATGGTCATTTCAACATCCCAACATCTCATCACGTCATCAAGGCACCCAATCACTCAGAGGAATCATCAAGGCTCAAGAGCAAGTGTTTCAGCGTCAAAGACCAATGACGCCATCAAGCAGTCATTGGTTATTCTCACTCCAAGTATTCCTTCCAATGGAATACTGTCAATTCATTCTCAAAAGTGTATTCAGGAGGCAGTGTCAAAGCTCCACTCAATCCATCTTGGCAACCATATTCATTTTGATACAGTCTGGATCCATCAAGAACTGTATTTCATTTTCAAGCATGGGAAGTTCATTCAACCCAATTCAATTTCAATATTAGCCAGCTGTATCAATTCCCAAAACAATCAATACAGCCTCAAGGATCAATACAGATCAGTTTTCAGCCTGAAGAACTCAAGCTCCCAACTTTTCACATATACTGGATACCCTTTCCACCCTGGGGGGTTTTTCCCCAGTTAATTAATATACTTTGATTTTATTTTATCTTTATTTTCTTTTCATTTTAGTTAAACAAATACTGATATTATTAAGTCAGTCATTTAGCACCTTTCTCTTTCTCTTTCTTCGCCTGTCAATGGATATTTGGTGGTCATATCCTTACTAATTCCATTGTTCATTTTTGGCAGGTTGAAACAGTGATTAAGGACCTACTTGGTTGGCTCTTTGGCCATTTGGCTTCCCTTTCCTCTTTTGCATCTCATCTTGTACCTGCATATCTTTTAGAGGAATTCATTCTTATTGTTTCTTTTGGAGTCTTCCAAGTGAGTTCCCTGATTGCTGAGTTCCAGGCCACTCTTGTATTTCCACTAGAGCCCCTGTGACATTATATTAATGAACTCATAATTTTATTTCATTCTGTTCATTCTTTCTTTATAATTTCATTCACTCATTTCATCAAAATTATGATTCTTTTACGCTTATGAACTTAATGATTCATCGTCATCTCTCAATTTTCTTTCATTAATTCTTCATTTTGAAAATTGAAAGCTGACCCATTTTTATTTTGTTATTCTATTGAAATCTTTTCAAATCATCAAATTTTCATTTCATTCATAATTCAGGCGTCATCTTGATTTTCTTTGATTTTCAAATTTTTCATCAAGATATTCAGACACATTCTTCACATCAAGATTCATAATTGATTCATTCTTCAAGAATTTTGGTTTTTAAAGAAGAATTAACTTGATTTTGATTGATTGATTGATTTGACATATTTGATATTGACCTCAAGAAAATTGATTGACCTGAAGATTTCATTGATTTTGCTGATTTTTCACATCAAGAATTTTGACATAAATTGATTTTTCTTCAAGATTTCATTTGATTGATTGATTTTTGCAAGATTTTGATTTTTGATTGATTTGATTTATTGATTTATTGACTTGAAGACTTCATTTTGATTTTATTCATTGATTTACTTCAAGACATTGATTTGATTTTGACTTCAAGACTTCATTTGATTTTGATTTTATTGACGTACTCGAAGATTTTCATTTTTATTCATTGATTCTTTCCTCAAGATTTGATTGTTGACTCTTTTCGCTTCAAGAAAATTTTGGTTTTAATTCATTTATTTTATTTTTATTCCTGATATCATGCCTGTTCAACACTCACCTCCGGCAAGACAGACAAGATCTCAGGCCAGAGCTCAAGCTGTTCTCACTCCAACTCCAAGAGCTCCTCTAGATGGCACCCCAGCAGTTCCTCAACTGAGGGCCCAATTAGATAGAGGACCCCGCATGGAAGGAGCAGCACCATCCAGGAAGGAAGGAAGAGGGCCCAGAAGATCAAGTTCATTTTCAGGAGTAGTCGGCGGATTTCCAGGAACTTCAAGGACTATTTTCAAAGGTCCAGGTGAAGATGGTGAAGAGGAGGAGGAGAATTCTGTGGAAGAGGAAGAGTCTGATGGCACTGAATGTGTTCCTGCTCCGGTGGAAGCATCCCAAGGTACTGGAAGGCCAACTCTAGCCCAGTCTAATCAGCCTGTCTCTCATCAGTCTGAACCATCTCTATTGGCCATCATGCAGCAAATGACTCAGATTATGGACAATCTTCAAGCAGCTTCATCTTCTGAAGCATCAAGACCACCAGCCTTCAAGACTCCATCTATGAAGGCACCGGAATGCTTTTATGGGACTCAGCCCTTCAAAGTTAGAAGCTTTATTCAGTCTTGTCAATTGATATTCCATAATGATCCGGCAAATTTCTCTCAAGACAGAAAGAAAGTTCTCTATGCCACATCATTTCTTATTGGCAGGGCTGCAAAATGGATTGAGCCTTATCTTTCCAATCTCACCAATCAAGACTCAAATTATCTTCTCAATTCTTGGCCTTTGTTTGAATCTCAACTCTTCACTCTATTTGGTGATCCGAATGAAGTCAGAAAAGCAGAAGCTGAGTTTGATTCTTTAAGAATGAAAGAAGGTGGGCATGTATCCTTATACATTGCTGATTTCAGAAGTTTAGTCTCAAGAATTGGGGATTGGGGTGAAAGAGCTCTTATCCATCATTTCAGGAAGGGATTGCCATCCAGGATTTTGGATCAATTGGCCTCCCATCCTTCAAGAATTGACTCTCTTCAAGACTTAATGGACGTTACCCTGGAACTTGATACCAGGTACCATGAGAGGCAAAATGAAAAAAGTCATCATCAAGAGAAGAAGCCAGAAGCCTCAAAGTTAAGTTCTTCTCATCCTCAAAATTCTTCAAGCTCAAGTCAAAAGAAGAAGAAGAATTTTCAGAAGAGGGACAAGCCCCATTCTTCTTTATTGAATAAAGATTTCAAGCTCATGAATTCTGAAAAAGAAAGAAGAATCAAAGAGGGTCTTTGTACCTATTGTGGTGGGAAGCATAGTCTTGAGTCTTGTTTCAAAAGGCCTCAAAACAAGCTTACCCAACCGTCAGGCAAATTTCCCAGCCAGGGAAAAGACTGAGTGAAGATCATGTTGTGTTCAATGGTCTTCACAGTTTTCCATCCAGAGCACAATTGTGCATTCTGAATACTGGTGTCAAGAATTCTCTTGAATTTTTGGTTTTTTCTTCTCTTTCTGATGTTTTTTACAGTATTCTCATCGATTCTGGTGCTACCAACTCATTTATTGCAAAGCAGTTTGTTCACAAGTATTCATTGACTACGTCAGAGCTTCCAGAGAAGATTCCCTTCATCATTTTAGACTCCTCTGAGTCTCCTTCTTTATTTGTGACTCACCATACTAAATATATGGTTGAGCTCCCTTCCTTCCCAAGCTTTGAATGGGACTTTTTAGTCATTGATACTCCCAAGGGAGAAGACCTCATATTGGGCTTTGACTTTCTTAATCATTTTAATCCGTTTATTGATTGGAGGCAAGGATTGATCATAAGGACTCTAATGATCCTTTAATTTCTTTCAGTAATGACCTTTCTTCTGCCAAATCATGTGCAGCTCTGGTTGGTGATTCTAGAGCACCATCATTTCCGTCTTCTGTCCATATTCCTTCCCTTAATTCCCATCAGTCATTACTATCATCTAGAGATGAAGTCTTCAAAGAGATTCAAGATGTTGGAGAAGATGATTCTGTATCTTCACTTCATCTCTTCTTTGGGAATATGGACCTTCCTCCTTCATCTTATCATGACTCCCTGGAGGAACTGTGGGATGAAGAGGAAGAGCCAGAAGAAATAGAAACCGTGATGAAGGTTGTTCCTCCTGTTTATCACCAATACTTGGATGTATTCTCCAAGGTGAAAGCAGAGAAACTTCCTCTCACCGCGCCTGTGATCATCATATCGAGCTGGAGGGGTCTCTACCTCCAGTTGGGGTGATCTACTCTTTATCAAACCAAGAGTCAGATACACTCAGGGCCTAAATTTCAGAGAATGTAGAGAAAGGTTTCATCCAGCCAAGCTCCTCTTCTACAGGATCACCTGTTCTTTTTGTCAAAAAGAAAGATAGTGGCCTCCGTTTGTGTGTTGATTACCGCAAACTTGATGCTGTTACTAGGAAGAACAAGTATCCTGTTCCTCCTATGAATCAGCTTCTCACTGTTTTCAATGTTTCTTCTATCTTCTCCAAGATTGATTTGCGTGGTGCATATAACCTGCTCAGAATCAAGGAAGGTGATGAACATTTGACTTGTTTTAGAACCAAATATGGTAGTTATGAGTACTTGGTTATGCCTTTCGGGCTTACCAATGCTCCTGCTTCTTTTCAAAATCTTGTCAATGCTATTTTTTATGATCTTCTTGATGTTTATGTTGTGGTTTATTTGGATGACATTATGGTCTTTTCCAAATCTGAGGAAGAACATGTCATTCATGTGTCCACTGTTCTTTCCAGACTCAGAGCCAATAACCTCTTTGCTAAGGCGTCCAAATGCCTATTCCATGTTTCTAGTGTAGAGTACTTAGGTTATGTTGTTTCTTCTGAAGGCCTCAAGATGGACCAAGCAAAAGTCCAGCAAATTCTCAATTGGCCGCCTCCAAGAAACCTCAAGGCTCTTCAATCATTCCTTGGCTTTGCCAATTTTTACCGCCATTTCATCAAGAATTATTCAAAGAAAATTAGTTCACTCACAAGGTTCCTCAAGAAAGATCCCCGTTTTCCCCTCAATGAGGAAGCTCTTAGACAGTTTCATCAACTCAAAGAGGCATTCACCACTGCTCCAATCCTTCTCTACCCACCATTGTAGAGACCGATGCATCAGATTATGCCTTGGGTGCTGTACTGAGTCAGGTCTCTGACTCAGGAAAACATCCCATTGCATTTGATAGCTGCAAGCTTCTCCCAGCTGAGCTCAATTATGAGATTCATCACAAGGAACTCCTTGGCATAGTCTGGGCTCTCAAGCGCTGGAGAGCTTTCCTTCTTTCAATTTCTTCCCCTTTTGAAGTCCTCACCAATCATTCATCTCTTCAATATTTTATGTCTTCCAAGATTCTCACTCGCCGTCAAGCCCGCTGGGCTGAATTTTCATCTGAATTCCATTTCTCAATCACTTACCGCCCTGGCCGCTTGGCCACCCTTCCAGATGCTTTGTCACGTCGGGACGACGTTTACCCAGAGAGGGGGGAGGATTTCATCAGCAAGAATCCAATGAACTATCAGAAGATAATCAAGCAAGATGAAATTCAAGCCTCAAAGTTTTTTGCAGTCAAGGTGGATTCATTTTCAAATCTGATTGATTCAATTCAGAAGGCAGTGTGGCAAGATTCTCAATATAGAAGTGTCCTTGAAGATTTGGGTAAAGGTAAATCTGTCACAGATTATTCTCTTGATTCCTCTTCCAAACTTCTCCTTTTCAAAGATTGGGTGGTGGTCCCAAATGACCCCACAATTCAACTCAGTATACTTCAAAAGCGGCATGACTCTCCTCTAGCTGGACACCCTGGCCAAGAGAAGACTTTCAAACTTGTCAAGCGGGATTTCCACTGGTCCAGCATGACTCAATTCATCAAGGATTATGTCTAATCCTGTCAACAGTGTTCAAGAAACAAAAATATTCATCACAAGAAGTTTGGACTCCTCAAACCTCTTCCAATTCAAAGTGGTCCTTGGATTTGTCTTTCAATGGATTTCATCACTCAATTGCCACTGTCCAATTACTTTGACTCAATCCTTGTCATAGTGGACAGATTCTCAAAAATGGTGGTTTTTATTCCAACAATAGCTTCAATCACTTCATTAGATTTGGCCCATTTATTCATCAAGAATATTTTCTCAAAGCATGGCCTTCCTTCAAGCATTGTTAGTGATTGAGGTTCTCTTTTTTTTTCTTCCTTTTGGACCAATCTTTGTCAGCAGCTCAAGATTTCAAGAGATCTGTCAACTGCTTATCATCCAGAAACTGATGGACAGACAGAGAGGGTAAATCAGATACTAGAACAGTACCTTTGGATGTATGTCAGTTATCATCAAGATGATTGGAACACCTGGCTCCCTCTGGCTGAATTTGCCTACAATAACTCTGACCACTCTTCAACAAAACAATCACCGTTTTTCACTGTTTATGGAAGAGATCCTCATTTTGACTCAGTTCACATCACTCAAGATACTCCGGCTGGAAAGTTATCAACAAAAATCCAATCAGTACAGCAAGATGTCAAGAGAGAACTTGAAGTTGCCATAAACAGGTTTAAGAGGTATGCAGATAAAAGTAGAGCAAGTCCACCTGTTTTCAATCCCGGTGACATAGTATGGCTTTCTTCCAAGAACATCAAATCAACCAGACCCACCAAAAAGCTGTCTGAAAGGTGGCTGGGTCCTTTTCCAATCTTGAAGAAAGTCAGTACTCATGCCTACCACCTCAAGCTCCCATCTCAATGGAAGTCCATCCACCCAGTTTTCCATATTTCCCTTTTGGAACCAGTCAAGACGTCAACAATCCCAAATAGGCATCAAGAGCCTCCTCCTCCAATAATCATTGAAGAAGAAGAAGAATGGGAAGTCTCTCAAATACTGGACTCAAAGCTCAAGAGAGGAAAATTATGGTATTTGGTGGAATGGAAAGGCTTCAGTCAAGACCCGGAAAGATCCACTTGGGAACCAACTGAAAACCTCAAGAATTGTCCTGAACTCGCCAAAGATTTTCACTCATTATATCCTGACAAGCCAGGACCCAATTCTTCAAGAGCTTGATTTTTTATGGTGCTTGGTGGGGAGAGGAATTACCAAAAGTAAGGCCCACTCCTGGTATGCACCTTTAGGGGTATTCTACTCTTTTGTTGTAAGCATCACCTTGGCCACTCTGTGAGCACTTTGCAAATTTTGGACACAGATCTTTGGCCGGGCTTTTCAACATTCATTTCCAATCTTATGGCCATTTCACTTGGGACAATGGGCCATTCATTTTTCAATTCATTTCCAAGATTCCAAATTCAAATTCATTCCTTCAGCATTTTTGTTTTTATTTTTATTGCACTGGCGGGAGTGGTAACTACTAAAAGTAAGTTCCTCTCCTGGTGTGCACTTCCCTGAGGGGTCTACAATCTTGTCAAAACATCACCTTGGCCACTTTGTGAGCACCTGGAATCAAATTTCTCTTTCCAGGTCCTCGGCCAATTCCAAAATCAGTTATCAACCTCTGTGATGAAGATTGGAACCTCCTCAAGATTCAATTCAATTTTCTTTTCTCTTTTCTCTTTTTTTTATTTCCATTTTCATTCTTTATTTTTATTTTATTTTCATTTGAAATTTTCTTTTATCACATCAATTATCACGTCAAAATTTTTCATTTATTGTAAAATTCAATTCAAATCATGAAGCCAATGTCAAAAGAAGATCAAGCAAGTCCTGCGTCAAATGTCAAATTTTTAATATCAGTTTTCAAATTTTTATCTTAATCAGTCCTCTTGAATCACTCTCTCAAAATCTTTCCAATAGCCTCAACAGGCTTCATCTTGTATTGGTGCTCAGGAGCTCACCATTCCAAGGTGGGGGGTACTGTCACAACAATGGCAATTCACCTCCTTGGATCCCCATATGGCATCTCAAGCCATAGTTCTCTTATGGCCAATTGGCCATATCCATCACCAGTGGCCAATATGGCCACGTCATCATCTTATGGACCTTTTATGGCCATTTGTGTTTTGGAGCCTTCATGGCCCTTCACCTCAATCCAGAACCCATAGCAGCAATTTATGCCCAAATGGGTACTTCTGGTCATTTCCCTCAAAACCAGGGGAAATGGCCCAAATGGCTGTTTTTGGCCATTTGGGCTCAAAATGCGCATTTTTGCGCACTTTGACGCAAAGTGTCCAAAAGACACTTTCCCGCCTTTTGGCTCAGAACCCAAAAGTGGCCAGAAACACCTTCCCAAGCTCTGAAGCCATCACATCCATCCTTCTCCCCTCTGCCTTTCCATCTCAAGACCTTTGGACGTAATTTTCTTGCCAATGAACCAACATGCCATAAATGATTTTATATATCATTGTACATCATTTTTCAACAGCAATTCAATGGTGGCAATATCAAATGGTCATTTCAACATCCCAACATCTCATCACGTCATCAAGGCACCCAATCACTCAGAGGAATCATCAAGGCTCAAGAGCAAGTGTTTCAGTGTCAAAGACCAATGATGCCATCAAGCAGTCATTGGTTATTCTCACTCCAAGTATTCCTTCCAATGGAATACTGTCAATTCATTCTCAAAAGTGTATTCAAGAGGCAGTGTCAAAGCTCCACTCAATCCATCTTGGCAACCATATTCATTTTGATACAGTCTGGATCCATCAAGAACTGTATTTCATTTTCAAGTATGGGAAGTTCATTCAACCCAATTCAATTTCAATATTAGCCAGCTGTATCAATTCACAAAACAATCAATACAGCCTCAAGGATCAATACAGATCAGTTTTCAGCCTGAAGAACTCAAGCTCCCAACTTTTCACATATACCGGCTACCCTTTCCACCCTGGAGGGTTTTTCCCCAGTTAATTAATATACTTTGATTTTATTTTATCTTTATTTTCTTTTCATTTTAGTTAAGCAAATACTGATATTATTAAGTCAGTCATTTAGCACCTTTCTCTTTCTCTTTCTTTGCCTGTCAATGGATATTTGGCGGTCATATCCTTACTAATTCCATTATTCATTTTTGGCAGGTTGAAACAGTGATTAAGGACTTACTTGGTTGGCTCTTTGGCCATTTGGCTTCCCTTTCCTCTTTTGCATCTCATCTTGTACCTGCATATCTTTTAGAGGAATTCATTCTTATTATTTTTTTTATTCTTTATTTCTTTTGGAGTCTTCCAAGTGAGTTCCCTGATTGCTGAGTGCCAGGCCACTCTTGTATTTCCACTAGAGCCCCTGTGACAATCCCATACCAAAAATAAAAATTTCCCTCACTCAAAAATCTCAAGCAGTATACATAAGCACTATGGATGCCCTAAAGGGATCCCATCAAGTTTTAGTGAAACCAAGAGAAATAAGATCTTTGGTAATTCTTGTTCATTATGGATTGTATTAACACTTAAGGATTACTTTTGGTATCAAAAATGCACCTTCACACTTTCAAAGGATGATGAATGAAATTCTTCCTGAAGATATTTCAGAAGGATGGTTAATCATTTACATTGATGACATTTTCTTTTTTTCTAATACTTGGGAGGGAAATATGCAGATCATCCGGAGGTTTGGGGAAAATCCAATCTGTGAATATGAAAATTTCCTTCAAGAAATGTCATTTTGGCTTTGAAGAAATCAAAGCCCTGGGACATGTAGTATTTGTTCTATCCTTTAGAATTTGAAAAACAAAGTTTTGGAAGTACTACTGAGACTTATTTCTCAGAACAAAAAGGAAATCTAGTCATTTTTGGGATTTGAAGGATAATACAGGCAGCTCATTAAATACTTTTCATCCATAGAAAGACCTCTTTATAAATAATGTGACAAATACACAGTATATGAAATGACTGTGAATAGAGTCAAATCCTTTGAATCCCTGAGACAAGCCTTAACCACTGCTCTACTTTTATTTATGCCAGATTTTAAGTTTCCCTTTAAGCTTTACATTGATTCATCATGAGAAGGACTAGGATCTGCAATTCATCAAGTCCAGATTATTCATGACAAACCTGTGGAACGACCCATTCTTTTATATCTAGGAAAATCAAACCTACTGAAGCCAGATATGGAAAAGTCAAATTAAATGTTTATACCTTGTCTGGGCCTTAGAGAAACATAATTACTTTCTTTAAGTATTTTTTTTTAATTTATGACAGATTTTACTTCTATTGAATCACTTCTGAATATTAAAACACCCAACTGACATATGCTCATATGGCAAATAGCCATACAAGAGTATAGGTGTAATATTACTCTTGTACACAAAGATGGAAATATTGAAAAAATTCAGATGTACTAAGCAGATGGCCATTACAAAATGACATTGAAAATCCTGCTTATTTGTCAGAAGAAGCTTCTCCACAGATCGTAAGACAAGGCATCAGTGTTATAGACATGAACAGTACCTTCTTTGAGGAAGGAACAGCTATACTCAGGATACAAAATTTAGCATCCTATGCCAATTACTTACTAATGACTCTAAAAATAGCTCTTTGATACATGCCTTGGATAAAATGTGGAAGATATCATTTGATTAAGGAAGATTTTATTTACTTGATGGTATAATTTACCATAGGTCTAAACACACATGTGTAATTACAGTTGTGGAAAGATCCTTAATTAATCTTGTATTGAAAGAATGCCATGACAGCCCCTTTTCAGGACACCTATCAAAAGACAGAACAAGGGATAAAATAAAGACCTTAATATGGTGGCCAATGTGGCAAAAGGGTATTTCATAATATTACTAAACCTGTGACAGATGTCAAAAGGCAAACAAATCCACTGGCAAGTGACTTTGAAATATGATCAAAATCCAAAAACTCAGTAGACCTTGGGAAATTTTCCATATGGATTGGGTAACTGACCTACCACCAGGGGGTGGTAGAAGCTATTATTTATTCCTAGTGGTTGTTGACAGGTTCAGTAAGACTCAAATATTTTTTCCATGTCACAAAGATGACACAGCCATGGATACAGCTCTTTTGATATGGAAGAGAGTAGTATCATGGACTGGGATATTCACAAAAAATCCTTAGTGACAGGGATCCCAAATTCACCTCAGAGCTATGGAAAAACCTTTTCCAATCATTTGGAACAAATCTATCCTTATCTACAGCTTACCACCCACAAACTGATGGTCTAGCTGAAAGAATGATTCAAACTTTGGAAGACATGCTCAGAAGATTTTGTGCATATGGCCTAGAGCTCAAAGATTGTGATGGATTCACCCATGATTGGTGTACCCTTCTACCTTCACTTGAATTAGTATATAAAAAATCCATTCATGCCAGTACCAAGAAGACTCCTGCTATTCAAGAAAAAGGATGGAATCCCAGAATACCCCAAGATTCTTTGAGGGAGTATTTGGTTGAGATACATCCCATGGCTTCTATCTTCAAAGGAATGCTATACAAAGCAAGAATGTATGCAGTAAGGTTTATGGAGGATTCATTTGGATATTCCAAAGACAAATAGGACAAATCACATGCTACTCCAGACTTCAAGGTAGGAGATTTAGTACTTGTATCTATCACCAACTTGAATACCATCAAGGGATATAAAAAGCTCAAGGACTCCTTTGCAGGATCTTTTTTTATCAAGGCCCTCCATGGGGAAAATTCTATTTAAGTAAAATTATCTAAGGAAGTTAGTAATAAGCATCCTACATTTCCAGTAAGCTTGAGAAATCCGCAAAAATCCGTTTATTCTGAAAGATTTCCCTTAAAGAATAAAGCTCCCCAGAATATACCTCCTGTTGAACCATCTGGTAATGAAAAATTACCAAAGTTCTCAAAGAAAGGAAATTGAAACCCAAGAAAGTAAGGGAGTACCTTGTCAGGTACAGTGACTCAACCTGTGAAGATGAATGGTTAGCAGAAAAAGACATAAATGAAGCTTTTGAATTTCTCAGAAAGTTCAGAAACACTAGAAATGAAAATATTCAAAAGTAATATTCTTTTTTTAAAGGGAGGGGATTTAATCCTTAGAGGTATCTTTATGTACCCAAAAGACCACAAATAACAAATGATGTTATAATTATAATTGAATAAATTTCTTTATATAATAAAACAAAATTGAAATATAAATATAAAATTTATATACAAAATTAAAAAAAAATAATATAAAATGAAAATTACATTGAAATTTAAAATTGTGAAAATACAATTTTACATAAAAAAAAATCAAGTAAAAATAAAATTTTTAACAAAAATATTGAAAATGATAAATTTTTTGGAAATAATTTAAATAAAAATTGTTAGAATTCTTTTTTCCAATAAATAAATTTCTGAGAATTATTTCACCATTGGATTCCTCATAAAAAATTAGGTAGGGTTATCTTTGAGTAAAACTTCTGTAGCTCAGCTCTAAATAAGCTTAAATTAAGTCTTTTAGTATTTCATGTATGAAAATCTGAAAATCCTTAAAAACTTAATTTAATTTGCACCACATGTGGTGTTAACCATTAATTTGTTGTGTTAAAATTGAGGTGTGGTATGTTGTTTAGAAGTTATGAGGAATTGAAGTATTTTCACGTGAAACATCAAAATGTGCACATTTATTAAATAAGTAAACTTTGATTTAAATATAATTTATCAATAATTACAGCTGTGTACTGTAAAAACTCAATTGGATTACATATGTAAGCTACAAGTATAATTCATGATGAGGAATTAAAGAAAAAATGAATTTGAAAGATTGATTCTGGAGGGAAAAGGAAATCTTGGCTTTAAGGGGGAGCCAGACCCCCAAATTCCATGCTGACAGGCGTGAGATGTTAAAATCCATGCAAACGCTCATCACTTTTTGCCTTTAATTGAGTCACAGGGTCTGTGTCTCAATTGATGATGAGGTTTTGATACCAAACAGGGAAGTTTCAAATGTTGCCAAGAGGGTAAAACTACCCTCAAGTTAAAAAAATCTTAGTAAAAAAATATTTAGCTATTTTTTACCCCTCTTACACACAATCTGATTTATTTTGAAGGCTTTAAAACAAGTATCAATATAGCAATGGCTGATTTGAGGGTGTAAAATGGCTAAAACCAGCCCTTTTTTTGGTCCAAACCAGGGTTCAATGATACCATAATTGGATTTTATTTTTTCAGGATGTTTCTAATTACTGACAAGAATAAATTTTACTCTTATAGTAAGAATATTGGTGGCTATAAAGGAATGTCTTCTTTACCCCACTTTTTCCCTTCATGTTAGAATCTTTTCCTTTTATAATTAGTTTAAACACTGTTAAAACAATCGATAAAAGTTTCCAAAAACCACTTTTAAGTCATTTGAAACCTTTTAACAAGGTTAAAAAATCATCATAATCATCTTTTCTAACTCTTATAATTATTTTTACCCTTAAACCACCCCAAAAGTGAATTAAAGCATCTTTCATCACTGTTAACTTTGTCACTTTGTTTTCAAATTCACTCTGGTTGCTTTTGTGTGTGTTTTCTCTTCAATACTCTTTTTAAAGCCTTTTTTTTATATTAATTACCTGAATTACTTTTCTCAATTAATTAAAATTGAAATTTCTCTTGAAGAAATTTCTTTTATAACCTTAAATATCTCTTGTATGTACCCAAAAGACCACAAATAACAAATGATGTTATAATTATAATTGAATAAATTTCTTTATATAATAAAAAAAATTGAAATATAAATATAAAATTTATATACAAAATTAAAAAAAAAATAATATAAAATGAAAATTACATTGAAATTTAAAATTGTGAAAATACAATTTTACTTCAAAAAAAATCAAGTAAAAATAAATTTTTTAGAAAAAATATTGAAAATAATAAATTTTTTGGAAATAATTTAAATAAAAATTATTAGAACTTTTTTTCCAATGAATGAATTTATTAGAATTATTTCACCATTGGATTCCTCATAAAAAATTAGGTGGGGTTACCTTTGAGTAAAACTTCTGTAACTCAGCTCTAAATAAGCTTGAATTAAGTCTTTTAGTATTTTATGTATGGAAAATCTGAAAATCCTTAAAAACTTAATTTAATTTGCACCACATGTGGTGTTAACCATTAATTTGTTGTGTTAAAATTGAGGTGTGGTATGTTGTTTAGAAGTTATGAGGAATTGAAGTATTTTCAAGTGAAACATCAAAATGTGCACATTTATTAAATAAGTAAACTTTGATTTAAATATAATTTATCAATAATTACAGCTGTGTACTGTAAAAACTCAATTGAATTACATATGTAAGTTACAAGTATAATTCATGATGAGGAATTAAAGAAAAAATGAATTTGAAAGATTGATTCTGGAGGGAAAAGGAAATCTTGGCTTTAAGGGGGAGCCAGACCCCCAAATTCCATGCTGACAGGCGTGAGATGTTAAAATCCATGCAAACGCTCATCACTTTTGGCCTTTAATTGAGTCACAGGGTCTGTGTCTCAATTGATGATGAGGTTTTGATACCAAACAGGGAAGTTTCAAATGTTGCCAAGAGGGTAAAACTACCCTCAAGTTAAAAAAATCTTAGTAAAAAAATATTTAGCTATTTTTTACCCCTCTTACACACAATCTGATGTATTTTGAAGGCTTCAAAACAAGTATTAATATAGCAATGGCTGATTTGAGGGTGTAAAATGGCTAAAACCAGCCCTTTTTTTGGTCCAAACCAGGGTTCAATGATACCATAATTGGATTTTATTTTTTCAGGATGTTTCTAATTACTGACAAGAATAAATTTTACTCTTATAGTAAGAATATTGGTGGCTATAAAGGAATGTCTTCTTTGCCTCACTTTTTCCCTTCATGTTAGAATCTTTTCCTTTTATAATTAGTTTAAACACTGTTAAAACAATCAATAAAAGTTTCCAAAAGCCACTTTTAAGTCATTTGAAACCTTTTAACAAGGTTAAAAAATCATCATAATCATCTTTTCTAACTCTTATAATTATTTTTACCCTTAAACCACCCCAAAAGTGAATTAAAGCATCTTTCATCACTGTTAACTTTGTCACTTTGTTTTCAAATTCACTCTGGTTGCTTTTGTGTGTGTTTTCTCTTCAATACTCTTTTTAAAGCCTTTTTTTTATATTAATTACCTGAATTACTTTTCTCAATTAATTAAAATTGAAATTTCTCTTGAAGAAATTTCTTTTATAACCTTAAATATCTCTTGTAGAGTATTTTTTGAGAAATTTTTATTTTTGGTGAAACAATAAATCTTTATAATATCACTTTTTTTTATAATAACAAATTTAAAAACAATAAATTTGGTTTTTTTTCTCTTAAAACTCGTAAAATTTACTATTTTTAATTAAATTTTTACCTTATAAAAATTTTGAGGAAAGGAAAATTATTTGATTTTTAATCAAAGCTTCATATCCACACCTTAAAGTTAGTCTATAAAATGTACTAATAAGCATCAGGTTAAGGCTAAAGTTTCAAAAATGAAATTTAAAGTTTTTTTTAAGAACTTCCTGAGCCAAAAAGTGCTAAAATCCTACTCTACTGGAAGTCTCAAGTAAAATTCTTTCTCACCTTAGCTCTAATGGCACCCAACTATCTAGCAATACCTGAAACAAGTTCTCCATCAGAAAATTTATTCTCAGGTGGTAGAAAAATCTTAGCTTATCAATGAGTTTCACAGACACCTATTACACTTGAACAGTTGGTATGTGTGAACTACTGGGCTCATAAATTTGGCTTACTCTTTTATTAGTCCAAGTTTTTTTTGGTTGTTTTATTTATTTTCTGTTTATTTATTTATTTTTTCTTTTCTTTTTTATACCTCATCTTGAATAATCAATGGTCAGATTTACATCTAAGTTCCTTCCAGGATTTAATTGTATTCCCATATCTGATGCCTAATGAGAGGAAAGAAAAATTTTTTGTGAGAATTGGTGTCCCAAGTCCTGATCTTAATTGAGCTAACTGCAGGAAATATTCAAATTTTTGGAATTGGGGACCAGACTTAGGCTAGACTAACATCTCATAGTTCCTGGTCTTAATTAAAATCAGTTATAAAAAAGACTAGATTTATACTAATTTTCTATCCTTGGTATGCTTTACATTCCCAACTAAAATAAAATCACTAAAATGAAATCTTCTGATTCTAAATTATAATTATCTTCTCTTTTTGCCAAGGAGCAATGGCCACTTGTAAATCTTTATTTTTATTATTCCAAAGAAAAAAAAATACTCAAGCTTTTGAGTGAAAAAAAATATCTTTAATAATATAAATTTTTGTATAAACTGAAGTCTTTTAGTTTAAAGTTTTCTGATAGTATATTTATATATACTGATAAATTCATTTTTGATATCCTTTCTTCTATTTATTTTAATTTAATTTTATTTGATTTAAAATTAACTATAGTCTGATTAATTTAAAAAGAATTACTAAATTTTATTCATGATTAAATTAGGAATTCACAATTAATTGATTAAATTTAATTATAACTTCAATAAAATAATTATTATTATTTGATTATTATAAGAAAATAAAAAATTCTTAAAACTTTTTTTTTATATTAATTTTTACTTTTTTTTATTTGAATTATTTATTTATTTATTTATTTTTTGAATTATAAGAGAAAAAAAAAAAAAAAACTTTTTTTTTTCAAAAGTAATTAATTATTTAATTTCATTTTTTAATTTAATTAAATTAAATTTGAAAAAAAAATTCTTTTAAATTTTTAGATAAAAAAAAAAAAAATTATTTTATTTATTTAAAAAAAATAAATTTGATTAATTTAATAAAATTTTATTATTATTTTTTAAGAAAATTAATATTTATTTCATTTAATTATTTAAGTGGTTTTTTTTTTTTTTACTTCTTTTTAATTTATGACCCTAGTTGGATAGTGGAATTATCTATTATGAAAATTTAATTGAGGTTCAAGGAGAAGGAGTGAAAACTTATCACTCCCAAAACCCTTTTTCATATAAATGTTTTTCATTGAGGATCTCATGGTAGGAAAATCCATTGTCTGAAATTTAAGCAATGAGACTTATTTGATTTAATCTGGGAACCAAGTTGAGCATTGCAGGTTGGATTTTGGGGAAATATTTTAAAATTTTAAAATAGATAATAAATAGAATAAAACAAAAGAAAGGGTACACATTTAAAGGGGAATAACAAAAATCTCTTCCTGATTGGAGATCAAAGCCCAATTCATCAGTAAAAATAACTTGATGGTCAAGATCCAGACCATGGAAATTGAGACAGCTAGTTCTTTAAGTTAACAAATCTTCCTTGTTCCAAGATGCAGGGATGTTTTTAATGTGCTTTCAAGTGATAAAGCAGATTAATAATTGATAGGCATGATATTTTGATTGTAAATCTCTCCTATTAAAACTCCTTCATTTCCTTTAGATTGACTTTTTACTTATTTTCAATGAAGTAGAGTGTCTTTGTTGTCATTCCGGCTGTTATTTTTCCTTCTTGTTTCTTGTAAGTTTTGTTTGATTTGGATTTTCCTTCTGAATTTGATAAACTTGGCAAGATAAAATTTTGAAGGCTTCAAAAGCTGCCTTCTGAGACATTCCTTTCTCCACAACATTTTCTTGAACCAAACTTTAAATACAAGGGCTCACAGATTTATTGGGAGTGCATTTTTTGTGAGTTAATGTTTCACTATTGTTTTTTTGTTTTTTCTCTAATTTGACTGGGAAGTACAGCACATTTTTTAATGAAAAAGATCTTCATTTTTCTTCTTTAATTGTGAAGCTAATTGAAGAATTTCTTTCCTTCAGCCTGTATTTGAGTTTCATTCAAATCTATTGATGAGGTAGGTGGAGCTGGGTTTGAGCTGCTCATCTTGGTAAACAAAAAAAATTAGAATAAAAAATACAATTCTTGAGCATTTTCAAGTCAGATTCTGATCTGGTTTTTTTGAAACCAGGTCAGAGGATCTTGTTGACCAGCCAAGAAATTGGCTTGGTGCGTATTAGCTTTTAAAGCCAGATTTTCTTACTACCAAGCAAACAGCCATTGACCATACACAGCTTTACAAGTGGCCAAACTCACTTGACAGACCATATATAATATATAAACAATTTTTAAAAAAAATAATTAAATCCTACTTACCACAAGGAAAAGTTTTTTTTTCAAAAAAAAATTGACATAAGTTTGATTTATACAACATAATGGACTCAGTTATACCAAAGCTAAGGTTTTTCCACCCTACTTTTTTTTGAAAATACATATAAAAAAACTAATACAATTTCATTCATTAAATAAATAAAAAACAATTTTACTATATGAAACTTAATAAACTAAAAAATTAATTATTAGTATTGTTAATTTAAAAAAAATGAAATTATAAAGTTTTTTTCAATTCAATAAAAATTAGATTTTTCTCGCAAAAAATTCATTTTTATTTTTAAAACGCATTGTCTAAAGACAGAAATTATAAATCGATTATTGTTCTGAAAGAAATTAAGCTAATCATGTAAAAGAAAATTAAAAAAGTTTAATATTGCTTAGAATATTTTTCCGTTACTCAAACTGAAAGCAAAAGAAAAAAATGTTGGCAATCGCACCTTGTATGAACTAGATTTCTTTTGAGCTTGCTAGGAGCTTAGGGCAAGTGATGTTTTCTTTATAAAACCTGTACAAGCCCTTTTGCGCCCATTTGAGAGTATATGAAGGCCCAAGTCTCCGATACAGCCCTGATTTAGCAACTAAAAGTTATTTATTCATTCATCTGGTTTCTGGTTTGTTTTGAATTCAAGGAAAAGTTATTGTTTACGTTCAACAAGAGAGTTCAAATATCCAGAATTTGGCGTTGCTAAGCAGAAATTTCGGCGTAATACTTGGAAATCTGTCATTCAAATGGCTAACTCATGCCTGGAGTCAGGTCAGGGGTTAGATTTCCTATAAAGTTGATAGCAACCCAATTTCGTGAAACATTCAGTCTTAAGAGAATTGTTTAAGCAGACTGCCCTTGGGAAATATTTGAACCCCCTGGCTAAAGTATACATTTGGATTATGATTTTGTGTTATAAAAATTTCGAGAATAAAATCAGCTTTGAGTAACATTGGCTATCTAGTTTTAAAGATAATAATAATGTCGAGTTTACTCATAGCTGATTTATAAACCCAGCCAAGGTCAATATCGTTCTTCTTTTGGTAATTAACCAATTAAATAATTTCATGATATACACATGTATGATTGTATATGAATTTTGTTATTATTTTCAATGCATTTTAGCTGAAATTTATCTATCGGTTTATCCATTTTTTGTTCGATGATAATTTTTGTCACCCTTATAGCTTAAATTATAAAAATAAAGGTGAATCAAGATCTTGATAACAGTGTATCAACCAACTGCTAAAGTTAAAATTAAATTTTTGTGGGATTTTGTGATACGAACCCTCACACCATCATACTTGCTTATGGTTTGGGTTCAATTGAAAACCAAAAAAATCTGGTACAGGTTTAATTATTCTAGTGATAAAAGGTTTCCTGATCACTAGGCTCAAAATCAATTCCTCATACCTGATAGGCTCTTTAATCGAAAGTTTTGCTTTGTAAATGCGATATATATAAATGTCATGTCGGGAAATTTAGTGCATAAAATCCGAAAAGGCCCAAACCTCCAGGTAAGAAGCCACGTTGACATCGCAGTAAAATCTGCATGACTTTGAGAAACTTGTCTCATGAAAATGAAAGCATGCATTCGCCAGGATATGTAGCAAAAGTTGAAGAACTTTAAAGAAAGCCGAGAAACTTATTGAACAATAGTAGCACCTCTCTTTTTGAAAGAGCCAGGTTGAAGAGAAAAACAAAAGAATTGCGTTAATAAAGATGTAAAATTGTATGTTTCGGCGCAGTTGAACTTCTTCTAAATGCTTGTTTAGAGATGTGAAGACAACGTATGAAAATCAAAATAATTGAGTTATGAGGTTGGATTTAATCCAAAATCTGATAACGTCAGTTGTAATTTTTCACATATGTGATAAGTGTCAATTACTTCCTTTTTAATTCTGATTTCATCCTCTTGCGTTAATTGAATTTTCTCCAGTCGATCTTCCGCATATTCTCTTTTGAGGTGTAAATACATTTTTGATACATATATTGCGACTGAAATCCGTTGGATCGCCATTTTCTTGGCGCATATTTTAACCGAGTGCCTTTGAGTATACCTAAGGAGCCCAAGATATTCGGTTAGCACAAAACTTCATCAATCGATGAGTTGGCTTTTCGGTTAAAATAAATGAGAATGACATTTACCAAAGTTCCCACGCTTCTCTGATTCTAGGTGTCACTCGGTACCTTTTAATCGATGGGGCGGAAGACGGTAAATTGATCATAGATGAACCTGTGAAACTTTCGGTTTCAAACACAAGATTTGAGTTTTTTAAAGAGCTTACTGGTGTTGAACAGCTGACTTCCAAAGGCTCAAGTGAATCCACGATATCGAGTAAAGTGACGCTAGGATCAGACTGGCGTAATTTTTTGAAAACTTTCAACAGGTACTCCATTACCCGAACTGTTGCAACGACGTCAGAAGCGGCATCTGAGGAATTGATGAATAAAATGTTGAACAATTTAGTAAAAGAAAGCTTAGTGAAAGAAAGGAGAGAAAGAATGACATACACTCTAATTGGTGATGGCTTAGTGTTTGGGACCAATTACTCATTCTAGGGCCAGCCAACTTGGGAAGATAATCTCCCAAGTAGTCAGCGACGATTTGTTGCAGGGAAATTAATCGTTCGTCTTGATTGGCATATTTTGGTTGATCGACCATTCTGACAAAAAGACTCAGTTCAAGGAAATTATGGAGGTAAGGCTTAGGGGATGCAGGACTTTTTAGATCACGCAGGAGCTTGAGGGCGTCATTACGAATTCCCACGCCGATTTTGATGATTTTGGGATTAAGTAAAAAGGGGATTAATGTGTCGGGCATCGTCCCATCATCATACCAATCTGTTAGTTTGGCCAATTGTATAGCCAGTGTCCGAGATCGTCCAGCCAATTGAATTAAAGCGGTCCTACTCGCACGACCATAAGTAATAACCCATTCCATATCGAAAGCTAGGCCGACATAACCCAGTTTATTTGAACCAGAAACATCGGGGCCCAAAGGAAGAGCATCCTCAACGATCCAATCAAGCAAGTCGGGAAGAGATGAAAGAGGGTGATCTAGAGAAGGACAGAGTCGAATGGTTTGAGGGGTATAATGAGGATGATGAAGTTGAAATCGAGGTAAAGAAGATTTGAATTGTTCTTCTCTCTTTTTGCGCTCAAGATTTTTCATTTTAAGACGTTGAGATTTTTTTTTAGGAAGAAAGTCTTCATCACTAGAATAGTAAGTGGTGGTATGGAATGAACGTTGATCGAGAGATTGAGTAGCAACGACCCAATCATAAACTGTTGGAAAAGTGGAAGGATGAGGTAAAGGCTGATGTTGAATTGAATTGGGATTTGAAAAATGTGAGCTTGAAGGTAAGTCGGGAAATCTTTCGCCAGGAGGTTTGAGAAAGTCTGCGATGCCTTCCAGAAGACCGGCTGCGATTTGTTGATTAACTAGAATAAAATAAAATAAGAAATGTCAGTGAAGAATGAATGAAATAAGTGAATTTGAAGATGATCAGCTTACAACGAAAATTTGGAGAAGGCAATAAGTTAAGTCTACGACAAGATTCGGTGATGAAAGGATGATGATCAAGGTTAGATGATGATGTGGGTTGAGAATTAAGGGTTTTGGATGAGGATTTTGGAGGATTGTGAACTAGAGGGTTCTTTTTCGACCAAGCATTTTTAGTAGGAATTGTTTGAGAGAACGAGGATTTTCGGCTTGATTGAAGGCTTGAGAAATTTTGATCATGATGACTAGATTGATCAAAAGGGATGGGAAGACTAGAAGAATCTAAAAGACTAGTAGAGCTTGACTTGAGCTTATCAAAAGAATTTTGACCTGAAGAGAACTTTGATCTCAAAGGACTGAGGTTATGATTTGAATTGGTTGATTTGAATGAATTGTTTTCATTCAAAGACAAACTAGAAGTAAGACTAGGGAGTGATTCAAGGTTATTGAAAGAAGATGCGGGGGATGGTTGTTTCAAATTGAGTTTTTGGCGATTAATAGAAGATTTTTTAAGATTAGATTTATTAGGATCGTTTTGATCAATCAAAGGTTTTGTATTAAAGTTTGTAAGGGTATGTTTTTCATTAGATTCAAAATTAAACCAAGCTTGCATTTTAATTTTTGGGTGGAGTAGAGAAGAATTTGAATGAAAAGTTTTGATTTGATGTTTTAGGAATATTAATTCTTTGAATGATTTTTTCAATGATGGTTGGTGTAACAAGGAGGAGGTCGAGGAGGTCGAGTATTTATAATGAGATCTAGAGGGATGAAGCATTGATTCAAGCTCTGTGGCCCTGAGCAAATACAGATTTGATAAATTTTTTTCAAATCTAACTTTCATCTTCATTTTCATCTTCATTATACAGTAAATTGACTTTTGATTTTAAGTTATAGACTGGACAGAATTTATGAAAAGGTTTGAAATTCAGTATTTTTTATCGAATTACACTGATGGAGGGTTTCATTTTAAAATTAATCATTGATGGATGTGGCCGATTAAAAAAGTTCTTCAACCAAACTTCAAGTTGTTGCGTTTTGCTGCGCCAATGAAAACCGAATCCAAGTCAATGAGCTTCCTCCGCTGAACCGAATCATTTCCCGATGTTCCCTTCTTCCGACTTGATGCTTCGATTAAACTAAACCTGATGTGGTAAGGATCCCCAGAAGGAACGGATAATTGTTGTGGATGGGCGATGAAAAATTAAATAAAAGTTGCGTTTTGGGGAGTTGGGAATTTTGAGCTCGAGGACGATCCAATTTAAATAGAGTTTGGCTGGATCGGTCATGACCATTCGGATGACTAAGCCGATCGGTCTTGATCGAGCCCCTTGTGACCCCCAAAGATTTTCCGGATAAGGTTCCGCAGCAGCTTGAGCCTGGCCCAAGAAAATTAGGCATCAGCCTTGGATCCAATGATCTACAATTAGGCCAATCCTCCACACCAAGCTAGGAAGTGGGCACTGGCAGCATATTCTCTACTGTGAATCTGGGCAATACAGGGCGTGTACTTACTTGAGTACCTTAGCCAAGACAGCTATTCTAGGAAATTTCACTTTGGAATATTGTCCCCCTATTTTGGGAACAAAAATCGACCCAAGTGCTTGGAATTTAGGCTTGGTAAAGCTCCTTGGACACTGTAATTAGGATATAGGCTAATAGTTAATCATTTTACACTAAAATTAATGCAAATCAAGACAAATACTTTTTCATCTTGAATTCCTAGCCGGAGAAAATCTTCGAGTTGCGTCTATTGTATGCGTACAAGTTCCTGGATCTTGAAAGGGCTTGTGGAAAGTCTAAAATACCTCTGTAACACCTTATATTTTTTCATATAACCCCGATTTTGTAACTGTTGTTCTTTTTTTGTAATCAGGAAAAACACTAAGGGCTAGGATATGCTATCTACTGATTGTCATAGTAGGAAATTGGTTATCATTTATGCTTTTTTATTTTAGTAAAGTAGCTAGGGCTGAAAACAACCCCTAGACCTGTTTCCCAGGTGTATAAGCTCTCAATTTAGGGAATGTGAGTTATTCATCTACCACAAAATAAAGGTTAAATTTTGAAGAGCACAATTTATCGAATTAATCCAATACTTTGTCTGTATTTACTAAAATTTTGCTCCAACGAAGAGGACACACGCTTTAGTTTTTGATAGGTAATCCCAAATTATTTTTTGATCATTCGGAAGTAAGAACTCCAAGAGCTATCAGAAAAAAAAAAACCAATTTACATTGAAAATATTAACTTATTATTCAAAAGTAGATCAAAATTATTTTTTCACTTTTTTCAGTTCAAAGAGAAGTCCAACGTTTTTCATTGAGAATTGAAATGCAGAGGAAATTTCATTTGAATCTTTCAGGATCTACTGAAAAAAGATTTGAAATAGGAAAGAAAAATTAAATTAAATTCAACAATGCTTTCACTATACCATTATTATATCTTCAAAATTGGAAGCAATTTTTTTACCATGCTCAAATTGAAAATAAAGGAAACATATTTGTACTGTGAAAATGGGCTTCATGGGCATTTACTAAGTAGCTTTACATAAAAAATTAAATAAATTTCAGCTTATTGATAAGCTAAAAAATCACTAATATTTTTGCAAAAACTATATAACAATGATTATAATTTTGACTGAGCTAACAAAAAACTGATTTTTTAACCATTAAATAAGAATTGACTTATCTAAAAATATATTAATTTTTTCAGAAATCAAAAAATTAGATGAATTTTTTTAACCAAAATTTAAAAATATCTTTTTTAAACGATAAGAAATAAATCATAAAAAAACTTAATTTTTGAACAATCAAAATGATCTTGTTGTTTTTGAAAAAAATTAAATTAATCAACAATGAAATAAAAAGATTTTATATTTCATTTATTGAAGGGAGACTTTAATCTCAACTTAAATAATAATAAAAATACAATAAAAAGCTCACAAAAAATATCTATCACTTCTAATTGGCTTGAAAAACCAAGTGATTTAGCTTGAGAAACTTTTTTTAAACAACCCATTTTCTTCAATCATAAAAAACATTATAAATTTGACTTTTTTTGGTATTGAAATTAGGAAGAATTTATATATAAATCTTTTATCTTTTTATTTCTGAGGTAAAAAAAAGACAAAATTAAGAAATATAAAATCCCTGTAATTGAATTGATTTTTCTATTTGAGAGAGAAGAGAACTTATAACAAACAATCAAAGAATAAATATTTGATTGAATTAATTTTTAAATTTTTGAATTATCAAGAGATTTTTAGCTCTTGAGATATGAAAAATAAATTTTAGGTTATTCTCTATAATAGGTTTCTTTAATATTTTAAAGAAATGAATAGTTTTTTATCATTTGAAAACAAATTATAACAAAACTGAATATATTCCTATTATTGGAAAAATGACTATCATCGAAAAAAATTTCCTTTTCAAATTTACAAATAAAATTTGAAATTTATTTTGAATCAAAAACAAGAAGATCTTAAATATCTTAAAAAATATACTTTGTTAAAAAGGTTCTCAATTCAAGATTGAAATGAATCCCAACGAAAACTTCAATTTAAAGTCATGAAATGAAGAACTAATTCCTTTACCTTTTTATTATGGGGTAATAAAAAAAAGAAGGAGAGCTTCTTGAGAAAATAATTTAGAAATTCATTTAGGTTTAGTTTTTTGCCTTCAATTATATCAAAATAAGAAAACCAACCAAAATTTGAGAATTTTTGTTTTTGAACAACAAATTTAATTATACCAATTAAGAAAAAACCTTAAAAAAAATCAATCCATTTAGTGAGAATTTCTTCCAATAAGAAGAAAAAAACTAAAATATTTTGAGAAAAAAGAAAATTTTTTAACCAGTCTGTTGGGTTTAAAAGTATAAAAAAGCTAAAATTTACAACTCCTTTTTTTCTTGATTTGATTGTTGATAAAATTTAGCGGTATTAAAGCTTTTTTAAATCCTTATTTAATCTTTGTGAAGTGGAATAGAAATATTACTGAATTATTCAACTAAATATTATATCAGTAAAGATTTTTGACACTAGATTCAATTTAAAGAAAAATCATACATGAAATTTTAAGCTCAAAAATTTCACAAAATTTATGATCAATTCAATTAAAATTCCATATTGTAACCAATAAGTAAATCAATTTTTATCAGTTTTTTTAGTTCTAAATTGAGAAAAGGTTGAAAAGGCTATATTTTATTGTGAATTTCTGGATTATAAATAAAATTTAAAGGTTTTTATTATTTATGATTATGAATTTGAAAAATTAAGTTTTAAATTTTGAAAGAAAAAAATTATATAAGTTCAGCTTTTTCAAATTTGACTTAATTTAAGGAAATCTTATAAATTTTTTGAGAAATAAATTTAAGTTTTAAATTATTCTTGTTTTTTTTTTTTTTACAAAATTTATAAAAAAAAGAAGATTCATATTCAATATTCTAAAAATTATCCAAAACAAAAAAATATTTTCCAAGATCTTTTTTTAATAATTTTTTTTGATTAGGGAATGAAAAATTCCAAGTTTGAGATTAGAATGGTATATTCCTAAACTTTCCATTTTTAATCCAACCTTTGATTCATTAATGATGGATGAAAAATATTAAAATTATTTTTAAAAAGAGGAAATACTATATTTTCTGAAGGAAAATTAAGAATTTTTTTCAAAAACATATTTACTTTTTGAAATAAATTTGATTTGATTAAAAGAAAGGCGAAGTCATATAAATAAAAGAATATTTGATACTGATTTATTTATTATTTTATAGTATAATAATAGACCCATAGAAAACACCTGGATATGAAGGCTAGCTTTATAAGCTCTCAAAATGGTAGCCTGGCGCCTTTAAACTTTAGCCTAGGCACTCAAAAACCCATATTTACTTTGATACAGTTGTAACGATTGATCTTTTAAAAAAAGGCTGTAGAACCTATAGGAAAAGTTCTTTTTAAACTATGTATTTATCTTTTAGTATATAGTATTAATAAGCTTATTTAGGTATACAAGGTTCAATATAGGTCAAAGACTTGCGAATTCCTTGATATTTTCCCAGGTATATCTCCAACAACACTAATATTTGAATTAGTATATGTCGAAGATTTGTTATATATTGATAATGATTTTCATTTATCTGAGATTCTTGTTTAGTTGTCTTTTAATTTGGTAATGGTAGATTTCTTATATCAATTTATTTTACTAGGATATCCTCTTAATAGTTATTCTGACGGCTCAATTCTCAGATTATCATAAAAATTGAATTCTAATGTTTCTGACCGCTTTATTTAAAGAAATTAATTATTTTTATTTAGAAATATCATCCTCAACATAATATTTTGGAGTAGAAATATCTTTTGAATTATTAAATGAAATAAATGAGAAGTTTTTTTTCTTTTGGAATTTGAAATATATATTATATCATTAATAATTTGAAAAGAAAATCCTTTTGAGTTTTGAAAGTATATAAGCAAAATCTATCTTTTAGTAAAATTCAAAATATTTCTTCAAAAGAAATTGTTTTTATTAGAAATAACTTTTGGTTCATTAAATAAAGAAAATGAAAATTTTTAGCTGAATTAACAATTTTTAATTACTATAAACTATTTTGAGTAAGGGTATATCTTAAATTTTGAAATAAGGTCAATCAAAAGTTGGGGTTAGATTAAAGATTTACCTTGAAAATAAAATTAAAAAAATTCCCTTTGGAGAGGTGTATTTAAAGCTTTCATCTTCTAATTATAATCACTTGAAAAAAACTTCACTAGAATTTTAATTTTCAATTAAAATCTTAAGTTAATGAGAATTTAATCAAAATATATCTTATATTTTATTAAAAACAAAGTTTTATCAAAGAAATCATCTGATAACTTAAATAAGGAAACCTAATTAGTTTTTTTTTGAAAAAAAATAATTATGTTCAGATTTTATGGATTAAAATCTTATTATAATTTTCAAACCTTTCTTGATACTATTTACTATTCTTTTATTAAGGACTAAATAATTCAGTTTTTAATTAAATCAATTTCTTATTTTTCTATTTAGGTATGTATTTATTTATTGAATATGTGATTTAACTCTTCTTTCAATAAAAGGGTATTTGTAATAAGAATATTTTGGTTTTTATAAGTTCATTGAATTATGGTTAAATTAATTGTTATTTATTAGTATTATTTAGCATCACGTACAGTACACTTATTAAACCTTATTTAACATTATTTAACCTTATTTGACATTATTTAACCTTATTTGACATTATTTAACCTTCTTTAACATTATTTAGCCTTATTTAACATTATTAAACATTATTAAACATTATTTAACATTATTTAACATTATTTAACCTTATTTAACCTTATTTATCGTTATTTATTGTCATTTATTGTCATTTATTGTCATTTATTGTCATTTATTGTCATTTATTGTCATTTATTGTCATTTATTGTCATTTATTGTCATTTATTGTCATTTATTGTCATTTATTGTCATTTATTGTCATTTATTGTCATTTATTGTTATTTATTGTTATTTATTGTTATTTATTGTTATTTATTGTTATTTATTGTTATTTATTGTTATTTATTGTTATTTATTGTTATTTATTGTTATTTATTGTTATTTATTGTTATTTATTGTTATTTATTGTTATTTATTGTTATTTATTGTTATTTATTGTTATTTATTGTTATTTATTGTTATTTATTGTTATTTATTGTTATTTATTGTTATTTATTGTTATTTATTGTTATTTATTGTTATTTATTGTTATTTATTGTTATTTATTGTTATTTATTGTTATTTATTGTTATTTATTGTTATTTATTGTTATTTATTGTTATTTATTGTTATTTATTGTTATTTATTGTTATTTATTGTTATTTATTGTTATTTATTGTTATTTATTGTTATTTATTGTTATTTATTGTTATTTATTGTTATTTATTGTTATTTATTGTTATTTATTGTTATTTATTTTATTTATTGTTATTTATTGTTATTTATTGTTATTTATTGTTATTTATTGTTATTTATTGTTATTTATTGTTATTTATTGTTATTTATTGTTATTTATTGTTATTTATTGTTATTTATTGTTATTTATTGTTATTTATTGTTATTTATTGTTATTTATTGTTATTTATTGTTATTTATTGTTATTTATTGTTATTTATTGTTATTTATTGTTATTTATTGTTATTTATTGTTATTTATTGTTATTTATTGTTATTTATTGTTATTTATTGTTATTTATTGTTATTTATTGTTATTTATTGTTATTTATTGTTATTTATTGTTATTTATTGTTATTTATTGTTATTTATTGTTATTTATTGTTATTTATTGTTATTTATTGTTATTTATTGTTATTTATTGTTATTTATTGTTATTTATTGTTATTTATTGTTATTTATTGTTATTTATTGTTATTTATTGTTATTTATTGTTATTTATTGTTATTTATTGTTATTTATTGTTATTTATTGTTATTTATTGTTATTTATTGTTATTTATTGTCATTTATTGTCATTTATTGTCATTTATTGTTATTTATTGTTATTTATTGTTATTTATTGTTATTTATTGTTATTTATTGTTATTTATTGTTATTTATTGTTATA